>OY787671.1:5831102-7191218 GCA_963678985.1 Spisula subtruncata
ACAACTTATCCAAGGAATACAACATATTCAGCGGATATTCAGAGCGCTATATATCTTAATTACCGAATAATCTTATGTTCTACCGACAGTCGAAAATAAACACAGGATACTGTAAATATTTCTTTGTAATTATAAACGAGTTAATTTATTATTTTGCCAATTGTAGACAAATACGTGAACAGGGAAATTTGAATGCTGAAGAATATTGCATAATATGGAATAGTTTCTACAAATTCGTTTCTCCTATAGAATTAAACCATCCTCGATTTGTATTATGTTGACATACGGATGACAAAAACCAAACATTAATCGAACAGGGATGAAAACACTCATCATCAGAAGCACCCTAGCACAACATACCGAACAGCTACAATACACGAATCCCCCATCCCCAGATAGACTGTCTCATCAGCCAGCCAAACAAATTCAGTGCAAGATCCAGCAGTTAAAGAACATGACGAAGACAACCAACAAGGACAAGAAAAACAACAACATGCGCAGTATGCATGCAACACATCTACGGTGCATAAACGATGCGACATATTTTTGGTCGAGACACGGCAAAATCGAGTTGGTACGTGTGAAAATTAAAATAATAAAAATGAGGTTTTCATAAAGTTCGTTGCACTTATACTCAAGGCAAAGGCAGTTTTTATAAATTGTGTTCTGTAAACCCGGAAGTCTTTATGCGATCGACTGTTTTAAAGTAGTTTAATGAATATTATAGCATAAAAACGGTGATTTTGCTCATACTTAAACAGGGAAAAAAGGTACGTTATTGTAAAGATTATCGCGCGCACGCGCTGTTGGTGTTCAGTTTTAAGTATGCTCATTTCAGGACCCTGTCGACGAAAATAAATGATTTACAGCGTTATATGAACTGTAATTCATATTCTAATTGTAACTACTAATCAATTTTCTATCATAGTAAAATAAAAGAGTTAACGTAAACAAACCCCCAATGCCACTGTTTTCTTGGTATTTGCCGATACCGGAAGTAAGTAAGAAAGTAAGTAAGTAAGTAAGTAAAGTCTTTATTTTACGAGGCTAACATATTTACAATAGTCGACGCTCTTAACAAAAACATGTATGTGACGTGACGTTTGCTAAGCGACGTCGCGTTTGTTTTCCCGACGTCGCCCAAAATGTCGGGCACCAACCGTCCTCGGGACTCTGCAGATGTAATGGCACGAAAAAGCATGCGTTAACCCTACATAGATACACATGATTTCTCCTTAGAGATTTAACTGAGGAACATGTTTATGTACTTTTGTAGTTGATATTCACTCTCTGTTGCGAGTATGCTTAAACTTCAAAGTACCGCATTCTAAGGGATTTACTGTACGATGCTTCAACTATAGTCTTCCATGGTTGTGTGGTAACATCACCTTATTTGGAAGCAGCAAGATGTCGAAAAAGCAAATACGATCACAGTTATTAACCGACAATTCTCTAAACATAATAATAGCACCTCTCCTTCCCCAACAGGAAATTGATGACACTCATCAAGCTCTGTGCATCAGGTCGTTTGTTTATATAATTATAATGCTTGCATTTGTTTTTCGTAAATTTTGTAAACATCAATCATAATAACTGAGTTTCCCCGCAGTATCATCGCACATTACTACAGCTCTAGCAGCTGAGACCTCCCATAACAAGTTAATGATATATGCTTTCTTCAATTGAATGCATTCAAACATACAATTACTCCATTATTCCTATTTAAATTCAAGGGAACTTTCTCTGTGTGTGTATGACACCCATAACTACGTGGGGTGATCAAAAAGTAATGAGACAAATGCTATCAAATTATAATTCTTAACGATATCAATAAAACAAATTTTTGTTTCAAATAAAACAATATATCCTCTCTCCGTCTGCAGAGTTTCATACATTTCCATCCATTATCAGCAGAGATATGCATTGTTTTGCAACCTTGGATACAGCGACTCGCCGCACATTAACGACGCCAATGATGTCACGTACGTACATTGTTAACTCTTCGAACATGGCATTGCTCCGAAAACTAGCTCATGTCTCTAAAATTATTGAATAAATTTAATAATTAATCAGTATTTATGTAGAAAAATAGTTCATTTGACTACATCATTTGACTACAAGCAATTAAGTTCTTATAAAATATCATAGAAATGTTGTATAATTATTCGATCATTTTCATTCTAAAGACTCGTAAACGACGCTCGTCAAACGAGTGACAATCAAAATTGACAGTACATCTAACTCTTGTCTGATCTTGGCTTGACATAATAGAGATTCTGTCCCGTCAAAACCCTTTTCCACTAACGATACATGAGTATACGCCTTGCCGGCTTCTCTTTCGATGTTCGTTTTCTCACTTGTGGGAGAACTGTATTTTTTCGAGATGTGATTTTTTGCCGATATATTGCGTAGTTTTCAAGTCGCTGCTGTTAGTTTTCACGTCATGAATAAAGAACGAACCCGCCTTCATCAAAACCGTTTTAATCCACAGTTTTGCAATGTTTTAGCGTCATGTCTAGTTAATTTGATAAATATTCAAGGAATATTTAATAAAAATATAAGTCGAATTCTTTTTCATAACATACGGCGAAAAGGGCGACGTTTTGATGTGCGGCGACATAGCGCAACACCTTATATTTGACGCTGCATTGATAGAGAACTACTTATACGTAAAAATCGGCATTTAATACAGCAAAATAAATATTATTGTTGCATTGTTCAGATACGTTAACTTTAATAATGAGAGCATTTGTCTCATTACCTGTTGATCATCCTACGTATTTCTCATAATAAAAATAGATGAAACACAAATTACTTAATTACTTTTTTCCATTGAGGTCTAAGCTATATAGATCTACATTCGGTTGATTGATATCTCGTATGGATAATCAATTCACATATGAATCACTTATTTGTGTGGTGTGATTGGGTGTTTGTGTGTGCTTCAAATTTGTGGATGGTCGTGATAGCCAAAATGTCCAATGCGTCGTATATTTCGCAATGCTGGGCGAATGCGTCGTACCCGTTTGCTTCGAACAAAATTCACGAGACGTGCTCTACATGACATGTTAGATTGTGCGTTCGACACTAGCGATGTATGATATTATTTACATGTACTATCAATGACCTAACTCGTACGTATCAAATGTTTATTACCGAGTGACATTTTTTGTTTGTTTATGCGACCAGAATATTTCAGTATTTGGACATTTCAATGTTCTTTAATGGCAATACATTTTTACCGATAGTGTTCATTCGTCAGATTACGGTATAATAGACGTATTCTTTGCGTCAGGTGAGGTCATAGGTTCGACTTATTATTCACCATTCCAAGGGCTGGTGTAGACGCGTCATTATGAATTATGTTCAACTTTGATTTTCTTCATTCGTGTCATGACTTCAGATTTCTTGTATATTTTGGTGGTGTGGTCGATCATCTGATATTGACAAAGTTATCGTACTAGCCTCCGGAATGTCTGTCTAGGTGATCGACGGTCTATATCATATTGCTTGACAAAACACACCCTATCCATTGTCTATGCGTACGGGTGTCCAAATACACTGCCAATAACCATATCAATGAGTTCAAACAGCGTTATGCGGCTACTATTGTGCGCGTACATAACAGAGTGACACATAGCGCTATGCCATACCAACAAATCTTCCCAACTTGGCTAACGGATCAAAAATCGGTATGCATACCGAACGCCCTTCAATACCATAAATTTGTTCAAAGCGATATAAATATAATGTAAACTATGTCACATGTCAGCGTGTAGAGGAATATATCATGAACAACCCCGAGCCATACACATTGTACGTCATTGTGATTCTATACGGCGATATCGAGCAAGAATTGAGAACAATGTAACTCGAGCCGCTGTTAGTTAATCACATATGGACCTCTCAATCATAGAATATCGTAGTGTTCTCAAACACTATAAATAATGTCTAATGTTCACTTGAGATGAGGACGAAAGAAATACAACCACACTCAAAATGCACTGAGGTATACCGTTGTTGTGCCAAAAATGGCTTACGACGATTATCGTAAGCAATCCTCGGTGCCGAGGCGCACTCCGGACGGATATGGCTTATGTCATAATGATAAGCCAAATGTGTTGCATAAAGCTGAAACAGCTTACCGTAAGGCGTTATAGCAATATCAACAACATATTTTGCCAAACTATTTTATAGTGTTAGTTTTATCATGATCATTTCTTATTGTTAGGAATTTGCCGGTTCGATGCATCACCTTGACCCAGCACTAACTTAACTTTATCCTATAAAATGTCATTGCTGTTGCACCAAACTGGCTAACGTAACTGACTTGGTAGCAGTTCTTGGTTTGAGCGACAAACAACAGTCATCAAATAAAATACGTACGGCTGTCGACAGCCTTTTCTTGCGCGCTTCCTAACATCACATACAACGTGTGTTGCTAACCAAATACGGGTTACTCAGTATTTGTTCTGGTAACGTGCTAAGTGTTAGAAATCGCCAGGAAACATTGTTATGTGGTATGTTGAATACGACTGCGGAAATGTTGGAATCGGCTTCAAGCCAAATTTGATCACACAAAGCACTTTGCTCCCTATGGTATGGATGTGTTTCAACTTTCAACAATATTCTTTGCCACGTAGGAATGTGTAAAGCAATAAATTTTAAAAGCTATAAAAACGGACACTGGAGACAGACAACTGTATCCTGATCGAGAGCTTAATGGTAGTATAAATAATTAATGTTTAAATGTATTCTAAAATATGAGATTTATTATTTTGATCGAAAACGAGTTCCCAAAAGTGCAATTTCCTTGAACGATGACGAATATAATATTGTTGATATGTACTACATCACAAAACTGTTTCAACGACTATTATGATAGTTAGCCGGCAGATTTAAAGCAACTATAAAATATGATAAAATAACTGCAAATTTTTTCTAGAGTGTAGTAAATAGATCAAATAGCTGGCTAAGAATGAGAAGGTCGTAAGTACAAATTTGATATTTTAAGAAAACAAGAAAAAATGTCCTAAAATTACTCTTTACGTATTGTGAAACAAGCTGTTTTTTACTTCAGTTTGATTAAGATAACAAGTTCAAATTTTCATTTAAATAGGCTCACTGTAAGAAGCGATATATGATGCTGATTTTAAATATATATCAGTCGTATAAGGTCGTAAGTAGTACTTAGACTTTCTCATTCTAAGCAAGCTAAGCTAGTACATGACGCCATTTTGGGGTTAAAGCTATATTCGGTACAACGGTAAACCATAGTGTATTTTGAGTGATGTTGTATTTCGACCACTTCTCAAACGAACATTTAATTCACATTATTATAGGGGATGAAAACAATACCAGGTCACATGATTTAGAGGTTTACGTGATTAACGTTGATGAAGCATCTACATCTGTTCTATCCTCTGATCTCATGTTTAATGTTTTGCTCAATATCGCCATAGAATGTATCAAAATGACGCACACTGTCTATTACTCCGGGGCTGCATATAATGTATTGCTCTACTCACTGACAGGTGCCATGATTTCCATATGATTTGTATCTCTATATAAAAGATTAGCTCACATATTTGGTATTGAATGATGTTCTGTGTGCGCAAGTGTTTGAGAAACATTCTTAGTACAAACATGTACCCGGTAACATAGCCGGTTAGCTTCCTTGGTTTGTGCAGAGCCTTAGACATTTTTCCAGTTAGGTACAATGGTAGCCGCATTACTAGTATACGTACACCAATCTGAGACTGTTTCAACTATTATGACATCATTACTAGTAATAAATGTATCTGGGACATAAACAATTGATGTGGTGTTTGTTTTCTAGCAATTTGATTTAGATCGTCAACAACCTAGACAGACATTCCGGAAGTTAGTTCGATAACTTTCACAGTACCTAGCAGGTTTATATCCCGCCAGAATGTACACGTATTATCTAAAAACAAGATATGAATTAAGAAAATCACAGTTGAAGATAATTCATAAAGACGCGCCTTCCTCAGAGCTGCGAAAATTGTCTAATATGTCGAACATACGACCTCATCCAGGGCGAAAAGCAAACCTACAATACCGCTAAACTGACACTGGTACACTATTATGTTAGAAATAGTTCCATTAAAGTACAAGGAAATGTCCAAATACGGAAATAGTCTAGTCGCATGAAAAACATCCAGAATTGTCAAACTACAAATTAAAATTTGATACGTACGAGTTAGGGCATTGGTTGTAAATTATATCCAGCATGGATTCTAATGTGTCTAATGTAGTTTGTTCTAACCAAAATGGTATGGAGCAGTCGTCAAGCATTCCGAAATAAACGAAGCATTGTACCTCTCGGCTAAACACAAACGCAAACGCCAAATCACAACAAACGGGTAATGGATTTATAAGTGGATTTATTATCTATGCCAGATGCGTCAATCAACCGAAAGAACTCCATGGAAAAACTGGCTAAGAAATGTGTGTTGCATCCATTTTTCGTATTAGAAGTTGTAATTGGTGTCATACTTAACACATAGGGAGAAACTTCCGTTGAATTCAAAGGGAGATAAAAGGAGTAAGTGTACGTTTGCATGACTTCAGCGGAAGACTTTATATACAAGTATATTATAAATCATTTTAGGAAGTCTCAGCTGTTAGAGCTGTAGTAATGTGCGATGATACTGCGGGGAAACTCAGTTATTATGATTGATGTTTACAAAATTTACGTAAAACAAATGCAAGCATTATATAAACAAACGACCTGATACCCAGAGCTTGATCAGTATTATCAGTAACTGTTGCCTGTCTGGAAGGGGGTCAGGCTATTATTACTAAGTTTAGAGACATATCCGTTTATTATTGTAACTCTTCGGTATCAGCATATTTGACTTCATGTTCCTAAATTAGGAGACTTCACAACACGAGTTAAACGACAATGGAAGACGGGAGAAGTATACCCATAAAGTAAAACCCATTAAAGTGTGGTTCTTTAAAGTAAAAGCATACTTGCATCTGCCAATGGATAAACACTATTAAAACCGAAATACATTATGGTAATCGCTAAATCTCTAGATTGAAAACATGTGTCTCTGGTTTCATTAAAGCACATTGAAACAGTCCACCACATAACGAGTTCCGGGTGTAAGAACATAATTTAAAAAACTTGATCTGCCTTATGTATAGATACGTCGCGTTATACATGATCACGTCATTTTTTTCATATTTCACATAAGTGCTATTTCTGCCGTGAAGTGACCACAAAGAAGTCACTCAGTACATGTACCATCTGTTTTGCATGAATTCTGTTTGTTTGTTGTCCTTGTTTTATCGTGATTGTACCACGACTTTTGGATTCTGTCCTGAATCTGTTTTACGGACTGAGACGATAGTGTGTCGGAATGGGATATCATGTTTTTGTCGCTTTCCAGTATTGTATGCTATGAGACCAATTAATGGTTCGCCCCTGTCTGACTACTTTTTCATGTTTGTTATAAGTATGTTAACCTGTTACTGGTGAGATGTCATGTGGTCACAATGATCCTGCTATTTGCGCATTCTGTATAGTGGATATTGCGATATCCGGAAGGTCGGTTTCGTTCGTATTACTGGGTCATGAATTAAACGGAATGACCTTCTGGTGTGTTTCATAGCCATCATACAGAACCAGTAGAAAAACATCACTTAATGCAGCTGAATATGACTATTAGGAAGATACTACGTTTGGCCAACTACGTTACATGTGCTAACTTATGTTTCATGCGTGTACTCTTTTTTATTTCAATAAATGTTATCACATTGAAATCCGTCAGTTTAGGACGAAATCAAACATTTCATGTACATAACAACCTATGTTTGATTTAATCATGAAACAGTGATTTAATTCCACTTAAGATAACACCGAATTTGGCGCGTCGTGATTACATTGGCCTAAATTAAAACTTCAAATGATGACTTAAGATTAGATAATACTTATCAGTGTTATTCAGTGTATACCATGTCCACTTAATGGAAATATGTCACGTTTGAGATTACTACTGTGAAGTGCATTTAAAGGAACGCTTTTATCAAAAAAAGATTATTTTACGACATAGGAAGCGCTGTAACATGAAGGCATCAAAGTGATGTACGATGTCAAAAACGCATTCCCAAAATACATCAGTACTTAAACTCTCAATCAACTAAATTCATTTAACTTTCTCTACCAAATGAACGTTCAATATTTAGATAAACATGTTTGGTTCATACTCGTTTATGTGCAACTGAATTCCATGCTGCATACTTAGTGACCTGGGTCCGATAACGTTAATATATACGATGTTGTGATGGTAATAGTTTGAGCTATTATCAAAATATTAGCGCAGCATTGAGTTTTAACGTAGCATCGGGCAACCGGGTCAGGCTCGCGGAACTAGCATATTTCGGAGCTGTATTCAATGAATACCTGAAGATCGGGTTTTAACACGTCCGTGAACGTCAACAAAAGTCCGTTTAATTCTATAGTGAACCCTGTGTAATTATCCTGTAGAATAAGCAAACACATGTACCACTCTGGATTGGTATTCGAAAATCATTTTTATGGAACACTATGGCAAAAGATAATTGACGAGTCTTTTTAACTGTCACAACACAACATCTTGAAAATGTCTACTTACATCAAGATGCTCTGTTTATATAAAAGCCCATATATTGTATGCACAAACTTGTAATTCCTTCCAACCAATATGTCATGTAGTTTTATACTTATTTACGACTGTAGTGCATGCTTACTGTCATATCATAATTCATAAACAAAGACGTCATAGAATGCTCCACAAAGAGCTAGTACTGGTTGGTAAATAATTCAAGACACGCTGATACACTGCACGGTTAGATAGTTTATCATAGTAACAAACAAACAATATAAAGCTGATACTAAAAGAAAATCAGTAACTGCACATAGTTCATGTAAATGTTTATATTTTAATCAGTAAACATTGTGACTTACTTACTTCTCCTCTATCTTCTTGCAAAGTAGGCCATAATGTTTCAACGTGTTATTTGCTTCGTTCAATGTCTTTTCTATATGTATTGGGCTTGACTCCAAGAAGATTAATTAAATCCGATGCAACCGTTATTTCGTGGTCTTCCTCTTTCTTTTACTAGTTAATGTTCTGTGCATAGCAGCTTAAAACGTGATGGTTATGATTGTGTTTTCCTTATGTAATCATGAACATGGCATCACCATTGCACCAACACTTTTAGTATAATGTAAAAACAAAATTCATTCGATACATATGTGTAGTTTTGTGTTCTTGTAACCAGTTTTTCTTATTTTCTTGTCTGACCTTTCGTGTGATTTTGCATCTTTTCGCTCTTTTGTTTCTTCTTGTGATTTACTTACTTTCGGTTAATTGCTACTCTTCATCGTCACGTGATTTGGTGGCAGGGGATATATTGGGGTGATGGGGGTCCCTCAAAATATCAAATCTTTAGTGTAGGGCTTATTTATGGGCACCAAAAATTAAATTGGTATTTTAAAGACCCAATTCTGTATTTATTTTGTACAAAGAAGGTGTTTAATATTTTGAAAAATCATAGAAACTAAATATCAGTTGGCTCTGAAGGATTTGTAGCTCTTCAAAATGGAGGTTACCACCACTGGCGGAAGTTCAAATTTAGCGTCGTTAGAAACCGCGAAAAACTTTGACAGCAAATAGCAAAAAATCGGCAGGTATGGGAGACACTTTTCTTGCTGAATTTACCTAGCTCAGACATGTTATTTATGTAAAATGGGACCAAAAATAGGATTGCATTGGGTTTAAAAATACTGTGTATGGGGTGAAATTGGTCACTTTTGTATTTTTTTGACTAAAATTTGGAGGGGTAGGGGCAAAAACAAAGGGCCATAACTCCACAACCCTAGGGATTAGCCTTGCAATTTGATGTTATTTTCTATTTATGTTGCATAGGCCCTGAGACTGACACATAAATACTTTCTTGTCTTATTTGCTGTTTTCAAGAAATCCGCTTGACTGTTTGCGGCCAGTCGGAACCTCAAAATTGGCCAATAATATATCCCCTGCCCCCTTTGGAGTCGAACAGCTGGGGTGTATTCGAAACGTCAGTTCTCTCTGTTCCGGAACAGACGGAACAGAGAACAGTCTTACGAACAGGCCGGAACAGTGTTCCGGACATGTTCTATCCGTTCCCAAATAAAAGTAGGCGCAGGCAGAACAGGTCACGTGATTTCAACGAAAACGAGACAACCGGAAACTTCACGAAATGTGTTATTCAAATCACCTTGGCAATAGTATGTCAACGGAGAATAACGGAAATGACCGAACTTTTATTATTGGAAATTTTCGTGTGTCATATTTCTTCAACAAATATAACGGCTGCAACTGACAATATCGTCAACCTTAAAAGTTTTATTTTCTACATTTATTTATTTATTTTATTGTTACTTCCTGTTCTGTCCCTGTTTCATTTTGTTCGTAAGGTTGTTGGAGTGGAACATTCGGAACACTGTTCAGAACAGTTTTATTTTGTTCGTAAGATGCTGGAACAGGAACAGAAGGAACACTGTTCCGAGTGTTCCAGAACAGACGCTACGAACACACCCCTGATGAAAAAATGACTCAGTAATTTTTGAAAGAACTTGAATGTTGATCGATTTAACGCAGAATATATGTTATATATATAAATATGTTGGTTGGTATAGGTTTATGAAGTATTCATTCATGTTTTCCTTAAATGTACTGCAGTTGTTCTCTTTTGGGAATTGTGCGGAAATATGGTTATTTCTGGATGTTTGTGTCGAGGTTCGAACCCCGTGCTTTTTTAGTAAAATGGCGTCTTCAGCTGAAAAAAAAACACTTATAAACTTAACTTTAACTTTTATTAACAATAACATGACTCTGGGATTAACTGTCTGTTTATTTGCACCTTTTATCTTTCCAGCAATATTAACACACTTGGTGGATTGGTCAGTCACGTGAGATTGCTGAAGTGTTTGGTTCCTAAGACCGGTAAGTTATGTATCCAGTGTCAGGTACATTGTACTGTTATTGTTGTATTTTATAATGTATGTGCATTCTCTAAGTCAGCACTAACTGGAAGTGTTAATATGAAAGACTGTGTAGCCATGCACTTGGATTCATTATTTGTGTTGTGACAGAAAATTTAGAAGTATTTACGGACTTTTATGTGATTCTTTCTGCAACTTATGTGTGTTTATTGTTTGTCTATTGCAGGACGCACAGATCTCTATTTCATCAATATTCTTCAGTATTCTTCATTGGATTGGAGTATTCATCCTTGTACTATGTACATAATAATATAGTATACATTAAATATCATCAGAATCATGACATTGGTTTTGTTGGTCATCCTAGCGTACAGTATATAACACAAGTTTGACTAAGAGAGGGCCTGGGTACATTGTTAAATTTTACCACGTATTTACCATTGTTCCAAATCACAAAAGATAAACTTATTCGTTTTAGCTATTTTCACAATATTTGTTGTGCGTGACGTATATAACCCATTACATTGTATAGGCCCTACTTTGTTCAGAAAGTATACCATTCGTCACTGTGCATTATTGCGACTCGAGCATATTATACAATAATATCTTCGAAAGGCACACGACGAAATTATATCCTATAATGTACGGAAAACGGAAATGAGTTATTATATTCGAAACATTGATGCCTTCCCACGGGATGGTTTAATTTCACACTTCTCTGATTGATAATATTTCTCTAACAAGTGAGGTAAACTGCCATTTAGTAAAAGCATATAAAGCTTTTTTCGAGTGTTGAGCAGAAGTTTCATTTCCCAGGACGAAACAAAAACATATTAAAGTCATAAATAGTGCAATGAATTCTGAGGTGATCAAGCGCTCGCTGCTGAAAGTATAAAACCTAGGATCATTAAGTTTCATATATACGTTTCCTGCTTTTGGAGCATTAATTTCGCATACTGAAATGGGACGGTGGTATAGTTATTTGAATAATGATGTGTTATCGACACTTTAGTACCCTATGTTCGTGCTTATTCGAAGAATTAAGCTAGCAAGTATAGTATATAGACTGAATTACATAGGCAACGTTATAACATTCATAAACTTGACTCGTAATCGATAAAAAATACAAGAATAGCATTTTTACAGTATACTTACCGACAACAGTTGTATATATGTATATGATTTCTACAGCACTCCACCTGCAGTGCATTTTTATGGCCATTTACATCTTAGTCGCTGTCATATCAATTCATTAATTACAGTTGGCTACATTCATGTAAGTCCGTGAATTTGGCCACGGCCATGTTTGTCAAAGTGTCAATGGATATGCTCGTAGGTGATATTGGCTATTAATATACCAAGCTTTTTTCTACAATGTTTAACTCCAGAGAGAGACATTATGACAAGATCAATTCCAATCCATTTCAACCAAATCGACCAGGAAGTAACTGTCACATCGGTTTGACATTTATGCTGTCATGTTCATTTAAGTACTCGCTTTTGGGAGAGCAATTAGTACGAGGGTCATTCAATATATTCGTAGACAATCGTTCTCATTTTGTTATATTCATATTTAAATAATAATTTCTCATATCATTATAAACATTTATCTATTACCTACCGTAGATACAAATATTTATTTGATTATGCAACACAGTAACCTGTCATGAGCCGTTGTATTACCATAGTAACGCGCTGCCACCCCCGATCGACGTAACGAACCCTTTTCACTCGTTCAACTAGATATAAATTCCGAATTCTTAAATTTACATTCCCATATGTTTGCCAGATTATTGCAAGATATTATCATAATATTTTGTGAAATGATTAAGTTGTTTGGACGTTTGAGTTTGAATTGAGAAGTATTTGATCAATGCCTATCACGTTTTCAGTAACGTCAAAATACCGATGAATTTACGCCAGGAAATTCATGCAACTATTAAATTGTGCACTTGTCTTGGAAATACACAACAGCATGCAATATTCAGTGTCCCTGTGTTTTAGTGACAAAATAAAATTTCTTAGGAGCAGCATGGTATTAAAATTGATACAGGGATCGAACGAAATTTAAACACATAAGGAAGTTTAAGGGAACGCCAGTCACAATGTGCGATGCGTTTCAATTTATAACACAACCATTAAGCCCAGCTTCATTCTTAACTTTGAATACATAAAATGTTGTGGTAGATCTATTTAATAATATACAACTTAAATACTTGTGTTTAATTCGATATTAATGACATACTTCAGTTTCGGGTTTACCATTTGAGAAATAACAAAACGCAAATAACGTCGCTGACGTCAGAATATATTTATGTGTGGTGGTTGCGGTAAGGTGATAGTTTTATTTTAGCCATATTTTCTTTAAAAATGCGTCGTTTCGTGCAAAATTTTCTGCACTTGTGTCAGAAAGGCTGAAGTTTAGTTTGATGTAACTAGTTGCTCTCTGTGTCAATGTGTATTAAAATGACGAAACCAGTCCACGAATTTATTGAATGACCCTCGTACTAACAGGAACGCTAACCAAGTCAATTGGCCATCATGAATATGACCGGTAATGGCAGATGTTTGAGTAGAAAATGTACTTCACTCTACGAACAAGTGCATTATGGTTGCGTCTTGATTAATCAGCTTAGCATCAACATTGTTGCTCTTCCTTCTAGATCGTGTCTCATCTTGCAGACGAGACACAGGCGTAGACGAATGGGTTCTATGTATATCTAAAGGAGGACTAAACCTCAGTAAACGCTGATTTGGAACAAATGGATACTAGTAAGCAAATATAAAAAAGTTAAAATTAACTTACAAATTTTCTAGGTCTCTTTTCAGCTGTTAGGCCGCTCAAGCACCCTTTGACATTCTAACTCCCCTAGTCATTGGGCTACATATGGAAACATACACTCGTGTCTCCCTGGGGAGACTATTTTTCTCCTGTGGTGTGGCAGCCAACATCGATCTGCGGCGCCCAGGAATAGACACTGCCCTCACAGGTACCATTTACACCATGGTGGAGTGGAGCTGTGGGTCTTGCTCAGAGATTTTAACCAGTGGTCCAGAGGGGTATCGAACCCGGGACCTCTCGATCCCGAAGCGCGCGCCCTACCTCTAGGCCACCGCTCTTCATACATTATCCTTTACAACTTTGTTTACAATTCATGGTATGTACATGTAACTATAATGTTGGAACTATACGTGGAATCACTTATCGGTATTTGGCCTAAATTTTCGTGGACAGGATGATTAGTTGATGTTCTGGTTGTGTTTAATATCAGTGAATGTACGATAAAGATACGTATAACGGATATTGTCATCTTTTGTTGTGTGGTTGTCATCATGATCCATTGTTGTCTGATGTCCTTTATCCTGTTTATGATTATCTAATTACCATCGCATGCTGTCGGATTATGGTTTACAGTTGTGTCGCTGTGTCGGTTCGTTCTTATATTTCTAATAATCTGATGTTCGCCTTGTATGTATGTGATCTACGTTTTGTCTTTTGCTTTGTAGTTTTCTTGTCTTTTTTCTCTTTTGGTACATCCATGTATGTTGTGCCTCAAATATATCTGCTGTTTGCTTGATGGCTATCGGAAACTAGTATCAATCTTTAAAGCTTCCCGTGCGCTGATATTGTAAATTTGGATTTTGTTACGTAAACATTCTGGGCTTCTTATCTATGAGAGGCACTAAAAGTGTAAATACTTCAAATATGTAATGGGACATTAAGTATTAAATGTAGACGAAACCATGTATGACTTAGATATTACATCGACCTTTTAAGTCTGTGTTTTCAGTGATGATAATGCATTTTGCTTTCTCAGATAAAATCTGCAAATATCCTTATTCATATAATATATTGTTAATGTTTTGTTCACAAATTGTTAAAGTTAAGAAGAAAATACCCGTGCAATAAACAGTATCGAACTCGCAGTACAACCTCTCTAAAGTAACACCATTTATGGAAACACTAATTCTGAATGTTGCTCTGGAGAGTAACATTCTTACTAATTGTTTCTTTTTCTGTAATAAATTTATCATGGTGGTCAAGTGAGGCTGATGCTCTAGATGGGATTTTTCCTGAAAAGTTTGCACCATACTGGTTTTTAGGTTTTCATGTATAAGAATTGAGGTAATTTAAGGGTATTTATTTATATTTTGAAGATGTCGGAAGTCAAACGGAATAAACATATCATCTGGCTTAGACATTTTAATGGCGAGGAGGTATGAACATACATAGGCATAGAGTTGTTTAATGGTGTTATTACGTGACAGCCTATCGAGGGAATACAGCACATTCAGTCGATATACACAGAGCTATATATCTTAATTACTGACTAATCCTATGTTCTACTGACAGCCGAATATAAAACAGGCATACAGTAATTATTTTATTGTACTGATAAACGAGTAAATTTATTAATTTGCCAATTATAGACAAATACGTGAACAGTGCAATTTGAATGACTGCAGAATATTGCATTAAAGGGAATTGTTTCTACGAATTTGTTTCTCCTATAGAATAAAACCATCATCGACTAAAATAGATGTCTTCAATAATATATAACGCCAAAATAAAGTTTAAAATCAGTGTTAAAATAAATAGTTACGCAATGATTTGCATTATGTATTACACACCCTTTGTAGTTTATACAAAACATGGAATCGGGCGCGTATTATTACATAAAACTTAGTCGTAGCGATGTCTAATAAACAACAATAATTCAGGGTAATATTCAATTAGGATGACAAAACGCCTGTGTCGCGTCTAAGAGACAGTCGTGTATAATGGAATACCGACAGTACAAGAGTCTGTGATGATATTTGACTATTTAGTTCCAGTAAATAGTTACATAATTAGATTCAGACATATCTACCGCAGCAAACATATATTGATTCCTATATACAGGGTGGTGGCAGCCATAACCCCACTAGAAATATACCAAAATAAAAATAAAATAAAAAATGAACATCCTTCCTTTGGCTTTTTGATCGTAATTTGGTCTACTTCGTGCCACATTTTGCTGTAAAACTAAATGGTCTAATGTTGTGAATGATTCAGTAGATTTACAAGTGATCTTTTTGTTCTAAGCGATTCTATAAGCAAGTCATGTTTTAACATTTACTTCAACAAAATGCTAAACATACTTTACTCCCTGTTAATAGATGTTAGTATTTTCGCACAATACGGCCCTGTGAGACTTCAGCGAATCCTTTTTTCATGACACCTATCGTTTGAGTAAGAAATTTAGGCTCAGATTATTATGTATTATAACTCGTTTTCTCAAAAAATAATATGTTCGTGGATAAATGGTTCAAAAACAAATCGATTACTTAGTATCTAATTTAGAAGTACATTTGTACTGTATATCGTTTGACTATTAACAGATTGGATTGTACTTAGCATGTTCTAGTATATTTTTGTTTTCATATTCACTTATCATCCGCTTATATAAATGAATTGCAACAACTCTTTATCGTAGATTACTTGCTATATTTGACTTATTGAGTGTAGTTGTGCAATGGGATATCTGAACATTTCATTATCCAATAGTTTGGCATATGCTTTAATCCAAGCATTCCGATGTCTCTTCTATGGTAATTTTGTAGTGCATTTTGCTTTTTGGTGCGAAATGGCAGGTTATTATGTCTGATGAACTTTATTTGGGATCAAAATTAAGCACATATTACGTGAAGTAGAACAAATTGTAGATGCTGCAAATGAATGGTCTAAATATGAATATGAAGTTGTCGCACGTATGCGCAATATATCTGCCGTAGTGAATCATTGTGCGTGATCCATTTATTCCCAGTTAATCACCATTCAATTTCCTGAACACAAAATTGCACCTAGAATCGTTTTTATGTTATAACCAATGTAAACGAGCCTTGGGAATATAGTATATTTGCAAGTCTGCAGCTGTATGTGTCAATATAGAATAAAATGACACCTAGCTATAGTTTCTCATTGTCGGGTGGCATACTACCTTTGATATTGAAATAATCTGTCGTTTTATTTAAATACTGCCACCAGTCATCGGCCTACGTGGCATATATGGTATTAGCAGCAACAGCGTTAGTTTAAACAGTATTGTTTCAAATCCTACAGATTATATTGATTAATTCAATTCCATTGCTTGCATTGAAGTTTCCTGCCGACGAGATACCCCAAGATTCCCTGAAACTTGTTCCCAGCGCCCAAGATCAGGATAAATTGTCATCCGAATTATATGCTAGGGACAGTTTGACCAAATCACCTACACAGTTCTGCTCTCGATGCTTCCCGAAGCCTCCCTTTGCGCAAAAATGTCTCACATTTATCCGAACTTTCAACCTATAGACACCAGAGAGGATGTGTCCATCTCCTGCAGATGCGCATTAATTTCCATCTGGAGTGCACCATGTGGCCTAGATCTTAAGTCAATTACATGTAGATTTCAAAATGCTTCTAAATTATCGTGAAATTAGTCACGCACCACATTAAGAGGAAAACGGACAAAATACGAAACGATGAACAATCGACAAACCGGAGCTCAGATGCATATTTATTGCATTCAAAAGCCTATACGATACCACTAATGTACCGTTGGTTTAGAATTTCATGACAAGTGCGACTTCATAGGATCAATTTTTATGCGCCTCGAAATTTGAACATTCACATTTTGCTTTATTTTAGTTCGTTACAATTCTCCGACTTAATTATTGTGACAAACCCTCTGAGTATAATTCCCATGTCGACACTAAAATACAATACGTTAACTGGAGTAGAAAATGATTTCGGTATAATATTCAGAATTATTTCAGCTTCATTAATAATTTATTTGGCATGGTAGGGACACTTAAAAGATGTTGAAGTCGTAATGACGCATATCATCAAAATGTATGGATACAGTGGGCCAGAGGCTTAAACATGCCTCAGAAGAATTCGAGAGAATGAAGGTAATAAAAACATACCTCATTTGATATGATTCTATATAGAATATTTTCGAAACACGTAAGTAAATAATGAACGGCATTACGCTTGATGATTTTTCTGATGACATTGTCATTGTACACAGGATATTGAATATTACGTTCAAAAGGCGTTCAATAACCATTGCTATAAAACGTCATGTGAAGACGAAATACGTATTTGTATTCACACGACCGTTGTGCTGTCAAAACTTGGTTTATATTTTTGGGCATTGGTCGATATAAATATTGGCAATTCACAATAAACTACCATGATCAAAATAATCACGTTAAATAAAGAATGTAAAAAATCCTTTCTTGGTTGAACGTCGTCAAAATATCACAACATTTATAAAAGAATAACATAATGGCCACAACATGCATAAAGCCAGAATGTAATGTTATCGACTTTACTGAAAATATGGCAGCAAAGGATATCGAAACATTGATAAAACGGAACGTTATGTCCACAACAGTCACAATTGTTAGCATAGCGACTGCAAGTATGTAATTGACGATTTAAGCGTAATAAAAATGAAATAACATATTATAAATGTATATGTACGCTGGCATTTTAGTATAATTTTGTGAATACCTATGCCGATTGGTACGTTTGGTTGCTTTTTCTATAGGGAAAATAAAATAGAGTTTACTAAAGTCAATAAAAATATCAATTCTGTGACCTGGATATGGTTGCTCAATGCTGCGATAAAGCTCAATGACAGTGCAAGTATTTTGAGGGTAGCTCAAATGATTATCATCGCCACATAAACTAACACGTCATACTAAAATGAAGAGCTAGTAAGTGCTGGTTGGTACATAATTCAAAGTATGCTGACATTGTTAGACAGTTTTCATAGTAGCAAATATATTCGTCCTCTACCAAACGAATACTTCTTTTTGCATATCAGTTACTAGTACATGTAAATGTTTATATTTTCAAAGTAACAGTAAAACTATGACATACTTAATGCTTCTCTTTATGCAAAGTCGGTCGTATAGTTTCAACACGTTGTCTGCATCGTTCGTTAGATCTGATATAACTTTCCCATGTTGTTCGATGTATATCTATTTATGTAGTGTCCTTCGTATAGCAGCTTTGGAGATATTATTTTTATTATGATATTATGAGCATGGCATTAATACATGTATAGCACAAGTCCTTTTAGTGTAGTGTATGTATTCGATATAATGTATTTGACGAAATCATATACATAGAATTACTAGATACATGTTTATCACTCGGAAATCAAACTACGTGCTTATAGAAAATTTGTTTTGCCCGATTGAGTCTTGAGACCCCCCCCCCAATTGTATACTAGTCCTGCCACTTGTTCGTTTAAATTATTTTAAATATTTGTGCGCGTGACATTGTAAAGGCCCCACTTTGTACAGAAATTATATCATTCTTCAATGTACATTATTGCTACTCAAGTGTTTATAACATCTCGACAAAACAGATGATTTTCTACAATACATTCGACGTATAATTGATACCTCTGTGTGTTTTAGCATGACAAGG
This sequence comes from Spisula subtruncata, assembly GCA_963678985.1. NCBI lineage: Eukaryota > Metazoa > Mollusca > Bivalvia > Venerida > Mactridae > Spisula > Spisula subtruncata. Next base: position 5,850,569 of record OY787671.1, read on the forward strand.
GAATTCCATGATCGAGCATATTGCACAAGCATGTCTCCGAGCGGCATACGAAGAAATAATATCCTATGATGTACGCAGAACGGAAATGAGTTATCATATTCGAAACATTGAAGCCTTCCAATGGGAAGATTTATTTCGTTTGTTGAGTTGAAGTTTTATTTCCCGAGACGAAACAAAAACGTATTATAGCCATAAAAAGTGCAATGAATTGTGAGGTGATAAAGCGCTCGCTGCCGAAAGGATAAAACCTAGGACCATAAAGTATCATGAATACACTTCCTACAATGCTTTTGGAGCATTAATTATTGCATGCTGAACTTAGAGGGTATAGTTATTTGAATGATAATGTGTTATCGACACTTTAGTACCCTATGTTTGTGCGCATTCGTAGAATTAAGCTAGTAAGTGTAGTATATAAACAGACATGCATAGACAACATTATAACATTCATACGCTTCACTCGTAATCGATAAAAATACAAGCATGGCATACTTACCACATGCTTACCATCAACAGTTGTATACGTAATTTCTACAGCACACCACCCGCAGTGCATTCTTATGGCCATCCAAATCTTGGTCGCTGTCATATCAATTTGTTAATAACAGTTGGTTACTTTCATGTTAGTCCGTCAATTTGGTTACTGCCATGTTCGTCAAAGTGTCAATGGTGATACTCGTAGGTGTTATTGGCTATTATTATACCCAATTTGTTTCTACAATATTTAACTCCTATTAACTTCAGAGAGAGGCATTATGACAAGATCAGTTCCAAGCCATTTCAACGAGATCGATCAAGAAGTAACTGTCACTTCGGTTTGACATTTATATTCATTTTGGTACTCGCTTTTGGAAGAGCAAATTAGTACTATAAGGAACGCTAACCAGGTCAATTGGCCATCATGAATATGACCGGTAACGACAGATGTTGGAATAGTAAACGCACTTCACTCTACGAACAAGTTCATTATGGTTGCGTCTTAATGAATCAGCTTAGCGCCAACATTGTTGCACTTCCTTCTAAAGCATGTCCTATCTTCTAGACGCGAAGCAGTCGTAGACGTATGGGTACTAGGTATATCTAATGGAGGACTAAACTTCAGTGAACGCTGATTTGAAACAAATAGATACAAGTAAGCAAAAATACATTATCCTTTACAACTTTGTTTGCTATCCATGGTATGTACATGTAACGACTAGTATAATGTTGAAAAGATACGTGGAATCACTTATCGGTATTTGGCTTGAATGTCGATTCTCTCTGAAAACACATATTACTGTCTGAGTTTAATTATTGCCTTAGTATCACAGCGGATAAACGACTGTATATATATACCGGATGTTGTCGTTGGATTTCGATGGTGGACGATAAAACCACAACAAGGTTGGTAGAATAATTTGAAATACTTAGCATAAACACAAACGCAAAATTGTAACTTGTACATATGTATTATCATGATTAACTTAGCTTTCGTTCGCATTTACTCGATTCCGTGATGTTTGCTCATGCTATCTAAAATCATTGAAAATCGTTTGACTTTTTGGAGAAAAATGCACACCGGTCACTTTTAAACATTATTTACATCGTGATTTTATACGTTTCAATCAGTAATTGTACATATTATAATAGACATATCATTCATACATAATTTGTACGTTTCAAAATGTCTTCAACTTGTGTTTTTATCGAGATTGAGCCAAAAAAGAGTTGACTATGCGCAATTATCAAAGTTGGATTTGTATCATTTATTGCACTTTTTTATCGTGATTTGTGCAAAGTATAATGCTTTACTTTTGTTTCTTTCAGATACAATGGACGAATTTCGGTGCTAATATTGCTCGTTTTCAACCGAAAACTTCGGTACCTGCATTATCCATTACACTAAAGTCCACGAAGACCGTAATTTGAAAATCCATATTACGCACCACTCTGAAACAAAACAAGTGTCGTCATTTTCTAAAGATTACAACATTGTCCCAAGAGATATAAAAGCATCAAACAAGACCACAATTCCTAACATCGAATCAAGGTCTATCAGAATTTCAAATCTTACTGGTTTGTCTCCTTTAAAGAAAATTCAAAAGATATCAACACCGGTTGAAATACCAGTGCCAAGAGAAGATAAGAATGATATAAACGATGTCTTCACAGACCTTTCATTATTAGATAAATCAACTTCTACACAAACTGATCCATGCATTGTTTTGAATATAGCTGAATTTGATGACAACGACAAAGCATATGCCGAAGAAATTGTAAGATACATTCCATCCGTTTTAGAATACTTGAAAGCAGAAAATCAGGTTGCCATATATTTGAAATTCAACTTTTATAAATGAAGCCCTGTACAATTTTCACCCTGGGGAATATTTTGAACAAGCTTGGTAGAAAACCAGTAGATGAAGCTACATACCAATTAGCAAAGCGTTAGGCATTGCAGTTTAAGACAATAAAGTTTTATATGTTTTCCCTACATAAGTCTATGTACAAACCTGACATCCGGGGTGCGGCCAAGTTTGACCCAAGTGGCGTACTTTGAGCAATCGAGGTAGGGGAACAATAGATGAAGCTACATACCAAAGTTCAAAGCTCTAGGCACTGTTGTTTTATACAAGAAGATTTTAATATATGTTTTACCTATATAAGTCTATGTTAAACTTGTGACACCCGGGTCGGAGCCAATTTTGACCCCAGGGGCATAATTTGAGCAATCTGGGGTAGGGGACCACAAGATATTAAGGTTTATAGACATTGAAGTTTTTGACATGAAGATTTTTTATATGTTTTCCCTATTTAAATCTATGTAAAACGGTGACCCCTGGGGCCACCCAATTTTTACCCCTGTGCCATACTTCGAGCAATTACTAAATCCCCCAATGCCACGAACAGTCAGGAAAAAATTCATCAAAATTGGCCAAACCGTTTAAGAGCAAAAATTATTTGAAAGTGTGAACGGATGGACGGACAGACAGACGGACGTACATACGGACATGAGTGACTGTGTGCATGGTAAGTGGCGCATATAAAAAGTAAGTTGAACGTGCGTACAATGTGTTTGCAGCCAAAAACCTTAAGCACATGATTTAGGTTTTTGTTGCAACGTACGATGCCCGTTGTATCGCACGTACGCTACCTAATACGTGTTACATTGTCGAAAGACAAACAGGAAAGGGAACTGAATTCCGTTGTACATATGCGATATTACAAATAAATTAAATAAATTATTTTAATAAGATATATACGTACTTTCAAATAAACCTCCGTCGGAAGACAACTTCAATCCTAAAATGTGATGTTTCGTACTACCTAAATAAGAACTGACCGAGTAATCACATGAAAAAACGAGAACACCGAGAACGTGTAGCCGTCTATTTTTAGAACGGTACATTGATACTGATTGAATGCTTCAACAACCTAAGGGTCTCAAAATGGCATTTCAAACTTTTGATTAAATAATTGACGAAAAACATCGAAGAAACAATGTCAAATCACTGCAATAATGAATACACATTGATTGCAATAAACATACAAATCAATTTACCACTAATTTCAATAAACATACAGTGATGGGATAACATAGCCGTATCACTTTTGGCCTCTATCTCGATAATAACACAATTTGTAGATTTTTTGAAACGTACAAATTGTGTATGAATGTTATATCTATTATATTATGTACAATTACTAAACTGAAGCGTATAGAATCACGATAAAACAATGTTTTAAAGTGGCCGATGTACATTTTTCTCCAAAAAAGTCAAACGATTTTCAATGATTTTAAAAAATATGAGCAAACATTACGGAATCGAGTATATGCGAACGACAGCAAATTTAATCGTGATAATGAATATGTACAAGTTACAATTTTGCTTTGTGTATATGCTAAGTATTTCGACTTTTTCTACCAACATTATTGCGTTTTTTTCTTCATTGATTGAAATCGAACGACAACATCCGGTATATACATACAGTCGTTTATCCGCTGTGAGTATGGATGAGTGTAAAAATAAATATAGATATACAACATGAATGGCTAGATGCACGTATATAGCATTATTGGCTATGGTAAATAAAAGGCATAATGCGCTCATTGCGTATTATCTACGAGGGTATATCCAAAAGTAATTTCACTCCTCTCGTGGTTTATTTGTTTATAGGCCGATATGCATACATATGATATCAAAATGTTCAGCAATTCAATTTATTCATTTTCATAACTGGATTATATGAACATTTAAAATATGCCTTGTTTAAGGAGATGAATACATATGACCGGTATGTGGTCAATCGGTGACGCCGACATTTGCCAAACATGAATTTATAGTATACATTGCTTCTACGAAACGGAAACCGGAGGATATTTCTCATGTACAACTAAACACAACGATACAAAGTAATGTGTAAACTTAGTATTACAATTTTGTACTTATTTGTAGTTCGAAACGCGTTGTTAAATTTTACAACCAAGTAATTACCATTGTTCCAAAATCATAAAAAGAAAACTTATTCGTTAAAGTTATTTTCCCAATGTTTGTTGCGCGTGATGTATTTAACCCATTGTAAATGCCCTTTGTTCAGAAATTAGACTAATCTTCACAGTGCATTATTGCGACTCAAGTGTTTTAAATATCTCGACAAAACAGATGATTTTCTACAATACATTCGACGTATAATTAATACCTTTGTGTGTTTTAGCATTACAAGGTAATTCCATGATAGAGCATATTGTACAATTATATCTCCGAGCGGCACACGACGAAATTTTATCCTCTAATGTACACATAACGGAAGTGAGTTATTATAGTCGAACCATTGAAGCCTTCCCATGGGATGGTTTACTTTCACACTCCTCGATGACAACGATTGATAATATTTCCCTTATATGTGTCGTAAATAGCCATTTAGTAAAATAAATAAAGCGCTCGCTGCTGAAAGGTTACAACCTAAGATCATAAAGTATCATATATACGTTTCCTACAACCTGTTTGGGGCTTTTATTTCGCATGCTGAAATGAAAGGGTGGTATAGTTATTTGAATAATGATGCGTTATCGACATTTTACTACCGTATGTTTGTGCGCAGATATAGAATTGAGCTTGTAAGTGTAGTATATAGACAGAGATGCATTGTCAACATTAAAACATTCATAAACGTCACTTGTAATCGATAAAAATACAAGAATGGCATACTTATCACATGCTTACCAACAACAGTTGTATATATTTCTACAGCACGCCGCCCACAGTGCATTTTAATGGTCATCCACATCTTGGTCGCTTTCATATCAATTTTTTAATTACAGTTGGCTTCTTTCATTTTCGTCAATCAATTTGGTTACTATGTGTGGGGAGCGGTGGCCTAGAGGTAGGGCGCGCGCTTCGGGATCGAGAGGTCCCGGGTTCGATCCCCCTCTGGACCACTGGTTAAAATCTCTGAGCAAGACCCACAGCTCCACTCCACCATGGTGTAAAATGGTACCTGTGAGGGCAGTGTCTATTCCTGGGCGCCGCAGATCGATGTTGGCTGCCACACCACAGGAGAGAAATAGTCTCCCCAGGGAGACATGACTGTAGGTTTCCATATGTAGCCCAATGACCAGGGGAGTTAAAATGTCAAAGGGTGCTTGAGCGGCCTAACAGCTGAAAAGAGCCCTAGAAAATTGGTAACTTTTTTTTTTTTTTTTTTTTAACTATCAAGTTCGTCTAAGTGTCAATGGTGATACTCGTAAGTGACATTGGCTATTACCCGGTACTATATCATTTTTTTCTACAATATTTGACACCTGTTAACCCCAGAGAGAGACATTATGACAAGATCAGTTCCAATCTATTTCAACGAGATCGATCAAGAAGTAACTGTCGCATCGGTTTCATTTTGTTACTCGCTTTTGGGAGAGCAAATTAGTACTAACAGGAAAGCTAACTAGGTCAATTTGCCATCATGAATATGACCGGTAACGGCAGATGTTTGAATAGTAAATGCACTTCAATCTACGAACACGTTCATGATGGTTGCGTCTAACTGAATCAGCTTAGCATCAACATTGTTGTTCTTCCTTCTAGAGCGTGTCCTATCTTGTAGTCGAGAAACAGTCGTAGACGTATGGGTACTAGGTATATTTAAAAGGAGGACTAAACCTCAGTACCTCAGTACTATTCATGGTATGTACATGTAACTATAATGTTAGAAGTATACGTGGAATCACTTATCGGTATTTGGCCTGAATGGCGATTCTCTCTGAAAACACATATTGCTGTCTGAGTTTAATTATTACCTTAGTATGGATAAGTGTGCAAATAAATGTAGAAATACAGCATGAATGGCTAGATGCACGTATATAGCATGATTAGCTATGGTAAATCAAAGGCATAATGCACTCATTGCTGAACATCTATATGCACATGTGCACTTAGACAAACTAACATGGTTTAGCTCTAGCCAATGTCCCTGGATACGACTATTTATAAGAAACACACGCCTGATATCATGAACAGGTAAGAACGGTATTTTCCAAGGTGTTCCACACGAGCGTATACGCGACGGCAAAAAAACGATTTTTTTTATTTTTCTTCCATACGTCCATATCTCATTTCAATGCAAAAGTAAGATAGCTATAGGAGCGCACTTTATGTTGTCCTAGAAATCCAAACGCACCAACCCACCGACTGAACATAGTACGTTGCAATGTTTTATACCAGCATAGAATCAAAATTCATATCGGTGTTTAAGTGTAAAAGGAACAAATTTCATTGTAAAGAACACTTAGTTAGTTAATGCACCGGTATGATTAATACTAGAAAGGCTAGTAAGTTGATTGATATAATAGGATTTACTGCGTCCATGTGCGAACCACGGAAACGAAACGGGGACACGAAACACGGAACGCAGATGCATGCACATGGCATATTGGCCAAAATCCTTGCCATACTTATAATAAGAAATGGCAGTCTGATAATATGAATAAAGTTTTACGCGTGTGCGTCCAAAATAGATAAAACACACGACTGATATCGAATGATGCAAATATCAAAGTAAAGTACGGTCTTTTCAGAGAAACATCCTTTACGTTTCGTTTTCGTGGACAATTTGATTAGTTGATGTTCCCGACAAAGCTAAAGTTTGAACGCCGGTCGTGTTTAATATTAGTTAATGTACGATTAAGTTAGGTACAACGGATATTGTCACCTTTTGTTGTGTGGTTGTCATTATGATCCATTGTTGCCTTATGTCCCTTACTCTGTTTATGATTATCTTATTGATATCGCATGCTGTCGGATAAGGGTTTAGAGTTACGTCGCTGTGTATTTTCATTCTTATTTGTCTAATGATTTGATGTTCGCATTTCATGCATATGGTTTTCGTTTCTGTGTTTTGCTTTGTACCTTCCGTGATCTTAGTCTCTTATGTGTCATTTGGGTCTTTTGTGCCTTAAATTGATCTGCTGGTTGCTGGATGGCTGTCGGAAACTCGCAATTTTAAACTGATATGAAAGCCTTATTCTAGTATCAATCTTTAAAGCTTCCCGTGTGCTGATATTGTAAATTTTAATTTTGTTACGTAAACATTCTGAGCTTCTTATCTATGAGAGGCACTAAAAGTGTAAATATTTCAAATATGTAATAGGACATTAAGTATAGATTAAGACGAAACCATGTATGATTCAGATATTGCATCGAACTTTAAGTCTGTGATTTTCACTGATCATAATGCGTATTTCTGTCTCAGACGAAAAGCTGTACAATAGCATTATTCGTATAATATATTGATATTGTTATATGTTCACAAATTGTTCAAGTTATATTTCTTTTTACAGTGCGCAATGCAACATCTCTTAAGCAACACCGTTTTTGGAACACATACATTTTGGTTGTTGCTCCGGAGAGGTACATTCACAGAAATTGTTTCTTGTCATGTAACAAAATAATCTTGGTACTCAATGAATGGCTTTAGCTTTTTGGCTTTTTGGTCGTAATTTGGTCTACTTCGTGCCACATTTTGCTGTAAAACTAAATGGTCTAATGTTGTGAATGATTCAGTAGATTTACAAGTGATCTTTTTGTTCAAAGCGATTCCATAAGCAAGTCATGTTTTAACATTTACTTCAACAAAATGCTAAACTTACTTTAATCCCTGTTAATAGATGTTAGTATTTTCGCACAATACGGCCCTGTGAGACTTCAGCAAATCCTTTTTTCTTTGAGTAAGAAATTTAGGCTCCGATTATTATGTATTATAACTCGTTTTCTAAAAAAAACATGTTCGTGGATTTTTGGTTAAATAAACTAATCGACTACTTAGTATTTAATCTAGAAGTACATTATTCATTTTGTACTGTATATCGTTTGCCTATTAACAAATAGGATTGTACATAACATGTTCTAGTATATTTTTGTTTTCATATTCACTTATTATCCGCTTATATAAATGAATTGCAACAACTCTTTATCGTAAATTACTTTCTATATTTGACTAATTGAGAGTAGTTGTGCAATGGAATATCTGAACATTTCATTATCCAATAGTTTGGCATATGCTTTAATCCAAGCATTCCGATGTTTCTTCTATGGTAATTGTGTAATGCATTTTGCTTTTTGGTGCGAAAAGGCAGGTTATTATTTCTGATTAACTTGATTTGGGATCAAAGTAAGCACCTATTCCGCGAAGTAGAACAAATTGTAGATGCTGCAAATGAATGGTCTAAATATAAATATGAAGTTGTCGCACGTATGCGCAATATATCTGCCGTAGTGAATCATTGTGCGTGATCCATTTATTCCCAGTTACGTAATCACTATTCGATTTCCTGGACACAAAATTGCACCTAGAATCGTTATTATGTTATAACCAATGTAAACGAGCCTTGGTAATATAGTACATTTACCAGTCTGCAGCTTATATGTCAATATAGAATGAAATTACATGTAGCTATAGTTTCTCATGGTCGGGTGACATTCTACCTTTGATATTGAAGTAATCTTCCGTATTATTTAAATATTGCCACCAGTCATCGGCCTACGTGGCATATATGGTATTAGCAGCAATAGCATTAGTTTAAACAGTATTTGTTCAAATCCTACAGATTATATTGATTAATTCAATTCAATTGCTTGCATTTAAGTTTCCTGGCGACGAGATACCCGAAGATTCCCTGACACTTGTTCCCAGCGCCAAAGATCAGGATAAATTGTCATCCGAATTATGTGCTAGGGACTGTTTGACCAAATCCCCAACAGTTCTGCTATCGATGCTTCCCGGAGCCTCCCTTTGCCGCAAAATGTCTCACAATCATCCGAACTTTCAACTTATAGACACCAGAGAGGCTGTGTCCATCTCCTGCAGATGCTCATTAATTTCCATCTGGAGTACATCCCTGCCAAAGTGCATCATGTGGCCTAGATCTTAAGTCAATTACATGTAGATTTCAAAATGCTTCCCATTTATCGTGAAATTAGTCTAGCACAACATTAAGAGGAAAACGGGCAAAATACGAAACGATGAACAATCGGCAAACCGGAGCTCAGATGCATATTTATTGCATTCAAAAGCCTATACGATACCACTAATGTACCGTTTGTTTAGAATTTTATGACAAGTGCGACTTCATGCATAATGAATATTTATGAAGCCATTTTTCTACTTCGAATATTGCGGTGTTTGTTTTGCTATTTATGGCCAAGCAGAACAATATCGCATTTAGCCAAGTCGTCCGTAATCTATTATCCAAAGACAATTTACCGCTTCAATTAGATAGGATCAATTTTTATGCGCCGCGAAATTTGAACATTCACATTTTGCATTATTTTAGTTCGTTACAATTTTCCGACTTAATTATTTTGACAAACCCTCTGAGTATAATTCCCATGCCGACACTCAAATACAATACGTTAATTGAAGTAGAAAATGATTTCTGTATAATATTCAGAATTATTTCTGCTTCATTAATGATTTATTTGGCATGGTAGGGACACTTGAAAGATGTTGAAGTCATAATGACGCATATTATCAAAAATGTATGGATACAGTTGGCCAGAGGCGTAAACATGCATGAGAAGAATTCGAGAGAATGAAGGTAATAAAAACATAAATCATATGATATAATTCTATATAGAATTTTGCCGAAAACACAAAAGTAAATAATTAACGGCATTACGATTGATGATTTTTCTGATAACATTGTCATGTTGCAAAAGATATGGAATTCTAGTACGTAACATTAAAGTCGTACAAAAACCATTGCTATAAAACGTCCTTAAATACGAAATACGTACTCGTATTTGTATTCACACGACCGTCGTTCGTTCAAAACCTGGTTTATATTATCAGGCATTGGTCGATACAAATATTGGCAATTCACAATAAACTACAATGATTGATCAAAACAATCATGTTAAATAAAGAATGTAAAAATCCTTTCTTGATTGAACGTCGTCAAAATATCACAACATTTATAAAAGCATAACGTAATAGCTACAACATATGCATAAAGCTGAAATGTACATGTAATGTTATCAACATTACTGAAAATACGGCAGCAAATGGTATTAAAAAATTGATATAACGGAGCGTAATGTCCACAACAGTCACATTTGTTAGCATAGTGACTGTCAATTATGTAATTGACGATTTAAGCGTAATAAAAATGAAATAACATATTATAAATGTATATGTACGCTCGCATTTTAGTATAATTTTATTAATACCAATCCCGAGTGGTACATTTAGTTGCTTATTCTATAGGGAAAATAAAACAGAGTTTACTAAAGTCAGTAAAAATATGAATTCCGTGACCTGGACCTCGTTGCGCAAAGCTGCGATACAGCTCAATGGCAGTGCTAGTATTTTGAGGGTAGCTGAAATGATTATCATCGCCACAGAAACGAACACGTCATACTAAAGTGAAGAGCTAGTAAGTGCTGGTTGGTAAATAATTCAAAGTTTGCTGACATTGTTAGACAGTTTTCATAGTAGCAATATTACGTCTTCTACCAAAAGAATACATCTTCTCGAAAATCAATTACTAGTACATATAAATGTTTATATTTTCAAAGTAACAGTAAAACTATGACATACTTAATGCTCCTCTTTATGCAAAGTAGGCCGTATAGTTTCAACACGTTGTTTGCATCGTTCGTTAGATCTGATATAACTTTCCCATGTTGTTCGATGTATATCTATTTATGTAGTGTCCTTCGTATAGCAGATTTGGAGATATTATTTTTATTATGATATTATGAGCATGGCATTAATACATTAATAGCAAAAGTTCTTTTAGTGTAATGTATGTATTCGATATAATGCATTTGACGAAATCATATATATAGAATTACTAGATACATGTTTATCACTCGGAAATCAAACTACGTGCTTATAGAAAATTTGTTCTGCCCGATTAAGTCTTGAGCTCCCCCCTTGTATATTAGTCCTGCCACTTGTTCGTTTAAATTATTTTCAATATTTGTGCGCGTGACATTGTAAAGGCCCCATTTTGTACAGAAATTATATCATTCTTCACTGTGCATTATTGCTACTCAAGTGTTTATAACATCTCGATAAAACAGATGATTTTCTACAATACGTTCGACGTATAATTGATACCTCTGTGTGTTTTAGCATCACAAGGGAATTCCGTGATAGAGCATATTGCACAATTATGTCTCCAAGCGGCATACGACAAAATAATATCCTATTATGTACCCAGAACGGAAATGAGTTATTCTATTCGAAACATTGAAGCCTTCAAATGGGAAGGTTTCATTTCACAGTCTTCGATGCCAACGATTGATAATATTTCTCTAATAAGTGTGATAAACTGCCATTTAGTAAAAGCATATACGTAAAGCTTTATTTCGTTTGTTGAGTTGAAGTTTTATTTCCCGAGACGAAACAAAACCGTATAATAGCCTTAAATAGTGCAATGAATTGTGAGGTGATAAAGCGCTCGCTGCCGAAAGGATAAAACTTAGAACCATAAAGTATCGTGTATACACTTCCTACAATGCTTTTGGAGCATTAATATCGCATGCTGAAATTAGAGGGTATAGTTATTTGAATGATAATGTGTTATCGACACTTTAGTACCCTATGTTTGTGCGCATTCATAGAATTTAGCTAGTAAGTGTAGTATATAATAGGGCTGTAACGGTATACCGCGGTATACGAAATACCGCGGACTTCAGTCCCACACGGTTCACGATACAAGACTTCTAAATTTCGGTACGGTTCGGTATAAGCTTTTTTATGAGCAAAATCATATTCAGACAACGAAAACAGCTGACAGCCTTCTGATTATGTATAATCACCATGTATCACTCGTTTTAATTGTATTAAGATATGCTTCATATTCTCTAAATCCACTTAAAATAGTTGATAGGCACATAATATTTGCTGTTAAAGAAGCAACAAATTCATTATTACTTTAAAATTGAAATATTTAAGCAGCTGTTAGAGAATAATGTATCATACCGAAATATACCGAACCGTTAGAAAAATTGACGGTACGTATCATATCGTGAGGTGAGCGTACCGTTACACCCCTAGTATATAAACAGACATGCATAGACAACATTATAAACCTTCATACGCTTCACTCGTAATCGATAAAAATACAGGCATGGCATACTTACCACATGCGTACCATCAACAGCGTGTATATAATTTCTACAGCACACCGCCCACTGTGCATTCTTATGGCCATTCAAATCTTGGTTGCTGCCATGTCAATTTGTTAATTACAGTTGGCTACTTTCATGTAAGTCCGTGAATTCGGCCACTGCCATGTTCGTCAATGTGTCAATGGTGATGCTTGTAGGTGATATTGGCTATTGATATACCAAGCTTTTTTCTACAATGTTTAACTCCTATTAACTCCAGAGACAGACATTATGACAAGACCAGTTCCAAGCCATTTCAACGAGATCGATCAAGAAGTAACTGTCACCTCGATTTGACATTTATATTCATTTTAGTACTCGCTTTTGGGAGAGCAAATTAGTACTAACTGGAACGCTAACTAGGTCAATTGGCCATCATGAATATGACCGGTAACGCTAGATTTTTGAAAAGTAAATGCACTTCACACTACGAACAAGTTCATTATGGTTGCGTCTTAATCAGCTTAGCATCAACACTGTTGCTCTGTTGCTCTTCCTTCTAGAGCGTGTCCTATCTTGCTGACGCGAAACAGACGTAGACGTATAGGTACTAGGTATATATGCAAAGGTGGACTAAACCTCAGTAAATGCTGATTCGAAACAAATGGGTAATCAAAAATACATTTTCCTTTACAACGTTTTTTACTATTCACGGTACAAAATGTATGTAACTATAATGTTGGAACTATACGTGGTATCAATTATCGACGTTTGTCCTGAATGTCACTTTTTTCTTCACACCAAAGATTGCTGTATGCGTGTAATTATTTGCTTTGTACGGATAATGTTTTCATGTATAGATAAAAAGCATGATTGGCAATGGTAAATCATAAGAATAATGCGCTCATTGATAAATATCTACTTGCACATACATGTATGAACTCTATTTTTTAAATATAGGGTGTGGGCAGCCTTAACCACACTATAAATATACCAAAATAAAAACAATAAAAATAAAACAAATGAACATCCTTCCTTTGGCTTTGAACGTAATTTGGTCTACTTGGTGCAATAAAACTAAACGGTCTAAGGTTTAGAATGATTCACTTTACAAATGATATCTTTGTTCAAAGCGATTCGATAAGCAAGTCATGTTTTGTGAGCATCTTTTAACAACATGTACTTCACATTTCTAAACAATCTTCACTCTCTGTTCATAGATGTAAGTATTTGTGTAGAATTCGGTCCTTTGTGACTTCAGCACATTCTTTTTTCATGACATTTGTCGCTTGAGTAAGAAAGTTAGGCTCCGACTTTTTTCCGAAAAAGTAAAGTTCGAAGACTTTTGATACAAAAACGAATCGATTACTTAGTATCAAATTTACGATGGGTGGTTCATAAATGAGCCGCGTCAAGCATAAAAGGTCCTTATGGTATTTTTTTGACATTTTCATGTTTTGATATCAAAATAATCTTCATTCTTTCACCTTCCAAAAATATTTACATTATCGGGTATAACATGACAATGTTTACCTCTATAAAGCATTAAAGACGTACAGTTTGAGAGCAAAAAGGTTTAATGACGTCACTTTTTTCAGTCGACGTCGTTTAAATGTTTTTACAACAATGATGAAATGTAGGAACAGTCGAAGACCAAACAAAATTATTAATGCAACTGCCCCGCGCATGTGCGCTGGGAGCTGATTTTGATATACTTGTTAATTGTGTTCGAAAAGGCTATTCTTTATTGACATTCTCTGAAAAGTTACAAGGTACTTTTAACAGCTTAATTTTAACAAAGAACCGCCCTATTGTGAAATTTTAATATTTAGTAAATATATGTATGCTTTTTTTTCCAGTACAAAAATACTTTAAAATTATTATTGCTGAGAAAACATATATTTTACTAGATAGTTCAAATTTGACATATCACAAAAAGGATGAAAGGGTAGTTTTAGGCTGCATATACTGATAAGCCATTTTAGGCATGTCCAATAGCCTTGACTGAGATCCATCAAATGCGCTATGAGTACCTAATTATTTGATGGTAATGTCTGAAAAACTGCCAACTAACACTAGGAAGGTTGTTTTACACATTTAAGTTAAGTTACCAATTTTCTAGGGCTCTTTTCAGCTGTTAGGCCGCTCAAGCACCCTTTGACACTTTAACTCTCCTGGTCATTGGGCTACATATGGAAACCTACACTCGTGTCTCCCTGGGGAGACTATTTCTCTCCTGTGGTGTGGCAGCCAACATCGATCTGCGGCGACCAGGAATAGACACTGCCATCACAGGTACCATTTAACACCATGGTGGAGTGGAGCTGTGGGTCTTGCTCAGAGATTTTAACCAGTGGTTCAGAGGGGGATCGAACCCGGGACCTCTCGATCCCGAAGCGCGCGCCATACCTCTAGGCCACCGCTCCCCACAATGTACGAAACTATACTAATAGACCGCAAATTAATTTTACTGCCTATATTGTATTAGTTTTGTTTATCGGCAGATAGGGTTGTATACATTTATGAGACATATTTGCTATGTCATGACATTTGTACCATAATCTTTTCTAGTATATTGTTATTTAATATTCACCTATCGAAAACGTATATAAATAACTTGCAGCAACTCTTTCTCGTTAATTACTTAGTATATTTGACTAATTGAGTGTAGTTGTGCAATGGAATTTCTGAATATTGTATCATCCAATCATTAAATTTTGGCATGTGCTTTAATCCTAGCATTCCGATGAGTCTGCTATGGTAATTATGTAATGCGTTTTGCTTTTTGGTGCAAAATGGCAGGTTACCATTTCTGATTAACTTTATTTGGGGTCTAAATTAAGCACCTATTCCGCGAAGTAGAACAAATTTGAAATGCTGCAAACGAATGGTCTAAATATGAATAAGTTGTCGCACGCCATGCGCAATATATCTGTCGTTGCAAATCATTGTTTTTATCCATTCATTCCCAGTTCATTACCATTCGATTTCCTGAACACAAAATTGCACCTAGAATCGTTAGTATGTTATAACCAATGTAAACGAGCCTTGGGAATATAGTATATTTACCAGTCTGCAGCTGTATATGTCAATATAGAATTAAATGACATCTAGTTTCCTATATAGTTTCTCATGGTCGGGTGGCATTCTACCTTTGATATTGAAATAATCTTTCGTATTATTTAAATACTGCCACCAGTCATCGGCCTACCTGGCACATATGGTATTGGCAGCAACAGCGTTAGTTTAAACAATATTTGTTCAAATCCTACAGATTATTTGATTTATTCAATTCCATTGCTTGCATTGAAGTTTCCTGCCGACGGGATACCCCAAGATTCCCTGAAACTTGTTCCCAGTGCCCAAGATCAGGATTATCCGAATTATGTGCTAGGGACAGTTTGACCAAATCACCTACACAGTTCTGCTCTCGATGCATCCCGAAGCCCCCCTTTGCCGAAAAATGTCTCACAATTATCCGAACTTTCAACTTATAGACACCAGAGAGGCTGTGTCCATCTCCTGCAGATGCTCATTAATTTCCAACTGGAGGACATCCCTGCTCCATGTGGCCTAGATCTTAAGTCAATTACATGTAGATTTCAAAATGCTTCCCATTCATCGTGAAATTAGTCAAACAATCGTCAAACCGGAGCTCAGATGCATATTTATTGCATTCAAAAGCCTATACGATCCCACTAATGTAACGTTCGCTTAGAATTTCATGACAAGTGCGAGTTCATGCATAATGAATATTTATGAAGCCAGTGTTCTACTTCTAACATTGCGGTGTTTGTTTTGCTATTTATGGCCAAGCAGAACAATATCGCATTTAGCCAAGTCAATCGTTATCTATTATCCAAAGGCAATTTACCGCTTCAATTAGATAGGATCAATTTTTATGCGCCGCAAAATTTGAACATTCACATTTTGCATTATTTTAGTTCGTTACAATTCTCCGACTTAATTATTTTGACAAACCCTCTGAGTATAATTCCCATGTCGACACTAAAATACAATAAGTAAATTGAAGTAGAAAATGATTTTGTATAATATTCAGAATTATTTCTGCTTCATTAATGATTTATTTGGCATGGTAGGGACATTTGAAAGATGTTAGAGTCGTAATGACGCATATCATCAAAAATGTATGGATACAGTTGGCCAGAGGCGTAAACATGCCTCAGAGGAATTCGAGAGAATGAAGGTAATAAAAAACATACCTTATATGACATAATTCTATATAGAATATTGTCGAAAACACAAAAGTAAATAATGAACGGCATTACACTTGATGATTATCCTGATGACATTGTCATGGTACAAAAGGTAGGGAATTCCAGTACCGTCCTTAAATACGTAATCGTATTTGTATTCACAGGACCGTTGTTCGTTCAAAACCTGGTTTATATTATCGGGCATTGGTCGATTTAAATATTGGCAATTCACAATGTAGGGTTAACGCATTACTTCTGCTATTACTTCTGCAGGGTCCCGAGGGACGGTTGGCGCCCAAACCCGTCAGGGCGAGGGCACCAACACTCCCGAGAGACTCTGCAGATGTAATAGCACGACAAAGCATGCGTAAACGCTATTATAGCATAAAAATAACACTTAAATAGTATGTTTTTCAAAAGTATGACATTTTGGCGGGACATTTTGATCGACGTCGGGAAAACAAACGCGACGTCGCTTAGCAAATGTTACGTCACATAAAGGTTTATGTTATGAGCGTCGACTTCCGGTATCGGCAAATAACAAGAAAACAGTGACATTGGGGGTTTGTTTACGTTTATTATTTTAACGCTGTAAATCATTTATTTTTGTCGGCTGGGTACTGAAATGAGCATACTTAAAACTGAACACCAACAGCGTGTGCGCGCGAGAATCTTTTCAATAACGTACCTTTTCCCCCCCGTTTAAGTATGAGCAAATAAATATAATAAACTACAATGATCAAAATAATTATGTTAAATAAAGAATGTAAAAAATCATTTCTTGGTTGAACGTCGTCAAAATATCACAACATTTATAAATGCATACTATAATGGCCACAACATGCATAAAGTCGGAATGTAATCAACTTTACTGAATTTACGGCAGCAAATGATATTAAAAAATTGATATAACGGAGCGTAATGTCCACAACAGTCACATTTGTTCGCATAGCGACTGTCAATTATGTAATTGACGATTAAGCGTAATAAAAATGAAATAACATATTATAAATGTATAAGCACGCTCGCATTTTAGTATAATTTTGTGAATACCAATCCGGGGTTGTACCTTTGGTTGCTTATTCTATAGGGTAAATAAAACAGAGTTTACTAAAATCAATAAAAATATTAATTCCGTGACCTGGACCTGGTTGTTCAATGCTGCAATAAAGCTCAATGACAGTGCTAGTATTTTGAGGGTAGCTCAAATGATTTTCATCGCCACATAAACGAACGCGTCATACTAAAATGAAGAGCTAGTTAGTGCTGGTTGGTAAATAATTAAACGTATGCTGACATTGTTAGACAGTTTTCATAGTAGCAATATTACGTCTTCTACCAAAAGAATATTTCTTCTTGAAAATCAGTTACTAGTACATATAAATGTTTATATTTTCAAAGTAACAGTAAAACTATGACATGCTTACTTAATTATCCTCTTTATGCAAAGTAGGCCGTATAGTTTCAACACATTGTTTGCATCGTTCGTTAGATTTGATATAACTTTCCCATGTTGTTCGATGTATATCTATTTATGTAGTGTTCTTTGTAAAGCAGCTTTGGAGATTTTATTTCTATTATGATATTATGAGCATGGCATTAGTACATGTATAGCACAAGTCCTTTTAGTGTAGTGTATGTATTCGATATAATGCATTTGACGAGATCATATATATAGAATTACTAGATACATGTTGATCACTCGGAAATCAAACTACGTGCTTATAGAAAATTTGTTTTGCCCGATTGAGACTTGAGCCCCCCCCCCCCTTGTATACTAGTTCTGCCACTTGTTCGTTTAAATTATTTTCAATATAATATCAATATAGGCTAGTAAGCTAATTATTAGAATAGGGGTTTCTGTGTCCTTGTGCCAACTACGGAAACGATGCGAACACATAACATGTTGGCCTAAGTCCTTGCCATACTTATAGTATTAAATGGCAGTCTGGTAGTATAAATACAGTTGCCAGTGTACGTCGAACAATAGTTAAAACACACGACTGATATCGACCGATGCAATGATCAAAGTTTAGTACGGAAGGAACATACTTTGGTAGGTTTACATTTTCGTGGACAGGTTGATTAGTTGATGTCTGGAGACAGGGCTAAAGGTTGTATGCCTATTGTGTTTAATATTAGTTAATGTACGATTAAGTTTGGTATAACGGATATTGTCGTCAAAACTTGTTTAGTGGTTATCATTATGATCCACCGTTGCCTGATGTCCCTTACTCTGTGTATGATTATCTTGTTAATATCGTATGCTTTCGGAATAGGGTTTAGCGTTATGTCGCTGTGCAATTTCATTCTTATTTGTCCAATAATTTGATGTTCGCATTTCAATCATGTGGTGTACGTTTATGTGTTTTGCTTTGTACCTTTCGCATCATATGTGTCTTTTGTGCCTTACATTGATCTGTTGTCTGCTTAGTGACTGTCGAAAACACGACATTATACTGACGATAATTATGCTTTTGTCAAACACAGGAATGCTCAGTTGAAGTAACACTGTATCACTTATGAGAAAACATAATTGAAAGCCTTATTTTAGTATCAATCTTTAAAGCTTCCTGTACGCTGATATCAAAAATTTGGATTATGTTACATAAACAATCTGAGCTTCTTATTTGTGAGAGACATTAAAAGTGTAAATACTTCAAATTAGTGATGTGACATTTTGTATTAAATATAGACGAAACCATATATGACTAAAATATTGCATCGACGTTTTAAGACTGTGTTTTTCATTGATGACAATGATTATTTCTTGCCCAGACGAAAAGCTTTAAAATAGCATTATTCGTATATTATATATTTTTATTGTTATATGTTCACATATTGTACAATGTAAGAAGTACTCACCGATAATTCTTTTACAGTGCGCAGTACAACTTTTCTAAAGCAACACCGTTTGTGGAACACACCAATTTTGGTTGTTGCTCTGGAGAGGTACACTTATAGTAATTGTTTCTTGTTCTGTAACAAACTGATCATGGTGTTCAATGGATTGCTTTTGCTAGAAAGATTGCACTGTACCGGTTGTTTGGTTTCCATGTATAAGACTCGGGGTAATTTAAGGGTATTGTTTATATTTTGCAGATGTCAAAAGTCACACGGGTTATGTCAGCTGACTTAGACAGTCCTGTGGTGAGATGGTGTGAATTTATATAGGCACATAGTTGTTTAAGCGATTATGTGATGTGACAACTTATCCAAGGAATACAACATATTCAGCGGATATACAGAGCGCTTTATATCTTAATTACCGAATAATCTTATGTTCTACCGACAGTCGAAAATAAACACAGGATACTGTAAATATTTCATTGTAATGATAAACGAGTTAATTTTTTGCCAATTGTAGACAAATACGTGAACAGTGAAATTTGAATGCTGAAGAATATTGCATAAAATGGAATAGTTTCTACAAATTCGTTTCTCCTATAGAATTAAACCATCCTCGATTTAAAAGGATGTCTTTAATAATATATGAGGCCAAAATAAAGTAATGTTAAATTGCATAAAAGCAGCTGACCCCCATATTGATGAGGAACGAGTTTACCTCATTGTTTATTGACTATATAAAATTATGTAGCGAGGACGGACGGTAGAATTGAACATGGGATTATCGAGAATACAAACACAGTTCCTGTCTCTTATTGGAATGTTTTTATTTCTAACTCTGGTTTTAAATTGGATGCAGATACGTACGTACAAAGGTGCAGAGGATGAGTTAGTGATAGGTTATAATATTCCAATATCTAGATCCGTGAGAAACTTAAATTAAATTAAATTTAATAAAATTAATGGGGAATCCGAATGATGGTGAAAAAGTCGATGCATGAATGTTCAAAGAGATTGACTTAAGTGGGTAATTGATGGAGGAGATATCAATTGAGACAGAGAGACATGCGGAGCAAGTTTGGATTATTTTTGGATTGGAGAGCCCAAAAATGTTGTTCATCCGTAGTATTGAAATTACCTTGCTTTACAAATTACATGTATGCAAATATACAGTATGTAAAGTCACACATCACCACTATTAAATTAAAAGCAAAACACCATTTTCAATTCCATTTTCACGGTTGTGATCTTTATTACCGTTTTAGACACCACTCATTGGGACAGGTAAAGTAATCCTTCTAAGCAGGTTAAGTATAACTGAAAATTTGGCTGATGGACGTTAAATTGTGGTCCTTTTACAAGTTATGTAGTTATGTACGAGTAGTAGTCATCTTTGTTGTTATGGTCTTCACATTGATAATTACTAGAACATTATTGCCGTTTAAGTTGGTATATTCTTGCTCATGTGCATGTACTTGAGAGTGACACATCATCGGGATTATCTAAAATGTTTCGAAAAGTGGAGGAAATTGTGGAGGGCATGCATGAATACAAAATGAATTCAGTTAAAGGAATGCATTGGTTGTCTGACGGTAAAACATTTGGTAAATAAATAGTTACGCTATGAGTTGCATTATTTATTAAACACACATCATAGTCTATATACAAAACATATGATCGGGCGTGTAATATTAAATAAAACTTAGTCTTAGCGATGTCTAATAAACAACAATAATTCAGGGTATTATTCAATTAGGATGACAAACTACGTGTGTCGCGTCTAAGAGAGAGAAGTGAATAATAGAATACCGCCTGTGATGATATTTGACTATTTAGTTTCAGTAAATAGTTACATAATTAGATCCAGGCATATCTACAACAGCAAAGACATATTGATTCTTAAATAAAGGGTGTTGACAGCCCTAACCCCACTAGAAATATTAATGAACCAAAATAAAATCAACAAACAAATGAACATCCTTCCTTTCGCATTTAGCACGTAATTTGGTCTACTTGGTGACATGTTTTGCTGTAAAACTAAACAATCTAAGGTTGGGAAAAATCACTTGATTTACAAATGATCACTTTCTTCAAAGCGATTCCATAAGCAAATCATGTTTTGTGAAAACCTCTTTAATAACATTAACTTCAACAAAATGCTTAACATTCTTCACTCTCTGTTAATAGATGTAAGTATATTTATAAAATACGGTCCTGTGAGACTACAGCACATCCTTTTTCATGACACCTTTCGTTTGAGTGAGAAAATTATGCCCCGACTATATTTTTTTATAATTCGTTTTCACAAAAAGTAAAGTTCATGGACTTTTACTATAAAAAACTGATCTGATCAACTACTTAGTATAGTATCTAATTCAGAAGTACTGTATATATGTGTTTGTTTATTGGTAGATACGACTGTATACATTGTTGAGGCGTATTTGTGTTCTATGCGAGTATTTTTGTTTTAATATTCACCTTACGAAACTTATCCCCCACTTATATACATGTAAATAACTTGCCGCAACTCGTAAATTACTTTCTATATTTGATTAATTGAGTGTAAATTGTAGTTGTACATTGGAATTTCTGAATATTTTATTATCCAATAATTTGGCATACTTGTATGCTTTAATCCTAGCATTCCGATGTGTCTGCTATGGTAATTGTGTAATGCATTTTACTTTTTGGTGCGAAATGGCAGGTTATTATTTCTGATGAACTTTATTTGGGGTCAAAATTAATCATATATTTCGCTAAGTAGAACAAATTGGAGATGCTTCAAATAAATGGTCAAAATATAAATAAGTTGTCGCGCGCATGCTCAATGCGTCTTTCGTTGCAAATCAGTGTGTGTGATCCATTCATTGCAAGTTAATCTTCATTCGATTTCCTGAACACAAAATTGCACATAAAATCGTGATTATGTTGTAACCAAAGTGACCCTGTCTTGGGAATATACAAAGTATATTTGCAAGTCGGCAGCTGTATGTGTCAATATAGAATTAAATGACATCTTGCTATATTTTCTCATGGTCGGGCATTCTACCTTTGATATTGAAATAATATTATTTCAATACTGTCACCGTCCATCGGCCTACGTTGCACATATGATATAAGCTGCAACAGCGTTAGTTTAAACAGTATTTGTTCAAATCCTTCAAATTATATTGATTAATTAAATTCAATTGCTTACATTGAAGTTTCCTGCCGACGAGATACCCCAAGATTCCCTGAAACTTGTTCCCAGCGCGCAAGATCAGGATAAACAGTCATCAGAATTATATGCCGGTGGTAGTTGTACCAAAACTTAACGTCGGAACCATACCTCAGAGTTCTGCTCTTGATGCTTCCCGAAGCCTTCCTTTTTAGCAAATTGTTTCACAATCATCCGAAGCTTCAACTTATAGGCACCAGAGAGGCTGTTTCCATCTCCACCTACCGATACTCATTAATTTCCATCTGTAGTACACCCCTGAAACAATGCACCGTGTGGCCTAGACGGTATGTCAATTACACGTATATTTCAAAATGCTTTCAAATTATCGTGAAATTAGTCTAGCACCATACAAAGAGGAAAACGGACAAAATACGTAATGATGAACAATCGGCAAACTGGAGCTCAGATGCATATTTATTTATTTATTTCAAAAGCCTATACGATCCCACTAATGTAACGTTGGTTTAGAATTTCATGACAAGTGCGAGTTACATCATGAATATTTATGAAGCCAGTTTTTCCACTTCTAACACCGCGGTGTTTGTTTTGCTGTTTATGGCCAAGCAGAACAATATCGCATTTAGCCAACTCGCTCGTAATCTATTATTCAAAGACAATTTACCGCTTCAATTAGATAGGATCAGTTTTTATGCGCTACGAAAGTAGAACATTCAAAATTTGCATTATTTTTAGTTCGTTAAAATTCTCCGACTTTTGTTATTTTGACAACCCCTCCGTGTATAATTCCAGTGTCGGCACTCAAATACAATACGTTAATTGAAGTTGAAAACAATTTCGGTATAACATTCAGAATTATTTCTGCTTCATTAATGATTTATTTGGCACGGTAGGGAAACTTGAAAGAGGTTAAAGTCGTAATGGCGCATATCATCAAACATGTATGGATACAGTTGGCCAGAGGCGTAAACAAGCCTCAGAAAAATGCGCGAAAATGAAGACAATAAACAACATTCCTCATATGATATAATTCTATATAGAATATTCCCGAAAACACCGAAAGTAAATAATGAACGGCATTAGGCTTGATGACCTTTCTGATGACATTGTCATTGTACACAGGATATTGAATTCTACGTTCGAAACACTACAGTCGTACAATAACCGTTGCTATAAATCTTCCTTTAAAGACGAAATGTATTCACATGACCGTTGTTCGTTCCAAACCTGGTTTAGATTTTCGAGCATTGTTCGATTTAAATATTGGCAATTAACAAAAACTACCATGATAAAAATAACATGTTAAATAAAGAAAGTAAAAATTCATTTCTTGGCTGAACGTCGTCAAAATATCACAACATTTATAAAGGCATAACACAATGGCCACAACATTATTAAAGCAGGAATGTAATGTTATTAACTTTACTGAAAACATGGCAGCAAAAAGTACCCAAATTTAATATAATGGAACGTAATGTACGCAACAGTTACATTTGTTCGACTAGTGTCGGTCAAATATTTAATGGGAGACTTATGCGTAATACAAATGGAAGAATGTATGATAAACGTATATGTACTTTCCTGTTGCTATACATTCGCCCTTCGCTGCCATGCGATCTTCTTATGTAGAGAAGTTGTCAGTTGCTTGTGAACAAGCAATTAACTAATTAGTAATTACTATTAGCTGTTAATTATTACGATAACATATTGGCATATCATCGATTCGCCGAGTACGATTGGCAAACTATTGAACAACGACGTAAAAAGATAATAATTACTCGTGGACGGAAAGTAGTATTCAGAAGAAACGAACAATAAAAGGCACAACACACACACGACAGAAAAATATCACAGAATGCACAAAACACAACATGTATTCAACAGCAATCGCATTACAAGCGCAATTCACATGAATAATTATCAAATATGTGAAAACTAACCAGTTTGAGAGTATTAGTGAAAACATTTGCGTATATGCGATTATTTAATATTTATCATTGGCGTATTTCAGAAATGATGTATTCATATCCAACTATTTGTCCCATTTGTATTGAATGTGTTTTCAAGTCGACCACAGTTACCTTTCCTTGACTGGTGTTATACCGGTTTTAATCTGATCGATCTTATCTCGATTGCGTCATCGCGCTATGCTAACTCAGCGGGTTGTCGAATTGTATAAATCAATTTATACTCCGTCATGCCCACTGACTCTATTCATAAAGTGTACATTATTTTTGTAAATGTACACTTTTGTGAGACATTTTCTGAGAAAATGATTGGTCAATTTAAGCTTCAAACTATTTCAGATTTGCATAACCACATACACAGTTAAAGAAATGTCACTGCTGATTGCATGAAGACTAACAAATGTAAAAACACACCATGAGGGATTAACATGACTGTGCTACTGTAAACTAATCAAATTTGCAGCGTTACATTTTAATTAGTGTCTCATGTGAAACTTAATAATAAAATGAAGCGTTAATTTTTTATATGATATTTTTTAGTCTTGGCTGAACTAAATACTAAAACAAAATAATCACAATTTATCTACACCGCAACAATAATAGGGCAATGGCTAATCCTTTAATATTGCTGTCCACAAAGTGAAGAGCAAAATCCATCAAAATTGAATGATTTTACGTTATTGGTTATCAGGAGGAATACAGCAAACCTATAAACAATGTATAAAAAAATAATATACATTGTGCAACCGACAAGAATCCTGAATTATTATTATACAATGATCGAAAGCAGTTATAACTTTCTACTTGTTTTCATGAGCACAAGTGATGCCACTCGAATACAACAATATATTGTAGTTAGTAATCATCAAATTATGTAGCCCTATGAAAATGAATGTTAAAATTAGAACATGTGTCAATTCATTACGGCGCTACTATAATACAAAAAAAACAAATGAAGACAAATAATTTGCTATATACCTTTGTGCATCAAGCCTTAATCCATGAATGTGGAAAATAATTGCTTGTGTAATCTTAGCTTTTATAAGTTGTATTAATAGTTTCTTGATTTTTACTCAATCTTTATGACAGTTAATCCCTAAGATGTGTTAGGCCAAGGTTATTATGTTACATAGAGTCATATTTTCTAAAATTCAATATGTGTTCTGCTCATGCATTGTGCCAGAATTGATTGTGCTAATCATTGTCTCTCTGGAGATCATTTACATTTTGCCTGAGTATAAGTAAGATAAAGTACAATTTTTTGATAAAAAGTGTCCTCTTACAACCGTTATAGGATAGTTTTGTAAGGACGAACAACAAATTATCCTCGGCTTCGCCTCGGACAATTTCTTGTTAGTCCTTACAAAACTATCCTATAACGGTTGTAAGAGGACACTTTTGATCAAAAACTAGTACTGTATCTATTACGTATATCTTTTGCTGGAGGGGTTTTGTGCATTCAGTTACACTTTTTGTATTTTTGACATTTTGTATATGATGCATACCAGGATCTTTTTTTATGGGCATAGCTCTGTCATTATGAAATTTTGTTTATAAGGTAGGTATCATCAGGAACATTTAAATACTTCCATGGTATCATTCAGAATTCGTTGATCATGTGTGAGGAATCTAACAATTATGCATTTGTTATACTAGTAACCGCAATACATGTGACGATATGTATACTTATTATCATGCATAGAAACGGGTACTAGTAACTGTACAATGCTTGAGTATGTGTGCAATATCACAAAGTACAGTTTAAATGAAATTTAGCAACCACTGCTGATTTTGTACGGTTTGTTCAGTTGCACCTTCAAACCATAGACCACACAATTATGGAACTGGTTTTTTAATATCTTGAAAAATAAAAAAGTTATGACAATTTTAAGTCCGTGAAATAGAGCGTTTTTTCTTCTTGAATTAAATAGGAGAATATTCGCGCGCTCGCGGACCCGACAAAACTCCAATTTTCCCTCTAATTGTCACAAATATTTTTTTTCAAGTTATGGGGAGGAAACATTTGTTCAACTTATATTTATGTTGGACAAGTGCTTTCAAAGTTTTAAAGAGTTGAAATGTTAAACAAATACTAAATCAGTTTTCATTGTTTTAATCAATTCATAACATCAATCATATATCACATACAAAGAGGTCTTGTGATTCAGTTACAGAAGCATGTAGTTTTAGCGACCTTTAAAACAAAACATTTGTGAACTTGAGTGCGCGAATCATTAGCAAGACTAGTAATAGATGATAGTTTTATTCTACCACCGTTATTTTCTTTAAATTTTCGAAAACAAATGTAGAACTTTTATTTAACGTACTGGTGAGTGATTCTTACTTTACAGTTACCAAACAAAAGCAACATTTCCCTTTTTATTTTTCTATTATATTATGAAAATAAAGAAAATGTATACTTACAACATCAGATGTCTTCTTGTTTTTCTTATTATTCAGTCAATAGCTCACCTTTCCTCACCTTTTTGACGTTTAATTATCATTTTTACAATCCGTATATATTCAATTAGGTGGTACAACGTGTCAATTAACCGGTTCATTGAACAAGTGTCATAGGAATGATACTATTCTTCAAATTTATGTCTCATCTGTACGATTATTATAATTTTAAATTATGCGTGAGCTTATGACATTTCACTTTATTTTAAGGCATGTATTAGTTTCCAAATCGGCAATAAAGTCAAAGTTTCAAATCTCTAAAATCATAATAAAGTGTGTATACAGGCAATTAAATATAGCGGTTATAACCCTTCAAGCGAATGTACCACTTTTATTACCCCACATGCTGTGACAATCGCAGCGGGGCGCGTCATAAATCAATTAACAATGTGCAAATTAAATATGTGTATTACTTTTTTACTATAGAAAAAATTATACCTGTTTTAAAAAACCGTAAAAAGGGGTAAGATCTAATTATCGCATTTCTTATATCAAAACACCAATCTGACGGGAAGAAATTAAACTATAAATCAACTTTGCACAAAATATATTCCCCGAGAAACAAAATAACTACGGACAAGAAAGTAACCAAGTTTGATATCAAATCCATTCATTTCCTTCTTTGTTCAATGTTAGTGATAGTCATGTTAAAAACCTTTAAAAAGGGGGCTGATCCCATAAAGATACAACTATGAAATTTAGTGCATTATTTTGTAGACATATCAAACTACGAAATATGTTTGCACATAAGAAATCTCTCAAAAAGTTTTTATCTTATGGACAATTTTACGCGGAGTCCCCATGCCTTCCAATGGTAACAAAATTGTGACATGTGCGAATGCAAATGGGACAAATAGTTGGATATGGCTTGTGTTTATGGGAGCACATTCGGGCGATTATAAGCGAGAAGTGCCTAGCCATCTAGATCTTACATTCACGTCAAAGATTTTTCTGGACCGGAAGATCTTGCAAACTATTTAAAGAAACTAGCCACAAATGTCGTAGAATATAACAACTACTTCCGGTGGAAATAGACTGGTTCTTTTATTGACACTAAATTCTGACTGACCGAGGTTTGGCTAAGCCGATTATCAATTAAAATAAGTGACTCAGAATGTTAACCAGACACATGTCGAATACTGATAATAGAAAGTCGGACGGTGAATGCAGCAGAACTTGAACGGCTCAGTACAGAAAACACATAAAAACGTCTCACATGACGGTTACACATCCCAACCACAACTACAAATTTAACTTACCCGCTAAAATACAATGTTTCAGCTACCGAAATCAAGATTGGTGATAATGAATACGCATTTATCGCTGACTTAGAATGATAAGGTCGTAACTACAAGATCAATATTTTGAGAAAACAAGAAAAACTGTCTGAAAATCACTCTTTACTTATGTGATAACAAGCCTTTTTAACTTCAGTTTGGTCTATATGAAAGTTCCGATTTTCCTGCAAAAAGGCTCATAAGAAGCGCATTGTGCTGTAGATTTCATATAGATTTCATATAAGGTCGTAGGCACTTACGACCCTTCTCATTCTAAGCAAGCGATATGTCGTCACAGACATTTGACATAGACCTTGAATGGAGTGTTGATGATCGTTGTCAATGCCGATATATGTAACGGTTAAAGTTATTAGCAACACAATTTTTTATAAAAAATATTTACTCAAACATATGCTGACAATGTAAAAAAATATTAGTTTAGCATACATTGTTCATCAGTAAATAAAAAAGTACATTGTATCTGTACAGTGCATCACAGTTAGTAAGTTAAAAAAAAAGAAATAATCATATTTTGTAACATATGGCATACGAAGGTGCTGAATACGAGATGACCCAGCAAACTACCAAATATTTTAAACAGGATGTAAATAGTTTCAATAATGTTTAAATAATATATTCTGACTAAATGAGCTTTTTAAAAATCTCTATTTTATCGCAAATGTCAAAATATGTCATATTTTACATTGTCCACTTATCCAAGTTAGCTCTTGACCAATCATGCTATGTAAATCATGTTAATGGTCCTTTAAGTGTTTTCAGAAGATCTTCACTCGTATTCACAAAACTAATTTCGTTTAGAATTAAAAACTTCAATTTTTATTATAGATAATAACAATTGTTATAGTGAAATATGCCCCTTTATTGACACAAATCAATCTTAGGTACAAACTTAAGATTGTGACGTACAAATTGTAGAAAAGTACGTATTTAATAATAGTTAACTTAGACAAGGGCTTTTACTCACCAAAATATATTCAAGTTAGAATTGTTGTGAATGGGGTTCCTACTGGCTAGATTTAACTTGAAATCATTTGTGTTTTTACACTGCACTGACGTTTAAAAACAGTGGTTTAAAATTTTTTTGATATTCTGAAAGTCATCTTAATTCAGCACCTTTTAATCATACTATATTAAATAGTATTTTGTTCGGATAAGTATAGTTTAATTCAGACCAGGGGCTGTATTCATAAAGCAGCTTAACTTAAAAGAAAACTTAGAACTTTCATACGAACCTAACAAAAAGGTATTTCAGCTAAACATAACAATCCAACTGCTGATCTTTTCCACAAGGACTAATTTAATGTATAAAGAGCCGCTATACTGACTTAGAAAACATGAGTAAATCTTCCTTAAACTGGAAATATGTACATCACAAAAAATATAACAGATTTCAAAATAGTGTAAATGTCCACTTAAATGCTTTGTGAATATCATCCGTGCAGAATAGTTTGCAATGAATAACAAAGGCAGAAACACGATGTCATTGGAATACGGATTAAAATCAATTTTCATGACATTGAAACAAGAATTAAAGTATTGTTACGCATACAACAGGATGTCATAGTAAGTATTAAGTTTTGGTTCTCTTTCATAAATACATTTATTTGTTCATAACTCATATAAATGAAAAAACTGCAAAATACCATATGTTTTGAATAAAATATGTATGCAAAAGAAATAAGTTTGATCAAGGGCATTAACTTAATATTTCAACGATTTCTTTCAATACAACATATATGTGCACTTATAGGTATATCTCAATGTAACACTACATTACAACATTCATCATGCATAAAATATGCATTTATATACAATATATTAAAACAATTACTTATACTTGACAATCAAGGAAAATGAAATGAAAATTTTAAACACAAACTTTCACTACCAGTATATCGTTTCAATGGGGACGGGGTAGTTGTCAGGGCACTGTTTTATCAAAGCATTTACGGTAATCGTAAACTTACGTCCAAATTTGAATCCTTTATAATTATGTAACTGCTTTCAATTCTAGTGAAGCGACAGGTAAATTCATCAGTTAATCAGTTAATTCAGTTAATGATTTTAAACAATATATTTCCCTCATTTGCAGATGTAAACGCATTATAAGGAATTTAAATTTGAGCGTAAGTTTATAATGTTCGTAAGTCCTTTGATAAAACAGTGCCAAGATGCTTGATAATGATTTTATGTCAACTGTCCACCGTATTTTATTAAAAAACACTGCTGCACATTAAACTTATTCCTAAAAGAACAAGTAAAAAGCTTCCTGGCAAGACATGTACTAATAACACAGCTAATAATATCACATAGGTTATAAAACATGCAATCAACTCAATTTTCCTCACCGGTGTTCTTTTATGATAACACATTAAGAAAGAAGACCAACTTCAATTGTTAATTAATTTCCCAAAGGTTTCCGTATTTCACTTTCTTCGTGGGTGTAATAACTGACGCTAATAAGGCAATAACATATAATAATAGAATTTTCTGACTTGCAGATGCATAAAAGTATGTAATGGATAATGCACAGACACAGTTTTGTTTTTTGGTTATTTTGAAATAGTGAACAACTTTTAGACTTCAAAATGGAAGAAAATCTCTTAAATCTCTAGAGAAGTTGAATGTACATGTACCGTTAATAATTACTTCAAGACTATTAACAAGCATCGACATTTCTATTAACATAATGGTACATTTTATCCCTTTATCAAAATGTCTTGTTCAAAAACTTGCTCATAAACATGTAATTTTAAAGACCTTCAAACAATGGATGCATTTAGAGATAAAGATAAATATATTAATTGCAATCATGTCTTAACGAACTTCATACTATTAAACACTCTGTATTACACAATATATAAAAACATTATCTAACTAAGTATACATTGTGCAATTTTATTGACCCTTCAATATATACATTACTTCTTGGTATCTGCACATTTTTCGTGTAGATAATTCAATGAGGTTACTTATATACGGTGTTCAGCTACCGTGTAATAATGGGATATTTACAAATCAAAAAACAATATGATTATAATGTAGTGAACATAATTAGCAAAATAAATAAAACAAGTAACTAAAAATCATTGTCAAAATTAATGAACACAAAAAAGAATATCAACTTTAACTGCATGTACAAGGAATGATTCAACACATAGTATATACAAAAATACATATGTTTTGTTATCAATTTGCGTGAGTCTGTGTTATGTTACTCTAACCACAAAGCCAACTCTGAACATTGTTTTCAGTCTATGACTACACCTTTCGATTACAAAGTAAAGTCAAAAGGTTGGAAAAATCTAGATCTTTGTTCATTTATTGATACAAAGAGCTGCAATGGGTGAAGTTGGTGTTGGTAATGATGAGATAGTTGGTTCGGTATTAAAGGAGTTGGCCGTACATTCTCCAGTGTCCATTTCTTCTGGTGAGTGGTTTTCAGAAAAGCTTTCGGGTGATCTTAAACTATTTTCATAAGTCAATGTAGATGGTATTTCCTCATTACTCCGATAGTTTCCTGCGTTCAGAGATAGGTGCATGCTATGTTTATATGCTGAAATTGTAGTATCACAGTTTGTAGTGCAATCCATTGTGGCACTCATGCCAATGTCAGGATGGTCAAATCCACCTACATCTTTAACGTTTATTTCATGAAATCTGTAAGGTTGATCCTTTACTTCTATCTTTCCCGTATCTTCATTACAACCCAAATACATCTCTATAATTGATAAAAGACACGTTATAATGAATCAGAATTTAGAAGAAACAACAGAACACAAATGGCACAGAAACATTAGAAATAGTAAAGGGACACAAACGGTTCCAAACAAGGTGTTACCAAAGAAAACGTAAGTCACATATAACCAGATTTGGCGCGTATAGCAAGGAAGGTGAACATTACAAAAGGAAACTGCACATATACCAACAATCTACACCTTACTCCGACATATTGTCGTCGTAGGCAGTCAAACATACAAATGTAGTAACAGCAACGACTTTTTCTGGTTAGAACAAGCAGGTAACAATTAATAACAAGGAGGACCACACATCTTGAAACGACAAGCCACGGAGCATCACCCAACAAAAACAGCGTACTTCCGTTTTAAAGTAAATTAAACAACCTCACGATTGACATAAACTTGAAAATAAAATTACACGTTATAAATACTTAATAAAGCAATAAGCAGTTAAAGCGCATCCCAAACTCAATATGAAGAAACCAGTTTTTGGTCATAGGTTTTAGATTTAAAGTACATCTCAATTATGTATGAATATTTTGAATAGTACTTAAAGCTGAGTAACATCGAACGTATTAATTGACTAGGCTTATGAAAAGTTTTCATCACACTACAACATCTATGTACTCTTATGGATTGTAACACTGGCTATATATACCAGGACACCTTTATACCTTCATTACGGGCGCCACATAGCAAGAAATTGCACTGCTTTGAAATAGAGAGGTAACTACCAAGTAAGGTCATAATCTTACCATTGCTCATAAATAAAACATCGTTTCCTATCGCTCCATTTATTTTAAACCACTCCTTTTCGTCCTGTTAAAAGATAAATGTATTCATATATTACTTTCTTACATAATACATCACTTTTTATAAATTAACAGTTAATAAAATCCGTCATTGAAAATATGAAACACATTGTATTATCTAAAGATAAAATAAAAAAGACGTTGAAAAACACATATTGATGGCTTAGAATGAGAAGGTCGTAACTACTACTTACGACCTTATAAGACTGATGCATATCATAAGGCGCTTTTGTGAGCCTATTTTCATGAAAATCGGAACTTGTCATGTTGACCAAAATAAAGTTGTAAAAGCTTGTTTCCCTAGGTAAAATTTCACATAGTTTTTTTTCTTGTTTCCTCAAAATATTGATTTTGTAGTTACAACCTTCTCATTCTAAACCAACGATATGTAATTTAATACTCAGCATATTTGACAACAAAGACGTGTAATCAAGCCGTTTCATAAAATGGTAGATAGCATTATGTAGTTAACGTCTTAGCTGACAGTTATGGCACTCATAAAACAAATAAGAATTTTACCTTCAACGTAACTCCATCTTTATCCATGTGAATATATCGTTCCTGATCAATACCACGTAGAGCAGCATAAAACGTCAGGTGAGCATTAGCATCCTGGGTATATCGACCATATTTCACTATTATTTCTTGAAAAAAAAGAGAATATTTTTATAAATGAAATATAATATTTATGCACTAAATGGTGAACATAAATGTGATTACATGTTATCCAGTGCAAACGTTATTATTGTGGCCAATAGGACTTTATTTTGGTACATTTCGAAAGAAAACCATAGCGGGTTTGGTCAATTCTTAGTTTTTGTATTACATGTTAAACCATCCTACAACTTAAAATTATTAGGCATACGAAGTTTGTTCGGGATGTCTATGTCACAAGTATGTTTATTAATTTAATAAAACAAGCTTAAATAAATTCATATCTTGCAAGAAAATGGTAACTATTAAACTCGTAATCCAATTCCAAATTAAAACATATATATATCAAAACTAATATAATTCTATAATTACTATAATTCAAAACTTTCCGGACATCCTTCGTATACTAGGCATTTTTTAATATTCCATTCGGCGGATATAATATATGTACATACAAAAATATATTAAGTCTTATAGAACCAACATAATCAAACTCACTTGTTCTGTCTCCAAGTCTTGAATTGTTTTTGTTCGCAATAAGTCCATATTCATTGATATCAAGATATAGGTGACGATTGGGTGTTTGATAACGTTTGTATTCCCTTGTTTCGATGCTATTAGAGGGCAAGAAGTCTGACTTCACAGCCTCAACCACTGGTTGGTCATCTGAATAATATACAATGCTTGTATAAAACATACCACTGGCTTTAAAGATATGGTCGTACTACTTAATACCTTATGAAACTCTTATATAAGTAAAACATGCATCACGAGGTGCTTCTTATGAGCCTATTTTGCATGAAATCGGAACCAATCATGTTGACCAAACTGAAGTTCAAAAAGTTGTTTTTTTCCTTGGTAATAGTAATATATGCGTAAAGAGTAGTTTTCATACATATTTTGCTTGATTTCTTAAAAGAGCAGTTTTATACATATGACTTTCTTATTCTAAGTCAGCAATATATTATATTGAATGCCAAAATCGTGGACATCCCCATCTGTAGTTTAGAGAGTCATCGTTGTATAAAATTAAAGTGTCCGTCTATTCAAACGTTCTAACCGAAATTGTTAAAAATTAAAAAAAAGTTTAAAGGATATCAAGTATAAAGGGGGTACATGTGAGTACGTTTGCGTGCGTGCGTGTGTGGGGTGGTTGCGTGAGTGGGTGTGTGTGAGAGAGTGTGGACGGGAGAGAGTGTGAATTTATGTAGGTGTGTGAGTTTATGATTTGCATGGGTATTTAGATTGGTTATAATATATATATAATATATATATACATTTCTGTTTGTAATGTAAATATGAACCATGGGCATAATGCCTTAAATTCTGAAAATAAACTGTAAACATGTTACATTTTGTGAGGTATTACTTAGTATGGTCAAAGGCATTTCACATGCCGATTATACCAATAAAAATGTATACATATCTTTAAGTATATAGAGGAGTTACATGTACGAAGTATTACTTGAAGCATCCATTTTTTGTAGATGTGGATGGATCGTTCTATGTCTGACTATTGCGTTTGTGGCTAGGCACTGCCGCCGTTGTTGTGTGGCTTTGGTTTATGTATCACTATTTATTAGTATCTTTAAGTATAGAGAGGAGTTACATGTGTAAAGTTTTACTTAGTATCTGTTTGTAGTCCGGTGCTAATATAGCGCTTGTCTCCATCCATTGCCATGTCTTCTGACTTGACTTGCTTCTACTTTCTTGGCGTGTGTGAACTCTTCGTATCACCTAAAGTGACAAATATATCAATGGTATGATATTGTAAGTGATGGATTTTACGATGGATACTTTACAACCAGAGTCAGAAACAACGAAAACCATTTATGTTATCATTCGTTACGTTATGTTTGTACCGAGGTAATGGTATTGCTTTATTTTCTGGCTCTTATTCATCATCCCCTATCCAATAATTATATTCTTTTTGTTCATTATCATAAAAGATAATGTTTGTGTGTGACTGCAGGTTTTTACCATTTATTATGTTCTTAACAGTAATTTAAAATATTTTTAGAGGTAAACTAAGTCATTCAACTTACACTTGAACTTTTTATAGCAGTAACTGTCAAAAAGCTGCAAGTCGAACTGTCAAAAAGTCTTTAAATGGTTAAAACCAATAAGTAACATGGTTAAACAATACGAAGAAGTTGTAAAACAGCTTACCAGTCGGAACCGTGTTTTCCCATCCACTTTTACATCATGAAATAACTTAATCACTTCTTCGTGTGTTTTATCAGGAACAAAAATATCATTGAGTAAAACGATTTCATCCCTATTTCTGGAAAACATATTAATTTGAAAAACAGAGTTACATACCATTAAAAAGGATAACATCATCTAATGCACAATTACATATTGCTGCCTTAGAATGAGAAGGGAGTAAGTGCCACACACGACCTTATAAGAATAATGCATATTTTAATGGACATTATAAGGCGCTTCTTAAGAGTCGATTTTCATGAAAATCTGAACGTGTCATGTAAAGAGTGGTTTTCAGACAGTTTTGCTTGTTTTCTCAAAATATTGATTTTATAGTTCTCATTGTAAGCCAGCGATATGTAATAACACATTATATAATTAGCAAATCAGTTTAATAATAAAACATAAATACATTAGCAATAACACCATTATATGGAAAATTAACAGTGTTTCAAAGGGAATTACACAGTCCTGGTGCCCGTTTCATAAACATATGTTTAAGCAGTCATAATAGGTGTCATTTATAAATACGTGAGTTCAGGAACCTTTAAAATATAGAATATTGAGGACTCGGTGTGTTCCTAATGAGTAGAAAAACAACTAATTGACATGAAACTAATGACGTAACGCACGGTATTGCGTACGTTTGTGTAACGTCATGTTACGTCAGCATAACTTACTCTGCGTAATACTAGTCTTATGATCTAAACATTACTGTTTAATTCTGCAAATGTTTACCACGTCGAAAACTACAGTACATTTATCTGTCAATAACATCGTTTTTGATTAAAAATATTGGGTGCCTTTCGGTAGCAATTTCTCCCGCTTGTTCTATTTAACGCTTATTCACTTGTATCACTCGTTGTCTATCTGACAAGTACCTTACTCACTCACGTATTCAACCCCTAATACACTTATCTATGTACTGTTTTATGAAAAACAAAACACCACATTGTTCTAGAATATACGGGTACAAAACGCATTGCATGTCTATGCATAATATCGCTCAAAATAATTATTTTGGTCATGTAGTTCGTCCACTATAAAAACTCGCGTTGCATAAAACGTCCAAAACGTCGCAAAATTGCGCCGTAGGACGTTCTTCCTCCACACATTGAATCAAGTGTGTCGGACTTATTTTAAGAGCAATCGTAAAGAATTTTTAAAAGTAAAAATTTCACTCTGATAATATTTCAAATTTTATTTTGATTGTACGAGATATGCCTTATAATAAAATTATTAAGTTTCGAAAATGGTCTGTGCCACAATGTATCGTTAAAACGAGCGAGTAGGACAATTTTCCTCCACATATTTCATTCTTATAATCTCGATAAGTATTGGCTAGAATGCATTGGGATTTTAATTATGTATAATAAAACAAAAATAATATTTTAAAAACGAAATCATAATAATTTTATTTATAAAAATGAAAAATAATTGCGTACTAGTCATGCGTCTTCGGAAAATTTTCAGCATTTTTTTTGCAAATTTGCACTTTTTTCGTGTTACCAGTTTATTATTGAACTTTTTTATTTTTTGCATCCGTGATTTTTCACGATAGTATGTTAAAACACGCCACTTCTGGTGCAACTCAGTGAAGTATCCCACAAATTTAATGACATTTTGAATAAAACGGCTGTTATTTTATGCCGACGACCAATATTTTGTGTAACAAATTGCACACGGATTTTTGTACATCTGTCGGGCATTGTCTCCAATTCTACGGCTACATACAATTCTACATGAACTCAAATTAAAATGACAATGTAGACAATTTTATAATGAATAGTTTGGTATATGATATGTAATGTATCGAGTAAAACAGAAAGAAGTATCAACTACTGTTTTACAGCGAGTGTACGAAATTACGAACGTACTCAGTTGCGTGCGTTACGTCAATGCGTTGTTTCTTATTAGAGGTAGCAGCATTGACGCGTGCTTTTTCCCAAAGAGATTGTATTCAGAGGTACAAATGTAACTGTATTATTGAGAGCAACAAATAATCTAAAATAATAGTACATTTTGTATAAATTTGTAATATCTTACGAAGGTATGTTTGTACGGATAATGACAAACCGATCACATAACATTTTAACTAGTGAATCAATTCCGATGGAAATTTGCATGGAAGTGGTTTAAACAATGTTTCGTATGAATAGAATTAGTTTATGAATACATCGAAGGCAAATTCTTCTATTTGATGACTTGAAACTCCGGTCTTTTTAGGAGAAATACGCATGCAAGACTTATAAAGATTATATAAATTTTGAGAAAAACATATTAATTTTCTAATTGTTTTAGTCTGTTTCAATGATACAGTTACCTGTGATTGTATTGGACATTTAGTAGCTGATACCTTATTTAGCACGGTGGTAACGTAATACGGGAGGTAATCACATCTACCTTGATTGCAAGTTTTCTATAACCGCACAATGTTAGTTCCCTTTGTTCATGTAACGCCATGCATAGGTTGATGTTAAACGCCGCCGCTCGACAATTTTTCAGTTATATACGGTGGTAGGTTCATTTAACCAGTTTTCCTGGACTGTATATTTCCCAGTACTGACTTACTCTTCCATTTTGAACCAGCATCGTTTTAGCATAATTACGGAGTGTGTGTAGAAAATTCATCATTGGTGTAATTTGTTATGAAATTATATCCGGGTCACCAGCTTAAAACTCCAGCGCAATGACCACTAGGACATGGCCGTGGCTTGTTAATTTGGCTGAAATTACAAACTGGAAAATGATAAAACAAACATACTTAATTCTCATTTTATCCGCTGGTCCACGTTTTTCCACATCATCAAGAAAATGCTGTCGTATTTTCTCTCCGTTAATTGTAGTTTCCCATGTTCGCAAAGTGGCCCCAAATTCGTCCCCTTGGTCCGAATCCTCATATTCGTGGATTATACGAATAGGGGTACCTTGCGACGGTCCCTGTAAGCATAAAGTAATATACAAAGTTGGGTTAACATATATATACGTAATGCACATGTAACATTTAGTTCAAAACTAAATGATATAAATAACAAATAGGAAAGTTAACGCATGGAAGTATTTTAAAAGTTACGCTCCATGCATTCTATACATGTTATTATACAATGTGTATGTGTTTGTTTAATTTATACGGTGCATTATATGCATACACTCAAAATACATTCCATATCAACATTTTACATTTTACTGTGCGAACAAATGCATGTGGTCCTAAATCATTATATCATCATAATACAACAGTTGATCTCTTGTCTCATTTAGTTTTGATCTTTTTTCATACTAGATCTATAAGTACACAAATATGTATGTTGTGAAAAACGTCCATATACTAGTTTAAACAACTTCGACTATCTAGCAGGAAGTGTGACACTCCCGTTGGGAGTAAGGTAAGACGCGAGCTTCGAATTTGAGAGGTCCCATGTGCAACCCTTGTCTGGACCGCTGGTTAATTTCTCTGAGCAAGAATAGCCCACATGTTCCACTCCACCAAGGTGTTACTTGGTACCAGTGAGGGCAGTGTCTATCATAGGTCGATGTTGGCTGTCACAGTCACAGGAAAGAAATAGTCTTCTCAAGGTAGAATCGAATGTATGTTTCCTTTATGTACCCCCAATGATTAGGTTAAGTTATAGCAACAAGGGTGGTTTAACGAATGAAGAGCTGACTATACTGACAAGTATTAATGGTGTGCTCTTGAATAACAGTTCAACGTAAAATCATTGAACTAGTACGTGGGGTTGTAAAACAGGACATGGTCAGAC
The DNA here is from genome assembly GCA_963678985.1 of Spisula subtruncata. Taxonomy (NCBI): domain Eukaryota; kingdom Metazoa; phylum Mollusca; class Bivalvia; order Venerida; family Mactridae; genus Spisula; species Spisula subtruncata. Next base: position 5,890,298 of record OY787671.1, read on the forward strand.
AATTACCATACAATAAGTGTAGGTAAACATATGGAATCCTGGTCGTGCCATTTATATAATGGGTGCATTCGTAGCGTCTGTTCTGGAACACTTGGAACAGTGTTCCTTCTGCTCCTGTTCCAGCATCTTACGAACAAAATAAAACTGTTCTGAACAATGTTCCGAATGTTCCACTCCAAGTACCTTACGAACAAATGGAACAGGGACAGAACAGGAAGTAACAATAAAATAAATAAATAAATGTAGAAAATAAAACTTTTAAGGTTGACGATATTGTCAGTTGCAGCCGTTATATTTGTTTAAGAAATATGACACAAGAAAATTTCCAAACATAAAAGTTCGGTGATTTCCGTTTTTCTCCGTTAACATACTATTGCCAAGGTGATCTGAATAACACATTTCGTGAAGTTTCCGGTTGTCTCGTTTTCGTTGAAATCACGTGACCTGTTCTGCTTGCACCACCTTTTATTTGGGAACAGATAGAACATGTCCGGAACACTGTTCCGGGCTGTTCGTAAGACTGTTCTCTGTTCCATCTGTTCCGGAACAGTGAGAACTGACGTTTCGAATGCACCCAATGTCGCAGTCGCGCTTATAGGGCGACACAAAATGTCATGACATCGCGACAATGCGATACGACGCTCGACAATGGGAAGTGACATCGCGACAATGCGATTCGACGCTCGACAATGGGAAGTGACATCGCGACAATGCGATTCGACGTTCGACAATGAAAAGTGACATCGCGATATATCGTGTTTACCGCGACATTACAAAACGATATTTCGTTTGAAAATGTCGACCGTCTTTGAAAGTGTCTCGAGCGTCGTAAAGCATTATCGGAATGTCGCGATGCCACTTCGCATTGTCGTGTGGCACGGTCAGGATCCCGTATAAATAAGATTTGAACATGCTTAAATGAATATTAAAGGCAAAATAACTGTATCGTATAAATGTTGTGACGTCACTAAACTGTTATCAGATAACTGGCTGATATTGACAAGAGAACAATGGTAGAACATATGGCCAGTATCAAGTGTATTGATTACCAAGCAAAACAAAACATCGTTATCACGTTGAACGTTTAAGCATAATAAGGTCATACCAAATTGGTTTTTTTTTTCGTACGCACTAAGTTCGAAAACCTATCTAGCTATCCAGAGACAAAAACAAAACCCTCGAAATAAACAAGTCATAATGGCAAACCGGTATATCCTCACCACTACATGTAAGCATATGGCTGTCAAATATAGTGTTCAATCGTTGTCAATCATAATAACTTACTGAAATAACTTAAAACTTATTTGACATGAAACCTACTGTTGTCTGTTGGGGACATGGTGGAGAATTATAAGTGTGAAAAGTATGAAAGCAAAATCTCAATGGATTTTGAAGATATTAGAGGCTACATAATTGTTGTTTTCTTTGCAAAGATGCCCAAACCTATCCGTCCTCGAACGCTAAACGAAGAAACGATTTGGTATGGCCTAACAAGTGTATCGCAAGCGTTATCAATATTGACGTTTATGATAAATCTCAAATTTTCAAGTGCACTTCACGGCGTACTCTATAAACAGGAAGTATATGTTTACACTCAATGATAAAGTACAATAGTTTCACATCGTGGGATATTAAAAGTTTACGTCGGAATTTTTGCTGTGTAATTTAAGTAACATGGGGTTTTTTTGGCTTACATTTGTGGAAAATGCTTAAAAACTGATATTCCACCTGTCTTGTTTCGATGAAGATATAAGGTATTGGTGTCCTGCATCCATCTGATACTTTACAGCAGTATTATACAATTGACCATTGTTTATATATTTTTAAGGCCTAAAACACAGCAGACCAATTGCAACCATGCAGGGTACTTATCTTATCAATCTCCTCTCGAGAGAGCGTGGTAGTCTTTAAAAACAAGTAATAAATAGAATCCAGGGGTAGTATTCAATATTTACATCATTCAATGTTATAGCAAATCATACCACATGTTATTGACCAAGAGTTTAATATGGCGTGATATGATTGGTTGTCCTTAATTATCCTTAACTAAAGTAAAATCAATAGTGATAAAAATAAAGATATCTTACGGGACTATTCTTTATTAATCCGAGCACTTTTGAATGATCGTTCAAATCCCCATACCGAATCAAATGGTTCTCAACAGGACTTTCCCCGGACAGCCTCGACCAGGGTGTTCGCCTGTCGATCGATTTAGGCTGAACTTTATCCAACGACAGAGTTATATCATTTGCAACAATGACGTCACTCTCATCTTGTTCATCGAACCCTTCTCCCGAATCATAACCAGAGTCTTTGCGTTCAAACACATTATTTCCCTTAATAGCATTGCTAGTACCCGACCCACTCTTCTCGGCGTCAGGTTTAGTTTGTCCCTCGTCACTAACAACGTGTCCAACTTTATCCACAGTTTCACGTACAGTCACCACCGTGCCGGTTTTACCGTAGTTGACATTTCCTTCACGTGTATTAATATCTGAGTTGGGCTGCGTCGCATCATAAGTCCCCCGTGTACGTCTAGTGCACTTTAGAGCTAAGTCCGAGCGTGTATTACTATCAACAACACCATTTGCCCTCTGTAAACGCCGACATTTAGTCCCGATCTGTTTCCTAATTTCGCCTAACTTTCTTTTAGGAACCTTTACTCTGATATCAGCCATGTTTAACACTTAAAACTCCTCACGAAAATGATATTTTGCCTAGATAACTACTCCACAGCATAACGTGTTCCGCTAAAAACCAATCCTAGTTGAATTCATTAAAGGTGACCCAGTTTACGTTTTCGGAAAATGGTTTTTGAAAAACAACATGATTGTAAACATGTATTAATTCAAGTGCACGAAGGCAGCGGGTAGCATATAAAGATATACTAGTTTTTGTTTCGATCAATAATCCTGTTTATAATTAACGTTTAAACCCGCACATGCAGTAGGTTGTTTATATAAGTAGATCTATAGTAAGTTTAACATTGAACTACATTGTACTCGTATAGATATCACAAAAACACGTTCGACGTTGAACTCAAAAGGTAGATACTAGATACAAACACCTTGAAGTCAGTTCAGTAAAATGATAGGTTTAAATACAATGTAGATAAATAAAAAATCTATTTAACCAATGAAAATATTCTCGTTAGGCGATTATAATGCAATTGTTGAGTTAGGAAGTAAGGATACAGAAAGGTTGTTTTGAAAGGGTGGATTTGTTTGGAAGTCGACCTCTGATTTTGACGTAGTTCGTTTCTTTAACGTTTAATGAATACTCGTAAACGATTTCTGTAACTATCAAGTTATGGATGAAAGTTTCTATCGTATATAAATAAATACGTTTTAAAGGCACGGAGTTCTGTGATATTTGCTACATGGAATACTAGTACAGCAATTTTATGCAAACGTTAGTTCAACTATCCGGGAATGATTGGAGAGGATGTGCAAGTCATATGAAGCACTTGTCGATTTATTATTGCATTTATTTATCCTCACCACCGGAAAATCCATATAGGCGAGCCCCCCCCCCCAAGACTTTTAAATCAGTACGTTTAGTTTTTGGGTGATAGTGCATAGAACAGAAGAGGCCCCAATTCCAGAAGTATATCTGGTTCTTATACATGCCAGATACATAGCACCCATACATGGGCCCTCGGTTTCAAGTCTCATCCGAATGACTATTAATAATTGTAGATCTATTTGGCCAGCCGGGGGTTCGAACCCACAATGCCGAGATCAGTAGTGACTACAAGTCTCATACTCTACCGACTGAGCCAAGCTGACCTTTAGCGTTATATAGCACAGCTGAACAAAACAAAGTTAAGTTACCAATTTTCTAAGGCTCTTTTCAGCTATAAGGCCGCTCAAGCGGTCTTTGGTATTTCAACTTCCCCTGGTCATTGGGCTACCTATGGAAACCTACACTCGTGTCTCCCTGGGGAGACTATTTCTCTCCTGTGTTGTGGTAGCCAACATCGATCTGCGGCGCCCAGGAATAGACACTGTCCTCACAGGTACCATTTTACACCATGGTGGAGTATGTGGGTCTTGCTCATAGAAATTAACCATTGGTGCAGAGGTGTATCGAACCCGGGTCCTCTCGACCCCGAAGCGCGCGCCCTATCTCTAGGCCACCGCTCACAGAGGATGATCATGTGTTCGTTACCTAAGCAAAACGCAACGTATATATACTTATAGTAAACTATGTTCATCTAGGTTTAACTGGGTATACCTGAGTTAACGGTAGTTCCCGCAATGTTTTCGAATGGGTTAGTTCCCTCACTAGTATTACAGAAATGTACTTATTTTTTTAAAATCGTCAGTACTATAGTGCTAAAAGTGCATTTAGGGCTCAATACAATGATACTTTTCGATCTAATAGACTAATATAGGGGATTGTCTTATTGTGAATTAATACAATGTCGGTACATTTACACAATGATATATTGGCATACTGTTTTAAGAGTATTTTCTATGTAATTATTATTCGTTGTTTTGATCATATTTCAATTTAAAGCCAAAACGAGCTAAGTTATACAATTACTGAAAATACCTATCCCTATGCCTTGTGTGAATAGTAAGACCTCGTGTATTGAATTTTGCTTATTATGACAAACAGACATAATATCTTGTCATAAAGTATAACTTACATTCTAAATAACGGAAGTAACATACAAATTGTAGCGCCACAAACGAATGACACTGAGGCACTTAATAACGTCCTTAAATACTTGAAAAAAAACGTAATTTCCAAGTATGGACAATTACTTTCAAAGATGTTAATTTGATCACTATACAAGTGGAACAAGTGTTTTGTACTTGTATTCATTCATACATTCTTCATTGGTGTTAAGTATTCCGATTGTTTCGTGTTCTCCGAAAACTGGTACATGTATGCGATATATTCAGTCAATATTTCTAAAATTGTGGTTATTATCATTCCATGCACTTATCTATTGATTTCAAGAAATGAATTACGCAAGTGTACGTAAGCTATTTTGCACTAACTGTTCCGCATGTATAAAATCATCCATGCGGAACAGTTAGTGCAAAATAGCTTACGTACACTTGATTCACGTGCCCGACATGTTTGAGTTTTGAAATTAGTCAAAATGTATTCTCTGTCGATTGGCTTAATAAAAGGTATTAATACTGACGAGAATAAGTAATACGGGGCGCGCTGAGGCCGTTAGGATAACGAGTACCAGCACCAAAATACAGACATGTACGTCAAAACCTCTTTTTGTAAATAGTGATATTTATAACAACGTCGGGTTTAGCTCGAATTACAGCGAGAAACATATTTTCCATCAATAAAATTGGACATTATCGGGGTTTCGATTATTTATATTCTTCTAAAAGCATTTTTTAAAACCAATTTATAAAAACACGTGGTCAATCAGAAATTCGTTCATTGTATGCATGCATCTGACGTCATGAGCGCGTTGCTCATGGCTCCTTTTCACAAATTATAGTGTTTAAAGAAAAGTCAATCTACAGGAAACAAATTTATACCAAATACGATACTATTCCAAGCTGTGCACGAGGCCAACGTGCAAAAAAGCAATTACGCACCAACCGTTACGCATGGATGATTTTGTATATGAATAAGCAATTTCTTTCCCGAAATAGATAAGTAAGTGCATGGAATGAACAAATAACACAGCCTAAGATTTATTGATATAATTTATCAGATGACATAATATTTTTTAGGGTGGCCAATTAGAAATTCGTTTAAGTGTATATGTGGCATGTATATCTACATTACATGTACCGGCCTACATGTTCTTGCACTTTAATACAACCTGTATCAATCACTTTCCCGACACCTCATTTATGAAGGTTTTCAATGCATAAAACACACAGCCATTTTTAGAGTAATACAACGTATTAGTAACATCTGGGTATTAAAACCAGTAACATTAATAATACACAGGTAAAACAAAGGAACTATTCTGTCTAACAAAGACTAGCTATTTTTATATAGGCAACTTCTCAATCTACTCTTTTCTCGTGAAATTATTTCCCTTTGCGTCCTCAAACATAGTTGGATAATCAAGCACAGAATAAAATCTAAATAAAATTGGGGGGGGGAATGCTATTTGATTGATAAATATATCATCTAGTCGGCTAGCCAGACTACAAAGGACCATGCTTACCTTATTTTGACGAAATCTAACATGATCCATAATGCTGAAGACATTGCTCGGCATACCGTCTGGTTCCATCTGATAATAATCCTCCCTGATATCCACTGGCACATCAGGTAGATCATGGGTATAAACATCATTTGGAATAATCGAATCAGTTTGAAGACCATTGCTTTCTAGTGGAGTGTTATTTTGACCTGTTGGTAAGTTACTTATGCACCGTTTTAATCCTTTCTTTGAAACGCGTTTGGTGTTCTTTTCTTTATACATTGATGTACTAAATTGTTTAGCTGGTATTGCCTGGGACTGGTTGGTGTACACATTGGTGCTCATTGTGTCTGACGGAGAACTTACAGACCTGATGTATGTCATAGACCTTGTTCGTGATTTTACATTGTTGCCATTCTCTATGGAACACTGGCGCTGTATATTGCAATTAAACTGACTAGTTGCTTTGGTGAATCCAAACCCTGGAGGCGACTGGTAAGGACATTGTGTACGACAACACGAACAAGCTTTCAAACGAACGTGTTTCTCGTATTTTCTCGCATCAATAGTTTGTGATCTCGTTTGTATTCTATCCATGCTTCTTTGGTTAATTCTGATAAAATATAAGGCATACAAATAAAGCATTGTGATCTTGAAATACCTTTAAGTCATAGGTAATCGTATCGTTTTATTTACTTTTTTAGACATAACTTCAAATAAAGAAATACATTAACATGGTATGGTACAACATCCATATAATAGTAACACCATAATGGGAAACATAATGTTTGATATTGTATGTAGATGTTGTTGCTGGAGAAGTATAAATAACAGTTAATATTATACAATCTGGGACAACCCTCGTATATACATCAGGAGAAACATGATTATGTTGAAAAAGAGATAATGCTTCTAAATGGGTTGGGCATCTCACAGAGAGATTACAATATAATAATTCAATGGCACCTAAACGATACAACGTGTAAGACAGACGCCAGCTCCAGGGAGAAAAGAAGTTAACACTTGGAGCGTGTCGTAACTTTTAAAACTTTAACGCAACACTGTAATTATTGGTTTTAAATTTTATGCTGTTTGCTATCACAAGTAACTAATTATATGTTTGAACTATCGGATCGGACCATCTGGCTGTGTAGCTAAAAATAAGATTACCAATAACTTTATAATTACTATATTACAATAATACCGAATTCTTACAAACAAAATACAACAGTCAAAATTATATTGACAGTTAAAAATATTTTTATTACTATTCTACGTAATATGCATTACAAAAACGACATACTTAACACTCTACAGTATCCGATCGAATATATAATAATAATAATAATAATAATAATAATAATAATAATAATAATAATAATAAATAATAATAATAATAATAATAAAGACTTTATTTTACGAGGAAACTTATTTGACAATATACTAAACAATCAATCTTCCATAAGATCCTCAACAATGAACAATGAACTAGAAAAATAACTAAGCCAAGAAAACAATGATATTTGATATTTTGGCCCCTATGATGTCTCACAATATAAGTTGAAAATATAACTTAAATAATTTCACTTACTTCTTACTGTGACAAATCTTTTCTCTATTTCTAACAACACTATTTGCCTTGTTTATAATGTGATTGAATCCGGAAATGATTGTCGTGTCATATGTTGAGGAAATTTTATTATTTATTGAGTGAAATAATGATTAAGCTGGGTTTTTACTTAACCATTTAGAGTACATTATCGCATCATTGAGCAAACCACGTGGCTATAATTGACTAAGTCAAAAGATACTTTGTGGTTAACTATTGCAGTGTGGAAAAACACGTGATCAAATGAATAACGTTTACATTCAAAACAATTGCGATTTCGTCTGCTAACGCTGAGTTTTAATATGATTATATTATATAGCCTAATTTGAGGCTAAAGAATATCCCGTATATTTAAGAATATGCGGCAATTATATAACGATTTCGCTCCATCGTTAGCTGTTTTTCATTAATGCTCGACCAAATGCAGTTTTCAACCGATAATGATCATTTGTTCGAGCATCAGTTAACAGCTGCTAAAGATAGAGCAAAATCGGTAATTTCCTAGTGTTTCTACATATATAAGATCTTCTTTAGGCAGTATAATAATATAATAATCGTATAAAGTGCACGATCGTTATTATGAAGAAAAAAACTCACCAATAGCGGACGAAATCGCAATTGTTATGAGTGTAAACGTTATTCATTTGATCACGTGATGCTCCACACTGTATTAGCATAGTTTTTATAGACCACGTAAACTTCTCTACAAATCGAAATGCGCAACTATTTTAAGGCGACAGTTGACTCATACTGTATCATACACGAAATTTAAAAAAAAAAGAGACTGAGTCAGTATACTTATACATGTAGTATAAGTATTGTGCGCTATTTAAAGGTGAAGTTTCGACATATTTCATATAAAATCACATTGTGCAAAACATGACACCGAAGCATCCGCTTTTTATATAGCCGCACGTGTCTACATTATGAAACAAAAATGTGGACATTCCACTCAAACAATTGCTATTATTCTACGGAAATATCGCAATATCAAAACCACTAATTAATGATCTTTGTTAAAATATTTAATTGTAGTGATGATACATTTTGGTATGTGAAATGCCATTTTTAGCTATTGAACTCCTCCAAATCATGTCTGACCTAAATTAAAATATGATGGTAACTTTTAAGACTTTCCTCTAATACATATAACTTGCGTTATCAAAGTTCAAGAAGTATATGTTTTACATGATAACTCGTATCCCGCAATTATGACTGCATATTGTGTAACACAAAATTAGCGCGAACTCTACGTCGCGGCCTGGACGTGACCAACGCACGTGAACTTTATGTCACTGACAACTCATTCTACTTATTGAGGATCATAGGGAGCAGTTTCGTTGTAATAGATGTCAATTTGTGAAAATTATAGTGAAATATGCACGGGAAAAATCTATAATAATTATAAATAACTGACCAACCGTAAAACGACTACCATTATACCTCCGTTCGTACAAGTTTCTGTGGTGTCTAAATAAAATCCCTATTCCAGATTGGTAGTTAACAGATCGCATTAAATTCTAACTTACATCTCTATATAGCATCAACCTCTACACAGCGGCCAATATTATTCAGCTCTCGAATGATGTTGCTGTACAGAGGATGTACTGTCGAACAAATTAAATTAGAAAATGTACCCACCTGAGGTAGATACATCCAGATAGGTTATATATACATTACTATTATAGTGTAATCCTGTAAGTAGTGTATTTAACTGATGAATTTGTGAATTAAGTTTACTACTGTATTTGACCTATCACCACTCCTAGCTTACTACACGTGCCATTCAGTAGGCGTATCAGATTGCATGTACTATAAGCTTCTTTTTCTTCCGCTCCTTTAAGTGTTTACTCCACGCGGAACAAAACTGTAAATCGTATACTAGTAGTTTCGTTTCCGTCGTTAGATTAGATTACCGTGCGTTTTTGCAACCCATGGTTTCGGCTACACTTTTAATATTTGTACAAACAGTAGAATTGGGGTTTCATAACACTAGTATTCTAGTATTCATGTTGTTGAGGAAGGTAGACTTTTAATGGGGCATATCTAAATTTAATAATAATGGGATAATTAAGTACATTTGTATATTCAAAGTGTTATTGGAGTGAACCCTTCTGTGAATGGTCATTGGTCAATGACACGAATGCCATGAACTAACAATTGATTGGTATTGTGATATCGCTGGCTTAGAACAACAAGGTCTGACTACCGAATCGATATATTGAGAAAACAAGAGAAAATTGTCTGTAATTTACTCTTTACCTATGGGAAAACACGTTTTTAAAACTTCACTTTTGGTCAACATGACAATTTCAAATTTTCATGAAAATAGGCTCATAAGAAGCGCCTTGTGAAGCAGATTTCAAATATGTATGAGTCTTATATTGTATAAGGTCGTAAGTGGTAGTAACGACCTTCTGGTTCTAAGCCATCGATATATGTATAGTACTTTTACAAAAATTAATGTCTGATATAGTTCATAATTGAACGGCCATATAACATATGATATGTATTCTATGTATACATGTATATAATGTATGATGTTATTGGATCAGACAATAAACTATAATAAACTACTAGTATACATTCTTTTGTGTGTACATATTATCTACAATGTATTTACGTCTCATCTTGGTACACCAGACATACGAGTAAAACATTGCGCAATAATTATAAGAGCTTAACTACACGACATGCAGGTTGCTATTCTTAAGCTTATGACGCACCTTTTGAGTCAAAATTCTGAAACTTTGGTTATATTAACTATACATAATTTACTCAATGTACATGACTCTTGTGCTGTATGTATATAGCTACACACATGTACTTGTAAATGGCATTAGGCCTTCATATAAATTATATGTGTCCATTGGTAATCGTGCTGTAGCCTACTTATATGACGTTCTCATGCGATATATTCATTTTAATTTTTTTTAAACATAATTGAGCAAAAACATAATAAAATATATATTATTACATCACTAAAATGTATAATGATGCATTTAATCGAGTGTCATAACGATTGCTTCACCTGTTAGTAAATAAATTTGAACGATCGGGGGTCTATCCGGCTGGAACCAACGAAAGGTGACGTTGAAGCTAGACGACAGCGATAACCAGAACAGCACATTCGTCAGAGTTTTATCGTAACCAAATTTTGTTGACAAAATTAATTGATTTTGCTGAACTGATATTTGAGACGAATTACAAATGTTTTGGTAGGTAAAATGTCGTGATATTTATGCAATATAATGTAGTTCGGCGTAAACGTGTAAGATTTTGTTCTTCATTGCTATGTCATCTATAAAAACGTATTGTCATTAGTTTTCGCGAATGTTTATTTTCTTACTAATCTTAGTCAGTTAGTCACTGTTTGTCGCTGTTTGTGATTTGTTTCAGTTGTTTGTACTTAAATTGATGACGTAATGTTGAAAATGGGGTTTGTGTCCATCAACTCTAATATGGTGCTCTAGTGTACAGCTCCAGTATATAATAGCATTCTGTTCTGTTTAGGCACTGTTTACCCGGCCGCTTACCCGGACCCTCAAACTTGTGCCATGACTCATGCCACTTTGTTCCTTTTTCATCAGACAGAGTCCTGTATTCACCTTCCAGTTTGACTGCTCGTGTTATTATTTCTGCCAAAACAATGTGGATGTATAGTCGTGGAAAAAGGACGTGGAATGGCTGGGATTTAATTTTTGGCAGTACCGTAATCCTAGACCCACAGGCTAGGATTACGGAAGCTCCGCAATCCTAGCGAGTCCTAGCTAGGGCTGTCTAGAATTACGGAAGTTTTTTATCGAGTGCAAATAAGCGTGCAGGTCGCCTTATATTGCATGTTGACATTAATATTTCATGAATTTATACAAATATTGGTATATTTATACCGTTGAGTATAATCAGTTTTTGTTATGGTGAAGATATTAAAACGGCGGAAAATATCCAAGTGCAAATACTGTATTGTACTTTTATCTATGCATTTATAAAGTTATTAAAATATTGAAAATATATTGAGAGAACAGATAATCGATTGTTTACCTATCAATTTACATAATTCTAATTTTAAAAGTTTCCTAATCCCATGCAAAGCGTAACTTATCATTTACAAATGAAAACACATATTTAAGAAACCAAATATGACCATATTTGGAATTTGTATCACTACGTGCTGTCACAACGTAGATCCAGTAGTAGGCTGTAAATTGTGAATCAACACACGATTTATAGCTACTTAATATTAGTTTCGAGGAACGAATGACAAACAAATATATCAGATCGATCTACTACCAAAATAAGCAACACAATTTGTTTCGATCATGCCAATCAATTTCAATGGAACTGCATTTTTGTATTCAGCCACGTACATTAATTAATTTATAAACACTGAGACTGCCTCTATTTTCTTCCCATGCAAGGACAAAATATTAGCGAAGTATAATTCGAAGCATGATTTATTGATATTTCTATTAAGTTGTCAATGAAATATACCAATATTTGTATAAATTCACGAAATAAGGATGACATCATGCAATATAAGGCGACCTGCATGCTTTATTGCAGTCAGTATAAAAACTTCTGTAATTCTAGACAGCCCTAGCTAGGACTCGCTAGGATTACGGAACCATAATCCTAGCCACTGGCTTTATTTTAACAGACAAAATGTTCAATACGGAGTTTAGAAGAATTTCACATGCATGGGCAACAAAAACAACAAATACCCAAATAATACCCTGGGCACCATTGTTATAAAGTTCGAAACTGGGTCATGTGGGGTCAAAAACTAGGTCACTAGGTCAAATCTTAGAAAAACCTTGTGTTCACTCCAGAGGTCATCATATTGATCCAATCTTCATGAAACTTTGTCAGAATGCTGTTCTTTATGAAATCTAGGCCAAGTTCGATACTGGGTCATGCAGGGTCAAAAACTTGGTCACTAGGTCAAATCTTTAAAAAACCTTGTGTTCTCTCCGGAAGGTCACTATTTTGATTCAATCTTCATGAAACTAAGTCACAATGCTGTTCTCTATAAAATCTAGGCCACGTTTGAAACTTGGTCATGTGGGGTCAAGAACTAGGTCACTAGGTCAAATCTTAGATAAACCTTGTGTTCATTCCAGAGGTCACTGTTTTGATCCAATATTCATGAAACTTTGTCAGAATGTTGTTCTCTATGAAATCCAGACGAAGGTCGAAACAGGGTCATGTGGGGTCAAAAACTAGGTCACTAGGTCAAATCTTAGAAAAATCTTGTGTTCATTGCAGAGGTCACTTTTTTTATCCTATCTTCATGAAACTTGGTCACAATGTTGTTATCTATGAAATCTAGACAAAGTTTGAAGCTGGGTCAGGAGGGGTCAACAACTAGGTCACTAGGTCAAATCTTAGAAAAACCTTGTGTTCACTCCAGGGGTCACTGTGTTGATCCAATCTTCATGCAACTTAATCATAATGTTGTTCTCCATGCAATCTAGGCCAAGTTTGAATCTTGGCAATGTGGAGTCACGAACTAGGTTACTAGGTCAAATCTGAGAAAAAACCTTGTGCTCACTCCAGAAACCCATGTTTTGATCCAATCATCATGAAATATGGTCAGAATGTATGTTGTACTGATACCTAGACCAGTGTGTAACAGGTGAGCGACCAACTACCAACTCTACCAACTGGAGTTGAGTCACTTTAAACCTATCATTCTACTTTTATTCTTGTATTATGATATACATGTAGGCTACTGTTCTATACTAATAAATGTTACTATTCTTTTATTCTTCTTAGCAATTTGACGCGGGTGTGGGCGCAAAGAAATAAAACAATTGCAAGAAGTGTTGAGGGCCATACAAATCTTGTTTTAAGTACACTGGTCATAAATTGTATGCCTCATTTTTCAGATACATTCGAGATTGCCAAGTCAGCACTATGTTGCCATTTGTAACCCGAAACAGACGTTCAATTCTTGCTGCTGACGACCACAGCTTCAGTAGCAGTGCTACAGATATGATCTCAAATATTCCCAAATCACCATTCCACTGTCGTCGTATTCCACTTAAAGCCAAGTGCTTCTGTCTTTTATTCTGTCTCTTAATTGTGTATGTTTATGGAACTATTTACTTATCATGGGGGAGTAATAGATTGACTAACGAAGAATTTTTGGAAGTTAGAAAATGTCCAGCATGCTATGGTCGAAGTTTTTGTTTTACCTTGATGGATGATCAATTTGATTTGACTGGAATGTCAAAATATCAAATGTTTGATAAAATTAATGTTAAAAATGTTCATTACGCAAATCATAAATATGAAGGGCATAATGTAGTGTTAAAGAAATTAGCCCACAATGACGAGATAAAAGCAGTTGATGAGAAATTGTGTAAAGATTCAAACAGAAATCCGGATTGTGATTTATCACAACGATTCGTTGTCTCGGAAACTGCAAAAGAAATTGCTAGGAATGGCTTGTTACCGAAACATTTGAAGGACACATCATTCATGTTTTTCTGTGTCACCCATAAGTTGATAGATAGAATGTACGATAAATATAAGGATCGGATAAAGAAGTTTGGACCTATTACACATGATGATAGGCTACAGATGTTGTACTCAGCTCATGTCAACCCAGAACCACTCATACTTCAGGTGAGTTGAATCTAGTGCTAGTAATATTTAGTTTTATGTAACACCTTGATGTTCTAAATAATGGATAAATTTGTAGTTATAACTTATGTAGGTATGTTAGTATAGCTTGGCTATTTTGACCTGAGCCTGATCTTTATACAAGAATATATTAAATTGTTCTTGCTTTGAATATATCAATTTCCGCAAGCAATTCGTGCAATATCGGTATTTCAGATTTGTGTTTGTATTACAAGTCGAGTGTCTTCGTGAAACTCCACGATTATGAAAACATACAATCGGTGTTATAAACGTAGACAATATATCAACTGTTAAATTATGCTAATCAATAGGTCAAGCTCATGTCAATGTGGGCAAGCTATACACAGTACGTCCCTTTGGCGCAACAAGGCCCTATCTCACTTTTTCACTTTTTTCAGGAGGAAGAAAAAACATTACTATTTTGGGTAAATAGGATAACACAATGTTTGCTTTTGACATTTATTTCAGTAAAACAAAACATTTAAGTTATTAAATAAAACATTGCACAAAAATAAATAGTTAAAGAGATTTTGATATTTTTTTGAGATACAACCTTGTTGCACCAAATTTTTTTATGTGTTTTAAAAAATTGTTCAGTGCAACAAGGTTGTATCTCAATTTTTTTTTTCCTAAATTACATAATCATACATTTACAACATTTTAAATGTAGGAATTAAATATTGATTGTTCTGCAAAATATACAGAATAACAAGTTAATAAACATCTACAATAAGATAATATCAACAAAATGCTTCATTTTTAAGAAGCTATTAGCAATGTAAATGAGGCTGTTTTACTCAATAAGTCAATAAGAGCATAGTTTCTCATTCAAATACTGCCACAATTGGAAATAGCATACTGCATGATAGAATAAAAGACACATCAATATTGTAATTTCTATTTTAACTTAACCAAAAAGCTTACAAGTAATATTGTATGTGATTAGGATAGGAAAATAAGTAACATTATTTTTTTATTTAATACCAAACGTTAAAATTTCTTACATGACAATGACATTAGATATAATCATGTTAAAACTTCAATATTCAACATAATTATATAATTTTTAAAAGTAAAACAATAAACATCATCTTTTGAGGTTTGAGAAATGGTGCAGTTTTGGTCTTTTGATATATGTTTGTTAAATATATTTAAAAGAAGATAGAACTTTACTCACTTATACTGTCATAATTTAATATTTTATATACTGTAAAATCATTTAATTGGGATGAAATTTCGTTGTTTTGGTAAAAAAGACAATTTCGTTGGGACTTGGAATTCGGGGATTTTGCATTCCACTTAATAAAACAGGGGTCAAAATTAATGTTCGTTGGGATTTAAGTTTGCATGTGGTTGAGGTGAACCACGAAATCCACAAAATTTAATCCCCCACGAAAATTAATGATTTTACAGTAATATAATTATCATATTCTAATTTACATATCATATGTTAATGTTTATGAAATTAGAATGATTTGGTCATTAGATAGGTAATGAATACACATCATACAAGTTAGTTAAATAACAATAAAACAAATAGGTTTGGAACACTTGGAAAATAAAAACAACAGGGAACAAGAATTAGAAATATCTTATAAAGACTGCTAGGTATTATAATATGCATACCATTAACGGTTATAACATGTTTAGGTATTCAATAAAATACACCTAGATTGTGATACTCTACCATATAAGATTTATAAAGACACAAGACTGCGAAAACCTTCTATTCAAGAAATTTAAAGACAACTGCAAGAAACCTTCTATTCAAGAAATTTAAAGACAACTGCAAGAAACCTTCTAATATTCAAGACATTTAAAGACAACTGCAAAAAAACTTCTATTTAAGATATTTAAAGACAACTGCAAAAACCTTCTATTCAAGATATTTAAAGACAACTGCAAAAACCTTCTATTCAAGATATTTAAAGACGACTAGGAAAACCTTCTAATATTCAAGAAATTTAAAGACGACTGCAAAAACCTTCTATTCAAGATATTTAAAGACGACTGCAAAAACCTTCTATTTAAGACATTTAAAGACAACTGCAAAAACCTTATATACAAGATATTTAAAGACGACTACGAAAACCTTCAATTGAAGACATTTGAAACAACTAGGAAAACCTTCTATTTAAGATATTTAAAAACGTCTGTGAAAACCTTCTATTTAAGATATTTAAAGACGAGCAGATGAGTGGTTTTAAAACAATGAATATGGTTTACTTGATAACTTTACTGTGATGAGGAAGCATCAAATAAAAAGAATGATGCAGACTGGGAATAATATTTTTTGTGCACAGAGTAACTAGATCAGCATATTTCTCCCATGCAATCTTGATGTACTGGGGTCTCAATATGGACAGTTTCATTTCACCTAAAACTGGTATTTCTCTGAGGCGTAACTTGTGGAATAAATTGACTAAACGAGTTTCCCCAGAGTAGTTTGTTTTAAACTCAAAGTAATATGGCTTGTTTGCATTGATAAATACAAGTTTCATAGAATTCCAGTACAATTTATTTCCCTCTGTGTCAATTTCATAGTTTTTTACAACAGAGGATAACTCCTTAAAATCAAAAAAGTTGTCAAGAGACATTTCCTTAACTTTGTAAGGCTTTTTTGGACGAGCCATACGAATAGTTGCAGCCCATTCAGGGGTTGAAAAAATAGGCTTATCTCTTGAAGCAGATTCAATGGAAGAATGAATAGAATCTCCTTCATTTTGAGTGTGTCCCTTTTCCAAGTACTTGTGTGTGATAGAATTTAAATTGAACTTTTGCAATGCATGAAATAGCATAGTTATGTACATTCTGTTTTTATTTTGGGCTGTACAATTATCACTATAAAAGATAAAGTCCCTTTTCCCTTTCAAACTTTGGGATTTAATGAAGGAGAAGATGCATGATGCAATTTCATTCCCTCCTCTAGCTGCAATGGACTCATGCCAGATATAGCAATAGCCTTCCCGAGTCCCCATGTCGTAAACAGTAAAATTATAAGAATTCAGACGACGCTTGTAAAAAACAGATGATGCAAAGGAATTGGGTGTAAGAAGAACATCTTGCAAATCAAAAACTGCCACACACAAGGATTCCTCCAAGCTATTTTGAGCCCTTTGTTTATCAAGCAATTTATGTTGTCTTGCAAACTCCTTGTTTTTAAGGTGCATTTCAAATATATCTTTTTGTTTTTCTTTTTCCAATGGTGATGAATTTTTGAAAGAAGTACAAAGGTCGCACTGATCTTTCAAAGGTTTTTGAAATCCAAGATTGAATTCAGAAACGAAAATGTCCCTATAAAAACTTTCTTTTACAGGAATGAGATTTTCATGGGCACATTTTTCCTTGTACATAAAATACATCTTCCTTATGTTTAACTCTGATGGCAAATATTCTTTATTAGTTTTTCTGCGGCAATAATGGCTTTCAACTTTGGCAAAAGAGTTAATGTGATTTCTTACAATATTTTTTTGCCACACTGATATTTGGTTTTGTCTTGAGTTATGTTTACCCCGGTCATCACTTGTTACCCCGAGGACACCCCTTTTACTTAAAGCAACACGGACCATTTTGTCAGAAATGCACAAAGTGTCAAGAAAGAATGTTTTACAGACTTTAACAGCACACCCGTCTGCTTTTGGTAGCAACCATGTAATTGAATTACTTTTTCTACTTGGATATTTTTTATTAACATGTTTGACTTTAGTATAATTGGTTAAGAAGTTTCTCTGACTTTCATACTGACCAGAGTTCCAAAAGGTGTGGAAAACATGTAACCTTTCCTGGTGTTGGAAATTCTCGTGGCACTTAAACCTACATTTTAATCCACAACCTTTTCTTATAACTTTCGCCTTTTGAATTTTCCCCATACGGTTAATGTAACTTTCA
Source organism: Spisula subtruncata (assembly GCA_963678985.1). Lineage (NCBI taxonomy): Eukaryota > Metazoa > Mollusca > Bivalvia > Venerida > Mactridae > Spisula > Spisula subtruncata. Next base: position 5,908,585 of record OY787671.1, read on the forward strand.
CCATGGTTTCTCCTTTTTCTTGCAATATTACGTTGCCAATTAAGGGGATCTCTTTTCCTTTTTCTAGATCTACCCACCTGCATACAATTATCAATTTCTTCAATGCTTGGTATGTGTTCTTCAGTAATTTTGTTAAGATCATTTACATGTGTATCAGTGTGGATTTCATGATTATCAGATAAGGGAGTGGCATAAAGAAGTGAACTTTTCAGCTCTGACAAAGGAATATTGTCTTCAGTATCATAACTAGAAGAGCTTCCAGGTGTTCCAAACCTATTGTTTAAATCAAATGACACTTCAGAATCAGAAATGAATTCAGAATCATCTGATATATAAACACTACTTACTTCTGAAACAGATAGTGTGTCAGTATCAGACACAGTCATGGTCACATTAAATTGTTTATCAGAAGTTTGACAACTAAAACCAGAAAACTCTGAGTCTAAGTCTGAGTCTGAAGCATCAAGCAATAAATCATTTGAACTATGAATTGTTTGGTTTGAAAATGAAACTGATGCAAGTTCAAATTTAATATCACCTTTGAACTTTATAGAGGCTGACAGATGCCTAATGAACAAACAAAGCTCAAGCTTATTTCTATGGCTTGTCATACATGCAAATCCATCAGATGTTGCCATACCACAGTCAGTTCTACTATGGGAGTCAAAGATATAAAATTGATCATTATTCTTGACAATGGAGCATGTGTAGAACGGGCAAGAAATTCCCATTGTGAAAAGAAAGTGCATGCAGTCCTGCATTATCAACTCGTCAATAGCATCTTCCAGTTTATAAAATGGAGAGTTGGTAAACTTCAAAGACAATGACCCATAAAGGGGGGTTGAAATGTTCACCATGAAGTTAGCTATCTTTGATGGAAATTCATCAATAGATATATATTGATTGCCCGATTTAGAAGCAATAGAACAATACAAAATGTCTCCCTTGTCCAAAATGTCATCAAGCACAAAACTGGTGATGATGATGGTGATGCTGTTTGACATTCAACCAGATAAACCATTGAATTAGCCATACACTGGCGCCCATTGCCTTTAAACTTCGTATGACCTTGATGTCGTGATGCTTGCAAAATCAAACTCATTATGAGCAATCTGAAAATGGCAAAATTATATATATGGTTAGATAACTGAAAACAGTTAATTTTACACTAGTGTATAGTTCGCCAAGGATAATGTGAAAGGCATAAAATTTGTACATGATCCTCAAAAGTGGATTGCTTGAGGGAGAACAATTTATCAGTGTTATTTTCGTGCGAAATTGACCGTACATGTGTTTATCTAAGGAACCAATTTTACAACAGTCCAGTAGGCTAAACCTGTCAAGGTTTATAAACATCACATTATCCTGGGCACACTAATGTTTATATGTATCAAACATAAAACATAATTATAAATGTTTAAAAAAGTACTACTACTAGTATTGCAATACGGGTATGTGCAGTTTTTTAGGTCACTATATCCAGCCACATGCATATGATAGAAAACACATCATCAGGCAATAACGTAAATTTAAAGATCAGTTCAATAAATCTGTCAGATTCCATGCAGTAGTTCAAACAAAAAATATATAAAAGATGTGAACATTAGCTCATGACCATTTTATAATGGTATATTTAATTATAACAGTATTGCACATATTAGTACAGTTTTACAAAAGTTCATTTCTAGGGGATCAGCATCCGCCCTCCCCCACCCACTTTAGATATTTTTCTTTACAATGAATAAAATATTTAGAATAATATTTACCTGATATGATTTACATAGATCTAAAGATCTAATACAAGTTGATATCCAAGTTGTTATTATCTACATGTTGCTTGTATTGGGTGACAGTAGATCTGCTATAACTATCAAATGTTAAGAGCTGTCAAACTCTGACAGAAATTCCTTGACCTTTCAGATGTTATTGATGACATATTGATGTAATGATGTCATACATGATGTCATACATGATGTCATAAAATCATCACAAGGTCAACACACTATACACACATGTTCATGCCAGTGCTATTTTTAGATTTCATAGGCCACTTATTCCAGGAACAAGTGGAATGTTCTTAGTATTGTAATGTACTTTGCAGGATAGTGCTATTTTTAGACATTCTCAGCTATTTTTAGACATTCTCTGCTATTTATAGGTAACATTTTTATACTTTGATATTTTTATTTATATACATATATACAGTACAATGCATTCAGTTGTAAAATAACCTTGTTTCACAAAATTATTTACCCTTGATATGAGTAAATGTTTGGTGCATAGAGATTTTATCTTGAGATACAACCTTGTTGCGCCAAACAAATGGTATAAATATGAGATACAACCTTTTGCCAAATACAATTTTTAGGGGTTAGGATTGAAATTGAACTTTAATATTTTGTAACAACATGTATATATGTATTATAATTCATTTTATGCAAAAAAGTGATTTTGTCAAAAATGTGAGATAGGGCCTTGTTGCGCCAAAGGGACGAGTAGTTAATTCATTACATGTATAACCTATGGTCAGGCAGTAGAGCAAACGCCAGTAAGTAAGTAACTTTTTAGTAAGTCAGGAAGTAATTCAAAGTATTGATCAGTGTCACATTTCTGTTCGAGAAATATTGTTCAGTAAGACTAAATATATTTACAGTGGTGGCATGATGTTAGCCAAACCATGCTATAATTGATGCATGTACAAGAATTTGAAGAAATGTGGACATGGTATCATTTAGCACCAATTTCATCAAGACATTTGTATAATTATATTCAAATGTTGAAACTTATATTCAATATTAAATGGGATTAGGGAACTTTCTTGAAATGTAGTCACTACTAGTGGGTAGATACTTTTTGTATTTAAATCTATACTCATAAAATATATCCCGTTTTTCAGACATTCCCTGCTTCAGAAGGTTGGCCTTTCCCAGAATATTACGGTGCTTGTGGACGTTATATTGTAGAGGAATACAATGGAAAGTCTCTAGCTGAATATTTCTCTTCTCCCTTCCATGTTCGGGTAAGTGATTTATATTTTTTATTGAACTCATTTTTGAAAGGAAGATTAAATTAGCTGTTAAATGATCATGATGGATGATGATTCCTGAGTAAACAGAGACATACCGATGGCACCGTTTAAAAATGCCGAACCTACAATTTTGTACTTTTTCAGGAAACACAAAAAAACATATCGATGTCAACGTTTAAAAATGCCGAACCTACCATTTTTGCTACTTTGGGGTTTTCGTCCTATAATAAACATTGTTCAGTTTGCCGCCTTCCTGCTAATACCGGACTTACTAGCCAATTATGAAATTGCCAAAACAGTCACATGAAAAATACCAAACATTCATTGGTTAAATGTAAAAAATCCCACTGCTCAAGAGCGAAATGAAAATGCCGGAGCTGCAAAAGCTTTTACAGTTAACCAATTGCATGTTCGGTATTTTTTCATGTTACTATTTTGGCAATTTCCTATTGGCTAGTAAGTCCGGTATTAGCAGGAAAGGTGGCAAACTGAATTATGTTTATAATAGGACGAAAACCCTGAAATAGCAAAAATGGTACGTTCCGCATTTTTAAACGGTGCCATCGATATCACTGTTGTTGGATTGCCACAGACTCATTCAAAATAGTTGAAGTAAGATTTAGCTGGCTTGTAGTAGCAACAGCAGTCATTTTTCAAATTTGTCTTAAAATAGAAATAAATAAGACAGTCAGAAAGAGCTTGAAAAAACTTAAACAGAACAGTTTAGTTTTTGAAAATATCTTTGTCAGAACAAAAGTTATTGAGTTTTGAAGTTCAGAATTTGGTGGGGTTTACTGGAATAAATCGAGCATTACTTAGTCACTAAACGCGATCGCGTCGCGGAACCCTTTTTTATGAATTTGTTGTAGGGTAGTGAAAATGCAGACTAACACTATGCTTTACTGAGGATTGCATGTTTTTCATAAATTATACTATGTTTTAGGCTTTAATGTAAGGCAGTGATATGCACAGACTTCTATCATGTATTACCCAGGATTGTATGTTTCTATGATTCTAGGCTGACTTGTCATACCAGATGTTGAAGATGGCACAAAGACTTACATCCAGTACTGAATGGAATCTATACTGGACAGATCTGTCCCCGGCTAACTTTGCCGTGGATCCGGCAGGCAAACTGACTTATATTGATGCTGAAAATATTGTAGTTGTGGATAAAGAAGCTACTAAACTAGGTATGAATCATACAATTTTGGGACAATTTGAAAATCTGGACTTGCTGCACTAGAACAAAAGAAATATTTTGCAGAAAATAAAACTCATTTCATGAAAACATTCAAAGAAGTGACAAAGTTATGGTCATTTGAAGTTTCATTAGCAGAATTTTAACAGTTGAATAATGTGGCGCTGTTTTTGCTCCCAAAACAGATTTGTGACTCATATTAAGAATATAGCATTATGCATTAGTAGGTCCCCTATAATAAATAGTAAGAACAATGATATATTGCACTAGTCATTTTTTAGAACTTTTTGTTATGATACTAGTTACAGATTTTCTGATTGGACAATACTAATGCATTGCTTTGAATCACAGGACCATATTCAAGATAGGTGCATCTAAGAAATAGTTTGCCTGCCCCTATTGAGGGATTGGAACTCATATTGTTCTGTGCCATTGCATAGCAGTATGAAGTACATAAGCAATATACCATTTAGCTATTGTAATCACCTAAAAAATAACCAGGAACAATATATTTACATTATCAAACATTAGTAATCATACAGAAGAAATTAAGTAGATTAATGTTTAACCTCAATGACAAAGTAATAAGAGTCTTAGAATGCTCTAATAACCGGTTGATTTAACCCCCTACTGTCTCATTTCTACACCCCTGTCAGTCTGTGATGTTAGCACGTGTCAGGCTGTCCAGGAAAAGTATGTATTGATTCTGAGTCTGACATGTAACAAATCCTCATTTCACAGACTGCCCTGCTTGATCTATGGCTGATAAATTACTGATATTTTCTATATTTTCAGCCAATAAAGATCATTGGAATGAGTTAGCTGAGTCTATGTACACAGATTGTGCTGATGGTAAAACAGATTGTCTGGTGTTTGATGTTGCTGAGATGTGTTCACATCATGATGCTGATCATAATTATTACGCAACGTGTCGGAACATGCTGTCCAAATATTCTGATGATAGACCGAATGGTGGCCTACCTCATCTACTCCATGATATGCCAGCTCATGCCAAGGTTTGTTAATATCCATGCACCGGTACATTTCGCTGGCTTACTATGAAAAGGTCATAATTACTAATAACCTTATAATACTTATACATATTTATTATCAGCATCACAAGGCGCTTCTTATGAGTCTATTTCCATGAAAATCGGAACTTGTCATGTTGACCAAACTGAAGTTCAAACAGCTTGTTTACAATAAGTAAAGAGTATTTTTCATACAGTTGTTTTCTTGTTTTCTCAAAATGCTCAGCTGCTGTGTATTGGATTCCAAACTAATACATATGTTGATATTTCAGGATGATTGGGATTTAGATAATTTACTGAATGAATGTACACGTCCACATACTGCTCAGGGAAGAATTAAAGCTGCACATAAACTTATAGAAGCCTTGGATCACCTCAGGAATGTTCCCGATGATTTACAACCAGCTAAAGGCAGAAGAATTCCATGAAATCATATAAAAATTATATACTCAAAAGTTTGCTCAGATAATATAGTTGTACAGTGACTTCAAACCTGTCAAAGTTAGTTGTCATCCGATTTCCCAGACAACCTGTGCTTGTCACAGGTAACTGTATTATTGATAAGGACTAAAATGGAAAAAGAAATTGTAAAATTTATGTTTTTCTTTCCAATAAAGGTTTTTCGTATTTTGTTCATCATTAATGATACAGTTACCTGTAGTGTTTGTTATGTGAGTGAGATTAAGAGGCCAATCTACTTTTCCTTAACATCTAAATTTTAGTCTTAAATAATAGTGATTGTGTTCAATCCTCCGTTAAAAGCACATCTTTTACATATAGAAGTACATGGCCTATCATGGTCTATAAATCAGTGCCTTATGTTCACTTGTTTATCAAGCTATTGTACTTGTATGATATAGTGCGCCCACGGATAATGAGAAAGGTGGGGAAATTTGGTATAATCCATATAGTTGGAAAATAAAGCATGCACAATTGAGCATTGGTATTTTCGCCAACAATTGACCATATGTGTTTATTCAATAACCAATTATGAAAACGTTGACCAATCCGGTCAATGTTTGTAAATATCACAGTCATTATCCCGGATACACTATAATATCATATTGTATTTGTTAATGTTGTTGTTGGGGAAAGTCTTTTAAAATGAGATTTGGATACATTCAAGTTATTTGTTCCTATGAATCCTCTTATTTCGCTTTCCTGTAGTGTATGTAACAAATGTTTGCTTATCTTTGGTCTAGGACTTGATTGTATATTGACCTTTGGTCCAGGAATTTATTGTATGATTTGCCTTTGGTCTAGGACTTTATTGTTTTATTGTCCTTTAGACTAGGACTTGATTGTACCCTACACCTTTGGTGGAGGACTTATTTGTACCATTGGCCTTTGGTCTAGGACTTTATTGAATCATGAGCCTTTGGTCTAGGACATTATTGTTTCATTGGCCTTTGGTCTAGGACTTTATTGAATCATGAGCTTTTGGTCTAGGACATTATTGTTTCATTGGCCTTTGGTCTAGGACTTTGTTGTATCATTGACATTTGATGTAGGACTTGATTGTGTTCACACTTGTTAGAAGTTTAAACTTAATTTTTCTTCTGCTGTCTGGGTTTTGTCTTTATGTTATGTACAGTAAAAACTCCCTAATCCGAAACCTCTCCAATCCGAAATCCTCCACAATCCGAAATTTTTTCAAAGTCCCAAATTTTTCCTTCTATATTCTTATATAATGCTACATGAAAAAACTCTGCAATCCGAAACCTCTCCAATCCGAAATCCTCTCTAATCCGAACTATGATTTCAGTCCGGAATTGGTATTTTGTTCATAAATTTAACTCCGTAATCCGAAATTCAAAAATATGTACCGGACTGTATATTAAATTGTCAAAAATTTAAACCATAGTTGACTGGTGACAATACACTCCATCACAGTAACAATGTTTCTGTTTGTATCATAAAAGGTGACACTTTGTAAACAACCTATTGTCTATTGATGCAGAATTACCCCTTATTATCTAGCAATATAATTGAACATGGTATGGTACAATGTACATGCCTTTTAACACCTTTACACAACTAACATGTCATTTTCTATACACGGACTCAGCTTGAATTGTAAGCGGTCATGATGAAACAGTGGGTATAACGCAATGTAATTGGGAAAACGCAATTGATTTCGAAAGTTTATGTTAAGTTTTTATTAAGAAATAAATAATTTGATTACAAACTTATTTTAGTATAATATTATTCTTATTTATTATGGCGACGGAAATACAGCCCAGTGATATATAGGAATATATGTATACTACAGCTCCTGTGGTTTTCAATACCTATACTAGTAGATTATTTTGTAACAGCTAGACACTGAAATAATAAAAACCTCTCTAATCCAAAATCCTCTCCAATCCGAAATTTTTGGGCAGTCCGGAGGGAGTACGGATTAGGGAGTTTCTACTGTATATTATATATGTATGTCATATACTTATGAGATTTCACTTAATTTTATTCTCTGCTATCCCTGAAGGAGACTGATGAGCAACTTGGTGTGCTCTCTGGTTATCATTCTGATGGGTTAGGGTTTTATTGTACACACTGACCCATGGTTAGGTTTTGAATTTGTACTCATCTATGGTGTAGGTTTTATATCATCTCTGTCCTTTGATCTAGGCTGGTTTTAATTCTCGCTCAATTATGGTCTAGGTTTTATTTTTCTTGCATTGATATTGGGATGGGAATAATACTTGCATAAAATACATGTATAGCTTGGTGAATTTGACACAAAAATTGACAGGCTTTTTAATTAGCATAATCTAACAGTCAATATGTTGTCTATATTTATAACCCCATGTGTATTTTTTCATAGTCAGGGAATATCACAAAGACACTCGATGTAATACAATCACTTATTTGATATAAGGATATTGCACGATTTGCTTGCCTAAATTGATATATTCAAAGCAAAAACTGTGTAATATACCGTATTCATGCATAAAGGTCAAGATCAGGTTAAATTCACCAATGCATAGTATAGTATGTACATATTTTTATGATCACAATATGTATTCAATCTTCACCTAATAGATTATGTTGTATGTAATTTGATGTTCCTTGTTTTATTGTTATAGTTACTATAAATGTAGAGACACTTTCCTATAAAAGTTATTGATTTGATGTTGATCATTAAAGTGCTATATCTTTGAGTAAATATTCATGCATTACACTGCAGTGATTGGTGCTAGCACTTTAATATTTTGATCCATGTTAATTCCAAGAACCATATTTGATTTTTTTATGTGGTTTGATTCCAGACTTGATTCTGGGATTAAGGTTTTTGATCCATGATTGAGGTTTGATTCTTGAATATCCAGGTTTGATTCCTTGAATATCCAGGTTTGATTCCTTGAATATCCAGGTTTGATTCCTTGAATATCCAGGTTCGGTTCCTGGACCCAGGTGTAATTCTGTGATTGTGCAGGTCGTATCTTTCAGTAATATTGTTTCCAAGAATTTGTGCCACAGAAAACCCAATCTTTTAGGGTCCTCGGTTGTATTTATAGAGTGATGTATATTTAAAAGTACTTCAGTGCAAGGGAGGTAACTGTTTAATGACTATTTGCTTAACAAATCCCAAATTTTATTTTAGAGATTTTACCCATCCATATGTTCTGTTTTACCATGGGAATGGAGTTTGGTCCATTTAGCTTATTTTCATGTTCCTCTCAGTAAGCGATAAGTGATTTATCTTGTCCTTATTGTGAATATTGCAGTTGCATGTGTGGTTCCTGTACAACCATTAAGTCAATGTATCTGTGCCATAGTCTTAACAAAAATTTAGCGATTGTAATTTTATTGTTAAAGACTTTAGTCAATTGAAATCCAGTAATAGTTAATGTATACATATATGTTTGTTTACTAGTGTTACCACAAACTCATGACTCAATGATTAGAGATAAATATATAGCCTGTTAAACAGGCAACACGTGGTTGAAGTATACCGATGGCTTAGAATGAGAAGGTCGTAACTACAAATTCGATATATTGAGAAAACAAGAGTAAACTGTCTGTAATTTACTCTTTGCCTATGGGAAAACAAGTTTTTAAAGATTCATTATGGTCAACATGGAAATTTTCGATTTTCATGGAAATAGGCTCATAAGAAGCGCCTTGTGAAGCAGAATTCAAATATGTATGAGTATTATAAGGTTGTAAGTAGTAGTTACGACCTTCTCATTCTAAGCCAGCGATATAGACCTTAAATTAGTCATGTGGTTGTCAGATTTTTAGAGTACTTCTATGTAATTTTCAGTAGTGGATTTACTTGCTATCAAAAATGTCTTTTATACATGTATCAAATAAATATAATGAAAACGAATGCAAAGCAACACCTATTTGCTATCCTATCTGAGCCTTGCATGCTCTGTATGTCATTGGATTGCAATCCATATTTCAGTTTTCATAATTATTGAGATTGATAATGATTATCGTAAGTCGTCAATGATGTGATGGGTGATGGCATGCCTAGTTTCATTATTGTATCTTAAGCAATATGTTAATGTAAATAGTGTATGTACTCTGCAGGACAGAGATCTTAGTGATACATTCAATGTTGTAGAAATGTAGGTAGCCACCTTGTCGGACAGACTTTATCTTGTTGGTATTCTACCTTAATTAAGCTTGTCACCGATACTGCCTGGTATCACATTTTCTCAGCTATGCTATAACTATGCTCTTGGAGTGTTGCTGTGAAGAGGTTTCAGTACTGCACATGTTTGAACTTATCAGGGGAAGTCACTCTTACAGAATTAATTTAAGTCAGAGTTCCCTCCCCTGACATCAAGGGAAATTACTCTTGAACAACAGAGTTCTCTCCCCTGCTTTTCATATGAAAATATGCAATGTTGCTTTACACAGGTTTTACAGTGAATGTATTTACTCGAATTATTTTGTTGTTGAAATATTGTGTTCCATGTTAATAATTTCTCATGATATCGTAATCAGGTTGTTGTCTAATAAAATTATTGTTATACATTTAAATAGTTAAATTGAAAGCACAGTAGCGCTTTGATGTCTTGAGCTGCTTTCAGATTGGGAAATAAGTTTTTAGCCATCTTCTGTTTGATGTAGTACTATATAGTGTATAAGTTTGGTACTAATGGCTGCGGATAAAAATGAGAAGGTTGTAAGTACAAAATTGATATTTTGAGAAAACGAGAAAAGCTGCTGAAAGTTACTCTTTACTTATGGTAAATCAAGCTGTTTCAACTTCAGTATGGTCAACATGACAGATTATAGATCTTTATAAAGAAAGGGTTCATACGAAGCCCCTTCTGATGCTAATTTTAAATACATGTATGTATCAGTCAACAAGGTTGTACTTACGACCTTCTCATTCCAAGCCAGCAAAATGTACATAGTACTACATTTGTTGTTCATCTTAATTTCTTAATTCTATCAGGACTGGAGAACTTGTTTGAGGTTTAAGGTAGTTGGGACAGAATTGTTAGGGGTATCAAAGTGCTACTGTCGTTAGTATATTGTTAAGTATTGTAAGTACATGTATAGAATGTTAATCATAGTGTATAGCATATTGTAACATTCCATTATTATCCTGAACCAATATAGGCCTACAGTATAACCACAACAGTTGAACCATTATTATTGAATTAAAAAGAAAGTTTAAAAAAAAACATTTTCAAGGGCTGTTTTTTCAGCAGTTCAGCCCTTCAACCATCCTTTGATATTCTACCTAAGAAAACCTGTGTTTGAATATATCTCGGGAGACAAATCTTTCCTGTGGGTGTGGCAGCCAACATCGATCTATGGCGACAAGGAATATCAAACATGTCAAACAGCCCTCACATGTACCAATTTACACCTTGGTCAAGTGGAGCATGTGTGTTATTTGTGCTCTGAGAAATTAAGCCGTAGTCCAAGCGCATGTTGAACCCACCCAGGACCTCTCAATCCTGAAACATGTGCTTTACTTTTTGGTGACCGCTTTGAGTTTAAACATAATGAAATGTAGCATGGTACACTTGATTTAAATATCAGTTCAATATGAGAACAAATCTTAGGTTTAACTAAAGTAGTAACATATACTATAATGTGAGTAATCTTTATAACCGCCCCCCCCCCCTATCTTTGACGAGGGGGTATATTGCTTTGTGCCTGTGTGTATGTCAATGGGTAGACCAGGCATAAATCTTTTACAAACATCTCTGGTTCCTAGGTGGTCTTTACGTGAGGTTATACAGTAGATATGTTAGCTAAGTAATTAATATTTGACTTATTTTGTTAACAAAGTATCCATTTTATTGTTAAACCTTGTTTAAATATAACTGTACTGTATTTTTGTATCTACATTGACAAATAAAGAACCTGTAATGAGACATGGTTGCAGTCAAGATCGTGTTTGTGGTCATTTAATTGTGCCCCCCCCCCCCCGGTCATTTATTTATACGTGGGGCATATAGCAATTGTGCTGCCTGTACGTAACGCAAATCTTGTGTGTTGAACTCCTCACAAACCTTTGGGCAGAATTTCTTCAAACTTTCACAGATTAACTACCTTGATGTTTAGTTGACTATAGGATGGAATTTTGCTGTGGCAATTGTACTAGAGTTATGGCCCTTTGTTACATTACTAAATACCCCAATGGGGGCACTTGTGTCGATTGACACATTTCTAGTAGAACTAGACACCTTTCTTGAACAGCTATCTGTCATCTGTGCACAGCCAGTTGTTAATTTGAACAGAATTGGATATTCTTGTTTCCTAGTTTAATTCAGCGGGTTGTACCCCTCCTGGAAATGGGACAACAATAATGATTTTTCTACCACACATGGAGAAATTGCTGGTTACTTGTGAAAGAGTGAGTTAGCATCATGTAGGATACAGTCCACAAAACTGGTAGGGTGAATCAGCTGGCATATGTTGTATATATGTGCATGTCTATGCATGTTGCCAATGACATTATTAAACAAACTCCCAGACATCCTAGTTACTGTTCCCACTGTGGAGTTGCAATGCAGATATCTCCATATCCCTCTTCGATGGAGCTGTTGTAAATTCACCTATTTGTAGTTTGGGCGCCATCCCCATGACTTGTGCACATGTATATAATGAATTTAAAAATTAGAAGACAAATTAATAATAATTATAACTATCCTAGACCTCATATTGTCAAAAACGTGTTCAATCCTTTTTTACCACACAATGGGTCCTGACAGAGTTGACTGGAAATATGGTGATATGCATTGACAAGTCAGCTGTTGTGCACATGTCTAAGAGTTAAAGAACAAATTCATTTGGTGGTTTATAACCCATATAGAGGACAAAGGTCCTTGTTGTGTTCATTTAAGCATATATCAAATATTTCACCGTTTATATACTGTTCTTGCGATGCCATTGTAAATGTTCTTATCTGACCCACATTGCTAAATGTTAATACTGTATACACGAACTGTCCCAATTGACCTTTACCGCAGCAAAAACAGATTCGTAAATAATTTTATGCACAAGTCATTGGCAATGCAATATGGGGATTCGTAATATAACCGTAGTGGTAATATGTTTTACTTTGCTAGTTCAGTCGCTCAATGGGGCAACTGCATCAGATTCAAAAGCCGATGACAACGATGTGCAGACTGTTATTCGTCGGCTTAAGTATTTGGAAGCTCGCGACCAAGAACATGCGCGCGAGAATGAACTATTACGTCATCAGTTAACGACATATAAAGATGAGCTTAAGTTATTGAATGATAAAAATAACGATCTGACTGAACGTGTTAGTGTTACTGAAGCGAGTAATGAGGAACTAAGGAAACGTCTTCATGATGTGGAGAAGTATTTGGTGGAAGAAAGCTTTGGGCCTAGCGATGAACACGAAACAACACATGCTTTACCATCTAAAATATTAGGTAAACATTTTGTTATTGTCAGGAGTGGGTACTTCCTTGCCCTTTATCATTATGTCATAGTTTTGTGCTCATATCTATATGTCCGCTCTGTGTAATATGTTTGTGCCTTGTGTTGACACGTAATTGTTCCTAGTATTGGCTTATTTGGTATTGCTTTTAAAAAGTGTTGCTTCTTCCGTGTCCTTAAATTATTGGCTTAAACCGTTTTAGCGGTACCTATTGACCTTTGTGTTACTCTGTGGATGTACCTAGTGACTTGTGTTGCCGCATGAATGTACCTAATTCTCGTGTGTGTGCTTCTTCGTGCATGTATCTATTAGTATTTGTGTTGCTCCGTGAATTCACCATTTGCTTTGTTTGGTATTGTTTTATTTCCAAGTGTGTGTACCTATTTGCTATGCTCGAATGGTTGTTTATGTTACGCCATGGATAGACCGTTTTGATTGATTTGAGATACTTGGTATTGTTCTGTGTTACGCACAACGTTGCCGTTTAAGGGAAGTTATACTAATAGTACAAAATTTAAAATGTATGTACTTCTATTTGACTACTAGTAATATATTTCTGCATAAAACTGTCAAGGTTATAAATATGTATTATTTGGACAATGAATGTACAAATAAGTGATAAAATAATATACTGGTACACGCCATGAAACATTTGGACGCAAATACCCGACGATTATGTTACATACTGTTTATACTTTCAGACAATGCCGAACCGCGTGTTAGGAGAATGGAGAACGAAGGAGTCGTTGCTTTCTACGTGACACTCAATGCTAGTATGGTACATATCGGAATCAACCAGAATATAGTATTCGAACACGTCGTCACTAATCTCGGCAATGGGTACAACGTTCATGTCGGTGATTTCCGAGCACCTGTCGGAGGAACGTACGTATTTTCCGTTACTCTGACAACGTATGGTAACCACAGCAACCACTATCGAGTCCGAAAAAATGGCTACACTTTCGGACATCTGTACAACAGAGGAGCTGAGTCACCATTCGCCTCGGCTTCTTTGACCACCGTGGTGCAGTTACAACAGGGTGATACTGTTTCCATAGGCAACGTGGAACCAGATGAAGCACTCTATGGTATGTCATTCACTGCCTTCTCTGGCTTCCTCTTACAACAAGATTATGTATACCCTGCAATTGTTGGCTAAATAATTCATGTATCTATTGTATGACTTACTACTTTGGAATAGCATAAAGTTGAATAAAATCATCAGGAGCATGGTTTTGCCTACCTTGTGTCTTATATTCTATTATGCCAGAATTTCTCGCCGTGGAGAAGTTAATTGATAATAAAATCATCAGGAGCATGGTTAATTGTGCCTACTTTTTTGTTTAATGGCAGAATTTCTCGTCGTGGAGAAGTTGATAATAGAATCACCAGGAGGATGTTTTGCCTACCTGCAACCTCATTTAAATCTGACCAACATTATATAGCTCCACTTCTTTACACTAACAGCGTAAATGAATTGAGCAAATGTTAGGATCTGATTTTAATGACATTGGCCTACATTTGAATATCAACTGCTGAACACAACAACTCGTTTACCATAGTTTGATTAAAATGTAAAATAATTTTTGAAACATTAGAATACATGTATACTCAAATTACAGATATGACCCCGTGATTATATTGCTGTTTCATGGTCAACACAATTCTGTGATCAAACTTATTTTTCTTAGTTTTCTCATACTTTAGGTCCTAAAAACAGTAGGGTTTTATTTTCTGTTGAACTTTCTTAAAGCGTATGAAGTTTCATTCTCACTTGACAATTGATTGAGTTGAGTCTGAAACAAGCTTTATAATCATTGATCCTGATATCAATGCAAGTAAACATTTTCTGTAACGAGGTTTTGAACCTTTTTTTAGTAGTGTGCAGTACATATTGCTCGGTGGTAGGATGTTCCTTTTATATATGTAGATCTACTACATTTGTAGTTCGCCCTGAAGCTTCCCGTTTCATCGTGCGATGACAAGACAATATGTGACTGTACGAACATGACTGATGACCGGTGTTGATACTCGTCCACTGTACTGTTTTATCGTGCCCTTAAATATCTTATTCGCTTGTTGCTAATACTTCTGGGGCCTTATTCACAAACAGTCTAAATCCCAGACTTAGACTTTACTTTGTCAAATGTTCTATTTGCTCTCATTGTGTTATAGATGTACCGAGTTTGATATAAATATGTGTATATGTTAAATGGGTAAAAACAAATAATCAGAAAAAATGTCACATGGTTAAACCTAATTGCAAAGAAAAGGCAGTGATTATAAATGTTTTAAGTCCTAGTCTGAGTTTCAGTCTTACAATGTTGGTAAATACAGCCCCTGATCGTTGGATACATTAATTGTGACTGTTGTCGTTGTGATCTGCGTTTGTTCATGTTTGTGTTCATGTTACATCGTCCTTATTTGTTCCCTATATTACGTGCGTCTTTATGCTTTGCTATTTTCTGCTGAACACTGCTTTCCATGTTTGGCAGACCAATATCTACGTAATATGTGCTACAGAATAAGGTACGGAGTCATAAAAAGAAAATTTGACAAACGAGTTTTAAATTAAACATATATTTATTTCCTAAAAGAATACTACACACAATAGACTACGAAGTTAATTTGGTTGTTAATACATCATTCATACTAAGACAGGCCATTGGTGTGTTCGGTGTTTTTGGCTTGTTTTCAAATATACTTAGCCCAACGTCATGGGTACCGCTCATATCAAGTGAGCCCGATGTCAAATATCCACTTGATTCAAGTCCTGTATCATCTTGTGACGACTGAGACGATGACGTCATAGATTCTGACGTCATAGATGCAGACGCATATTCATCCGCGTATTGAATATCTGATAACGAGGAGCACTGAGACATTGGATGAAATGAATCAGCGTCCGTGTTTTGTGATGACGTGAACACAAGCCTTGAATGTTGATTTACTGAATCTTCTACATCTGTGGTATGTTGATCAGGTTCTATTCGTTCAGCAGCCTCACCATCGGTAGCTCCAGCTACAGATGCAGTATGATGATCATGATCCATTTGTTCAGCAGTATTGCTAGCAGCAGTATTCGGTGCAGGTGTAATATCTTCTTCGTGTTCCATTTGTTCTGCAACGTCACAAGTAGACGGTCCTGCCACAGTAGCGCCATGAGCTTCTATATCACCAGTCGCACCACTATTAAAAAGTCCCCGTACAGTGTCTTCAGCATCATCTTTACCCACAGTCGTGCAACTGTTGGAAGGTCCTGCTACATGTACAGTAACTTGACCGGCCATTATGCCATCAGTCGCGTCACTGGTAGAAGGTCCTGCTACATGTACAGTAACTTTACCAGCCATTATGCTATCAGTCGCGTCACTGGTAGAAGGTCCTGCTACAACCGCATCTATTTCATCCAAACCGTCACCGTCAATAGGTATCTTTTGAAACATGTATTTGGTTTTGCCAGTTGCAGTGGTCAATCGCTTTTTTCGAGCGTCGAATGCGAGATATTTGTCTGAAAAATAGAATCCCTCTTAATTATGAAAATATATGGTGTAACAGTATTTAAGTTTCGAAACTTGTGTCATCCTGCATTTTTTCGGCGGGGACTTTGACTTTTAATTGTTTCTTTGTTTTATGTCTGGGCATTGTTCAGTGTAGTTGTGTTGTGGTATTTCATATTTCTGTCCTACTGGTTAAGTTGAGTGCTACCTCCCCTGTCTGATTTCCTCATTCCATTTTTGTCTCGTTCTATCTACCCCTGATATGGAATCCCAAGAGAACAGTTACAAATTTGTGCATGTAATTGAGTCCACACAGTTACAAACGCGTTAGTTGAATAGCCACCAACATTTAATAATTCAGTGGAAATAATTCAGAACATAATTGTCAATGATGGAATAAATTAATACACCTAAATATAATGTTTTATAATGTTCTTACCTTCGCATGTAAAAGCGTAGTCCGCACTAATTTGGGACATATGGAACCAAAATGGAGCGTGCTGAAAGAAAAGAAAATTCTGTATTTACTTATTTTACATTGGAAAAGCTATAACAGTTTATAGTGATCAAGTGGTTAGAATTTGCTTCTCGATTATGGTGTGGGTTCAGTTCCTTTTAGGCTATGTGGTACATGTATATGGAATTCGATAAAATGACACTATCTACAGTGTATTTCAGATTTATGTTCCATGGCTGATTGACCGAGTACTAGTATTAGCTTTTGCAACCGTAGTCAGGCACTGTTTCCGTGTATGCAATGTGTATAATAGCTTATGAAAATAACAGAGAAAATCGGACAAGGAAGGCAGCACCAAACTTAACCAGTCGAGCAGAAAAAAGCATAAAACATTCTATAACATTAACTAAGGAGGTTCGTTAACACAAAAGAATGAGAAATAACAAATAGACATAAAACAAACTTCAATATGTGTGTATACTCTTAATGATGTTTTTCTGAACTTAGTATATAGCTCACCTGTATCACTATTTTTTTTCCAGAAACAGCGATGTAATTGTTTGTTCTGTTGGCTCGTAGGCTAGCTGTGAATATTACAGTTCCTGTCTTGTCCTGTTTGTACCGGTCCGTTACACGAATATCGTCTGAAATAATAAAAAGGAAAAAGATAACACTCCAGTAATAGATAGAACAAACGAAAGCAGCACTCAGCCAACTGAGCAAACAGAGGCACAAACTTGAATGCACATTTGGACATTCAGGAACAGTGACATAATCGCGCATCGACGTCCCGAAATGTCTGTCACACCATTAAGTCACGATATACTTCGCTGGCTTACAATGACTAGGTCGTAACTACTACTTACGAACTTTTAGGACTGGTGCATATTTAAAACAAGAGGGCCATGATGGCCCTATATCGCTCACCTGATTATAAACCCTGCACAATTTTCACCCAAAGGAATAATTTGAACATCTTGGTAGAAAACCACAAGATGATGCTACATACCAATAATCAAAATTCTAGGCAGTGTAGTTTTAGGCAAGAAGATATTAATATGTTTTCCCTATATATAAGTCTATGTAAAACGGTGACCCCCGAGTAGGGCCAATTTTGACCCCAGGGGCATAATTTGAACAAGGATTTTCTAAGATTTGACCGGATGACCTAGTTTTTGACCCCACGTGACCTATATTCGAACTTGACCTAGATATCACTGAGACAAACATTCTGACCAAGTTTCATGAAGATCAAGCTTCAAATGTGCCCTCTAGAGTGTAAACAAGGATTTTCTAAGATTTGACCCTGTGACCTAGTGTTTGACCCCACGTGACCCATATTCAAACTTGACCTATATATCACTAAGACAAACATTCTGACCAAGTTTCATGAAGATCAAGCTTCAAATGTGACCTCTAGAGTGTAAACAAGGATTTTCTAAGATTTGACCCTGTGACCTAGTGTTTGACCCCACATGACCCATATTCAAACTTGACCTATATATCACTGAGACAAACATTCTGACCAAGTTTCATGAAGATCAAGCTTCAAATGTGCCCTCTAGAGTGTTAACAAGGATTTTCTAAGATTTGACCCTGTGACCTAGTGTTTGACCCCACGTGACCCATATTCAAACTTGACCTATATATCACTGAGACAAACATTCTGACCAAGTTTCATGAAGATCAAGCTTCAAATGTGCCCCCTGGAGTGTAAACAAGGATTTTCTAAGATTTGACCGGATGACCTAGTTTTTGACCCCACGTGACCTATATTCGAACTTGACCTAGATATCATTGATACAAACATTCTGACCAAGTTTCATGAATATCAAGCTTCAAATGTGACCTCTAGAGTGTTAACAAGGATTTTCTAAGATTTGACCCGGTGACCTAGTTTTTGACCTCACGTGACCCATATTCAAACTTGACCTATATATGACTGAGACAAACATTCTGACCAAGTTTCATGAAGATCAAGCTTCAAATGTGCCCCCTGGAGTGTAAACAAGGATTTTCTAAGATATGACCGGATGACCTAGTTTTTGACCCCACGTGACCTATATTCGAACTTGACCTAGATATCATTGATACAAACATTCTGACCAAGTTTCATGAAGATCAAGCTTCAAATGTGACCTCTAGAGTGTAAACAAGAATTTTCTAAGATTTGACCTGGTGACCTAGTTTTTGACCCCACATGACCCATATACGAACTTGACCTAGATATCATTGAGACAAACATTCTGACCAAGTTTCATGAAGATCAAGCTTCAAATGTGACCTCTAGAGTGTAACCAAGGATTTTCTAAGATTTGACCCGGTGACCTAGTTTTTGACCTCACGTGACCCACATTCAAACTTGACCTATATATCACTGAGACAAACATTCTGACCAAGTTTCATGAAGATCAAGCTTCAAATGTGCCCCCTGGAGTGTAAACAAGGATTTTCTAAGATTTGACCGGATGACCTAGTTTTTGACCCCACGTGACCTATATTCGAACTTGACCTAGATATCATTGATACAAACATTCTGACCAAGTTTCATGAAGATCAAGCTTCAAATGTGACCTCTAGAGTGTAAACAAGAATTTTCTAAGATTTGACCTGGTGACCTAGTTTTTGACCCCACATGACCCATATACGAACTTGACCTAGATATCATTGAGACAAACATTCTGACCAAGTTTCATGAAGATTGAGTCCAAAATGTGACCTCTAGAGTGTAAACAAACTAATTGTGAACGGACGACGGACGACGGACGACGGACGACGTACGACGGACATCCATCGATCCTAATAGCTCACCATGACCACTTCGTGGTCAGGTGAGCTAAAAAATCATCATAAGGCGCTTGTTGTGAAAATCAGAATGTATCATGTTGACCAAAATAAAGTTGTAAAAGCCTGTGGTTCCTTAAGTAAACAGTAATTGATTCTCAAATTTTGACATACGACCTTCTCATTCTAAGCTTGTTTGGGTTCTGCAATAAGCAATATATCAAATGTGTTTGTACTTCCCATCGCTAGGCAATGGCGTAAAAGCGGTTCGAAAGTGTTTTATCCAAATAATAAAAACTTACATGGTTTTAAGCTGACACCAACTTGATTGTTTTCGATGACGACGAAATATTTCGTCCCCTTCACTCTAAATCTGCACGTGCTTTCCATTTCTTGTTCGTTGTCGGGTAATATTCTAAAACGTTCGTCTTCCACACTTGGAGGTTTATCACCTGAAATGTTCCGGTTATTATGAAATGTATTTTCTCCAGATATTAATTACAAAAAAGTAGTCATTTTAGATGTATTCAACAATATGGTGTTTGCAGCTGAACCACTCTAGATAAAACTCAACTATTCTACCTGGCGGTCTTCTTCAAGAAAGCTCTATGACACTAGATGTTATCAACACTTCTATGAGTTGTCATAGCACTTTGAAGAATACCGACAGGTCGAAAATTTGAGTACATGTATAAGAGTTGTTCTGCTGCAAACTATATTGTGATCCCCTTTTAGCGATATATTTATATTAGAATACATGGTGTTGTTTTTGTTATATAGATTTTATAAAATACTAGTAGCATGATCGAGTGGTGTTATGTCGGTATTGGAAGAGTTTCTTCAACGTAGTTAAAGTGGGGTTTTCATGGAATATATTTGATTATTCCAGTTCTAAAGCTTATTATACCCCCTGCATAACTTATGTTGTAATGGGGTACTCGTATGCTGTTCTCAGCTTGTCTGTCAGTCTGGTCGTACGTTTGTCTGTCGGTAGGCGGATTTTTTGTGAACGCAACTTCTCCTACAGTACAGCTTTTGCAAATTTTCTTCAAACTTTCACACATGAAAAACCTTAACATGTAGATGTGCATGAAGGAAGGAATTTGCGCTGCGATGACGTTTTGCCAGAATTATGCACCTTTGTTGGCACAGCTGTAGTTAACATCGAGGTAAAATGTAAGATGAGGAACCGCACCCACTCAATCTGTACTCATATTTTTGTCGTCTTTGACACCAATCAGGGAGATAGACAATAAAATTATATTAAAACTTACACAAACTTGAACCGAATGGGGCTTTGAAATAAGAGTATTTATTCATAGACAATTTCAAAATTAACTATGAAGATATAAACATACCACGGCCATGGTGATGCTCCTCCGGTGATAGAATGGCGCTGGTCTGAAACCACACCCATCTGGTTTTATGAACTTTTTTATCCACATACCGTATAACCTGCAAATATTAAGAATTATTGAATAATAACTGATTTTGCAAAATTTATGTGATTCACAAGTATATTATTTTCATCGTTGGGCTGTGGAATAATTACGAGTAGGGGCCTACATATACGATGTTTTGTCGGCGAATATTTGGTAATTCGCCACATTCAATTTTGATTATCAAAGACAGCAGGTTAGTATCTTCTGTGAAACTACGATCAGGTCCACAAAGGGGAAAGGCGTTGTATGTTATTTTATTCAGTCGTTTCCGGCAAAATCGGTCCGATAACAGGGTGCCGTTTATCATTTTCAATAAACCGTCAAGTGGTCATGTGACTTGCAAATAAACCGTCACCTCATTACGTGATCTGACGGACTTCTTCTTAAAGCGGAGTCGCCGGCTGAAACTCTATACCCGAGAATGAGGTTTTCATATTTAAAATGAGCTTAGGTCGATCAATAATTTTTCTACGAATTACCGGCGTGTACATGACGTTATCAAGATGTCCGACGTTGTTGTTTTGTCGTGACGTCAGTGAACGAACGTGACGCACAAATAATGAGAAGGCAAATAAATAGTCCCGAATTTTATTCCCTTTTTAAAGTAGATGTAGTGACCGGATAAATAGAATAATAGATTAGTGCCGTGGAGTGAGTAAAAGTTTATCCGGCTCGGCTACGGAAATTATCGAATTCGCCTCACCCGATAAATTCCTCCGCCTTGCCAGATAAACTTACTCATCCACGGCACTAACCTATTATTCTCTATGTAACTGGCCACCACATACATGTGCGAGTTAAATACATTTTATTTGAATAAATTTTGTTAAAAATAGTTTATAAAATAAAATCTCAGTATGTCACCTAAAAAGTTGAAAACCGTTACAACTGAGATATGTTTCTTAAGCATAGAAAGAAATGGTTTTGTGAATATATAGCAAACTTTCTTCTGATTCCTAAAGACGGGTCGTACTGTTTTCATTATGTACCTAAACTAGTTCTTGACAAAGCAACTGCTACAACGTTATACTCACCAGTTGGAATCTAGTTTCACCATCGACTTTGACATCACGGAAGAGGTTGATAACCTGATCATGTGTAAGATCAGGTACAAAAACACCATTCAGTAATACCATCTCATTGTTGTTTCTGAAAAATATTAGACACAATACTGATATTAGGTCGACAACAGTTTTGACAGAGCTTAACTTAATTAAGGTTTTAGGAGGATATCGGCTGTGTTTTTTCAATCATGATCGAACATTCAAAATTGATCAATTGCACATAATTTCCCTAACGTTAAAACTAGACTGTTGTTTTAAGGGGACGGCAAATACTTTTCTGGGTCGACCAAAAGTAATTAACTGAGTCGTAACATTTATAATTGATGCAGGACACGTCCTTTCGGCACAGCAAGGTTGTATCTAACTGTAAGTTATATAGAGGGACACAACCCTGCTGTACGAAATGGACGAGATGAATGATCATTTGTGAACACTAGTGTCAGTTGAGAAATATATATTCTAAATTAGGAACACTAACGTTACTTATTGTGACCATTGGTCGAACGTTCGCAGAACAAGATTGCAGTGACTATATACAGACCACCATAGAGTTTTGTCTTGTTAATCACGCTATCTCTGGTAACTACATGTGTCACCAACAACACATACCTTAGTTTCATTTCCTCAGCAGGTGCGCCTGTTTCCACATCGTAGAAAATATGACGATAATATTCCTTTCCTTCTGGTGTTTTTGTTTTGAATGTTTTCAATCTGGCACCAAACTCGTCATGTAGCTTAAGCCCCTTGTGTACATGGTGTATCTGGACTGCGCTTTCATCTTCTGGATGCTGGATGAATAAAGATAAAAACAAAGATATACAATTAGATGCTGCACTGCAACTTAAGTTATCTAGCTCTGCTTTAAATGCAATAGGTGTGTTTCGCTTTTATTTTAACCAGTTGTTCCTGACAAAAACTGGTTGTCAAAACAACAAAGTGGTTGTATCGTGTATTCGGCTCGCATGCTTCAATATAATAAATGCTATATTTGCGTCGTTGGAATGCCAAAAACTATTTAAAGGCTGTCCCAATAAACACGTCTGCATTGATAGCATATCCATACTCAATTAATTATACTCCTATATACAGTTGTATACTCATAAAATCAAGTTTCTTAAATGTTATAAATTTTGTTTAAAATAATGTGCATAATGCACAGACCACCCGAAGCCATGCAGAGACGGTAGGATCGGCTAGCCATGGACACACGCAAGAGAAACATGCTGAAAGAACCACCCACATGGTAAATTCCTGTTTCACATGGACTTTGTTTCTTGTTTATATGTACCGTATACTTGTATTTCCGTGATATTTGTTTAACATACATTTGTACTACAACTTAACTTAACCTACCAATAATTATTTGGATATCACTTTAAAAATAATGATGGAGGCGTAAAGGAAGTTCGATGCAGATGGGGGGCGATGATTTTAGACACAGGCGGAAACAAATACAGGTAAAGAAAGCGGAACATAATTCTAATTGACAATTACAATGGGTTAAGGACTGGAATGTAGTGTGGGGACAGAGGGCGGAGGGGCGATTATTCACGGTAGGCAATTAGGTAATTAAATTATAATTTACTAAGCAGGAACTTAATGCACATGGACTTGATACACTTATGCATGTACATTGAGACAATGTTTCCAAACAAAAAATGAATGGGGCTGTAAGAAAAGGTTTTCAACTAGAACATTAAAGCAAACCTTTCCCACGCCGAAATAACTTCCGAATGTCATTAACTTAAAAACACAACAAGGAAATAAAATGGTATCCATTGAAGTGGAAGTTGGGGTTCGGTCAAATTAGCGTAATTTAAATGGTCAGGCATTGCATACTCTTTGTTATCATATCGTTTACTTAATTTATACTGACAGAAGTTTGCTTCAAGTTCAAAGTTCTTATAGTCCATTAAAGCGAGAGCGATTCGACTTGGCAAAAGCGAACACTCACGTAGGTCCTATGGCATAGTACGACCTTGAGGAGAGGATTGGTTCATGAAAGAAAAAGGGGAAATTTTCAATGTGTCAAAAACAAAAATCCCTCTGAGAAGAGAAACAGTGTTTTTGTCATCAATTTACAATTAGTTGTGCTAAAGTAAACGGCACGATAATGTAATATAAGATCATCAAATACATTTAAAAAGATAGTTTTACAATGAAACCAACTGGATCGGTGTAAGTTACATTCAGTGACATTAAAATCAACTTATGTTATGACAAGGTATACAGTATTTCTAGACACGTTCGCAGACACAATATTTTGTTTTTTAAACCATGACATCTTTGTGACTATCTTGTTTGCGTTCGCGGATAGCACAAGTTGTGGTTTTAAGGACCTTGACATTTTTGTGACTGCTAACATTCGCAGATAAAATTATTCGCAGTTTTAAAGACCTTGACATTTTTGCGACTAATAACATTCGCTGACACAATAATTTGCGGTTTTGAGGACCTTGACATTTTTGCGACCAATAATTTTTGCGGATACACTGATTCGCGTTTTATGGACCTTGTCAATTTTGCTACATACGGTGGTTCTACAATCTTAGCTGCACATGTAACGAGGCACGTGATATCAAAATAAATATTTCACTTGAAGTATCGTATCAATCATACATTTGGTTTGGTACAAGCCTCAAATGTATTGATATTTCGCTGGCTTAGAACCAGAAGGTCGTAACTACCAAATCGATATATTGAGAAAATAAGAGAAAACTGTCTGTAATATTCTCTTTACCTATGGAAAAACAAGTTTTTAAAACTTCATTTTGGTCAACATGACAATTTCCGATTTACATGAAAATAGTCTCATAAGAAGCGCCTTTTGAAGCAGATTTCAAATATGTATGAGCGCCTTGTGAAGCAGATTTCAAATATGTATGAGTCTTATAAGGTCGTAAGTGGTAGTTACGACCTTTTCATTCTGAGCCATCGATTTATGCTTCGAGGTAAACAATATTGCAGAATTCCTTCCAGGGAAGCTCCATGTGATTCTCAAATTGGTTCACGACAACCAGGTTTTCCAAGAATGCGAGTATAATTCATACATATAGTTGGGTATCAGTTAGTTACAGAGCCTAATTGTGATCGTGAGGGATAGCAGTACCCGGCAGAAATAGCTTATCTCAAACAAACAAACACACACACAACACAAATCAGAGCAGTGATGTCAGACTTTATTAATGAGCGTTCAGACAAACTTGGAATCCCAATTATTCTAGACTTTTTTCGTCCAGCATTACGTAATGATATCAAATTATTTATATCAACAATTTCTATAAATATACTATCAATAATTTTATATATTGTTTAAAATTAGAATGTGTCCTTGTACGTGAACGTTGTGTACTGCTTTGATACAGTTTCTATTTACAATTGTTATATAATACAACTACCGAAGATCTATACAATTAATGACATCTCAATTTATTTACGTCAATACGCAGACCATGATTCTCTTTCAAACCGACAGAATTCCTACAATAAACGAATGGGTTCACAATTTATTTTAAACGAGGATCGCACAACGTTTGGCCAAATTCTTCTATGAAAATTGCCGCGCAACCTCATAGCTAGAGTTAAATTATGTGATGACGTGCTGAATACACATCCTAATAAATTGGTGTTCGGATGTGATCTGATCCTGTTAAAATTGAAATAAATAGGGTGTAAACGGTTGACGATATGTTTAATGCTTTCTTCCAGTAATGTTCACACAGTCTTATGTGGTTTATTATAAAAATCAAAGCACTGAAAGTACTGATGTGTGGCGAACTGATGTCATTTTGACCATTCAAATAAAGACTGCACCAACATGCTGTGTCAGAGTTCTGATAAGCCCAGACTCACTCGAATGTTTGTGCTGCTCTCAAGACACCAAGCGTCAGTGTCAAGATGAGTGACTGGGTAGTCTCCATACAACTGATGAACTGGTAATTAAAACACAACAAACGAGATGCCCCCCCCCCCCCCGCTATGGAAACAGGACTCAGCGTAAATTCTATAGCATTCTGTCCGATATGTTAATAAAATCGTATTTAAAACAGGTCAATTATATATTTTGGAATATACTACAAGTTATTTTTTGAAAATCTGACGATTATTTATGTATTGGTTATTATTTAAATATTGCGTATTCTGTTCCGAAATATGAACTCGCGCTAATCAGCGGGTGATATTTATTATAGCTATTATGTTGTATTTAGCATATTTTTATGCACCAGTCAGTGTGCGACCATGGTCCCATCCCAGGTGATGGGCAGTGGATAGCTGATAGTTGTCAAATAGAGTATTTTTTATTAAATCAATATCAAGAAGAATGTATTTAACTTCTAAATTCTGAGTATCAAAGTTGTTAACCCTTTTTTATACCAGTAAATTTTATGACCCTAAATTCCTAACTTCTGCAGCTGTCTCCAAATCAACTAACAAGAACCCGATATAAAACCCATTCAATTAAAAATAGTTTTAACGGTCTATTTCCTGTCTCATGGTGTGTTCAATCCCTTGTAAAAACATAGATCCCTGTGTTACATGACCCCCAACTGTCCCAAAACAAGTTACTAACGACCTACCAATATACAACCCCTTGAAGTTTACCAGATTGTATGATCAATTTTCTGCCTCATGCAGCTTCAATAATTGATTACAAATTTCTTGTCAAAATATAGATCTAGCTAGGATTATGTAATGTTACATAATAAGGAGGGGCTAATTAAAAAATGCATAGATAATATTGCACAACGTGGCTTGTGGGAGGAGCTAATTAGATATGCATTAATGGGCTTTATAACTGCACATTAAGTGGGAGGAGCTTATTAATTATTTATAATTATTGAAGTATGTTTGCCCAAAGAGTTTTTAGGTCTTTGGTTAAGAATTTGGTTTGCCCAACGTGTATATACTAATTAACGGCCTTTTAATCCAATTACCGTTAACTTTTCAATTCGAAACCTTGTGAAAATATATTACCGCTTTAAAAGGCATATTAGTTCGCATGTTGCGCGTTTAAACTCGCCGTAGAGTGTTTATTAAATGAGATCTATATGAAAGTCGCACATCTTAATGAAACTGAACGTATCGTCTTTAAAATAGCTTTTAGTTGTTAATGTTACTTGGAAAGTAAAAATATAATTGGTGATTTACGACACCAGGTTGTTGCTAAAAATCGCGCAATTCATGAATAGAAAATGTAAGTGCTCGCTGTTTAACTCGTCAGCATTAGTTCATTTATTTTATAACCGCAAACTAAATTGGTATAAGTGATCTTTAATATGTCATAGTATTGACAATTTCTTTTAATCCGAAAATACTTTACTGAATTCTCGTTTATTGCTTAATTATTCTTTCTCAATTCAAATCCTAAATAGCGTTACGTGTTGAAAATAGCCGCTATGAATAGCACAATTAGTTCGCACGATGCGCGTTTAACTTGCTGTCATGTGCTTATTAATTGAGACCGATATAAATGTTGCACATTTTCTTTGAGTTGAAAGTTTCCTCTTTTCAGTGAGGTATTATTTGTTTATGTAAATTAGAAAACAAAATTGTTCCTGACGATTTAAAACCTCAGGTAGTTCCGAAAATTTGCGCAATTCGCGAATAGAAAATCTAGGGACTCGCTTTTTAACTCGCCAATGTGAATTCATATTATTTTATAATTTAAATTTAATTTGATATTAATAAATTGAAATATCTCATGGTATTGACAAAATTTATTTTGTCAAAATCCGATAGTAATTGACGGAACTGCAATTAATTGAATATTGCGTGACAGTACTGCTAAACCAGAGATCTATTAATATACTAGTAGTAGATCCTGTCTAGCTAATCAAGTTAGTGTATCGATCGTCTGCTAGCGGTTAGATAGACTGTATATACTGTCCTTGAACTAATTACCAGTGAAAACATGTTGTTTCTATTTATAGCATCAATGTTTGTAAACAACATAATTAGGTCATCGTCTACAAATGTTCAGCGGCGGAGTGATTTTAATAGACACATTTCAGTTCACCCGTGTTCCACCAGAAATCTATTGGCTGAATAAACAATACAAACTAGTCACTGACCAATAGCTCGTTGTATATCAATTTGCAAATGAATGCCCCGATATGTAAACATGAAACCGTGGGATTACTTTCTCAACCTTCTTGACGGTCCATGGCGGTTCGCAGGCCTTTGATAGTAGGAATATAGTCCATGCGGAATGATTTGCTATAAAATTAAAATATCCTCAAAAAAAAAAAGTCTGATGTAATTGTTGGTCTTAATATTAATAAATGTTGGTAATGTAAACAAATCGGGTTCAATGATACGTGTAACCTGTGTAGCATGCTTGTAATATTGTTCAAATCATAGACCTATTTATTGGTGTAGGCATAAAGGCGTTAACTTCATAGTATATATAAATAAAAAAAAATGAAAGATAGTTATTACATTGTGTGGCTTTATCGCCACACAACTAGTTGTCTCGAAATCCCAGAATAACTCTCCAGGTCATTCGGACTTACGTAATGATGTAATCAAATGTACTGCGTAGTAACGGTTTTAAAATATCCCATAATAACTATATAAATACATTAATGGGCCGCCTCGTAGGTCATTCATACTTATAGTTACGAACTTTAATAAAATGTACTGCGCAATAACGGTTTTAAAATATCCCAGAATTATTATATAAAAACATTAATGGGCCGCCTCGTAGGTCATTCATACTTATAGTTACGAACTTAAATAAAATGTACTGCGCAATAACGGTTTTAAAATATCCCAGAATTATTATATTTACATGGATGAGCCGCTCTCCAGGAATGATTCGGACTTATATAATGATGTGATAAAATTTACTGCGTAATAAAGGTTTTAAAATATCTGAAGAGAGAGAGAGTAAATAGATAGATAGATACTTTTCTTATATTGTTCTTTTATTATGATTTAAGAAGATTTACACTACAGTAACTCTGTTGCTTTGATGTCTTGGACATTTTCTAAAATGTACGTGTACATACTGACTCTAACACGGGATGATCCGATTCTAATAGATACGTCGATTCATTTTTCTTTAGAAACAAACCTTCGATAATTTAAGGAATATTTATTAAAATAAGGGCATACGAGACGTCATTTTGAAAAATGTATGCCAATAATAATTTATAAATCAAAATACTGTATTTTTGAATTGTGTTTTACAGTTCCGTCGAGAGGTGTTTGTGTAACTTTGTTAAAATACATATCATGTACGTATGTTATATACATTGCTATAACTTACACAGCCTGTATATAAGAATATTCTCTTTATATCAATGCAAGTGTCCTGATTTTCAGAAATTTGTCAGTCAGTCTGTTTTCATGAAGAGCGACTCTTTTTTCCTCTAAGGGGTTGCTTGTTTAATGTGCTGACATTTCATACATTCGGCCCATAAAAAGGTAATCTATCCTTAAAGAATTCAAAAAGTGTCACAAATATAATTCAATCCTGCTGTAAGTGGAACAAACAACAATTTTTAAAACGATTTAAAGATAATGATGTAAAACACTGTTGAAGATATTTTGTCAGAAGAAGATCTCACATAGTTAGATGTTTCATAGTGTTTACGGACATTTTTGTGGTCAATCAAAGACAACTGTATCAACGGTAGGGAATATACAGGTGATTTCCCTAAACTGAACAGAAAGTCATATATTGGTATTGTTAAGATGCAAGTTCTGCATGAGTACTTTGTAGATTCGTATTCGTGACGACGGTCTATGAGGGATGGGGCATAAGTACTTGTACTTAAATTATAAACCTGGTCAAAAGATTGTAAAACCTCTCCAGAGCGGCCTTCACAGAGCTAAGGCCTCTCCAGAGTTCACTTGCATTAAGCAAAAAAAGAAACTCTCATGAGTACACCTGCACCTGCACAGAGCAACAACCTCTCCAGAGCGAGCATGCTGAGAATAGCAATTTCTAGAGCGGCCCTGTACAGAATTACAATATAATTTCTCCAAAAACGGCGCTGCAGAGAGCTACAACCTTTTCAGTGCTTCCCTCTACAGAGCGGCAAACTTTCCAGAACACACATCTCAAGAGCAACAACAACCCCCCACGAAGCAACGACCTTTTTAAAATGAAAATCCGCAAAGCAACAACCGCTCCATAGCGGCGACCCCAGAGTAAAAACATCTCCGGAACGGCAACCCGCAAAGTAACAACCTCTCTTAAAAGGCATCAATAACAAAAAAACCTCCAAAGTGGCCCTCAACAGAGCAACATCCTCTCCATAGCCGCCATTTAAATTAATTATATGTTTCTTTAGAAAATAAATACGATAATGCATGTGTACCTCGTATCGTCTGCTAGTGAAGCAGTTGGCCCGGTATATGACCGATAATATCTTCGATCTTTTTCTCCGCTCTTTAACGAATTCATTAGCCCGAAAATAATCCGGTACATCAAACTCTTCATAGCCGCATGTCCTGCGACAAGTTTTATTTATCACACGCATTTTAAGTTAACTTTTAACACACACCGGTCACACAACACACTAGCTTAATTACTCAATAAAATCAAAATGACAATCACACGTAAGTCTTAATTGTTTAAAACTATCAGGAAGTTTAAAGGTCCGTCTTAAGCTGAGCAGCAATAAAATTACAATGGTTTAAATTGCGTATGAAAACTTTATTTATATGGCCACTGCTGGGTCATTCGCTAGAAAATCCAATGTATCCCACGTTTATAAAGTGGTTTTCCAAAATATTCAGTCACACGCTCTTTGCCTTTTAGATGTTTATATTAAAATGTATTACGGTTTTTGTATTATGTTAACCGCTTTAAATACTCGTGTTTTACCATGCGTATAACAGGATATGCACCTCAATGATCAAGCCATTACTTTTCATACCATCAGTATCTTTGATTTAAAACAAATGTATTTATGATTGGTGTGATAATTAAGAGAAATTACTTTGAACCGTACTGTTGTTCAACCCATTAAAGTTATCAAATTAAAGCTGATATAAGACTGATGACATGGTCTATTTTATATAATTGAGTTGTGCATTGATGCAATTCGAGTTAGTCATTTCTATTTTTGTGGAAGGGCCATGTGAAGTACAAATCACACGGCATGGTGTCCTTCGTGTCCAAAAACAACTGAACTAGAACATGGAACTAACCCACAGAAAGTACAAAGTTTCAGTTATAACAAAGTTGAAAGCGTTAGTTCCAGCTGTCAAAAAGCGTAGGGGCATAGTTTCAGCCGTACAACTGAAATGCTTCATCTGACAAAAGACCGAGTTTCAAAGTCGCCAGAACAAGAGCATTTGAAATAGCACGTGGTAAGTAATGTTGAGAAGATGTTATTGTAAAAGTCAGGGTAATTAACTGTCGCGATAAGTTGCAAGCCATATATTTATCAACTATACTAAAGTTATAAGCTAAGGATTTAAATACTACAATGATGGCGTAAAATACGAGTGAACATGGGCAAGCATACTCAACAGAACAAGTTGAAAGAAAATTGATGGCGCAGACACCATGATGGTTATTCATATAAATAAATCTGCACCATTAACAATTTAAAAACTCACACTAATTGGTCTTACCTGCTTTCGAACTAATATATCCACTCTGATGCAGTCCAGCCGCACCAAGGGCTCATTTATATCTTTAGGTATCATATTACAATAATCATTAGCGGCAGCACTTGGTGGACGTGCCAGTTGTCTCTCGTGAATCTTTTCTGGAATAATTAGATCAGTTTCTAAATCATCACTTTCAAGGTTGTTCCAACTAGACTTTCTCGATGGTGGGTATGTTTGGGCCAGTCGGTCTCTAGGTATTTGCAAAGCATTGGCTTGCCCCACATTAAGTCCAGCATTATCTGTCTCATCTTTCTTCTCAACATCGTTTTCTGGTGTTAAATCCAACGTGTCAGTCTCCAGATTTCTATCAGCTTCACCTGATACATCCAGATGTAGTGACATTTTTCTAGCTTTTGTCTGAATGTATTTCTTACACCCACGTTTATTGTTGCCTCTTCGAGTACCCTTCGCTCTATTAAATTGTACAGTATCTTCACTAAAGCCAAATCCAGGTGGAAGTTTTGGTTTACGCTTGCCGGTTGTTGGTGATGTCTTTGACGTATACAGCTGTATTGGTTTTGTACATTCTTCGAGACTGTCTTCCTGCGATTTTATTCGCTTTATCGAAGAA
This sequence comes from Spisula subtruncata, assembly GCA_963678985.1. Classification (NCBI taxonomy): domain Eukaryota; kingdom Metazoa; phylum Mollusca; class Bivalvia; order Venerida; family Mactridae; genus Spisula; species Spisula subtruncata. Next base: position 5,941,181 of record OY787671.1, read on the forward strand.
TGTCCGTGACCTCCTCTGTCGCTTCTCTTCATATCTCCTGCAAATATATAGTGAAGTTTGTTACACAATGACGATCACAGATAACAGTACTTATATAATCAAACTGTCCATAAAAAGTGTATGTTTGTCCTAACGCTACATACCCATCGAAATTGCTCCTACTCATTTTTAGCCTATTTCTTCATAATATTTGCCCTTAAGATTTCGGTAAACGGATTTTTAATTAACTTATAACCAATCATAACACCGTAACTAACAATTCCTGCTGAATTACTAGCCTCTCTTAAATGCATTTTCAAACCACAATGGAGCGTTATGCTAATGAATTCCAGAACACATAACACGCAAAGGTTATGGCGATGAAAAGTTTGAACGAATCGCACTTTTGTAGAAACTCAGGTAATAACGCGCTTAATAAAACACATCTTATCCACACAACCAAACTATCCAGTTTGGCTAACGTATGGCATAATGAAGCACTATGTACACGAAGTGCGTGCATTGTATTCGTGAAACGCGTTCATCTTATCTGTTGTAAGTTGCAACCGAAACAGTGATATCAAAACCGCATGTTTGATCGCTATAATACTACAGTGATCATAAATGTGATTAGCTTGCAAATATTGTTCAAGGTATATTGCACTGTGAACAAACTCTTACATCGCGCGACTGCTGTCAATTAAATACTGCACGGTAGTCTAAAAGTAAATGACTGCTGTGGTCTAAATATTGCACGGTAGGCTAAACGTAAATGACTGCTGTGGTCTAAATATTGCACGGTAGTCTAAAGGTAAATGACTGCTGTCGTTTAAATACTGCACGGTAGTCTAAAAGTAAATGACTGCTGTGGTTTAAATACTACACGGTAGTCTAAACGTAAATGACTGCTGTTGTTTAAATATCGCATGGTATTCTATAAGGAATGACTGTTGTGGTTTAAATACTGCATGGTAGTCTAAAAGGTAATGACTGCTGTTGTTTAAATATCGCATGGTATTCTATAAGGAATGACTGTTGTGGTTTAAATACTGCATGGTAGTCTAAAAGGTAATGACTGCTGTTGTTTAAATATTGCATGGTATTTTAAAAATAAATGACTTTTGTGTTTTAAATACTGCATGGTATTCGAAAGATACACGGCTGAGAATAAAATGTTGCATTTTACTCCAACACTGCTACTGTTGAGAAAATAAATACTTGATTCACTAGTGTGCCTTAAAACATTAAAGATTATAAAACACTTCAATGATGTATGAACGCTGAAATCATATCGTTGCATTTAACACCATGCGGCTGGTGGTTATTAAATGTAGAATATCGTTATAGTACTTAAGGAATTTAAAATGGCATGATATATGTAGCAATACCACCATTTAGAGCATAACAAATTAATATGTTACTTCGTCAAAGTATTTTGTTACTCCATTGGTATTTTGGTTATTTATGATGCCCTTTGTCCGATCGAGTGCGTAATATTATGACCCATTTCACCCTTCACCCGACCATGTGCATTTTAAAAAGCTTATCACAATTTGCAACGTCCACATCAAAGCCTATAACAGCCTATGTTCTATTTTTTCGAACGATTAGAAATTGTTAGCCTGGCTATAAGCGTATATTTTCCAGTCAGTTTTCTGCTGAATCCGTATTTGAACCCGGGTCGCCGGATTAGACGACAAGCGCGCTAACCACTAAGCAATAAATATTAAAGACATTCCAATTTCCCTTTGAACAAATGATAGATGGAATAATGCGTACCTGGTACTGTTGAGTACGTGTACGAGTTGGCTTGGTATAAAGGGGGGGGGCTAACTTTATGTACACTTTCGTTATAATGAATTTCTTTTATAGCTCAGATCGTTTCACTTGATCGAAATATATTCAACATACATGTAATTGATAGTGCAATCGTGGAATGAATATAAAATCAGATTCTAGTTTACACCGAAACTGAGAAATGAAAGCCAAATACTAGTACAGGTAAATCTATGATTCAATCATTTCTAGATCAAAGATTAAGCTAACTTCCTCATATTTCTATGTGAATTGTACCAAATAAACACAATGTTAAACACAGAGTCCCGTAGCCTAAGCAAATCGCTACGTAGCACTTTCCACGGAAGATAATGCCTTCTTTATTATTGAATGAATGAGAGCGCTCGTATGCGCTTTGCTTAAGCAACCGACACACTGCGTTGACATTTAGCGCATTCACGAATGTACCTTTTGTTATCATTGTCTAGGTCGGTTCTAAAGTTGTCAAGTGTTTGGTGAGCACATTCAGGTGAGTCAATACAAATACCCTATATCGAAACTCTTCCGTTTCTATACTCTAAAAGGTGACATTTTTGGCTTTAAACTTCCTAATGAGTATGTTGACATGACCTTAGGTTGCATTCTTTATTAGATTATGTGAATAAAAGAGGACGGAAGTTATATCCATGTACTTGAATACCCACTGCTTGCACCAACCACGCTTTGACAGACTCGATCAACTAAGCAGCAAAATATCTATGGTTCATTCGTGGGTGAAATTAGACCAATCTGATGATTCGGGTGTTCCCCCAAACACATTGCCCAATAGGGAAATCTGCTCTTACAATTGCCTTATCGTGAAATACAGTGTTCTGTTTCATTATAGAATTCTTCAAAAATCATAAAAATGAGTCGTCACAAAGGATATTAGCGATAATCTAATAATATGAATGCATATTTCATAACATGAAGGTTTTAGAAGATACAACCGGCCAAATTCTGAAAACAGTTATAGCTCCACTCTTCGCACGCACATCATTTCTGTATCTCAACATTCAGTTAAACAAACGGCAACGGGGTTGAACTGCATTGTGAGGAAACCAACGTTTTTCGGCAATCAGTTTACAACTTCCATATTCATACTGACCCCACTACATTTTAGTGTTTTTTATTGAACTGTTCGAATGATATATTGTAAGAATAATAAAACTGAAATTTTGATCCTAATAAAGCTCGCCACTGGTTGTGGTATTGTTAAGCTTCAAATGTATGCATACTTATATCAAAGTATTTTATACCAACACCAGTTTAGTGCTATCACCCTGATACTCGGAAAACCGTATCTGGAATATAGAGGATCTATCACGAGTTGTCAGTTGATATAAATTTATATTAAACGAGTTTTGGAAATTTTATTAAGCGAGCCTCTGGCGAGCTTAATAATATTTCCTGAACGAGTTTAATATAAATATATCAATTGACAACGAGTGATAGATTCTTTATATCATATGACACTAAAAACGCGAAATACGCATTGATTTATTGGAAAACCTCACTAACTTATACTACACATGGTACGTATAACTTTATACGTACTTGCTATACTAACCTGAATACAAGGAAAGTCATGTGATATAACGTTTTACGTGTTTATAATATTCACACATCATCCCGTTCAAAGAGAGTCAAGAAAAGGAGCACTGACAGGTGCCTTATTCACCAACGTTGTAATTCTAGAACACAGACTTAAACTTAAAATTGACAACATTTAAAATTGCTGCCATATCTTTGCAAATAAATTTAATTAAGTGAATGTTTATGTAATAATTTGTTGTTATCCACTGAACATGTTTACCCATTTATATCAAACATCGATTCATTTATAACAAAATGAGAGCGAATAGAACATTTGACAATTTTAAGTCTAAGTCTATATTTTAGACTTACAGCGTTGGTGAATAAGGTCTGTCTGATCTGACTTGATGTTTCACTGCCAGGTATTTCCCAACCCCAGGTTCCAAGGAACTACTTACTATAACAATAAGACACTCGGGCCATTTAGTTTGAATACCCGTACTCGCTTTTAAATTAGACCACAAGGGGCAAATACAAAACATCATAATTTGCTGGTCCATTTTCAGTGTGCCCTATAATAATGCATAAAGGTCGATTAACAAGTTATATACGGTATAACTGATAAAAGACAAAAGGGACAAAACAAGTCACACAATTGACAGGCGCAAAGTTTAAATGTGAATGAAATTCTCATGAAATTAGAAATCAAGTTATTGTGCATTTCCTATTGTGTAATGATTTATATACGCATAATAGGGTCGAGTGGGTGATATACTCACTTTTTATTTTCATACTTTATTTATAATAGTGTCTCTCCGTTTCGTGGAATCCATAAGGTCCTGGGAATTTCCTTGTATTTTATTATTGAAGTTATCAATCATTAAGTATGTGTGTCGCGTGTCGAGTTGTACTTTACTACATGTGTCACGTGATATGTCAGTACATGTATACGGAAATTTAATCATGCTTTGTCAAAATATGCGGCCATTGAAAGCAAGTAATGGTTGAATCCACTTTTATAGCCAAGCTACATATACCATGTACCATTTAATCGTAGGAAATCGGCATATAAATATACCTTTAGCCATTTACATAAAAATATGGCTTAGGTTAACATACGTAGACACATATAAACAGCAATTAGCATACATCAAACCAGTATAATATAGTACGCTCATCGAGTTAAGTTTTAAAAAAAGTTACCAATTTTCTAGGGCTCTTTTCAGCTGTTAAGCCGCTCAAACACCCTTTGACATTTTAACTCCCCTGGTCATTGGGCTACATATGGAAACCTACACTCGTGTCTCCCTGGGGAGACTATTTCTCTCCTGTGGGTGTGGCAGCCAACATCAATCTGCGGCGCCCAGGAATAGACACTGCCCTCACAGGTACCATTTTACACCATGGTGGAGTGGAGCTGTGGGTCTTGCTCAGAGATTTTAACCAGTAGTCCAGAGGGGGATCGAACCCGGGACCTCTCGATCCCGAAGCGCGCGCCCTACCTCTATGCCACCGCTCCCCAGAGAGGTCTTGGTCTTGCGACATGCCAAACAGTTTACATCGACCGGGCCCGGAGATTATAAACAATTCGCATACTCAATGTTCCACATACACCATGCTACAACTTGGAAAACAGTTTGTTTAGAAGGCTGCACCAAAACCAACACCAACTTATGGCAAATAATCTAATTAAGAAAATGAATATGTTTCCATTGCATAATAACAAAGTTATAGTATTTTTTGTAGCTAAGAAATGTTCCAATTGGAGTAAGGAGTATATGAGTTTGAGCATGGAGTACGTTCTTCAATGTTTACCGAGTATAATGACCGGGTCAGAACGTTAATATGTTCTACATGTTGATGTGGTCTTGTTATTGGGGTGGTCTTAAGATCTGATTGTACTGTACTTCAAACCTAACATCAAAAAAACAACGTGGTTTGTTAATGAATAGTTCAATTAGACAAAAAAGGGCGATCCATCATCAGTAACAGTCCATTCAAAGTCAAACGAGAACGGTGGTAAATATACTGTCGTCCGGCAGATAAACTATGTTTGTCTAGGTTTAACTAAGTTAACGGTAATCGCCGCTATTCATTCAAATCGGATAGTTCCCGCAGTAGTTTTACTTATTAAATCGACGAATATCAATGATCAAACATGTGATTAAAACGTGATCTAAATTTGTCCATGTAAGCTAAAATTTCATGATGACTCATCGACTCGAAATTTCAATCTGCATTGGTATTTACAGGAGTGTTGATGTTGCTAAAAATAGCATACCGGGTTTTACCCAATTAACCGCATGTATATCAAAGTAAGTATAAAACGTACTGGTGAAGTTGTCAACTGGTTGTCGCGTGAGCTGAGGGGAATTAGCTCGCTGATAATAGAAACACAAGTGCTGGTCAGTGTAATGACTTTACTTCTAGCTCATGTTATATACATGACATATAAACAATATAGCATGCACTTGGCATGTATCAAATACATAAAATATTCAAAACCAATTTATAATACACCTCATAATAAAACCAATATCATAATGTATGTATAATCCTAGATATAATAACTGTTATAACATAAACACTGTATGTATAATCCTAGATATAATAACTGTTATAACATAAACACTTTTAACATAGCGATGCAGTCAATTTAAACTTTGCAATATATCTGCCTAGAATTTATCCAAGTTTCATACAATTATAGTGAATAGTATACTTTAAAACACTAATGTAGTAAAATTAAAATGAAACATCGAAGTATGTGCATACTTAGTAAATTGTCAAGTTTCATATGCATAGCAACATAAAATAATATTAACATATAATCATTACAAAATTGTCTAGTACATATAATTAGAAATAGTTCTTACCTGATAATAGAAACACAAGTGCTGGTCAGTGTAATGACTTTACTTCTAGCAACGTTCAATATCGCGTTGCTCTTTTTTATAGGAAATACCAGACATGTTAATTACTATCTAATTATGATAAAATCTTAGTTCATAATAACTTAATAAATATATATAATTAGTTTATAGACACGGTTTGCCATATATGTAGCCTCCGTCTAGATTACTTGTTGATATCATCACATAGTAAATTATATGTAAGCATGAGGTTGTCAAATATGTGTATTCCTAATTATGATAATATCTTTGCCAATAACCAGTTAATAGATATTGTGTGATGTATATGTACATACTGTCTGGTTTGTTCTGATATAAATCATTAGTCAATATGTTTCATTAATTATGTACCTACATTAATTATTTGAGTACACACAGAGACTGAAATGCCCACTCCGAACATTAATAGTTGATTATATCAATGCAGGCCTGCTGGTCATGTTGATCACTGCTGATATGATCAACATGCATGATAACATCTCACCAAGGTACCAAAACTGAAGCCTCCTGGCTTCAAAATTTTAACATATATAAAAACTTAAAATTTAAAATATTTCTAAAAACATATCAATACACACGCACACATAAACATGTCTATGTACAAGTATTCTGAAAAAAAAACACATCATAGTTTCCAGCATTGTGGAAAAACATCATAGTGTCCAGCATTGTGGAATAACATCATAGTGTCCAGCATTGTGGAATAACATCATAGCGTCCAGCATTGTGGAATAACATCATAGCGTCCCGCATTGTGGAATAACATCATAGTGTCCCGCATTGTGGAATAACATCATAGTGTCCAGCATTGTGGAATAACATCCTAGTGTCCAGCATTGTGGAATAACATCAAAGTGCCCAGCATTGTGGAATAACATCATAGTGTCCAGCATTGTGGAATAACATCATAGTGTCCAGCATTGTGGAATAACATCAAAGTGCCCAGCATTGTGGAATAACATCATAGTGTCCAGCATTGTGGAATAACATCATTGTGTCCAGCATTGTGGAAAACATCATTTTGTGTCCAGCATTGTGGAAAACATCATATTGTCCAGCATTGTGGAAAAATATCAATTACAATTCGTAGTGTCCAGCATTGTGGGAAACATCGGAACATAGTAATATCCAGCACTGTGGAAAACATCGGAATAAGCGTTATAACATCGGAAGAACTTGTTTAAGCATCCGAAGAACTTGTATAACATTAGAAGAACTTGTACTATCCAGCATTGTGGAATACAACGGAACAAAGTTAATATCCAGCATTGTGGAAAACATCGGAACATAGTTAATATCCAGCATTGTGGAATAACATCGGAACTTGTATAAACATCTGAAGAACTTGTATTATCCAGCATTGTGGAAAATATCAATTACAATTCGTAATGTCCAGCATTGTGGAAAACATCGGAACATAGTTAATATCCAGCATTGTGGAATAACATCGGAATAACTGTCATACAACAGAAGAACTTGTATAAACATCTGAAGAACTTGTATAACATCAGAAGAACTTGTATAACATCAGAAGAACTTGTATAACATCAACATCAGAAGAACTTGTACTATTCAGCATTGTGGATAACATTGGAACATCGTAGCGAATTCGGCACTGGATTGCACACAATCTCAAATTACCCAGTTTGCTTTTTTAGAATGGAACAGCCCAAACAATCATGAGAAATGAGTACAGCTACATGAACTTTTAAGTTAACCTATCTTAGGATACAATGAGGAGTTTTGGTTATTTTCCTTACTAGGAGCAGATGGCAACTTACTCTGAGACATATCTAATGGTATGCAAAATTGGTTGTGGGTGACCTAAAATGAATTGTGAAATCAGAGCTTTGTAGAAGTTGGCGAACAGACAATGCAAACAATGGGTTTATCTCATCAGTGATATATGTCAGAAATAAACATCATAAAAAGATAAATAAATTTGTTTTGGCCATAACGTCGAGAACTAATTAACAGAGGAGTAAGGAGTGATCAATTCCTTAATAAATTACTACCAGAAAATTAGTACTCAAAGTATATTTATCTTTAAAATTGCCTTTCCTTCAATAAGTGCCATGCCTGTTTTATGACTGTACACATAATGCATGTAGTAATGCAACTATATGCTATGATAATCAATTACAATATAGTAACTATACAAGTACTCAGTACTATGCATGGTTACACACTTTTTAAAAGTATTTGTATGTTGTAGCATTTTTCTTTTAATGTTTACCAAGGTTGGTATATTTTCTATGGAATTCTTTTAATTGATAAGGTGAATATTTTGTTGATGAATTTTGGGTCATTCTCAAAGCCATCGTAATTCCTGTAAAATGTTTACTCCATTTTTCCTGATTATTCATACAATAGGCCCTAAGACATTGTCCTATACTGCTTATCATGACCTCCACCCTACCATTGCTCATTGGGTGATATGCAGACGTATTGTGTCTCCTAACTTTGAACATTTTACAAATTGATTGTACTAACTGAGACATGAAATTGGCTCCCTGATCACTAATTATTGTACATGTAGCTCTCCCATCTCCCGTGCCATGAATACGGCTCCATCCCTACACAAAGCTTGGGCAAAAGAGAAAAAGTCGTTACCTTGTGCCATTTCGGAATTTGTCTTTGATGTACATCTCTATACAGATGGGATCACTTCCAGTTCTGTTTTGTCCGTTATTGGCCTGGCTTCTGACATCAATCAAAATGGCATCATGAAATTGCGTGAGAGATACCGGTGATTTGTTCTCTACCAATTGTCAACTGGTTGTCGCGTGAGCTGAGGGGAATTAGCTCGCTGATAATAGAAACACAAGTGCTGGTCAGTGTAATGACTTTACTTCTAGCTCATGTTATATACATGACATATAAACAATATAGCATGCACTTGGCATGTATCAAATACATAAAATATTCAAAACCAATTTATAATACACCTCATAATAAAACCAATATCATAATGTATGTATAATCCTAGATATAATAACTGTTATAACATAAACACTGTATGTATAATCCTAGATATAATAACTGTTATAACATAAACACTTTTAACATAGCGATGCAGTCAATTTAAACTTTGCAATATATCTGCCTAGAATTTATCCAAGTTTCATACAATTATAGTGAATAGTATACTTTAAAACACTAATGTAGTAAAATTAAAATGAAACATCGAAGTATGTGCATACTTAGTAAATTGTCAAGTTTCATATGCATAGCAACATAAAATAATATTAACATATAATCATTACAAAATTGTCTAGTACATATAATTAGAAATAGTTCTTACCTGATAATAGAAACACAAGTGCTGGTCAGTGTAATGACTTTACTTCTAGCAACGTTCAATATCGCGTTGCTCTTTTTTATAGGAAATACCAGACATGTTAATTACTATCTAATTATGATAAAATCTTAGTTCATAATAACTTAATAAATATATATAATTAGTTTATAGACACGGTTTGCCATATATGTAGCCTCCGTCTAGATTACTTGTTGATATCATCACATAGTAAATTATATGTAAGCATGAGGTTGTCAAATATGTGTATTCCTAATTATGATAATATCTTTGCCAATAACCAGTTAATAGATATTGTGTGATGTATATGTACATACTGTCTGGTTTGTTCTGATATAAATCATTAGTCAATATGTTTCATTAATTATGTACCTACATTAATTATTTGAGTACACACAGAGACTGAAATGCCCACTCCGAACATTAATAGTTGATTATATCAATGCAGGCCTGCTGGTCATGTTGATCACTGCTGATATGATCAACATGCATGATAACAAAGTTAGTACATAACATTTTAGTATTTTAAAGTTTAAATTTTAAAGCATTTCGAGGGCTCAGAACAAAAGTCTGGTACTTGTCAATACAAATTAATGTAGTCACCATGTATAAGCAAGTAAGTTAGAAAGCATGTCCATGGTAGCCTGATATTTAAGTTAACTTTTTTAATCATTCCACTGTGATTTCACTTTATCTTATATTTTTTAAGTAGGCAATTTTCAAAGCATTGTGTAGACTATATGGACCTGCTTATATCAGACTTTTGCCACCAGTATACAAACATATCTATATACAGACGTTCATAATCATATGATATTATACACACATGTTTTAGTCATCAAATTATACTTCTAACTTACATGCAATCATGCATGTGTATATGTGTTATGTTATTTGCCTAGCGTTTAATAAATAAGTACTTCTACATGCTTTACATTTCAACTTATTTCGTCATTTTATAGTATGATAAACACATAGTTAAGACTAAAAGTTATAAAGACGTGGTATATGCATTCACAAAGTTAATAAACATGTTAACATACATTGAATAAACCTAAATGTATGTATTTATATATGAACAAATCCACTTACCTTCTGATATGAGTTAATACTTCAATATTCCTCCAAATTTATGAAAACACATCCACACTGCTAGAAAAATCACGAGTAACATAATGTATCATAAACTCACTAGACATGGTTTCCCCAATAGTTGAAGGTACACAAATAAAATGTTTGTGTTATTGACCTCTTTTTCAACTCCAGATACTTTTATCTTAACTGGTGTCAGCAAGTTAAAATGGTTAACACTGTGGTGGATTAAGTTTATTATACATGTAGTTCACAAACAAGATCGCCTAGTCGAGAAATATTATCGGCACGTGAAAGAATGCCCATTCCTCCCACACATAGATCATTTGGGAATTTCCGTTTAACTGCATGTATATAATTGTATAGTAAGATTAAACCTACGTTTTGCTGAAATAAATTTGTAAAAAGCTACCATACTTAATGTAAAAGCAGTCACAGTTTTTTACAACGTGTATGTAACATTCTTTCAGTATTCAACAGGTACCATACTTAATGTAAAAGCAGTCAAAGTTTTTTACAACGTGTATGTAACATTCTTTCGGTATTCAACAGGTACCATACTTAATGTAAAAGCAGTCAAAGTTTTTTACAACGTGTATGTAACATTCTTTCGGTATTCAACAGCTACCATACTTAATGTAAAAGCAGTCAAAGTTTTTTACAACGTGTATGTAACATTCTTTCGGTATTCAATAGCTACCATACTTAATGTAAAAGCAGTCAAAGTTTTTTACAACGTGTATGTAACATTCTTTCGGTATTCAATAGCTACCATACTTAATGTAAAAGCAGTCAAAGTTTTTTACAACGTGTATGTAACATTCTTTCGGTATTCAATAGCTACCATACTTAATGTAAAAGCAGTCAAAGTTTTTTACAACGTGTATGTAACATTCTTTCGGTATTCAATAGCTACCATACTTAATGTAAAAGCAGTCAAAGTTTTTTACAACGTGTATGTAACATTCTTTCGGTATTCAATAGCTACCATACTTAATGTAAAAGCAGTCAAAGTTTTTTACAACGTGTATGTAACATTCTTTCGGTATTCAACAGGTACCATACTTAATGTAAAAGCAGTCAAAGTTTTTTACAACGTGTATGTAACATTCTTTCGGTATTCAACAGGTACCATACTTAATGTAAAAGCAGTCAAAGTTTTTTACAACGTGTATGTAACATTCTTTCGGTATTCAACAGGTACCATACTTAATGTAAAAGCAGTCAAAGTTTTTTACAACGTGTATGTAACATTCTTTCGGTATTCAACAGGTACCATACTTAATGTAAAAGCAGTCAAAGTTTTTTACAACGTGTATGTAACATTCTTTCGGTATTCAACAGGTACCATACTTAATGTAAAAGCAGTCAAAGTTTTTTACAACGTGTATGTAACATTCTTTCGGTATTCAACAGGTACCATACTTAATGTAAAAGCAGTCAAAGTTTTTTACAACGTGTATGTAACATTCTTTCGGTATTCAACAGGTACCATACTTAATGTAAAAGCAGTCAAAGTTTTTTACAACGTGTATGTAACATTCTTTCGGTATTCAACAGGTACCATACTTAATGTAAAAGCAGTCAAAGTTTTTTACAACGTGTATGTAACATTCTTTCGGTATTCAACAGGTACCATACTTAATGTAAAAGCAGTCAAAGTTTTTTACAACGTGTATGTAACATTCTTTCGGTATTCAACAGGTACCATACTTAATGTAAAAGCAGTCAAAGTTTTTTACAACGTGTATGTAACATTCTTTCGGTATTCAACAGGTACCATACTTAATGTAAAAGCAGTCAAAGTTTTTTACAACGTGTATGTAACATTCTTTCGGTATTCAACAGGTACCATACTCAATGTAAAAGCAGTCAAAGTTTTTTACAACGTGTATGTAACATTCTTTCGGTATTCAACAGGTACCATACTTAATGTAAAAGCAGTCACAGTTTTTTACAACGTGTATGTAACTCAACGGTATACTTCTATATATATCTTGACTTATAGTAGACATAGATTTAGTAATAGCTTTCAACAATAAATCAATATATCCATTAACAGATCTTGACTTATTGTAAATATGTTTATATTTTTTAGGGTTTAACCCCCCCCCCCCCCCCCCCTCCCCAATGATATTGTTCACAGGTAGCAATGCGAGTCTGACATATAAGGTTCTTTACTGGTATAGCCTGTGGATGGTGGGCACAGTTTAACCAGCTACCGGACCGTTAGAGCGGACCGTCATCAGAGCAACAACCTGACCGACGCTGTTCTTCCAGGAAGAATATCAGAGTATCAGAGTTATTCAGTGGTTGTTTGACGTTTGAACTCCATTTATCCTAATTTTTTACCCTCGCAATTGACCACTGCCCGTCTGCTCTAATTGGTTTATTGCAGTCTGCCGGAATGTTCATCGGTTACAGGTAGAACAGACTTGAGTGACCATTGATAATTATTAGTTTGCCATTTTGATTTCATACTACATTTTCAGACTCAGCAAAGAATGTAATTGTTCTCTGAGTAAATATAGCAGAGCGCTATATTTTATGACAAGACAATAATTATTAAATAAGGTATTGTAAATTTTTAGTGGCATGGCATGAGCTATCAATGAGTCAGAGTTAGAATTTCCCTCAGTCCAGAAATTAGTTACGAGCAATAAAATACAGCTCAGATGAAGTATTCAGCCAGGTCAGAGAGCAATTAATCAAATTGTGGGGTTCTCTCTGACATTCTTCCTGGACGAACGGGGTCCCTCTTTAAGCAACGCTAGTTCGTGGCATAGGGTTGTAACCTTTATACATCAATTAACCTTTATACATCAATCGAACATTGTTTTTCCCGAATTGTGTCGCTCTTGAGGAATAGTGCTGCTTCACAAATTAAGATTCCAGATTGGATAGGCAGAGCAGAACAGAACCGAACATTTTTTCAGCGCATGTTACATAGTAATAACAGGTGCATTGAATATATCGAGGGTTGACTGCAAGATTGCAGTAACTGTTTATAATTAAAGAAAGACATACGACAGTCTTGCAGGCAACTCACGATACGCAGAAATGTTATACATGCACATGCATTACCTTAGAGTTAATGTATGTGTAATATAACGGATTAGAATTTAATGTCGATTCAATAAGTACTAACGTAACTAACGAGGGAACTGTCCCATTCTAAATAATGGGGGATAACAGTTAACTCAGATGCTCTTAAGTTAAAGCTAGATAAACATATTTTGCCTGACAGTGGAGCCAATGTTTATAACCCTTGTCATTTAACATTGAACTTTTTGTATTGGATAAATACTGAACTAGGGGAGACAATCGTAGCTGCCATTTGGTAGGTGAATATTTTACTCTCGATTAACTCCCTTGAGAAATATTTTCACATGCTGTTTGAAACTGTTTATAAAATTAGATCTGTGCTCAAAACCTTCACATCAAATTGATTTTTTCAAACACATATTAAGCAATAATTTTTAAAAAAATCGGAATGCATTATTTATATATGAGAGTTAAGTACCTAGTTAACATATCAACTGAGCATTATAACTTTTTATCCGAGTGTTTTTTGCTCCCGAGAGACCATCCTTGAAAAACACCAACTAGTTTACTAGATACGGCTGTGAAAACACCTGAAAGATTACATGTCCAAGACTATATTTGAAAAAGCGTAATTATACACGTACAACCATTAATATATACTAGTACTTAAAAAAATAACACCTTTCAACAAGTCCTCATTTTCATTGACTATTTCACTTTTTTGTTATAAACGGTGACGTGATAAAATTTGTCATTTTTGTACGACTAAAATTAATAGTCCGTGTCGCTATAATTAAACTGGCAGTACAAAAATATCAGACTACACGATGGTCATCCTTGATATTCAAATCTGTATTCATTACTTTTACGTTCTTAGGTTGATATATTAAGATTAGTATCATTGAAATAAATGCATATCAAACTAAAACAAGTAATTAGGATGTGCAAGTAATACATGAGTCCCTACCTGGTTTCTAGTTTGTCAATGTTTCCGTTGCCATGATAACCACACTTGTTGTCCGAATCCAAAAAAAGACGTGCATAATCTCTTTATTGGCCCCTATCCACATCCCAGGCTTCCTACACAAAACTTGAAAACTGTTTGAGTTATGGCAGGGTCCTGATTCTCTTCACCGACCGCCCGACCCAGCGACCCACCGCCCCAGCGACACAGCGACCAACCGACCCACCGACCCAGCGACCAACCGACCCACCGACCGAGGCCCCCTCCGGTTGGAAACCGGTACTGTTCTTCAAAGTATTGTACACTTTTCTAATATTGTACGCGTTAATATAACAACAAGTCGATTCGGACAACGCAGAAAGTTTTGCGAGAAGATTATGCAATACATCTATAATATCAGAAACTATTGACTAATTCATTAGTGTCTGCACGTCCAATCAGATATAGCAACCATCAACCATGCAAACCATCATATCGTATAAATTGCGTATAAATTATTTTATCCAGTCACTTCCGGCAAAATCGACCCGATAACAGGGTGCCGTTTATCATTTTCAATAAACCGTCAAGTGGACTTGCAATAAATCGTCATCTCATCACGTGATCCGACGGACTTCTTCTTAAAGCGGAGTCGCCGGCTGAAACTCTGTACCCGAGAATGAGGTTTTCCTATTTAAAATGAGCTTGGGTCGATCAATAATTGTTCTACGACTTACCTGCGTGTACATGGCGTTATCAAGATGTCCGACGTTGTTGTTTTGTCGTGACGTCAGTGAACGAACGTGGCGTTACGCACAAATAATGAAAAGGCAAATAAATAGTCCCGACTTTTATTAAGAGGTTAATACACGACATAGCCGGGCCGGAAGGCGATAATCGGCCCGGAAAATTAATAATCACCGCGAGGGCTTTAGCCCGAGGGTGATTATTCATGCCGGGCCGATTATCAACTTCCGGCCAGGCTCTGAAGTGTATTAAAGTCTTTAATACAATTGTTCGATTCCAAAACTGAATGAAAGTAACAGTAACTCACGCTTGGTTCAGTTCGTAGATATCTAAAGTACATTTATGCTGAAAATCTTATAATTCTCACAATTGTCAAAGGAATTGTAGGCCTACCTCTTAGTAACGTCACGTCAAATTTTAGCTCTAACGTGACGTCACTTTTATCCAACGTGACGTCATGTTAACTTGGATAACGTAACGTGCGCCCGTTCAGCGGGCCGATTACGATTATGAGATTACGGACCGGGCGGATAGGCGATAATCAATCACGTGATGGTCATAATCAGCCTGAAATAGGCTAATTTTTGTTACTATATATAGTAACAAGTGTATTAATTATAGATTAATACACTTGTTACTATATATAGTAACAAAAATGCGGTGATTATTAATTTTCCGGGCCGATTATCGCCTTCCGGCCCGGCTATGTCGTGTATTAACCTCTTAATAATACATGGCTGAGCAGTGCCTTTGAGTGATAATCGCCCCGGTAGGCTGATAATTGCCAGAGGGCTTTAGCTGTTGTTACTGTTGTTGCTGCTGATGTTGTTGCTGCTGCTGCTGCTGATGTTGCTGTGCTGTGCTGCTGATGTTGCTGCTTCTGATGTTGATGTTGCTTATGTTGCAGTTGCTGTTGCTGCTGCTGTTGCTGCTGCTGATATTGCCCTTGCTAATGATGTTGCTGTTGCTGGTGATGTTGCTGCTTTTGTTGTTGCTCATGTTGCAGTTGCTGCTGTGGATGTTGCTGTTGCTTATGTTGCAGTTGCTGATGATTATGTTGCTGCTGATGATGATGTTGCTGTTGCTGCTGATGTTGCTGCTTCTGATGTTGCTGTTGCTTATGTCGCGCAGTTGCTGCTGATGATGATGCTGTTAATCATGTTGTTGTTGCTGATGCTGCTGCTGCTGCTGCTGCTGATGTTGCTGTTGCTGATGTTGCTGGTCACACCAAATACGGCTTCTCGGATAGAACTCAAACACAAGATTTGGTTTCACCGAATACAGTTACTCGGATAGAACTAAAACACGAGACTTGGTTTCACCAAATACAGCTACTCGGATAGAACTAAAGCACGAGGCTTGGTAACACCGAATACGGCTACTCGGATATAACTAAAGCACGAGGCTTGGTTTCACCGAATACAGCTACTCGGATAGAACTAAAGCACGAGGCTTGGTTACACCGAATACGGCTACTCGGATAGAACTAAAGCACGATGCTTGGTTACACCGAATACAGTTACTCGGATAGAACTAAAGCACGAGGCTTGGTTACACCGAATACAGCTACTCAGATAGAACTAAAGCACGAGGCTTGGTTTCACCGAATACAGTTACTCGGATAGAACTAAAGCACGAGGCTTGGTTACACCGAATACAGTTACTCGGATAGAACTAAAGCACGAGGCTTGGTTACACCGAATACAGTTACTCGGATAGAACTAAAGCACGAGGCTTGGTTACACCGAATACAGCTACTCGGATAGAACTAAAGCACGAGGCTTGGTTTCACCGAATACAGTAACTCGAATAGAACTAAAGCACGAGGCTTGGTTACACCGAATACAGTTACTCGGATAGAAATAAAGCACGAGGCTTGGTTACACCGAATACAGCTCATCGGGTAGAACTAAAGCACGAGACTTGGTCACCCAGAGTACAGCTACTCGGATAGAACTAAAGTACGAGGCTTGGTCACACCGTATACAGTTACTCGGATAGAACTAAAGCACGAGGCTTGGTCACACACTACAGCTACTCGGATAGAACTAAAGCACGAGGCTTGGTCACACCGTATACAGTTACTCGGATAGAACTAAAGCACGAGGCTTGGTCACACACTACAGCTACTCGGATAGAACTAAAGTACGAGGCTTGGTCACACCGTATACAGTTACTCGGATAGAACTAAAGCACGAGGCTTGGTCACACACTACAGCTACTCGGATAGAACTAAAGTACGAGGCTTGGTCACACCGTATACAGTTACTCGGATAGAACTAAAGCACGAGGCTTGGTCACACACTACAGCTACTCAGATAGAACCAGAACACGAGGCTTGGTCACACCGAATACAGCTACTCGGATAGAACAAAAGCACGAGGCTTTGTCACACCGAATACAGCTACTTGGACAGAACTAAAGCAGGAGGCTTGGTCACACCGAATACAGCTACTCGGATAGAACTAAAGCCGAGACTTGGTCACACCGAATACAGCTACTCGGACAGAACTAAAGCACGAGGCTTGGTCACACCGATTACAGCTACTCGGACAGAACTAAAGCACGAGGCTTGGTCACACCGAATACAGTTACTCGGATAGAACTAAAGCACGAGACTTGGTCACCCAGAGTACAGCTACCCGGATAGAACTAAAGCACGAGGCTTAGTTTCACCGAATACAGTTACTCGGATAAAACTAAAGCACGAGGCTTGGTCATACCGAATACAGCTTCTCGGACAGAACTACAGTACGAGGCTTGGTCACCCAGAGTACAGCTACTCGGATAGAACTAAAGCACGAGGCTTGGTCACACCGAATACAGTTATTCGGATAGAACTAAAGCACGAGGCTTGGTTACACCGAATACAGTTACTCGGATAGAACTAAAGCACGAGGCTTGGTTACCCGAATACAGTTACTCGGATAGAACTTAAGCACGAGGCTTGGTTACACCGAATACAGCTACTCGAATAGAACTAAAGCACGAGGCTTGGTTACACCGAATACAGTTACTCGGATAAAAATAAAGCACGAGGCTTAGTTACACCGAATACAGCTCATCGGGTAGAACTAAAGCACGAGACTTGGTCACCCAGAGTACAGCTACTCGGATAGAACTAAAGTACGAGGCTTGGTCACACCGAATACAGTTACTCGGATAGAACTAAAGCACGAGGCTTGGTCACACACTACAGCTACTCGGATAGAACCAGAACACGAGGCTTGGTCACACCGAATACAGCTCCTCGGATAGAACTTAAGCACGAGGCTTTGTCACACCGAATACAGCTACTCGGACAGAACTAAAGCAGGAGGCTTGGTCACACCGAATACAGCTACTCGGACAGAACTAAAGCACGAGGCTTGGTCACATCGAATACAGCTACTCGGATAGAACTAAAACTAGAGGCTTTGTCACACAGAATACAGCTACTCGGATAGACCTAAAACACGAGGCTTGGTTACACGGAATACATTTATTCGAATAGAACTAAAAGAAGAGGCTTGGTCACACTGAATACAGCTACTCGGATGGAACTAAAACACGATGCTTGGTCACACCGAATACAGCTACTCGGATAGAACTAAAACAAGAGGCTTGGTCACACAGAATACAGCTACTCGGATAGAACTAAAACACGAGGCTTGGTCACACCGAATACAGCTACTCGGATAGAACTAAAGCACGAGGCTTGGTCACACCGAATACGGCTACTCGGATAGAACAAAAGCACGAGGCTTGGTCACACCGAATACAGCTACTCGAATAGAACTAAAACACGAGGCATGGTTACACCGAATACAGCTACTCGGATAGAACAAAATCATGAGGCTTTCTCACACCGAATGCAGCTACTCGGATATAACTAAAGTACGAGGCTATCTCACACCGAATGCAGCTACTCGGATAGAACTAAAGTACGAGGCTATCTCACACCGAATGCAGCTACTCGGATAGAACTAAAGTACGAGGCTATCTCACACCGAATGCAGCTACTCGGATAGAACTAAAGTACGAGGCTATCTCACACCGAATATAGCTACTCGGATAGAACTAAAGTACGAGGCTATCTCACACCGGATACGGATACTCGGATAGAACTAAAGTACGAGCTCAGTTACACCGAATACAGTTACTACTTGCTAATTGTCTACCAGTTCTAAATTGTAAACTTGATGCACATTCAAACCAACCCGCTTCATCCATTTTTTCTGTGTTAGTCGACGCTCATAATTCTATGCTAAAATAGCGCTTAGATGTGTTTTTCGTGTTATAACATATGCGGAGTCAGCCAGCAGAGCTGGTGTCCCTCAGGACTCTGCAGATATTATTTCACGTAAAAACATGCATTCACCGTACATTAAGGTTAAATCAACATTTTATTAAAAAAGGGTTAGTACCTGAATTATTTAAGTAAAGCTGATTTTCTGATTTGTTCCAAGATACGTATAAACACTTTTTAAGTTAATCGAAAGTTGATAAGCCATTCATGTACACTTAAGCTATCCCACTAGGGGATAAAATGTATGAAAGACTCATATGCTTTCATTTACGTGGCATCAAAAACTCCTAACGTTGACATGAATCAAACAACCCTTGAACATAATGGTCACCAAGCTACATGCATGAAACATCGGACCACCCTTCGTAGTAGAGTGAAGCAGAAATTGAGGTGATGGTTTTTTTAATATAACTCTCAATATAAAAAAAAAACATAACTGTGACTCGGATTTATGTAATATTGGAATTGATCACAGTTTGACTGCTATAATAGAGGCAACACATAAAACGGACGATACATATAGCGTAGTCAAGTTTTGCCGTTACGTCGGTAAAAATATTGAAGACGCTTTGTCTAATTTAGTTTTGGGGTAACGACTGTCCTGTGTTACATAAAATTACATGAATTGTGTGATGTTCCTGATTTATTTTATTAAACTCGTAATAAAAATGTCTCAATGTTTATCATTTCGTTCAAATCATTTTTTAAATAAAAAATACCAAGGCACTAACGATACTAGGTACCCACTTGCAAATGACTTTTGTTAAGAAATAAATAATTGTGTTGTTTACTGTTTAGCTTTGAATAGTTAGTGGTTTTTTTATTTTTTTTATTGAAAAATATGTTGATAAAGTTATAATCGTCTATCAAAGTCAAGTTAATACTTTTTCTGTAAGTTGCACACGTACCATGTTGAAATTCTAACATCCAGAATCAGAGAACACCAAAATAAATTAAAATCACTAGTAAGCATTTCTTTAACTATCAATAATTAATTGGGAATTTTTTCAACAACAACACGTATTCTGTAGAATTATTATTATTATATTATTATTATTATTTTTTTTTTTTTTTTTTTTTTTTTTTTTACTATCAATAATTCAAATACAAAGATAAATATTCCAGGTATCTGCGGATGATTGCATGGAAAATAGTAAATTGACTTGTCCACTGGGAACTTGGACTAGTGCACGATGGTGAATGAGGCAGTTAGCGAATACTTAGACTATGCAACTATACATGGTCTTGGTCGATCCAAGAATTCACCATTTCTCGTGTTAAAGGTACTGTGGATTGTCGGATTATGTGCATCATTAGGCGTGATCATGTGGCAGGTATCGGAACTGTACAAGAAGTTTGACAGGTAATCAGAAATTTTATCAACCGTATGTCTAAAACGAATTTTATGAAACATTGAAATATAAGAAAATAAAATGTTGCAAATACCCGACGTACGACAACAACGTACGCAACGTCAGTGTTTTCATGTTTTATATGGCCTTGAGAACCAACTTTAAGATGTGTACTAAGGGATTCATTTTTCCGTTGATATACCCCTTTTATCCCAGAAAATTAAAAACAAACTACCGGGCGACTGGACATCTGAGATAACTGGGGTGACCAGTTTAGGATAAAAAATATTGCTGGCTTCAAATGAGAAGATCGTATGTACAAAATCAATATTTTGAGAAAACAAGAAAAAAACTGTCCGAAAATTACTCTTACCTTATGGTTAAACAAGGTGTTTCAACTTCAGTTTGGTCAACATGACAGATTCCGATTTTCCTGAAAATAGGCTCATAAGAAGCACCTCGTGATGCGGAGTTCAAATATGTATCAGTCATATAAGGTAGTAAGTAGTACTTACGACCTTCTCATTCTAGGCCAGTGATATAATGATGCGATTCTAAACTATAGACTGTCTTTGAATGTCACCAGTACGCTGGTCTCGGAAGACACACATTTTGTTGTCATCATGTTGCTGGTGCAACAACTGGTTAATACAATTGCTGAAATGTCTTTATTTGTTTGTATACATGTACCTACAAAAATGTATATTTTCAAGAAAATTGCACGAATGTTGTTTTACCGAGAAACATTGTCATGTACCATAATGGTCAACTTTCCGTCTAATGGAACTAAAATTCCACGTAACGAACCATGGCATGAAGTACTAACTCCGGAATTATTTAATTGTATGATTAGTGCCGAAACTAATGCAATCAGACTTAGACTTAAAATTTACAACATGTATGTACATACTCACTGTATTTCTTTGCAAGCATGTTTACCAATGAGAAATTTTGTCTGAGTATGTGTTGCTACCAACTGAACATGTATACCCATTGCTGTCAAATATGTTCATTTACAACAACATGAGAGCGAATGGGACATTTGACAATGTTAAGTCTAAGTCTGAGTTTGAGACTAACAATGTTTGTGAATAATGCTCAAGCTTATCTGATGATGTAAACACAATGATATTATTGCAGCGTCCCAATAAGCACATCTATTGAGCTAACAACCGCTAGCCATCTGACATTTCCAACAATAACAATCTGCAATAAAAACGCCATCAAGTTCGATGCTCTGACTACTGATTCCCTGCTGGGTGAAATCCTCATACAAGCTAGTGAGAAGAATGGAGTAGACCTTGGTATATACACTGCCGATGTAGAGGTTTGTCTATTTAAATATGCGTTTATTGATGCGTACATACTGTTTAGACCAGGAGCCGGCTCATCAAAGCTCCGTTAAACTTCACGACCCGTCAGGATATTTAACCGGGAGCTTTGAGGACTGGTTTTCTCAAAGCATCTTAAAAAGAACCTTAAAAGTGTAGACGTAAGTTTAAGATTATTGTTACTGTCATGCATCACTCCTCCAAAAGCTCTCTGTTATACTAATAGTATGGTACTAAGTACTTGTATACATGAAACAACTGTAACAAAAATAAAACATCATTGCTATAAACGACATGTAAAGCCATTGTGTTCAATCTAAGACAGTGTCGTAAAAAATGCTCTACGATAGTAGCACTGGAAAAACTTCTTAGCTTTCACGTATGACGGAAATTAAAGCAATTACTCGTTTGTGTTTCTTCAAAACTATTATGTTGTCTACGTGTACATGTCTTGCAGGATTTCTTTGATTTCAACTACACAGCATTTGATGCGGCCAACTACGGCAAGGATATTGGTAAGGAACTAAAACAATTTATTTATATCCTATCAGTATACTAGTCAATCGTAACTACTCGGGCATTTCCGTAACTGAGAAATATACACTTTCGTTAAATTAACGCCGAGGAGTTCCGATCGTATATTAGTACGCTCTCTAATACAGTCAAGTACTGAACGGGGCTAAGTGAAGGTTGGCACTATATGACACCCAATAAAAGGAGATTCCTAACCCTAACCCTTAACTGATTGGAAGCCTAACCCTAACCCTAACCCTAACCCCTAACCCCCTAACCCTAACCCATAACCCCTAACCCCTAACCCTAACCCCTAACCCCTAACCCCTAACCCCTAACCCTAACCCCTAACCCCTAACCCCTAACCCTAACCCTGGGGTAGCCAAATACCGGGTGTCATATAGTTTTAATCCTAAGTGAAGGGTGTGGATTTCTGTAGACTGGTATCGTTTTCCGACACTGTCTACAAAAGATAAATGCTATAGTAGGACTGTTCTTCCAGTATACATTTCTAAGAACATCACTGCAATTAACACCACGCCTCAAAGTTTAGAATAGATAAGTTTCACGAGTGGTTATGTTGACGTTAAAATAATTGTCTATATTGGTATTCAAGGTAAATTCTATTTTGAAAAATGAAATCATATTTTAAAGATATGCCGTTGTTGGCACATATGCAATGGCTTTTATCAATTTGTTCATTAGAACTTTCCGCGTTTCGGTGTCGACGTACGAAATTAGATGATATGGCACTAACAGGATTCCGTTGTCACAACAATTACGTTTTAGATGAAGACATTCTATGGTACACCGGAGAACAATTCAAGATGGCAATGGGTTCTATGACGGACGAAGAATTGTGGAATATATCGCAACCATTGAATGATTTTGTACTACTGTGTCATTTTGCTGGGGTTTCGTGTAAAAGGTAGGAGCATCAATTAATCGTAATGGATTAAAGATACCATTGGTGTTGATGATATGTGCACAATAAGTCCCATACGTTTGAAATACAAATGTTTTGCAGAAATATGAAACTTAATTTTACAAATTATACTGTTATTGAATGAATTTCACTTCTCTCTAAGGTAACGTATTTATAGTATAGTTGTTCCACTGGAAACAGTTCATTAATTAGTATATTACGAGAATCATATACAGCGTACCTGTGTAAGGAACTCGAGTACGTACGTCAAGTTGTGAAATCATTTTGATTACATTGGCCTTTATATATTGCAATAGAAGTATTAATTCGACCATTATACATGTACTATCGAAATAAATCGACTCAGGAAACCAATTCGTGTCTAGTTTACAACAATATGCAACGTACTTTCAGAGACAGCTTTGGTTGGGTCAGATCTTACGATTACGGATTGTGTCATTATTTCGAGGCAACAGAAAGTTCAGTTGGTATTGTAGATGGTAAAGTATCTGGCACTGGACCCGAATATGGTTTGTAGCATTTTGGATAATCAATGCACATTGGGAATACAAACACACGGTTTTCTAATAGAAAAAAATCTAAATTTATGTCGGTAGCTTTCCATTCTATCGGACAGTCCTACTGTCTCATTCAGAGGAGAATTAACATTGTCACTCTGTTTCGCTAGACAAGTTTTATATTTCTTGCTGATTTTTGTGTCGATTGTTGTTGATGTGTTCTTGTGGTATGTGAGTTTCAATTTTCTTGGGTTACTTTTGTGTCTCCCGTGTTTAGATATGCAGTTGATGTTGTGTGTGTTGCCGCCCCTGTCCGATTTATCATCATATTCATGGTATGTAACTGCGAGGGTGTTTCCTTCTTCGTAAGTATGAGGGCATCAATTATCGACCACAGTTCACCTGTCATTTGACGTTGCGTACGTCACGTGTTTCTGTGCGCTGTACTCAGAACCAATCACATTGCTTGAAGTGGAATGTTCAGAACCAATCATAATGCTAGGAGTGGAATGTTCAGAACCAATCATAATGCTATGAGTGAAATGTTCAGAACCAATCATATTGCTAGAATGAGTATTCTTTGTTCTGATTGTAGTAAATTTAACTTTATTATACTCCTTCATAGCTTTGGAATTGTTGCTCAACATTGGTGAGGCGGATAGTTTACCTTTCGTGACGTCAGCATCTGGGATTGTGCTAAATATAGATCATAAAGACGGACCAGCTGTAATCTTTGACCGCACAGAGGAAATATTTATTCCTACAGGCTTCGAAGCGTCCATAGCCTTGACACAGGTAACTTCATATGCATTCAACAAATCATACAATATGTTCAGAACCTGTATTCCGGAAAATGGTTGTATTTTGACTTTAGACAATTGCCCGTTACATAAATATTTAAATTAACTTAATGTTGGTTGTCATATTGTCATATTGTTTTGTCCACTTGTTTAATAAAACTAGTTCGTAATGAGCAACCAGTCATACGAGATCCTTTATTTAATATTTATAAACTAACAGGTTTTCATATTTGACTATTGCGTGACAGTCGCCCAATTAATGTGAAATCATTGATATCGGCAATTGTTTCGTCTCCCAAATTCAGTTCACTCTTGGTTAAATTTGCCCTACCTTATCTGGTCTGTGCTTCGGCAGTGGAGGAGTGAAGCACGTGATAGGTTTTCCGGATTATACGGCTAGAGTCGGGCCTGAGTGAATACACAGTCTAACCTAACTGATTCACCAGAGAACCAAACTGAATTATGTTTTATGGCGTCGAAATTTCAAATTTGGTTACCGAAGCTTTCGCAAAAAAGTAAGGATGGCAACGGATACCCAAATAGGTATCCGGATTTTCGTATCAAATTGAATTTGGTTAAGAATTAAGGAATTAACTATAATTCGAGTGTAACCTATTTTCGCAACCAACATCGTCTTTGTGTATCAGACAGACTTACATTTAATGTTCCAATGCAAAAATTCGTGAAAAAAAATCAACAAACTAGATTGTGCTATTTTTGAACAGACTGACCTTGATCGGGTTCCAGGAAAGACCAATCCAAAACGATGTAGCGAGGATAGCCTTTCGTTGACGGTGAGATGTTTTATCATTTCTTACAAAATATGTTGAACCTCTCCAAGAGTCTTGCCCATGGTCTTAGTATCTCATTATGTATAGTTCTTGTCTCTTTCTGTCTTCCTCTGTTTACCCCCCCCCCCCCCCTCCTCGCTGAAGGTGTCAATTTTAGTGAATTATTGGTAATGCTGATGTTCTTTAGACCATGTCACACAGTGGCGAGTTCGGGCTTCGAGTTGTGGCGAGTAATAACTCGCCTAAATGTGCGCGAGTTGGTCCAGGACGGTTTTCAAGGCGACATGTGTTTGAGTTCTCTTCGACATTTACACGACATGAGTACGATAATAACACGAGTTTATACGAGATATCTTTTACATCTGTTCGACAATCGGAGACATGTTCTCGAGCTTTGTCCGAGTATCGACGAGTTTGTACGAGTCGGTATGTCTTGTGTCGTGGTGATAACGTCGGATGTCGTGTGTTCTCGCCGAATGTCGAGCAGATGTCGTTGACAAGTCTCCCCAACTCGCCGCAAACTCGTGTTATGTCGCAGAACGACTTTATTTGGGCGACATGCTACGACAAGAGGCGACATGTCAACGAGATGTGTCCGACAGTGCGCGAGATTGTTACGACAGTTCCACGACATGTGTACGAGAAGTAAACTTCGACAAGAAGCGGCGAGAATTTTAAAACCGTTTAAAATGCTCGCCGCATACTGGCGAGTACTTGCGACATGGGAAGACATCTCTGCGACAAAGAACGACATACGTACGATATTAACGCGACACTGGGCGAGTTGTGGCGAGTTATAACTCGTGACAACTCGTAGCACCAACTCGCCACTATGTGACAGGGTCTTAAGTCCAGTATTTTTGTATAAGATGACATTTGGGATTTTAGCTGGTCAGTAGATCTTACAGATTTTACGTAGGCATCTTGTATGAAATCCAGATAGCTTATGGCTGTCTTTTTGTGTTATTCTCATATGTATTAAGGGTATTCATGTACATATATACTCTGGGTTGTAAGAGCCATGAATGTTCACAAGGTGTATAAAGCACCAAATTTGGCACAGTTGCAGTTTAAGTCAGTCTGATTAAAAAATCCAAAGAGACACTCGATCGAGGCCCTGTCTCCTGCTGAAATGAGGCCCCAAAGGTGTACCTCAGAGTGTACATACTCCCTGGTAGAAATATATGTTTTTTTCATCTGATTGCGAAGCAAAACTTATGAAACCTTAGTAAATATTATGATTAATGGTGACATTTGAAATATATTGCATTTTGGTATACTTAAACACTAAAATGAGGCCCTGCTAGTGGTTAAAACAACAAATGAGGCCCGAATTCGGGAAAATAAAAACTAAATAATATATACTCAGGGTTGTAAGAGCCATGAATGTTCACATGGTGTATAAAGCACCAAATTTGGCGCAGTTGCTCTATAAGTCAGTCTGATGAAAAAAATCCAAAGAGACAGCCATGAGAGGCCCTGTCTCCTGCCCAAATGAGACCCCGAAGGTGTATGAGAATCTCCACCTACCCGTCAGTATACAGGGTGTCCCAAAAAAACGGGGACCTACCTTAAACCCTTATTACTCATTTACATTTTGATGAATTAAGCTGAAATTTTGTGGAAGTGTTTATAAGGGACCCATTCTTCTAAAAAGAACACTTGTTTAAATATGGTGCTTCAAATCTGGAAGTGACGTCATCATTTTCACTATGGCAACATTTCACGTTATTTTTGCTTAATCACCTGAAAAGGGGCATTATAAAACAAGGGCATTTGTGTCAGGGAATTTAAATTTAGAAAACAACATTTAAAGTCAAGGGGGGATCAAAATCTTGTAAAAATAAAACAAATATGACAAGAAAGAGCAAAACAGAGGAACACGTGGCATGTTTACTGACAAAGGAGGAAGTGGAAAACCTTCAAAATAGCATCAACAATCATTCAATGATTTAAAACATAAATATTGTCAAGGACTATTTCCAGAAAAGCTTAGACTATAGAAAGGAGCAAAAAGTATAAAGTTTTATCCAAACAAACAGTTCATAGATATATTTTGGAGTAATTGTGTATGTCAGAAATTTTAAAATTGTACCATATGCAAGCAGAAAACTCTTCTTGCAATAAATCAGCAGCAAAATCAGGATATGTTTGCGAAATAGTACTGACGTCTTACCTCATATCACAGGCCATATGACCTAAAAATACTCAAACTTGATCCCAATAGTGAACTTCTTTGCTGTACACAATGAACTAATGTATCACGAACCATAAACAATGATTTGGAGCACATAAGAAGGTGTTTGAGGTCAGCATGGAAATATATCTCATTGAATTCTGAAATCACTGCTTCAGTTTATGGTATTTTACTGAAAGATGCGATTGTAAATATGGGAGGTAACTCCGGGTATTGAACTATATAATCACAAAAGTGATGCTAGTATTCTGAACAGTGTTCTTCCCTTATTGTTTTGACATATAAATAGTGTGATATCTATAATTGAGAAAAAAGTTACAATTGTTTTTCCTAGGTCCCCGTTTTTTTGGGACACCCTGTAAATACATGATTATTTTCCTGATTGTGAAGCAAAACACATTGAGTCATAATATATAAAGTGATTAATTTGAGTGCTAGAAATTTGCAGCTTTTTGTAATAATAAAACTTGGAAAAGAGGCCCCATTGGTGGTTTTAACACAAAATGAGGCCCGAATTCAGGAAAAATAAAATGGATGGTCACATTATGTATATAAATCACCAAACATAGCATAGTTGCACATCAAGTCGACCACCTATATAAAAACCAATAAAACCTGTATGTGAGGCCCCTTGTTTTGTACAAATGAGGCCCCAAATGTGTACTTGATTTCACAAATTCGTCTGTATATAATGTACACATTATTATTTTCTCAATTGTTACGCAAATAATCTATAACTGTTTTGTACATTATGTTGAATTGGTTATCATAATTTACAATCTTAATTTATAATAAAACATGACAGTGAGGCCCCGCTAGTGGTGTTAACTACTTACTAGACTCACCATCACACTACACAGTCGTATATTATATAGAAATGCAACAAATGTTGATAATTAACGATAAATATTGAGTTACATGGTCATTGGTAAGAACAGTGTATAAACAATCTGCATTATATACTTAACTATTTCATATAATACAAACGAGGCCATAATAGGGTAAATTTTTATCAGAAAATCACAGAATGAAGTAATTATCTTTCAAAAATCGAACGGTTAATTGGTATTATTTTCTCTCCATTTAAGCAAGCTCATATACACAGTGCATTTGATTGTAGGCATATCAGCTGTGCTATGACTAATAACTGTAAAATGTTAATTTGAGGCCCTGTCGTGGTTTAAAGAATGTGTATTTGAATTGATAATCATAACTTGAGGTCATTATAAGTTAAATTTAAATGTGAAAATGGTGCCAAATACTATATTTTGAATGTTTTCTTACCGAGTACAAATGTTTTCATGACCTAATACATTATAATGATTTCTTAACATATTTTTTTTATAAATTAATCCGCATCAACACTGGTTAATTTCTATGAGCAAGAAATATCCACATGCTATACTCAACCAAGGTGTAAATTGGTACCTGTGAGGGTTGGTTTATTCCTGGACACCGCAGATAGATGTTGGCTACCTCACCCACAGGACGGGTTTCATAAGGTAATGACCGGGAAAAGCTTAAAAATGTCAAAGGGTGGTTAAACAGCTGAACTAAGAGTTGTTATAGCATCAAACCAAGCCATTGTTATAGACTGATGTACACAATTAATCCGATACATTATTTCAGGTTGGTCTTGGTTTTGATTTCAATTACTGTTAAAATGTTGTATTCATTTAAGCTGATGGCGACCTTGGTCATTTGAGGTACTAAATACTGCCGAGTAAGGTCATTTAATGTACTTAGATACAGTTAACACCACAAAGTACAATCATACCAAGACCTGTTGTGTACCCGTAATGCCCATTACGTCAATTCCAGATCTTAAAAGTAACTCACGACAGGCCGTTCAGATCTGATGTGGTAAACTGAAGTCCTATGAAGTGATTTAATTTTTCAAGCTACAGCTTTGCCTCGCCCAATAAAATACTTACATTCACCAATTACACTAGTACGTGTACTCAAAACCATATGGGTATTTCATGGCATAATACAGTCCTTTCAGATCCTATTGGTAACTAACTTCTATCTAGAGAGCAGAGCAGACAATAGAAGCTACTAGTATAGTTGGTCCTTTGAAGTAATCACCATCCTCTTATTCAACCATTTCTAATGGATACCAGTGTGTGAATTGATACCTGTGAGGGCAGTGGGCCTCAATGATGGACACACACTAATCAGTAGAGAATTAGTCTCAACACGGAGACTCGAACGCATCTTTCCTTAGGCTAATGATCAGAGGAAGTTAAAATGGCCGTTGAAATGTTGTCCTATGGCTGAACTGCTGAAAGCGGCCATTGAAAACTGATATCTTAATGTGTAACTGTACTAGGCACACCCATGCCTCTTGAGGTACCTCAAATGTTTGGCACATTTATTTCATACTCTGGCTCTAGGGTTAACCTTTCACTCATCGACACATATGTTTCAGGTTCCATTTGGGTATTTAAAACTAATGGTCACAAATTTTCTTGTCTACGCTAGGAACCTAACATTAATTGTCACAGTAAGGCCATACCAAACCATTTCTTCGTTTAGCGTCCGAGGACGGATAGGTTTGAGCATCTTGGGAAGAAAAATAACCAACAAACATTGTAACCTTTTTTATCTTCAAAATCCATTGAGATATGGCTTTCATATTTATCATATCAAGATGTCACCCTACCCCTACACAGCAGTAGGTTTCACACAAACAATTTTTCAGTTTGAACGATACATTTGTTAGCCATATAATAATGAGCAAATAAGTCGTTATGTCTTTTTACGAGTGTTTTGTTCTTGTCTCAGGATAGCTAGATAGGTTTTCGAACTTAGGACGGACGCTAAACGAAGAAACAATTTGGTATGTCCTAACTCTGAATTCAATGGGGGACAAGCTTTATTAGCCATCTATTCAATTTGTCACATCTACATCTGGCTCAATGGGGTTGGTAAACCTGCCCTGTTAAATCAGTCCTAGCTCTAAGAGTAAAAGTTAGGGCCTCATGTAAAGATATTCTGGGTTCGTGTAATGACAAATAATTCATTAGTAGGTAAACTGCCAATGTAAAACTTCATGGCATTTTGTGGTACCGGGGTACATGGCACTACTTCAGTAATTCATGGCCATGGGATACATGTTACCTCATAAATACTTAACCATGTACTGCGATGCAATGGTTCCATGGAGTATCCGTAAAGAAGGGTCATTCCTTGTGGGGTATCGACCTCTAGTAAACAACTTCATCGACATATACTTTCAAACACAAATACAATCATTAGGAAGAGCAATGCCAGTGCTAAATGCTGTTTTAAAGTATACGCGATACAAACATCTATTACAAAACATAACAACATAACCAGGCAAATATTGAACTAATATTGATATACAATGTACAATCACATTCACTATACAACACATTATTATGTTTTATCTCATCGATTTGTGCAATGAATATTCGGTGTTAACATGCATGCGACATGTTAAAATCGATTATTATGAATATTGTTAGCAATTGTTTTATTACTTTGCTGAATATGTGCTATTTACTCGCTATTGGGCTTAAGTGAAGTTTAAACCACATATGGGGCCTCATATCCACAGTTACTATTTACAATAAGGTATAGCTTATATACCAACATTCAACACAGTTATATATATTTCTGTTACAGACACTTTGATTAAATCTATAAGTAAATATAAATATTTTATTATCGTTTCTCTACAGATGAATTTAATCCATTTCTTTTTCAAAATAGATTTAACCCTTTATATGGCCTCAATTCATTAAAAGTAATCAAATATTAGTTATTTACTATATATTTATATTACTTTATTATTATTTACGATTGGTATAAAATATGTCTTGTATTTGAGTATTGAATCAATGTACTGATTTAATTTCTAGTGTGTCTTATATAAAGTATTGTGTTTAGTTTGTACCCCAAATGGGGCCTCATTTTCACATTGAACTATTATTAAAGTATCAATATGGTAAACTTTCATATACAACAAAATATAATTCACTTTAACAAATCATTTGTTGCACATTTTAGAGACATTTACATGTCTTACAGATTGCATCGTGAACATATAAAATTAATCCACGTTTTCATGATTGAAAAAATGTCCTTTTAAGGGCCTCAATCAATAAATAAGTTGTATTTTAAATGAATTAAATTATATCATAAGCATCACTGGGTCAACTGGTCTGCATTCTATTGTTGTCTTGTTCAACTATTCATAATACTGAAACTATGTAATACAAACATGTTTTTAATTATATGAAATTTTCAAAAATACCCCTTTCGGGCCTCATATTTGTAATATAACATGTATGATAGTGGGATTCATAATACAATATATCATATATGTACTTCATTTAGACATTCCAATTGAAATTTTGGTGATTTTTATATATTTTTTAAAAAATTCAGCGTTTTCATATTTTTAGTGTGCAGAGCAATTTAATTTGATGGACCCTTTTTGGGGCCTTATATATGCGAATGTAGGGGCTGAACAGCTTGTCTCTTTCACTTTTCTGGAAGCCAATATATTGATTGTTATTTTGTGAAAGTTTGGTGCTTTATACACCTTGTGAACAAAATGACCATATTTTGGTTCTTACAACCCTGAGTAATATTCATGTGCAATATAATATTTTCTCAGGAATGTAAGCGAGTGTGTTACGGTGATTATATATATCGACAATGCGGATGTATTCCCCAATACTATGATATGATACAAAACAACGGAACGTTCATGTATGTGCAAGAAAGCTTCCAACCATGTTATACAGATGAACATTTTAACTGTACAAATACAATCATGAAAGAATTTCTGACCAGTACACCAAACAGCTGTGGCAAATATTGTCTGTCACCCTGCAAGTAAGAACGTTTGTTTTAATTTTCCAAATTTGTTCGATGATCGTTTACTATAGTTCGATTTCGAGCATTGAGCCGTGACTGCACTTTTAAAGTTTAATAAATTCGCCGATAAAGCTTGTTGTGGCCACAGGTGGCAGTATCAGTGTTTGGAAAAGAAAAAGAACAAATCCGCCACTGAGCTAATACATTACATGGACCGTATATATATCGATTGTCTATCTAACTCCCTGTACATTATGAAGGTATAAAGCGTAGTATATGTATATGTCCAAAGATTGTGGAACATTGCATTGGTTCCCAACAATTATTACGATACTGTGAGCGCAGCGGGTAACCAGTGCATAAATAAAATGACATTGAGCGAAGTTGAATAACGAAAGTAACACTGTTTCGCAGTTATAAGACACAATTGAACGAGATTTTCGGTAAGAATTAATATCTTATAGTTTATTTGAATGACTTGTATAGCAATTTTTCTTCAGCGCCCGTATTTTATGTTGAAACAACGAGATGAAATGTTCCACAATCTTTCGCATATAGACATATAGTACGCTTTATACCTTGATAATGTTAGTATATTAGTTCAGTACGGACATTTTTATATATGTTTTTATTATTTTATTTAATCGTTTGCGGACCAAACACTGATACTGCCACCTGTGGTTGTGGCATTATCTAACTGCGCTAAATTGCCAATTGATAAATTACACATATTAGTAAGTATCATATCTATAAACCATGACTATTGAAATCAATAAATCACGGGTTACTCGCCCAAATAGACTCGTGTTTAGAAAAGGTCATGGCTCAGGGTTCAAAATTGAACTATACCCATCGAGGTTGCTTTTAAGTATTTTAATGCTCTGTTGTTTACTAAAGTTTACGTCACTGCGCAGGCGCATGTAGACCGCGTCTACTCGTGAGCTTTGTGCAAGCCACATCGCTTCTTTTAAAAATAACACCCAGTTTCTGAGTTCTACTATTCGTAAAAGTAAAACTACATAATTGTAGTAGATGTTTCTTTTTTATGTATGTTTTGGTATAATTTATAACTAATACCCTAGTCACATGTGCCCTACGAGCTCCGTACGAGCTTCGTACGAGTTGATTTTTCTGAACTCGCACGACGTCCGTACGGAGCCCGCACGGAGCCCGTACGGATATCGAGACTCGTAAGCATCGTAGAGGACTCGGTGATCTGGTAAAAACTATACATTCTGTACAACTCGTACGAGACCCGTACGAGATGTGACCAGATGCTAAGAACGTACAAATACCGTTAGGATCAAAATATTTCAGGCTCGTACGAGTTGGTAAATCCGTAAGGACATCGTACGAGCATTGTGACCGTAGCATTACTATTTTTACAGACAGTCCACGTTCGAGAAGGAGACTGCTATGTTCACATGGCCCAGTGACCGTTATCTACCCGTGTTGAGACGGATACTACAGGCCAGATACCCAGGATGGAACAGTACCACTACAACAAGGGATTTTATTCGGTAAGGATTGGGTCTTATTCTCCCAAAACACTTGGTGAAGTCAGCCAGTTCGAAATATTGGCGACTTTCTTTACATTATTGATTATATTACTAAAAGAATCTAGATGGATGTACCAACTTGATACACTCCAACCATATGGTTGAAATTCTAAAGTTCTATTTTAATTCTTAAATAATTTACAGTACTTGGCTATTTCAATTAAATTTGATGTATAGTTTTTACTGGTACTCAGCTTACTTTTACATTATTGCAAATTTCTGAATGGGAAAATGTGTTTCAATTGTACACTATTTAATAGATCAATCTGCTGTACAGATTGTACATGCCACCTTATTAGGAGCCACAGCTGTGGTTCAAAAGCGATCCGGATTGAAGTACGTTTGTTGTAGTTCATATCATTCCACTGAAAGTTTGACAACAATGTTGATAGTCGACTACGTTTGGAGAAGTTGTTGGTTCGTTTTGGGAAGGGTATGTTAGTACTGGTTGGGATACATTCCTGGAAAACTGATCAGGTGAATAGGTCGCTGTATATACTCGTATGTACTATGTAGTAATTGATAAAATTGTTGAGAAACCAGCTAAAGACTTGGCAACATGTATCTGTATTTGCAGAGGAAATTTGGCCATGGTTCGAATCTATTTGAAGACACTAACGTACCAAACACTGAAAGAGGAATACTCGTATACGGTAAGACTACACAACCTTATTATGATGATTCTATAATTATAGAAAACATATGTTTATGTTTGACTAATTTACAAAAAAAATGTATCACATGTGTTTAAAATAACCAAAGCGCGCGCTCATGGAACATCAAAGAAAATCGGCAAAATCGATAACAAACGAATCCGTTCCTTTAAATAGCCGTGCATTTACTCATTCACATCATTTAGACTATTGATAGAACATAATAGTATAGGTAGTGCAGTTATGTAATGTACTAGGAACCGACTATTGGGTATAAGAATGGCTTGCACTCGATCTTACGACCACGACGGTGGTGTCTTCTGACAGTCCTCTACCTTGTCGTAATAGTATGACCATCAGTCCTTGTTCGCGATGTTGAGTTGAATCAAAGACTGCAATTGTTTCATTGGTACTACAGTTTATCCTATGACTTCATAGGAATAGGCCGATCCATATTTGAATAAATACATGCGAACTTTAGGCTATGTATTGCAACGTCTCTAATATATTGTGTTTGAAACCATTGACTTGTATAATCTTACACGATTCACTTTTTCAGACGGTGAATTTTATCAGTGATATTGGTGGTCAGCTTGGACTATGGGCGGGATTCTCAGTACTCTCCGTCCTGGAGATTGTAGAACTATTACTAATACTATGTGCAAATGCAAAACGTGGCAAAAAGAAAACTGACGTCGAGCCGCTGCACTGATGGAACGCACTTGGCTACACCATTATAATAATTGTATTATCTAAATGTGTATGAGCCGTTCTCCAGGAAAACCTGATATTTTGTTATTATAAAATTACAGTATAAACTTGTGGCAAGGTTTTAAAAAGCTCCAAATTAATAAAAAAAATACATCAATTGATTCTATTTTAAGTTATTTACCCATATAGGGCATTATCTTAGTTTTAAAATTTCCAATGAGTTATGTCAAAATCATATACTTCGTTGCTATGGTAAACAATTGCTTTAATCGCTTTATTCTTTACAACTATGGAAAAAATCAAAATCATTTTTTTCTATTCCAAATAGCAGGTTTCTCTGGAGATCGGCTCGAGTATAGACCCTTTCAATTAAGCGATAATCGTATGTACAGAGTTACCTCCCGTAACCGGATGTGACGTCAAACGAGGGCTCTACAAATTAACAACACTATAAACGCAGTAGCGAAGAGATTATTTAATCGCTTTTTTCTTTAATTGCATGTTTTGTAGCTGTTGTTTTTTCAATGAAGATGTTTATTATGTACTAACAATGTATGTATAATATGTTACATGTTATGGATGTGGAGGAAACGTGTGATTTCTCGGATTTTTTTCTATCAACAATGGTCAATTGTCGGGCGTTAATTTCCAAAAAGATCTGTAGTTGTATTAATGTTGTTTTGTAATTCGGTTGATTGTCATGCACATTTCGTATTTTAAATTGAGCGTTAGTGCTAAGATACAGTGTATATTTGTACTTTGATAAATGTATATTTTGCCGGGAATATAAAGCGCAAGTATTTTCACCTGGTTCTTCCAATACTACATCATTACCGCCATTAGACCTAGTTAACTCTGGATCATTGCTATGTCTCATTTCTTTTTACCAATACAATTCACAAGTTATGTGTTGTTTATTATGGATTGTAATAAAACAAAGACATAATTATTTAGGCCTTTGAATAAAACTACACGTATATTCGTATATTAGAGCCACAACGATTTATTGGAATGTCCTATCTGGTTACATACGCGCCATTTCGGACAAATTCGGCTTAAAACGCTGTATAAATGACGATTATGATATCAGTTGATTGTTATAAATTAATTTAAAAAATACATTATTTATATACAACTGCTCTTCAAACTAACACCACAATTAACAATATTTTGTTTTTAATATAAGAATTGTAAATCTTAATTCACAAAAAGTGACCTGAACTGCAATTCGAGTGATGGGAAAAACATAACAAATTAAAGTGAGACAGATACTTAAGAAGTTAAGGTGCTAAAACCATAATGCATAAATAAAATCTTGTCAGATGATAAGGTGCTAAAACCCTAACGCATAAATAAATTCTAGGTGCTGTATAATTATATAATGATTTACAATAAACAGCATGGATCCCCTAATATCAAGATAAGCCACCAAGACCATACTCTCAATAAGTTTCACAGCAGGGTACTAATATACAACCAATCAGTACTATGTTGTCACCATCTGTCATGTACAGTATATTGATCAGTGTTTTACCTTAAATGATTGACATTGATTGACACTTTTGAATCAACGTTTGGGTTACTTTTATAAAAAAGTATGAATTATGTCTATCCAAACCACGGAGGTCTCTCTAATTCCGTGTCCGAACAAAAAGTGTAAATTAATGGACATGCACCTGTATGACTTGTGCTACAATACTTTTATGATGTGTGATGAATTATTAAAATACACAATTTTTTTATGCTAGTATTAAATGTAAGTCAGGTTTCAATGAGTGGATTGTGCGCGCGTGATGCATTGTATTTAGGTTCGAAAAGCATGGCTCTCCTTTTAAAACTTTAATAATATCTTTTAATAATATAATTGTTGGAAAGCTTAGTCACACAGTTCTTAAAACTGCAAATAATAAACATTTTGAGCAAGTTAAATGCCAATTGTTGAGTATTGAATTCAGTTCTTTATTTTTACATTTTCTCGCTCTTGAAATTTTCGTTCCGAAAACATGGCTTTTTATGTTTTATTATTGAAAATACATTAACAAAAGTTACATTATTAAAAAGTCTATACG
This sequence comes from Spisula subtruncata, assembly GCA_963678985.1. Taxonomy (NCBI): domain Eukaryota; kingdom Metazoa; phylum Mollusca; class Bivalvia; order Venerida; family Mactridae; genus Spisula; species Spisula subtruncata. Next base: position 5,979,127 of record OY787671.1, read on the forward strand.
ATCTTGTTTTCGTAAGTGTTCATCTTTTAAAAATCGACAGAGTAAAACGTGATTTACAGCGGTTTAAAGTTGACACATTTTTTATTTCCTTTACACGCTAACGGTAATCGGCTCGTGTATTCGCTTTGAGCCCTCGTTTGACGTCATCAAAGGGAGACAATTTAATTACGGTCTTAAATGAAAGGGTGTATAAATAGACAAAGTCCATCATATGGATTTCAGCGCATTCTCTTTTCATCAGTGCATTTGCAGTCTAGGTGTGAAGGATAGTTATACATGTTTGTACTAGTATTATATTAGCATGAATATGTAGGTAATACATGAAATACATGTTTTGAACAATGTTAAGTATTGTTTTGATGCATTTTGGTCAATGACTTTGTTTGAATATTTACATCATACATGCACATTATATTTGTAAACGTAATGTCCCGAAAGGAAAAGCCTTACTGGATTTTGAAAAATAAAGCATTTATCTACGTATTTATCGATATGACTTATGCTAAACTCGGCTGGAAAAATAAAATTCGAATGTGGCATTAACGATGTTCAAGTGTACGTAGGGCACCTCTTGTACGTCTAAGATATTTTAAATTTTAATCAGTTTTTAATTGCAAAAATTCATTTAGAATATCTTATCTAAGATCTTTGTCAAATATTGGTTACAGTCCATCTTTAAAACGTACAGTCAATCATGTTTTTACTTAAGTGCAGTAGAGTAATGGAAGATTGTAGGATTTCGGAATAAAGAGGTTTTTTTAACATACTTTTTACTACAGTCATTAGTTCGTATCTGAAATCGTTAACAAAAAATCTCTTTATTAATCAACAGATGCTAACGATTATTTTTACATTTTAAAATCATAATAATCTACATGCTCGTAAAAAAAGTTGGCACATGTAGCTTGTATCGTTTTTAAAAGCAAAAATCTCTTATCAATCGAAGATAAGAATAATAAGCGTTTTTTTCACATTTTAAAAGCATATTGTGAAACACCATGGTGTTTCACAATATGCTTTAAAAATGTATATACATGTATGTACATGTTTAATATAAATTTATATTTTATTTGTTATAAGAAGGGTATGTTTAAGAAGCCATTTTGCTGTATTAGAGTGATTAACCAGAACATAATTATATTAAACAGTGGTAGCAATCGTGAACACTCGACCATTTCCGTTTGTCTCCGGTATTTTGATCAGAATGAGACTGGTTGACGAAATGACTGTAAACATCGCAGTACTTCAGAATTTCTATTTTCTTACACCAAAGATAACGTCATTAGCATTCAACTAATTATCTCCTGGTATAAAGAGGTGGAAAGTTGAAATGAGTGTTTCAGTATTTTTACCAGAATACTGGTTCGGCAAAAGTAAAGCAACTGACAATTTGTCTACCAGGTGAATATACGTGTACATTCTACCAGACCCGATGGGTATTCATCCCCGTCTGACTTATTGTTTTCTCACAGTTTTAACATAATATTCAGCTACGGATGATGCCTACCTGTGTTCATCAGGCATTATGATTTATTTCAATAGTACAAGGCCACCAGCCCAAAATACAGAAAACATGAACCAATAGCATATAGGGGTCTTTATTAAACAACAACTTTGTTTACATGCTGCTTAATAAATATTAGTCAAAAATGTGGTTTTATCTTGTTCATAACACAGTTCATAATATTATGATCAATTGATACTTATGTGACACAATGGTTTTCACAAAATACAAAAGGCCCAACGAAAATGTACTCGACAACAGGGGTGTGACCCATAATGTTAATTATGTTGATTTGAAATGATACTATTGAATCTGAGAAATACCAGGATAGTATATTAACAAATCGAACAGGAAAGGCAACATAACAGACCTCTTGAGATACTTCGGGAGATCAAGGCCAGATCTAGAAAAGCACAAAGGGCACAAATATAACGCATTGTCAGAACGCATTGTCAGAAAAACCAATCAGATCTCCAGACCAACCACAAAAGACGAAAAAGTAAAACTGAAACCACAAAATGTACATTGTTTATACCTTGGTCCCACTTCGATTTTTGTGGGCCTCTGTGATGTACAACCGATTTGAAAAATGTACATCGGTAGGAATCGGGAAAGGGTTCTCTTGGTCTAAGTGAAGCTTTGGGGTAATTAATTCTGGTTATCATTAGAAAATGTGTGATATCCCTGTCCCCGATGCCTCCCGAAGCTAATTCATTTAAATTGGGAGTAGATCGCTGAGTTAAAAAAATGCTCAGTGAGACCAAGGCATTGAATGTTTCGCTTGTTTTTTCCATTCTACTGAATCTACTCTTGATATTTCCTCATAGCGGTTATGTCCCTTTGATTTTTAAAAAGCATACAAGGGGAAGTAAAATTATGGGAAGTATGTATATATTATTTGTATTTGTCTCCCTTTCTCGAAACTGCTAAATTGTAATTTGATAAATTGTAATACCAAAGATGTATCGACAGCTAGGGTACATGGATACACATAAAAATGGGAGTATGAGCATCGAAAGCTACATACTAGGAAAATTAAAACGTGAAAGATAAAAAATCGAAAAATATTAAATGAAGATGCCCGCTGGAATTGCCTTTTGTGTCACCACGTTTGTTCTGGTGAGCGTGTTCAATGCCAGCTGAGAGAAATAGAAACTTGTTTATCCAATTGCATCCCCGGGTAACACACAAGTCCATACGAAGAATGACTCCAATTCCAAACAGATTTGGACAAAGCATTGGCTCATGCCTACCCACTCTGGACATGACCCACAACATATAAGAACGGATTCTGCGTGATAACGTAACAATCGCACGGAGGTCGTATGCGGTAAGCACGTTGTTAGCACGTACAACTCACATGCCATGTTCGGAACGTATGGTGCACGCAGTCACTCACTGTTAGGGGAAACCGTGCGTATGACGTATGCCAATGAAATCCTTCCGCACTCCCTAATCACGTTTTCGGAAAAGAATGCAGCTATATATATATAATACATAGAAACATTTGGCAATGCTTGGAGTCCACATCGCTACCCACCAACATGTCCGTTACTTGGCTCGACATTCAGTATAATAATTTATACAAAAAAGTTTGTCAGTGCAAGGAATCGTAGGTACAGCGTCAGGACTATGTAACTGAGTCAGTCTTAACAATACTTTTTTGGAACGTAATTATATATACTCGTATTATTTCCAAAGTGAAATACTAGTATATTAAGATCCGTGAAGTTGGCAGCGGGTTACAAGTTCGTAGTTCGATATTCAATTTCTAACTGATAGCCAATACCGAACTTGCACAAAGTTCGTTATTCGACACCCTTTGGCCAATACCGAACTGGTGTCCAATCTGCTGCCAGCACCAAGTTCGATATTCAACCCAAAAAAAGGCGAATACCGAACTGGGGTCGAATCTGCTGCCAGCACCAAGTTCGATATTCAACCCAAAAAAAGCCGAATACCGAACTGGGGTCGAATCTGCTGCCAGCACCAAGTTCGATATTCAACCCGAAAAAAGGGCGAATACCGAACTGGGGTCGAATCTGCTGCCAGCACCAAGTTCGATATTCAACCCAAAAAAAGAGGAATACCGAACTGGGGTCGAATCTGCTGCCAGCACCAAGTTCGATATTCAACCCAAAAAAAGGCGATACCGAACTGGGGTCGAATCTGCTGCCAGCACCAAGTTCGATTATTCGTTTCTACATTGTACAGTCACAAGCCAATACGCGAAAATAAGTTGAAACATGTCTTGTTATGAAAAAAAACTTTTTGTATCTTCTAAAACGTTTGAAAACCATGAAATACTGTACATGCATATGTTGTAGTTTGATTTGACTAACCACTGGCCTTGACATGCTTAATATAATATATATCTGGTGGTTTCGTGATATGAACCTATATCGCTGGTTAAGAATGAGAAGGTCGTAACTACAAAAAACCACACAATATTTTGGACAAAGCAAGAAAACTGTCTGACAATCACGCTTTACTTATGGTAAAACAAGCTTTTTCAACTTCAGTTTGGTCAACATGACAAATTCCGATTTTCATGCAAATATTATCATAAGAAGCGCCTTATGATGTAGATTTCAAATACGCATTTGTCTTGTAATTAAGGTCGTAACCTTCTCATTCTAAGCCAGCATTGTACGGATTCTCCAATAACGTTAAATGATAGTGATACGTTATCGTTCTTGTGATACATGGTGTCAATGAATTAATGTATAGGACTAATCGATGACCTCAATGAAATAATATTGATGATCCGAAGATGGGCACGTATGGAATTTGAGTCCTATCTGTTAAAATTTACACATATATCACCAAAACCGCACTGAGGGTTGATCCGAAATCTAAAATAAAGATTATCTCTTAACGCACCCTTGTTCACTATTGTTTATATGGGCATGGTGGTTATTGTGTTACTAGATAGTATCAAAAGTGTTAATCAGTATTCTATGTAGAATAATTCGCCTGGATCGGTAAGCAGCACGTATTGGATTGCTCATCGTGATATCTTCGTATAAGGACGCCAGTGTTTCAGATTATCGAACAGAATAGAACAGATTATTGTTCAACATTGTAGTATTCAATTCATTGAAACAATTGAGATAGTGACAATTACATGTATTCTCAAACTGTGAAAAATACAATCATGTTCAACTACAATAAGTGTTATTTTCAATTCATTACTTGATTAGCGTTTGTCTGTTTGTACGCAAACAAATCACGCCGAAACGCGATTCTTTTGACGGTGTTTTTTTATGATAATTACGCCGCTCAATTTGCTAGACGCGTTTTTAACAGTTTTGGTGGACTGACTTTAATTTGGAGCTGGATAAAATTGAATTTGAGAAGTTAATTATCAGCTCAAAAGGTGCACCGAGACAGCGAACACTTTAAAACATGCAGTAAGAGGATTTGAAGGACAGATTTCAATTATTTTGTTGACGTTATCGGATGTTCAAATCGATTACATGATATCGATCATTTGTATACAAAGTTTGACGAATTGACATTTAATTGTGTGTCAATACCTTTCATGTTACATGCGGTGTTAGTACGAAGTTTGACGTTTAATTGTATAAACAGCGGGGACTTCAACAGGAAAAGTGAGCATTTTATATTTCTTATCTTGTAAAAATAATAAAACTGACCGCTTTGAAATTTTAACATCCAGTTGCATAAGTTAATTGCATGCTTGTCGTTGGACAGTGCGGTCTGGAAAGCGTTGTTAGTATTATACTGTTGAATTCAAAATCTAAGTTGATACATCGAAACCGTGCATGTTGACAATAGTTTTGTTCAAACAGATATCGGTGGATATTAGTTTTAAAAATAATGGAAGGATCGTTGGCTTAAGTGTTTTATGTTTGATTTGATAATAATTGGATATTAGCGTTAATGCGGACATTACTTTATGAGAGTATAAAGACGATCTTCATGTTTTGGACAATCATATTGTGCGCGAAATAGGATTTTAAGAGTTCAAAGGCAATTTCTTAAATGTTTCGCGGTGGAAATATGATTTTATAGCATTACAACATTATTGGATTATGTGCGGGCTTGATTACGATATTATATCGGTTAAACCACAGGAAATAAATAAAGTATTTACTATTTAGTCAGAGTGCTACATATTAACATTAAAGACAGCGGCGTTCTTAATCCCCATTAATATCTCTTATGCCAATTCATAACAGAATTTTGACACCCGTATCTATATTTACTTAAGTATATTGTAAGTTTAGCGCTATTGAAAATAGACACATTAATTGATTTGTAAAAAGGTGTTGGAATTACCTTTATAGTAGATATTGACTTTTAGCTTTGAATATGTGAATAGATCCGGGGAGTTCTATACTGGCGTTTTGTCGCCATAATTGTGAAGTATACAATGAACGTGAGGAATAAATAAATAAACAAGTATTCAAAAGTAAGTTTTTGTATATGAATTCAAAAATCCAAAGCGTATTTTTAAATCTTCGATGAATGGAAAGGTCTTGTGACACGGAATTTGCGTTGAACTAAAAGCACTGGATTCATTTGCATGCGTTACAAAACGGCATGTATTACTGTATCGTACGGATATATTATTTTGTCTGCAATAATTTATGATTCGTATTTATTAATTTCAGAGACATTCTTCAATGCAGGTGACTACTATGGATTGGAACAGTGTGGTACCACGTGACCACGGAAGCTGATTCACAGAGCAACTGTTATGACATATTCAATATAATTCTAGCTCTATTATATCGAATTCTAGGAAATCCTTTGTGGCTGTAATCTAGTTTATGGATATACTCATTTAATTTTAATGCTGTGGAGTTCATTCTGATAGTGATTTATTCCTAGAAAGGTATAGGTTACAGATAAATCATATCCAAATACGGGTGATAATTTGACGTTATATACTTGTTTGTGGATTACATGTTCGTAATGGAACTTGGATAATTCATAATTCTAACTTTTATTTGACTGTTATCGAAAAATAATCTAATTGAGTGTGAGTGTGGAATTATTAAACTAGACTTAAATGTTGTGTGTAAAGTGATCATAGTGAGTCGTAGTCTTGGCGAATATATAACTGATTGATAGAAACCAACCCTTCCAACATGGAGACTTACTTGAGGAGAACCTACAACCAGAAGATGATCTCACTACCCAAACAGCTGATGGAGTTTAACGAAGACTGTCGGCAGTTTCCATTCTGGGATTACAGGTAAGAAACAATCACTTGATCTTGAAAATTAATATCAATTACTGAATATGCCATTCATGCTCACACGACCGACTTTTTTATAAGTAACAATAGTTACTAAATATGTGTATGTCAAAGAACTTGTGGCTTGCATCTTCTATCACATTGCTTCGGCGTTCAGTCAAGTAATTACTTATATCAACTATGATATTTTACCATTTAAAACAGATGTCTTCTCTCTAAAGGTACATGAGACTGCTAACTGCCTGGTTTAGATTAAAGCTATTCACACGAATAACTCTAAGTTGCCATTTGGCATATCATCAACGAATAGAGAAGTATGTACTGTAGTGTGTTTATTCTATTTGGGAAATCCATCCGTTTGATTTGCATGGCTATTATACATACTCGGGAATTATTTAATCAGATTAGAGAACACACTATTAGCTATAAACCGCGAATTATCACGTCCTTTGAACACAACATCCTCTCTTGGTGTGTATAAAGATAGCCTAATAGACAACTATCCGTGTTTACTTGCAATTTCTGATCACTATACAGGCGCCAGGTATGTTTAATGGCTCCCTAAATACTTCCCCTGTTTATATTATTATATTTTGGTATCATTTAGTTTGGCTTGAAATTCCCACATATAGGGTTTTGGCCATTATATCGAGGCTTAGGCACCACATATCCTCTATTTTCATTATACTGATCTTGCATCATATTACTTGTTGAGGTCGAACGAAATAGTGAAAAAAAAGTTTTGATATGTAGTGTTATTTTTAGGGTTTCTTTAAAAACAAGGTTTACAAATGCACTCATGTTCATACAGACTGCTTGTATATTATATACCGTGTACAAAACTGCTGATTGGATTTGTTGCTCATTAATCAAGGACACTACTACACTCCTCATTAGTAATTAGTAAAACAAAACGAAACGTGTCTGTAAAAAGACACTTGTTCACTTGTTAGAAAGTACTTCTTGTCTTTATATGAATAACCACGCTTTATACGAGTGATTAATTTTAAAGAAAGACACACCTTTCCTTGTGTAAGCGAAATACTGAGGGCACTTAAAAACAAAACCAACGTTTCTAAAAGACTACCACCCATTTCGTAACCAGATAACTTATCAAATTGAAATCGCTTTCATTTTCAATGAAGCGGTATACTTGATAAACAAATAAATAGCAAATCGGTCCATTTATCATGCATGAAATCTTAATTGTTAAGAGGTTATCGCTAGATTCAAGTTTTACAACCTGACCTTATCAATTTTTCATAACTTTTTGACAAAACCGCTCTTTTGACAATGCTATCACTTGAAAGAGTTTCGGACAAACTCTATCTATTTATCAATTGTTGCATCGATCCATCGTTCATCAGTGGTCGACAGCGTTTGTGTTCAGTGTGTAAATAAAATATCTGATTTCAATCAGGCGTGTATCGATCTTCAATTACCGCCCTGGGACATTGAACACGGACCTAAAATAGTAAAAAAAGACAAACCACGTGCATGTAGCGTAACCTCACGTGACAATCACGGACAAAAATTCGTGACGTTTATACGAGCGCTGTCAGATGGAGATGGTCCACAGATGCAGAATTTATTGCCCTCCGATAAATTAATTAAAAATTTGTCAATTTAACCGCTACTTTTGATTTCAATCTACAGTTATATTAGATCTACACAAGTTACAATTTGTGGGGCAATAAATAAACCGAAAACTGTAGATGTTTAAAAGCGCTAATTTGTGTGGCATGTTTAATTCTTCAATATTCTAACTGACACATTTATAAGTAAACGTTCTTAGAACAACTGTGTTTCTCAATCAGCAACAAGTTACACTGATTCTGTATATTAATTGTACGTGTATTACATTACGAAATATTCAGATTATTACAAATATATGTCAATTATATGAAACTTGAAGCGTTTCGCGTCGATTAAAAGTTATAAGTTAAACATAATGTTCATAATTTGAACAAAGAAACACTTCTCCATACTGTTTTGTCTGTGATCTATGCCGTATCAGAACAGAAAGAACAGAACAGAACATTTTATTTATAGACTTGAGCTATACAGCACATCATCATACATAATAATAAATGCATACACATAATAAACGTGAAAGGTGAAGAAAAAAAGAAAGAAAAGAAGAGTTTATATTAAACAAGTATAAGAGTCATTGAGAAATCAATAGGATAGTATTATAATTATGCAAAGCATAGTATCAATCCCCATATTCCACATGGTGACAATCAAAGTGATATTGATCTTCTACGTTGTTACATTAGTGACAATATATGAGCTAGCAATAATCCCATTCATCACCCTAATACTAGGAAACAATGTCAATATCATCTCAAAATCTTTTTCAAATTTACTTAATCATGTGAAATGGAACTATGCAAACATTTCGGTTCATCCCATTCCGGAGTCATTGACTGTTAATAATCGACATGTCACATGTGGGATCTGCTATGGAAAGCCATTCGTATCTCATCGTTTGTGTTCGGTGTCGTTTTGGTGTGCTGTTATGTGCATGACTGTTTTCGAGTATGACTATTGGCGATGTATCCACTGTCGACTAGACAATATAATCTAGATTCTCTTAAGAATATGAACACACTTATTTGAAAAAATGAATTCTTCGACTTCTTGTACACATGCACATGAGCGGGATGCTACAAGGTCATTATGTAAGAAATTTACGACATACACTAATTTAAGAAAATCGACTTTGGGTGTAAAAAAACTCAAGAACCTTGTTAAATTTTACTACGGTCAATAGTCATAACAGTCAGGGCGTTCCATACATTTGCATACCTTGAATTTACGATGTCCGTAATGCAATGTATGCTGTATGGTTAACTTGATCGACAGAAGTCCTTCTGCACGCAACCATGCAATCTTTGCAATTAAATATAATTGACACGATGCTATTCTATCACAGATAATCAATAAAACTACCAACACATGTGTTGTTCTATAAGTCGATAGGTGCAGTGACATTATGTATGGTTCAGAATGAGCATTAACGTCGCGTGACATCTACAAGACTGATTGTGTACACCGGAAAGCCCGGCGGGGACTTCATACTTTACATTAAAAATTCTAATTTTCTTAATTCTTATGATATCAACTTCTATATACTTGATAAGTTGATAGTGACATTGACATGTTATTATTTAACTAAATTAGTGAAATTGATCGATATTGATACACCCTGTTCGTGCCATTTCATTTCCTTAGACATGTATCAGTCAAAAGTGCCATGACAAAAAAATGACTAAAGGTGCTACTTAGTATATATGGACAGAAGAAGTTCGTAAATACAGAATTTTATTAAACACAACCCAATAATAAGACTCATTATTTGGGACTCGTAAATTGATCTCAACATTACGTTGGTTGTGATCTTGATTTTCAGATGATCTCATTATTAAGGCGATTTATAGGTGTGGTTTAATTGTACACAGTCATGTTTTCTAAACAGTTTTTGGAATGTTATTTACGTTAACTGTCAGTAATGCATACATAAATAATATAATTATTATTATTATTTATACTATATGTATAGGTATTGACATTTGTCCTTCCTTCCACTTCATTTAACATTTTACCCACTTCTTTTGGCACCAATACATTATGAGGAAATTGATAGTTTAATACACCTGAAGGAAGTGGCATAATTTGTATAATTTATGCGTAAATGCTTCGGAATGCATTTTATCTGTAATGGAAACCAGCCAATGACGTATTTCTTATTGACAGATTCATTCATAATAAGTATGATAAATATTTTGATAATAATACGCTCGTATATATTGCAAACTATCTAGTATATCAATTACATAAACAGTAGCAATGATTTGTTGTTAGATTTACGTCAAACACATTTAGTTTAGTTTATACTTTTAAAATATTTAACAAAGTTTAGGTTGAATGTAAAATAAGTTTTTTTTAAATTTAGATCAATCACTCTCGATACCCGAATCTAGATGTTATACGACGCATCAAATCTTCTTCGTTTCATGCAGATTATTCGGTAGTTTAAATTACACTTAAATTTTGGTACTTGATACTTTTGTTATACACTTTCCAATGAATCATACTGTGGGTTGTACTGGCTAACCGGTAGACGATCAAATGAAAACACTTTTATAATGATTGTTTTTATGATTTGCCTATATTTATTGTACATTGTATTTTATACTTTCAAATAACCCCAGAAAACATGCTAATCCAACTGATCAGTGTCCATCGTCTTAGTCTGTTTTAATTGCAGTTTTAAATGTTTCACGGGAGGCAACTCTTGTAATTACAATTTCAATGAAGTTGTCTCCCTTTGAAGAGAAATGAATAGAATATACCTAGGAATCATAGCAAAACTATGGTAACTACATCAATTTAAAGAGGCACATACCATAGTTTTGCACTGAACCCTCGATACATAATGCATGCTTACTGCATGTATAAATTCAATGTATTCTTTGGTTCTCGTGATCGATTTGATCAAAATATTGGTAAAATGAAGAGTTTTTAACACTGTGATATTGTGATCTCAATGTTGAGGTGGTCTTATTATTGAAGTGGTCTTTATGTTAGATCTTACTGTTAATAAAAAAAACACTTATCATCTCATACTTGTGACACAATTAAAATGATACAGTCATGTACTTGCCTGTATAAAGATCACGTTTGAGACATACATGACATTGGTAATATAGTTCAATATAGTTCATGCATTGTTGAGCACAATCATTTCAAGCGGTGTACAATAAATCAATCACAGATTAAATGAAACATAAATATTACGACGTTGAACGACCGAGTTTAAGTAACTTAAGCTATTGATATTACATCAATATTTCAAACAATTACATTAGTCTCAAACTTAGATGAAATTCGTATATACTTAAGTCATCTCCTCAAGTGGAACATCATTCAATATGACAATACTTTTAAGGGGATACTTGGGTTAAGACGATGAATGTGGCTTAAATAAACAATTCATAATTTGTAATCCGAATATAAACAATGCCATTTTGTTAAACAAATACACCCTTATTAAGTTAAGCAAAAATGATAATCATGGACATATTGTTCGTTACTATTGCTTATTGAAATCTTATCAACCGTGCTGTACTCGATTCATGGGGAAAGAATTATTAATTATGTTTTGATCGTTTTGGTACGTGTATCACAGCTGATTGGTACGAATTCATTGTATGCTATACAAAACTATGTAACAGATTTTTACTGGCGATAAAACTTTGAAAAAATCTGTCAGCAATATGTGACATTTGTGATACTATATCTAACATTTGCTCGGCTAGCTGTTGGGTTTAGGTATTACCAGATTAAGAGCTTTTAGGGATCTAGCGTTGAACTATTTACTCGCGTGTGTTTTGGATAAAAATGATTGCCTAGCTTACACTAATTAGAGCAATAAGTTCTTAACTTAATTAAGGAGGCAGCAGCGATCGAAGGGATAAACCGATATTAATCAGTGTACGCGTGTGGTTTGGAGAACTATATTAGTGCATGCACTAATTAGTAAACAAGTTATTAACTAATTAAGGAATAAAAAGTGACGTACATTTATTATTTATTATCTGATTAATACATTGGAATTAATTAACTAACTGTAGTAAGTATAGCACGTTTTCAGTTGGTTCATGTCATTGAATGGTAGTCGTTCTTTACTACATGTAGTTCATGTCTGACTCTCGGTCTGTTTTTTTGTCCAATGAATATACAGTGTAACATAATTATGCTAAAGCTGTGACATAAATTTATAAGATACGAGTACAACAGAAGCAATTCATTAAACTGTTCAGTATATCCATATTATAATAGTGATTCTGATAACTATCGATTTTACGTAATTTCACATTCTAAGACTGCAGGGAATTAACGATATTGCCGATGGATCAAGCCCCCCCCCCCTGTCCAGATCTAACGGTCGCGGGTTCGAATCCATCTTTGCGAGACTGGGACCACGAGTTTCTCCGACTTAGACTAAATCTTTGCAGAAAATGACTTAAAGAGATTCAATAGAGAGATATTTACGTACAAGAAAATCTGATTTTTTAGGGCTGAATGTCCGCCTAATTCGAGATTTCAATAAATATGTTTTTACCTATATCAAATATTTTGTTTACCGTCGTGGTCATCACGTGGTACGTTGAACAGGTGGTTACCATGTTTGCATGTTTCACACACACTATACATCAGTCTAACTTGAAGTTTCATTATCTAACGAGACAAGACTATTTTATTACCTCCAGTGTGGGAGAGCTCAGAAGGTTTAGTACTTGTACTACATGGATTTCTATATTTTCAGGTCTCGACGTGGAAGTACGTCACTATCAGGATCATGTACGTCATCGTCCGGCTCCTCATCATTCGACAGTAAGTTAACAGTTTTATGTATTTCTTCTATCTTCCATTTCAAGTATTGCATGGGAGAACGTTTCAGGCGAATGTTCGAACTCATGTTTATTTAGAATGCCAAAATGCCTATTTTATGTCTTTATTTTCCCATTTGTTGATTTTGGAGGATATCAGGTTTTCAGAAAATCCCAATTTTACCAATAGAATTGTATATTACAATTACATAAACTCTTACACAAACTCTTACACATATTTCTGCTTAAGTACTTAGTATCAAAGTGAGTATCCGTCAAAAAGCTAGTTGGTTAGATACGTGCAAAACGGTTGCCACATAGATTTAATAAAATAAATTTGTAATTATAAGGGTATGCCATGTTGCAATAACTTGTTACATGGCATTATAGTCGAAGCTTAATAAGTCACTTGCCTCCGGGTCCGAATATCATACATTCGATGGCCCCGTACTGAATGTCTTGTATTACCAACTCTAATAGTACCTAGGCCTACTACTTCTAAATTTGTTTCTTCATATTTTGTTTTTTATGAAATTATTAATGGATAGTGTCATTATTTAATGTAAAAGAAAGAATGAAAATTGAATACCGAGTCCTTGAAAATGTCATTATCTTCTATAGAGTATAGACCCACACCTGGTGATGTATGAGTGGTTTCACTTAATTTAAGGTGGTCTGTGCGTAAGCTTGATGTATTGTATGATTAGGTGACTTAAATTTACTATCACCGTATTCATTGTCAGTAGTTGATCGATTTCGTGGTGAATTGTCAGTTATTTGAACTATTGTGTTGACAACGTCGGAAATGTATGTTACAGAATAAAACGTATGATTTCCGGCGACACGAAAACATCATGTAAAATTGAATGTTATAATTAATATCTCCATAGCTAAACACGCATATGAGTAATATTATGAACAATGGATTTAAACAAATATATTTCATTTTGTAGTACATGTTTTAAGTTGTTTAAGAGTAAGACATACTTTTATGTTTAGTTTTCGTTTAAATTTCTTGTGAGCTAGCAAAAAAGAGATCCATAAAATATCCCGATATAAAAATTGTATAATCTGCGGATAAGGTTTTGAAAAATGTTTCAGTTTTTCTGTGTGAACCGTTAAATTAATTTGTGAAAGAAATACAGATTTTGCTGATATCATGTTGACCTTAGATATCCCTATAAATATGTTGCTTAATACGAATAATGCAATAAAAATAATCTACAATAATCTGCCTCGGCAATCAATCTACGTTCACTACGATTTAGCATATAGCTAGTTTATTAATTGGATTCCTAGTTTGATTTTAACTAGTTATATAAAGTACCGAAGGTTTCACGCAGTGAACTAAAGCGTCCAAAAGAAAAGCGATTATAAAAGGACTCAACGAAACATAACGGGACTGAACGGATCCATGCACGTCTTTGTTTAGTCTCAAATTCTCAATACTGATTATTTTCTCTGATTTCCATATTTGCCAATAAAAGAATCATGAATGGCACCCAATTAGCTCAGAAGTTCCGTCAATGAATCATATAATTAATCTGTATAATGCCATCAGAAATCAGAAACCTCTCAAGAATTACGGACAGGAAATTTAATTTCTCATACGGAATATGTTTGTCTTCTTCGAACATTGTTGAAGTGTTTACTCGGATTTGGGAGCGGAACTGGTATTAAATATTTGATATTTGAAGAAATTAGTGGAATTGACAATACATACATTTACGTATGAAAACTCCCACTGGCAATATAATGATAGACAGCGTAGAACCGTTATACAAAATAGGCAGATTTTAGTAAATAAAAAGCAAATTTCAAACAATGGATTTTAAAACTGTGAACTAATTCTAGTAGGCGGAATGTGGAATAAAAGTAATACCTTACATTGCATAATACAATGATTCTTTCTTCATTTTTTCTATTTTAATAACACGAATATGCAACCTTGGTCAAATGTTGTTGATGAATCTATTGGAAATATAATTCACATTTGGTGGATATATATCATTAATATACATAAAGCAATTGACCGATATGTGAAGGAAAAATCGAATGACTGTTTCAGTCGAACGAAATAAACTAGTATCTTGATGAATGGAGATTCCCTTGTGAACCCTGTTCGTAACAATTACAACTTTTGAAAGCTCTTCGTTAGCATGATAACACGCGGACCGAGTTCGCGAATAACATTCGTTTATTCTTGAGCTTGAACATTATATGAAATGTGTTTATGTTTGCAGGATGCAGTTTGTCGTCTCTTAGTTCAATCCGTTCAGCGGATAGTGTAAGTGTCAACTCGAGTACACTCAGTTCAGACTCGGATTCCAGTATGACCAGTAGTGACACCTACCGGTTACAACTACAGTTTGTTGTTGACAAACACGAGGTACGTATAATCTACAAACTCTGTTGTTTTTAAAAAATGATTTAAAAAGAATGCGCGGTTGCCAATGCCAGTCGCTTTTCAAAACCCTGTAAGAGTATATTTGTCAGCAGTCCAACGCTAATGGGTGATTTTTATTTGCCTCGCCATTTTCTCCATGCGATTGCATAGTGACCTAATGTTTTTCGTAGTTCATATTGCTAGTTGTGTGGTTTCGAAGATGCAAAGTATTTTCTACGGACGTATAAGTATGCATCATGCCTGTGTAGAATAATTGTCGACACTTTTGTTTAGTACTGGCGGTAAATTCCAGGAACACTTGTTAAAATAACAACAGTTGCAAAGATGAAATACCAGAGAGTTCACGAATATTGAGTTCATTTCAGTTAGTGATTCTTAACAATAGAAAAACAGTAGCATCAATCCGGTTTTTTAAGTGAAACACGACATTTATTGATTGCAAGGATAGTTTGTGATGTGTCTCGGATCCCTTAAAGTGACAATGACTCAGACTCGTCAGGGGATGGCATATGGTTCACATGAATAATTGATTTTAATTAGACATAAATGTGATCAAATAACATTCATTTTATCGGGATATTCATTTTGTATTTTGCAAAATAAATCAACTAAGTAGCTTATTTCGGTGATGTTATCTTGATATAATTTGGGCGTTGCTGCATAACGTAGATAGAATAGAAAATATAATAACGGCCCTTATACTATGCTTTTAATGTTAGTAAACTAAAGTAAACGATAGTGCGTGAACAACTGTATTTACTTAACTTTGTAGCTACCGGTATTACAATGTCTGTTCTAAATTGTCTAATATTCGTATATTTCCCGCCATGAGTTTTCTCTTATTTGCTACATAATTAGTTGTACGAACACTAGTCACATAAGCATCCAGTACGTTTTATGAGATTGAAACCCTATAAAAACATAAGGACAGTTCAAACTTACAAAAACTTGTACATGTTTAAAAAAATAATGGTCAAGTTTTATCTATACGCGAAAATGACATTATATACACGTCGACCATGCCTTCGGCTTCGATAAATGTGTGTCTGTACTTGGCTTTATATTAATAATTTGCTCACTGTTTTCAGGTAACGCCATTGCTTGAACTGTATCAACCGGTGCTTGATTGGGTGGACCAGGATTTGAAACTCTTCAGAGTTGGAGAAAGGAAAGATGAAATGACCTGCAACCAATCGTATTGCGAGCCGAAGCGGATGTCACGAATGCCGGGTATTGCCGTGATGTTATTCCTTAGTGAGGAGGGGCCGTTAGGCTATGAGCGGATACAAGCTGCTAAAAGACGTTTTGAGAAACCTCCTTGGAAATTCCATCATAGTGAACAAGTTGGACATAATAAGATCAACCCATATCCTTATAACAGCACGGACTACTTTTATACGTCGGAAGAACTTCCGTTATGGGCAATACGGTTAGTGCATTGTGGGAAGGAATTCATACGCATGGTGTTATTTACTAGTGAAGAGTGTTGGACAGATATGATTCATTTCTATACGTTAATACTCGGATTTGACCCGGATGTGAATAAAGACGATTTCTGTATGTTCACCGTGCAGTCACGTGATCATTACGATGTGCAATTCGCGTTGAAAAAACTCAAAGGTGAAACTAGTCCTCGTGCATTAAACTCAGTGAAACTTCAGTTCAAAGTTAAGGAAGTGGGTAGTCTGGTTCCTTTGTTTCCGAATGTGTGTCGACCAGTGTCAGACGGTGTTTGGGAGACGCATGACCATGATGGTAATATTATCACCATTGACGTCATTGAAAAACCGCGCCAAAAGTCATCCACCCCGGACAAAAGAAGCGTCCGTTCATCACGAGGCTCATCGAGAACATCATCACGTTCCAGTAGATCATCAGTACAATCATCCAAATCAGTGCAATCTTTAACTTCAGTGACATCATCATCTATGACGTCATCAGTGACATCATTAGGAAGTGACCAATCAGATATTAGTGATATTTCTTCGCAAGGAAAAGACAATGATGATATTCCACCTAAACTCCCTCCCAGAATTCCACTGAACACGAAACGGAAGCCAATGTTACCACCACCTCTACCAGATAAGCCAAACCAGTGTATATCTGCATTGAAGGGATTTTACGTGTGATATAAAGTTATAAACCTAATTATGTCGACATGAAACTTGTGCCATTCCTGTAAAATCGATTGGTGGTGATATTTCTATGATTTAGACTCTAACGACTTCCTCCAAATCGATAGGGCCTACAACGTTCTCAGTACGTAGTCAGAACTACGGGGGACAAACGCTGCCATAAATATTTCCTGTAAATTCATTGAACGTTAGTAATTTATTTCTACTTCATTTTAGGAACACATGTATTGACTTGTTCCCTTGAGCAAACATGCTTTCTCCTATGTCATTGGTTGTGTATTTGTTTTACTACATTTATTCATGACACAGAATCTTGACGAGTTTATTGTAGAATCGAATTCAATCGATGGTGTAAAGCAACTGCCATGTATTACATGTATATCTGGGGCCTTATTTACCACTGTCGTGTATTACATGTATACCTGAAATCAGGAAACAAATTTTTTCTGTTACGGAGTCGGAATAGCCCAAACTTACCAAGTCACTCGATTGTGGTCCTTGTTTTACAATGGTATAATATGAACTAACTACACCTAACTCATGTGGCCAACTTGTGTTCAATTTTACATAATATATACTGTTTGTTGTTTTGATATTTCTGATGTTTTGTAATCCAAACATGCATACATATGGTGTTTATATTGAAACGATTGACTTAATGCATGTTAGCATTAGCGCAATTATATACACTTACAGTCAGTTACGCATTTCTTATATACATACTGGTACGACAATGTCCCATACCCTGGGTCGCAATGTGTCCGAGGTATATTAAATTTTGTTAATAATGGCCGAAACTTAAACAAAACCTTCCATTCAGAGAGGCCGTAACGTACATGAATATAAATATAACATTTAAAATAAATGCTTTGCCAAATTATATCATTAGAAAGGATCATCTAACCCATAATCTGTGTCATCAGGTGTCCGTTGCCTATGCAAATCGTTACGTATCGCTTTCCACGGGAGGTTATCCATGCCTTCTATATTCAATTGAACGGGGGTAGCTGAATAAAGGCGCTGGGTAGCGCTTTGCTAAGGCAACGGACACCTGATGTGGTATTTGTTATAAGATAAGTTGTATAGTTTGTATAATACATTGTATATAGTTAATGTAATATATTGTATATATGTATGTAGACTAATGCTGTTATTGCTGTGAATATAGAGCTGACCATAAATGTATTAAAATACATTTAAAATTTGAATTGTGTTTGTTGTATCCATGCCTAATCCACACATCCCAAGTCCCAAGTCCCACTGGTCGATAGTATTCCATGCACCTGGAATCTTCACTGTCAAATTTTACTGGCCCCTATTTCCCAAAGCAACACATTCTGATCAAGCAAGATCTCATCTCAAGTATTGGCATATGTCTTATGCAAATTCCAATGCAATTGGCATCACTTTATACAAAAATTATAGCCTGAGATTATTGAAGCAGTATTTCAAAAGCTTGATCTACAGATTTTTCTATAATTCTGACTATGGTTTTAGCAAAATCTCAATTTGAGTTGAGATTTCTACTTGCGATGCTTCGGGACGGGGAGATCGGGACCATGAGCCGTCTGACTTAAATTAGCACTTACCTTAAACTGACTACTAGTACATGTATATTGAAGCAATGCAATTTAACAGTGGATGTATTGTGTACGTTTTCAACACCGATTGTTTGTTTTCATAATCGGGGAGTATGTCGAAGACGCTCGAGATATAATACAAACACAAATCTGAAATACCGATATTGCACGATTTGCTCGCGGAAATGATATATTCAAAGCAAAAACCTTGAAATATATTTTTGCATAAAGGTCAGGTTCAGGTCAATGCAACCAATCTATACCTCAAAGTTATTTACTTCAAATATTTGCACTCTGATTGTTGAGAAGTCGTCAGTTGATTGCAGGTTCATAATTCCAGGGAAAATGTACATTTGTACATAAATTATAACCTGCGCCAGGAACACTGTAAACGCATTATGAAGATTTCCAGACAAATGTACACAAAATGTTACCAACTAGATAAACGGTACACACACTACGGAAAATTACAAAGTCCAAGAAAATGTGTAGATTGTTACAACGTCCAGGAAAACTCTACGAACATTCTTACAACTTGCAGGAAGTTATACAGCAATATATTCGGGGATAGATGTACACAATTGGTC
This sequence comes from Spisula subtruncata, assembly GCA_963678985.1. Classification (NCBI taxonomy): domain Eukaryota; kingdom Metazoa; phylum Mollusca; class Bivalvia; order Venerida; family Mactridae; genus Spisula; species Spisula subtruncata. The sequence goes on from OY787671.1 coordinate 5,998,968, forward strand.
ACAATTTATCCACAAGCCAACAAAACTGTAAACCGGCAGATTCTAAGCAATTGTACACAACTATATGCAAGGGTAAATGTACACAAATTATAACAAACTCCAGTGAAACTATATTGTACGCACATCGGATTACATAATTATACAACAAGGAATTGTGTCCTGTTCAAACTATTTGTCCGAAGCGCAAAGTTTTACTTCTTTATACTCACTGGCCGAGACTGTGCCGCCGTAGCTCAGTGGTTTGAGCGTTTTCCTCCTTCCTAATCATGCGATCCAGGATCAAATCCGGGTGGAGACATTCACAAACCTCATTCAGCAGACTGGCAAATAAAGGTAAGGCATTAATAATTAAACATAAAAATAATTGTAAGAAAATTAAACTTGCCAGGGGAAGCAACTGTGTTCGACTTATTTGAAGTCGGAAAGAGTGACATCCCCTGGAAATCAGGGGAAGCAACCACTGTGCTCGACTGTGCAGAGTTACTTCCCTTCGCAAACCAGGGGAAGTGACTGTGTTCGACTAATTTATAGTCAGTACATAGTCATTTCCCTTGGCAAGCCAGCGGAAGCAACTGTTTTTGACTTGTTTTTTGTCAGTACATAATAACTTCCCTTGGCAAGCCAGGGGAAGCAACTGTATTCAACTTATTTGAAGTCGGTAAGAGTTGACATCCCCTAGAAATCAGGGGAAGCAACCACTGTTCTCGACTTATTTTTAGTCATTGCAGAGTTACTTCCCAGGGGAAGCAACTGTGTTCGACCAATTTTAGTCAGTGCAGACTTACTTCCTACTTCCCAGGGGAAGCAACTGTGTTCGACTTATTTGAAGTCGGTAAGAGTTGATATCCCCAGGAAATCAGGGGAAGCAACAACTGTTCTCGACTTATTGTCATTACAGAGTTACTTCCCAGGGAAAGCAACTGTGTTCGACTTATTTTAAGTCATTGCAGAGTTACTTCCCAGGGGAAGCAACTGTGTTCGACTTATTTTTAATCAGTGCAGAGTTACTTCCCTTCGCAAACAAGGGGAAGCAACTGTGTTCGACTTATTTTAAGTTGGGAAGTGTGACTTTCCTTGGAAATAAGGGGAAATAACTCTGTTCGACTAATTTTTAGTCATTGCATAGTTACTTCCCAGGGGAAGCAACTGTGTTCGACTTATTGTAAGTCTTTGCAGAGTTACTTCCCTTGGCAAACCAGGGGAAGAAACTGTATTCGACTCAATATAAGTCGTTAAGAGTGACTTCCCTTGAAAACCATGGAGAGTGCTCGGTTCTGATAAAAGCTGGGACGATAAATCCCAGCGCCGTAACTACACTGAGTTGCCTCGCCTAAAATTTGCGGACCAAGCATTTTGTTTGTTATAAATATAAACATGTAATAAAATATCCCTGAATGTATTTAAAATAAAATGTCTCAAATTGTCGCATGTAATAAACAATGAGGCAATTTATTCTGAGACACTAGGTTATCTTTATCTAGTATGTACACGACCGTATGTATGGATCCAACGGCAGACTATGGAAAGCCTTGACTGTCTTATACGTACAAAATGAACGTTGTTGTGTCCAAATAGCAATATATTAAGCCACGTTGTCAATATATTAAGTCAATATATAGAGAATAATAGGTTAGTGCCGTGGATGAGAAAGTTTATCTGGCAAGGCGCAGGAATTTATCGGGTGAGCCGTAGGCGAATCCGATAATTTCCGCAGCCGAGCCGGATAAACTTTTACTCACTCCACGGCACTAACCTATTATTCTATTTATCCGGTCACTACATCTGCTTTAAAAAAGGAATAAAAGTCGGACTATTTATTTGCCTTTTCATTATTTGTGCGTAACGTCACGTTCGTTCACTGACGTCACGACAAAACAACAACGTCGGACATCTTGATAACGTCATGTACACGCAGGTAAGTCGTAGAACAATTATTGATCGACCCAAGCTCATTTTAAATAGGAAAACCTCATCCTCGGATACAGAGTTTCAGCCGGCGACCCCGCTTTAAGAAGAAGTCCGTCAGATCACGTGATGAGGTGACGGTTTATTGCAAGTCACATGACCACTTGACGGTTTATTGAAAGTGTTATCCGGCACCCTGTTATCGGGCTGATTTGGCCGGAAGTGACTGGATAAATCAGTATATTCAGTGAGAACGTCATTATATGATGCCGATGTGACCTTATATTGAGTCAATCTGTCATTATACGATGTGCATTTATGAATATATTAAGTGAAACAGTCGTCATATCGATTCAACAAGACAATATATCATGCCGATGTGACCATATATTGAGTCAATCTGTCATTATATGTGCATTTATGAATATATTAAGTGAAACAGTCCTTGTATTGATTCAACAAGACAATATATCATGCCGATGTGACCTTATATTGACTCAATATGTCATTATACGATGTGCATTTATGAATATATTGAGTGAAACAGTCCTTATATCGATTCAACAAGACAATATATCATGCCGATGTGACCTTTTATTGAGTCAATATGCCATTATACGATGTGCATTAATACATATGAATATATTAAGTGAAACAGTCGTTATATCGATTCAACAAGACAATATATCATGCCGATGTGACCTTATATTGAGTCAATATGTCATTATACGATGTGCATTTATGAATATATTAAGTGAAACAGTCCTTATATCGATTCAACAAGTCAATGTATCATGCCAATGTGACCTTATATCGAGTCAATCTGTCATTATACTGAGTTCATTTATGAATATTTTAAGTGAAACGGTCCTTATATCGATTGAACAAGACAATATATCATGCCGATGTGACCTTATGTTTAGTCGACCTGTCAATATATTGAGAGCTAGTGCTCTGATATAAAACCAATCAATCATTTCGTGGAGTCGTCTGAAAATGACAACATACGAGGTTCTTATTACTCATTATAACGACGGTTTCAATAAACATATTGATAATTTGGCATAATATAATTTTCAGACGACTCCACGAAATGATTGATTGGTTTTATATCAGAGCACTAGCTCTCAATATAGTGGCTTAATATATTGCTATTTGGGCACAACAAAGTTCATTTTGTACGTATAAGACAGCCAAGGCTTTCCATAGCAGACGCTCAGAATCAGAAATTTGCGTCGCAATATACACTTTTTCGGTACGGTTCGAAAATTCGTCTTCAACATATATGTAAAATAAAATGCCTGAATAATAAAAATATATTACAAGCTGTCGCAAGTTATAAACAAAGAGTGCAACTTGAGGCACTACATTTGCACCTTAATGGTAGTATACATTGTGCAACGTGAGGCACAAGAATTGCACCTTAATGGTAGTATACATTGTGCAACTTGAGACACTAGATTTGCACCTTAATGGTAGTATACATTGTGCAACTTGAGGCACTAGATTTGCACCTTAATGGTAGTATACATTGTGCAACTTGGGGCATTAGATTTGCACCTTAATGGTAGTATACCGGACACTTTCCCTTTATTATATATAGAAAGCAATTGGCACCGGCACACCATCCCCTTAATATAGCCGCAATCCAGGTCAATGTTCTGTGAGTAAAAATAGTTAATATGCCCATTTTCGCTCGCTACGCTTGTATGGTACAGTTTTACAATCAATTTAATAGTGAAGTGGGCTACACATTTAAGAATATAAGCATGTGCATGTAAGTTTTTTCTCCTTTGAGCTCTTGTTTATGTGTTATGAATTTTCTTGATGTTCCGTTTCAATACCAAAACAAGGGACCAAAGAATGTAGCAGATGAATTTGTTTGAATTCCCGTGGAGCATGACATTGGTCCCTTAATTTACTTGCATTCAAATCGTTCAAGCTTCCCTTTAACACAAATGTGCAGCCTTCGAGTTCGTAGAATATGCTGTTGAAAGGTGTCTTCGTCTTCACAGTAGCTGTATCAGTGACTATTATCAATTAGAAAAATAGTTTCTATAGGCTACATAGATAAATCTATAAGTGAATACTATCAAATACAGAATATGTTTTGGCATGGTGTTCAAATAATGTAAATAATGTTTTTCTAGCTCGCTTCGCTATTCTACTTTTCTGGATTTGTCAATGTTGAATGTGTATTCGGTGGTTTAATTGCGTGCTTTCAGAAACGTTCTAGGTTAACAAATACACTGGACCACTACATGATCATAACTAAGGATTGCATCGGGCGCAAACGTACCCCTTTTACACCAATTTAAGTGGTCCTGGTTAGAAGTGCAATGTTTTACATTTGTAAATAAATTCGGCTCGCTTCGCTCGGCAAATGAATTGAACACATATTTAAGAATGTCATGTAGAGAGTAGTTTGTGTTACCTGAACCTCAGAGAAATCATGATCTTTTCGCTTGCCAAATAACTACTCGTTTGCATGACATGCAACTTAGAGAAACAGTGCATTTTCTTTGACTCGCATTGTTTGTCACATAACATCAATGCTTCATAAGTTCGTGTAGAGAACGAATTTATGTGACATGCAGCTCGGGTAAATAATGCGAGGATTGATCATACCATTTAGAGAACGAGTTTGTGTGAGCTAGGGCAAATCATGCATCTTTAAGGATTAATCACACCACGCGAGTTAGTGCTGACAAATATTGCTTGCCAAATAATTTATCACCATTCAATTTCATGTAGAGAACGAAATGTGTGGGCTGATACAAATAGTGCATTTTTGTGGCTCGCTTCGCTCGCCAAATTATTTATGAGCATTAATAATATTATGTGGAAAAAAATGTGTGTGGGCTCGGACAAATAGTGCCATAAATTTAATTTGTGTAAGCTTCAACAAATAGTCCCTTTTTCTGGGAAGCTTCGCTCGCTAGATACATTGTAAATATTCAAAATAGCATGTACAGAACGAATTTGGACGTCCCCTCTTGTAAATACCACGTCACACAATCAAAACCCGATTTTGCACCCCTTTGGAAAATTCCTAGTTACGGTCATGTCCAGCCCCAAGGCTGCCTCGGCTAAAATTCACTGAATCCCAATTGGAAGTGTCACTTCTCTTTGTGAACAATGAACGATTGCAATCGTACACACATAAACAACTGCTTAATTTCTAGAAACAGAGTTTCCTATAAATGAATATGATAATAACGTCAATGGACTTTCTTGTGTAATAAATCTTACAATTCATCCATTGCAATCCGATTTTAATAAAAGCTGTGCTATGTATTATTTGTCCTTTATTTTAAAATTACCAGTAAAAAGACGAAAAAATAAGACAGATATTACTGAATATATCATATCTTTGTTCAAAATATATAATATCTATGTTCAATAACATCATGATTTGTGCCTCTGGGCAAATGTTACTTGTGTAGTAACGCGCAATTTTTGTATTCCAACTTTAACACATTTAACAATGCTATATTTGTAAATGCACCGTCTACCTATTAGTCGAGGGCTTTAAAAATATTCCGAATGTCATGTATGTGTCTTGACCTGGCATTATAATCATTGTTTTCAATTTAATACGAGGTTCATTCAATATATTCGTAGACAATCGTTATCATTTCATTATATTCATATTTAAATAATAATTTCTCTTATCATTATAAACATTTATCTATTACCTACCGTAGATACAAATTTATCTTTGATTATGCAACACAGTAACATGTCATGAACCGTTGTATTACCATAGTAACGCGCTACCACCCCCGACCGACGTAACGTACCGTTTCCACTCGTTCAACTAGTTATAAATTCCGAATTATTTAATTTATATTCCCATATGTTTGCCAGATTATTGAAAGATATTATCATAATATTTTGTGAAATTATTAAGTTGTTTGGTCGTTTGAGTTTTAATTGAGAAGTATTTGATCTATGCCTATCACGTTTTCAATTACGTCAAAATACCGATGAATTTACGCCAGCAAATTCATGCAACTAATAAATTGTGCACTTGTCTTGGAAATACACAACAAACACACATAGGCTGCTAATGAGAGCAAGCGGAAAGCATGCAGTATTCAGTGTTCCTGTGTGTTAGTGACAAAATCAAATTTCTTAAGAGCAGCATGGTATTAAAATTGATACAGGGATCGAACGAAATTTAAAGACATAAGGACGTTTGAGGGAGCGCCAGTCGAAATGTGCGATGCGTTTCAATTTATCATACAACCATTAAGTCCAGCTTAATTCTTAACTTTGAATACATAAAATGTTGTGGTAGATCTATTTAATAATATACAACTTAAATATTTGTGTTTAATTCGATATTAATGACATACTTCAATTTCGGGTTTACCATTTGAGAAATATCAAAACGCCAATTACGTCGCTGACGTCAGAATATATTTCCATTGGGTAGTGGTTGTGGTAAGGTGATAGTTTTATTTTAGCCATATTTTCTTTAAAAATGCGTCGTTTCGTGCAAAATTTTCTGCACTTGTGTCAGAAAGGCTGTCGTTTAGTGTGATGTAATTAGTTATTCCCTGTCAATATGTATTAAAATGACGAGTCCATGCCACGAATTTATTGAATGACCCTCGTACTGGTCAAATAAATAATCAAATTATTTGTCATGTTAATGATATAATTAATAAATATTTTTATCATAGCAAATACTTATAATAGCGCCTTATACAGCAAGTCTATATTAAAGCGCTGTTAATGCGAAACTTCAGTTGATTCTTTAAAAGTTAGTATTAGTCTTAAATTCACTTGGAAAACACTGATATGTTTTTTTTTAACTGGTGAGTTTTCAGTGCTTTTTTGAAGAGCGCCAGAGTCAATGTGCCACTTATCAACTGGCAGACTATTCCTGAACATGGTGGCAGCGCACTTGCCAAATCGCCATAAGCCTTAGTTCTTGTTCGTGGTATGTAATTAACATTTCTTACCTTTCAAGCCTTTGTTAATCGTGTTTATACCAATCAGAATTAAGCCTTAGTTACGTTAAAACCTTATAATTTCTGTATTTATATGTTTGTCATTAATGTTTAATCTTGATTAGTTGTGTTCATGTCGTATCATACGCGACCCTTAATTGGAAATAAACATATCCTATCTGTAATTATTAATTATTGCCTGCACAACCCTCGAGTAGCTGATGTACATATGCGTGGTTCATTGGTAAGTACCGTTGATATATGAAACTCCCTTTTTAAACGGTAAAATAAATACCCATTTAAGAATTAAGTCTAATCACACAAAGTGGTTTTTATAATCAACGAAACCCACTGTATAAACAAACCGATTTCCGACAATTGCAATCACGAGTATAGTGATCAGATTTTACATGTGCTTTCAATAGTAATAAATGATACAAATTGAATTTTATAGTGTATAAACTAAATCACTGTATGACTTATCGGAATCCTTTAAAATTCAACTTGTATCATTTGTTTTAAAATAGATTCCGTCGTTGTTATGGTGATCGGTTTCTAAAAAGTACCCATATCAAGGAAACAAGGGTTAAGTGGCGAAAAACACTTGCTATTTTACCCCTCAAGCAAAAACTCACAAATTGGACACCTTTTATTAAAATAAGAATATGATTTTAAATTGTGACACAATTTTTAAAATTTACCTAAAAAATTTATCAGATTATGGATCTTTGATCTTTAAATGCCAGTTTACGTTATGTCAAAAACGTAGAGACTGACGTTCGCGACGTCACTCATACAGTAGGCGGTAGTGGTTGGTTTAAAAAGTCGGTAACTGTGTAAGTGTATGGAATAATGTGTTTAATTGTTCAGAAACAGTTTAATAAGAGTCTCCTCTTTCTAACCATATATTATCAACATTTTCACAATTTTGTCACTAAGCCCGGTTTTCCTGAGGAACGGCTCAATTATGTACAGTATCACAAAATTGAAATACAGAATTTTGCCATCGTCATTTTGTCGCTTATTTTTTAATGGCCTATAATTCGAAAGCCTGTGCATACGTCAACGAACCTCCATAGAGTCACACAATGAAATTATCTTCCTTTCTTAGGTATGTGATGCATGCTAGGTACAATAGAGGACTGGTGACTAGGGCATAATGCGACTCCCAAGAGTACTCCCTTTGTTGCCAAATCAAGGACTACGTACCGGTTCCTATGTACCTATTTCAAGAAGAAATGAAATGTAGTTACCAGTAGTAAAATACAAGTCTTGAAGTTATCCCTTATCCCAATAACCATGACAATGTTCGAACGTGGGTAGAAGACGATACGTTGGCTTGTCAAATGTTTAGGTGAATTCTCGTAGAATAACGCTCACGTGTTCTCCTTTGGCATGGTTGGAGCAAACACACATATTCCATGGTTAAGTGGTTTGCTCTCTTCTAACTACTCATATACAAGTGCTGGTAAGTGTACGTGTGCCGTTTTGTGTCCAACGGATGGTATTCAATATTTTTTTAATACTGATTTTACTAGACTTAAAGGACAACCAATCAGAACACACCATATTAAACTCTTGGTCAGTATCAGGCAATATGATTGGCTATCCTAATTCTGAAATTAAATAAGAGCAAAATTGAATACCATCACTGGAGACGACCCTGCAGTAGTGTACTGTACATGAATCTGCTCTTACGGCTAGCACCAGTTACTAGATTATCATGCTCGTCTATCAAAAAAGAATTTCGAACTGTCCTTGTTTACCTTCTTCAAAAAAGGTGTTCAACAGAGTCAGTGTAATGATTCAAACAATGCTTAAACAAACCAGGCGTCCGTTGCCTAAGCAAAGCGCTTTCCATGGGAGGTAATCCATGCCTTCTATATTTAATTGAACAAGAGGTAATTTAACTAAATGAAAGCGCTTGGTACGCTTTGCTTAGGCAACGGACAGCAGGTAACAAACTTAACTCTGAAACACCCTTTGAGCGAGACAAGAGGGACTAAAGGCATACCTGCAAGTACTCCCATTAAAGTGGAGTTACTCCTATTTTCGTTGTTAGTTTCTGGTTTTCCAAATTCAACTAACTTTGAACAAAGGTACATTTGATTCATTTCATGATATTCTGTCCCATATTTATAACCTCTAGAATAAATACATTCCTTGTTTAGCATGTAAATCCCTTTTAAAGCACATTTAAGTGCATCTTCTGAGTCAGACATGCTTTGCTTTATCACTCCTATTTTGGATTTACCAGCTTGACAGGTACTTAGTATGCTAAAGAGCTCTAAAGCTCACCTGTCACAGTGGGCACCGATGGCAACATAGAAATCATTTACAACTTCTAAGGACTTAAAATACAGCCTTTATTGCATGAAAAAGAAAATAATATTGTCTTAACCATGCAGCGTCCTTTTTATTTACGTTACACAAGCCGTATTGGTATATTAGGCCATATTTGTGACATCTGGTGTACCCCACACGCATGTTTTCTTGACTGGGTTTTTTTTCCTGGGTGTGCCAATATCGAACTTTACCTAGATTTTGTTTAGATTTTCATTCACCTTGTTTCATAAAGATTAGGCTAAAACTGTGACCTGTAGTGACTACACAAGGTTTTCGATGATAATTCATTTGACCTAGTTTTGCAATATCAAACTTTACCTAGATTTTGTTGAGATGAACATTGTGACCAGGTTTCATGATAAATATTCTGGGCCAAATTTATTACCTCTAGTCGCCAAAATTGTGATCTCTGGTGTATACACAAGTTTTTCTATGATTTGACTTAGTTTTTTTGTCACAAATGACCCAATATTGAACTTTTGAGATGATCATTGTGACTAGGTTTCATAAATATTCTGGGTTAAATTTATGCCCTCTAGTCCTAAAGGCCAAAATTGTGACCTCTAGTGTATACAAGTTTTTTCTATGATTTGACCTAATTTTTTATCACAGATGACCCAATATCAAAATTGACCTAGATCTTGTTGAGATGATCATAGTGACCCATCTTCATAATGATTAGATCAAAATGGTGACCTGGATTGTCAACAAAAGCAAATTGTTGAAGGATGGAACAGGGGCGATGTACGTAAACGGCACAAAGAGTGGTCACAAAAGCTCATCTAGTCATTTTGTGACCAGTGAGCTAAAAGGCATGATAAATCTAGAGGAATAAAGTACCTCTGAGACTTTTACCCATGAAATGCAAGCGAGCCATAATAGACTGATAATCCTATATTGAATGCTGTTTGTAAAATGTGTATGTTTCCATGGCAGTCATATATATGGTAAAGGTCACAATGACCTTGACCTTTAACCTGATGACCTCAAAATCAATTAAAGCATCTACTATTGCTGGCCAACCTCCATGTAAAGTTTGAAAATCCTAGGACAAAGTTATTGAACAGAAACATGTGAAAAGCAATATACCCTCTCCTCAAAGATGGGGGCATAAATAATGCCTTGGTGAATTTATGTGTCTGGATTCGGCCCAGCAATAATTCTGATCATGTTTCACGAAGATTACAGGAATATAAATTAGCCTATGAGTATCAAAGACTGAGCCTTTTCTTATATTGGACAGAGTTTAAGATCCCACATAGCGATATATGTCCCCTGTGTTTCATTTTAGTATTACAAATTTAAACATATTCATTTGAAAATGTGGAGCATGGACAAAGAGCAATTACATGTATAAATGTTTGTGTAATCACTTTGGTAATTATAAGCTGAAAAGCATATATAATAATAAAATTATATAAACCACTAATATACTATCATTCATAATTTTATTTACAAACAAATTGATGTGCCCCCAAATTGGTGGGGCATCTGAATACGCACACAATGTTTCAATAGCTACAATGTTTCAATGGTGAGAGTGATAGCCTATTCCAAGAAAGCCAAATATTTCCATTGCATGTTTTCCTAAACTTAAAAAGTCTCTTCAAATTTTAACCATCATAAAATTGATTATCTTTTTAACTGTTGAGTCCTGTTACTTCATCATGATGGGTACAGTTAAATTATTTAATCTTCGATGGTTTCAAGACCCTGAAAATAAATAAAAACCATATTTACATATACACAGAGGTTCTACTGGGGCATAATGCCCAATCCTGAAAATGAGTCTAGAGCCATAATCACACACTCCTGCATCTAAAATAGGGTCAAAACATTGTTTTATTGTTCAAGTTTAGATTAGGAAACTTCAAATGACCATAACTTTGTCAATTCTTGAAATTTATTCATCAAATAACTGTTATTTTGTGAAGAACAGATAATGCTTTCTAATGCTGCCAATCTGGATTTCCAGATTAATCCAGTATTGTTGGACCCTAGATAAACAGTAATGAGAATTGGACCTGATTCTCGAGATCTTCAGAAGTTCCATTAGCATGATTTAACAACTCATATCTTGTCTATATTTATAGCCCCGGTTGGCATGTTTTCATATGTGTGAATATCATAAAGAAGTTCATGGTGTATTTACAAACACCTTCCTAAAGGACCAATATACTGCAGTTTGTAGCAGAGGTTATTGTAATGCAATTATTCAACACAAGAATCTTGTAATTATAAATATCCCATATTCATGCAAAAGGGTAACTAAGGATCAAGGCATTATCAGCAATGCTGATCCCAGTTCAATTTAGATATTTTAAGTATTTAAATCATTTGTTTATTTGCACAAAATGGACACATTGTACATTACTACTTAAAGTCACATTGATATAAGCCATAACTTGGTAACCTCTCTGCAGTAATGCAATTGCACTTCAGATGAATCCCAAATGTGGAAAACACCAAAAGATGGTAGAAAATGTAACAAAACATACAGATGGTTTGTTGATAAAAATGACAGTTTGTAAACAATAAATGCATGATTTAAAGTCTAAGGGAAGCAACTCTTGTATAATGAGTATTTTGTTCACCGTACAATTTGCTACATACAATATTTGGTCTACTTTTTTTTCTACAGATATAGTTAACATTCTATCCTCGAGTATTGGTCATTTACTGCCTAATGGTTCCAATATTAACACATTGTATGTAATGGATGATCTGAAAATAGTGATGGGAGCAATAAAGTTTATTCAGCAATTTTAGGTTAAATTTATCCATTTCTCAACAATTCTTCCATTTTGTTCAGTGGCTAATTCACTCAATAAGTTTTCCTGGACTGGAATCTAACAATTTCTAATTTACCCTTCCAACAGTGCCCACAAACTATGAACAATTCAGCATACTAGGGGAAATCAATGATCAATAAAAGTCACAAACCTTTGCAACATAGGAATTGCCATTTATTCTTGCATCTCTTAACATCCACACATGTTCAAATCGACTATTTGTCCATCTGTTAGCTTGAGTCTGAAAATAAATGTAACTTGTATGAAATTTATTGTCATAAACAGCACTGATAACAAGTTATTAGTCGGACTGACGTCTAATTTTTTTATTCAGACAAAACTTGTGGTTGCCATGGCAAAAGAAACATTGAAAATCAGAAAAGCAGGTAGGGACTTCTGTATTGCTTTCAATACCTTATTACTTGTTTAAGTTAGGTTACTGGGCAATGTTTTACTAACAATGCGTAAATGTCGCGTATATTTACGCATAGATATCTACCTTACGCAAACTCGTAAGTGTGTTTTACTAAACGATCGCAAGTACTCGCATAAATTTACGCAAAAAATATTGAAGATTGAACGTAATTCGGGACACAATATAACCAATATAACAAATATAACGGGTACCAGAATGAATAAATATGCGTCAAGATTTGATAATTAATCACGCCTAAAACAACAAGTGACGGTCAAAAACAACAAACGACAGTCTAAAATAACATGCGACGGTCAAAAATCATCAGTGCGTGTTAAAAACTCTTCACTTACGTTCATATTTGCCATTTAGGGTTGCCCAGCCTTGAGGTAGAAATAAGCTAAAACTTACGACAGAATGTGAACTAAAATATCTTTGTAAAACGCATTTACGCAAATATTATCGACGTACACAATATTTTAGGAAATCTTAGGTTTACGCTAGCGTAAATGCTTTGATAAAACAGTGCCCTGGTGTCGCCACAGTGACTGTCACCCCCGGTAACCACGGACAACAGACAACAAACATGTTATGGGTGCAAAATTTTTCAATGCAGGGCCCTAATTAGACTTTAGTGACTGAGGCCAAGGGCCATCAGGTAGGTGAATTTTGTGTCATTTTGATAGCAAAGAGGGTCCAAAGGGCCCTGGGTTGCTCAACTGTTGCACATTGGTCTAGGTATCAATACAACTTACATTCTGACCATTATAACTTCATTAAATTTGGATCAAAATAGCAAACTATGGAGTGTACACAAGGTTTTCCTAAGATTTGACCTAGTGACCTTGTTTTTGACCCAACATGACCCAGTTTCGAACTTGTCCTAGGTTTCATGGAGAACAACATTCTGACCAAGTTTCATGGTGATTGAATTAAAACTGTTGCCTCTAGAGTGTAGACAAGCCAATTGTGGAAGGACGACAGACGAACGACGGACAAAGAGTGATCACAAAATTTATCAAACCCTTAGATAGACCATTAAATAAGTAATTAACACCTTATTTTCGCTAGAAATTGATATGATGGCATTTCTTACAAAAGATTTTGTTTTTTGGTGTACATTGGTACTGGTTGAATGTGGTTCAATTCATAGGGTGTCAATGTTTATTTTCTTGAAAACATGTGTTTTGTCATAAACGAATGCGTTTCAATCTGAGTCGTTCAGCTGATAACTTGAGAATAAGAAACATCTTTGACGAAAAAATGGAATGAAAAAAAATTAATTGGACAGTAAACATTGTCTCCAGCCTCCAGGGTGGAGATTTAGACATCAAGAACAAGAGGGCCTGAAAGGCCCCAGGTCGCTCACCTGTTGCACATTGGTCTAGGTATCAGTACAACCCACATTCTGACCAAGTTTCATAATGATTGGATCAAAACCACGACCTCTGGAGTGAACACAAGGTTTTTCTAAGATTTGATCTAGTGACCTAGTTTTTGACCCCACATGACCCAGTTTCAATCTAGGTCGATTCCATAGAGAACAACATTCCATGAAGATACGATCAAAATTGTGACCTCTGGTGTGAAAACCAAGTTTTTCTAAGATTTGACCTAGTGACCTAGTTTTTGACCCAATATGACCCAGTTTCAAACTTGGCCTAGATTTCATAGAGAACAACATTCTGATCAAGTTTCATGATGATTGGACCAAGACCTCTGGAATGAACACAGGGTTTTTCTAAGATTTGATCTAGTGACCTAGTTTTTGACCTCACATGACCAGTTTAGAACTTGGCGTAGAGTCCATATAGACTTCATTCTGACCAAGTTTCATGAGATATGATCAAAATTGTGACCTCTGGTGTGAACACTAGGTTTTTCTAAGATTTGACCTAGTGACCTAGTTTTTGACCTCACATGACCCAGTTTTGAACTTGGCCTAGATTCCATAGAGAACAACATTCTGAGAAAGTTTCAGGAAGATTGAATCAAATTGGTGACCTCTATGGTGTACACACCGTTTTTATAAGATTTGACCTAGTGACCTAGTTTTTGACCCCACATGACCCAGTTTCAAACTTGTCCTAGATTTCATGAAGAACAACATTCTGACCAAGTTTCGTGAAGATTGGAACAAATTGGTGACATCTAGAGTGTACACAAGGTTTTTCTAAGATTTGACCTAGTGACCTAGTTTTTGACCCCAAATGACCCAGTTTCCAACTTGTCCTAGACTTCATGGAGAACAACATTCTGATCACGATTCATGAAGATTGAATCAAAACTGTTGCCTCTAGAGTATACACAAGCCGATTGTTGACGGACGACGACAACGGACGGACAAAGAGTGATCACAAAAGCTCACCTTGTCACTATGTGACAGGTGAGCTAAAAATAGGGCCCTATGTCATTCACCTGTTGCACAATGGTCTAGGTATCAGTACAACTTACATTCTGACCATATTTCATGAAGATTGGATCAAAACAGAGGTATCTAGAGTGAGCACAAGGTTTTGACTCCTATCTAGTAAACACAAAGATTCCTATGATTTGACCTAGTGACCAAGTTTTTGACCCCAGATGACCAAGTTTCATACTTGGCTAAGATTTTATTGAGAGTAACATTCTGACCTAGTGTCATGACAGTATGATCAAAATAGTGACCTCTGGAGTGAACACAAGGTATTTCTAAGATTTGACATAGTGACCTAGCTTTTGACATCACATGACCCAGTTTCAAACTTGGCCTAGATAGCATGGAGAACAACATTCTGACCAAGTTTCATGAAGATTGGATCAAAACAGCAACCTCTGGAGTGAAAACAAGCTTTTATTAAGATTTGACCCAGTGTCCTAGTTTTTTACCCAACATGACCCAATTTCGAACCTGGCCTAGATTTTATTGAGAGCAACATTCTGACCAAGTTTCATGAAGATTGGATAAAAAAAGCGACCTCTTGAGTTAACACAAGTCTTTTCTAAGATTTGACCTAGTTTTTGACCCAACATGACCCAGTTTCAAACTTGGTCTACATTTCATGGAGAACAACATTCTGACCAAGTTTCATGAAGATTGGATCAAAACAGTAACCTCTGGAGTGAACACAAGCTTTTTCTTAGATTTGACCCCACATGACATAGTTTCAAACTTGGACTAGAGTTTATAGAGAACAACATTCTGACCAAGTTTCATGATGATTGGATCAAAACTGTTGCCTCTAGAGTGTACACAAACCAATTGTTGACGGACGACATACGGACGAAGAGTGATCAGGTGAGCTTAAAATGTCGAATTCGCTGGCAGGCGTCACCCAGGGCTGGCAAAATATTCATTGACATCTATCTATCTATTTAACTTCCGGTAAGTTAAAGGTCAAACCCCGCAAGAGGACATAGACCGAGACTCACATCAACAACAAAGAAAATTAGTTAAAAGATTGAGTAAAAAAATTATAAAAGAGAGAAAAAGTATGGTTAAAAACAGGACAGGTATGTAAGTAAGTAAGTAAGTAAGTAAGTAACGACTTTATTTATCTGACTGCCAGACTGAACTCAGGGTCAGGCAAGATAACTGTATCAGGGGGTAGGGCATTCCAGTGGACTAGGGTTCTAGGAAAGGGGAATTTGTAGTAGTCGGATTTAGTGTATATTTGTTGCAATGCCCTAGATTTGTGCGAGAGAGTCTTGTGTTGGGGATAAGAAAGTCAGGTATTGGTATAGCAACCTGGTTATGCAGCCTAGCAAGTATACTCAATATCACTGGTTTTGCGTCATCCTTGAACTCGCGGTATTTATAAAATTCTATCCTTATGTGTTTAATAAAGTTTAACTTCCTGTGACTGTTGCAGAAATAGGTCACACACCACTAAAACTGATTTTTAAGATGCATACATTCTGTCAATTTCAAGCAATGAGCCAATGTGGAAGTGCTAACGAGGGACAGTCCAATTATTGCTAGCACTGCATTTGTTCGGCAACATGATGTTTTTAAATTGTTGGCAACTCGTTCAGTAGCCTTAAGATTTAACTTTTAAATTTATTGCTCAACCACAAATACATGTGAATACAGCATGGGAAACATTTAGCTGTGTTTAACCTTTCAGCCTGCAAATAACTGTTTGGAATTTAGACTTACTGTGAAACCAATGATGACGTCATTTAACTTAAATGGTCGTACCTATCATAAACAAAGCAGCAATACTCTTTAATTTTACTGCATTTGTGGCCTATTTTCAGTGTATATAAGACAGAAGTTCTGTTAGATGTATGTCGATTTTTGCATTTGCTTAACTGTTTTACTGTTAGTACCGCGAAACAACAGATGGCCAGTATACTCGCTAGGATTACGGACCGTAATCCTAGCCTGTGGGTCTAGGATTACGGTACCGTAATCCAAGCCACTGCCTTACTGAAATATGTTTGATATGGGGTCATGAGGGCTGTAGAGTCTGTGCTTTGTATCCGGAAATATGAGCATTAGCAGGTGCTCCAGTCTCGGGGTGAAGCCCCAGGGGATTCTGGGATCACCCTCTTGAGCTGTGGCGGCCATGTCAGATGGAAGGCTGTCCTGAACTGACGCTGCGGCGTCATTGGTAAGCAGAATGGGCTTAGACGACTGATAAGGTAATAACCTTTACTTATAAATAACCCTTTCCCTATGATTATGTGACATGTGAACTCAACAGGGCTGTAGGACAAGTAAAAGCTATACCATAACGATTCATCTTTTATTCACACAACTCTGCATTCGTACAACTCCAATGCTTTCATTTTCAGATTCATTTACTGGCAAAGGAGATGGTTCTGGACAGAAATCGCATAAAAAGCTTCCCCTGGAGTTAAAAATAGATTTTTTCTCAGATTTTTTTGTGTTTACAAATTTATACCTTGGTTCAGGATCTTTGCTAAAATTAGGTTTCCCGAAAAATGACGTCAAGTGAACAGCAAAATATTGGGGCCTGAAAACGGGCACTTTTGTGCTATTTTCAACGATTTTACCGTAGATATACCGGACAGTCTGCTTCGAATATTTCACGACAAATATTTAGAAACATATTACCAGGAAATATTTAGAACAGGGATCCTTCTTCACAAACATGCAAAAATATGTCAATATTTACGACATGACAACACGTGACGCACATGTTTTCAACCCAGGGGGCGCTCGTGACAGGTTAAATTCCAATCCATACCGTATCTTGTTTACCGGCCAAAAATCGAAACAAAATGTGGAAAAAGTTTTTCAGATTTATAGACAAGATATAAAAAAAAAGACGCCGCTGTGATCCGATCCCTGGACCTTAGCATCAGAAAATTACTAAGCGAGCTGCTTAACCACTCGGCCACGATCTCGTTAAAGAATGTAGAACTAAATAATTGAACATAATAAAATCATTGCTGCTCGCACTATGCACGCGCTATATTGCGCATGCACACTAAATTTGTTTACCCCCCCCCCCCCCGCGGTGCTGATGTCAAAGTCAAAACAGCAGACGATATTTTCGGTATACTTGATTCTCATCGACTCGATCCTTCTCATCGACTCGAGCCCTAATTGTTTGGGTCAAATATGCACACATGCGGAGATGGTTCTTATCCAAAACATGTTAAAATCTGCTTGAAGTCTTATTTCTGTCACAACAGCAAAACAAATGTGAATGAAAACAACTTGTAATCGTTCTGTGATCACTTATAGCAACCAACCACGAACATTCATTTTGGTAAGCATCAGTGCATAAGCTTTTTACCATGGGGTAATGTAATTGACGATTTATTTGTCAAGAGACTCGTTCACATTAATTAAAGTCGGTGAATATCATCTAAGATGAATTAACTTTATTTCACAACTGTGTTTTGTAAAGAGTTTTCAGTCTTTGGGTTAAATAGAGGCTGACCAATCAGAGGGCTCGAGTCGATGAGAAAGTTTCAGAATGACGTAGGCTCTTGACTGGCACTCGCTTTATAGCAAATAATTTACAACAAAAACTTTTTAATTGCAAAACTATTTTGATTTCATAAAGTTAAGTAATTTCTCTGTCAGTTAAAATAAAATTGGTTAAAGAATATACTGTAGGAAGTGCTTATGTAAGGCTTTTAGCCCTAAGGGGCTCGACTCCACGAGAAAGCAGTATACATGAGTAATTATTTGTTGATTTTGATTTATTTTCTTCCAGATTTCCTTTAAATACGCCCCTGAGTGATTTGATACCAATATCAATGAATTATTTAACTAAATAAACCGTCTAGACCGTTTGTCCGGAAGCATCTCCTGTCCGGAATCAACTCCTATGGCAGTAGTAACTTACAAGTCTTACAAGTCAAAAAATGTAATTTCAAGATTTAGTTAGTTGTGGACTGTAAATAAGCAGACATACCTGTCTATAGACCGCTAAATTATATGGTATGTGGGCATATTGTGTAAGAAATACACAAGCCAGCATTACACCAGCAAAAGGCAACGTTTCATACCACATATTTAAACAAGTTTACGTTTTCATGAAACGAAATATGAATACAGCAGACAAACGTCCTTGCCAGCCTTGTCGTCTAGATTGTTACATTGCTTAGATAATTGAGAACATATTCTAATTGGTGACGCCTGAAGACAAACACGAACAGTATAGATACACACATACAGTCATGAACCAGTTTTGATGAGTTTTTTTTATTTTATTTGTATATTAAAAATAAGTTTTAACAAAATATATTAATTTACATGACTATTTGCTATCTAAGTTCGATTAAAAAATATAGTTTATAAAATGTATCAAGCACAGAGATGTAATTAATCTCCAACCTAACCGTACCAAAATAATACGGTTCTCAAGCGTCTACATGATACAGATGAAATATTGTAAAGTTGTTTAATCAGTTGTTTATCGTTAAAAATTCTCAATTTTGCTTACAAAATGACACAAGAAACTGATGCAAAGTCAAAGATAACTGATAAACGACGTACAAAAGACATGGCACCTACTAAGGTATAGTTTGTTGAAAAGTTAAAGTTACCAATTTTCTAGGGCTCTTTTCAGGGTGGAGTGTACAGTGCCGTACCCAGACACGAATTTTAGCCGAGGCAGCCTTGGGGCTGGACATGACCGTAACTAGGAATTTTCCAAAGTGGTGCGAAATCGGGTCTTGATTGGGTGACGAGGTATTTACAGGAGGGGTCGTCCAAATTCGTTCTGTACATGCTATTTTGAATATTTACAATGTATTTTGCGAGCGAAGCGAGCCAGAAAAAGGGACTATTTGTTGAAGCTGACACAAATTTAATTTATGGCAAATATGCACTATTTGTCCGAGCACACACACATTTTTTTCCACATGATATTATTAATGCTCATAAATTATTTGGCGAGCGAAGCGAGTCACAAAAATGCACTATTTGTATCAGCCCACACATTTCGTTCTCTACATGAACTTGAATGGTGATAAATTATTTGGCAAGCGAAGCGAGCCAGAAAAAAAATATTTGTACGAGCCACCACGAAATTCGTTGTCTACATGATATTATTAACGGGCATTAGGTTTTTGGCGAGCGAAGCGAGGCAGAAAAAATGCAATATTTGTCAGCACAAACTCGCGTGGTGTGATTAATCCTTAAAGATGCATGATTTGCCCTAGCTCACACACACACGTTCTCTAAATGGTATGATAAATCCTCACATTATTTACCCGAGCTGCATGCCACATAAATTCGTTCTCTACACGAACTTATGAAGCATTGATGTTATGTTACAAGCAATGCGAGCCAAAGAAAATGCACTGTTTCTCCAAGTTGCATGTCATGCAAACCAGTTATCTACATGATATTTTAAACGAGTATTTATTTGGCGAGCGAAAAGATCATGATTTCTCTGAGGTTCAGGTCTCTACATGACATTTTAAAATATGTGTTCAATTCATTTGGCGAGCGAAGTGAGCCGAATTTATTTACAAATGTAAAACATTGCACTTCTAACCAGGAACACTTAAATTGGTGTAAAAGGGGTACGTTTGTGCCTGATGCAATCCTTAGTTATGACCATGTAGTGGTCCGGTGTATTTGTTAACCTAGAACGTTTCTGAAAGCACGCAATTAAACCACCGAATACACTTTCAACATTGACAAAATCAGAAAAGTAGAATAGCAAAGCGAGCTAGATAAACATTATTTATATTATTTGAACACCATGCCAAAACATATTCTGTATTTGATAGTATTCACTTATAGATTTATCTATGAAGCCTTCTAATTGATAATAGTCCCTGATACAGCTGTTGGGAAGGCGAAGTCAGCTAGAAAAATCATTATTTTCTGAAGAGCACCATTGGCGACAGGATCGTTTTTCTATTCGAGACACCTTTCATCAGCATATCCTACGAATTCGAAGGCTGCACATTTGTGTTAAGGGGAAGCTTGAGCGATTTGAATGCAAGTATATTAAGGGATCAATGTCATGCTCCATGGAAATTTTAAAACAAATTCATCTGCTACATTCTTTGGTCCCTTGTTTTGGTATTGAAACGGAACATCAAGAAATTCATAGCAATTTTTAAACAAGAGCTCAAAGGAGAAAATACTTACATGCACATGCTTATACTCTTAAATATGTAGCTCACTCAATATTAAATTGATTGTAAACAGTACCATGCGAGCGTAGCGAGCGAAAATTGGCATATTAACTATTTTTACCCACAGAACATTGACCTGGATTGCGGCGATATTAAGGGGATGGTGTGCCGGTGCCACTTGCTTTCTATACATAATAAAGGGAAAGTGTCCGGTATACTACCATTAAGGTGCAAATATAGTGCCTCAAGTTGCACAATGTATACTAGCATTAAGGTATAAAGCTAGTGCCTCAAGTTGCACAATGTATACTACCATTAAGGTGCAAATCTAGTGCCTCAAGTTACACAATGTATACTACCATTAAGGTGCAAATCTAGTGCCTCAGGTTGCACTATGTATACTACGATTAAGGTGCAAATCTAGTGCCTCAAGTTACACATTGTATACTACCATTAAGGTGCAAATCTAGTGCCTCAAGTTGCGCTATGTATACTACCATTAAGGTGCAAATCTAGTGCCTCAAGTTGCACTATGTATACTACCATTAAGGTGCAAATCTAGTGCCTCAAGTTGCACTCTTTGTTTATAACTTGCGACAGCTCGTAATTTTTTTTTATTATCCAGGCATTTTATTTTACATATAAGTTGAAGACGAATTTTCCACCAAAAGGTTAGGTGTGCAAATCTTAGGCGAGGCAGCTGCTAACCTAGTGCCTCAGAATAAATTGCCTCATTGTTTATTACATGCGACAATTTGAGACATTTTATTTTAAATTTATTCAGGGATATTTCATTACATGTATATATTAATAACAAAAAAAATGTTTGGTCCGCAAATTTTAGGCGAGGCAACTGCCTCGCCTGGCCTCAGTGTAGTTACGGCGCTGGTGTAGTCAAACAATCTCGACCTAGTGACTAACGCGTCACAAAGGGAGTGGAGCTGTGGGTCTTGCTCAGAGAAATTAATCAGTGGTCCAGAGGGGGATCAAACCCGGGAGACTATTTCTCTCCTGTGCTGTGGCAGCCAACATTGGTCTGCGGCGCCCAGGAATAAACACTGCCTGCACAGGTACGATTTTACACCATGGTGGAGTGGAGCTGTGGGTCTTGCTCAGAGAAATTAATCAGTGGTCCAGAGGGGGATCGAACCCGGGACCTCTCGATCCAAAAGCACACACACCACCTCTAGGCCACCGTGTAGTGATCGTAGGTATATGGCCACTTCCAACAGCCTTGCTGTTGAGTTAACTCTTTAGTGATGAGGTTGAGTGTCCGCCTACAACGCTAGAGGTCGTGGGTTCGATCCTTGGTGGAGACCCGATTTTTATCGCTCCCCTAAATTACTACAATGGTGGCAGCGGTGTTTGACGGACTCATGCGAGGCATGGAGTGTCAAATTGAAGAGCTGGTGAGCTCTTGTAAGTAAAAGGGGGAGGAGTGTAGTGATCGTAGGTATATGGCCACTTCCAACAGCCTTGCTGTTGAGTTAACTCTTTAGTGATGAGGTTGAGTGTCCGCCTACAACGCTAGAGGTCGTGGGTTCGATCCTTGGTGGAGACCCGATTTTTATCGCTCCCCTAAATTACTACAACCGCTCCCCACAATTCAATTTTGTGTATAATTAATGCCTCATCATTATTAGCCTAATTTAGCCGCAGACACAGTCATGGCAGTGCCAATTCTCTAGACTTCAGGAGCCCGTATGACCAAGGGGCTATCAAGCGCTTTATCTGAACGATTTACAAATTCTATACAATGAAATGCCAACAGTGTTCGAGCACTTCCTAGTCAGTCGCTACACCATGTTTATGCAACAGACCGCTTATAAATGTGGTCTAGACGTGCTTGCTAGCCGATAGCATTTTTCACTTTGTCTGCTATGTAGCACTTTATTCTGATGTCATTGTATTGAAAAAGGATAGATGAAATGTTCGCACACTGGAATCACAAGGAATATGTCAGACAAAAGAGCATTTAAAGAGAAAATGGTTATAAAAAAACAGTCGTAATCGTGAGTAGTCAAACAATCTCGACTTTGTGAGTACCTCACAGTTTGCATTTGCGATGGAGATAAAGGTCAGAAATTAAAAAATCTCTTAGCAGACTGCCCCACATCTCCAGGCAGACTGCCCCACATCTATATCGTGAGGTCTACCCCGCTACAAAAAAATGTTTACAGAACAATTTCAAGTGTTTGAGGAAACTATGCGACCAATTGTGGAAAGCAGGGTACCAAAAGATTCAGTGGAGAATTCATTGTATGCTACCGTAGTCGGGATGTCCTGAAATAGACCAGTCTTAATGTTATATATTCACCTCTAAATATAAGTTGGGTCGATGCTAATTGGCACCCATAGGCGGTGCTCTTGTCTTAAGACAGGTTTATTTGATTACTCTCTTTTTTTCTGAGTTTTAATCCGTTCTATATTATCTTCTATCATTTTTTTAACAGGTTGTTGTACGACGCTTGCCACCATCACTGACTGCAGAAACATTAATGGAGCAAATATCACCACTCCCATCTTATGATTTCTTCTATTTCATGAAAGCTGATCTCAGGTGAGATGTCCATTACTAGTATAGATATGTTCTCTTACAGCACAACCTCTCCTGAGCATCCCTCTGTAGAGCAACAACCTCTCTATAACAACACTGTCAGAATTTCCTTATGCTCAACTGATACTCCAAAATTAACATCTCTACACAACAACAACCTCTATATAGCAGCCACTATATGCATATCTCAAAGGGTGTTGCTCTATAGAGGTTGTACTGTAGATACAGTGCAGTGACTCCAATGTAACTCAATCGTTAGTATGCTTGTTGTCTTATCTGGTTAAATTTCAGTTGCCTGCCATGTTTCAGCAGGAAGTTGACTAGTGACTTGTTGAGGTTCGCTTTCAGTTAATAACCCTACAGATAATCAAATCGTTGTACACCACTATTTTATTGTAGCAAAGTATTTCTTTATACCACGCAGGGTTTTCACTAGGATTTCATGTAGCAGGCTTTGCTTACATTTGAGGAGGCTAAGGTGGCCGAGCACTGATAATGGAAGGCAGCTGAGGGTAAATTTGAGGCAGCCCAAATATCATTTGAGGCAGTCAAATTGGCCTCCTATCGCCTCCAAATGACAACCCTGCCATGTCTCCTAAGTTTTATCTTGCATTTCGTTTCGGCAATATGGTACTGATGGAAGATTAAATAGCTTTGATAAAAATTGTATATTTTATGTACATTTTATATTGTTTTAACCATGTATTAGTCAGGACTGTACAGCACTTTTGAACGTGCGTATACATGAAAAAAGGGCTATATAAATATGGTATAATAATAATTATAATAATAATAATAGTGAATAAAACCTATGCTCGGTATTTTGAACAAACTCTAATATGCATGATAATATTTCATTCTAGTCTCTTAGATGTAAACATTTACTGTAAAGATTTTCTCTTAAGAGCAACAAACTCTCAGTGTGCAACAACACATCAGGCTAGATGTTTCCTAAACTTAAAAGTATGGTGACTGATTTTTGCCAATCTCGTTGTTTTCACAACGACAGAACAAGACAACAACTTTTTCGGGACATCGTTCATAAGTGTTGTTCTATCGCGTTGCATTCTTCGTTATGGCGGGGACGACAGAACGAGACAACGAAAAAAGTTGAAAACGTCCTTTCAGAACAAGATAAGGAGAACTTTGAAAACATAGTTGTTTCGTTCTGACGGGGGCGCAAAAACGAAACAATGAGATTGGCAGAAATCAGCCACCAAATGTTTGTTGTTGCTTCCACCTGGATTAGAACATTCACTTCCAAGGTATACACTTATTATTTATTATTTTTAAGTAGAAATGTCCTACCTATATAAATTATGTACATCTTGTATTCTATACAGCCCCAATTGACATGGGGCTTAGGAGAATCAAGCAATGTTTCCTTTTAACAATGATGAATACCATATATATGCAGTTTTCTCCAGTTATCTTAAGTAGTGAAAATATACATATATTTTTTGTTGATGTTTCAGCCTTGGTGTAAATGCCTTTTCAAGGGTATATATCAACTTCCAGAATTATGAGGACATCTCAAATTTCAGTAACAAATTTGATGGTTATGTGTTTGTAGATGCCAAAGGTAATATGAATTAAAATAACCATGGGGTCAAAGGGGCTGAATTTATAGGGGTCTTTTTATGACCAAGTTACCTTTAATCAAGCCAGACAAAGAAACTTAATATTTTGCACCTGCAGTACATGAAATGATGAACAGCAATATCAATTGTATTCAAAACTATTGTTGTTACACCCAATCACTGTTCTGTATATAGTGTTATTACAGACGAGTAAAAATTACCCCACTATACTAATATTTGGTGGGTACTGTATTTCAATGAAAAGCTGAGTCTATATAGAATAATCATTGAAATGCAGTTTTTTTTTAATATCACTTTTAATTTTTTTACTGTAGCAAAGTATCTTCGAAACATGAGTAATATACAATGTATATTATACATGTATGTATTTAACAAATCATTAAACATGTTCAATTCAGAGAATAATTTCGATATTGGGAGTTTAGTTTTTCCCTTTCAAATTATCCAAAGATCTCAAAGGAAATTTTCTTTGTAGACAGCTTATTTTGCATATTGCATGTACATTTAAATTAAAGGAAATGAGTACCCTGCCATTGTTGAATTTGCTACATTCCAAAAAGTTCCAAAGAAAAAATCAAGGAAACCAGACTCAAAAAAGGGAACTGTTGAACAAGGTAAGTCAAATAGATAAGGGAGCTAGAGATAGAAAGGGAACCGGCTTCTCTATGGTGAATAAAGTCCATTCAACTTGACTATTTGTGCTCTGGTCATTCATTAACAAGCCACAGTTATAATCCCAGAGTGGAACAGGGTCGTAACTATGTCCTATTACGACATCTGACGTTTGTTATTTATTTAGTCCTTTATCTCTGATTTATGTAATTAGTTGTGATTTGCTTGTGAAAGAGCGCCTCTGTACTGGTTGATTTAGCTCAAGTGTTACACCATTTCAGGAAAACCAGTTAAAACAACTGACAACCATTTGAAACTGAAAAAAAATTTGAATATTGGCATGGAATCCAAAAACAGTCAACAGTGCATCATGAAGAAAAGCAATACTATTTGTAAAGTATTCAATTTATAGCTGTACCGTTGAGTTAAGATTTGCAGGGGATCTACAATCCTGAGTGGCTGCATTACAAAGAACGATCTTTTCTGCACAAATAAAAGTTATTTCATGGAAAACTTCAAAGAATGGACAAAATTATGGTTTTTTGAAATTTCATAATGTATGTTTTAACAATAAAACAATGTTTCAAACCTTGTCACGGTGTTGGGATGCATGCTCATTGCACCTGACACAGACTTGTGGCTCGTTTTCAGGATTGTGCATTATGCCTCAGTAGAACCCCTGGGTTTGCTGTTAAATGTATTTGGTGTCCATTACTTGTTGTCTGTTTTAGATGCTGATTATGTGAAGTTTTTGGATTCACTAGAAAACCCTGAGACAGAAGATGTGATGTCACTGGACACATACCTAGAAAAACTGGAAGCCAAGGAAAGAGAAGCAAAAGGTATACTGTGTAAAAAATCGTCCCACACTCATACCTGCCAAGTGAGTTAAATCAAAAATAGGAGTGATAAAGCAAAACATGTCACAAGATGCCATTCAATATGATTTATGTAATGGTAATTATTTTAACCTTTCGGTCAAGGATAACCCATGAAAGTGCAAGCACTTATTTCCAATGGGGTCCTGTGATTTGCTGAAGGGACAGCAGGTGGAAGAGACAGTGGTTTGATACAAGGTATCCGGGCGCGATGCCCTAGCTCTTTCCAAAGAGACACTTGGGTTCTTTAACGTGCCCAGTGTATAGCACCGATTACATGCGAGACTACCTCTGGGTTGCTAACCAGTTCATCTCTAGTTGGGTGGGAAACATAGAAAAGCGTTTCAGAAATGATAAAGGGTCTCGGCGGGGGATCGAACCCGGGACCTCTCGATCAGCAGTCAAGCTGGCTATCCGCTCAACCACCGTACCTCCGGGATTAAATGGGATTGAGATACATAAATATGGAATGTATTAATTCTAGTGTTTATAAATATGGGACAGAAGATTATATAGAAGGAACCAAATGTACTTTTGTTCAAATGTAGGTGATCTTGGAAAACCAGAAATTAACAACAAAAATAAGTTAATTTTTTTTTAAGAGTAACTCCACTTTAATTGGAGTCTTGGCAGGTATGCACAATTGCAGGGGTGTAGAAATGAGGCAGAAGGCAGATAAATCCACTGGCTATTTAAACATGCTTGCAGCTGGCTACTTTTTGTCAATTTTCATTTTTACTTTAAGCAGGATTTCAAATGACCCGCCTACTTTTGAAGATTAAATGGCTACATTTCCACACCCCTGATTTGTTTATGTTGTAACTTTGTTATTATGTCCTCCATATTGATTTGCTGGAGTGATGCCAAGAAACACTAACTCTCTTTACTGTAGATGGATTTTCATTGAACTTCATTTGAATACTGGTATAGTGCGTTAACGACTAAGCTGGACCCCCATTAACCTTAAATTTCTTAAAAAGTACAATGCCGATTAGAACAAAAATGGGTATGTCTCCGTAAAACACCCTTACCAACTCTCATAAAATAAAACGGAATTTTCGGTCCACAGAAAAGTGTACTTTGCATAGACGCCTAATGCAAAATTTTGAGTCTAAAACAGGGTAAATACGTATGGGTATTGGAAGTGACCGGAACAGCGAAGGTCAACAATTTGGTCCAGTATAACTGTACATTTAGTCACACACCAGTGACTGTTGAAAATATATAATGAGGCCCATACACGAACGTTTATCTTAGTTTGTATAACTGAAGCAACTTCGTAGCAATATTTGCAAGAAAAACAATGTATTTCTTGTTTGTATAAATGATCCTTCCAATCAGAAGATGGGCCCCAACTATATAAACATTGATGATCGTACAAATGTAAGTCAAAGTTATAAAATGATACCGTTATAGATGTTACATAATACAATAGCATAATCTTAACTAGCTGATCGTAATAGCTTATTTTACGCCCTGTCTATTTGTTGATTAAAATACCAAAAATAAAACATTAGACCCAATGGGAAAAACATTAATTAGACAGTAAAAAATCTGAAATTTAAACACAGAGTTGGTAAAGGTAATTAAGTTAACTCTGCCAAATTTCAATAAAATTGCATAATGACTTTTTAAGATATTTAAGGTTTATGGGGGTCCAGCTTAGTCGCTAACGCACTATACCATGCCATCTTCTGAAAGTTATCAGCAATCTGGCAGATAAAAAAACAAATGCTGACACACAGCTGTCTTAGTTGAGTGCATACAAGATACAAAATAACTAACTACAGTGAAACTTTGTTATCTCGATGAGCTATCGGGACACTCAGGTAAAATGCTTGATCATAAAGGTGCAAATTCCCCGGGACTTAAAAATTTGTTCTCATATTATCGATGTTCATCATAACGAAGTTTTACTGTAGGTAATTATCCAAAATTAGTGTTAAATTAAATATGAATCATTTGATCAAGGTTGATTTTAATTACTTGTATAACATCAAAATTTCAGCAACCAAAGGTGGACCTAAAATCTCCACACCTTTGATTGATTTCATTAGAAAGAAACGAGAAGAAAAGAGGAACTCTATATTGGTAGGTACCCACCTAGTATGCTTCTGTTCATTGGTTATTTGCAAAGTTTTTATCTGAAAATTCTTGATAGCGGTCTAGTGGTAAGTAGTTATTAATCCAGCAGTCTGGTTTGATTCTCGCTTGACGTATGTCAAACTCTGAAAATTTTCCAACATTATTCATTTTCCTCCACATGTGGAGAAAATGCTGATTCTATGTAGAAGAGTAAGTTAGTACTGGTAAGGGAAGTCCTGGAAAAACATGTTAGGTGAATCGGCCGCCATATACATGAAAAACTGAAAAATTCTTGAAAAACTGTTTAACTTAAGCCTGAACAAACAAATATCCCCATGTCTCCTCTATAGCCCAGTGGTTGAGCATTCGTTTCGAGTGCAGGAGGTTCCGGGTTCAATCTGCTGCATCATACCAAAAATGAAATAAAAATGTTACAAGAAGTTCCCTTACTAGACGCTCAGCATATAAGAGAAACTGGCTTCTCTTCTCTCATACCCTTGTGGCGGTGGATAAAATCATGAAAGAGGTGTCGAATGTGGTTAATGTAAGTTGGAAAAACTTGTTTCACAATTGACCTTAAATAAATTAGTATAAACGGAAAAATTTTTTTACAGAGAGCGAGAGAAGAAAGAAGGAAGCGTGAACTGGACAGAAAGCTACAGAGAGAGGAAGACAGAAGAAAAAGAAAGGAACAAGACCGAGAGAAAGAAAGAAATAGAAAAGATAGAGATAAAGACTTGAGAAAAGATAGAGATACTACAAGATCAGATGAGAAGACGAAGGAGAGTCAAGTTAAGGTAAATGATGGAAGCTCGGATGAATGCTCCGAGTGGATGGCTTTCATGAGAGCTCTCTGATACATTGTAATGGTTGGTGGGTTTGTTTCTGAATTGTTTGAAATCCAGTTCTTTGTTATATTGTTTGTTTTGTTAAATAAATTTATGATGAAGTTTTTAAAGGGTTCATATGTTTATTTAACGCTTTTAGTGCAAACCAAACTTCATGCTGCTTGTGTTATACTACATTATATAATTCACAACCCCCATCTGGCAACAAAATTATCAAAATGCTTGTTTGCAATTGATAATATCATGTACTCAAATAATATATTTTCAAATATTCTATTATGCTAAACTAACCAAGCAATGGCAATTTTTTTCTGTTTGGTTGATTCATTTTTTCTTGTAATATCTAAGTTTTTCTTCTAATGCTGGCTACAATGTTACAATTATAATTTGCATCTGATTATGTCACTATTATCATGGGGTTTGTAAGATCAGCATTTGTACTGTTGAAGTTCTTATACAATGTTGGCAAAATCAATGGAGTCTGACGTGATGCTGATACTAGTATTTACCCTAATGAAGGCTTAGCGTTAAAAGTTAAAACTACATACTTTTTCATTGGTTTCAAATTTTAAGTTATTAGAAGTTTGGCCGTGTTTAGGTTTGTAATGATTCTTAAATGGGAGGGGGGGGGGCTTTGTAATTATGGATTGGAGCAAAGATCTTGACTGATAAGCCCACATGGCTGCTTATTAGATGGAATCCTGAGTACAATCTGACTTTTTTATCATACTTTATTTCCGAGATTATTGTCTTTGATGACTTTTACTACGGTCATTTCTTTAAAAAAACTGATTAAGCAATTTTAAAAAGCCTAGTTCCCACTGAGTATATTTTGCATCAGTAATGTACTTTGATAAAAAAAATTAAGAGCATCAAGAAAAAGGTCCTCAAGGTCTAGGGGATGCTTCAGAGAAGTCATGAGACGTGTTTAGATACCTGTGACATCGGGAAAATTAATTATGAATTTCATCACCCCATGCTTTTATCCTATCTGACTACTATAATTATTATGATGAATAACAATGCTGTCCATAGATTGTGCCAATCATTGTTTCATGTTTAAAATTTATCTTTTCAATTCATTTTATATTTATTACAATACTGTGAGTGTAGGCTATAGCTGTGGGATGGTCATTTAGCAATGTACGGTAAGGATTGACTTTTCATATTTATTCACATTATTTGCTGGAGGAAAGATTTTTTTATGTGACATTTATTTTTCTTAAAGCTTTTGAAACATCCAGCCAAGGAGCTTGATGAGGATGAAAATAAAGACGCAAAAGTTGATAAAGAAAAAAGTAGTGAAAAGCTTAATGATAAATCTAGTGATAGTAAAAAGGAGAAAGAGTATTCTGATAAAGGAAATGAAAAAGACGCTGGCGGTCGAACAAGAGAAGATAAACCGAGATTACGATTCTCGAAAGAAAATCGAGAAAAAATAAAAGAACAACGTGAAGTGAGGGACCGACGGGATGATAGAGATCGGGGGAAAACTAGTCCGTCAAAGGTAACATTACTTCAGGGGTTTCAATTTTCCAGAGTTATCTGAAATTCTGGATTTATCATCCCTGAAAGAGCTTTAATTTCTAACCAAATAAAAATTTTATAAAAATATAGGTTATGGTAAATTTAATCTGCTCTGAAGAGTTTTCTTTATAATACAAACTGAGTCAAATATGGAAATTATGTTATTGAAGGCCTCTTGTCTGGCAAACATTGGAGATTTTGCTGATTTTTTAAGTCGTCCTGTTGATGCCCCTGCATTTTGTTTGAAACAGATTGTACTACTTATAGTCCGGAGTGAAATACTGTATTGATTGATCTGTATGCGTGTACATGTAGGTACGTTTTGAATACTAAAAAAGTGTACTTTAGACACTATCAGACAGATTTTTACCAAAATGCTTCCATTCGAAGCTGGAGTTCAATACCTTTAAAACACAAGATGATAATGCTTGATCTGCATAAAATGTAGGTATGGTTGTATTTCATTATTTCTGCAGTTATTTTTGTGTGTTGTTTCAATGTTTGAGTTATTCTTGTTGTAAATTTTGTTTTAATGCTTCTTTTTGTGCTTCCTCCCCTCACTTAAGTGGGGGCATACAGCATTGGTGCTGTCCGCCATCTGTACAGACGCCTGTCCATTTCTTCCAACTTCCACAGATTAACAACCTTGATATCGCTGACTTAGAACCAGAAGGTCGTAACTACAAAATCGATATGCTGAGAAAACAAGAGATAACTGTCTGTAATTTACTCTTTACCTATGGGGAAACACGTTTTTAAAACTTCATGTTGGTCAACGTGACAATTTCAGATTTTCATGAAAATAGACTCATAAGAAGTACCTTGTGAAGCAGATTTCAAATATGTATGAGTCTTATAAGGTCGTAAGTAGGAGTTACGACCTTTTGGTTCTAAGCCATCGGTATGTAATTGTTCGTAAACGATGGAATTTTTGCTGCAGCAATTTTTACTAGAGTTATGTCCCTTTGTTACTTTCACTACATCCCCTAATGTGGGGGGGGGGACCCGTGTAGATGGACGCATTTCCAGTTGTGTATAGAATAATATCATCATAGATGAGAGATAGATCCCTACCCCCTCACTCTTTCACTCTCATCTATGATGGAAATAATCTTGTTAACATAAACAAAAGGAATAAGTCAACTAATAAAAATGAATATATGTACCGGACTACGGTATGTTGAGATTGCTTTCTTGGTTGCTGCAGCTTGATGAGGCAGATTGGGATATTTAATTTTTCTGGTTTTCGAGCCGGGAGAAATTTAAATTCTTATATATTTATAAATATTAGCTTCTCAAATTTGGTGAGCAGTCAAGTGGTTTGAGCTGGCGCACATATAAATCATGTAGCACTTTTTATTCTGTCTGTCTGTCCGTCCATCCGCCCACACTTAAGCTACCTTAAGTGGTCGGAGGTGTGGCCTAACACAATGGAAATGTATTGAATTCATTCTGTAACCACTTAATTCTATTGTTCTTTAAGTGTTCACTTCTTTGTTCTTAAACAATGGAAATACCACCTGAGGTAGCATATGTGCATATGTGGGGGTGTCCGTCCGTCCATACTTTCAAACTACATTTCCTCTTAAACCGTTTGGTCAATTTTGTACTTGGCAGTGGGGGATTTAGTAATTTCTCAAACTATGGCCCTTGGGTGAAAACCCTGCCCCGGTGGTCACCGTTTTACATTATACTTATCATATATAGGGAAAACATATAAAAATCTTCTTGTCTAAAACTACAATCCCTAGAGCTTTGATAATTGGTAGGTAGCATCATCTAGTGGTTTTCTACCATTTGTTCAAATTATTCCCCTGGATCAAATTGTGCAGGGCTTTATTTATATTCAAATGAGCGACATAGGACCATGATGGCCCTTTTGTTTAAGCAAGCCGTTTACTAGCAAAGCACAATCTATTGCTCAGTATGGTTTGGTAAGGCAAGGGGCTCCTGTGGTTTGGTATTAGTAGAAAAAATGTGTAATTTTATGTTATTGTTGTTTCTTTTAGAGTGAGCGTCCGAGGTCCGGACGTGATGACAGAGATGAGAGGAGAGATGACCGACGGTCAGACAGACCACGAAAATCTTACAGGGATGAACGTGAGCGTCGTATAAACAGAGATCAAGATTATAGGTAAATTATTGGTTAACATGTTACATGTATTACCCATGCTGATTTGTGGCATTATTTACTGCCTCTGTAGCTCAATGGTTAGCGCACTTGCCGTCTAATCTGTTGAACATGTCTAATCATGTTCAAATAGCCAGTGAATTTTCCCATCTCATTTCTACCCCTGTGAAACCGGGAATGGCAATTAACATTAACAGCAACCATCACACATATTATTGCTCAGTCAATGTTGTTTACACTAGTAGTACCGTATAGCTGGTTATTTCTGCGGGTGTAATATTTTGCGTTTGTGCCCCAAAAATGGGTGTGTTTATTTCTGCTGGTTTTAATTTCTGCTGATTTACAAAATGGCAAGAGTAAATTTCTGCGGTTTGCTTAATGGTAATTGTTGGCATACTCCAGTTTAATTGGCAGTCTTATCCATGTGCATTGTAATCAATTATTACAGTCCAAACTGTGGATCACACTATGACGTAATTATCATTATAAAGGAAATATATGTACAAACAATGCTCGCTTAAATTGTAACCCCTTTGTAACACTAGACAAACTGCAACAAACTATACAATCATCAAGCTAACTTGTGAATACCCCTTGATTATTATTTTTATATAGTGGTGAAAATATTCTGCGTGTAAATTTTCTACGGATGATACAATTCTACGTAGATTTTATTCTGCGAATTGATCTTGGACCGCAGAATGGCAGAAATTTCCAGCCCGCAGAAATAACCAGCTATACGGTATTTGTATACATTACAGAGATGATCGACCAAGATCAGGACCAGGTAGAAGAGATGATCGTAGATATAAGGATGATTACAGGTAGGTGTAGTGAGAGTGCTACATTAAATACGTACCCCAGTATTGTAAAATAACATGATTTTTGTGGATATTAAATTTTGCAAAAACAACCTTTACTTTAATGAGGGATTGCGTTTGTTTAGTAATTTGTTTTGATTGAATGCAAACAAATATCAGTTTAATGATATTAGTGTAAAAGTTACTGATAGTTCAATAAAGAAGTTTGCCTGTAAAAATACTAAATTACTACAAAATGCCATTGTTTCGCAAGTTTAATTAAACATCAACAGGCTTGTTAATGGGATATACCAGCAATTAAATTGCAATACAGTTGTACCCCGATTATTCGACAACCTTTTATTCGAAAACCTGGTCTTATCCGAAATAGAATTGCAGTCCCGTTTTACTTCCTATATAAACCTATACAAATTCGATCGGGTTATTCGAATTCTATTTTTCGAAAAGCCTCTGTTATTCGAAACAATTTTTGAGTCCCGAGCATAATATTTCATACGAATTGTACCCCTATTATTCGAATTTACATTATCAATGATAGCTAATTATATTTTTCTACCAACGAAGTTTGAAAGTTTTCGCACCCATTGTTCAAAAGGTGTTTAATTGATGTGATTAAGTGTTGACATTCTCAAGTTGTGAAAAATACGAAGCGGTTGTACGTAATATTTGCTATTCCGTGAAAAATACGTATCATTATGTTTGATAACATGTTTGACTTTAATTATGTGTTAATGAGTAATGACTTTGATGTACAAACGTTCGGCAAACTTTGATAAACTGCATTAACAATATGCTTTATAACAGTGATGACTTTTAACAGAACAGAACATTTTATTTAAAGACTTGAGCTAACGCAGTGACGACTACAACGATGTGAAATATATAGTCGTAGGTTTATTATACTATACCATCATATCTTGGGTGCATTCGTAGCGTCTGTTCTGGAACACTTGGAACAGTGTTCCTTCTGTTCCTGTTCCAGCATCTTACGAACAAAATAAAACTGTTCTGAACAGTGTTCCGAATGTTCCACTCCAAGTACCTTACGAACAAAATGGAACAGGGACAGAACAGGAAGTAACAATAAAATAAATAAATAAATGTAGAAAATAAAACTTTTAAGGTTGACGATATTGTCAGTTGCAGCCGTTATATTTGTTGAAGAAATATGACACAAGAAAATTTCCAAACATAAAAGTTCGGTGATTTCCGTTTTTCTCCGTTAACATACTATTGCCAAGGTGATCTGAATAACACATTTCGTGAAGTTTCCGGTTGTCTCGTTTTCGTTGAAATCACGTGACCTGTTCTGCCTGCACCACCTTTTATTTGGGAACAGATAGAACATGTCCGGAACACTGTTCCGGGCTGTTCGTAAGACTGTTCTCTGTTCCATCTGTTCCGGAACAGACAGAACTGACGTTTCGAATGCACCCCTTCTTCCTTGTTGACGAGTAATGCCAGCGAATGCAATTTTTGTCTGTTTATGTAGAATATCATACATGTTTAATGATGCATACTACATTTTGTTGCCGATTCCTGTTATACGTGTATATATTAAATACATAGATTAACGCAGGTTTTTTATTCCTTTTTACTTCTTTATTATTGTATTTATATTAACAACAAAACATGTACAGAAACGAGTATCCTACACGACTACAGCTAAGATGGAGACTATTGAGTTGAACGGAGGTTTGTCTTCTTTGAATTTGGATAATCCGAAGTCCTGGATTATCCGAAATAAAATTTCGGTCCCGTCAATTTCGAATAATAGAGGTTTGACTGTATATCAAAATTTAGTGAATATTTGACCATTTAATTTTTTCAATACACCTGGTGACCAAAACGTTGGCCAGTTGAAGACATGAAAATATGCCCATACATTACTGTTAATAATTCTAACAAATGTTTCAAATAATGTTTTATTCTAGAGATAATAATAGGAATAACAACAATAGTCGAGACGGAGCTAAATCTGGTGGCGCTAGTATAACAAAGTCTGACCGTCCAGCCAGTAAATATGACAGTAAAGATAAAAAACCAGACAAGGAATCAGATAGACCTGACTCAGGGGACAAGGGAGGTAAATCTTCAAGGTACGTACTGAAAGAATCCAGTCATGAAACATCATGTGTCCGTTACCTAAGCAAAGTGCTGCCAAGCGCCTTTATTCAGTTACCTCTCTTTCAATTAAATATAGAAGGCATGGATTATCTCTCATGTAAAGCGCTACGTAGAGTCCTTTCATCAATCAGTCGACCAAGTCGTTTCTATGCAATAAATAAAAATTGCTTGACCCTTGGATTTAAAATTTTCCTTTGATGTTGATCACCATCAGTAGATGATTCCAATTGATTTTGAGGCCAAAGGTCAAGGTCACTGTGACTTACTATTTCTGGCTATTGGGCTGACATGGGGGCATACATGTTTTACAATAATGTCTATTGATAAAGTGGTCGCACTTTCCCCAAAGATTATTTCTGTTCAGTGAGAAATATTTTGAGAGATTCATTTTCACAATATTCCCAAATCAATAAATTCACAGAAACTTGAACAATGGCAGTACAATACAGAAAGTACTGTAACAATTACTGTAATTATTTCTAAAGATGATGTTGTCTACACTATAGGTGTGCCCCTCTCACTTATTTATAAGTAGGGGGGGGGGCATATAGCATTTGTTCTGTCCATCCATATGTACTTAACGCAAATCTTGTGTGTTGAACTCCTCACAAACTGTTGGGCAGAATTTCTTCAAATTTTCACAGATTAACAACCTTGATGTGTTATTGACAGTTAAGCATGGAATATTTGCTGCGGCAATTTTTATGGCCCTTTGTTACTTTTACTATATACACCAATGGGGGTACCCGTTTCTAGTTCACACTTATTATCCTATCTTGACTACACTTGTATCCCTGTGTGACAATGGTTCTTCGTGACTTTTGTAACTTCAGGGTGGAATCAGAACAAAATAAAGCTAAATCTGTGGACTCTGATAAATCTACAAAAGATCGAGAATCCAGCAAAGCTGACAGAGACAGAACAAAGGTTAGTAACAGTCAGGTAATTTTCTTTTCAAGAAAAAATTGTCTTACAATGTGGTTATTCTATAAGAAGGAAGTGTTTAATTCATAATTCATAAATTATGCAAAGCTTGAGTACCATCCAGGTGTCAACTCTATCTGCTGAAGCCACAAGTATATTGGTAACAGTTTTAAAAAAATGCATTAGATCCATGCACTAGTTATGGTATTTTTTTGTGTAAAATTTGAGTTTTACTACAAAATCAATGAAAATCAAAATCTCTTGCAAATAATACAGGTAGTAATTTTTACAGTACATCGACAAATCTAGAAATAAATCCTGAATGGTACAATATCCTTATACCTGTCTGAAAAGTCACATAAAGTTCTGTAAAAAAATGGTACTGGCAAAGGAGTGATGACCGGACAAAATTGGCCTAAAATACGTCGTATGAACTTAAAAATCGACTTTTCCTCAAAAAAATTTGTGTTGACACATACCTGTGTTCAAGGTCGTTGCTAAAATAGATTACCCAAAAATATGACGTCACGTGAACTACCAAATTCGGGGCCGAAACATGTGTACTTTTGCCGCCCTTTTCAACGATGTACAGAAGTAATGACCGGACAGTCTGTTGCGAATATTTCTCGATTAATATTTTGAAAAATATGGCCTGGAATGTTTAGAACAGTGTCCTTATTTCGCATGCATGCAAAAATATTCATGATTTACGTTATAACAACACGTGACACACAATGTTTTCCTGATAGGGGGCGTTCTGAGACAGGCTAAAATCAATAATATACCGTACCGTGTTTATTGACAAAAAAATCGAGAAAAATATTTTCAAACGACTTGAAAGTTTTCAAAATGTTTGGACATGATATTAAAATGTTTAATTTTCCGATATCCGAGAACACATTTTATTAATTGCGGTAAAATTAGTGTTGGATTGAAATTTAAAAAAAAAAATTTTTAAAAAAAATCAGCCGCCGAGGAGATTCGAACCCGTGCCTTCAAAGTGAAATTTGGAAAATATTTCCTACATCGTTAACCACTCGGCCACGGTCTCAACATGAAAAATCTAATTTAATAATTTGACTATAGAAAATCATTGGCGCACGCGCTCTTTCGCGCATGCGCACACACAAATTATTTTCCCCAGCACTGCTAATGTCAACATCGCAGCAGCGGACGATATTTTTGATAAATAAGTAATGCTTTGTTGATTTTGATAATTTTTTTCTACCAGAATCCTTTAAAACATGATTATGAGTGTTATGATACAAAAATATACAATTTATTATACTAAACAAAGCGAGGAGACCGTTTGTCCGGTTATTGCTAGCGGCCGGTCATCACTCCTTTGCCAGTATGGCGAAAAATTCCGAGCTCCAAACTTATAAAGTTATATTTTTTTACTTTGTTGTTTTATTTGTTGTTTGAGTTGTACAGCATGATATTTTGTTGATAGTAACTGCATGGTGTTGCCATCATTTGTTATTGATGTGTTGTACAATTTAGTCTGACTTTTATCTGATATTAAAGGGAGGTAATTTAATTAAAGTTCCTCGATAATTTAAAGGGAGCTTGCTACGCTAAGTTTTAATGAAAATTAAAGGGGCTTACTGAGTAGACTAGTTGCAGATTCTGTGAAAATTAAAAGGAGTTTACTGAACCAAGTAATTGTAAAAATTAAGGGGACTTAACAGGAATTGATTAAGGGAGCTTACTGGGCTTGGTTTGTATGAATTATAAAGGGAGGTTACTGCATTGATATTGTAAGTGGTTTTGTTACTGGCACTTCTTTGTTCTTGTTTGTCATCTATTGTTATATTGGGTTTCACCGAGTTATCAGGGTACTTGGCACACTGCTGGGGGTTTATTATGTTGGGTTATATGTTAAAATTTGCACCTTCTGCATTATGGACCTTTTCAAGGGAAACAATATTGCACCTTATTAACTATATACCAGATGTATTTATAGCTTGGCTATTTTTACCTGAACCTGACCTTTATGCAAGAATATATTGCAAGGTTCTTGCTTTGAATATATCAATTTCCTCAAGCAAATTGTGCAATATCGGCATTTCAGTTTTGTGTTTGTATTACATCTCTAGCGTCTTCGTGAAACGCCCTGTCTATGAAAACATACAACCAAGGTTATAAATACTGATAATATATCGACTGTTAAATAATGCTTATCAAAAGGTCAGGTTTATGTAAAATTAGCCAAGTAATACACAATTATGTACCGAAAATTATCCTTTATTAATAAGTAATATCTAATATAATCTATTATCTATCATAATTTATAAGGCTTGATATAATTGAAATATTGGTACTGTACACTAACATCCAGAAAAATGTAAAAAAAA
This sequence comes from Spisula subtruncata, assembly GCA_963678985.1. Classification (NCBI taxonomy): domain Eukaryota; kingdom Metazoa; phylum Mollusca; class Bivalvia; order Venerida; family Mactridae; genus Spisula; species Spisula subtruncata. Next base: position 6,038,414 of record OY787671.1, read on the forward strand.
ACAATGATGCTTGATAATGAGATTCCAGCTCTTGAAACAGCGCCTTCAAATTTACATACACAGGGGCAAAGAATTCCTGAACACGCATGGTGGCTGACATTTCACCATTTTTGCACTTTGAACATGATACTGTGTCCTTCACATAGTTAAAAAAAACTATTTTGGGGAAATGTTTTCCCAAAACTTCAGAATACTTGCCTACCTTGACATGGTTTATCTTTGTGGAAAATGGTTACAAAAAACATTACAAATAAAACATTTGAGTAGAACATCAATAATCACATGACTGCTAGGATATCAATATGTTTTCTGATGGACTGTGCTATTAAATTTGAGTTAAAGCCAACAGACTGAGTGTTCTTATTGGTATGCTATGGGGGTTATTCTACACTATACATAAAGTTGATTAAGTATTTAGGACACTTTAAATCATAGATATTTCCTAATACTTCTTAGTATGCAATCAGTTCACTAGATAAACGAGTAATGTGCTTGCATTATCATTTGGCATTTTGGAACAATAACAAACTTAACAAAAATAGAAAAAATCTGTCAGACTGAATTAAAATCTGTCAAAAGAGATAAAACGACTAAGTACAGAAAAATGTGTGTTCATATAAAATTTTGATCTCCTTTAATTAACTACTTGTCTTAATTATCTATTTGTCAGATTTCACATGGACATTTGGTACATGCAAATCTAGTTGTGCATTTTTAATGCCATTTTATATTGGATTATTTGGTTAGATGCTTTTTTCCCAGACTGAGAGTTATGATCCCTTTTTCTGTAGACATACATTTTTTCAAAAACCCTACTCTAGATGTTATTGTTTAAATATTACGCAATACAAGAAATGATAATGAAAGCACTTTGTCACTGATTCCATGAAATTCTGTTGTAACTGCAGAATGTTTGTAGACAATTTTATTTTAACATTTAGTTAAGGGTGTCACAATATAGCTCAAGTAAAGTAATGGAGGTGTAGCACTTCAATATTGCTGAATGTAGCATGATACATTGTTTCACACTTTATTGATCAAGAATTTTTAGAGATTTTAAGCATGTCCAAATTTCAGATGCGTTTCAAATAAAAATACATTTTGTCCCGTGAAATTGAACATAATGTAAAAGTAAGTGTAGTGTTTACTACAGAAACATAATTGGTATATTGTGGCACCCAGTCAGTCTAGTTTGGTTTCAAAGGGGTCAGCAGCGGATCCAATTATGACCCTCATATTATAATTGTGTATATTAGGGTCATAGATAGAGATCCGCTACTGACCCCTATAGTTTGTATAGCCTGATATATGTCTGTAAACACTGTACGTGTGTTTGTTGTTGTATGTATGTAGCCTGACACTAAAGTTAATGTCGAGAAATCACACGATGGTCAAAGGGAAACAACTCCAAGAAAAGATGACGACCTGTCAGACAAACGTAAACGGAAGGTATCTCACTCTTGCATGTATTTCACACTTGTATTTTGTATCATCATTGCATAGTCTTTTCACATATCTTTACATCTTATGTCAAAACTGCTCAAACATTAGCCTAGTGTAGTTTTGTGTTACTTCTGAATAAAGAAGGTATATAAATTATAGTATCTACCTCAATTGATATAAACTTCTACTATATGTCCCCAGTTTCTCCATTTGTTCCTTCAGGCAACGGATTGCTGCCAATTACATCATTTGTCCTATACGGTAGTCTCGACCATCTGTCTTGAGGAATATGCTTTATAATGGATAGGCAATGTTAAAATGTCATAGTTTGTAAAATTTATTTATACCCCTCTATCACATACTCATGCATGGTACTGCCTGAATTTATAGATCATTAATATACCAGAGTATATATATGCTGCACCACTAAACAACATTTACACATTTCATGTATGGAATATACTAGTATAACTGTACAGTATCATACAAGCTATGCTTCAAATATTTTGATGTTCATTTCAGGATCGACCAGAAAGGGCCATATATGATCCTAGAAAAGCAATGGAGAAAAGACAAGGGGCTAAAAGGGATTCAAAGGACGATATTAGTCCCCGTGACAGCCCTCGTGAAGGATCTCAGACTAAAGACTAGGCCGGATGCTGGATTCTGTTTTAAAACTGATGTTACAGGCATGTTCACAGACTGTGTTCCCCTATTGCAATGTGACTGTTATTTGTTGTTTTGTGCAGTGAACAATGAAATTCAATGGAAATATGTGCTAATATTTTATTACTGATCATTCAATCCCAATCATTCATTACATAGTATTTTTGTTTACCAATTTGTGTATAATTGGTATTAAAATAAATATTATTGTTAAGTTGTGTGTTGTGTCTCTTTTTTACGAATGTTGATAAAAATTTGTACTTGAGTTCTATATCAGAGCCGTTGCATTGTGTAACAAGGTATGTTTGCCTTGTGGCTGAAATTGAATATTCTGGTTTAGATTGAGAAGGTCATAAGTACTAAATCAATATTTTAAGAAGACGAGAAAAAATCTGTTAGAAAATTACTCTTTACTTACGGTAAAATAAGCTTTTTCAACTACAGTTTGGTCATCATGTTCAGATTTTCATGAAAATAGGCTCGTTACAAGCGCTTTATTATGCTTATTTTGAATATGTATCAGCCTTACAAGGTTGTATATAGTACTTACGACTGTCTCATTCTAAGCCAGCGATATATTGATTAAGACTAAAGAATGTATTTTTAGAACATTTTCATTTATCTTGCAAACAAGAGCAAATTTACTCTAGATGATGGTCATGTAAAAACAAAAACAGTTTCTGTATGACTTGACATATATTTTATTATTCTGACAGTAAACAAAGAACATGAAACACTTGCTACACTTACATATCAAAGTACATACAAACTATATGCTTTAGTCACTCTACAAAATATTATCACAACCATCCATTTAGATATTTGCTATTTCATTAAGTTTTCACCGTTTTTTTAAACATTGTACTATCATATACAGCGACCAGTCTGCCTAACCAATTTTCCTAATGTTATAGTATGAACCATTACTGACTAGCTATCCTTTCAAACATAACAAAACTTCACAAGATTTCCGCATGTGCAGACATGACTATTTCGCCAGTATAACAGATGTATGTAACCATAGCAACCATGGAACCAACCCAGATCCACTGGGTGACAGCATGGCAGCAATAGCTAAGAAAGCTAACCAAGTGTACTACAAATATTTACTCATAAAAATAACTTATACATTTTCACTTATTATCACTGAAACTGAATAACAATACTGATTATTGAATGTTTTGTTTTTAGCGCCAGTTTCTATATACATATTCGCCGACATCCGGCTGTTATGTAATTAATTTACAACCCTACTAACTTGCTCTTCTACGAACAACTGACCACTAGAAGTTGATGATGAGACATGAAATTCACATAACAGTGATGCTTTTAATACTAACATAGTAAATGTATGATTAGTTACACATTTGTAACTCGAAAATTGAAATATCAATCACATTATGCTAAGCAACAGTCGACTCAGCAGTACCACATCTTGAAGTCACAAATTTTACAACATTCAAAATCAAAACAAAAAGGCATATCACAGATATATACATGAAAGTTAAAATTTAATAAACATAAATCATATACATCAGAGGTAATTATAAGTTTACAACACAATATCCAAAGTGAACATAACAGACAAAAAGTTCATAGAAATGTCAAACACCTACAATTGTACACTTGAACTTCCTATTCGTGTGCAAAGTTTTTACTCAATGAAGGTGATTAATAATAAATCTTATTATCATAAATTATATAAATCAACCAAAATGTTCATCTATCACAGTTTATCCATGCAAGTCTGACATTTATAATTGTATTATCAAAATATCTACACTTCACACTTCCATTTTCACTCGTCTAGTACCAGGGGCGTCGACTTTCTTTACGTCTTGCACAGTTCCTGATAACATTCTCTTAGCATCTCTGGCCTCTTTCATAGAGTTCACTCGTACTGCATTGTAACGTCGCTGAATCTAAAATGGCAAGTATTTATTTAGAAATTAGATCTACAGTACAAGCAACAACCTCTCCAGGGCACTGTTTTATCAAAGCATTTACGGAAATCTTTAACTTACGATCTAATTTACATTCTTTATAATACTGTTACAACAGTAAAATGTAGAAATTCGAGCTGTAATACTAATCAAGATTCAGTTAATGAAGTCTTACAAACAATAGCTGTTCCCAATTTGCAGCTGTTAAATAATTACAATGTATACTGAATTTAAATTTGAACGTAAGTTTACGATTTCCATAAGTACATTGATAAAACGGTGCCCAGAGCAGCTTCTCTGTAGAGCAACAACCTATCTGTAGCAGCATCTTCAAAATTCACATACCTGATATTTACAATAAATTTAACCTCAATAGAGATACAACCTCTGTACACTAGCCAATTTGCAGATCCCTAAGGGCGTTGCTCTACAGAGGTACTGCAATACAATACAATACATTCTTCATTTTAAGTCAGATTATATTTACAACTGTACATCAATAGAGAAATTCATTTATGACCAGGACCAAGAAGTCAACTTCGGTGCAGCAGTTCTTACAATACTGACTGTATCACCTAAATTTTGAAAGGGTGATTAAACATGGAGAATGCAAAGAGATGCAAATTATAGGAGATAAAATCAAAAACCAAGCAAATTATTTAATATAGTGTCTCGGAATTTCACAGCTTGTTTCTGTGTGACTATGAATAGACAATTACAAAAATTTGCTGTAGTAATATGAACTAAGGCACCGCCTAAATGAGGGATTAAATACACATTGGATATCTGCTAAGCTATGTTTCAGATAGAAACTGACTAAATATGAGTTGAATTTAGATGTTATACAATAGGCCTATACAAAGATAATTATTGATCAGCAACTGATCACTTTTCCTCTTTAAATTTCAGACCAGAAATAACGTTAATAATTATTCAAAATTTTAGATTGGCTATGTATCTGTGGTTTATGTTTTGAATAAGTGTAGGCATCCCTAACCTGGAGTTTTACCTATATTATACTGATTTGTTATACATTGCAATGTAATGTCATGAGTCTATTTGGCGTACTTTTGGTATGACGTCATTTCCTGTTATTTGTGACGTCATGACATCACGTCTTGTATTGGCGCCGTGTATGCAGTACAGTTGCGTATTTCTTACTTCCCTATTCTTATTTAAATAGTTTGTTTTATTTATTGAATATTTTTAAAGATGGTTATAATTCGAAAGAAAATGATAGGGGGCAACCGTTTACAGATTACTATTTTTTTATTTTCAAAGGACCATTCACCTCGGAAAACTGCCTGAAATTTTTTACCGGAAATAACTTTTTCTGAAAGCATTAGTACCGGCAGAGACTCGACGAAGATACGCACGTGGACATTATTGGTATGGGTATTTACAATAGCCAGCTTCGCTGGCTATTTAATCCCCTATAAATGTTTGGATCTGCAAATGTATGCCTTTCAATGGTATGGTATAAAATGAGCAATATTATTTTACCTCAGATAGAAGACGATCAGCGTCGGGAAATCTTTTCTGCAGACCTTTGTTATTAGTTTCTAAAACCTCTTGCAGACCCGCTTCATCTGTTGTCACTCTGTCCCTCATTTCATTCAACATTTGATCCTTCTTTTGACCTTGGGTGACCCGTGGAGAACCTTTCAAGTATTCAGTCTGAAATGTAGGGTAAAATACATGTGTAGAGTACAATAAAACAGTACTGGTGTGCTTCGGGATAACATTATCATCACCAAGAACACTATACTGTATAATACATTACTACATGCTGAGCATAACCTTTATTTGCCAGTCAACTTTCTGCTGAATATTGCAGGCATATGTGTCTCCACCCGGATTTGAACCCAGGTCGCCATATTAGCACGCTAACAACTGAGCTACAGAGGCCACATTATTCTAAGGAACTTCTGTTTCCAGACCAGTGTTGCTTCAATTAAAATGCTGAGCATAGCATTCATTTGCCAGTCAGGTTTCTGCTGAGATAAGGTAGGCACATATATGCGCCTCCACCCGGATTTGAGCCCAGATCGTCAGGTTGGACGTCAAGCCAATGAGCAAGAGTCTTGCTTTAGTAAGAAGATATATAAAGTGGATTCTACATGGTAATAATTATTTACCTTTCTATAAGGTTCTACAGGTTTACTAATCCTATCTAGTCTCACAGCAGGGTCTCTGTACACTAGCTCATGCCCTAATGCATACTTCAATGCCTTTATATTGCCGGGCATATCTGTGAATAGAATAGAATAAATAATCAACAAAATTATGCTCAAACCAGTGTAAAAATCTGTAAATAGCATACATTCATCACTGTGTTAAATATATGATCTAAGACCTCAAGACCCCTTAATTCATGGGGAAAATGTTTGCAGAATTTTCTTAAAAATACAAGAAAAACTCAACACGATAAGACCTGTTTTAACCCATACTATGACTTTGACCAGTGCAAAGGGGCGGTCGAACTTATCTCCAATTTTCATTATGACGAAGTACTTTTCATGGTCCTGACGAATTCTAAGATAATGACAGTGGACTAAGTTCAGGCCCTGTGATTATAAACATAGGAGAATGTACTCCATACTCATACTCTGCACTCAAGTTGGAGCATATTCTTAGTTACAAAAACATTTTGTAACTTTTTTATTACTGAATGGAAACATTAAATGGGGGGGGTTCATTTTCTTACTAAGATCATTTGCAACAAGTTGGTGTTGGTTTTGATGTGAAATTCTAAAAAAAGTTTAAGAACAGAGTATGGAGTTTGAGAAAACATTTATAATCACGAGGCCTGGTAATTGGTTTAATGACTTGCCTTTAGGTGGTGAGTAGTTTAAGTCATCTTCTACATCCAGAAGGATCTCATAGCCCTTATATTTGTCAATAGGTTGTTCCTTAGGCTTCTTCTGTTTTCTTCCTCTCTTAGACGAATCTTTCTTAGGTAAACTTTCTTCAGCTTGATCATCAACCTAAATCAAAGAATTATGGGTAGGAGTTCATCATTCATGTACTGTAAAATCATTAATATTCAAGGGGGGTTTAATTTCATGGATGATCAGAACGACAAAATTAATCCCCACAAATATTAATAATTTCTATAGTATATGACTTGGTGGATAAGGTATGCATGAAATTACGTCCCAACAAAATGGTCTTTTTTACCAAAACCACAAAATTTAGTCTGATTAAAATTAAATGATTTTACAGTATAATGTAATTCATGCTACACATGTACAGTTTTGGGGTCAATTTTCCCAAAGTGGTAATTGTGCATCCTGAAGATAAGACATCTCTTTTATTATTATTTTTTAATCTCTTAATTTAGCTTAACACTTAACCCAACATGAAAATGCATAGGAATGGTTGTACAGCCTATACATACTATACATGCATACTTGAGAGCAAAGGAAAATTGACATATTTTAAAATCTAATATTTCCTGCATCATTTATCGAACCATCACTACAGTAACAATGGGACATTCACACTTAAATATGTCGCAGGAGGTACAAATTACATGATTTATTGTATGCTTTGAGCCAAAGAAACAATTATCCGAAGGTTAAGCATGCATATAATCAGGCCTGATTTCAGGTTTCTGAATCCTGTATTTACCTTCTTTGTTTAGAAATATTAAAATATAGAATTTCAGACTTGGAAACAGGGATTTTCAGTCCTGAATATGATCGCTTGTTATTCAAGTAAAAACTATGATGTTACCTGGGTCATGAAGAATGCATCACCATCCTGTTCTTGATTGACCTGTCCTTGACCTTCATCTCTGGTGACCTTTGACCTTCCATCAGCTGACATGTCTTCTTTCATCAAAGTTGGTTTTTGATGTTCGTGAGGTGAGCCAGGAATTGGTGGCAAGGGCTTCTGAGGGTCCAAATTGCTGTGTGATCTCATAAGCTCAGGTTTGGGTTTTGAAGGAGGTCTGGGAGCTTCCAACATAAGTAGGTCATCAACACTTAGTTTAGGGATTTTAGGGACCACAGTTGTGACATGACGAGATTTCTTCATTTTCACCTCTACAGGGGGCTTCACAATATCAGGTTCTTGTTTCCTGCAAGCAAGTAATACATATACATGAGTAAAACCATATTGCATGGTGCAGGTTTAATGAATTAGATTCTTCAAGTAAACCATTGGACATTAAGTCATATGACATTACTCGGGCACAAGGAACATTTTTTAACTAAATGATTACATGGTATAATTTTCAGAAACAACTTTCAACCAAAAACTCGATCAAAATATTTTGAACGTTATTTGGTTGTCCTTTTACTAAGGCTTTTAGTAGCTGTTCTTTTTCATTATTTAAAAGATATTTTAATGTATGGTGTTGTCACTTTTACAAGTTAGTAACATGGCTTAATTTTTTGTGTATGTTCTTTTTATGCCTTTGATTTTCGTGCTCTGTTGTCATATTACCTTTTAATTCTGATGCCTAGTCTGTCCCCTAAGAATCTCTGTAGTAATGGAGGATCACCACTGTTTTCTGTTGTCAGTGGATTGTTATGTATTATCAGTTCAACCAACATTGGCCATGCAGCAACAGCTAACAGAGCTTCTTCATCTTCTATCTGTCAAAGTAAAACAATATTTGCTGTGAAAACAGCAGTACTTATGACCTTCTCATTCTAAGCCTGCGATATATCAACATGTAGTTTATCTGTCTAATGTTTGAATGATTACTGATAATTCATGCGTAATTTGACCTTCCCTTTTTCTGACATCCACAATCCTTAAAATAATGTCCCTACAAAATGGCCTTTTTCGCAAAATTCAAATTAAATGAATTTACAGTACCTTATGATGTGCCAGGTTTTAATGCTCTCAGGTCTGGGAAGGGAGGTAATTGTGAACTGTAAAATCATTTAATTTCGATGCACCAAATTTCGTGGTTTTAATAAAAAAGACCAATTTTGAATGAAGATGGGACCTTAATTCGTGGATTTTGTATTTCCGGTAAAAATACAAGGTAAACATTATTGTTTGATGGGATTTGATTTCGTGGATGATGGTGAACGACGAAATCCACTAAATTTTATCCCCCAAGAAAATTAATGATTTTACATTACCTTATTATGTGCCAAGTTTAATGCTCTGAGATCAGGGAAGGGAGGTAATTGTGATCCATCACCCAACATTCCATTGTTCCCATCATCTGTAGGTAGTGTCATCTCTTTATTCAGGTCCATTTCAGATATCTGGTTAGTTAGATCGGTGAAATCTTCTGTCAGCAAATCTACAAAATATACAATTTATTATAGTAATTAAGTCATTCATGTTACTGTAACACCAGCATATTCTTGACCAGAAGCTGGGAACTTGCAGGGTTCCTACAAATATTGTAAGACAAAATTCCCTAACTTTTCCCTGACCAGACTTTTCCAGCGATTGGGCCTTTGTGACCTTGAAAAAATTATGTTTTTCCTTGACTTTTCTCTGACCATGGGAACCCTGACTTGACTAACCATACACTGAACAATGCATGAGGATGTAAATGCAATAAAACTAGCAATTTCCCCCCTTCTTTATTAGATATCCATAAAAAGTACAGACTGAGGCTATTTTATGTTCACTTCTCTCAAAAATAAGAACTATATCCTTGTTTTTAAGATTGCTCTATGAATTTTAAAAAAATCCAATTTTGGTCGATTTTCCAAGTTTATCTGGTACCACAGTACCTGGTTCCTTTCCCAATTAAGCAAAAAACTGCTGTAAAATAATTTAATTTCGATGGGACAAAATTTCGTGGTTTTGGTAAAAATGACCATTTCGATGGGACATTAATTTGTGGATTTTGCATTTCAGGTATTAATAAATACAAGGGTCAAAATTATTGTTCAATGTGATTTGATTTCGTGGTTGAAGATGAATCACGAAAACCAAAATTTAATCCCCCATGAAAATGAATGATTTTACAGTGACCTAGATTTACCTGGCTGGACTACTGGATTGCCACTACTTGCACCATTTTCTGAAGGCTTACTGTCTTCAGGGATAGGGGTTGGTTGCGGGGCCTCAGTTGATACTTCTTTCTTGACGATAAGTGATTGTTGACGAGGGGTTGGTTCCTTAGATCTGGTTCCCCTAGCTGATGATTTACGACCCCCTTTCTCAGCTGAACGTTTCAATCTACGGGCATCTTTCTCGTTATCATTGTGTACAAGTTTGCCTTCGACTGACTTCAACATTGGTACGTAATACAGATCATTCTTCTCTAGGTTCAGATGCTTCAAGCTGAAAGATCAATCAATTCAAGAGTTTTAAGATTTAGGTTAATCCAATACCTAGTGAATTTGGGATACTCAAATAGCATCATAACATTGGTCAACAATGCCTTGGAGTGGCATCCTGGAGCTTTTAATAAATATTTCATTTTTGTTTTGTTTCAATAAAACTTAATTTCTGCCCAGAGCCGTTAATTATTTTTGAGGCACAATATTTTGTACACACACCTACAAAGATATATAGAAAGCTATGATATTTTGTCCTGACACATAAAAATATGAGCCGGGGATTGTTTATAGCAAATATTGTAGCACACAGACAATCAAAGCAACACAGGAAGGGCCACATCACCTAGCCACCAACATAAGAGTCTGACATAAAACAAATTATCCACATACCCAAAAATGGATATTTCAAGCATGCCTATAAACTAACCCTGCAATGAATGGCATACTGATTACTAAAGACTTAAAATTGTGTGCATTATGAACCATAAAGGGAGGTAATTATGAATGATAACTACACTGAAGTGAAGTAATACATTACCTTGTAAGACCAGCTAGAGCAGCAAATACTGAGACATCCTCCAAGTTATTATCATCTAACAGCAGTATCTCTAACTTAGCAAATCTTAAATGTTCCTTCTTCCTGTTAATATAAAGATCATACTGTCATGTTATTATCAGATAATATTAACCCTTGAATATACTACAAGGTAATGTATGAATTTAAGCAATTGCCATCAACTGTTTCCTATCTAATTAAAACCACTTTTAGTAATTATTAATAATAACTATTGTTAACCTTTCAGTCAAGATTAACTCATAAAAGTGCACACTTATTCCCAATGGGTCCTGTGTATTTGCTGATGGGACAGCAAGTAGAGGAGACAGCAGGGTGATACAAGGTATCCGGGCGTGCAGCCCTAGCTCCTTCCGAAGAGACACCTTGGTTTTTTAATGTCCCTGGTTTACAGCACTTATACACACGAGACTACCTCTGTGTTGCCAACCATTCATCTCTAGTTGGGTGGGAAACACAGAAAGAGTTTCAGAAATGACCAAGTGCCATGGAAGAGGATCGAACCAGGGACCTCTCAAACAGATGTAAAGCGGGCTATCTCTATCTGATCAACCCCCTTGCAAATCAATTCACTACGTTAAGCAAGTAAAAAAATAAATAAAAAATGCTGACGAGTGAAGTAGTGCAGAGATAACCCACAGGTACAGTTTTATAATTAATTGCAATCTGACTAGTTTACACCTTTATTAGTAATCTTAAGAGATTTAAACAGATACTGTATGACACCATAGCCTAGCCATGTGAAGCATGAAAGTATCAAGTTTTACTCACGTTTTCTCATCAATCAGTGGCATTGCCATATTAGCTGGTAGATTGTATAAACCATTTCCTGTGAGATGTAGCACTTTCACATTGGTTAACAACCCTAGTGTAAGTATATCATCCTGTGATAGATTGTTGTAGGATAGATCCAATACCTACAATTAATAAACACAGGCATGATACAAGTATTGGTAAAAATAATTGTTTTTAACAAGACATAAATTATTCATTAATTCTTTAGGAAATCCTTTCTTCAGTATGTTGACGAACATACATCATCACAAGAGCAGCCCTCTGTAGATCCACAACCTCTATAAAATTATCTTCAAATTTCCCTCAGCGGATATTTACTATAAAATCGATTAAGCTTAGTATGTATAGCAGAAATGACCAATATTTACATCTCCCAAAGGGTATTGGTCTGCAGAGTTTGCACTGCATTTTGAAGCCTATTTCCTAATCCCATTTCTTAAGAAATGAAATAAAATCCATGAAATCATATTTTTGTATTAAACATAGGTTACATAGGGGTGCAAACGTGAAAGCTTTTCCAGTTGAAGCAGCTAGACACTCTTAGACTACCAGCATAAATGAAGACGAATATTACCTCAAGTGATGGATAGTCCCCCAATCTTGGTTTGATGGCACGTAATCCATTTAGTGGCATCTCAAGTTCTCTCAGGATGGGAAATCCTCTAAATGCCTCTGAAACACAAATACCGTAACACATTAAACTTCACGCTAATCTATTACCAAGTGCAAAATTAAGCAAACATTTGTAATTTTGTCAACAAATGTAAACTTTATAAATACAAACTCTATCCCAAGTTTAAGCTTTATACATTATAAATGATCACAAGTTAAATTTAAAATCCTATTTAATTCAAAATATTGGCATACAGTTTGTTTTTTAAATAACAAATAATACAATAATTAAACAATATTCATGCTAGTGCAATGGGCTTGATGGGTATCCATGTATCAGGGGTTGACACTAACTATTTTGGTCACTGATCTGATAGTAAAGAAGTGTTAAATTTGTAAAGAAAACAGCCAGTGGTTCTTGATGATTTTCACTGGTCCTTCAAGATTTTCACTGACCCCAGGTCAGGGGACCAAAGTTAGTGTCGAGCCCTGTGTATAAGTCAAATGAGAAGGGGTGTCGATATTCCTGATTAATCTGGAATTCTGTATTGATCTATCTTGAAATAGCAATGATTTCTGACCCAAAAGGACAACATGTATGTTAGGCTGTGTACATGCAGGGAATTAGTCTTGCAAAGCTTAGATCTAGGCATTCTAAATGTACCACCACAGTGGCAGGTATCAAACTCTCATTAAAACAAATACATTCGTAAAACAAAACGTAAATGTAAATAGTTTTTTTATTTTCATATTCTTCAATGATACAGTTATCAGCTAACATATACAAGAATGCATACAACACCAATGAATGTTGCAGATGCACATGTACCCCCCCCCCTCCCCATTATGAGTTGAAACACAACATTTATAAACTTTAAGGTGAATTAAGAACCATATGTATTGGTGAAGTGGATATATTTAGATGTGAAATAAATGTAAAATGATCCATCAATACAATAGTCATGATATACAAACATTACTGTGAACTCATCTGGCTGTACAATATAGTCAGTCACAGATAATAAGCATACCTCAGATTATTGCAGCTATTATGACATAAATAAAAAGTTTATCAAGCATGGAAGACACTTACTTGATTCACTTCAATATTGAGTTTGCGTCTCCATTGTACAATAGTATAAATTTACAAATATACTTGGAAACTGAGAATGATATTTGTCATTAATTCAATTTGAAATTATTATTTTTTAATGTTGTCAGAGCTGGCAGAGCAATACTTAAAGTGTTGTAACATAGCATATTGTAACTTAATAATTATAAGAGTAATTAAATTAACTTTTATCTTGAATATGAATTGATTCTATACATAAAAGCTATAAATATGCTTACCAAAGGGGAGATAATTTTCACTGGCATTAACGTAGGCAACATTATCAAATAATGCCAAATCTTCTTCCTTGACATCCGATATCTCCTTACCAGCAATATTAACTGAGCACAGATCTGTTGGATCTTCTACACAGCAGTGACGCATCTGAAATATACAGTACACGATGAACAACCTCTGTACTGCCTCAACATACGGAATGTCTAGCAGCGAGTATAACCAACAAACGACTGACTGTGAGTGTGGTAAAAAGACTGTGATGGCTAACTAATGACGAAAATATCAGCAAGCGTGCAAACGCTGGAGGAAAACATCTTGTTTCCCGCAAAATACCACTTGATTCATCGGTTACAAAAAATCTAGTTCCAAAACTTAACCGAACAGAAACTGGTTCCAGAACACTCCCCACCTGTTATTTCTTAAATAACACTTCTCAAACAAGTCACCAGACAGTTACACAAAGAATAACTGGGTATGCTAAAGTAATGCAAATGTAAACAAATCTTACAAAAACCAAAATGAAAAAATGTATGATAGTGGAGTGAAATAACCATACTTCACCATGCATTTTACAGACATAATACTGTTGAAGGTTGAAAATACAGCTTTTCGAACACAAAGTGTCCTTAAATGACTTTAGAACAATAAAAATACAAATGTACTCAAATAATAATACAAAAACCTGAATTGACTTCAGACATATATGAAAAAATAAACACTTCTTGTTAAAGCTATATGTACTGGTTTCTCGTTAACAACTTCTAAACTTTTACCGAAAGCTACAGAATGTATATTTACACAAACTTGAAGTCTTTAGTCATGACAGACTTCGTTCTTTGGACTACGCACAAGCAGAACTAGATTAACAACTGGCCTTGTATAGAAAGCTTTGTTGCTATCTTTAATAACACAGACTTCGACCTTGCGGATTCTACCATCCGCACTCGGATATACACAGGAAACCCTACCAAGGGGCCAACAATTGCGAGCAACATCGGTGTCCTTCAACAAAACAACATCATCAACCATAAGAGGTTCCTGTTCATCTTTCCATTTGCATCTTGCCTGCAGCGACTGCAAAAACTCGCGGCGCCACCTTGCCCAAAATTGGGACGCTAAATACTGAACTTGACGCCACTGATTTTTGTACAGATTCTTTATATCCATATCGCCAACTGGTTGCTGATCTGGCTGTAGCTTCAAAGTTAACAAGGAAGAGGGGCTTAACACATCTGGAGCATCTGGATCACTAGAAACGGGAACGATGGGGCGAGCATTAATGATAGCACTAACCTCTGCCATCAACGTTACAAGTACATCATGAGTCAAGTTTCTCACATTCAATAACATTGCATCCAAGATACGACGAGCAATACCAATCATCCTTTCCCAGGACCCTCCCATGTGGGAACTATGAGGGCTATTGAATATCCAAATAGAATCTGACTTGCGCAAAAACCCTCCAGTATTCTCATCCTCAACATTAATTACGTCAACCTGAATATCATCTGTAGCACCAACAAAATTTGTTCCCCGATCGGAACGAAACTGTTTCACCTTTCCACGTACTGAAACGAACCTTCGAAGAGCATTCACAAAGGCCGAGGAGGACATTTCTTCAACAACTTCTATATGAACGGCTCTTATGCTGAGGCATGTAAACATAACTGCCCAACGTTTGGACGATGCAACACCTCCACGAGTGCGCCTAGCAACCACCTGCCATGGGCCAAAAACATCAACCCCTACATAACTAAATGGGTACAATGCCTCTTTCCTATCAATTGGTAAATCTGACATTTTCTGGCTTGCAAACTGACCCCTTAACTTTTTACAAATCACACAAGCATGAATGACAGATGATACCAAACGTTTCCCATTGGTTATCCAGAAACCCGCAGACCTTACTGCACCCTCCGTGAAAAGACGCCCTTGATGTTTAACAGATTCATGGTAATGCTGTATAAGAAGTTCTGACATGGGACTTTTACCAGACAATAAGATAGGATGTTTCTCTGAAGAAGGCAAGCTGCTTCTGCGAAGTCTACCACCAACATGCAGTAAACCATCTTTATCTAGAAATGGGTCAAGAGAGATAATACTACTATCCTTACGCAATTTCCCAGTGGTGCTAAGATCCTTGATCTCTGCTGGGTACGCCTCTTGCTGCACTTGTCTTAAGATGTACAGGCTAGTTTCCAGTTTGAAGGGAACTTTCTTAGAGTCAGGACAAACATGCCAACCTTTACAATGTAATTTCAGACGATAAGAGATTGCAATGTGCCTTAAATTTGAGAGAGCCCGAACAAGTCTCGACCAAGACGAGAACCTTTGAAACCTACAACAGCCCAAACTATTTTGGACGTCTACTCTGGTTGCTGCCACTGAAACATTACTACGAACTTCCTTGTCTTGATCTGGGTTCAATAGAGGAAAGAGTTTGGGACTTTCAACAGACTGTAGCAACAAAAACTGTGGACCGCTTAACCATGAACTTTCACTCAACTGCAGAAGACTAGCACCTCTACTTCCTATGTCTGCTGGATTCTTCTCAGTTGGAACGTAAGTCCACTGAGTGGGATCACTAAAATGCCTGATCTTTTGGACCCTATTGCTAACGTACGTGTAGAAACGTCTAGACTGATTGCATATATACCCCAGAACAACCTTACTGTCGGTATAGAATTTTGTACTATCTACATGTACCCCGATATGTTCTGTCACTGTCTGAAATAACTCAACAGCAAGAACCGCACCACACAACTCTAACCGGGGAATGGTATGTCCTTTTTCTGGTGCCAACTTGGACTTACCAGCAACAAAACCAACATGTCCCTCGCCCTCGACAGTATATGCCAACACATACACAACAGCAGATATAGCTTTTACAGAGGCATCCGAAAAGATGTGTAATTCTTCCCTAACCATTTCAGAAAGTGAACCCTTAAAGTAACATCTGCCAATTTGGAACTTGTCCAAGTCCTTCAACTTGGTTCTCCAGCTAAGCCACCGCTCTCCAACACCCAGGGGCACAGGATCATCCCAATCACCCTTAAAAGACATAACTTCACGAAGAAGCAATCGTCCCTCTAATACAACTGGCGATAGGAAACCTAAGGGATCAAAGACGCTATTGATCGTTGACAAAATTCCCCTTTTTGTGACAGGCCGACCTGAAAGATCAGAATTGAATGTAAACACATCGCGATTCAAGTCCCAACCAACACCAAGACTTCTCTGAGTAGGAAGGTTACCATAGTCAAAATCCAAACCTTTCAAATCTTTAGCTAAATCATCAGAATGAAAAGACTTCAGTACCTCTGAATCATTGGACGCAAACTTGTGGAGACGCAAACCGCTTTCCGCAAGATCAGCCTGAGTTCTCTGAAGCAAACTAACAGCCTTAGAATCAGAAGGTTGAGAAGAAAGACCATCATCTACATAAAAATCTTTGTTAACAAACTCGCAAACATCTGAATCAGATTTCTCAACAGACTTTCGAAGACCGCATGTTGCAATTGCAGGCGACGGACTGTTTCCAAAAACATGTTTAGCCATACGAAACTCAACGAGTTGCTTATCAGGGTCGTTATCCTGATGCCAGAAAAATCTGAGGAGATTCCTGTGTTTCTCATGGACAAAGAACGAAAAGAACATTTGTTCAATATCAGCCATTACTGCAATTCTGTCTCTCCGGAAGCGCATCAACACACCTAAAAGACTATTGGTAAGATCAGGACCTTGCAACAAAATTGAGTTCAAAGACATTACCTCAAAATCAGCGGAGGAGTCGAAAACAACACGTATTCGATCTGGCTTTTTAGGGTGATAGACCCCAAAGATAGGTAAAAACCAACATTCTTCTTGAGGTTTTAAAGGTGGAGCTAATTCGGCATGACCGTGCTTGAAAAGATTGTCCATAAACTCAACAAAATGCTGCTTCTTAATGGGGTTCTTAGCTAAGCTTCTATCCAATGCCTTGGCCCTGTTAAGGACTTGTGCCTTATTGTTAGGTAACCGTTCGCGTGAAGCCCTAAGGGGCAGGGGGGCAACCCAACTACTGTCACAATCTTTAGAGAACTCGCTATCCATTAACTCAATGAACTGCCTATCTTCAATGGACAATGATGGCCGTTCATCATCTGGCGTTTTCAGGAAAACAAGGTCATCCACTGGCTCTTGAACGGAAAGCCGACTGATACAAGGGCTAAAAAGAGATGTGCGACCATCACTAAGAACATGGGATTTATGGACATTAATAATATCTTGCGAATGAACCTGACCAAGACATACTTCACCAATGACTACCCAACCCAAACCAAGACGCTGAGCAAATGGCGCTCCTGGGGGACCTACAACTTGCTCAAAGACATGATGAGCCTCAGGAACATCTCCTCCTATAAGTAAGAGTACATCTGCCTTTTCATCAAATTCAGCCAAAGAATCAGCAATACCGTACAAATGATTGTGACAACGGGCATTATCAGGTGTGCATATCTCGTTCTTATTACCAGGTATATCTGTACATTCAATAAGCGTAGGTAGGTTATACCTAACAGTACCAGCAACCGACTCTATAACACAATGGTCCGCTCTGCGGCCAGAGGTTACAACAGACCCTGCACATGAATTGAGTACATATTCATAATGTTCACTTGTAATACCTAACATATTAAACAATTCTGGCTTGATGAGTGATCTGTTACTCTGATCATCTAATATGGCATAACATGTTACAACATTGTTAGGGTTATCTATACAATACATATTGAGTAAGATCACTTTCGCACATGACTTTCCTGGAATGTTCCCACAAATCTCAGTACACGAAGAAGTTACATTGTCTTTATTTCTTCTGTCGAATTCCTCCCCACCATAGGTTGGTCTATCTCTAGCTAGATGCATCAATGTAGCGTGTTTTCCGGAACAAACACCACACTTGATATCACACTTACACTCGCGTGAAACATGATCACTTTCAAAACACTTGAAGCACAATTTGTTTGCACTAAGGAATTTCTTCCTCTCATCAACAGACTTTTCCTTGAATACTCTACAACTTTCTAAAGAATGAGCAGTTTTGTGTATTGGGCACTTACACTCAATGTTGGTCATTCTAGCTGAGACTTCTTTTCTGACTGATTGCACCTGATTCACTGTGCTGTTATTCTTCTGTTTACCAATATTTGCACTTGCAGTATCATACAGGAAACTTGGATTGTTCCGTATTTTACTTTGCTCAGAGATAAACTCTGCCAGTACCGAGAATGGGGGAAAATGAACCCCATGCTTTGACTTATAGTTTGTGGCACGTGTTGTCCATTTTTCTTGTAGGTTGTAGGGCAGTTTGCTGATAATAGGATTTACTCCGACAGCGAAATCAAAGTATGACAGTGTTGTCGCATACTGTGGATCCAGTTTTAAGCCCTCAATTTCGTGTACAATGTCAGCGAGATCATACAGCTTAGCAGATTCCTTCATAGTAAGTTTAGGAAAAGACTCCAACCTGCTGACCGTCGCGTGGTAAACACTCTCAGGCGATCCATACCTTTCGTCCAGGCGATTCCAAATCTTGCCAAGACCCTTACGCGGGTCATGAATATATGCTATCTTGAGAGACGATGCTTGTCTTCTGGAGGTTGGACCAAGCCATTTAATAAGTAAGTCGATCTCTTCAGCTGGAGAGACCCCAATCTCTTTCACAACCGATATAAAAGTGTATTTCCACGATTGGAAGTTACTTGGTTCATCGGTGTATGTTGTAAGTCGAGAAAGTACAAGGTCCTTCCTAAGCAAATACCTGGTCAATTCATGTGTTGCTTCACTAAGTTCAGCTTAGGGTTCAGATTTCGGAACATATTCTGGAATATTAGGGTTCAAATTTGATTTAACATGTTGCTCCTTAAGAATGTATTCAGCTGTTTTGACATTGGGATCTGTATTAGGAATATCACTAACTTCACTGCTAGCCTGTGATTGACCCAGCTCGGTTTCTGCTATAGCAACTTCTTTCCTATCTTCCACCAACTTAAGGTCTATTTCAATTTCCGCCTTTTTACGCATTGCTGTAGCCGCGCGTATTTTCTCTTGCTCATCAATTTCCGCCTTTTGTCTTTCTAATTGAGCTGACTGTTCCGCAAAGGCAGCCTTTGCCTTTGCTGTTTGAAGTCGTTTCCATTGTTCACTAGGGGTCGAGGATCTACTTGACCTGTTGGAGTGACTATGTCTTGAACTGACCGAACAATTATCTGTCTTCAGGGAACGAAGTTTCTCAACAAATTTATTTGTCATTGTTCTATTTGCAATCACCACTTTTGACAAACTTTCTGCTTGTTTAAGACTTTCATCAGTTCTTGTATTTACTAAAAAACGACTAAATTCAGTTCCAATAGAGTCGAATTTTGCAAACTGTTCCAGAACTTGTGACTTAACATTTTTGAGTTTGATGGTATCACAGTCTGGTCCAATACTGACATTTCTTTCAATAATGTCTTCAACAATGTCCCACTGCTTCTGTAGGTTGTTTTGGTATTGTTCTACCCTTTCTTCATAAACACTCATGGCTTTGGGTGTTAAAGTTCGGATACGTGTGTCCATCAAACTTCGAAGATACTTTGGTGCCAACAGTCTTTTTACTGTACTGCCTCAACATACGGAATGTCTAGCAGCGAGTATAACCAACAAACGACTGACTGTGAGTGTGGTAAAAAGACTGTGATGGCTAACTAATGACGAAAATATCAGCAAGCGTGCAAACGCTCGAGGAAAACATCTTGTTTCCCGCAAAATACCACTTGATTCATCGGTTACAAAAAATCTAGTTCCAAAACTTAACCGAACAGAAACTGGTTCCAGAACAACCTCCGAAGAGCAACAACCTCTCTACACCAACACCTCCTATAATTTTCCATGAGTTAATATTTACAACGAATTAAACTTAGAACTGTACAACGACAACCTACAAATGATTTCAAACATAGATACAAGTAAACCCTTTCAATGATTACATTCCTAATCTGAAAATTTACAAATCCTAGAAATTTTCAATTCACAAAAATCCAGGAAATTTGATATAAAAAAAAACTACATTCACTGACCAGGAAGAAGCCATCAAGTGCAGGAACATCTTTTTCTTCTTCTTCCTCTTGTTCATCAGCAACTTGTAGTTGTTCTGAGAGGGTTGTCCCTTGCTTCTCTGCTCTACGTCTCTCTTCTTTTATACGAGCATAGGTTTTAGGTTTGGTACAAAGAATAGCTTTAAATCGTCTTCTTTGTTCAGCTCTCTGAGCAACCAACCAGGCGCCATCAGCTGTGAAGAAAAAAAATATGATTAATGACAACATTCATGTTGTACAAATATTCATTATATTATTTGTAATTCGGCAAGAAACACATCTTACTATACTAGTAGTCTGGGTACTCTAAAATAAGTAGTCCTACTCTCGTTTTAATTGGAGGCCATGGCATAGGCAAGGTCCTGTTGAGCGCTTCGTAGCGCTACGCTAAGAATAGCTTGCTTCAAAAAATACTTGACTGATGGTGAGCGCTCGTAGCTAGCATACTGTTGCGTAGCAAAGCGCTACCAAAACGGTCAATTGCACAAGAAAGCGCTCGGTATCGCTCCCCTAGCAAGGTGTTAAAAAATAGTTTGCTATCGGCGAACAGGTTGTTACCTAGACATAGTAAAGCTCTACCAAAAAGCGCTCAATAGCAGCTAGGCTAAGTAACGGGTTCCAGGGCTGTGGAAAGGACAATATGGGATTCTTACATACAGTGGATGTGTCCTGGCTGAGATTTGAACCAGCAACATCTATACTGCGCATATCATGGAGATAGTATAGTATCTGGATCAAGTGTTGCAAATGTAAGGAAATGGCAAGCATTTTTTTAAGATTCCGATTGTTTAAGAACAAACCATTTGGGATCCTCCTACTTTTAAACATACATTTATATGGACTAGAAACATCAATTTGGTGATATATCTTAATGAATGTTATGTTGACACACTTTTTGAAAGACAATAACAATCTTTTAATTGATATCCGAAAATAATAATATCCGAATATTTTCCACTTCACTCAAGATTTGTCAATATTGGGACATATTTTGGATTAAAGTTAGTTGAAACGGGTGTGAGTAATAAGATAACTTGAAACTTGCCTTCCTCGTCAACATCATGTCTTATAAATGATCTGACAGGGAAGCAGTTAGAAGAGACGGCAGGTAAACCATCGTCATATTTTATCCCAGGGATAGCCGCCATTTTGTAAACATCGCTACGGCAACGCGATCGGGAATTTCCGGTAATTTCCGTTTTAGTGGTCGGGTTTAGGTCAGACACATATAAATTTTCTATTCTATTTGTGTCAGCCTCTCTTTTTGTCGACTTGTAAGATAATAAACTACGATATTTTAAGAATATATTACTTTTATCAAACGGTTAAGACCTTAATACATATTGTATTTAAAGTATTTGTATCTAAGGTGATACGTACAAGTGATCCAGCAAATATATAACACCTAAGATTTGTGTGGGCATTTCTCAGTGTAGTTGTGTTGTGCGCGTAGCTAGCCCTCTTGTCATGTGGATTCAGGATTGTGCTAGCGGGTCGGGGCATGCTCCCCCGGAAAATTTCGAAAACTAAGGTGTAATCTGGAGCGTTTCAGGCATTCTCGTTGTGCTTTACGTAGTTGTAAAAACATCAATTTTAGGATAAGGAATTTGCAAACAAATGCTTAAACTATGCATTAAATTTCTACATAATATTCAGATATGCTCATAGAAGTCTATTTGCCGCCAATATTTGGAGTCTCCTCGCTCTAGATAGAATTTATGGGATGTATGGTGGTGAATGACGCTTTTAAAGAATGTCTACAAGACTATCCCATCCACTGTCTCGTATAGACTCCGATGCAGAATCAGAAAACTGATTACTTACGTATTCAATGTATTAGTACTTATTGCAGAAGCATCGTTTCGCATCTGTTCCCGAAAGATGTTTTGCGCATTACCGATTGGGTTTGAAGGTTAAGATCTAACGAGTACTTCTATGCACGCATACACGAAGTAATGGATCAAATTATGGACAGAGAACAGGCTTGTGAAACTGGTTGCTTCATCAGTAGTTGACTCAGCTTGTTATCAACGAAGTTACGCGGCTGTGCTGGGACGAGTTTTTAATGTCAAAGAACGTGCATACGTGTACGTGGCACCAGTGCAGCTAATAATTACAAGTAACGCTAAAACTCTTGCGTAAATAACCTGTTCGATTTCTGAGGATAATTACAACACGAATGCAATGGAAAGTGAGGAATACGTGATTAAAGTGATTGCGTATAGACTTTGTCAGAAAAGGTGTTTTTTTACCCAAATCATGTGGATTCAGCCGCGTTCTCGCGTATCTATATATAGGTAACCACGCGCCTGGAACTTCAACTTGTGGAGTTTCTAATTAATGTGCTTGGCCGGAAGGTTGAATGCTACTTTCCCTGTCTGATTTCCTCATACCTTTTTTGTGATATATATCTACTGTACATATAGCTACAGTATTAGGAACGCGTGTTCTTTCTGCTACGGAACAGAGAACACACTTACGAACAAACCGGAACAGTTCTCTAGACGCATATGTTCTATCTGTGGTGCAGTCAGAACAGTCACGTGGTATGGTAACAACAACAGCAAGACAAACGGAAACTTCACGAAATGTGTTATTCTGATCACCTTGGCAATTGTATGTCAACGGAGAAAAACGAAAATGACCGAACTTTTACGATGGGGATTTTTCTTATGTCATATTCCTTCCACCAATATAATATCATAACGACTGCAACTAACATAAACAATATCGACCACCTTATTTAAACGTTTATTTGTTTTATATTTTCTTGTTTTTGTTACTTTCTGTTTTGTTCCTGTTCTTTTTTGTTCGTAAGACGCCTTCCACTCTTTCATGTCTCGTCTCTCACAGTAGGCAAGAACTGCCACTATTACAGAGCAGAGATATAAGTCTTATCCACTCCAACTGGACCCAATCTCCAAAAATTAAACATTAAGAGTTAAATCTCTTCTCGAATATTTTCATGTGCCGTTTGGATAATTTCCCTTGGAAGATGGACTTAAAATAAGCATCACAATCAGCAAATATTATTTCTGCTAAAGACGTTTCCGGAGATCAGGACTGGTCTTAGCAAAGGGAAACGAGACACAATTATTGTTTTTTTTCTAATGGACCCAATTTCAGCACTCCATGCACTGTCACTGAGCAGTATGCCATTATAATACGAGTATCAATTACCATGCGTCAATTTTAAAATCATTTCCCTTTATCCAAATAAAAAAGCCTCATATACATATTTAAATCATCAGTTACTAGTACAGACCATTGTCTCAATGCTATAAAATTCTGCTTATAAATACAAAATGCTGTTTTCGATACATCTACGGACTCGACATTATTCTTACAAGATATATGCCTTAAGCCTTCTAGTAGAACTCTGAATCTCCTGTGTTTATGCGGTACGCTATATTGTACATAGAGTTCTTTAATTAAGAGACGTGAACGTGTAGACACTGTCAATGTCAATTTAGTACAATGCCTCAGGAATTTTTTTATAATTTAGGCGACTAGGTTCCGAACAGAGACGTGGAATATTCGTAGGCATATCTAAAGTGGAGATTTCTTTAATATTATATAGTGTTGATCAATAACTTGTTACTGCTTCTTGCAGTTCATTGTAAATGTAATATACATGAAACCGCCTCTATCACAACGGTTACCATATCTACCTACGATATACAACAAATCGCTGGCTTAGAATGAGAAGGTCGTAACTACAAAATCAATATTTTGAGAAAACAAGAAAATACTGCCCGATAATTAGTCTTTACACATGGTGAAACGAGCATGCGGTTTAAACTTCGTTTTGGTCAACATGACAAGCTCCGAATTTTATGAAAATGGGCTCATAAGAAGCGCCTCGTGATGCTTATTTTAAATATATATGAATCTTAAAAGATCGTAAGTAGTAGTTTCGACCTTCTCATTCTAAGCCATCGAAATGTAGTACTAAACATGCATAAAAATGTAGAATTCACGGTGATTCTTGTTTAACTTACAAAAATGCACATTGTATGAACTTGATGAAGGACACAATTCTGTATGACAATATTTAAAGCAAAGGGTGGCACAGGACGATCCTTCCTGTATTTGTAGATGCTAATTCAATGACGATGACGTTTGATAAAACAACATACCACTGGCTTAGAATGAGAAGGTCGTAACTACAAACTCAATATACACGTATTGAGAAAAAAAGAAAAAAAACTCTCTGCAATTTACTCTTTACTTTTGGTAAAACAAGCGTTTATAGCTTCATTTTGGTCAACATGACAATGTCCGATTTTCATAAAAATAGGCTCATTAGAAGCACCTGGTACTGGAGATTTCACATATGTATGAGTCTTATAAGGTCGTAAGTAGTAGTTACGACCTTCTCGTTCTAAGCCATCGATACATGTATATATTAAAATACCAAACATGTTGATACTTTCCATGCTTGATAAATCCCATATACATGAATGAAGAATAAGTCCCATATACATGAATGTAGAATAAATCCCATATACATGAATGTAGAATAAGTCCCATATACATGAATGTAGAATAAGTCCCATATACATGAATGTAGAATAAGTCCCATATACATGAATGTAGAATAAGTCCCATATACATGAATGTAGAATAAGTCCCATATACATGAATGTAGAATAAGTCCCATATACATGAATGTAGAATAAGTCCCATATACATGAATGTAGAATAAGTCCCATATACATGAATGTAGAATAAGTCCCATATACATGAATGTAGAATAAGTCCCATATACATGAATGTAGAATAAGTCCCATATACATGAATGTAGAATAAGTCCCATATACATGAATGTAGAATAAGTCCCATATACATGAATGTAAAATAAGTCCCATATACATGTATGGAGAAATTTAATGTTCTATGTGTACTCTGTTTGTTGATGTTTGTCACATACGAAACATGCTGTGCACACATGGTATGGATTCCTTTTGTATTGTGCGTGCTATTTACTACACGCACTCATGTGCACAACAAATATTTTTAACATCATTATTAACCATTCCAATTCATTATCTTTATTTATTGAAAATATGTTAACATAAAATTATTCGACATAGTAAGGTATCCATTTTAATTTAGCTGTCTGCCACTGTCCATACTGAAAAACATAATGAATAAATATACAGCATGTGACGATAAAAGCAATATTATAATTGATGCATGATTCAATGGACGCGTTGGCCTCTTTTCATGCCTCAAAGTTGTTATACAAAATCTAGTAGTGCAATTGTAATTTCAAGTGTATATTCTTAGAATAAATGCAGAAAATTGCCAAAATTCTGTTTGATTCCACATACCAGAAAACTGTAATTGTATGTAGGAAAACACAACTTTAACACCAAAATATATTGTTGTATGCATCCGAGGGCGTCTATTTTAAAACAGACACGCTCTGGTAGAAATATCAAAAGAAGACAACACAATTATTATCTTAACTGATTTCACCTATATCATTGATTAGATCCTTGACTACGGAATTGTACACGTTATGTTAAATAACTCGAGCAAGACAATGGTTGTGATATATGTATCATCCTATCAGACCGAGAAGCATTGTTTGCCAAACCAAACGCATTACTTGCCAACCAAAAACGCATTACACGCCAGTCCAAAAATATTGCATGCCAGACCATAACGCATTTTTTGCCAGACAAAAACGCATTGTTTGCCAAACCAAAACGCATTACACGCGAGTCCAAAAATATTGCATGCCAAACCATAACGCATTACTTGCGAAACCAAAACGCATTACATGCCATTCCAAAGGTATTGCATGCCAAACCATAACGCATTTTTTCCAGACAAAAACGCATTGTTTGCCAAACTAAAACAAATTATATGCCAAACCAAAACGCAATTACAAGCCAAACCAAACGCATTGCATGTCAAACCAAAAACGCATGTTATATCAAACCAAAATGCATAAAATGCCAGTCTAAAAGTATTGATTGCAAGACCAAAATGCATTGCTTGCCAAACCAAAAAGAATTATATGTTAAACCAAAACACATTTCATGTCAGACTACTAAAAACGCATAGTCAGGTTCTCTGTCCCAAAATCTTACAGTAGTTTAGGTCAGGTAGCATCCAATTAATCGATAACTCCAGTAGTCAAATAAAAATTTCGGATGTACGCAAGTTTAAATCAGGCAATTTTAAATAATCTTACTACACTGTGTGTACTGTTTGTGTCGTATTTATTTCCCTATATAAACTTACGTACACCGACCATCTTGTTTTACCCATGGAAGCATCAATCTTAGTTACATTAGGCCGGACCTAAACTGTAATGTAATGTAAGATTTAGGTAGCGGGAACCAGACTATAAAAACTCATTGCTTTCAAAACCAAAACACATTGCTTGTCAAACCAAAACGCATTGCTTGTCAAACCATAATGCATTGTATGTCAAATCAAAGCGCATTGTATGCCAAACGAAAAGGCACTGCATACCAAACTAAAACGCATTTCATATTGTCTTTAAGTTTAAATTATTCGTTAACTCATGCTAGATCTGAGTAGAAACTGCATGGTGCCATTGTACTTTTTCAATGCTAGTTATCGAAAAAAGTAAACAAAAGTGAAAACAAGACTTACATGACGTAATCAGTACCTGTACCTCCACGGCATTGGCATTGGACGTCTCCATCCATACATAGGAGGAGGATAGCCACCGTAAGGAGGAGGTCGCCCGTAGTAACCATCAGGTAAATCCTGACTGTCGTATCCACCGTACGGGCTGTCCGGCATATCTCCACCCCAATACTGTCCGTACGTCACAACTCCAAGTAGTACTAACATAACCATGGCAACTATCCAAGATGACGTCATCATTAAATGTGTGTGTACTGCAAATATAACAATATTACTTTCGATTCAATAAGTGTAATACTAATGCAGGAACTTTCAATCGAAAAATAGGACGAACTGTACATTCTCTCTTAAATTCCCAAAACTGCACGTTTCGATTAATTAAATCCACGCAGCCAATGTTTAAGCACATGTACCTTTATAAATCTGACAATTTTGAGAATGTGGTGCTGAAATAGTTGCCCTGTATACCTTAGTTTCACAGTATAGTAAGCACAGTAACGTGTTCAGGAATATCATTCAGGAACATAAGAAATAAGACTGGACCTAAGATAGACCCTTGTGGTATTCCACTTCAAACATGTTTGCATGACGCCTAACCAACAGCTTTCACTACTCGTTAACGACGATTTGTTAAGGTGACTCGATCCACCTTAGTAAGTTCCCGCGAAAACCAACATATTTTGGTGAGGTACTGAATCAAAAGCTTTGTTGAAATCTAAATAAATTGCATCATTTACTTGCTACCTGACGTAAGAATCTGTCCAGTCATTTAAACACTCCAGTAACAGTGTAATGGAATAAATGTGCTTCTGAAAGCCAAGCTGATGGCATTACCATTACTTTCGGTCATACACTTTGAGCACGAGCATTTCTAATTGGTCACATACGTGACGTATGTTGTTTGGTTTTTAGGCTGGCGATTTCGCGCCAGACTTTTACAATCCTAAAAACTGAAATCCACTAAGATGAATTTATTCCCGAAACCGACAACACAGAATCTATACACTCAATGCAAATAGTTCCTCCTCATTAATCAGTTTTGCAAGATAAGAACATTCAACTTTCCTTGCTTCATTTATTCTGTTCGATTGTAATATATTAGTTTCTTCTTGAAATGGAAGGAACTTGTATGAAATTAAAAGAAAAGGTGTTTAAAGGCGTTGATAATTATTACTACGCGTTACGAACGCGATATATAGCGCGGCGCATCAATGGCTTTATTATGTTAAATTATTTAGGTCAACATTCTCCAACGAGATCGTGGTCGAGTGGTTGAGCAACTCGCTTGGTAATTTTCTAATGCTAAGGTCCAGCGATCGAATCACGGCGACTCCAAAATTTATATATATATATTTTTTTAAGTCCAGCACTTACCTCTCTTTCAACTTAGAAAACCACTTGATGTTATATTACTTGAAAAGCTATTGTTCCTTAGCAGTTCGCCAGCCTGTCAGTACTTTCAGTACTTTGATTACTTCTAGGAAATGTATTTTCTCCTGCGTTACTAATAAAATATAGGCTCGTTGTTAATGCTCCTATGTAAAACTGGTGATCCCGGGGTGGGCCAATTTTGAACAATCTTGGTAAGGACTTCTAGATGATGTTACATGCCAAAATATTTTATATAAAAGCTGTAGATATTGTAGTTTTGGACAAGAAGATTTGTATATATTTTCCATATACTGGGTATGAGCCTTTGTAAAAAATATTTGACTCTATGTGCATAATTTGAACAATATGTAGAGATATGTAACCCTATCCTACATAATCTACATAATGCGCATGTGAAAAGATGTCAGCTACTCTGCAGATTTACTGGTTTGATAAATACAATTGGGACTAAGAAGCGAAAACGCTTAGTTTCTATACTAGTATGATACTCCGACTCAATACCATCTTAAATGAATATTTGATTTATATTTTCATCGTTATTATTAATTTTATCAATTATATAATTTAGAAACAATATATCTAAATCGTTGAAGCACCAGTACAAATTGTGACGATATTTTTAGAAATCGGATTGAGACGCTCATTAACAGAAGAACTACATATAAAATCAAAAACATATATAAGATACTTACTAGACTAGGATAAAAGTGTTAGTCCTGTCGAAATGAAGATATGATCGGATGTAAAACAAATCTTTACATCACGTGGTATGCTTAATTACATTCATAATCGTGACTCCTCATTAATGTTCGTGTATTTCCGGAACAAAACCTCAAATATAAAACTCATTCAAAACCATCATATCATCTGACTCCATTGACCTTCATGAATACCAAAGGCGAAGTTTTTGCTAGAAATGTAAATGTCAGCCGTTTGACGAAAAACACTACCCTTGTTATTAAGTGATTGATGAGCGAATAAAACTAAGTTATACTTTCAATTTTCTCCCTTTCCGAATGATTATTTACCTGTTTTGTTTGTCAGATGTCATAAGTCGACATACATTATATATTAATGAATATTTACGACATTAAATGGTCGGCCATATTGACGCCGGGCTGAATATTTGGTTAGCTATGTAATAATATAAATACTGTATTTGAAACCATGCAACAATGGTGGCAGCGCCTAACCACCCACACACAAGACATACACAAATCAGCAACTGTATCCCCTACCAAAATCACCAACTGATTATTTTATCGTTTTTTTAACCGAACAGAAAAAACAGACTGTAAACAGTAAATTAGTTACGCGTATGAATTTAATGTTCTGTTAAGTTAAATACACCGAATAAGATTGTCATTTACTAGTATTTCTCACTTGTATTATAGTCCGATTTCTATATCTAGTATATATTACTGACACGCGCATCCAAAAGATGCCTAACTACTAATATTGACTGCTTTAGTAGATTAAATGGATCCAACAATAGTTGATTATAACGAACCTCCCAAAAAAACCAGACCCAGGGGTGGTATTCAATATCGATTTTATCTTATCTTATTTCAGAATAAGAATAGCCAATCATATCGCCCGTTATCGACAAATAGTTCACAATGATGTGATCTGATTGGTTTATCTTATCCTTACGCCAAGTAAGATCAATATTGAATAAATTGTACTGCTGGAATCATAGGTGGCAGTATCAGTGTTTGGAAAAGAAAAAATCCGTCACTGAGCAAATACATAACATGAACCGTATATATATATCGATTGTCTATCTAACTCCTATCAAGGTATAAAGCGTATATAATTATGTCTATGTCCAAAGATTGTGGAACATCGCATAGGCTTGGTTCCCAACAATAATTACGATACTGTGAGGGCAGCGGGTAACCAGTGCATGAATAAAATGACCTTGAGCGAAGTTAAATAACGAAAGTAACACTGTTTTGCTGTTTCGCAGTTATAAGATACAATTGAACGAGATTTTCGGTAAGAATGAATATCTTATAGTTTATTTGAATGACTTGTATAGCGATTTTTCTTCAGTGCCCGTATTTTATGTTGAAACAACGAGATGCAATGTTCCACAATCTTTGGCATATAGACATATAGTACGCTTTATACCTTGATAGTATATAAGCTCAGTACGGAATTATTTTATATTTAAAAAAAAAATTTTTTTAATCGTTTGCGGACAAAACACTGATACTGCCACCTGTGGCTGGAATTCGTTATAACCATACAATGTAATGATTGTCTAGGTGAGTATAGTAATCATATCAATTTAATGATACACAACGATAATACAAACCACAAGTATACTACATTATGCATACGATACATAATGAAGGAATGATTGCTGAATTCCCTAATGTGCATTTAATTATTATATGGGACATGACCGAATAAGCTATGAGTTGTGAATCAACGCCATTTCAATATACATGTACTTTGTTGAACATACATGTACTAACAATTGAATCATAACAAATCCTTCGGATTAGGATTTTTATAAGACGACAGGCGTGGCTGGTCGTGATAGAGTTGTGTGACTAGACTTGGTGGAAAAGTGCTGGCCGCCGTGACTAGCCTTGGTGGAAAAGTGCTGGTTGTCGTGACTAGCCTTGGTGGAAAAGTGCTGGTTGTCGTAACTAGCCTTGATGAAAAAGTGCTGGCCCTGTGACTAGCCTTGATGGAAAAGTGCTGGCCCTGTGACTAGCCTTGGTGGAAAAGTGCTGGCCCTGCGACAAGCCTTAGTGGCAAAGTGCTGGCCCTGTGACTAGCCTTGGTGGAAAAGTGCTGGTTGTCGTGACTAGCCTTGATGGAAAAGTGCTGGCCCTGTGACTAGCCTTGATGGAAAAGTGCTGGCCCTGCGACAAGCCTTAGTGGCAAAGTGCTGGCCCTGTGACTAGCCTTGATGTAAAGTGCTGGCCCTGTGACTAGCCATGGTGGAAAAGTGCTGGCCCTGTGACTAGCCTTAGTGGCAAAGTGCTGGTCCTGTGACTAGCCTTGGTGGAAAAGTGCTGGTTGTCGTGACTAGCCTTGGTGGAAAAGTGCTGGCCCTGTGACTAGCCTTAGTGGAAAAGTGCTGGCCCTGTGTCTAGCCTTGGTGGAAAAGTGCTGGTTGTCGTGACTAGCCTTAGTGGAAAAGTGCTGGCCCTGTGACTAGCCTTGGTGGAAAAGTGCTGGCCCTGTGACTAGCCTTGGTGGAAAAGTGCTGGTTGTCGTGACTAGCCTTGGTGGAAAAGTGCTGATTGTCGTGACTAGCCTTAGTGGAAAAGTGCTGGTTGTCGTGGCTAGCCATGGTGGAAAAGTGCTGGTTGTCGTGACTAGCCTTGGTGTAAAAGTGCTGGTTGTCGTGACTAGCCTTAGTGGAAAAGTGCAGGCCCTGTGACTAGACTTGGTGGAAAAGTGCTGACCCTGAGACTAGCCTTGGTGGAAAAGTGCCGGTTGTCGTGACTAGCCTTGATGGAAAAGTGCTGGCCGCCGTGACTAGCCTTAGTGGAAAAGTGCTGGCCGCCGTGACTAGCCTTGATGGAAAAGTGCTAGAAGCCGTGACTAGCCTTGATGGAAAAGTGCTGGCCTTCGTGACTTGCCTTGATTGAACATGCTGGAAGCCGAGCACATTTTGCGCGGCTAGCTTAACATACTGTTTAGGGACTTTCTGATGAAATGGATGGCGTTTGAATGGACCGTTGACCTTGCTTGCTATAAATACTCGTATGCCTGATTGATCCAGACACCAACAACCAACACATTACAATTGTCTCAAATAATGCCTTGCCAGAAGTGCCGCCCACGAACAAATATAACAGCATTTAATGTGTGTTTCATTGTTCCTATTGTCTGTCTTGGAGGATATGACAGTATTTATCTCCAATACAGTTGCCCATGTTTTGTCTATAAATACGTACGGAAGCATAACATAGCGAACCATATATAGCTTTATTTCCTATATAACACGACCCTAACAGGAAGACGACTGAATATTTTCCCAATACAAACTTCCATGTACTTCCTCAGTTGCTTTATCGAGAAAATCTATATTTTAGCAACACTTCAAATGAAATATTTACAAGAAGAGAGTCGCAACCTATCTGTATACTGTTTCGTATAATCCCGATTTGGTGGATTCTCTTCTGACGTCATAATATTCTCGCACTCTCTCGTACTCTCTTGGGAGAGACACTGAAGTACTGAATTAATATTCATCTACATCATCGTCTGGGAAATGAGTATTGACGTATTGTGAACTCGAGTAGATAATGTTACATCTTCTTTATTTACCAGGGAAGTGGAATCATGCTACTTGTGTTTGATAAAGGGTCTGCTTTATTTATTTGACTTTTAAATTGTGGAACAACGGCTCTAGTCAATATACACCAGTGCATCTGGTTATATTCAGTAATTGCAAAGTCCGTAAATTACATTAACGAATAACGTTCAAACCAAATATTCTTTATAAAGGATATATATATGTAATTTGAATACTCGTGATATCGCTGGCTTAAGTCTTAAATACGAAATCGATATTTTAAGAAAAAATGTCCTTTTTACGTGCGGTAAAACTAGCTGTTTTTACTTCGGCAGTTTGGTCAACTCGATATCTTCCGATTTTCACGAAAATAGGCTAATTAGAAGCGCCTTGTGGCGCTGACATTATAAAAATGTATCAGTCTTCTAAGGTCGTAAGTAGTAGTAACTACCTTTTCATTCTTAGCCAGCAATACCGCACTTCGTATTTTTCCTTTCAAAATATCTTCCAGCTTCCTTTACGTACGATGTAATCTTTGCGGCTCACACGTAGTGATTTTGGTTCAAAAGACAAGAGCAATTGCAGCTTGTCCACTTCTAAACATCAAAATTTCCTGTCCTTTGTATTCACTATAGTTATACCCTGTAGAGCAACAAGCCCTAAACAATGTCAATATTTGCAGCCCAAACTGTTTTGCTATATTGTACTGTAATAACTGTACGAGCTCGTATTGTGCGAACACCACTGCACGATTCTGGGTTCTTGTCAATGTGGATTCAGTGTTCCTGCAATCAACATATACAAGTCGTTGCACGCATAAAGAGCTGGTGCAAAAGCTAGGAGATGGTCAGATATAAATATAGGTTTTGTCAGAGGGGTGAGGATGGAATTGAAACAGAACATTAGCACTTCTGATACCTTTTACATTATGCATAATAGATACTAATGAATTGATTCTATACATAGTAACATTGGTGCGATACACCTCCATGTGATAGAGTCTCCAGGTAACGTAACTTGTCTAAAATATAACATAACTGTGAAGTTTGATACCGGTAAGTGGCGTTTTTGCCCCGGTGTGTTTTAAATATGTGCCGTGCAGGTTATAGGAAAAACACGGAGAAAGGTGTTGCTAATGCAGTTTGACAGACACATAATCAGTTCTCGCAATACCCCCTTGCATCACGATGCCTTCCGATGTCACGATTTATCTAATTATCTAGTTCTGCTATCTTCGAAACTTTCCCTAAACTACAAAGAAACTGTTTATTGTCATTGGTAATATTACTCAGATGCAAACATGTTCAGGGGTCTCTAGGCTTAAATATTTGTTCGATGAAATAAAAATGCATTTACCGAATCTACGCAAAATTACAGCCATATCGACAACAGGAGTTAGAGTTTTGTAAATCTATTTTTGTAAATTTGATTACAAATCGTGTAACATGGTAGTAAACTATTGTTTTTACACGTGGATTGATGAAACGCAATGTGATTACATGTCATGTTTTAATTAATTAACACCGGTGGAAATCTGTCGTTGAACAGCATTACGCATGTGTTTTAATTA
The DNA here is from genome assembly GCA_963678985.1 of Spisula subtruncata. Classification (NCBI taxonomy): domain Eukaryota; kingdom Metazoa; phylum Mollusca; class Bivalvia; order Venerida; family Mactridae; genus Spisula; species Spisula subtruncata. The sequence continues at coordinate 6,073,035 of OY787671.1, forward strand.
CACTACATGTATAAAAGTCAATACCACGCGGTTCACTTAGTAAACCAAATTAATGAATGCTTTATTGGGATACTATATAATTTCACTAGCATGAATTATTGTGATTTAACGCACATGTAACTTCCGATCACTGTATGACTTATTGCAAGATTATATAATTCAATGTGTATGCCTTATTGCGATAATTGGAAGGTGACTTGTTTATACGCTGTAAATACGTGAAATATACTAGTAACTATAAACATCAAGACAATGCAATCGAATGCAACACCATTTTGGAAGCACAAAATTAATATTGTTTGGAGAGGTAAAATTAAGAGCAAATGGTCACAGCTGAATTGAAACGATATTGTGCTTTAAGATCTCTTTAACGTTAACATTGTTGCTTAATGGATGACTGATCTGGAGAGGTTGCATTGCACGGTTTTATTTCAAAAAGCGAATAAAGGTTTTGACACAGTCCATAATCCGTGACTGTTAGACTGAAATTATAAAATTGAACAGGATGTGTTTCGTTATGACTAGCGTTGAAATAAATGTATAAAATACAAAGACTATAAACTTTATTGGCCAACAGCCCTACCACACTCTCGATATTTTTACATTCAATGACTTAGCAGAAATACAATCTAAACTTCGTAAAACACCCATGACACCACGCGCATGCATAGGACGAGCATAACCTTTATTTACCAATCAGTTTCTGCTGCAACATGACAGACATGTGAGTGAATTTGAACCCAGAACGCCAGATTAGTGCTAACCACGTGCATAATATGCAAACGACGCCATTAATTGTGACGTTCATTCGCTGTTTTAAGAAGAATCAAGTATAAGTAAATGCCCGATCTTATATGTCTTATTTATATCGAGTATAATGATAAATAGAATATTCGTGTTGATTTATTATCGGATTTATTAAACTCGTTGAATCATTTTATTCAAATCGTTCCATGAGTTTAATAATAGGCCTAAACCAACACTCTTCAAGTGCTATATCCTCTTTATAACAACTGAACATGGTTTCCATCAAGAAAGTCGTAAAGTGATGGATGGTGCATATTTGAGTGGATGTATTGAATTATTTAGTATATTGAACATAATATCCATACTTGACTCCATGGAACACATTATTCCGAGATAAAATGCAATTAACTACATGTAATAAATTACAAAATCTTTTACATGTTAGACCGCCATTCATGAATATTATACCATTGGTAAATTGTTCCATAATACCGACTCTGTGATGTTGGGCTTAAAAGAGTAGTGTTGTTTCTGGACTCTTCTGTAGAACAACATCCTCTCTATAACAACACATTTAAAATTCCTGTTAACCTATGTTTACTATTAATTTAACCTCAATGTGTGCGTCTCCCAAAGGTGGTTACTATATAGAGATATTATTAGCGTAATGCAATTCATTCAGTAACAAACGGAATTCATTTGATACACTATTCATATAAAAGCGTAACAGAACGACTGCCGTCAACCGTAAAATAGTTTCGAACGTTAATTAATTGAAACGTCCCTACAGGCATTTCCGAGAACTGTCTTGGTGATCTCGTATATACTGTAAAACCATTTAATATCGATGGAACAAAAGTTCGTGGTTATGGTAAAAATGACTTTTTCGATGGGACGTTAATTCGTGGTTTTTGCATTTTAGGTAATAAATACAATGGTCAAAATAATTGTTCGATTGGGTTTAATTTCGTGGTTGAAGGTGAACCTCGAATTTCACGAAATTTAACCCCCACAAAAATTAATTAGTTTACAGTATACTGTTCATATAGACACAAACGTAGTGTTACCATAAAACTACTTATTGTGCTATTATAAGACAGCTCCCCCTCCTGCCTTAATAACGTCTCGTCTATTACAATGTCAGCATAATTCGGACAAACTTGCGGATGACAAAGTCAGGAAATAGGCAGACGACAGTAGTTTTGTAACATTCGATAATTTATAGGCAACACCTTCGCACAGACTCGCCGAAATATTGCTTGCTACGCATTCACTGTATTGACAAGCTTGTCTTCTGAAGTATTCTACAATTCTACAAAATCGATGACGGGTGCGTGTTAAGGACTAAAAGACGGTGGACAACTTTTCGGCGGAAACTTTTCGGCGGAAATGGTTTGGCGGATTGTAAGCAAACGGAATAGAAAATTCAAGTACATCTCTCCGAGTTCTATCGATTTCTATCACAAGTGCATACTGTAGGCAGAAGACGGAGCGTTCCGGGAAGACTATGTAATTCTGGGTGAAGTTATAAAGCAACAAGAGCTAGGAATTATTAATTGCTCGAATTCCCCGAGCGATAATCTGGTATATTATACAGTTCGCTCAAGGGGTACATGTTGTTTTGAATACTTAATTATCTTCGCCCCTAAGTTAAGCGTAGGGCATTCACTGCAGCTCTTTACTGTCATTATTGTGTTTTGGAATATGCAGAAGTAAAGAGTGTCGAACTTTGTGAGATTCGTTTTGAAGTTGTATTTTGAACGAATGCATGCTAATATGGATGTGCTTCGTTTGAATGATTGGAAACTAATCTAGAATATGTTTTACGGATTGTGATTGGAAGTTTTAAAGGTTTGTGTGGTACAACGAGTTGAAACGGTTTGCTCAAATTGTATTTATTTCGAGAACAAATATGGCGAGCGTTACAAGTACTTCCCCGACAAATAATAAATATTTGCAAAAGTCTTTTCCAACACTGATTCAAATAAAGGCTGCAATACCGAACACTTTATTCGAAGCCGAAGTTTCGCGGTCGTTATATTATGTGATGAAAGATTTGGCATTAATTGTAGCATTGTATATAATAGTAACTATTCTAGAAATCACACTCCCCACCCACTTCCTGTTTGTAGCATTTCCGGTTTACTGGTACCTGCAGGGGACGCTGCTGATGGGACTGTTTGTATTAGGACATGACTGTGGACATGGCTCATTCTCAAAATATGAAATGTTAAATGATGTAGCAGGAACTGTGCTTCACTCATTGGTTTTAACACCATATTATCCATGGAAAATATCACACCGCAATCATCATAAGAATACGGGTAACATCGACAAAGATGAGGTGTTTTATCCCGTCAGGAAACAATATGACAACGGTAACAACTTCGTCTATCTATTCGGTCTTGGTATAGGTTGGTTTGTTTACCTCTTCCGTGGATATTACCCGAGGAATCACTGTCATTTCAATCCCATACACGAAATGTATGCAAACCACGTTACCGGATGTACACTCTCGATCGCCGCGTTGGTTGGTTGGCTCGGATGCCTCTCTTACTGCGCATGCTCAGTAGGGATAGTTGCTGTCGTCAAGTATTATGTTATACCGGAAGTTATATTTGCTAGCTGGTTGCTAGTGGTAACATTCCTTCACCACATCGAAGAGGATACACCTTGGTATGCAGGTAATGTTCGTTTGTTCCTACCTATTTTGTCCGAGCATAGAACATCAGTGCATCATAAAACGAGTGATGATAACAACTTACGGTTAGTGCAATAGGGCAAACTCCTTGAATTGTATACTAACCCCAAAAGTCAAGCAGTGCTCGTAAGTCTCATGTTTCCTGGCTTGCAATAAGTCATATAAGTTGAATCTTATAGTTTTCCAATAAACAATACTGTAACCGTTTATGAAAGAGCTTTCCCTTGAGAACGGCAGTTTGTGATACTAGTATAAGGGGAATGTGATTTTCTAAGGGTATTCAATATTGATCTTACTTAACTTAAGAATAAGGACAACAAATCAAATCACACCATATTAAACTCTTGGTCAGTAACTGGCAATGGGATCGGCTACCCTTATTCTCTTTATTCCATGTATAAATTAATTAAGACCAATATTGAATACCACCTTGGACTATTGCTTTACATATTGGCTTTGTTGTCATTTATTTCAAATTTCGTTAAAATCTCTTCTACTACGTCCAATGTTAATACAGGACTGATGCAATTAGTGAAATAAGTATAAAATCACGCTTTTGACAACCTACCACAATTAACAATCCTAAGTTGTCAAATATTAGTAGCCACAAGCCAATCATTAACTTTATCTTACCCCTTCTAGTTTAATGTGAACATATTTTATTTAATTACTTTCATGGATATGAAATCGTGACTTGAATTTATTCATATTCACGTCTGATCATTTTATTAAGAACCTATCATTAAGAACAAAAGTTTTATCAAGTTATAAGCGCTGCTTTTTTATGTTTAGTTTTGAGAAAGTTGTCGAAAAGCGTCTGAAAAGCACCACCAATTCTGAACTGTAAACGATCGCAAAGATGGGTTTTTCTAACGCATTGGCACGTGCAATTAAGAAAACACATAATATCGATAACGATTTTAATAAAGACACACCTAGTCTCAAAAGTTCAAAAACTAATTTGCAGTACATGTACATTTGTAAATATACAGCGGTTCAATGCTACATGGCGTACTCGCCACTACCGAATGCAGCTTTGAGATACCTTAAACCACCAAGTCTTACCATTAAAAACACAATAAGGAACTCCTTTATAAAAGCAAAAAGCACAAAAAAACGTATGAATGCGCTATCGATTCCGTTCCATTCTATGACGTACGACCTATTTGTGTTTTACGCTTACATGTATATTTATAGGTTTGATTCCTGGAATCATCTTGTGGACACAGGCTTGATTGATAGTAATCGAATTTGTTGACGTATGCATACTTTGTATAAGGCCATACAAAATCGTATCTTTGTTTAGCGTCCGAGGACGGATAGGTTTGGGCATCTTGGGAAAGAAATCTTATCTTCCAAACCCTATGAAATATTGCTTTCAAACTTATCATACTGACTATCATAAACCCAACCCCTACGTTGGAGAAGGTTTCATTAAACTAGTTTTCTGTAAGTAATTATGATTTACAATGTTTGAAAGCTATATGTGTTAGCCATATCATGATGAGGATAGGAGCAACCTTGGTTTGTCGCAGGATAACTAGATACGTTTTCGACGCTAAACAATTTTACAATTAGGTATGGCCTAATTCCAACGAACACACTTAACAAATGGACGCATTCATGTCAAAATCACATTTGTACTTTCAGATTTCTATTCTAAGAAAAGTTCTCAAAAATGTTATGATTGGCTCTTTAGAGCAGTTTAATGTTTATTTAACCAAATTCTCTATCACGTACACACTATCAGCAATGCCACTGTACATAAACGAGTCAATTTCCGGAAATTGCAATAAGGAGTACACATTGGATGACATAGTAGGCAATAATGAGTACAGTGATCATAGTTTACATGTGCTTTCAATAGCAATAAATGATACAAGTTGAATTTTATAGCAATTCGATAAGTCATACAGTGATTTGGTTTATACGCTTTGAATTCGTCATCGACAAAATATAAATTCTCGTATTCGTCCAAGGCGACATACTGGTAATTTTGTCTTCAATATCATCGCCTTTGTATTGACTAACGATTTAAAGCAGCAATCATCACGCTGTGCAATAATTACGTAAATTTGAAAGATAGTTTCACAAGCTGTGTGATGTATGGCACATTTAATGACACGTTCAAACATAGTCTTTTTTCTTTTGACACAATAAGCCGAATATCCTTCTGATAACGATGTTAGTAATCACTTTACAATTCTGGATACTTTACAACCTGTCCAATGAACGTATGTCAAATAATTATGGCTGTTTCAAATAAAACAATGCCGAAAAGGGTTTACTTGTGGTAGCTTAAAGGCATTGGTTTGCTTCATTAAGACGACAAAACAACCAATCTCATTTAAATCAGACCCATATTACGTTCCTCTACTTTACACTGATGCAGGATCTGATGACACTCTGTATGGGGTAATGTCGATGTGAACTTAATATCATCCAATCAAATCGCTTATTTCACAAATCTGAAAGTGCAGATAATCTATGTTGTAGTTTACAGTAAGAGAGATGTTTAAACTTTATACACATAGAGTTAAGCGTAGGCTGACTTTAGTACACTTTCTATACATGCAGGTGAATAGCCATAACACAGCTTGCACTAAAGAGGTTATTTGAACGTGACCTCTTACGATGTGTGGTTAGATCTTATTAACAGGGTAAAGAAATGGAGCAAATGTTAAAATTTGATTTGAATGAGATTGACAAAGAACAAATTGCAAGTGTCTTTGTCATTACTTTGTATAATAAAATGTTATTCTTCTCTTGAAGTAAAACACAACTTTTCAATTTACAGACGATCATTGGAATTACGTCAAGGGTCAACTTAGCTCCATTGATCGAAACTACGGCTGGGCCCATGACGTCATACACAACATTGGAACGCATCAAATACATCATTTATTCTCTAGAATTCCACATTACAACCTTGAAGAAGCTACCCGCCATTTTAGAAATGCTTTTCCAGATCTCGTGAGACGTCGAGATGACGCTATCTTCCCGTCTATGTTCCGTATGTTCCGGAAATTTTCAGATCAGTTCCAGATTAGTGACACAGCGCCAGTACATGTGTACAAATAACGTTTTTTGTCTTTCTAATTTATAGATATTAGTTCTGTGAATATGATAGAATTGTTCGACATTTTAAAAGTTTTGAATGTCCATATTTTTTGCTCAGCTTCTTTTAAACGCTCTTGGAATATTTAAATATATAAACCGACATGTGTTGCTTAAATACAATATCAGGTTTGGCATTAAGTGGTGTAAATTATATTTTAACTCAAGTTATCAATTAAAGTTCATGTCAATTCTAATGATATCCATCACCAAGGTATTGCACGTATAAACTATTACATGTACTATATTATATAGTCCACTTAAACTCATTTTTGGTCGAAATCCACGATATTACTTTATGCAGCTATATCGATGGCGTAGAATTAGAAGGTCGTAAGTGCCACTTTTAAGATTCATATATATTTAGAATAAGCATCACAAGGCGCTTCTTATGAGCTCATTTTCATAAAAATCTGAACATGTAATGTTGACCAAAATGAAGTTATAAAAGTTTGTTTTACCATAAGTAAAGAGTAAATGTCAGACAGTTTTTCCGTGTGTTCTCAAAATATCGATTTGGTAGTTACGACCTTCTTGTTTTAAGTCATCGCTATATACACGTATAAGAAATGTATTTTAAGTCATATTTCTAGTTGTTTCTTATACTTGTCTGTGTATTTTTCTATATATAGTATATATGTATGTAGTTAGCAATACGAATGTATTTCTTGTCTTAAACATCGATTATACTGGATAGTATGGCCACATAGATGGGTTGCTCATGCCCGCATGTTAATACTTTGTTTTTACAAAATCGTTTTCATCACACGTGTGGAACAACTTTGCTAATTTTCATCACTATGTAAAAGCATTGTCAAGAGTTCACATACATTAGCATTTGAACACCACCTCTCACTACAACACTTATAACTTACAATTGACGGCCACCTTTTTAACGATATATTTTCCGATCTGAATATTGTTGTTAACAATTATTACATATTCCTTTATGTTATCCCATTTGCTAAAATTGCAGTAATTTTATTCATTTTAATGAAATTGCAGCTTGAACTTTCTCTCCATGTTGCATTATTACGTAAATTGTGTTACGTACGAATGCAGCATAAAGATAGGAATATATAGATATTAATACTCAAGAGTAAATGAGCCGTTCTCCAGGAAAACCGGGCTTAGTGACATTATTACAGTAACAATAAGATTTAGTAATTGGCCTAAAGTAAGAAACAAACTCACGTTCATTAATTTAATTTTAAGCATATATTTAATAATATAGTACTATCTCTTAGCTTTATGTTTTCTCATAAATCGTGTTAAAATATCTTCGATCGTTGCTATTGTGACCAATTTTCAAAAGCTACTCGAATTGAGAAATGAAGAAGGGGTCAGAGACTAAAAACAGCAGTTACATTTTTCATTAAGCAAACACTCCCAAATTTCCGTGTTATATTGAAATAGGAAAATCATTCTAAAATGTGAAAACATTGTGAAAAGTTTACGTCAATAATTGATCAAATATTGTATTCAAGAAATGCATGTTAACGTTACGTCAAAAAACGTACGGGTGACATTTGCGACAAATGAAGGCGAGAGTGGTTAGTTTCACTTGTCTATAACTATGTTAATAAATGTCGTAATTGGTTCAACTTTCCAGAAACTATTCATAAGAGTCTCGTCTTTCAATCAATGTATTATCATGATTTTCTTAATTTTGTCACTAAGCCCGGTTTTCCTGGAGAACGGCTCAAATGTATTATGTTTGTTTTGTGACTGTATAATCGATGAGTGTATAGTTAATGTTTTTATATTGTAACAACGACTTCCAACAAATATATTAGGCGTATAAAGGTCATTCACTTAGATACACAACACAGTATATTATAAGATACATAACATCGTGTACGTAAACATTTCATTTTCTTTTAACAACGTCTTAATTCAATAGATAATGGGCCCGTTTAATGCATTCATCCTTCAGTGCTACAGCGAATTTAGTACCACATAGTTTCCATTAAATTAAACCAGGTATTGTCTTTAAGTGATTCCGTTCCGTATGTGAACTATTCAGACTTCATGTGGCTAACAAACAGAATAGAACATATCATTTATTTTTATAAACGAATGCTACACGTGTGGTTTCATTAGCGTAGCCCGCAAAGAATTAGCACCAGAAAGGGTGGTTAAGAAACACATAACCGACAATATATAGATTATGACTTATAAGCGTATCTTATTAAGTTTTCCAATGTAGTTACAGAATCGCTAATAACCCCACGCTGTCTTTGACACTGAACTTGTGAAACACAAACTTGATATGAGTGTAGATAAATGCACAACGCTAGTTTAAAACAAGTAATTAGAAATTGCAAGCAATACAGAAGTCCCCTACCTGGTTTTCAATGTTTCTGTTACCATAGCAACCACAATATTCGTCCGAAAAAAATAAACGTGTTTTTTCTCCTCATTGGTCCTCATCCACATACCAAGTTACATAAACATAGCTTGATAACTATTTAAGTTATGACAGGATCCAGATTGTAATGACGGATAGGCGAATGGACCAGGGGCAACCCTATAACCCCTCCGGTTGAAAAACCGGTAGGAGACTAATAACTAAAAGAATTCTGTTTATGTTGTTTTAGTTATATCTAATAAGATCCTAAAGGCTACGACAGTCAGGATCGACTTTATTTCTATCGATATGCGACGATAGTACATGGTGTCTCATACTAATTACTTAATAATAAATACAGGACAAAGTCTTGTAGACTTTAGAAAAAGGATGTATTTCTAAAAAAAACTATTATGTCGGCTTATGAGTTCCGTATCATTTACTTTACTACATGTATATTAATTACTTTATGTCAAACACACACAGTCCTGTACTTGTGTTTAAGTTGTTTACTGTATGTAAAAAAAGTAACATGTTGGTGTTTTTTCAGGCAATTTATTGTGAATATTATATTACAAAATAAAATATTATTTAACGAATAAAATATAATTTTACTTCATTATTTGCACCCGGGACGACATGTAGCTATGTATATGCGTATATGTACAATCCTACCTCAAGTGCTACCCATCGTACTGCAAAGTACCAACAACAGCCATTTATTTTTGACAACTTTTCTGTTCATTTGCTGTTTTGTTGCAATTTTGTATAAGGTTATAATTTCAAGTCAAGCTTACTAAACAAACATGTATTTGTTTTAAAGTATACTGAAGTCTTGTACTATATACCTTAAACTTTAAAATACCTAAAAACTACAAGTCTGCCACCTTAAAAGGGTTTACCCCAATAACATACTCTTTATTTTACCTCAGTATTAAAAAATTAAATCTATTTAGTAGACGAATGTTTTCATGGTTCCAATAAAAATGGAGAGTGAGTCAATAAAAAGGACTTAAATTATGATCTTAAAGAGGCGTTCCCTATAACTTTGATCGTTTAAATTGATTTAGGAATATTATACATTAAATAAGAATTGTTATAGCTTAAACTCCTCAAATCTTCAACAAAAAGCTCCCACCAATTACCGAGAAAAAAATGAAAATATATTTTCGCAACGAGCCGAAATAGTCACGAGTTGTTTTCCTTTGGCCACATATTAATAAATCGCTGGAAGCGATCAATTATTATTGGTGATATGAATACATTTTTGACATTATAGAGACATATTTGAGCACACTTTCTTCTGACAAAATATGATAATTGATAGTGCTTTGTACATTTAGGTTATTTAATGTGATAGTAGAGAAAAATGCGCTAGTTATAGGAAATGCCTTTTATGGTCCATTTTTACCAGATCGCTTTTTTGAACATCGATATAATGACGACTAATAGTTGTCAACGTTGACGATGTGTTGTTTTCCGTTCTAAGTACTATTACATGCTGAGCGTACGTAATATGGCTGTTTACTAGAACAAATTAAAGAATACACGTTCTACTTTAACGAAGTAACACTACTAGTTTGAAAGCCTAGCATTATTCTAGGCAAATTACAGTCAACCATAAACATGTATATGCTTTCAAGTAAACACGTTTCCTTTACGCCAGCAATAATCAATGTACATGTATTTACAAGAAAGAAACATAATGACAAATTTCAGATACTGTTGGTTGATCTGAACATGGTCACTAGAACTAACGATTCGTACAACCTTGAGCACAACAAAACAATTGCATTGTAATCCGTTGGAAGCCACCAAAGACAACCTCGAGGGTTGCCTGCAAAGCTGTCGTTGCTGCTTATTATCAAAGAAGGACATACGGCAGTTTAGCAGACAACCCTCTGATATATACATTTAGCCAGTAAATAAGACCACATAAGGGATTACTGATACAAAACAGACAGTAGACACGACATATAGCATTACAGTCATTGATCTGACAAGTACTCCTCGCATTGGCATGTTTGATAGATGTCCAAGTAGTGTTAAATTGATATCTGTTTGGTGCTATTGGGAGCGGGTTTTGTAAGAAGTTAATTTACGAATGCCGATAATCGGTATGGTTATATTAACATTAACAATAAAATATACTGTATAATGCAGATATGTACTCCAAAACAATACCCATACCTTCTCCAGTCTAAGATTAATACCCAATCAGGGATTCTAACGGAGCAAAATTTACAATCGGGAAAATCAGATGCGGTCAACCATTTTTGACAAACAAGATGCATTCAACCACATTGTTTCCAGAGTTGAAACAGTTTTTATTAAGGCATTTTTTAAAAAAAAGATTAAAGTGAACACAACTTTGCCATTTCTCAAGATATTTTTATCAAATAAATTTTATTTTGGTCAGAAAGTCTCTTTCAGGATATGTCAATTCGGAAATCAATTCTCACTTTTTGATCTAAACTCAACCTCAATATCAAAATCCCCTCAATCAGAATGATATCAGAAACTCGGTCAGGGACTAGGCAGCAATCAACTCTACCAGCACAGATAACATAAAACGCATCCTATAACACAAACACACGAAACAATCCACAACACATAAACTGTTACAATTCTCGTGTACTTAATTTTGGACACAACCAGAGTACTAGTATAAAATCCTCTTCAATAATTACGAGGTATTAGTGCTGAAACATGTTTCCGATAGACCAATGATATATGTTTTCCTGATTCTGACAGCTGGTGATGGTATTTAATTAGATAACTCCTTTTTGCTTCCAGCATTTGTTAGGGATACGTCGTGTTTTCAAGGATATTCCAGTCACATACGATAGCCAGTCGACATTCATTTCCGGGAATGAATTAATCTGTCAATGCAAACTGAATTTGTTTGTATATGTCTTAACACCAAGCTAGTAAATGTTACTACATGACCATGCAATATATGGACATTCCAACATTCAGAAATCCAAACACATTGGGGGAGTACATCCGCGAAATACGCCCAATCAACATGTAAGAGAAATTCAGTAAACAGACAAATTCCTTATAACGACATATTGCTTGAAAAAAACAACAACGTCGTTGATATGTATTGAGGCCAGACTATATATATATGTAATTATCTTGTCTATATCTACCCAATCATAAATCACATTTATTACTGGACGGGAAACAAATAGTATTTTATTTAACACCAAATTAGTCAACAGTACAATTTAACGATCTAGACCCTTACTAATAAGGAAGCCTAACAATTCAGTCATTGCGACTAGCGTTATAACCAAGCTTCTCGATCAATGTCACAAAAACATGTGACTTATACGGTGTTTGTTGTGTAACACGCCTAACCCGGAAATATCCGCCAAAGTTTGTCAGTATTCACAATAACGCTACCATCATGATGCGACCTTTCCATGTACAAGTCATTCCCCTCAATCAATTAAAAGTATATAACGATAGTACGTATTTACAAAAAAACTCAACTATTTACATGTTTCAAATCATGTAAGCAATACATCATTTTGTAAATACATCACACTTCATAATGACTTTGTCTGCATATTTGTACATGTTTGTATTTGTTCGCTTGACAACCTTGCCTGGTTGTTAAGTTGTCGTAATCTAACCTAGCTGTCATGATAATGTGACTGATCACTTGGTGCACCGTCTTTTGACATATCTTTGAAACCAGCTTATTCAGATCTTTTACAGCGAGAACTCGGTCAAGTCACATCAACGCTTCATTTGTCACTTGTGGTGACCTTTCTGTGACATTAAATTTTCATTTATTTCGTTAGGCTGTGTATGGGTATTATTCTGTGTAATTGTGTTATGTTATATTGTTAATGTTTTCTGTGCTCGGATGGTTAAGTTGAGTGCTATTTCTTCATATATTTTTTATACTTTTACTTGACTCAATACGACCAATGAGTATTTAATAAGTCCAACATATCTAAAACAAACACACGCCCACACACATACTCGTCATTAACATCATTTGCCGTGAATTAAGGTATTGCAAAAGCCTTTTTGTTGCAGAATCATCTTGTGCAAATAGTTTAAGAGAATTCCGCTACATGGTATCGTAGCTTGACGTATAGTTTCTAGCTTTATCAATACTGGACCGGTATGTGTTGGCGAGATATTGCAGTGTTTCAGATATGCCAATACAATACATAATCATTGACTTCCCGTTAACTTACATGATAATGTCAATACATGTGTCCTCGGGGTATACATCGAGATCTAACAAGCAACACTGTTGAACATATGCCAAGATATACGAGTATACATTGTACAAGCTTGCATTTCAATGATTCAAAACGCTTACTGTTCTTGTTTACATTGATTTGTTGTTAGCTTGAACGTGATAAATGGTCTTTATAACTTCAATTAACCACTCTGAAAGCCTCAGTTTTAGTAATATCCATTGCTACAAAGACATGAGCAAGGAAAAGTCGATTTGCTGCTGCAAAATATAATTTGCTTGATTTGTTACAAGTCTAATCGATACAAAAGCGTAAAACATTAAGTAAACGTTTAGCTAGACTTTTCGAAGCAAGAAAGTTGAGCATTCGTCGTGACCGGGTCGTCTATGTCTGTTTATTGTTAGAGTCATTTGTTCAAATACTATCAAATGTATCGCTTTGGAAATTACTATTAAAATGTTTCAACATCACTAGAGGAGTACATACTGACAAAGCTGATAACCATGTGTCCTATATAAAATATACATTGTGTTTTCTGCCTTTGATACCATCAAAAACGAGAAAGTCGAGCGTCCAGTACTTGTATGAAGTGCTCTTGTTCAAAGGTAACTGTATTGTTAAAAACGAAAAAAGATTTTTTTTTCGTAGTTTTTTTCGTTTTCAACGATACAGTAACCTGTGCTCTTGTTTGTCTAATCTCACAAAACAAACTACAGATTTATCTGATACATGTAGTTGGTAAATATCATGACATTGGTGCACACACAAAAACTGTCCTAATGTGTTATAATTTGACAGACGCATTTATAGAATTCCCAAATCTGATACTATGTACTCCGTAGCTTCTAATTTGATTGGCACACGGGAATAGAAACATTACAGTAACTCCTCTATATTGGTCGTAAATGTGTGCCGGTGTGGCATTTGTCCATATTTGGATAACATCATTGTGTTAAACGCTCAAATATCATTGAATGTGAATATTCTAAATTTCTAGTAATGTACAAAAAACACATCGTTGATTGTCAACTGGATGTTGATTTGTTTATGTGTTTGTGAACAAGCAAATACGCATGATCGATGTAGTTTGTTTAATTGTGACTTTCAAACTGACATTTAATATTTCCTTGTATGTAGAGGCATGTTGATTGTGTGTTTGATTTAATGAAAATAATGTATCTAATAATTATTATTTGTTGCCTATCGCATTACCAAGTACCTGTTTATTCGTTAAATTGCAAACATAATTTGAAAACTACTCCTTGCACCACTGTTCCCAATAATAAGATGATATTAATTGCTCTAGGTGGAGCATCTACATTTACAATAACAGTACATTGATCAATGGAATTGCAAATACCGAAAATTTAAGTTGTTTTAAAATTACTAGTAAAGAGCACAAACATGATAACGCTTATATCAGCAAGCACAGCCTCTGTTGAGAGGATCTTTAGTCTTCGGAAAAATATATGAACAGCAAATTATAGGAACAGGCTGTCTCAAGAGACTCTGCAATCGTTGAATGTCCTGTGCAGAGAGGGACAAAGACAGAATTTCAGAGGTCAAATATCACTTACATTTTCAAACTAAAGACATTGACTTATGATCACCATGTTAAGTGAAATTCCAAACTGATTCCCGTATTAAAACTCATATATTAACTGAAATCGGAGAATACTTCAAACCCGACCAAAATGCATTTCACTCAAATTGCTGCCATATTACACGTGTTCTTTATTTCGTGTTGTATTTCCATTGCAATAATCACCATGCCCTGCAGCCATCGTCTATCTTTAGACGTGTCACATTTTTTATTTTAAGGTAATTATTTCCTTGACGCTATCATTGATTTTCAGAAATTCCAAAGTTATTTCCAAATGTCAGTACAAAAAACTGACTATTTGCGTGTTTCAAGGAAAATTGGAGAAAAAAGATGTTTTAATGCCAGGTTTTGTTGTTATTTCCAAATGTACAAGGCAATACTGTCAACATAGCAGAACAACATGTGTTTCTTGACCGAATGTGAAATACGAAATTATGTAACTTAAATTACCATTTTGGAACTGTAACTATACTTCATAACTTTTCTTAGAATTAGTTTTTATTTATAGCCTCGCCTCGTATTTTCGCGGAACCCCTATTTCTACGATATTGGATATAAACAGTTGTGTGTGCCATATTCAAGAAATATAACTGTAAATAAGTGCACTATCATTTATATCTCACAAATTCATCAAAATATAGCGAAAAAAGTGAATAAACATTTTTTTGGCTTGAATTAAGTTTACCTCTTAGAAAGGAGTACATTTTCTTGTATTTTTCGAGAAGGTAACTTGCTAAACCTCTTCCAACACAAGTAAACATCGTCACAGCTTATGTTAACTTGTCTGCTAAAGTTTGCAACATCTGTCTGAACATTTTTACTTGGTTTTCCTACCGCTGCATGTCTAGTAGGCGACACTAATGATTTTCTTAATTTTGTCACTAAGCCCGGTTTTCCCGGAGAACGGCTCAAAAGTGTTATGTTTGTTCTGTTGGTATTATGACTGTATAGTCAATGAGTGTATAGTTAATGTTTGTATATTGTAACAACGACTTCCAACAAATATATTCGGCGTATAAATCGATTCTTCAAGTCAGTAACTTAGATACATAACATCGTACATTATAAGATACATAACATCGTTTACGTGAACATTTAATTTTCTCTTAACCACGTCTTAATTCAATAGATGATGGGCCCGTTTAATGCATTCGTCCTTCAGTTCTTCAGTGCTACAGCTAATTTAGTTCCACATAGTTTCCATTAAACGAAACCAGGTATTGTCTTTAAATGATTCCGTTCCGTATGCGAACTTTTCAGACTTCTTGTGGCTCACTAACGAATGCTACACGGGTGGTTTCATTAGCGTAGCCCGCAATGAATTAGCGTCAAAAAGGGTAGTTTAGAATCACATAACCGACAAAATATAGATTTTGACTTATTAGTGTATTTTTAAGTTTTCACCGTTGTTACAGAACCGCTAATAATCCCACGCTGTCTTTGACACTGAACTTGAGAAACACAAACCTGATATGCGTGTAGATAAATGCACAACGCTGGTTTAAAACAAGTAATAAGAAATTTGCAAGCAATACAGAAGTCCCCTACCTGGTTTTCGATGTTTCTGTTACCATAGCAACCACAATTTTCGACCGAATAAAAGTAGACTTGTATTTTCTCCTCATTGGTCCTTATCCACATACCAAGTTTCATAAACAAAGCTTGAAAATTGTTTAAGTTATGGCAGAATCCAGATTGCAATGACGGATAGGCGAACGGACGAAGGGCAAACCTATAACCCCCTCCGGTTGAAAAACCAGTAGGGGACTAATAACTAGAATTCTGTTTATGTTGTTTTTGTGTATCTAATATGATACTTAAAGCTACGACTGCCAGGATCGACTTTATTTTTATCCATATGCAACGGTAGCACATGGTGTCTCATTATAACTGAACTACAGGAATAAGTCTAGTAGACTTTACAAAAATCATGTATTTCTAAAAAAAAAACAATTATGTCGGCTTATGAGTTCCGTATCATTTACTTTACTACGTGTATATTAATAACTTCATGTCAAACACACACTGTCCTGTACTTGTGTTTAAGTTGTTTACTGTTATGTAAAAAATAACATGTTGTTGTTTATCAGGCAATTTATTGTGAATATTATATTGCAAAATAAAATATTATTTAACAAATAAAATGTATTGTTACTGCATTATTAGCACCCGGGACGACATGTAGCTATGTATATGCGTATATGTACAATCCTACCTCAAGTGCTACCCATCGTCCTGCAAAGTACCAAAAACAGCCTTTTATTTTTTGACAATTTTTCTGTTCATTTGTTTTTGTTGTTGTTGCAATTTTGTATAGATTATAATTTCAAGTCAAGCTTACTAAACAAACATGTATTTGTTCTGAAGTATACTGAAGTCTTGTATATATAGCTAGTTTGCGATAGAAACAATCGTGCTTTTGTAACATTTCTGAAAATCTATTCTTCATATTTTGGAAAATACACATAACTACAATAACTTCCTACCTACTCCCATTCCGAATTCCATAATTTTCAGTCACCTATTAAAATACATTTATTCTTTATTATACATTGCAATTACATGTACATGGACAGTTTAACGCAGGGAGGTAATCTGGTATTCCATTGATGATTTATTATCAATTATTTAACCGTTACTCTCCGTGATCGTTGGGATTGACATTACTGTTATAAATACGAGACGTAAGAGGCCCGTATGATTCATGTTATTAAGGCGTGTCGCGTGTAAACAATGTTCAACAATAACATGTTATTCGTTAGATTTACAGGCCTCGCATGTATTATATTAAGTAGGTTGCAAATACGTAAATATACCGTTAGGCGTATCACATGACCGTAAAATTGGCTGTTGCAAGTATCAAGCTTCTAACTTGACATTTCATACAAAACTACAAATATGTAACATTGAACTTATGAACAAAAGTTTTTAACTGAATTGTGATGTTGCTGAAATTTTAGTGTGTATTAGGTAGAAATATTTTATTTATTCGTTCAAAATTTCACACATGTAGATTAAGTAATTACGGAGATATGTTTAAAAAACACGATTTTTTTCTATCGCAAACTAGCTATACAACATTGGGCAGAAGTGAAATATTTGTATTGTAATCAGTCGGAAGCCACCGAAGACAACATCGAGGGTTACCTGCAAGACTGTAGTTACTGATTATAATCAAAGAATGACACATGGTAGTTGAGCAGAAAACCCTCGATATATACATTGAGCCAGTAAATAAGACCACACAAGGGATTACTGATACTAAACAGACAGTAGACACGACATAGTTGATCTGGCAGCAAATACTCTTCGCATTGACGTGTTTGATAGATGTCCAAGCAGAGTTACACGAATGTGTTAATTTGAGAACTGTTTTGTGCTACTGGGAGCGGGTTTTGTAAGAAGTTAATTTACGAATGCAGATAATCGATATTGTTATATTAACATTGGGGTAATTATAAAATATACTGTATAATACATGTACTCCAAAACAGCACTTATGAGTACCTTCTTCAGTCTAAGACTAATACCCAATCAGGGATTACAACGGAGCAAAATTTACAATCGGGAAAATCAGATGCGGTCAACCATTTTTGACAAACAAGAGGCATTCAACCACATTGTTTCAAGATTTGAAACAGTTTTTATTAAGGCATATTTTCAAAACAGGTTAAATTGAACATAACTTTGCCGTTTCTCAAGTTATATTCATCAAATAACTTGTATATTTGGAAGTCAGTTCTCACTCTTTGATCTAAACTCAAACTCAATAACAAAATCACGTCAATCAGAATGATATCAGATAGTCGGTCAGGGACTAGGCAAAAATCGACTTTACCAGCACTGAAAACATAATAAACATCATATGACACAAATACACGAAACAATGCCCAACACATAAACCTGTTACAATTCTCGTACTTAATGTTGGATACAATCAGACTATAAACTCTTCTTCAATAATTACTAGGTATAAATGCTCAGATATGTTTCCGATAGAAAATGATATAGGAATTCCTGATTCTGACAGCTGGTTATGGTATTTAATTAGATAACTCCTTTTTGCTTCCAGCATTTGTTATGTATACGTCGTGTTTTTAAGGATATTCCAGTCACATACGATAGCCAGACGACTTTCATTTCCGGGAATGAATTGATCTGCCAATGCAAACTGAATTTGTCTGTATGTCTTTAAACTAAGCTAGTAAATGCTACAACATGTCCATAAAAGGTACGGACATTCCACCATTCAGAAATGGGTTAGTCAATTCGCCCATCAACATTCTAAAGAAATTCAGTATACAGACAAATTCCTTATAACGACATATTGCTTAAAAGAAACACAATGTCGTTGATATGTATTGAAACCAGACTACATCTACCCAATCTTAAATCACATTTATTACTGGACGGGAAACAAATAATATTTTATTTAACACCAAATTAGTCAACCGTACAATTTTACGATATAGACCCTTACTAATAAGGAAGCCTAACAATTCAGTTATTGTGACTAGCGTTATAACCAAGCTTCTCGATCAATGTCATAAAAAACATGTGACTGATACGGTGTCGTTTTGTAACACGCCTAACCCGGAAATATCCGCCAAAGTTTGTCAGTATTCACAATAACGCTACCATCATGATGCGACCTTTCCATGTACAAGTCATTCCCCTCAATCAATTCAAAGCATATAACGATAGTACGTAATTACAAAAAAACTCAACTTTTTACATGTTTCAAATCATGTAAGCAATAGATCATGTTTGTAAATAAAGCACACTTCATAATGACTTTATCTGCATATTCGTACATGTTTGTATTTGTTCGTTTCACGACCTTGCCTGGTTGTTAAATTGTCGTGCAAGGCTTTGAACTGTCGGGGGAGGCGGGAATCAAACCTAGCTGTCATGACAATGTGGCTGATCACTTGCGCACCGTTTTTTTACATATCTTTGTGAAACTAGCTTATTCAGCTCTTTTACAGCGAGAACTTGGTCAAGTCGCATCAACGCTTTATTGGTAACTAATGGTCACCGTTTTTTTACATAACATTTTCATTTTTTCGTTTGGCTATGTATGTGTATTGCTCTGTGTAAATGTGTTATTAACCTGCGGCCTTGAGCCGCAGGTTATATTTGTATGCAACAAGAAAAATTTCCATGTAGGGGCACGTGACCTGTTCTGGGTGGTTTACCATTTCAAAAAAAAAAATCCAAAAAAATCAGCATTTTTTAAGAATGTCGTGAACCAGACTAAGGAGGGGCACGTGACCTGTTCTGGATGGTTTACCATTTCAAAAAAAAATTACGAAAAAATAAGCATTTTTTAAGAATGTCGTGAACCAGACTAACACCATTTTTTTTCTATTTATTTCTATTTGTATATTTTAAAATAAAGTAATGTACGTTAATAACCATAATTATTTCTTTTACCCCTTTAAGAAATTAAAAATAAGAAAAAATGCGTTTCGATATTGTTTTGACGTGCACCTGCAGTCTGGATTACCTCCCCTAGGTCATTACGTTAACTAGGTCAGTCAGGCCGACTCGGCAGCACGAAACACCCAAATATACCCAAATCTTACCCAAATAGTAACGTTTTTACCCAAATACTTATATTTAACTAATAATAATATTAAATATGGGGTTGATTAACTATATTACGCATTTTAATGACCAGTGATGACTAAATAAACGTAAACTAGCAAGCTTTTCGGCAAGACTCGTCCCAGTATCATTTCGAACCGGCGTTGCCATAATATTTGCACGTCGTGAGAATCGCTTTATTTACATTCTTACGCTCTGCATGCACCCATACCCAAATGTACACAAGTATGAACGTTTTTACGCAAATACTTGTATTTAATAAACTATTTGCCGTAAATAAACTATATTACGCATTTGAATTACTAATAATGAAAATAACACCAATTTTTGGTAAATTATACTTAATAAATATACCCAAACACACATAAGCCCACTAAATCAGAGAGGTTTGTAAAATTCCGCATTTTTCGGCGGGGACTTGGACTTTTTAATTGTTTCTTTGACTTACATTGCTCATTGTACATGTGTTGTGATGTTACTGATGCGAGTCTTTGCTCAGCTGGTAAAGTGTGCTGCCTCCCTTGTCCGATTTCCTCATACCTTTTTATCAAGCCTTATTAACACTTTAAAAAAGTTCTAGTTTCTAAAATTATAAAAAAATGTCTCTCACAATACTGGTCTGTAAAACAATTGGCCGCAGGAACTATTTAACTTGTCTTATATTGTTAATGTTTTCTGTGCTTGGATGGTTAAGTTGAGTGCTATTTCCTCATATGTTTTTGGTACCTTTACCTTGCTAAAAACTGCCAATGAGTATTTAAGGCCAACATGTCTCAAACGAACACCCATCCACACACATATTCCATATTTACATCTTTTCCCGAGAAATAACGCATTGAAAAAAAGGTTTTTTTTTGTTGTTGCAGAATCATCTTGTGCAAACATTTTAAGTGAATTCCGCTACACGATATTGTAGCTTAACGTATAGTTTCTAGCTTTATCAATACTGGACCGGTATGTGTTGGCAAGATATTGCAGTGTTTCAGAAATACCAATACAATACACAATCATTTCCTTCCTGTTAGCTTACATGAAAAATGTCAATACATGTGTCCTCGGGGTATACATCGAGATCTGGCAAGCAACACTGTTGAACATATGCCAATATATGCGAGTATACAGTGTACAAGCTTGGTTTTCAATGATTCAAAACACGTACTGTTCGTGTTTACATCGATTTGTTGTTAGGTTGAACGTGATAAATGGTCTTTACTGCAATTAACTACTCTATCTATGACCTATTACAATGTCAAACAAATAAATTTCACTAAGATGAATTTACTCCCGAAACTGACAACACAGAATCTATACACACCCAATGAAAATAAATCCTCCTCGTTAATCAGTTTTGCAAGATTAGAACATTAAACGTTCCTTGTTTCTTTTAATCTGTTTGTAGTATATTAGTTTATACTTGTAATGGAAGGAAATTGTATGGAATTAAAAGAAAATGTGTTTAAAGGCGTTGGTAATTATTACTACGCGTTACGAACGCGCTATAGCGCGTGCATCAATGCTTTTATTATGTTAAATTATTTAGTCCAATATTCTCTAACGAGATCTAGGCCGAGTGGTTAAGCAACTCGTTTAGTAATTTTCTGATGCGAAGGCCAGCGATCGAATCACGGCGGCTCCAAAATTTTATACTTTTAATATTT
Source organism: Spisula subtruncata (assembly GCA_963678985.1). Classification (NCBI taxonomy): domain Eukaryota; kingdom Metazoa; phylum Mollusca; class Bivalvia; order Venerida; family Mactridae; genus Spisula; species Spisula subtruncata. Next base: position 6,095,047 of record OY787671.1, read on the forward strand.
TCATTCTTCGTCCAGCACTTACATGTACCTTTCTTTCGACTTAGAAAACCACTTGATTTTATATTACTTGAAAAGCTATCGTGTCCCTTTGCAGTTCGTCAGCCTGTCAGTACTTCAGTACTTTGATTGGTAGGATCCATTGCTACAAAGGCTTGAGCCGATTTGCTGCTGCAAAATATAATTTGCTTGTTTTGTTACAAGTCTAATCGATAAAAAGCGTAAACGTTTACTTAGACTTTTCGAAGCAAGAAAGTTGAGCATTGACCGGATCGTCTACGTCTGCGTTTGATAAGTGTATTGTTAGAGTCATTTGTTCAAATATTATTAAATGTATCGCCTTGAAAAATACTTTTATAATTATTCACCATCACCAGAGGAGTACATACTGACAAAACTGATAACCATGTGACTTATGTAATATATATATCGTGTTTTCTGTCCTTGATACCATAAAAAACGAGAAAGTCGAGCGTCCAGCACTTGTATGCGGTGCTCGTGTTTGTCTAATTTCACAAAACAAACTACATATTTTTATGATACATGTAGCTGGTAAATACCATGACATTCGTGCACATACAAAAACTGCCCGAATGTGTTATAATTTGACAGACGCATTTATAGAATTCCCAATTCTGATGCAATGTACTCCGTAGCTTCTAATTTGATTGGCACACGGGAATAGAAACATTACACTAACTCCTCTATATTGGTCGTAAATTTATGCCGGTGTGACATTTGGCTATATTGGGATAACATCATTGTGTTAACCACTCAAATATCATTGAATGTGAATATTCTAAATTTCTAGTAGTGTACGAAAAACACATCGTTGATTGTCAACTGGATGTTGATTTGTTTATGTGTTTGAGAACAAACAAATACGCATGATCGATGTAGTTTGTTTCATTGCGACTTTCAAACTGACATTTAATAGTTCCTTGTATATAGAGAGAGACGTGATTATTGTGTGTTTGATTTAATGAAATAATGTATCTAATAATTATTATTTGTTGCCTATCGTATTACCAAGTACCTGCTTTATTCGTTAAATTGCAAACATAATTTGAAAACTACTCCTTGCACCACTGTTCCCAATAATAAGATGATATTAATTGTTCTAGGTGGAGCATCTACATTTACTATAACAGTACATTGATCAATGGAATTTCAAATACCGAAAATTTAAGATGTTTATTCCTAGTAAAGAGCACAAACTATGATAACGCTTATATCAGCAAGCACAGCCTCTGTTGAGAGGATCTTTAGTCTTATGAACAATATATGCACAGCAAATAGGAACAGGCTGTTTCAAGGGACTCTGACATCGTTGAATCTCCTGCGCATAGAGGGACAAAGACAGAATTTCAGAGGTCAAATATCACTGACATTTTCAAACGAAAGACATTGACTTATGATCACCATGTTAAGTGAAATTCCAAACTGATTCCCGTATTAAAACTCATATATTAACTGAAATCGGAGAATACTTCAAAACCGACCAAAATGCATTTCACTCAAATTGCTGCCATATTACACGTGTTCTTTATTTCGTGTTGTATTTCCGTTGCAATAATCACCATGCCCTGTAGCCATCGTCTATCTTTAGACGTGTCACATTTTTTATCCTTAAGATAATTATTTCCTTGACGCTATCATTGATTTTCAGAAATTCCAAAGTTATTTCCAAATGTCAGTACAAAAAACTTGACTATTTGCGTGTTTCAAGGAAAATTGTAGAAAAAAGATGTTTTAATGCCAGGTTTTGCTGCTTTACCAAATGTAAAAGGCATAAGAACATGACATTGTGTTTCTTGACGGAATGTCAAATACGAACTTGTGTGAATGAAATTACGATTTTGAAACTGTAACTATACTTAATAATTTTTCTTAGAATTAGTTTTCATTTACTATATTCACTTACTAAACACGTGTATATTTATTGTACACACACTTCCGACTAAGTGAAATCATGCTTAAACGCATAAATTGTGTCGATAGTCGTTTTCACCAGATTGCAAACTTGTGTTTTACGTTGTTATTATGCATTTCAAATAGAAGCTAGTTGTTTTGTGAATTAAAGAAACAACAGCTTTACTTCAAGACTATACTATTATACTTTCTTCGGGTGATATCAAGTTTAGAATAGGCCCGATGTTGCAATCGTATGGTGTTATTTTTTCACATATGCTATTTTACTGCACAATAGCCCAAAACACAAGAGTGATCTTACGCACGAGGATACAACCAAGAATCCAAAAACCCTTCTTGGTTCAGTAGCTCAAATCTAAAAGAAAAAACTAATCCAATATTTGGCACGTATTTAGCTGATGTATTTTCTAGCATAGGTATATGCATGATTCATTGATTGTAAACACATAACAAGAGAATTTATAGGATTTCATAGGATTCGGTTGTATTTAATCGACACATTACCGATATATTGTTTATATAATTATAACATTCTGTTTGTCATTTAAAATGCCTATTTTACTTTACTGTTATACTAGTCCTTAGTTAATTGTTTTACTACTAATCAGAATCAAGCCTGTGTTACTTTATAAATCTTATGTTCTTGATCATTGTTCATCTGTTTTTGTGTGATTTATATGCCCGAGAGGGCCCATGATTGGTAATAAAATTTATTCTATTCCATTCTTATTCTATTACCCGACAAGCCTCCTCAAAGATGTCATGGTAAATTAATTGAATTTGTAGAAACTTCCCACCGAAGACGTTATCTAGCGGATTATGGACCTTGACAGCTTCGTCTCGTCTGCCTATAAATGTATGAAAATGAAATGAGACTTGTGTCCGTTTTCTGAAATTACTGTATGTATGTTGCGATTATACGCGAGTGCTAAAGCATATCGAGAAAACTGACAAAATGCCATTAACAGTCGCCCACACCATTTACTTTTCCCGATATGCTTAATGTGGAAGGGTAAATTTTTGGATATCATTATCATAGGTGGTACCATTCGTTCGGTTATTTAAGAAGCTTATCACATAGACAATTGGCAATATAAGAAAGACAACTCATACCTGTAGCACATTATTAAGCTATTGAGAGTTATGACTGAAGATGTGTGTCTATCCTCAGAAAGTGTGATATTTGCTTATTTACTTTTATTCATCCTCGTCACCGGATATTCCTTATGCCCTCATAAGAATTTAGGTCATTTTAAGTTTTTGGGGAAAAGTGCAGATACAGGAGGTGAACTCGTTCCGAAAACATGCCAGGATATAGCACTCATACATGGGACTAATGTTAAAGTCTCATTCGAAAAACTATTAGTAAATTTAATTGGTCAGCCCTGAGACTCGAACCCGCAATCCCGGCCAATATCAGTAGTCTCGTGTTCTACCGACTGAGCTAAGCTGTAATAATATTAAAGTTTATGTTATATAGTCGGGTTTTAGATTGCCTAGTGCATAACAAATATTCGAACTTATTAAACCATCTTCCAAGCACTAGTATTTGGATAAAGATGTTTTGCTTCTCGTATTCAATGCTTTTGGTGAAGACCAATATTAGACTATGGATCGTCAGTTTGGTTTCCTGTTCTTTTGAGCAAAGACTTAGTCCTACATCTCCAAGAATGGTCTAATATGCACGTATTGTGAAATGTTTCCTAAAGTAGTCCTGCTAAATAATGTACCCTGGTGGATGTTGAAGTAGACATACGAACACGCCCCACCCGGAATTATTGAATGGCACGCTGAATCAGAACACCAAAGTGCAGTATTTGCTGCTAAGTACCAGGAAACATTTGAAAATCATGTTTTGAGATCAAAACACCTGCTATTAAAAACTCATTGTTGATGAAGATGACGGAAAAAAGAAGGACCCTCCCAAAAATGTTATGAAGAAACTGTCAGCAATCATGTACACTCTTGGCAAGAAGAAAGTCGCCACTAGTCAGTATGAGGATCAAGTCAGATTTATCGCAGACCTCGGGCCACGAGCAACGGCGCCAAAGGATGCTACATATGTCTCCGATAAGGCTGGTTCAAGACTTGTAGAGTTGATTGGGGACCTATTTGAAAGAGGTTTGCTTCAACGAGTCAATTCATCTTAATATGCATCTACACTTCTAGCCGATGTGAACACAGATAATCAGAACGGAACAACTGAGTATCTAACATCCGGTTTTCCGGTGGTGTTACTGAAGACAATTTTACAGGTGTATTTTCCATAATGAAGCCACAGGTGGCAGTATCAGTGTTTGGCCGCAAACGATTAAAAAATAAAATTTTAAAAATATAAAAAATTCCGTCACCGAGCTAATATACGCTTTATACCTTGATAGTGTATTAGCTCAGTGATGGATTTCTTTTCTTCATTTTTTATATTTTATTTTCCAAAAACTGATACTGTCACCTGTGAATGAAGCCTTTAATCCAACTTTCCATATACTTGTTTTTTAAATTTGATTTAAGATGTAAAGTCATTTTAGAAATCAATATTAAGTACTTACTGGCCAGAGACAAGTGCAAATGTCCAAACTTTATTGACTTATCCTCTATTAACACCTAATTATTGTTAGTGATTTTATATATGGAATCCTGAACCATCAAGACCTTACAGGAGGAGGTTGAGAGGCGCGAGGTCATCGGGAAGATGAACAGACCAAAGAATGTCACAACTTTGAGTACATCGCTTCCCCAGTGATGTAGATGGTAGCACTAGTGGATAAAGTGAACGTAGGAAAGTGAGAAAGTGTTCGTGTTGGTGTAGAGAGGTCGCCCGTCATGTGTTGGTGTAGAGAGGTCGCCCGTCATGTGTTGGTGCAGAGAGGTCGCCCGTCATGTGTTGGTGCAGTGAGGTCGCCCGTCATGTGTTGGTGCAGAGAGGTCGCCCGTCATGTGTTGGTGCAGAGAGGTCGCCCAACATGTGTTGGTGCAGAGAGGTCGCCCATCATGTGTTGGTGCAGAGAGGTCGCCCATCATGTGTTGGTGCAGAGAGGTCGCCCATCATGTGTTGGTGCAGAGAGGTCGCCCATCATGTGTTGGTGCAGAGAGGTCGCCCGTCATGTGTTGGTGCAGACAGGTAGCCCGTCATGTGTTGGTGCAGAGAGGTCGCCCATCATGTGTTGGTGCAGAGAGGTCGCCCATCATGTGTTGCGTCCTCTCTCCTCAGTAATGAATGGCTTTAACATCAAAACCCTTACCTGGTCAAGATGAGACATGGCTTAAAGTGTATAGCGCTATATCGGACAATATTTTTTTTAAAGTTTCAAAAACTGAAAAACAATAATGCTTTCATATCCATTAGATCATTTTTTGCTTCAGCTTTAACAGAAACTCTCTTTGTGATTGATCGGACATGCGAATTGTCCGTTTTCATACGAATGTGTTGTAGAACACCCTATGAAATTATAAGAATCGTCTATTTTTCAACGATTGAATGGGAGCCCATCCAGTTTTAATTTGCAATTATTAATTGACTATACAATATTGACCGAGTTTTCCCTCTAAATCCAGGGCCAATATGAGAAAATCGCGGCCATTATGAAAAAAACACGGCCATTATGAGATTTGAGCATTCTGATTGGCTTTCTAGCTCGGCCATTATAAAACCCGTAGTTCTCATGGGAAATAAAATCGTCGCCATCTTGAATTTCGGTAAATTTACGTTATAAACGATTTTTGAAGTCAAGGACCTATTTAGCGATTACTTGGCCCCCAGTTATACAAAGGGAAGTAAACGCGAAATGTAATACGGGTTTGACGGCATATATACCGTACTGTAATTCTGCGCTATCCGACAACAGCGGACAAGAGCCATCAACGGACGACTCGAATCACAGTAATATAAAATAAACGAATGGGAACATTGGCCGAAGGAGTCGGGGAACGATTGGCCCCTTTATAGCATTTAGACAACATTATCATCAATCAGTCCGATCTACTGTGTTTTAAATGTATTTGATGATGAATAATTTAGTGACCAACGAAAACTGCTGAGAATTCGGATAAGCAAAGTTTCGAACACGGTAAAGCTATAATAAAATTAAAAGCTTGTGTTCGCTGGTTCTCTAAACCTTTGTTTGTTTTTATTCGTTATTTATTATCTATTTAGTGTAATATCACACGAAGTGTATAGTAAATTAATAAAATGGTCAATAATTAAGTGTTATCATAACGGCCTTGTTATTGGCCTTCAGACTCATATTAGCCTTCGGTCTTCGACATCAGGCTAATATGTAAGTCTTCAGCCCAATAACAAGGCCATTATGAAAACACTTAATTATTAACATTATATTAAGGTAGTCTAGTATAATACTAAACACGATGCAAGTAATTATTTTGACATTAAATGACTGTTAACAGTAGCTCTATACACTTTAAACGCAATCCAGTTGGTATAAATAAGCTCCAATCACTGATGAAGCATAATTATGGTTCAGGAATTACTTGCACTAAACGATTGTCTAATCATAGTGCATACAAGTACATTGTACATAAATTGAATAACAGCAATGTAAATGCAAATTTCTGGAAAATGTGACAGTGGACTAGATCAATACGTCGATCTCTAATAATCATAACGGGTCAACTAATAATTGAACTTCGTAGGCCTATAATTCATAATAGCTTTATGAAGTGTGTACTGCTATTGAGTATTGAATGTTTTTGTAGATGAGAAATTAATAAAATGTCCTGTTTGTGCCATGTTAACAGGCGATACGGATAAGGCCATATAATCATACACTTTCACCCTTAACAGAAGCCGTAACGTTATGGGTGATATTATGAGAAAACGTAATTACAAGGCCAGTAGTATAGGCTTCCTTAAATAATCACAACGTACGTTACGGGAAAACTAAGAGTATGTAATTGCAAAAAAAGTATTCAGATATACATGTAGATGAAGACAAATACGAGACGTATAATATACACAGTCCACTTCAAGAAGTGAGTAGATGGTAAGGATGTCATTGACTTACCATGATGTCATTACGCGATACTGTCTCTATTTATAGTCCATTATGTCTTGAAGATCTGTAGATTAATTTTCACCCCCAATGTTGAGGATCAATCCTTTTACTGAATGTCCAATCAAACATAACATGGAAATGCAAAACTTACTGAAAGATAATTATACTTTACGCATTTGACTATGTTTGAGATTAAATAAGTGTAAAGGCAAACTTTTGCAATTGACGTGTAGCAATCAAGAACAAATGCATGAGGCTGATCAGTATACTGGGACTAATGATACTTTTGAAAAATTGACGACACAAGAAGCCCAGTACTTAGTAGATAAACGGAAACAATCAGTCTGTGATCAATAATGCTAGCTAGATTCACTGTTATTCCTTAATCCATAATACATCATAAGGCCAACTTTGATAATTGTCAGTTTCAAGTTTGATCATAACCTCGGATCTACTAGGTTCATATGGATGAAATCCGAAAGAATGCATATGCCTAATAATTTCAATTCCTTTATCGCCTTGTTTATATGCTGTGCCCCATTCCATTAGGATGTATCTTATATTCACTTCCTTAAAGAACAGTTCACCTCCCCTAAATGCCTTCCATTCAGATCCCTCAATGTCTATTTTCATAAATACTGGACTTCCTTTGACAAAGTCAATTAGATCTTCAAGTGTAACAGCGGTAGCGGTCTGTACGGTATAGTTTGAATGCAATGGTTGGTCAACCTCGCCCAATGATTTAACATATGCTCCTCCAACATTCCCGGGAGTGATTGTTAGTTTAATAGTCTCGTGTATATCGGTTACGGCGTTCCATACCAGTGTTACGTAATATTGTAATCCACCAAGATTTAGCGATTTAGACAAAAGTCTCAAATTCTGCTTGTTAGCGTCAACAGCGATCACCTTACGACCAATTTTTGCCGCTTGTAATGTAAACACGCCAATATTACTGCCGACGTCCAGACATTTCATGTCTGGATTTTTTGCAAGAATGGATGCCATTAAGTACAGCAGTTCTGTCTCCCAGACGCCCTCTTTGTCAAGTAATCCTGATATTACGCTATCAACTTTAGGATCATAGATACAAATGGGGGTCTGTCCTACCGTAGTATTCAATGGCACACACTTGTTGCTATTGACCGAGTTGCGATCCTCTTCACTTTCTTCCCATGCGCTGAATATGTTCAGGTATTTATGCAGTTTCACTTCAGTTTTTTCCTGCATCCTTGGAACTACTGGTTGAAGCCTGCCATCTTTGAAGCGTGACACCGAGTCAGTTAATAGTGACAAGGTAACCACATATACCACCACAAAGACGGTCAGAAAAATTCCACTTGTCAGCATACATGTCTTTGCATGAACATGCTGACGGTAACTTAGAAGCAAGTCGAACATGGTTGTGGCTGCGGTGTAATCTGAAACAATTTGAAAGAGAGATAATACCTAAGCGTTATGTAACGTTTGTTCAGAACAAAAGAATGAGGAGATGTTTGAACCAATTAGATACCACCATGGTATCCTAATAGTCGGAATTGATAAAGGTCAGGACTTATAACTTACAAATATAGCGAACGTTTAAATACAAATAATGGAATTAATATGTATTGATACCAAGGATTGTTTCAGATAAATCAATGCGGTTACCAGGCCCGGATCCAGGATGTTCGAATGAGGGCACGAGGTAGGTAGGGGAGTCGGACTCATACTGCTTTTTGGGGATCTGGGGGACAATTCCTTAATTTGTGTGCGAATGCATAGGGAGGGATACATTCTTTAGATGTGGGGAATCCATATACTATCTGTATTATGTCATCAACGTTCAATGTACATGTCGTGCATATCAGTAAGTGGTCAGCTATATATTTGTAGATAAAAGCTTTCACGTTTTTGGCGTTACAAGGTTATAATATAAGTAGGGGGTCCGGGGGCCTACTCCCCCGGGAAATCTTTCAAAACAATGGACGAATCTGGTGCATTCTAAGCCTATCTGGGAGCCCTAAATATCCATTTTTTGTAATAAACATGGCGCGCTTTCTTCTATAAACAAGCACATTCAAGTCTTTGTTTGTAAATCAACTTAATTTACTCTATAGTGCTTCTTGCTTAAGTGCCCTAGAATTCTGAGAGTTGACCTTCATGGTTTAGTAAGGATTATTTTTCATAGCAATGAGGAAGTCTGAATATGATATAATGAGCAAAGGCAACCTTGATAGAATCTCATGTAATTTATTTCTGTAATGCAACAGCTACGTCATAACATTAGCTATTTCTAGTGGATTCTTTTGCAAGATATGTATTTACAGTTTTTTTTCATAATACAGTAGTATAATAATTAAGTTTTTGAGACAAATTGTCAGCTACTTAACTCACATAATACGACAGAACAATGATACCTATGTGCTTATTTATTTTTCAGACAGAATTATATCAGTCTAATTCTTAGTTCTAAACGTTGTTTTTTGTCGCCATTCATCTTCAAAGGTCATAGAATAAAAGTATTAAAAACATATTTCAAACCATACTAAATGATGTATGTTCCACATCTAAAAAGGCTGTGACAGTCACTTTCTACACATTATTCTTTGGCGAAAAATATTTTTTGAAACTTGTGGCCACGGATTACAATCCGTCGGAACGACTTTTAATAACTCGTTCCCACAATTTAATAAGTCGTTCCCTCAATTTAATTGACCAATCAGAGTTACAGTTCTTATTACCGTAAACGCCAATCCGTCATCATAATGGAATTTCAAAAGAGCATTGAGTTTCTTCGATCCAGAGGAGTTGATAGCGATCTTGTAATATGTGGCCACAAGTTACAAAAATAGTTTTCGCGACTGTAAGTCGTTACAGATTTGTAAAAAATAAACATTGTCTTGTAATCTGAGGCCACAAGTTATGAAAAATATCAACTATGTCACTTCCATTCTTTCGTAGATTCCACATCTAGAAAAATCGGTTGTTATACTATTTTGAAATGGCATAATATTATGTTGAATGTATTGAATTTCAACAAGAGAGGCAATGTATAACAAACACGTGACAAAGACAAAACTTCATCTGCGGTATTTATCATAATTGATGGAATGGATCAAGATAAGACAAATATCACTCATTTGACAGAAACGCCTAAATAGTTATCAACTTGTTGGCAAAGGAAAGTTAACCTCATGCAAGCTATTGTCAAAGGTGTTGGTATTTTTGGTCCGTTTTAATGGTCGCATGGCAGTTAACATCACCATAAGTATGAAAAAGTAAACCTAAAAATGCAAAGACGATATCCCATACAGTTGGGCAATGTGGTATAGGAGAATTATCTCAAAGGACGAAAAAATCAACCCTACACATGATTTAGGGAACTACGAAATACAATAAAATATCCAACATTAGTTGTAGACGATGCTTTCGATAACGTTTCACACTCATCACGAAACGTAGCATTCGAACCCAAGTTATAAACAGTAAAAATGTTATTCCAGTTATTAGTCCGGCAGATAAACAGCATATTTTGGGGTAACCGTGCAATGTTTTCTATACAAAATGTTTTTGCATTTTCTTGTTCTCTGGACCATACCATAACAGAATCCGAGTGATGCCACCTTGTCATCATTGAGCAATTCTCAGAATAAGGCCCCAAAGGGGGTATGTGAATTTTTCATGAATTAATCAGTATAAATACATTATTATTTTATCAAATGTACAGAAAACACACTTAATGTTGTTTATATTATGCCAAATAATGTGTTCATTCAATTTTACAAACATTTGTAATTGTATTTTGTGAAAATGAGGCCCAATCGTGGTTTACACTTACAACGAGGCCCGTTATTAGACAAACAAATGACTTATATTAGTAAATGATGCATGTTAAACAAATGTTTCATTATATATATTATTCGAATTAAATTCAGTGACATTGGTACGTACAAACAAAGTTAAACATTAAATTAATTTACTTGAGGCCCTGCCATCATTTGGCAAATGAGGCTCCAAAGGTGGAATATGAATACAGGTACATCAAGTTTTTATCAAAATAGTCCGCTTAAACTAAGTTATTATATTTCATCAAATGTAACACAAAACACATGAGATGCAGTTCATGTTGTGTTAAGTATGGCGTTGCAAAAAATATACCTTAACCATAGTAAATTGTGGAACTGAGGCCCCGCTTGTGGTCGACACCCAATATGTGTCGCGGCAGTAGGCATACACAGAATATTAATAATATATGTATACTTATACGTGTAAAACACATATTTCATTTGCGAATAACACAAAATTATTTTTTTAGATCACTACAAATGTTCAATAGCTTTGATTAGCTGGTGTAATGCTTTAGTTAATGCCATTAAGGCCCCAATAAGGGTAAATGAAAATTTGAAAAGATGTAATACCGTTTAAAAATCAATTGGTCATGAACCACTTTAGTATATGAGATATCTTGAAGTTATGAAAGTGTGAATGAAATATACAGGTATTAAATTGTGAAATACCGGTAATAAATTGAGGAAATGAGGCCCTGCTGTAGTGAAAAACTATAAATAAAGGATGTACTAGAAACATGGCGATTAGTTCATTACTTACGTATGAAATAAACTATTCAAATGAATTCAGTAGCGTTGATAAGTATTAATTACCTCAATTACACTGACAAATATTGTATTCCATAAATGTGAGGCCTGTGTATGTGTAAATTCAACTGTTAATGACGTATACACAATTTAAGACAATATATAACACCACATTAGGGAAATGGATAAACGGGGACATGGATCTCTGCTAGTGATCACTACATACTAGAATTCGATCAAATTGTTAGATAAATCAGACAAAGAAGGCAATCCTCAATTGAAACAGAAGAACACAATATGCGAAAAAGAACAATTACAAATTGCTTGTTGGAAGGTGCCACAGCCAAAATGACGAATACATTGTACTGAGTTCTGGTCATATTGCATTATATGAAACGTTGGACATAGTATTACACACAATGTCTATATATACTATTACTAAAAGCATTTCGTATGCATATCAGCAATCACATTGAATAACTTATTGTTTGATTAGGAATAATTAATTCAAACATGTGTTATCTAACTGCATATGAAGCATCATTTTGTATGAACCGCTTCATAAGCATTACTCTATCACTAATGCCAATGGTTTTCGTCTTCTAACCAGTATCTCTATCACCACCACATACACCACATACAGCCTTTCCACTCTGAAAGTTGTATTCATATAATCACTGAATACAGGCATTTGTGTCACTTAGCGGGATTAGACCCCTACCAAAAAAGTCATTACTGGCTCTACATGTATTAGTGGCCACTGCCTTATGTGATTCCGATCGCTTTGGGTTTCTCACAACCTCTCAGAGCCTTATAAGGAAGACAATAACAAGTACCCGGTAGACCAATCAGACTGTGCATCATCAATTCACGCAATGCCAAGCCAGATGGCATACAAACCGCCCCAAATTTAAAACCATAGGTTACTTCCCACCATATGTACTGTCGTTCCAGGCTCTGAGAGTTATTCAGTACACACCGCCACCATGAACTGTTCACCGCCATCAAGTATGTATTGCAATTGCATGCCCTTTGTGTATTCAAGCATTGCAATACTATGTGGTGGTGAGTACTATATGGGGATGGTGTATATTTATTTGGTTACTAGTAAAGTGAGTATGTCATAATCATAGTTGACATTCCATAACAAGCTGATGGAGGATCTAAATGACCAATCACCCTGTTCAGCTTCGAATTACAGTAAATGGTGGCCTTGAGTAAACATTCGGGCATTGGATAGTTTTACTCTTTAATGAAGAGGTTCCCATGACTTTGAGTGAGTCTACTTTGTTCTTGCATGTACCCATAAGGGACCGGAATGATCACAGACGCTCCTGATATGTAACCAATGGAGCTTGAATATACCATACCGGATATTACAATTTATATAGAGTTGAAATTGCCAAACCTTATGGTGGCGAGTACTTCATTGGAATTTTCTACATTTTGGTAAGAACTCAATCGGTTTGAATTGATGTTCTTGGTAGTGATGAGTAACCTTATGTACAGAATGACTGTGCTCTATTGTTATAAGGATAATACCGGGTGCGGCATAGGGTCACTGACGCTGATGCACCTTTCAATAATTTGACCCAGACCAAGGGGTATTATACATTGTGTGTTTTTAGGTCTAAATCCACACCCTGAAGTCAAACATTTGGTCTGAATCCTAACATGGGAGATGCTCGTTTCATCAAATGGTCTGGGGTGCATGTTGGTCATCGTTAGTTGTTTAATTCGAAAATTTCCAGGGACCCAGTACCATTCTGCATCATTCCCTTTTCGGAAACCCTCTTAAACATATTGATAGGTGCATTACGAGTATCTCATAGTGGCTTGTTTTAAGTGGTAATATCAAGGTATAACATAATGATGTAAAAGAAAATGTAAGAGTTTAAGAGACACATTACGGGCCTAAATTCATCATTCCATTTCCAATCTATAATGAGTTGTTCACGTGAATATAGATAATTTACTGAAATTTGATTATAGAGTAAGTTTCATATTTCATATAATAAAATGTTGAATTAAACATGGTATATGTATCAAAATGTAGTACGTGACCATTAAAAAAACACTTTTCTACCAATAATAGTTATGATTAAAGTTACATTCCGTAAGGTTCATTGAAATAACTTGACATAATTACAAGTAGATTGGACGATTTTTTTCATGAAGTTCATCCATTTAAACTTACCCCTAGCAGGGCCTCAATTCAATTAATTCAATTGTTGATTCGTGTTTGCACTTGTCAATGCCACTAAATTCAATATAAAATATATTCAAATATAAAAATGTGTGAGCATGCATCGTTTACTACTTTAACTCATTCGTTTGGCTAATAACATGTCTCGTTTTATGTGTAAACCACGAGAGGGGCCTTATTTTCACAATTTACTATTACAAATGTTTATAAATTGAATTTGACAAAATATCAACATCATTTAGGGTCTTTTGCAACGCAATACTTAACACAACATGAACTACATTGCCGGTGATTTGTGTTACATTTGATTGAACATTATACAGTATATGTGTTCAAGCTAACAACATGTATATTGATACAAAACACCTACTATACCACTATGGGGCCATATTTGCTAAATAATGGCAGGGCCTCAAGTAAATCAATTTGATATTTAGCTATGTTTGTACGCACCAATGTCACTGAATTTAATTCGAATAATATGTATGTAATGAAACATTTGTTTAACATGCACCATTAACTAATTTAAACCATATGTTTGTCTAAAAACGGGCCTCGTATCAGGCGAAAACCACGATTGGGGCCTCATTTTCACAATTTGCTATTACAGATGTTTATAAATTGAATAAACACATTATTTGGCTATTATAAACAACATTTAGTGTGTTCTTCTGTACATTTAATAAAATAATAATGTATTTATACTGATTAATTCATGAACATTAATATACCCCCTTTGGGGCCTCATTCTGAGAATTGCTCAATGATGACAAGGTGGCATCACTCGGATTCTGTTATGGTATGGCCCGGAGAACAAGAAAATGCAAAAACATTTTGTATAGAAGACATTGCACGGTCCATTGCAAGTTCTGCCGGACTATATGGTGGAAAACAATCCGTCGTTACCCAATATTGGTCGCACAATTTACAAATATAGAGAACAAATATAGAAACATTATTTTTTATGGAATGAGTTGGCTCTGAAAATAATACATTTTATAATCCCGCTTATTCAGAACGCGTCCTTATTCGGACGTTACTTCAAAATGCACACAGCGTCATTACTTAAATTTAATACACACTACATAACGGGTTTTAAGGCTCTTTAGAAAAGTCCATTGGTATGGTATAAAGTGTTTTATTGAATTTGTATTTCGCATATCTCTTTATAGTTTTTAATGTTTAATAGTTTTTCTCTCTCTCTTTCAACAAATTGCTTTCATTTCGCATCAGTGACGAATCGAAATTTATTTATAACAAATTTTATTTCTAAATTTCTGATTTGTCGCACTGTTATGAAACAAGTTCTTATATTTCTAGAACACCCAACGAACATCGGTAAAAATAATGTGTTTAAGCGTGGTAGACAAATTGGATGAAAACTGTTTATAATAACTAGCTTAATAAATCGTCCAAAATAAAGTTTAAAAGATTACAAATACCTTGTTATATTATTAAGCCGATATATCTATAACGTACATTTCAGTCTGTCACAAACATGCTACTTTTTTCGGGGGATCGATTTATTTTATGACATGTAAAAGCTTGAATTAAAATGCAATGTAGTTTCGATTTTCAATCAATTGACAAAATCGATTTTTATTAAATTGCAAATGTGTGTTCCTAGCATGAAATGCATAGACTGGCGTTAATACGCGTAAAGTAACTATTCACCACACTTTTTAGTAAACTATCCACGTGTATCAATGGATTTGTGAAAAATGCGTATCATCCATTGAATTCAGTATGCTTCATGATTTAATCTGCTAGATCATCCTAATGTGATGAAGCGTAAAGCCCGACGGCTTTCATTCGCTCTATATATATGATGTTAATATAAAGCTTATATACAAATGTAGGCTAACTGAAAATTATGTTCATTTTTTAATTTAATTCAAAATTAATAAAGCAACCATTTTATTACATATTTGTGATAGATGTATAAGTTTCGTATGAACATTTTTCAAAATAGAAAATTCAAAATATATACGAGGGTTGGCCACGAAACATTGTCTACTACTACAATAATATGTAGTTTATTTTATTTTTCCTATAGATTTTGTAACGTTACGTGTGCATATGTAATTCTGGAAATCAATTTTCCTATTATTATACAATTTGATTAACATGGCCCCGTATGGGCAGGGTCGGCGCACAATATTTTTTTGTATAAAATGTATTTTACATATAGTTTTTATTCAAGAGCATTTAGCTTAAAATACTTCCGTAATTTCTGCTATAAAACTGTTGTACCCATAGATCCGTAAACTTATTCCTTGTATCGACGTAACGCACGCAACTGAGTACGTTCGTAAATTTGTACACTCGCTGTAAAATAGTAGTCGATACTTCTTTCTATTTTACTCGATACATTACATATCATATACCAAACTATTCATTATAAAATTGTCTACATTGTCATTTTAATTTGAGTTCATGTAGAATTGTATGTAGCCATAGAATTGGAGACAATGCCCGACAGATGTACAAAAATCCGTGTGCAATTTGTAACACAAAATATTGGTCGTCGGCATAAAATAACAGCCGTTTTATTCAAAATGTCATTAAATTTGTGGGATACTTCACAGAGTGACACCAGAAGTGACGTGTTTTAACATACTATCGTGAAAAATCACGGGTGCAAAAAATAAAAAAGTTAAATAATAAACTGGTAACACGAAAAAAGTGCAAATTTGCAAAAAAATGCTGAAAATTTTCCGAAGACGCATGATTAGAACGCAATTATTTTTTCATTTTTACAAATAAAATTATTATGATTTCGTTTTTAAAATATTATTTTTGTTTTATTATACATAATAAAATCCCAATGCATTCTAGCCAATGCTTATCGAGATTATTAGAATGAAATATGTGGAGGAAAATTGTCCTACTCGCTCGTTTTAGCGATACATTGTGGCACAGACCATTTTCGAAACTTAATAATTTTATTATAAGTTATACAACGTACAATTAAAATAAAATTTGAAATATTATCAGAGTGAAATTTTTACTTTTAAAAATTCTTTACGATTGCTCTTATAATAAGTCCGACACACTTGATTCAATGTGTGGAGGAAGATTGTCCTACGGCGCAATTTTGCGACGTTTTGGACGTTTTATGCAACGCGAGTTTTTATAGTGGACGAACTACATGACCAAAATAATTATTTTGAGCGATATTATGCATAGGCATGCAATGCATTTTGTACCCGTATATTCTAGAACAATGTGGTGTTTTGTTTTTCATAAAACAGTACATAGATAAGTGTGTTATGGGGTTGAATACGTGAGTGAGTAAGGTACTTGTCAGATAGACAACGAGTGATACAAGTGAATAAGCGTTAAATTGAACAAGCGGGAGAAATTGCTACCGAAAAACACCCAATATTTTTAATTAAAAACGATGTTATTGACAGATAAATGTATTGCAGTTTTCGACATTGTAAACATTTGCAGAATTAAACAGTAATGTTTAGATCATAAGACTAGTATTAAGCAGAGTAAGTTATGCTGGCGTAACATGACGTTACACAAACGTACGCAATACCGTGCGTTACGTCGATCGTAGTTTTGGCCTTATTAGCAGAACTTTTAAAAGAAAAATAGTGGAGCTGATGTCGTGAAGAGATCGGTCTGAAAGATGTCTGTCAATATGTGAACCCCTGAATATTCAGACTATTTGACTTATTATCAGGGCTGTTTTACCATCTTATGCCATTCTATTATTTGCTAGAAATCTTTCAACCTGGCCCATGTGGCCGATGTATGAAAAAATTACAAGAAATGACAGATACTCTGCAACGGCGTTTTTCATTGGCTGAGATATAAGTGACGCCGCGTCTCATTGGTGCGATACATTTCTGACGACAGACTTCTTGTCTATATATATAAGGTTAGTATCGCTGAATGGGTCAAGGTCCTCCGGGTACTTCTTCACCGTATCCCGATTTCACAGATAATACTTCACCATACCCAGATATACTCAACCGTACCCGGGTTTACCGCGCGCCAAAAAATCGATTTCGTAAAATAACAAATAATAGAATAACGTAAACCGGCGGCCGTCTCGGCATTGAAAAAATATTGTTTAATAAAAATCAAAGAAGTAAACAAAAAAGAATTTTATTCAAGAGTACTTATCCAGCGGAGAGGAGGGCGAAGAAGAAGTGAATATTCTGGCCAAAACGGCGACCAAATGAGGCACAACAACCCCGGGGCGTGACCTATTTTATAAACAAAAAATAATTTTATTCAATAGTACGTATACAGTGGAGAAGAGGGCGAAGAAGTGAATATTCTGGCCAAAACGGCGATCAAATGAGGCACAACAACCCCGGGGCGTGACCTATTTTAAAACAATAAGGTCAGTGACCTTACGTTATGCAACCTAACGAGGCACAACTATGACTTGACCTAGTTAAAATGAAGGGCAATGTAGAAATGGGGTTGGAAATAATATTACATATTTTTAGCAACTACACTGAGCAATGCCCACACATAAGCCGAAGAAACAATTAAAAATCCAAGCCCCGCCGGTAAAATACAGGATGACCCACTTTCACAAATAAATTATATAATAGCGGTAATTGCTGAATTAAACGCAGCCAATACTCAAGTGGAAACAAAAATACACCGACACTACACAATGCTGTAAAAGAGAGGATGCGACTTGACCTAGTTCACAATGATGGGCAAAAAGAGGGCGAAAATATAAGTTTTGAATGTAATTGAGAAATAAGGTCGTCCTGCAGCAGGGACTTGGGGAATTCGCTTATGTAGGCATTGTGTATTTATGTTGTTACTGATTTCTGAGGAAGGGCAGGAAAGACTGCACTGAACTTAACCAGCTGAGCGCAGAAATCAGGTAACAATATTCAGGGAGAAATATACCCACACACAAATTAAATAAATGATTATAAGTCATTCAACGCCGCAAAAAAATGCAGGATTACCCATTTTCACTAAGAAATAACGAACCACGACGGTGATCCCAAGTAACAGAATGAAACCATAGCCAATACCCAACCAGTAACCCAAGTCTCCTAGTGTAGGACGACCTAGTTTCACAATGATATGGTGACAAAACGGTGACCCAAGCGACCAAACGAGGAATAGCTGCGACTTGACTTAGTTAACAAACATCACCCATAAGGCTGAATACCTTCTTAACCAGGTTTCCTTTATAATGGGGTACGGTGGGTGGCATCGTCCATAACTTGCGTTTTGATTGCCTTATCTTCAAGAAGCTTACTTAGAGAGTTTCATAGCGACTTCAGAAGAGATCGTAAAAAAAGCTTCAGACGTGAAATCACCCATCGGAAAGTAAAGTGATCTTTGATAGAGCCAAAGGGTTGTGCACAGAATGTCGTTTCTGCAAATGAAGGAATTACACGTGTCACACTTATGTCACAGACCATTATGAATTGATATTGATCACAATAAAAAAAATATGAAAAACAAAAAAAGCCTTCTGATCTCATGACGACATGAATAAAACTTAGTATCCAGACATTTTTTGATTGCCATCTTTGTACTGATCACCATGTCAGTATCGCTGAATGGGTCAAGGTCCCCCCGGGTACTACTTCACCGTACCCCGGGTACTTTGAAGTATACTTCACCGTACCCCGGGTACTTTGAAGTATACTTCACTGTACCCCGGGTACTTAGTAGTATACTTCACCGTACCCCAGTATGGTTACAGGTACCCCATTTTTAGTGCTGAAACAAAAATTAATTGATATGTTTTTAATCGGCGAACACAACATTTATACATGAAAGAAATTTAAGAAATATATAAGAAATAATATTCATTTTGTTTAACCGTCGTATTTCTAAAAAAAGATTTCATTGTCGTAAAAATCGATCACGTGACTACGCTTGGAGAACAAAGTCCGTAATCAAAACACTGACATTTTTGGCGCACTTTATTTATATCTTCCAACAGATTATGTGTATGCAAATAGTGTTCAATTCGTTTCCACCAGCCTGAATATTCACTTATTCTTCGTCCTTTTTTCCGCTGGATAGGCCTACTTACTTATGAATTTTTTTTTTACTTCTTTGATTTTTATAAAAAATATTTTTTTTAATGTCACGGTGGCCACCGGTTTACGTCATTCTATTATTTTGCTATTTTACGACATCGATTTTTGGCGCGCTGTAAACCCGGGTAAGGTTCAGTATATCGGGGTACGGTGAAGTATTATCTGTGAAATCGGGGAACGGTGAAGTATACTTCAAAGTACCCCGGGAACGGTGAAGTAGTATCCGGGGGACCTTGACCCATTCAGCGTCAGTATCTATTGCATCAGCTGAGAAGCAGTTCAGTATCATTTGAAGGGTAAAAAACTACATGAGATCCACCATTACCACCGAGCCCGCCTGTCAGGATTGGCAATGTTGCATAGCTATAGACATTATGGAAATTTGACATTGAAAGTTATCTTCTAGTTTGCTTGAAAAAAAGGACAGGAAAAAAAAGAGTTCTATTACAGTATAATTATAAATAGTATGTGATTATAGTAACATAGGTAATGTGTTTTGTCTATATTTTGGAAAATATTTGCCCGACTACGTACATTCGCTGAGTTAGGATGTCAAAAAGGTATTCGGAAATCAGACAGGGAATGCAGCACTCAACCTAACAAGTCGAGCACAGAACTCAACTACACCGAGCAATGCCTACACATAAGCCAAAGAAACAATTAAAAGTTCAAGTACCCGCCGAAAAATGCAGGATGACCAAATTTTACGGTGATTCCATGAAACTGAATTTGTTGAATAGGTTTTTTAGAATGAAGTAATGGCCATCAGTGTCAGAAATGTTATCATACCGCTCCGATGCCAAACTATCACTGGGTACACCGTCTATTTTTAGAACTGGAAAACCCGTTACACGGGACGGGTGATTATCAGGTAAATAGTGATTTTCTATCTTCTAACTTGTGAACTAGCGCAGCGTATGCCTTTAGTGTTGCCATGTTCAAGTTGTCATCAATTCCTTTGAACAGATTCCCGGACTAAATAAAATAACCGTTACAAAATTAAAATTTTCAAATAAAAAAGGTTCCGGTTATTTTGTTTAATTGGAGAATCGTTTCAAAGAAAATGATGACAACCTTTACGTGGCAACTCTTAAGGCATACGGTGCGATAGATGAAGTCTATTGGTTATAAGTTGTTAGATAGAATATCAGATATTTACATCGTCCAAACCGACAGTCACCCGTCTCAAGTAACGGTTTTTCCAGTTCTAAAAATAGAGGATGTACCCAGTGACTATACAGTTCAATGACTTAGGCTTATTGGCTTTCTTCAGTGTTCAAGAAAGCGTCCATACTATCGTCAAAATTCTGCATAAATGGCTTATGTTTTAATGCCATTTTTCCGGTGTAAACACTGGCTACCACATAGTCCCTGAAGTTTAAAATTCCATGCGATTCTTTTCTGATCCGTATCCACTCCGTAGCCAATGACTGTGCCTTGGTCAATGGTTGGTCGTATCCAGATATTCCAACCAACGTATCCATCAAATCTACGATAAATTGAACACCTTCAGTTTCAGACGTAATTGCTTCTGCACGCGCCACCCATGATTTGGAATCATTTTCCATCTCTTCCGGTGATTTTGGCTCTCCTGGTAGGTTGCCCATAATGTACCTGGATAGTAAGAAAGATAGTGACATAAAGTAAAAGGGCAATGACAAATATGATAGGGTTAGTAATGAGGAACACATGTTTTACGAAATAAAACCCATAAACTTGAAATACATATCGTTATAAATCTGGTCAAAACACGACAGAATTATGGTCCGGACAAGCTTGACTTCAACTGTGACCATGACCTTTGAGATAGGAATCTCGGGGTTGGGCATATGACACACCACCGCCTCGGATGTGAACATTCATGCCAAAAATAAGAAAGAACGATTGGTCGAAGCATTAAATACTTATGGTTCGGACACACTTCAATTGTGACCTTTGAGATTGAGATAGTAACCTGAGGTATGAAAGGGCACGCCTCCTCTTGGAAGATCGACAAATATAAGCAAGACTGGTGAAAGCATGACAAAGTGTAGGACCGGGCTAAATTTGACGGACACACGTACATACAACACATTGGCAAATAAGTCTCCCTTTCCACACGCGGGCTCGAAAAAGATATGTTCTTTCATTTAATATCGGCGACAATTGCCGTTAAAAACTAAGATGAACGATGGATGAGTCTACGTTATTGGACCGTTTGGTTTGATATTATACCATTCCGAAGAGACGCAATTGTTCTATGCTTAGTGGTCTGTTTATCAATATATCAACGGAATATCACTGGGTACACAGTCTATTTTTATAACCGGAAAAACCGTTACTCGGGACGGTGTTGTACAGTTCGGACGAGGTAAATATTCAATTTTCTATCTATCAACTTGTGATCCATCAACCTAACATAGCGCACGGTATGCCTTTATGGTTTCCACGTTCAGCTTGTGATCATTTTCTTTGAAAAGATTCCCCAATTAAACAAAATACCCGGTACCAATTTTGTATTTGTTACTTGAGACGGGTTTTTAGGCTGGCGATTTGCGCCAGACTATTACTATCCTAAAAAATGAAATCCACTAAGATGAATTTACTCCCGAAACTAAAAACACAGAATCTATACACCCAATGCAAATAGTTCCTCCTCGTTAATCAGTTTTGCAAGATAAGAACATTCAACTTTCCTTGTTTCATTTATTCTGTTCGATTGTAATATTGAAATGGAAGGAAATTGTATGAAATTAAAAGAAAAGGCGTTTAAAGGCGTTGATAATTATTACTACGCGTTCGTATACTACGCGTTACGAACTCGATATTGCGCGCGCATAAATGATTTTATTATGTTAAATTATTTAGGTCAGCATTCTCCAACGAGATCGTGGTCGAGTGGATGAGCAACTCGCTTAGTAATTTTCTGATGCTAAGGTCCAGCGATCGAATCACGGCGGCTTCTTTTTTTTTTTTGTTGAGTCCAGCACTTACCTGTCTTTCGACTAAGAAAACCACTTGATGTTATATTACTTGAAAAGCTATTGTTCCTTAGCAGTTCGCCAGCCTGTCAGTACTTTCAGTACTTTGATTCAACTTGTTACTCGGGACGGATCCATATATAAATCTCTGTTTTCGCGGATGCAGTATGTCCTCAGCCAACGTAATGTTGATATTATATCAAATTATGGTACTTATGACAAGATGGGGCGGCATTATGGCATCTATAGTGTTTCTGCCGGGAACACTGTCGTATATGTTCTGTATTATTGTTACTTGGTACGGATGTTTTTAGAGCGTTACTTGGGACGGCCTAATATCGAAATGTATGTTAATCGGCACGTAATTCATATCTGTTGGACACCATTAGCTATTATTACACCCTTTTTGTCATAAATACCATAATTTGATATAATATCAACATTACGTTGGCTGGGGACATACTGCATCCGCGAAAACAGAGATTTATAAATGGATCCGCCCCGAGTAACAAGTTGAAAAACCCGTCTCAAGTAACAAATACAAAATCACCCTTGTTACCCAGATAATCCTGAACGGTACGGATAAGCCTGAACAACCCAAACATGGCGGAAGCATGTTCACTAATTTTCGCACATTTTCACCGTTTGTATCGATTTAGACAGATTTGTCAACGTTCTGGTGCTACATGAACATAAATTAGTTGGTTGTTTTCATGAAAGTGCAACTATTTTACTGTATTATTGTAAATATGAAGCACAATATGTCAAACAGTTACAAGAATCAATGCTTTATTTTTTGGAAAGCGAATTACACATATTTCCAGTTACTTGTTTTGGCTGAAATTAAACGTTTATAAGGCTTTACCTTCTCACTATCTGACTTAATTCATAGAAAGTTGTTTACACTTGTTGTTTTTACTTGAGAACTATTTGTAGTGACACAGGTAGGAAAAATGGATAATTTACATAATGGTCATGGATAAATCACTGAATTGGTTCTATTTTAAAGTGGATAAATCACTGAATTGGTTCTATGTTAAACTGTGCACCAAGCATTATTGATGTGTGGCAAGGTTAATAACTTGTATACTGGTTTCACAAACACAGCTTATCATTTGCATACTCACATAAAATGCACACACTCGCATAATTGTAAATAATAAATAAGTTCACGAATAAATTGGCATTTTATGTTGCAACTCTGAATAATAGACAGACAGATTTTGAAACCTCATACACTGTTTTTATCGAGGAACAGACACACTATTTTAAGTTAAATGATAAATATGTGATCGAAAACTCCAGACATATTCAACAAAGAACGGATGCCTGGATGAGACTCAGAGAAGAAACATTAGTGACAGGAAGTACCTGCAACAAGGCACTTAATTTAGGCAAACTGAAAGAGCAACAATCTCATTATGACCAGGTAATCCTAAAGAAAGACAGACCTCCAATATCTAAAGAGATTGAAGAGAGAATGAAATATGGCACAAAAAATAAAGAAGATGCCATCGCAACTGTTTGTGCTAAAGTTATTCCTTCCTTGTTTCCAAACATGAACATGTACGGAGAAGGTTGTGTTACCATCAGGTATAAAGATTTGGAGAGAAGTATGGTTGTGAGTCCAGATGGATCATTGAAACATAACGCTGAATCGAGGGCGACTTTTTCATACGAAAACAAATTCCCATCTCCATATTCTCCCCACGCATATAACGTTATACTTAACTATAATATTCCCCAACTGTTAAGTGAGATGAACGCTTGTAATTGTGACAAATTACTACTCCCTTGCTGGTCAGAGGAATCAATGACAATACTTGAAGTACAGAACGACACAACCCTATGGAAGAAATGTTGAGATGAACTCACTACTGTATATGCTAGTGAAAACAGGAGTAGACCAAAACATTTTTCACAAAGTAAGAAAGCGTTGCAAGAAGATATTAAAACTTTTCAAAACACGCATACGAAGCTGATTGGTGAGTTTCCGTCAGCAAAGATAGCCATCACAAGTGGGACACACTCATCGACTGAAGATAGGGCGATTCCATATGTTATAACTGGAAAGCGTTTAAGACAAGGAAAACAAATAGAACCTTAAAAAAGAGAAAATATTCAAACATATTAACTTAAACATTTTCTGACTGATCACCATTTCATTTTATTCTGTATTTTGATTATTTCTTACTTTAATACATAATTTTCAGTTTTAATGAGTTATATTCAGGAACATGTGGCATTGAATGGGTGTTTTTGTCTTACATTGGGTATGCTTATAAATTTGTTGCCAAAATTCATGAGCTGATTTCGTCTGTTTTTACTCATTTGGTGCATGGAATAACAAATCAGCAAGATTTCAGTTGACAATTCGGGTAATTATCCGATACCATTCCGGAGATTATCCATATATTTTCAAGTCCTATTCAGATTATTATCCATAAAATACTGAGCATGTTTACATTATTGTTTTTTAACGTTAATTGGTCCAAAATATAAACTTGTATTTATGTCAAAAGCGAAGTTTATACAATAGCCGATGCTTCTGAAATTTTTTCCAATGCATAAAGCCCATAAAGTGAGTTTGGCAACGCTTTAAAACACAAAAACCATTCCCAAACGCAAAATGTACATATTCTTTAAGGCATTTCATAGTGAAAATGATTACCTCGATACGAATTGTTTAGTGCAATGGGTATAGTTATGGTAAACATTAAATATGTTATATGACAATAAACAATCGGGATTGTTTATATAGAAAATATTGCAAAAACAATGTACTAACCACTTTTTTCTTGTCCGCCATGTTTGGTTCGTTCAGGCTTATCCGTACCGTTCAGGATTATCTGGGTAACAAGGGTGAAATTGGTACCGGCTATTTTGTTTAATTGGGGAATCTTTTCAAAGAAAATGATGACAAGCTGAACGTGGAAACCATAAAGGCATACCGTGCGCTATGTTAGGTTGATGGATCACAAGTTGATAGATAGAAAATTGAATATTTACCTCGTCCGAACTGCAAAACACCCGTTCCGAGTAACGGTTTTTCCGGTTCTAAAAATAAACGGTGTACCCAGTGAATATGGCATGGACACGATTTGACGGACGGCCAATTGTAAGGACAGGAACCTGGTATCTCATAGTCGCATGTCTGCAAGGAGGTATTGGTTAGTGTTGTGTTGCCATTTGGATGAAAAAAAAAATCACAGTATCAGATTCATGTGCTCTATGGTATCATTATGCCTCATACACCAGTTAATACCGAGTATAAAATAATAAATCAGACAGGATAGGCAACATTACTTAACAGAAACAGCCGAACACGGAACAAACAAATAGGAACACACTTCTTGGCCGCATGATGAACTGATCAAACTTACCGACACATCCAGCTGGCTAATGCATCAAAATACTTGAACGTGAAAAACTGAAGTTCCGCACCCATGTAAAACAGATTGTTATTGCCAGCCTTGTAGAAAAGTGTTCCCTTGTATAGACCTGGTGGGTAAAAATGTGGATGTTCCACAATTCGAAATCGACTTTCAAGAAAGGGGAAATAATTCTTGTATCCAGTACACAGTATAACTGAATCTACTTCTGCTTCTGTACCATCTGTAAAGTAGGCCTTCTTGGCACCCATTTTAACAACAAGTGGCTTTTCATCGATTTCCTTAGGCATGATACACGTGGCACTTTTTGGTCTGTCTTTGTAACTCAAGTATATACCGTTAGCCTTGAATTTGATCAACTGAAGAGCGATGTCCTCACCCGAATAGCTGGCACCTATTAAGAGAACATTCTGACCATTGAATTCTGCGGCATTGCGCAAATCGTGAGAATGAATTACCCTTCCACCGAAGTCGTTCATGCCATCGATTTCCGGAACAAACGGCGTACTATAGATTCCGGTGGCCACAATGACGTGCGAGAATATCTCTTCACGTGTTTCTTTGGTCTTTAAATTGTCAACAAAGACGGTATAGTTCTGCTTGTCGTCGTGATATTTTACCCATCGTACAGCTGAATTGAATTCTATAAAAGTTTTCAAATCCCTGTTGGCCTTCCTTGTCCATCTACCTTAAGAAAAAAGGGAGACAATTGTAAACAATGGTCATTTGTCGACGGTTAATAATTATATAATTAGTTAGATATGGACAGATAATAGAGCTTCAATTTCGAGTGTGATAGGCTTCTGTTTCGGTCCATATACAATGCTCTGACATAGACTGAAGCTTTATTTATATTTCATCCATGTTCAGTCGATACATTTACTCATTGATTCTTGTAATGTGACCCATGATTGGAATAAAAAAAAAATATTATCCTATTACAAAAATCGTTAAAAATGGAACTTGTTACGGTGGCCCACCTGCTTAATGCGCGGTGTACATGTTGATTCAAGAAGTGCTAATACAAATGTACAATCACAGATCGAATAAATTTATATAATAAAATATTTTAATTATGTACATGCTATCATTTTTAGCTTATTTCGTATAATACCTGTAGTTTCATGGGCATTTTTACTAACTTGATACCATTATAGCTTATTTAGTATGATATTTTCATGAACTATTTATCCTTTCTTAAGCAGTATGTTATTTAGCAAGAACGTTTTGTTTGATGTTGTGTTTACTCGTTTATATTCGCTTGACTGTATTTACAACAAATCAACTTTTTCAGTTTGACGAATACGATAAATATGTCTGAATTTAGACAAGTTGTTTGTTGCCTAAGGAAAGAGCTACGTAGCGCTTTCCAAATGGAGGTAATCAATTTAATTGAACGGTAGGTAACTAAATTAAGGCGCTCGGTAGCGCTTTACTTAGGCAACGGCCACCAGCTTACCCTCTATGTAGTCTCGAATCACAGCACGGGGAGCAAAACAAGGTGTCGATTTTCCAAAATGTTCTTCGTATGTATAGTCCGGTAACTCAACTATCTCTTTAAAACCATTCGTCCACATCTGTTTGTACATACTGGCGTGATTTCTTTCTCCATACTCATCAACACCTGAAAAAAACATAATAATATTGATTGATAGAGACTTTTACAACTTTCTGACTAGATATTTTTGGAATTCAGGACGTTCATGATCACGGATAACTGTATCATGATAAAGACAAAACGGAATATAATATAAATATATGATCAGATATATTGGAGCGATATGAAAAATTAGTTGAGCCTGTTTTAAGCTATGGCAGTGAAATTTGGGGTTGTTATAATACAAGTGAAATTGATAAAACCTTTATAAAGTTCTATAAACAATTATTATGTGTTAAACGACAGACTCAAAATACTTTTGTATATGGTGAACTAGGAAAAGTGCCTACTAGTATAAAATTAATACTGCACACAATTAGATATTGGTTAAGAATATTATCAACTGATGATATAAAATATGTTAAACTTGTGTATGATATGATGTTACAGGATCTTGAATTATATCCAAATAAGGTGTCTTGGGCCAGTAAAGTTAGGGATATACTCAACAATCTTGGATTTGGAGAAACATGGTTTTTCCAAACAGTTGGAAATCATAAGTTATTTCTATCTCTTGTGAAACAGAGATTAATTGATCAATATTTACAAGGTTGGAATAGTGATATTTAAACTTCAAGCAGAGCAAATACTTACAAATTATTTTCAAATTTTCAACTACAGCCATATCTAGACATAGTTCAAGTGAACAAATATAGAAAAGCGTTGTCAAAATTTAGAGTGTCATCACATAGACTACAGATAGAGGTTGGTCGCTGGACAAGGCCTAATCGAACACCTATCCCAGAAAGAAAGTGTAAATTCTGTAATTGTTTGTAAGAGAACAGTCTTAATGTATGCACTAAACCAACGTTTTCTGTTGTAGCCAAATACATTCTTCCTTTTTATATAACATATTTGATACTAAGCCTCAGACTTGATTATTTATTTTGACTGATATTGTAAAGGTGTTCACATTCACTCTCACCACTTGATATTCAGCATGTAAATTGTTATGTATGCTCAATTGATTAACATGTGTAATTGTGAATACGTGTGCATGCGTGTGTGTGAGTGGGTGGTTGCGTAAGTGGGTGCGTGTGTGAGTGTGGACGGGAGAGTGTGTGAATGTATGTAGGTATGTGAATTTATGCTTTGAATGAGTATTTAGATTTGTTATAATAAATTATATACATTTCTGTTTGTAATTGTAAATATGATCCATGGGCATAATGCCTTAATTTCTGAAAATAAACTGTAAACTGTATATTTCGCTATTAATGATACAGTTAACTGTGTCCAACACTTAAGTTGGTGTCAATTTTATAGTTGATGTCCTATATAGTAACCGGACCTCATTCTACTAAGCCAGCGATATTACCTTACAATAACGCTGATTTACGAGGATACCTTCGCACTATACAACGTCCTGTGTGATACTGACCTCGACAGTAACTGTTGTTTAAAGAAAGCCATCCAATGTAGTAGCCAATTTGTGTACCACTCAGAGGGGGAATTAAGGACAACTACCATTAGGTCGTTGACCCCTATTCACCCGAAAATTGCTATGCAAATATTACCGGTCTTAAGGCTAAGTTACCGATCTTACGCTACGATTATCACTTACTATATCGAATTAAGGTTAAAGTTGTACGACTCATGACGTTGAATATTTTTTATATTATTCGGATCATGTCTTAGTACGTTTTTTGATATGTTATTTTTTAGAACTTAAAGTGACTAAACTCCATTTCGATGATAACACGTTTTGTAGACGTTTTAATCACAAAACGATGTTTAACTAATACATATGAAGTATTCTTACAACTTACATAACGATCCAAGGCGCTATTGATGCAAACTCCCTGACATGTTAACCGTCCGTTAATTAGGTACCGGCTTTTCTCGGTATGTTTACACTACGGTATGTTGTTAAACGTTAAATATATATTTTACTGCGTTAGTCACGCAATAGATTTTATGGATTTAAAAGTAAATAAACCTATGTTATGCGATTATTTTTCTTCAATAGTACAAAGGTCGGTCAAGCCACAACACTGAGATTTTAAGAGAGCTTTTTGATACATTTTGTAATTGAACAACTGGAGTTGAGTCCCTGTACGAAGTTTATTCATTCTAATCGCACTTAATATCCATGCTATCATCATGTGATTAACAAATATATTCAAACTTCATTAGCATATTTAATGCACACTTGTGTTTTATCCCCATGCGAGTTTTACATTGCTGTGCATAGAAAAATGCACGGGTGTGTGATACATGTATTTTTATTTATTAGATACATATCAAAACAATCATTACAAGTAACTTGTCTGTTGGTAAGTAGTTTTTGCAAGACTTCAATCGACAGTTCCAGTCTAGATCCCCGGATCGGACAGGTTAATTAGTGAGCACTTGCGTGGTATATTTGGATTCGAACCCTTATTAGTACCACCGCTACTGCGTCACCGCTAGCAATGCGAAGTGCACATAAAACATCGGATGTTGCAACTACCCGCAGATTATCATCGACTGTGTTTGTGTCTTCCAGAAGGAAATTTAAGGACATACTAATTCGCTGACAGAAGTTAAGGGTGAACACGCCCCCACACTGGGAATGAGCCGGGACTTTAACTGTTGGGATTTCAAATCCACGACTTGCGGAGACAGCTGATGGTAAAATCTCCCGTTTTTCAACGCACCCCCCCCCTCGACAACTAATATTGTCTGTACAAATGGACATTGAATTAAAAATATAAATTTTCAAAAAATATTTTTTTTTTCGTTTCAACGATACTGTTACCTGTGCATATCACTACGCACATAATGAACAATACTTATATAACCAACCTGTTCTCCATGACGTATTCCACAATCCGCCCCATGTACTTTGTTTCTCAAAACATATAACATCAGGCATATTATCCAGTTTTGCAAAGTGAAACAAACTAGCCATTCCTGCCGGACCAGCGCCAATTATACATATCCGTTTGTCTTCAGTCATTTTGAATTTTGAATCTTTTTATTTTGAATCTAACTATTTTTAATACACCTAACTTTTAAACGTGGTTGACGAGTGATGTAGTCAGTAAGTAGGCCATGTGTTAGTAAGTAGTACATAATACTATACATGTATAGCCACAGGTGGCAGTATCAGTGCTTGGTCCGCAAACGAATAAAAAAAAATATATATGTAAAAAATCCCAAAAAAATCCGTCACTGAGCTAATACATGTAATAATACTATCAATGTACAAAGCGTACTATATGTCTATATGCCAAAGAATGTGGAACATCGCATCTCGTTGCTTCAGCAAAAAATACGGGCGCTGAAGGAAAATCGCAACACAAGTTATTCAAATAAACTATAAGATATTCAATCTTACCGAAAATCCGGTTCAATTGTATCTTATAACTGCGAAACGACAAAACAGTGTTCTTTTCGTTATTTACTTTCGCTCGTGGCCATTTTATTTAGGCGATGGGTACCTTCTTCACTCACAGTATCGTAATTATTGTTAGGAACCAAGTCTATTTTTAGATGCGATGTTCCACAATCTTTGGAAAATAGACATATAGTACGCATTATACCTTGATAGTGTATTAGTTTAGTTACGGATTTTTTTCCAAACACTGATACTGCCACCTGTGTATAAAGGTCGATAGTGTCTTTTGAGTCGTAACTAATTTATAGATTTAACGGGTTACTGGTGCGATACATTTATGATACATCACGTTCAGTGGCGTAGCTGCTATAAGAAACAGCGGGCCCGGGCCTACAACTAATATTGAAAAATAAAAAAAGACTTAAAATTAAAATAAAATGCAATACAATATGGACATTAGGTGTTAGTAGTCTTCATTTATATCACTTAATTGAGCTCAAATGACGTTTAATACCATCATTATAATCCGATATAAAATCGTTATTTAAATACAAAAATACTATTCATAACTCTATCGCGGTATTGGGACCTATATGTCGCTTAAAGTAAACTGGTAAACCAGGTATAAAACATAAGGATATTGGAAAAGCGATTATCTTTTCAATGCGTACCGTAATTTGAATTAACTTGGTGAATAATATTTACGTCGAATTCGGCCGCTATATCGACTGCCTTCTCGAAGATCGCATCAAACACCGAATCATCTTGCCGTTCAGCATTAAGTATGCGTGGGACAAGTCCAGCTTCCCGAACTGCCTTGCGTAGATTTGGTTGAGATGGTCATCATTCAGATTGTCTAACCTCGTAGGGAGAAGTAACAGCTCCTGGTTGCCGATCACACGTTGAGTTATTTCTTTCAAAAGGTTATCAACGAAGACGGTGTACAAGTCGACCCGCCAGTATGCCAATGGTCTCGTATATCGTAGTTTGCGCTGTTCTGCTGATGAGGATTATGCCGAGGTACACCTGAATTGGTCTAAATAAACGATACCCTAATTCACTGAAATACAGCAAATTACGGATAAACCAAAATTTCGGATTTCTAATTCATATCCACGATCTTTTAAATATTTATGCTCTTAATGAATGGTTTTAACTTTTTCATATCATGATTTGACCAAAACCAGTTCATAAAAGTATCATATTTGACATTGACTGTTTTGATTTCCGGATGATTAATCGCATTTCATTTTAAAAACATGTGATTTCGGATATGTTATCATATTTGGATATACGTTCAGTTATACCTACGTAAGAACATTACTATCTGACATAGCCATTTAACGTCTATTTTATTTTTAAACCATATGAATTGGTGTATACATGGAATTAACCTATATTTATCAATTTCAGGGCTAGCATATGACTGAGGGTCTAGGCTTGATGTTGAGAGTACCACCTTTTTGGAACCAAAACACAGTGACAACACCACGTGGCTGCGACATTTATTGTGATTTCTTATTTGTACACCAAATATATGCATATTAATAATAAAATATGTTTGATCAGTGTGTGCTGTTTTCAAAATGCGCCTGTCAATAAAACCCTGGTTCCCCAAAAGGCAGGGCGATATAACCGGGTGTTATGTCCCTGCACTGCAAGGTGAGAGCAGGACTTTTGATTCGCACCTAAATAGACAGGAATATGTTCACTAGTTTAGTGCGGATAATTTTACCTTAAACAAGGTCCTAAAGACAGGGATTTTATCCAGGTTTGAAAGTAAAAACCCTGCCCTTTTCCAGGGTTAGGGGTTCAATTGACTGATGCATTATGTCTCTGAAATGATATATGTTATCTGTTTTCCAAGTGTGTACCGACTGTTGACCTCATCGATTTGGTGAATTTGGTTGTGGTTTCAAATTTATTTGAAATTCACACCATTCTCTTCATGACATTTATATAAGTTGGTTTTTAAATAATGTAATCTCTGGTCAGGTCAACTTACTCATTTACAGAAAGGGTATTGGATCGTTGATCTAAATGGCATATCACCATTTCTTCACTTTTTTCACATAACTTAACAACCTAACCAGTTTTCTGATAAGTATCCTATCTAGTACTTACACTTCCACAAAGTTCCAGCAACATCTCCACTGTAGTAAAACAAGCATTATCAAATTGCAGCAACTGGGAATCAAACCAAGATTGCTTTTTACAAATACTGCTCGTTAACCACTGCAGCAAGTTATAAGTGGCAGAAAAGTGTACATTTATATACTAAACATCACAGTGAATACTCACTTAACAGACCACCTTGTTTATCATAAAATATAATCATCAACGTTAGTAATTCACAAAAGCTTATCATACATGAAACTGTATTAATAATTTATTAGAGTTTTGTAATACTATTAGGGCTAAACGAAGAGTACAGTATTGAATCATGGGAATTTACTTGGAACACATTGTTTTAATTTTGAGGTGGTCTTTATGTGAATTTTTACTGTGTGTAAATAATACCAATGACTCTTGTTTATGCATACTAATTCGTTTTTATTGACTAACATATACAAAAATGTATAACATGGTAGCAGATGAGATACATGAAATATGTCATCAAGGTTTTCATCCTGGTATCATTTTCACAAACACTGGTCTGTTGCGGATGATCTCTAGAGCTGCATCTACAATAACAATGTATAAATTATCATGAATTATATCTGCTTATTTACAATATAACCACAATACAATGCTGTTTAATGAAAATCCGTCCAAAATGCAAGTTATCCGGTACTATGACACTTAGGTCATTTAAACTAATTCGCCTTTTTGTCAACGGAAACAAACATATACAAAGTGAACATTTTTAGTAAAAATAATATTATAAATCGCTTAGTAGATTCTATTTATATCTGAATGTAATGGGGAAAATCAAGATGCTCGCGAAATAACGTGATAAAGTCCAGATGAACAGGAAAAATGCACGAACATAAACATTTGTCTAAAAATCATACTTATATCAATTAACTGAACCTTGACCATTAGTTGTTTCAAGTTGATCAAAGCTGATCAATTAATTTCCTATGAAAATCATGTAAGCAATGCTTACACTGGACGACGCCATCACTAGCCTCTGCCAGACCTTTGCTTTGTAATTAGCAAAATCCGGGAACCAGACTAGAATATGCTACATCATCACTGTATAAATGCACTAATTATCTATTGAGTCAAATTTGGCACAATATTGAATGACATCATCTGACAAAAACAATAACTTCATCACCATGACGTCATTTTCAGTATACTGCAATTGAAAAAAAACCTCAAAGAAAACACAATGCCAAATTAGTGGTTACAGAAAGAGACAGGCAGGAAACTACTTCTTCGAATCTGGTAACACCAATGGCAAAGGAAAGGTACCTTTGGACCCACTTTCGGATGAGAGTCAGTCTCAGACAGAGCCGCATCTTATACATGATACATAGTACAATAAAGTACACAAACGTGAGTTGGGCTGTTGAAAACGAAGCCAAGTATGGATTGGGCAGTACGTTGGTTTTCAGCTGTACTGGTTGAGGTTATATTTCGCGTGGCTCTTCTATATTCACCAATTGCCAAGGCAGTGTCTGTTCACACAGCTGGACTTACCTTGTCCGTCTCCAAGTCATATACAGGACTTCACAAACAAGGTCAGCGACAATAAGCGAGATATGGTTGAAAAGCGGAAAATGGTTGAAGAAGACAGGTCACAGAATAAATCTAAGGACAAACACACCTACATCTGTGAACAGACGCAAGGTACAATAGATCCCGCATGACATGGTCATACATACCTGCTCTTAGCTCCTCCCAAGCATATTCTGTAGTAATGGAAAATCAAACAAATGTATCCTTACCTCAGCAGTTGATAAGGAACAAGAGTCTGGATTGTCCTGGAGATCACGACGGTTGTATTGCTGATATAACACACATTATGTCACACTCAGAAAGGAAGACGGCCTAAAGCATGGTGAAAACTTATCATCCGACGGGTATGTTGTCAGCACATTTACAACAGACGGGGATGCATGGGCTTACCTGGGAATGCAGGATTACTTTGTAGCAAACAGCACTTGACTGTGAGGTAATGCGACAAGCCAACTCTAATCACCTTGTCACTCGACAAGAGAAAACGTGCAAAACTTATCCAGCACGATGATTCTTCTTCTCCCTTTTACAGGACAGATCCATCAACTGGTACTAAGTCCCACTTGCCCCTAAAAAGTGCAGACAGGCAGTGCAAGCTTTACTCGCCATTTGTGAATTGGCTCGCATCGGAAAAGGGGACATGACCAAAATGATTAATAGGTTACCCAGTATCTGGTCAGCCACCACTTAATGCTACGCGGGTAACTGCAGTTTCTGTTCAGACAGTTCTCTTGTCTGTTTTGGCGTGGGAATTAGGTGCTAGTGGTACAAGTCTGATATTCCGAGTCCAGCCAAATTCATGTACCTGCAAATGCATGGGCAAGATAAGAAGCTTCTAGAGAGTGTACTGTAGATAAGACTGAGTGAGGCAGCCATTTACATTGTCAGCTCCAGAACTTCTACAAAGAAGAGTGAGTCCATTAACCGCACTACTGTGGCTACTATGAGCAAGCATGTAGGCTATACCCGGACATTCTAGGGTCGCTTGTCAGCGCAAGTACTTCTCTCCAACAACAGTGTCGGAGTAGCGAAGAAGAAACTCGGACATGTGTTCGGCACAGCACTATCTGTATGGTCACAACGACGCCTCAAACACATCGCTACAAAGGCAAATTTCCACAAGAAGTACAAGTCGACATAAAAAAATTGACGACATGTGCGAGAGCCAAGATGGAGTACGAACACCGACGTTTGAGTGATTCTTGGTTCGCAACGACTGACTACGAGAAGGGTGTCTTAGATATCAACATTCATATCTACAGGGTTAGACACTAACTGTTTAAACTAAGGAGTCTGGTAACTTACAAACTTAAGGAGTCCAGCTGAAAATCAAGAGTCCACCTAAAACAGAAAGGTTTCGACATTTTTCATTCAAATCATTTCACAGAGCATTTCGTATTTATACCCCTTGAAGGGGGTATATTGGAGTCACCATGTTGGTCTGCTGGTCTGTCGTTACGTTAGCATCGTGTAACTTTGTCATTCTTACTGTATTTTAAAATTGCTTGTACAAATGTTCACCACATCAAGACGGTGTGTCATGCGCAAGACCCAGGTCCCTATCTCAAAGGTCAAGGTCACACTTACAGGTCAAAGGTTATATAGTCATGCAGATCGTGTCCGCTCTGTAACTTTGTCATTTCATACTGGATTTTAAAATTGCTTGTACAAATGTTCACCACATCAAGACGGTGTGTCATGCGCAATACCCAGGTCCCTATCTCAAAGGTCAAGGTCACACTTAGAGGTCAAAGGTTATATAGTCATGCAAATCGTGTCCGTTCTGTAACTTTGTCATTTCTTACTGGATTTTTCAAATTTCAATCAAGGTGTTTTTCAATCTGTATAGCATCAGATTTCCATCAAATGTGTTGTTTAGACTATAATTTTAAATAATATTCCTGTGTCAAGGCGAAGCTGCGGGGGTACGATTCATCACTCCTGTGATAGCTCTAGTTTTTCTCTACAATGCGATGATGCCTCTAAGATTTAAGTCCAGGTCATCCTCCAAATCATCACTTCCGTCTGTGCTCACTGCTTTCGACCCCTGCATCACCACCTCCAGCAGTAGCTCATCACCATCTGCTTCCTCGGCCACCAATGCAGGATCCTATATTAGTGGCTGAGGAAAAGGAGGAAACAGAGGAGGTGGTGCAGGGATCTCTGACTCCCGAGAGGAGGTATCAGTTGAACCATCTAAGATGAGAGAGAAGAAGAGGACATTTTGTCACACTTTATCCTGCTTCCTGCGTAAATCATCAGCAATAGCTGCAATAAAGTGCTGGCAAGCCTTGTCTGTTATACAAGTTTTACCTATGTCAGTTGATTTTGCTATGTCGAGTTGACACAAAGATACATACTAGTAATTTGTATACGGTCTACCTAATTTCCAAACCATATGAGCACTTTTGAATAGTTTTCACAAACGCTCAAATACGGACTTGTTTAGTTGTAATAGGGAACGCTGTTGATTGATCAAGTAGGGTGTGTTATTTAGCCTTTTCTTTACAAACATTGTCACAATGACCTTGGGACTTTTTTATAGACTAGAGTATCATGTTGCTGCATCCACTGACAAAACTACCAGTACTCTGACTCATATTTCAGACAAATATTGCGTTTCATTTCATTTTTGTTGAGTCAAATAATAGCCACGAGTATTCTTTCTGCCAGGATTTCTGAAATGTTCTGTCTCTATTTAACTTTTCATATTCCCTTTGTTTTTTCCTTGTCAGTTGTTTGCTTTTTAGCCGGGGATGGCGAATACCCGATTAAAAATCGATCCATTATTTGACCCTTGAATTTAGTTGTTGACGATGGTAAATTGTTTTTATCACGCGCACCGGTTCACTTCGAACAAGTGCTTTATCGCATACTTACCACGTTTCAATGAGCGTCTTGGTGATACGCTACACACGTTATTCGACATGTTTAACAAATCGAATATGCCCAGGTGCAGTTCCGCGATCAGAAAACAACAGAAGGTTTCGGATTGGTTTGAAACCACCCGAAAAATGAAGGTGTCCGACAGACTGCTAACTTGAAAATTCTAGTAGTCCGAGGCAATGATTTAGGAGTCTCGGACTCCCGGACCCCCGTTAGTGTCGAACCCTGACATATGCAAGCCAGTCGATTTATCGGCATGGCAGAGTGGCTGCTAGACCGAAACAAACTGACCGGTTCACCAACATACAGGATCGACAACCACTCTGTCAAGTAAAAAGCAGTACTGCTGATGGTGGCTTGATGCTAGCCGAAACAGTCTGTTTTATTGAGTGCGCTTCCAAATCACATAAATTATTTTAATTATAAGAATGAGTGCGGCGGAGAGAGATGAATTAATGAGAGGCGTACGACTGAAAATTAACCAATCAACTGACCGACCAGAACCGACCGAAACGAGGAATGAGCGAGCGAACGAACAAACTGTTTATAAACATTTATTAGAATTTACATTACTTTTAACATAACATGTTGTTGTTTTCTTGATTTATGTTCTCTCCTGTTGAAAATCATTTTTTTATTACATGTCACGCCGCCGTTACCCATGGGTATCATTTCTTTATATATTTAATGCACTTGTCATTACTATGTAATCTGTGCTGAAAATAAAGGATATGTTCTGTTCTGAATTTACACAGACAAGCTAACCAAACATGGAGGTTGTGTCTTTGGGTTGGGTCACGGTATCGAAACTTCCCGTAACCCCCCTCCTACTTCAACCAGTCTAAAAAATACACATGCTACATTCTCGTGCAATGCAGAGTTGTTCTGTAGCTCGTCTGTGCACTGTTTGTTTTCTTAAGAAGGCGCGTAATGCGGTGTATATTAATTTTATATAGATCTAGCAGTTGTGTTCTGAATAATGATATATGAAAAAAAATTAATTGTAAACAACAAAATAAAACTGATACTTTTTGCAATAACTTTTGACAAAAGGATTGCAGAGGACAATTTCAAACAGGAAGTAGACACAAGTGCATTGTACAGAATCGATAGACCAAAAAAGTAAATTTTCAACGTTTTTACTATTTAAATTAAATAAAAATTAAATCTTAATTACCTTATCAATTTCTGCTATATATACATGTTTGCCATAGTATATGGAACTTGTACACAAAATTTGAAGTCAATTATAAAGTGGTTTATCTTTGTGGCATATATTTAACAAACGCCTAGTTGATATCCATGATAACAGTAACATACATGATATCATGGTAATGCCACTCAGTTAAATAAGAGACATTTGTGTGTTTCATTTTTTGAAAATTTTCTCCCATCAAAAACCTTTTTTCCTCCAACTGTGACCCTCCTTAAACAATGTATGTATACAAAACACCAGCCAAATTTGTCAATGTTTACACCTTGCCTTCCGACTCGAACTTTTGACCAAAGGTCTTAGACCTTATATCGGATTTTTTCTTTTTTTTTCAACGTTCAACCTTGTATAAACGATGTGATGTTGCATATCATTTTGAAGGGAATGATCAGAGGAACAATGATTTGAAAAGAATTCGTAGGATTAAATATGTTTATAAAGAGTTATGGCCCTTTGAAATGTGTCCAAACATGGCTTTTTTTGTCAATTTTCCTTAAATATAATTATATTTGAAGTACATTGAAATATAGTAGTTAAGCATATTATTTAAAAAGTCTCAAGAAGGCACATTTAATGGGACATAACAATACAACACAAATTGCTCCTCGAAGAGGTATGTCCACGTTTAATTACCCATGATATAGCAATTTATAGATTTCCTCCATTTCGTTAAGTGATTTTCACTCTATGGTAGCTCGCATTAATAATGACACGCTTCCTCGCTGCAGTATTTGCATAATTGTTTATGCATTCCGTCCTTCTGAGCAGTCTGGAGTGCCACTACTATTTCAGAACCTAAAATGCAGGATGAGCTAATTTCACAAAGAAATTATAGAATATCGGTTATTGCACGAAACCGAATGCAACGCAGCCAATACATAACCAAGTTCCCGAAGGCCTGCATGGCGACAAAATGAGGCATAGCAACCCCGTGACCTAATTTAAAACACCAAAGACAGTGACCTTATGTTAATGCGACATAAAGATGCACAATTACGACTTGACATAGCTAAAAATAATAGGCAAGGTATGAAATGGGCGTAGCATTACCTATTTCTAGCAACTACACTTCAGCAAAACCCGGAATGAAATGGAATAGACTATGGATAGGAATGGAACAATATAATTGTGGGAAATATTAAAATAATGTAGAATCGTACTGGAAATCTGTTTTGTTCCATTTAATATTCCATTTTTATGTGCATTATGCAAATACATAAATAAAACATACACCTTTTGTACATCTTTCGTTGGTTCACAACTGTTACCACACTTATCACAACAGATGTATTCCGTTCTCGTGTCCGGCATGTGGCAAATACAATAAGGTGACACACCAATTGACTTTAATTGGTTTTCTTCTTTTACTGCTGGTTATTGGAAAAGGTTTCATGTGTTTGTTTTCCAAACAACGTAGCAAACAGGTCATTCACATATTAATTTCTGTCAAT
Organism: Spisula subtruncata; assembly: GCA_963678985.1. Taxonomy (NCBI): domain Eukaryota; kingdom Metazoa; phylum Mollusca; class Bivalvia; order Venerida; family Mactridae; genus Spisula; species Spisula subtruncata. Next base: position 6,135,386 of record OY787671.1, read on the forward strand.
GCGAGGAAAATGATCCGTCAGCCAGCGTACGTAAGAAAATAAAGTGGTGCCAAAATCCCATCTGAATCAAAGGGGTATTCTCTCTGATGGCCCGCAGAATGGCCGACTCCAAGTCTGTTACAATGGATAGTCCCTTTAATGTCTTAACTAATGTCACCACCAACGGTGATACATAGAATTCGCCTAAACTGAATGTAGTGTCATAGCTTAATAGAAAGTTGGCATCTCGGGAGTTAAATTGTTGAGTTTAGTCCATTTATCATTTCTTCACTTACAGATCGGGATAGATAGTTCAGCAATGTTTACATCCTTTGTGGAGTGTATTTTTTTTATTATAGATGGTTTTGTTCTAAATAACGGCACAGCATTCTTTGCGTTGCCATGGCGTATCTTCGTTCTATTTATAGCTATTATTACGTTCCGGGTTTTAGCAAGTTTTGATTCATTGTTTGTAATCCATTCCATTTGGAATACGAGTCTACTTCCGTTCCGTGTCTTAGCAAGTTTTTTTCCTTACTTAAATATTTTACTTACTTAGGCCTCCGATCTCATCTTCGCTTTAAACAGGGTCAAGCATACTGTAACCTAATCATACGATTCTTTCTTTCCTTCGTCCTTCTTTTCTGCTTATATCTTTTATCCTTTTTTGCTAACCAAAGTGGTGCTCAAGATGAGCTAATTAATATGAGTTCACTTTCAAACATAAAAGTGAAGTTAATCGTTCCAATACCCATGGAAAGCTGGCATTAATTGCATGCTCTGAATGTTTGAAAACCTTATATACACAATTTGACATGGTATCATATACAAACAACATTATTAAACCATCCATTGGTCCCAGAATAGACACATTGTTTCACTTCGATACTGTCACAGTAAAAAAGTCCACAGTACATACTGCATATATGATTATATTGTGCACAGGTTCACCGGCACAAAAACAACACCGAACATAGCATCTTTTTCTAACCACCTTTCGGGCAGAACCCATCGCCCTACGATCCTCTCCCCATCCATCACGGAAAACATTCTTCCCGAGATCCTGATACAAATATCGCACAAACCAGGCTCTGTGTAATAATGCTCAATATGAACACATAAGGGTGTCCCGATTACACAGACACATTTGTTTACTACTTCTGTGGCTACATAACTAGCTTCTGATGTTTTCAAGGGTATGTTATACCCCCACTGACAAAGGGTCATAATTGTAGCTAAAATGATTGTTGATGTATGTAAAAGTGTAGGAGTTGTCAGAAGAACTTCACTTTATATTACGTAGTGAATACACTAACAAAGGGCCATAACTCGTAAATCTTCCTTAAAGAACATATACACAATAAGGTTGTCCATGTTTGTAAGTTTGAAGGATATCATTCAAAATTAGTAAGAGTTGCCTTCAGGAGAATTGACCACATTATGACTATAAGTACAAATACCATAATTCAGTAAAAAAGCGTAAATTCCTTCCTTCGCGCAAATCTACATGTTAAGATATTTTATCTGTAAAAGTTCGAAGCAAAAACTGTTCCGAGGAGTTGCATTCACAAAAATGCGTTTACATGACGGACGGGCAGATAAGCTAAAAACAGTATACCCCTTGCAACTTTCGTTTTACGGTGGTATAATAATGCCAAGTACTATGTTGTAATTTATGGGAAAATACCTTTAAATACAATATAATAGAAATTTATTTATAGTCGGGTGACATAATATTTCATTTCACAAAAACAAGCCATCCATATTGTCGCGATATATACTCTACATTAATGTTACTATGAAGTGGTCAGACGGGACAGTAGTATGGAGAGAAGAACGAATGCCGGGTGGAAAGAGAGGGAAGTAGAGAAGTGAACAGGACGGGCAGTAGTATGGAGAGAAGAAATGGTACAAGTGGACAGAGAGTAGAGCGAATGCCGGGTGGAAAGTAGAGAAGTGAACAGGGCGGACAGAAGTATGGAGAGAAGAAATGGTACAAGTGGACAGAGAGAAGGGCGAATGCCGGGTGGAAAGTAGAGAAGTGAACAGGGCGGACAGAAGTATGGAGAGAAGAAATGGTACAAGTGGACAGAGAGAAGAACGAATGCCGGGTGGAAAGAGTGGGAAGTAGTGAAGTGAACAGGACGGGCAGTAGTATGGAGAGAAGAAACAGTACGAGTGGGCAGAGAGAAGAGCGAATGCCAGGTGGAAAGTAGAGAAGTGAACAGGGCGGACAGAAGTATGGAGAGAAGAAATGGTACAAGTTGGCTGAGAGAAGAGCGAATGCCGGGTGGAAAGAGTGGGAAGTAGAGAAGTGAACAGGACGGGCAGTAGTATGGAGAGAAGAAATGGTACAAGTGGGCAGAGAGAAGAGCGAACGCCGAGTAGAAAGAATGTGGGTAGTAGAGACGTGATCAGGATTGGCAGTAGTAGTATGATATGTAGACTGGCTTATATTTTTAAGTCAAAGAACAGACTGTCGTTTAGAGTGACACTCTAAATTGTGCTAGCTATTCACAAAATGTGACTACAGTCGAGAGACAATCAGAGCAATGGGTCTACTAGGGTCGCTAAAACACATCGTGACAATCTGAATTACTCGCGATATGTGGACATAATTGTGATCAAGAACAAGTAGTGCAGTTAAATTACCGATGTACAAGATATCCCAGCCACTCACAAATACTTCGCTACGCGTAAACATGATGGTAATAGACTTCATTCTTCACCAGCAGTGAAATCTTTAGCGGATGTATTTAGCGGAAACAAGTCCAAGTGATTGACAGACGAGGGAAATCGAACCTAAGTCAATATTATAACCCAAAGTGTTTTAAAGCGTGACATGATATACTGATTATGGAACTGTGATTCATTTTTCTGTAACTTCAACAAGTATTGAATAATCCTGATTTAGCGGATTGCCCACGGATCTAAGTTTTTGACTAGCGTACGAACACAACAGTTCTAAGTTTAGCGGAACGATTTCATTGGTTGTTGAAATCCGCTCTTTGCCGCGATTGGACGTTGCCTCATTTGAAATTTTTGAAGCGGGCGAATTACAAGCCGATATCGTAGCGCGATTTGTCTATGAATACCAGGACAGAAAGCAGTCTAAAGCTTGGCTGGAAAAAAATTCAGTCCGTCAATCAAATCCGCTAAAAGTTTGGTTCCGCTAAATGTTCTATGTTTAAGTAATAGGCAGTTAATCTTTTAATGTGTATTAATACATGGGCGTAGAAGCAGGGGGCAGGCCTCCCCCCCCAATGTCTGGACTGGGGGGGGGGCAACATATCTTTCGCCCCCCCCCAATAATTCAGACGAAAAATTATAATTTACGACCTTATATCTCGTTATAGGCAATTTGCCTTCAGTTCTTGGTAAAAACGTATCCAATTTTTTTTGCTCGCAAAGTAACTTCCTAATATTCAAATACGTCATCACCCATTGTTTGAAAAAAATACACTTGCGCCAGTTTGACAAGGGTATACGATTAAGGTCAACAGAAGTTTGGCAAGGGTATACGGGGGTGTGGGCAATGTCAGTTTGTCAAGTTTATTGTTGTTTTGTGTATGTTATGAAGTTGAATGATTATAGAAATCTACCTTTCCAACGATAAATCGAGTTCAAAGTCGAGCTGTGTTTTTGTGTTACTAGATGTACTAGTACTTATTACAACTACACCCATACACACATATACAATCGCTAATAAAGCTACTATCATACAACAAACCACATATTGATCGCAGTAGAATCAGAGACATACAGTAAACAAATAAATGAGCTAACAGTGTGGAAAGAAGGAACAGTACGAGTGGGCAGAGAGAAGAGCGAATGCTGGGCGGGAAAAATGTGAGAAGTAGAGAAGTGAACAGGAGGGACAGCAGAAAAATTACGAGTGGGTGGAGAGAAGAGCGAATGCCGGGCGGGAAGAATGTGAGAAGAAGAGAAGTGAACAGAAGGGGCAGTAGTATGGAGAGAAGAATCAGTACGAGTGGACAGGGAGAAGAGAATGCTAAAAGTGATCAGGAGGGGCGTAAAGGTCAAACTGAGAGAATGGAAGAACTTGGTGTGTGGTCGCGAGGAATACGGAAAAGAGAAGTAGAGAAAGGAGTGGCGATGGTGTTCTTAAGAACAATTTGAGGTTTTGTGGAAAGTGCAGACTGTGCCCAGTTTCTTTAACCAGATATAGTACAGTAGGAGGTCGAGCTCAAGAAAGGACTTTGTTTCCTAAACGCAAGCTTACAGAACGCCGACTGCCTTCATGTGAATCGAGTAGCCTATGGGAAGATGAACAGCCAGAAGGTTAAAGGAATGCAATGTTTTGATGTAAGTACATTTATATTAATTTAGTTGAATTAGCACACACTCTGAAATAAATTAACATTTATCATAAGGGACGATTACTTTTGTTCCGACTTTACGGGAAGCGAGTTAAAACGCTATTGAGTTACTTCCCGTTGCTAACGGTATGGTCTAAACTCCGCAGTCGGGACAACAACAGGCAAAAATGGCACCTGTTCTAAACAAACGTAAATTTTGTCATTTGTAATCTTATATAGGACCATGTACAGAGGATTTTAGTTATTTACAGGAATATATGACCGAATCTTTTTTTCAGACAAAGCTTCTTTTGTACATACATTACTTTTCATCATAACTTACCTGTTCATTTTTAGCTCACCTGAGCACCAAATGTTCAAGGTGAGTTCGTGTGATCACTCGCCGTCCGTCTGTATGTCCGTCGTCCGTCCACATTTTCTAACGACATCTCCTCTCAAACTGTTTGGCCAATTTTGATGACATTTTGTCAGATTTGTAGGTGGCATTTGGGCATATAGTAATTGCTCAAATCTTGGCCCTGTGGTGAAAATTGGCCCCGGTCCGGGGGTCACCATGTTACATAGACTTATATAGGGAAAACATCTTCTTGTCTAAAACTACAATGCATAGAGCTTATATATTTGGTAGGTAGCATTACCTAGTTATCCCCTACCAAGAGTGCCCAAAGTATACCCATGGGGTCAAAATGTTTGCGCCGCCCCGGGGGTCGTCAGTTTTACATAGACTTACATAGGGAAAATGCCGGTTTTGAGTACTTCTTACTTCCCTTTTTTTAAAAAATAGTTTGTTTTATTTATTACAATTTTTTTTAAAAATGATAATTAATCGCAAGAGAACGATAGGCTCAATCGTTTACAGCTTACTATTTTTTTTATATTCCAAGGATCATTCACCTCGGAAAACTGCCTGAAATTTTTGACCGGAAATAAATTTTTTTGAAAGCATTGGTACCGGCAGAGACTCGACGAAGATACGCACGTGGACATTATTGGTATGGGTATTTTCAATAGCCTGCGCTACGCGCAGGCAATTGGATCCCCTATTATATATTAATTAAATATGCATTTAACTTTTAACTGTACGAGCCAGCCATTATTTTCATCACCTCGGAAATGTATTAACATAAGTCTTGTACAAATCCAATTTCCACCCAAATGTACCATAAAACTACAACGTTTTATTATATTAAATTTATCGTTGTTTTAAAGATAGTATTTGTGTACATACACTGACAGACACCTTTGGACGGAAATAGTCCTCTACATCGGACGTAAACGAAACGTATCCGTTTTTGGATGTCTGCATCAGATGCGGCGTCGTTTAATTTTTGAAGTTCATGCGTGTTTAATGATAATAATAATAATAATAGTGTTTGGTTCTCCTTCACTGGTGATGGCTTCAACAATGTGAACACCGTATCAGGCAAACGTTCAAATAAACAAACAGTCTGAGAAAATGTATGTATTATAATATGATATGAGAATATCAGGCAGGGAAGGCACAGGTAACGTGTACCGTTGAAAACGAAAAAAAGAAAACATTTTTTTTTAATTAATATTTTTCTATAAAGGTGAACCTGAATTTCAACCAATTAAAAACAAAAATTGACTACCAATATCTCCATAAACTAATTATATCCATATACAGCAATGCTTAAAGTGCCTGCATGCCAGATCTTATCACAATTGATCAAATAGTCAGGTGGTTATACTTTAAAATGTAGATACGGTATCACTGCGATTCATGTGGTGCAATCAACACAAATATATATGGCCGTCCCCAACAGCGGGTTAGCAGCGATAGTTAAAGTAAACGTTTAAGCAATGGATGCCTACATTCAACACATAACATTGGTTGTGTTAACACACGGCCTTTTATAGAGAATTGGTATGCATTAAGCAGTTTTTTTTTATTTGAAACAAAGTGCACCTCTTGAACCGGCTCATGGGTTTCTGTACAAATGGACATTGAAAGAAAAATATAAATTTTCAAAAAGGAATTGTTTTCGTTTTTTTTTCGTTTTCAATGATACAGTTACCTGAGAGGTCAGGCAGCACTTAACTAAACCAACCGAGCACAGAAAGCAATAACATTCCAACACAACTACACCGAGCCATGGTTGTGAGTTGACGTAATAACGAACAGTAAATGTTTCATTGTTCCGCCTGGTTCATGAAAATTAGAATAATTGTCCCCATTATTGTTGAGGTCAAGGGCATGATGTCCTCTACAATTTCTCACTAATTGACTGGCATGTGTGTATACATGGTTAACAAACATTTCTACTTAAGTGATACATTTAGTAAAATGTTAATGGAAACGTCAATAGTACTTAGATTCCTTGTTGGTGTTAATGAATGAGATACACATGAAGTCGAACGAGCTGGTTTATATACTTACCGAGACCTAACACTGAAATGCGCGGTTGCAGTTTTAAACAAAAGAAGACAATTTACCTATAGGAAACATACACCAGGGCCTTTCTCTTTTTAATGAGACGGCCCTTGTCTGTCTCTTGTTCTTATTTAGACGGAATAGATGAACAAAATAACGAAAAATCTTACCTGAGTTGATGAATTCGGTCATGTTTTCTTACCCATGATGACCCAAAAAGGCACGTGGTACATGCACTTTGTATAAAGGGTATTCTGTATATTGTAGATTCTTTTAATCCTACATATTGGAAGCCGTAAACCCCTTTTTGTCGTAGCGCTACCAGCGCGTTTGGCATATTTTTTCACCAGGTAACTTCTGCTGCCACCCGGTGAAGTATCCCACAAATTTGTTTATGACATTTTGAAGAAAACAGCTGTTATTTTATGCCGACGACTAGTATGTTGTGTTACTATTTACAGACGGGGTTTTGTATCGCCGTCGGGCATTGTCTCCCATTCTAGGACTTAAAATACTATTATACATGAGCTCAAGTTTAAATGTCGACATATAATAATAATTTGGTATATAATACGAAAAATCGCATTTAAGTGTCATAAATATGATTGCATGTACATTTGAACAAGTACCTATGTCAACATTCCATCTAGGTCTGACCTTGTGGCAAATGCTAAAAGAAATGGAACAACAAGAATGCAGTGGTTATTCATTAAGTTGTTCCGTGGGCTATCGTTTTTAAGCACAAATCTGCATTTTTGACCAAATAAATGATTTTCTTCCCTCTCGTGGTTTTCACAGAGAGGTTGCCGGTTCGGGTATACACCGTGCAGTAGCGTGGTGTTTGGTGAAGTAACTTCTACAAAGCATTTTTGACAGCTTTAGCACATACTTTAATACACATTTGCCCTTTCCACATGCGATTCGAACAATGACTTTACATTGTGGGGAAACCGGATAAACATACAGTATCTGATCAAGTTAAACGACAGAAGATAACCGACCGACATCATATTGAGTTAAAGCATCCGGTTATTTCAAATGAGACAATTATAATGATGAAGTATGCTCTTAAACAATAGATAGTGTTAACTAGATAATAGCTATTGTATTGAGTACTTTCTTTCCTATGCTTAAATTGTAGTACAAAATGTAAATGCACATATAATTAAAGTTACTTGTATGCCAGATTGTGTTGGTGAGAGGTAACCATGTTTCATTTTCTGTTTGTAAATTAATTTCACATGCTTAATGCCATTTTTGATTACTTAAATAATTACTATGTTTAACATACTCTTACCTAATGTATTTAAATATGTTAAGTTATGTTTACAAGTCTAACCTTATCGATATAATTATTTAAATGACTTCCGATTGGAACATAACATGTTGTGGTAAGAGCGGCATTTTCTTTATGTTAATTCATCTTCAGAATTCGTATATTATACGTGAGGCGTCAGTCCTGAACGTTTTGAGCATGGATTCTAGCATTAATGCACCATCCAGTTGCACCCATGCTCTCACCCCGGGGATGGGCGAGGATTTTTACTTTTGGGTTTTCAAAATCCCCGTTGTGCGGGGAATAGCTGATGGAAAATATTCGGTATGTCCCGGCGCCTGACAACTTAATATTGCCTCCGGGATATAGGCCCGGCTACCGGCTATCAATCCCCACGGTGGGTGGGGCGTAGATGCAACTGACTGGTGCATAATTTTACAATGTTAAACATTCACATTCTGTTGGAGTTCGCATTCTCTTTAATAAGTACTTATACGATACACATTCTTTCATTAACTAAATATGTGCTCGTTTATTTTCTACAGGTTGCAAACATATAACCCACAATGAGTGGCATGACGTGTCTTCTGGTCTTGATATGTTGTCTATCTATGAGCGTGGCTCAAAGCTGTCAGATGAAACACATTTGGGCTGGTTACTGGAGGTGTGTTGACGTAGGTCGTTATTATTATGGTAAACCATGGTGTGGAGGCTCATCTAGCCGTAGAGTATGCAAAGTTATCCAAGGAGCATGCAGATGTGCGTCGCGAGACGGGCCTGGCCTCATTGCGATTTCGACGAAAACCAATGGACCACAATAGCAAAAGTAACTGTACCTGTTGTTTAACTAATAACGTTTAAAAACCAAACTACGCTTGTCAAAACAATGGCATCATTACGAGCAGAGACACATACGACGTTGGAACGCATTGAAACGGAACAGGTCGTAATATAAATAAACATTGTTGAAATTCAGACCAACCCCTTTTCTGCAATACAATTTGACATCAATATTTCATTTTGTAATATATCTCATAACTATAATTATGTGAATTTGTATGCAGCAATAAAAATCAGTTTCATAAATTCAACGCTTTGAACTGTTTTATTCCAATAGTCCAAGAATACAACACAAATGGCTGTTCTCTATTTTGTGAAAACCTTTTGATCCTTGATTTACCAAAAAATGACACAACATACGCCCGTTCAAGTGTCTAGTGATTATAATCAAAGTACTGAAAATACTGACAGGCTGGCGAACTGCTAAGGAACAATAGCTTTTCAAGTAATATAACATCAAGTGGTTTTCTAAGTCGAAAGAGAGGTAAGTGCTGGACTTAACAAAAAATAATAAAAAAACAAATTTTTTTTTTTAAAAATAAATTAAAAAATATAAAAAATTGAAGCCGCCGTGATTCGATCGCTGGACCTTAGCATCAGAAAATTACTAAGCGAGTTGCTCAAACACTCGACCACGATCTCGTTGGAGAATGTTGACCTAAATAATTTAACATAATAAAATCATTGATGCGCCGCGCAATATATCGCGTTCGTAACGCGTAGTAATAATTATCAACGCCGTTAAACACCTTTTCTTTTAATTTCATACAATTTCCTTCCATTTCAAGAAGAAACTAATATATTACAATCGAACAGAATTAATGAAACAAGGAAAGTTGAATGTTCTTATCTTGCAAAACTGATTAATGAGGAGGAACTATTTGCATTGAATGTATAGATTCTGTGTTGTCAGTTTCGGGAGTAAATTCATCTTAGTGGATTTCATTTTTTAGGATTGTAATAGTCTGGCGCGAAATCGCCAGCCTAAAAACCGAAATCATGTACGAGTGACGTATATCAAACACTTTAAAATCGAAGAGATCATGTCAATTTATACCAAAAATATCAGTTTACGCGCGTCCTATGCGTATACATTCGCTACCAAACGCGAATTGTTTAGACCTGCAGTCCACTAGACCCCGATGCTATGCGGAAGGGATGCGGATTACAATCTGCTCGATTCGGGAATCTTTCGGCATCATTTATCAATAAAAATTGGCGGAGCTTTGTCTAGGTGCTTGTTCGGGAAGCATTCGGGGATAGGTACACGAATGGTTGCGAAATAAACGCGGTATACATGCCGAAGCCTATCTTAAGTAGCCGAATGTATCCCGACTACATGCCGACAGTTCAGGAGTTAGTCCCGAATGTTTCCCGATTTTGCGCGGTAACGTTGCGGAGAATGCGGAAGGGCTCACAAATAGATGCCGCTAGATTGCCGAAAGGTTACCGATGTATATAGACGATGCCAAACTACTATCTCAACTTTTCGGCAAACTGACGACATCGCTTCCGCTTTCATTCGACATATACGGCGACGACTCGGCATCCCTTCGGCAATCAACTGGTGCTTTCGGCAACTGTTCGGCACGTGTTCTTAACATCATCGGCATAGCTTCCGTGTGTAGAACTCCTCCCTTCGGCGTTATCGGGGAGCTTTCGGCATCGATTCGACTTTCCTTCGGGAACCGTTCGGGATAGCTAAATGATTACGAAGCCTTTCATAAGGCGTCCCGATGATGCGGAGTGGATGCCGATGGTTTCCCGATTACCCCGAAGCTCTCCCGAAGCACTTCCGAACAAGACCTTCGGCGTCCAAATTTTAAAACTTTTAAAATTTCGATGCCGAAGATGTTTTGGTCTCGAAGGGTTCCCGAAGCGTTGCGGAATGGTGCGAAAGGATTCCAGAATACCCCGAAGACATGCCGAACCATCCCGATCCTTCCAGATGAGGTGAATTGCAGCTTCGGGAAGACCTGCCGTCCACTAGGACCCCGAAGGGTTCCCGAAGCTGAAATTCACCTCTTGGAAACAAAAATACACAGACACTGCACAGTGCTGTAAAAAGGAGGGGCGCAACTTGTACACTTTAACAAACCCGACATCCTACCCCGAGCGCTTGCCGCATTATCCAGTCAAACTACGCGGGACAAGAACCAAGCGACAAGACTAGAACAAAACACATCTAAATGACACGACATACATGTACTATTAAAATATTCTAGGCAGCCTTATGCTGGACAGCGATATTGCGGCAGAACATGTAAAATGATAATACATTTACAGAAAGGAGGGCCCTAAGCCTAAACTTGTTTTTGGAGTTATCTTATTTTACTACAAAGTGGGCAAAACATACATAAAGCAAGGTTGTCAATGAGGCTTACGCCTTGTAACGGACGGCGACAATTGGCACTGGGGGTTTAAACTAGTTTATGGTGCACCAAACCTCACAACCTTACGGAACAGGACACCGTAAATAGAAGTTTCCCGCCATGTAATGCCCCCTAACAAAAAGACCACAACGACAGGTAATAAAAGCAAAGCTTTAGAGGTCGAGGACGTGGTGGTTACCAGCGAGGTTCTCATTCCGACGTGTTCAGTGGATTTTCTAACCGAGGATTTTCTAACAGGCGTTTTGGTAACAGGGGAGATAACTCTACTAGTACTCAATTAGCGGATGATTAATTTGTGCTCTCTCTTTACATGACGTTTTGGATTTTAGATGTGTAATTCAATTTTTGTGCATATAAGAGGGGTGATCAATATATTCGAGGACTTTCCTTCTCAATGTTGACATATTGGAACTAGAGTAATAAAAATACAAGCTGGTGAAGATCAATCAATTATTTGTTAAATTTACTTTATGATAACGCCATTATTTACTTGATGACGTCACTTTTTGTAACCATGGTGAAGCACGCACCGTCGAGCATCACGGACGTAATATAACGTTACTTCTGAGTAACGAAATGCTATGAAAATTAACGCGAAACCTGAAAAATCCTCGCGATATCTCCAAAATGACTTGTCTAAATTGTGCATGGATTCTGTGCGCTCCCAATTGGTCATTTTCATATGATTCCGTTGTTTATGTGATTGTTGAGTCTCTGTCAAACGGTTGTCGATAAAAAATAAGGATAAACAGCAAAAATAACACCGCGTTAGGGACACTGTCCGTTAAATTCTGCGACATAGGACGCACAGATCTCAACCAAATGTAACTTGCGAAAACGAAGACTAGTATAGGCTGCACAATATTAAATCGTTGACTCCAAATCAAAAGGGTTATGTCGATATTGCGCTCTAAACCTGATAGGTCGTGCTTCATTCTTAATTGGAATAATCTAAGTTTGTACACCCAACCGCCGTTTTCGGAGTTTTGTTTCCAATAACGCATCGATACTCTTTTTATTCCACCTCACATTCCAGAATTGACTATTAACTACTTATTTCAGTAGTAAAAGAAAACCAGTCTCATACACGGGACCGAGTATCAGTCCAGAAAGGAGCTATGTGCTGCTCCGACGGTGACGCTTGGAATGACGTCACGCACCCCTTGTATGAATCAAATAATTTCATTAGTGCATTCAGTCGGAGACATCTTACTATGAATGATGTTAAATGGCTGTGAGCCTTGCTGCCAATATGAAATTTCTAGATGAAAAGTCCTCGAATATATTGATCACCCCTCGTATATCACATGTGTGATAATTTTTGTGTTTTTTTTTCTAATTTTATTGATCTATTGCATTTTGGATTACATTTATGTTGTTTTGTGCATCATTCTACACTTGGAATTTTAACACTTGTTAGTCGCTATGAAATCATTGTTTATTTCTGTTTGCACAATTTGTGTTGTAAAAGTATAATAATAATAATAATAATAAAGACTTTATTTTACGAGGAAACTTATTTGACAATATACTAAACAATCAATCTTCCATAAGATCCTCAACAATGAACAATGAACTAGAAAAATAACTATGCCAAGAAAACAATGATATTTGATATTTTGGCCCCTATGATGTCTCACAATATAAGTTGAAAAATTCATAAAAGAGTGTCAGTGAAAGGATTTGAAAAAAAAAACTATGCATAATTATAGAAACTTTATCAAGACAATATCTACAGCTGATCAATTCATTTAACATATAAATGTGCATCCCAAACCTATGTGATAATGTAGATTCTTGGAAACGTATAGATACACCGGGTTATGTTATTGAATGGATTATCAATGGAGTCACTGTTCCGTTTCACAGTGTTGTTCAACCTTTTGAACTATCTAGGCAAGCAAGTCAACTTCTTAGATTCTAAAATAGACAGAGTATTAAGGAACGGTTTCATTGAACAATGCAGTGATAGACCTACTCGTGTCAGCCCCTTATCAGTGGTTCCGAAGAAAAACAATTATTCAGATTATTTACTGATTTAAGACACCTTAATTCATTTTGTGTGACACCAAAATATTGGAATAAAGACATTCGTGACGCTGTTAAACTTATTGAGCCAAGTGATTCATTTGTGACTACTGATATAAAAGACGGATTTTTTTCACATACCTATTCATAAGGATTATAGACAATACTTGGGTTTTAATTGGAGAGGTACATACTATGTTTGGTGTGTGTTAGTTTTTGGATTATGTTGCTCACCATATTACTTTAACAAAGTTTTAAGGCCAGTCATAAAATACTTCAGGAGTATTGGTTTGCGTGTCACAGTATTTGTTGATGATTTTTTGCTTGCTGTCAGTGTTTCAGAGATTACTGATTTTACTGATCAGTTGTTACATACTTTACAAGAATTAGGTTTTGTTATTAATTATGATGAATCCAGTCTTGTCCCATCCATTAACTTCAAGTACATTGGATATACAATAAGTAGTAGCCCTGATAAGGTTTGTATTAAAGCTAAACGAATCGTTAAGTTGAAGCGCAGTATTAGACGAGTATTATCGCGTGATATCGTGGATATGTGTGAATTGGCTCGAATTCTAAGGACAGTGTATTTCAGTTGCATGGGCCGTTACGCCTGGAAAGTTGTTTTTACGTAGATCGTATAGATTGTTTGCATCTAAACAGTCTTGGTCAGACGTGTAATTTCTAAATTGCGACGTTGTTCAGGAATTAGAGTGGTGGCTTGATTCGGTTGATTATTGGAACTTTCGAGAAATATGTACAGATCCATTCAAGCGCAGGTGATAACTGACGCGTCCCACTTGGGCTACGGGGCAGTATATCAAGACAAGGTGGTTTCCGGAGATTGAAACAAGCGCCCGTCGTGTTCAAGTCCTTACAGACAACATTTCAGCAATGGCATACGTGAAGCACATGGATGGTCCGAGTCCCGAATTGTCCAATCTAGCGCGAGCTATATGGGCCGAGGCGATAGATCATGGAATCTCGCTTCGTTGCGCGCATATTGCCGGCAAAATAAATACAATAGCGGACGGCTGGTCGCGCACACCAGACAAACACTATAGGATGTTGCATCCAGCACTGTTCAGGTACATAGATTCGGCCCGCACACAATAGACCGGTTTACGAACTGTCAGAACGAACAGCTACTAAGATACAACAGTCGGTATTGGGATCCGTTATCAGAGGGCGTCGATGCATTAGCCCAGAAAGATTGGCTTTGTGAAACCTCCATTTTGTCTGATACCTCAAGTTTTAGATGTTATAAAGACAAAGAAACCTTACGCAACGATTATTGCACCAATCTGGCAAGCTCAGAATTGGTTTCGTCAACTAAAGAGTTTGTCGATCGCCCCGCCTTTACGTATTCCGAACAATCCTCGCGTATTTCGAGCAATGGGTCCGAGCGAAACCGGAAATAGATGATTTATGCTTGGAGAGTTTATGGCGGGCAAATTTAAAGAGTAAAGGTTGGACAGATGATTCTGCTAGAAGGATGCAATATTGCTTAGCTAAAAGTACGATTGTGTCTTATTATAAGGTGGTTGATCGTTATGCATGTTTTTGTATAGTCCAAGCTTCTTAGACGATGATTATTCCATTTCAGTGATTATTCCAATTCATCGTCTAAGACGTTTACTCTTTCAAACCTAACAGGTGTACGACTCAGATTGAGTCGCGTTCGTTTTATGACAAAACACATGTTTTCAACAAAAAAAACAACTTCTATCATAAGAAATACCATCAATTCCGTCGATTGTTTCAACCCTATGGATTTCACAGTTTCTGTTGCAAATTGCCATTATTTGAAAAGCGATAATAACAAAAGCGTTCCGGAACAAACCACGTGATTCATTTTGGGGATTCCTGGGGTTTCCCGGTGTTACCATGGATTGTCGTCTGCGAAAATAGCATTAATTTTTAGTGAGAATTTAAGTTTAAAGTTTGTTTTTGAAAATAACGTGTTTATTTTTATGTATGTGTCTATTTAGAGGTTTGTTTCAATAAAGACACATTTTCAACCATGTTTCATAAAAAAATTGTATTTTCGAAAGCGCACATGCGCGCACCTGCAACACATGTAAATATTTACAATGGCGGCTATGTTAGTGTAAACACGGAAGTGAATTGAAACATTGGGTGTGGGATGGTTATAAGTAGGTGATATATTGATAACTTTTTGACAAAACATTTGATTGATATTACTTTTATACGCATGTGCTATTTATTCGGCGAATTTCTAACAGTGAACTTGCATTCCGAACGTTTATCTTAAACAGTTGACTTTTAAAGAGGACAGTTCCATAACTAAAGATCGACGTCAGTCAATAAAAGATCATTTAGTTATGGTATCCAGAATTAGTTTTTGTAAAGAATCGGGTTTCAAAATCCCTCCATCTGTTCTGTTCTGTTGGTTGGTTCCCCCCTTTCTCTAGGAGGCCTCTCCTATCGAATAGGACGATCAGGTCAAATATTATGATGATGATGATGAATGATGAATGATCAATTCATTAAATGATAAAATGATAAAAACTTGGCGAAACATTACTATCTTCAAATAGTTAAAATTGTCATTCGCACATCTGATTTAACAAGTCAACAGCCAACTTATAACACAACATATTTACATTACAGTTTGTACTGTTTATATAAACGTGAAATTCCATTGATGGAATGTATCCCTTATGGGATATTTGTTTTGATACTCTTTAAACTAGCAAGTCAGGAGGAGAGATCTTTTGCAGTGCAGCTTGTAACAGAGAACTTGTGAACATCTTTCTACGTCTCGGATCTGGTCGTGTGATAGCTGTACAACATCTTGCAGTTTGGTGTGAGTACAGTCTATAATAAGCTGGACAAGGGTGTCACAGTCATTTGCCGAGATCTTTGATATATGGAGAAGTTTCTGAAGGCTTTCACTTCTTACTGAATGCAGTGATGGGCATCTTAGCAGAAAGTGTTCTACTGTTTCATCCTCAACTAAGCAGAGCTTACAAGTCTTGTCAACTTCCTTGTGGTTGAACTTCACAGTATTGGCTTGAAGGATGTAGGTTCCTGTGAGAATTCTACTTTTCACTTCAGCTCTCTTCACTTCATGGCTCCTAGGTCTAATTGCAATCCAGATATCATCTAGCACTGCTGTTTTGGCAGAGTTTTACGTAAAACCTCTGATGTTTCAAATAGACCTACTCAATAATGCGGACTACATTAGCTGCATTGGGCTTACTGGTGTGAATGGCGTTATAAATTGTCCGGAGATTCGCTGATTAGTGGTCGGGTTAGTTAAATCTGGTACTATGGAAAAATTGTGAGACTTGTTAGCTTTATCGGGCACTTAATTCTCAAATTACAAGTAGTACTAAAAACGTGAATATACAAAAGAACAACCTTAATTTATTATAAGGAGTTCGAAAAGTACCGCGGTATAACTGGTCAGTGTATGTTTTAGTCAGGGAAAAGTCAGTGAATTTTTACAACGAAAGTGGCTGGCAACCCTGTTTTTTTTAAATCCTACTGCACAATATCATGACACATTGTTTCACCTGAAAATAACAAATTATGTTCAATAAATTTTAAAATAATATCACGAGTGAATAATCGAACAAGGGTCGTGGTATGTCTATTTTGTTGTATGTGGTATTGTGTTTTGTTCACAACTTAACCAAACCATGGAAGACAGAAACGTCCAGTGCCTGTCGTGCAATTTCTAGTTTGTGCTGGACGAACTATAAGTTTATAACCATGTACGTCGGGAACCGGACTAGATATGTGGTTGCATTGCTTTTGTCTCCTCGTCAGAGAATGAACTTACAGTGTTATGAGGTAAGTCATTAGACAAGTAGGTCCTCATTACCACGTGCACAACAATATGGATTTATTGACTAGTAATTTCCTATTGAAACATAGTTATATTGCTTTAAAAAGCCTGACTAATATATCTCTCTTTAATGTTAGAAAAAATAATCATGATAGTTTGCAGAACGTGAAGAATTAAAAAAAAACTTCAATAAACGCTTATGCCCCCGTGGAAGCCATGTCAATAAGTCTAAGTCCAAAATTAGGTCAAGGTGAAGGTCAAAATGGAGTCAGGTGATACAGGCGTGTGGAGAGTGGTCATATAAAACATCCATGCAAGTAGCAAGCCATATTAATGCTAGAAGAAACGGTCAATTTGGGTTAACCAGTCCGGACGGACGAACGGACGGACGGACGAACGAACGGACAGGTTAATCACTATATGCCTCCCGATCTATCGATGCGGGGGGCATAAAAATTTGTGTAGGTTACATTCTAACACGTTACTATTTACAGCATTTGTTCTCTTTTATTCTAAATCAAGTCTGTTTAGTACCCGTGCACCCACAACCATAAAATTACAACAAAAACAGTATATATAGGTACAATCCTAAATGTTTCACTTAATGATTTATCCCGTTTAAAAATGTTAAAACTGCGTGGAGCTACAGTCCAGTTAGGATAAAAATACTGTGACGCAGTGGAACAATCCACTAGTACGGTGTAAAAACAAGTATAAAAGCTTATGCCAACAGTTCAATACCAAACCAAACTACCTATATAAGCAATGGTTTTAATCTTTCGGGTACACTTAAACGATGACGTCGCTGACAATATATCTGACGATTTAACAGAAACATTCTCTATGATTTATTGAACATGCGAATTGTCCATTTTCATACGGAGACAACTGAAGTGTTCTCGAACACCCTAAGTCGACGATCGAAATTATAAGAATCGTCTAATTTTTCGACGATTGAATCAAAGCACACGGAATCCATTCAAAGTTTTAATTTGCAATTAAGATAGTATTGTTTCATACTAAAAACGATGCAAGTTATTATTTTGGCATTTAATGACCGTTAGATATAGCTCTACACACTTTAAGAACGTATTTTGTTCAAGTTATCGTTTTGGACGACGATAATGGAGTTCAATAGTATATATATGAAATTAATAAGTTTGGACCTGCGATATATCAATTTTATAAAACTAGTAATTTATAAGACCCTTTAACACTACTTCATCATGTTTTACTCGTAGTTTTTGGTTAATTATGCAACTTGAAAAGAAGGATTTTTACCATTACTAGATCACGTTCTGGGTACGTTTTATTACAAAAGAAAAGAAAATGGAGATAACATAATTGGAAAACGTGTTCAAATTAGTCAACAAGGGTACAAAAATGCCGTTAAATGATTCATTGACGGTACAGATATGTCGTTAAATGTTTTATCTACATCTTCCAATTTAAAAGTTACATTCAATTTTTTTATAAATTGTTTTGAAAATAGAATTCTAGCGGTTGCGTGAAGTTGGCACAACATACGACATTGGACATTGGACATTGAATTTTTCGAATGTAGTTATGAGAAATCATCCATCGCAACATTGAACATTGGACATTCAAAATTTCGAATGTAGTTATGAGAAATTATCCATCGCAACATTGGACATTGGACATTCAAAAAAAAAAAATTTGAATGTAGTTATGAGAAATCATCCATCGCAACATTGGACATTCAAAAAAAATTTTTTTGAATGTAGTTATGAAAAATCATCCATCGCAACATTGGACATTGGACATTCAAAAAAAAAAAATTTTTGAATGTAGTTATGAAAAATCATCCATCGCAACATTGGACATTCAAAAAAAAATTTTTGAATGTAGTTATGAAAAATCATCCATCGCAACATTGGACATTCAAAAAAAAAATTTGAATGTAGTTATGAGAAATCATCCATCGCAACATTGGACATTGGACATTCAAAAAAAATAATTTTTGAATGTAGTTATGAGAAATCATCCATCGCAACATTGGACATTGGACATTCAAAAAAAAAATTTGAATGTAGTTATGAGAAATCATCCATCGCAACATTGGACATTGGACATTCAAAAAAAAAAAATTTTGAATGTAGTTATGAGAAATCATCCATCGCAACATTGGACATTGGACATTCAAAAAAAAGTTTTCGAATGCAGTTATGAGAAATTATCCATCGCAACATTGGACATTGGACATTAAAAAAAAAAATTTTTTTTGAATGTAGTTATGAGAAATCATCCATCGCAACATTGGACATAGGACATTCAAAAAAAAGTTTTCGAATGTAGTTAAGAGAAATCGTCAATCGCAACATTTGACATTCAAAAAAAGTTTTCGAATGTAGTTATGAGAAATCATCAATCGCAACATTGGACATTGGACATTCCAAAAAAATATTTTTGAATGTAGTTATGAGAAATCATCCATCGCAACATTGGACATTGGACATTCAAAAAAAATTTTTTTTTGAATGTAGTTATAAGAAATCGTCCATCGCAACATTGGACATTGGACATTCAAAAAAAAGTTTTCGAATGTAGTTATGAGAAATCATCTATCGCAACATTGGACATTGGACATTCAAAAAAAATTTTTTTTTGAATGTAGTTATGAGAAATCATCCATCGCAACATTGGACATTGGACATTCAAAAAAAATAATTTTTGAATGTAGTTATGAGAAATCATCCATCGCAACATTGGACATTGGACATTCAAAAAAGAAAATTTGAATGTAGTTATGAGAAATCATCCATCGCAACATTGGACATTGGACATTCAAAAAAAAATATTTTTGAATGTAGTTATGAGAAATCATCCATCGCAACATTGGACATTCAAAAAAAAAAATTTGAATGTAGTTATGAGAAATCATCCATCGCAACACGCAACATTGGACATTGGACATTCAAAAAAAAGTTTTCGAATGCAGTTATGAGAAATTATCCATCGCAACATTGGACATTGGACATTCAAAAAAAAAATTTTTTTTGAATGTAGTTATGAGAAATCATCCATCGCAACATTGGACATTGGACATTCAAAAAAAAGTTTTCGAATGTAGTTAAGAGAAATCGTCCATCGCACCATTGGACATTGGACATTCAAAAAAAAGTTTTCGAATGTAGTTATGAGAAATCATCCATCGCAACATTGGACATTGGACATTCCAAAAAAATTTTTTTTTGAATGTAGTTATGTGAAATCGTCCATCGCAACATTGGACATTGGACATTCAAAAAAAAGTTTTCGAATGTAGTTATGAGAAATCATCCATCGCAACATTGGACGTTCAAAAAAAAATTTTTTTTGAATGTAGTTATGAGAAATCGTCCATCGCAACATTGGACATTGGACATTCAAAAAAAAGTTTTCGAATGTAGTTATGAGAAATCATCCATCGCAACATTGGACATTGGACATTCAAAAAAAAGTTTTCGAATGTAGTTATGAGAAATCATCCATCGCAACATTGGACATTGGACTTTAAAAAAAAAAAAATTTTGAATGTAGTTATGAGAAATCATCCATCGCAACATTGGACATTGGGTATTCAAAAAAAATTTTTTGAATGTAGTTATGAGAAATTATCCATCGCAATATTGGACATTCAAAAAAAAAATTTGAATGTAGTTATGAGAAATCATCCATCGCAACATTGGACATTGGACATTCAAAAAAAAATTTTTTTTGAATGTAGTTATGAGAAATCATCCATCGCAACATTGGACATTGGACATTCAAAAAAAAAAAATTTTGAATGTAGTTATGAGAAATCATCCATCGCAACATTGGACATTCAAAAAAAAGTTTTCGAATGCAGTTATGAAAGTCTATTAGCACATGATTAACGGTTATATTGATTTTAAATTTGAAGTATTGCATTTGGTGACGAACGTCAAGGTATGAACTTACAAGTTAATACAGGTCAAGTTTTTTTTAATTTATGATTTGCCGTGCTGCTAATAAAAGACCTATCGATTATGGAACACCCCACGTATAATTGTTCATTACACTACATACAACTGAATTATCGCCTTCCGACAGTACTTCAGTACTTTGATTTGCGAATGTAGTCGAGTCAACACCAGCGACATCCAATTGGTAGTTAGGTCTAATACACACTCAATCACACGGACGAAACGATTATTAAAATTGGGTTATCTCAGTGAGTGGAGGGACGGTCGAGGGGGGTGTGAATATGGCCCTTAGTCTGCTAACCCAATATCGTAAACGATAAAGCTATCGTTACAAGCTGGCAAACCGGAAAACCTGGACTCGACTCATGGACTCGACTCGTGGACCGGACTCGTGGACTGGACTCATGGACCTGGATATTTGGACTCCAAGCATGAGGTCATTGACCTTCTTTCAGGTCACCCACTTCTGGGTTTACTATTGTAGTATTCAACAGACAGGCTGTAGACATGTCATCACTCTGTACTCATGGGAGTTCAGATGGCCTGTTTCTGTTGTGAGTAAACATATTCATGAGATTCTTTGTTTGACTAGAGAAGTAAATTTCTGTAGAATGTTGAAGCATTTTAAACTCAGTACTTTGTCAATAAATGTAATAAATGCTTTACACTTTCATATAGTGTGATATCTTCATTTGTTTTCTTTCACACAAAACCGAACCAATATGCTGGGGGTTAGGATCATAGCTAATAAACTATGATAATCTCTTGTATACGTTGTTATGAAAACAGTACTTGCCTACCAAAGCCTTACCAGCAAAAGTCATATTGGGGCAAAAAAACTGGAATTTTGATATCTGAGGGAGACTGAATGACATTCCTACATACGTATTGTGTCAAAAGTTAACATTTTGAACTTTAGCATGCTATTTACCAGGTAGTCCTATTATAAATATGAAAGTGCATCAACTGATAATTATCAAAGATGCAAATAGGATTAATTAAAATTAAAGTTTAAGTTTTATATTTTACTTATCTCTATTGATTGAATTCATTTATAGTTTATTGTCCTTTGAAGTAAATGCTTTAAAAAGATATGTTTACCATGAAAAGGCGCATAACAAGAAATGAATATTTTTGATACAAACTTGTAAAAGGAGATATACAATCCAACATATGAAGTATAACATCATTTGGGACCTGCAAATATTGTTGATTAGAGGTTGTTGCTATACAGAGGCTAATTTTGAGTACATATCATCTTAGAAAAAGTTTGAATGTGTTGTTAAAGAGAGGTTATTATTGTGCAGTGTGCCACTCTAGTGAGGCCCAGAGCAAATTCCATATTAAGATTGGAAAGAAAATGTGTCCCTTTTAACTGTGACAGTTCTTGGATAAATTTGTCTACTTAGGAACTCGGAACACTTAATTTATATAACTATGTATGCAATTTGTGAATATTTGAAGCAGCTATCTAATTCCAGAGCTCATGCAGACAGGGAGAAAATTATGTGCGTAAAATAAGCATAATTATCATGAAATACTGCAAATAGACTGAAAAGTTTAATTCAAGCATATCTAATATAAAATAATATTAATGTTAGCATATCCAGAACGAAATACAGGGTGCTGACAGATTACTAATGCGTGTAGGTCTATGATTCTAGGTGGCTGGGTTTATCCATGATGTGACAAGTCTGGCCACCCAATATGGCATGTTCGACACCCAGTACATTATATGTCATTGTTTGTATGATTGTTTATAAAATAGAATCAGGTATGAGCAGAGGTCTACAGGGAAGACTGGACTTTCCCAACCGAATTGTCTCTTAGAATAAATGTATTGCTGTTATATTATGATAATGACGCTACTAGCTTTAAATGATTTTAAGAAGACTCAACATGTAAGTACGTCAACAAGCCTTTTAACTTGTGGTATAATCAACCATTCGGGTGACACTCAGGCTGTGGTCGCGTGGGTAATTCTCTAGAATACGGATCGACAAGTCCATCAAAGGTTTTAATCTCGACCGGGACTTATGGTCATTCGGAAATCATTTCATTGTTTTCACCCAACTAAAAATGGACTAGTTGGTAAACTCAGAGGTGGTCTACACCTAAAACGTTAAAGAACCAAGTTGTATATTCGACAAGGCTAGGGGTCCCACATAACGTTTAACATTCTGTCTCTTCCATCCTCCCTTGTCCGATGATTATTGATTATCGCGCAGACACCGACCGATGAGTAGCAACGTATATTTTTAATATACTTTAAATGACCCTGGCCGCCGTCACTCGATGTCCAACCGGTTATTTTGCTAGGTCCGACTAGAACAAGAACATAACATAACACAAGACGTACTCGTCTCCTAATGTAAGATGGCCATATTTTCCCAACATTCCAGATGCCTGGACCCCGGCCACCTCACCAAACCTGGGTCCGCTCATGCTCAATGTAAAATGAATTGACATATCCGTGATTCGCGTGTACATATCTTATGTGTACACATAAATATTTGTCTATACATCTATGTGTTTCATGTACTTTAATGCATATACTCATCGTACTATAATAAACTCTATACACGTATATAGCCCTGATTGTTCAATGTCGATCAAGAAGTAATTAACGTTTTTACCTTGCATTTATAAACATGACATGAAAATTCCATCATTCTTTAATCATCTTACATATAATAACAACTAAAAATAGGTAATGTCAGCTTCCTTGTGAGTTCCCTACTTCAATAATACCTACGAGCTCGTAGACTACTCGGGAGCCCGGTGGAAACCGAGCTCCCGAGTCCTCTACGAGTTACGAAAATCCGTACGATGCTCGTAAGAGTTTACAATGTCTCCGTACGGGCTTGCTAAATTTCGACTTGCACGGAGCTCGTACGACTAATGTGACCAGGCGAAATTGAAATACATGTATGTCAAAAAATAATTTTCTTCTCGCACGCAGCTCGTACGGTCATCGTGCGGACACCTTACGGACACCGTACGGACATTGTAAGAGTGACTTGCGAGCTGTGATTAACCTACGTGTACCTTGCGAGCCCCGTACGATCTCCGTACGAGCGCACGAAGATTACGATGTCCGAAGGGACCTCGTACGAGACATCCTTTTTTAATCGCACGAGGTCCGTACGAGCTGTGAGCAGAAGCTAACAATCTAAAATACCTTTAGGATTTGAATTATTTTGGACTCGTAGCCAACTCGTACGAGTTGATAAATCCGTACGGACATCGTAGGGCAAATGTGACCGTAGCATTAGATGCTTTGTGAATACCGGCCCAGATATAAATATAACGCTGACTTAGAATGGGAAGGTCGTCAGTACAAAATTAATATTTTGAGAAACAAGAAAAAATGTCCGAAAAGTACTGGTAAAACAAGCTGTTTAAACTTGAGTTTGGTCAAAACGAAGTTCCGATTTTCATGAAAATAGGCTCATAAGAAGCGCCAAGTACGTAATGCTGATTTTAAAAATTTATCCGTCTTACGACTTTCTCATTCTACGCCAGCGATGTCACATATTTTCATAACAGATGATACTGAGAGTATTCAAGATTGTTTCCAATCTTTCCTCATTTTATGATTGGGCGGGGCTAAGGCGGAGTCTTAACAACGGGTGGCCTTGTTTATCGAAGGTCCATCATTTAATTATATAATTCAATTATCGGTATATATGACACGCTGCTGGGTTCGCTTTTAACGTTTATTGTCATATCCTTATCAAGATGAACTTGGTGAGACCAAAAAAGAAATGCTATGAACATTTCATAATTCGTATAAGTAATTAGTAAAACTTTTTCACCGAGCTCCCGAGTTGCCTACAAGCTCGTAGATGTTTTAAGTCGGACGTATTTCGCACAGGACTTTAACGGTCAACAACATAGGAACAATATATTGAAAGTTCGACATATTTTTAATATTCAATTCATAATACAATGTACATGTTTATAACTGCTATTATAATCAATCCTGCTCATGTATCCAGTATCTAAGATCCGCTACAAAGATAATAATCCCGTAAATACTTAAACAAATAAAACACAAATTAGGTAATGAAATAAAAAATATATTTTATTATAATGATGCCAATCAATTTTAAAACCGTTTAACGTGCTTCGTTATGTATGATAGAATACAAAACACAAATTTACTGTGATTATTAGTATTTTAATAAAAAAAAACCTTAATACTTTGTTATATATTGCCTATGTTTGTTTTGGTCAAGAAGCTGAGGGAATTAATGATTTAGCCAGAAGTAACCATAGGTAGTCGGATTCATCCGTGATGGGACAAGTCTTGTCACCAAACATTGCATGTTCGGCACGCAGAAACTTTATGTGTCATTGTTTGTATGGATGTTTATTGAAAAGAATCAGGTACGATGAAATGCCTACAAGGAAGACTGGGCTTGCCCAGTCGGGTAGCCTCCTAAAATAAAGTTATTACTATTACTAGTATTATATCATAATAACAGCGCTACTAGCTTTTGAAAGAAGTATTTGAATGAGTTTAAGAAAAGCCACGGCTTCAGTCCATTAGCTTAAATGTACGATGACCGATAATTGTTTTATTAGGTGTATTTTAAACAGTGTAAAATTCTCGCCACACTCTGGCCATTACTTGCGACACGTGTGTGACAGGGTCTTTACGGAATTGCTAAATTTCGACTAGCACAGAAAGGACCTTCAAATGTAAAAACGGTGACAAATGTGAAAATGGTAACATATGTGAAAACATTTTACCGTATATGTAAAACTTCCTTCAAATGTGAAACACTTTTTGTTACAAATGTAAAAACTTTAAATTTTGTTGCTGGTGACATACGTGAAAACTATTTGTTACAAAAGTAATCAAAGTACTGAAAGTACTGACAGGCTGGCGAACTGCTAAGGAACAATAGCTTTTCAAGTAATATAACATCAAGTGGTTTTCTAAGTCGAAAGAGAGGTAAGTGCTGGACGAAACAAAAAAAAAATTAAAAAAAATAATTTTGGAGCCGCCGTGATTCGATCGCTGGACCTTAGCATCAGAAAATTACTAAGCGAGTTGCTCATCCACTCGACAACGATCTCGTTGGAGAATACTGACCTAAATAATTTAACATAATAAAATCATTTATGCGCGCGCTATATCGCGTTCGTAACGCGTAGTATACGAACGCGTAGTAATAATTATCAACTCCTTTAAACACCTTTTCCTTTAATTTCATACAATTTCCTTCCATTTCAATATTACAATCGAACAGAATAAATGAAACAAGGAAAGTTGAATGTTCTTATCTTGCAAAACTGATTAACGAAAAGGAACTATTTGCATTGGGTGTATAGATTCTGTGTTTTCAGTTTCGGGAGTAAATTCATCTTAGTGGATTTCATTTTTTAGGATTGTAATAGTCTGGCGCAAATCGCCAGCCTAAAAACAAAAGTTTGGTGACATATGTGAAAACTATTTGTCACAAATGTAAAGAAGACATTTTGGATTACACATGGAATAGCAAAAATACATCTCTCACATACAAAATTCAGTTCTTAGATTTACGGTGCTAAGTATCAGCCTGTCTTGTCAGTGACAATTCGTTCCGATCCGTAGCAAACCGTTTTACTCACACATTGTTACCATCCGCACACAGGCCCTACTTAACTCTAC
Organism: Spisula subtruncata; assembly: GCA_963678985.1. Classification (NCBI taxonomy): domain Eukaryota; kingdom Metazoa; phylum Mollusca; class Bivalvia; order Venerida; family Mactridae; genus Spisula; species Spisula subtruncata. The sequence continues at coordinate 6,162,063 of OY787671.1, forward strand.
CTGTTCTTTCTGTTCCGATATCAACCATAGCATAGATGGCTAGTGGCTACACCTCAAAAAGGCCTTAGAAATGGGTGCACATGGTAGAACATTTCGCAACCTATTTTTTTTATTGAAGATTGGGGTCTTGGAGGTAGCAAAACGATGGCTGTGAATCTGAGATCAATGTAGGTCATTATGAAAATCGACATTTCATGTGTGTGTTTTTAGTGCTTTGAGTGGCAATTTTATGACGTATTTTGTCTATGTACAGAACAAGGCAGGTACGATTTTGCCCAGGAAAAGCAAACCGCAGTCATTATTATCGTTGGATCATATTTTATTATGGATGGCTTATAACAAACTAAAATCTAATTACGTACTAGTGAAATCCTATTTTATTTTATGAATATGCGCATTTATTAAATGCAGAACACATTTTTTTAATGTTAGTTCAACACTGGGCAATGCCGTTTACGTCAAGAACGTGACGTACCGACGTGGAAGTGGTGAGAAAATTTACGAACTGTAATTTTATTTTCTAATTTTTACACTAATTTGGTCACTATTGATCTATTGATTTTTTATACCGTTGTAATGCAGAATATATATAGAAGGGAATAAAGAACTTTAGAGGCATAATATATAGTTATTCTGCACTTTTGACAGAATTATACGTCTTTGTTCACACCGCGCACCTAATTACACGTGCTATGAACGAAAAACGTTACCATGGCGACGTTAGCTAAAGTGTTAAAAATAAATACATTTTTAAATCTACAATGATCGGACTTCCAAAAATCGGACTAATAGATATAATATTTTGCCGACGAACGTAGCCAAGTACCGTAAAATGTTAAAGGGTGCTTGACGGCAGCCGAAAAGAGCCCTAGCATAATTGGTGACTTAACTTTTTTCAGTGTAGGACAAAATTCCAACGATTCATTTTGTCAAGGTGGACAAAATTCCCTTCCTTAGTTGGACAAAACTCCCACTTTTATCTAAGGTTCTTGCATTATTGGTTATAATAAGAACCGAATTTACAACAAAGCAACCTCTTATTGCCTTAATTTTAGTAATAACATGAAAATACAAGGATAATTAATCAATTTTATTACAATTCAAGCAAAATGAATGATGGAAATTATGTCCACCAAAATTGCGCAATGGGAATTATGTCCACTTGGAATTTTATCCGTATCCCTTTTTGTATCAGCAGTTATTTCAAAACTGTCTTTCCGAATTATTATGAATGACAAAAGATTCTTGAATATAAGATAATGGTAAGTTTGGTTTAAAATATGGTGTAATACACAGGTCATACTAAGTACATGTATAGTCGAGTGTCGATACCGTGCGTGCTCAGCGGGAGTCTGGAGTAATATTTTGGTGACTGCGTTTTCTAATGCAATAAATGGACTCGAATGCTCGGTCATCTCTTGAAGTCAGCAATGTCTAGAATATTACGCAATTTCATCCGCATTTGGCTTAGAAGATGCGAATTTCTGCAACTGCAAGTTTTGGCAGAAGACATCCTTACTATGAGCAGCAAATACATGAAGTATTTCTGAAAGAAAATATCGTTGGACATGTAAGTAAATCTTTATCTACGAATGTACATGTATGTATGGTATACTTAATTGTTTTCTTTCTGTTATTGTTTTGTAATTATTTTGATTAAGTTTTAAGTATATATGAATAACTTGTTAGTTTGTCAATCCAGAGATTCTATATTACTAACAATATACGAGGGGTGATCAATATATTCGAGGACTTTTCATCTAGCAATTTTATATTGGCAACAAGGCTCAAAGCCATTTAACATCATTCGGAGTAAGATGTCTCCGACCGAATGCACTAATAAAATTATTTGATTCTTACAAGGGGTGCGTGACGTTGGACGTCACGCGACGTAATTCCAAGCGTCACCGTCGAAGCAGCACATAGCTCCTTTCTGGACTGATACCCGGTCCCATGTATGAGGTTGGTTTTCTTTTACTACTATAATAAGTAGTTAATAGCCAGTTCTGGAAAGTGGGATTGAATAAAAAGAGTATCGATGCGTTATTGGAAACAAAACTCGTAAAAAGGCGGTTGGATTTAGAAATATAGATTATTCCAATTAAGAATGAAGCACGACCTATCAGATTTAGGACGCAATATCGAAATAACCCTTTTGATTTTGAGTCAACGATTTAATGTTTTGTAGCCTATAATAGTCTTCGTTTTCGACAGTGACATTTGGATGAGATATGTGCGTCTTATTTTGCAGAATTTAACGGAAAGTGTCGCTAACGCGGTGTTATTTTTGCTGTTTATCCTTATTTTATCGACTCAACCGTTTGACAGAGACCCAACAATCACACAAACAACGGAATGATATGAAAATTGCCAATTGGGAGCGCACAGAATCCATGCACAAGTTAGTCAAGTCATTTTGGAGATATCGCGAGGATTTTACAAGTTTCGCGTTAATTTTCATAGCATGTCGTTTCTCAGAAATAACGTTACGTCCGAGATGCTCGACGGTGCGTGCTTCACCATGGTTACAAAAAGTGACGTCGTCAAGTAAATAATGAAGTTATCATACAGTAAATTATACAAAACGCGAGGTAATTGATTGATCTTCACCAGCATTTAATTTCATTACTCTAGTTCCAATATTTCATAATTGAGAAGGAAAGTCCTCGAATATATTGATCACCCCTCGTATATGCGCTAAAATACGTAGCAGTTAATATAGATCTATATAATCATCTGGCGTTGAGCGCAGGAAAACGTCCCTTATGACAAAAAATCACACAATCATTTTTTACATTATCTGACACCCACAACATTTTACTTTGTTCAAAGCTTTATTTGATGGATATAGTTATCATATTTCTTTAGTTATGGCCATTTATGCAAGCTGCATGGTGCGTCGATATTTGCCAAATATCACAACGTCACAATCACGTCACAACGTCATTTCCAGGAGCATTAGAAAGACACATACTATTATCATTTGTATCGTAAATGAATACGAAAACTTAATTTATAGTGAAAACAAATTGTTAAGGTTTTGTCATAATACTTGTACTCTCTTAGCGCCATTTCTTTGAACGTGCGCATATTTCTGTTGCCTAGCAACCGAGAGGTATATATTTGCTTGATAGTAAATATACGACAGTTATCTGGCAAAAGGTATAACTCTACCAAATGATATATTTTCTAAAAGTAATATAAAACATTACTGAAAAACGTGTTTAGATTTCTAACCTAACCTTAACTATTTTTAAGAATAGAAAGTACAATACAATAAAGCGATATTCGGAATTTTAAACAGCGTAGACGTTTCTAATTTGCAAATCAGTTCACTAGTTGAAACACATTCTAATAAAATTAACTACAACTAGACGGTTTCATCTGTATTGCTTTCGAATGTTCAAATGGTTACAGATATAATTCGAAATGGATACATGTACATAATAATATACAAAATTTACAAAGACGAGAAGTGTAAAAACGGTCATGTTTCTGTTGCTAAGCAACAATGGAACATTTCTAAGGTCGATAATCTGATTATAGTTATTTGACTTTCAGGCTTAAAATCTTATCAAATGATTTAGACTAACGTGTTAGTCATATATGAGTTTGAAAATCAGCAATTTATGATACAAATCGTACATTGTAACTTTGCGGAAAGTTAAGTTTCAATCGATCTTGGAAAATACAGACATTTTGGTCTTGATACGTAATGGTCAAAAGTAAGCCAAGTCTTGCAAGTCGAATTCCGAGAATTTAGTTGAAAGTTATCATTGAATTGAAACTTTTTTCGTGATCGCATTTGTGAACATTAGAGAAGTAGTCATTTAACATAGAGTGTTAAACAATGCAACTAGCATTACACGAATACTGCGATTTAGTATATCAATATATTAACTAGTTTACTAAAGTTATTGTGTTTCCTAGCAACCGAAGATTACTTTATATTTTCATGTTTTGAAAACCTTTAAAGGCTTATTAATACACACACGAAATACGAGAACTTCATAAAATTCAAAGTAAGCTCACTTGTAGCATTTCAGTGTAAATATGGTTATAAAATTGATTCTAATTAAATATTTCATCGGCATATATATAATGCTATACTTATCAATGCTACATTTATAGACAAAGTTTCAGACAAAGTTCAAGTGTGTGTTTAACGTACAAGTATCTTCTTCCAAATAGTTACATGCGTTCGTTACCTAGCACGGCGATCGATTTGGCAATGTTCTTCATAATTGACCAAAACGGTCACCAGTTCGAATTACGGCGCGTAAAAACATTTCTGTAAGTACGTTGCGCGTTTGTATGCAATAGAGGAATGAACTTTTCTAAAACCGTCACTTGTACCCGAGTCAATCAACAAATCCGACTGTAGTCCGATGATCGGTCGTTATTATTTCTGTCTATTCGGATCGGAGTGTGACTAAGATTGTCGGACACAATCGAGACATTGAAGAGCTACAAAGAGATTATATTGGTCGATTACCATGTGGCATGTGATGACTGGTTGCCATGTACGGCGATCTTATCCACAATCCAATGTCTGTGCCCGCCGAGTGGACGATACTTAGACACTGGTTATACGTTATAAAGAGCATAATGCGACAAACAGCTCCAAACCGAACCTAGCCGAAATAGCTGCTGGCCAATTTGCTTCAACACATTGTAAACGATACTCTACAGATGGATTTGGATGTTTTGCCTGTATGTAACTAAATCGACTGAACTGTGGTGAGAGCATGGAGTTAAGACTTTTTTAGTGTGAATGATGTACAATGTATAATTCATATACATGTATATCAACACACGACTGAAGAGACTGTTGTAGGAACACATTAAATACTCGTATGCATATATATTTTTCAGATGACATTAGACATATGTACCAAACGCCAGTGTAAATGTAGCTGGGGTATGGGAGTTAATAACTAATAGGGGAATTTTTTTATATAAGCAGCTGGCTAGCTCAGTCGGTAGAGCATTCGCCCTGTAAGCGTGGGGTTCCGGGTTCGAGCCTCGGTCTTATTGAACATTTAACTTTTTCTGTTGCATAAAGAACTATCTTCCCATATTTTGTCCAATGTCCAATGTTGCGATGGATGATTTCTCATAACTACGTTCAAAATTTTTTGAATGTCCAATGTTCAATGTTGCGATGGATGATTTCTCATAACTACATTCGAAAACTTTTTTTTGAAAGTCCAATGTCCAATGTTGCGATGGATGATTTCTCATAACTACATTCAAAAAATATTTTTTTTGAATGTCCAATGTCCAATGTTGCGATGGATGATTTCTCATAACTACATTCAAAATTTTTTTTTGAATGTCCAATGTTCAATGTTGCGATGGACGATTTCTCATAACTACATTCGAAAACTTTTTTTTGAATGTCCAATGTCCAATGTTGCGATGGATGATTTCTCATAACTACATTCAAATTTTTTTTGAATGTCCAATGTTCAATGTTGCGATGGATGATTTCTCATAACTACATTCGAAAACTTTTTTTTGAATGTCCAATGTCCAATGTTGCGATGGATGATTTCTCATAACTACATTCGAAAACTTTTTTTTGAATGTCCAATGTCCAATGTTGCGATGGATGATTTCTCATAACTACATTCAAAAATTATTTTTTTTAGAATGTCCAATGTCCAATGTTGCGATGGATGATTTCTCATAACTACATTCAAAAATTATTTTTTTTGAATGTCCAATGTCCAATGTTGCGATGGATGATTTCTCATAACTACATTAAAAAAATTTTTTTTGAATGTCCAATGTTCAATGTTGCGATGGACGATTTCTCATAACTACATTCGAAAACTTTTTTTTGAATGTCCAATGTTGCGATGGATGATTTCTCATAACTACATTCGAAAACATTTTTTGAATGTCCAATGTCCAATGTTGCGATGGATGATTTCTCATAACTACATTCAAAAATTTTTTTTTTTGAATGTCCAATGTCCAATGTTGCGATGGATGATTTCTCATAACTACATTCAAAAATTATTTTTTTTGAATGTCCAATGTCCAATGTTGCGATGGATGATTTCTCATAACCACATTCAAAAATTTTTTTTTGAATGTCCAATGTTCAATGTTGCGATGGACGATTTCTCATAACTACATTCAAAAAATTTTTTTTGAATGTCCAATGTTCAATGTTGCGATGGACGATTTCTCATAACTACATTCGAAAACTTTTTTTTTGAATGTCCAATGTCCAATGTTGCGATGGATGATTTCTCATAACTACATTCAAATTTTTTTTGAATGTCCAATGTTCAATGTTGCGATGGATGATTTCTCATAACTACATTCGAAAACTTTTTTTTGAATGTCCAATGTCCAATGTTGCGATGGATGATTTCTCATAACTACATTCGGAAACTTTTTTTTGAATGTCCAATGTCCAATGTTGCGATGGATGATTTCTCATAACTACATTGAAAAAATTTTTTTTTTGAATGTCCAATGTCCAATGTTGCGATGGATGATTTCTCATAACTACATTCGAAAACTTTTTTTTGAATGTCCAATGTCCAATGTTGCGATGGATGATTTCTCATAACTACATTCGAAAACTTTTTTTTGAATGTCCAATGTTCAATGTTGCGATGGATGATTTCTCATAACTACGTTCAAAATTTTTTGAATGTCCAATGTTCAATGTTGCGATGGACGATTTCTCATAACTACATTCGAAAACTTTTTTTTGAATGTCCAATGTCCAATGTTGCGATGGATGATTTCTCATAACTACATTCGAAAACTTTTTTTTGAATGTCCAATGTTCAATGTTGCGATGGATGATTTCTCATAACTACGTTCAAAATTTTTTGAATGTCCAATGTTCAATGTTGCGATGGACGATTTCTCATAACTACATTCGAAAACTTTTTTTTGAATGTCCAATGTCCAATGTTGCGATGGATGATTTCTCATAACTACATTCGAAAACTTTTTTTTGAATGTCCAATGTCCAATGTTGCGATGGATGATTTCTCATAACTACATTCAAAAAATTTTTTTTTTGAATATCCAATGTCCAATGTTGCGATGGATGATTTCTCATAACTACGTTCAAAATATTTTGAATGTCCAATGTTCAATGTTGCGATGGATGATTTCTCATAACTACGTTCATATTTTTTTCAATGTCCAATGTCCAATGTTGCGATGGATGATTTCTCATAACTACATTCAAAAACTATTTTTTTTAGAATGTCCAATGTTGCGATGGATGATTTCTCATAACTACATTCAAAAATTATTTTTTTTGAATGTCCAATGTCCAATGTTGCGATGGATGATTTCTCATAACTACATTCGAAAACATTTTTTGAATGTCCAATGTCCAATGTTGCGATGGATGATTTCTCATAACTACATTCAAAAATTTTTTTTTTTTAATGTCCAATGTCCAATGTTGCGATGGATGATTTCTCATAACTACATTCGAAAACTTTTTTTTGAATGTCCAATGTTCAATGTTGCGATGGATGATTTCTCATAACTACATTCGAAAAATTCAATGTACAATGTCCAATAATGTCGTATGTTGTGCCAACTTCACGCAGCTAATTCTAGCATATTTTTTATTTTATTTATTATAACGGTATAAAGGCACCGCTAATTTGTTATTAGAATGTCAATTGATGACGTTATATTAGGGAGTACAAGTTGAGTTTTATAATGTATATTAATTAACATTAAACCCGTTTAGTAGAATGTAGAATTACTTTTAATAGTTTACATGTACATCAACTTTTATAATTGAAAAGCAAGCGTAGTTGACTACTCCCCTTCTAGTTCGATGATACGGGCAGGAAACACTTTTCACCTTCACAGTCACGAACAGTCTTTCGGATGAGACTTTAAAAGTCTACACCTCGTATATGATGCTACATACAGGGTGACAACTAATATATGTCCCCAAAAAACAAAATTGAATATGCTTTATGCACCAGTCACAGCCCGACTCTTCAATAAATCCCCCTTCAAAATGCAGGAATAAATTGTATATTGATTATGTCCATGCATTTTTGAGTCCATATAGCAACTTAAGATTATACCCGTCTTTGTGTTTTAGTTGTTAGTATAATGGACCCATGGAACCTGATTCCCAGCTGAGGCGGCTAATTTCTTTGTGTGTGTGTTTTTTTCTTGGATGGGGCTTTTCTTATCTGGACTATATTTATTATACTAAATGCCTAACTGCATCCATGTTGATTGGAAGTCTCTAAACCACAATTTACTTCACTGAAGGAGGCATTATCCTTCAGGAGGCATTATCCTTCAGGAGGCATCTCTTCGGACGCTGCAGTTACATTGACTGCAGGTCCACCATCGCTTTTCTTTGCGCTGCCTCTGTCAGCTGTGTAATCTGACTTGGCCTTGACTTGTTTACCTAAAATATGAAAATCAACCAAAACAATTTATATGAATTCATCACACCTCAATATTATATCCAATAATTCCCTTGCATGTTTTATTAAAATGCACTGTAAGCTTAACACTCACATGCAATTTTCTTCGGCAACAAAATACTCGTATGTGAATTTAACTAAATGCCGTCAAGTGTCTCCAACAATTTTAAGAAGGCATAGGTTAATATTCGGCAATGGCTATCCATTAACCAGTAGGTTAGCACCGTGGTCGAGTTGATAAACTGCCGTTACCGGAAACCGCATAACCAAAATGTGTTACCTACACTTAAGTACGAGGCGTAATTCTCAGTTACGGAAATGCCCGAGTCGTTACGATTGTAACATTGGATGTAAGGTTTGTGATGTGAACCATAGGATCCACATGCATTCAAGTGTCAGAAAGTCGATTTCGCTTTGACACGGGACATTTTCTCATTTCATCTATGTATACTCACTAAACTTCTTCAATTACTAACATGTAGATATATATAGTACTTTTCTTAGTACATGTAGCAGCATACAGTAACACGATAAAATATTAATTGCACACAACATGTTGCGCCACTTTTTTTCACTTGGGACACAGCACTTAGGTAGGTCCCAATGGCGTTCACTTGTGAAGACAGCTCCGACCACAGGGCCTAGGCGGTCTTGCTTCCTCTTATTCCTGTATTCGTGCCACCAGTGCCACTGCTATGTTTGGCGTCAATATCCAACATGTTGATTTTAATAAATTGAGTAATGGCTGGACCTTCCCGTGGACTAAAGGCTTTAGTCTTCTTTATCGGAACAGGCGATGCCATCTTTGTTGATGATATTGACTGACCGCAATCTGACGCTTTGCGGGTGAATGACGTCTTGTGTGCGTTGAATTCTGGGAAATGGTATGTTTTAACCACTGTTAAGAATCTGGTTAGGTAACCACTACAAGTCGTTATTTTTACCTCGTTGATACAATCCGTTTTCCAGCCTGGTTATCTACACTCGGCGGCACTTCTAACGCTGCCACTTGATTATTCTTGATATCTCGAAAACCGCTTGAGATAACTTTATCAAATTTTCACCAGTTTTAGTTTAAAGCATGCGCCTATTGCTGCACGTGTTAATTCAGAAATTGGTGTGTATGAAAATGCGTGGTAAACGCGTAATTTACGTCACCCGGAATTACAAAGTCACAAAATTAAACAGCGTATTTATTAGGGGTCAATTCAGTATTTTCAATATTTTATTTCTTCGTAGCTTCAAGTGTTATGTAATGAGTGTACACAATAAAAATATTCATAAATTTCACTTAGGTTACAATTTCCTAGGTAACCAAATAGCAGTTGTTAACCTTAGACCGCCTCAAAATCAGCTCATAATCTGAATATAAAATCAATGCGCTTAAAATAAACGTTTACCCTCATATTATGCTACTTGAATGGTAAAATTCACATTTCTTCTGAATAACAAATGTTAATAGTACGAAATAGAGTTGAATTTATTCAGTTTGATATAATAATTAGTCACCCTAAATTTAAATTTCAAGTTGAGCGAAACCTGCGTTACTCGCAAGAATCGTATTTTCTCAACAGACACGCTATGTGTACGGAAAACACTATATTTTGCAGCAAAACCAACATTTTTTGTTTTCTAGCATTTTGGTAAATATTGTTAATAACTATTAAAAACCATGAGGGAATAAAATGTTGATAGGCACAATCATTATAGGAAATAAGGACATCTACACGCATTTATAACAACCAGTTGGCCGATATTGAGTGATAAAAATGCGACTTTCAATATAAGTATTCAGTCAGTTGAAGACGTATTGCGCAATAGTCTATTGTCGAATCGAGCAGAAAATCCATCAGAACCTGTGTCAAATATTGATGTTCAAGTATGCCAAATTTCATTATAATTCATTGAGGACTTTTAAAGAAACCTAAAATATATAAGTGGCAGCGTTAGAAGTGCCGCTAAGTGTATAACCAGAATTTTAACCGTTAACCAGCTTGAATAAGAGATTGAACGACCATAGTTATGTGAAATTGACAGAGCAAATCGAACGATCATACTCTGTCAAATGGAAATAACTAATGAAAAATTATCTTTTTGTGGAACACACAAGCGTTACAAAAAAACGCGTGTCCACATGGTGTGATGACACAGTTCTTCGGATTTGTACAGCAGATGCTACATTCAACTTGTTGCTTCCAAACCTCTTCTTTAAGTATTTCTTGTGTAGATTGAACCTTCTGTCTTTTCTGTATGTCTGTCATGGACCTATGACGTCACTTTATTACTGTAGAAGATTATTAAAATTCAATTGTTTATCTTTGTTTAAAAAAACCGAATTCAAATTCAGTTTTATAGATCTATGTCAAACATGGACGAAAACATCAAATCTTGTTTTTCGGACATATAATAATATTTAGTTGTCGTCCTGTATATGCACGTAAACGAACCAGGGATGCTTCTTGGATCGGTCCATCTTCTGTATCATGCACTATCCCCCACAAAACAACACTAAAATGACATAACTCTTTCGAGGCCTCTCATATGGGTCGGTCGGTGTCGAGGACAGATAAAAGCATAATAAAGAAATATAATTATGGCACCCGCGTGCTCCATATAGCCGTCATTCAAACGAATCGCCTAATTAGTTTCAATCCACGATGGACAATGTTACATTACTCATTACAATGCAAGTTTCGTGGTTTAAACAATAATAAAGCTATCATCTACTGGTAAGATGTATATTGATGGAGTGTCATGTTAACGACTTTTATATGTCCATTTAGAACTTCTTCATGATCCGATCGTATACCACGTGGATATATATGTGTCAGTATATGTTATATTTCCTATTTGTATAATTATATTTAATTTAGTATCTTGTACTATGCTCATCGTACATTGTTATGAAAAAGTTACGAAATCTATTGAAAATACGTAGCTGTCGTCGTCCATCGTATGTCCTGCGTGGTTTAAAAACGTTTTAATGACCTATAAAATTAATTGTTACTTAAATTCTTCATATAGTGCGAATTAGGCGTTCGTTCACATGGACCCTAGCTGTGCACCCGGTGAGCTGTGCCACTATTCTGGAAAATTCACTTTGTAGTAAAGATGTGAAATATTAGGTTGAATCAAGAAGGTATGGAACTTTTATATTTGCATTATGACCAGTGTTGTTGAAGGTCCGAGTCCTGCTAGCGCATTATCAACGAAAAGCACTAAGGTGTTAACCTATCAATTGATTCCTAGAATGTCTTTGCGTTCGTGATATTTTAGATAATTATAAAAATAATAATCCAATACATTATATTGAATATCAAGTAATTAGACATATCATAGCTATCGACATGTCACCATATTAAGCGAATTTTTCGTATATACCATACTGACCCCACAATGAATAACGCACTGTGTGACTGACTTTCTTTTAATTAGAAGTGTCATGTATTGCCATACATGTTCAGGGAAGTTACTGCAATTAATATCGTCACTGAAGTGCGGTACATGTAGTTTTTAAGCCCACAAACAGATGCTTCGACAACACACGACGTTCCATGATCACAAATTTCTGAAGAGAAAGATTCAGCTAGGAATAATTGTCATAGGAATATTAAGACAGCATGCCTGTGTTGTTGCATATACATTGTACATTGTTGTTTTTTATTGAGTTCATCCAGTTTTCACACAGAGTACTGACACTTGACATGATACAACTGTGGTCGTGTTGCTAATTTCGCGCTCGGATAAAATCGCATGACCCAATGATTATAATATGCTGACTAACTTTTCACGGTTGTTTTAATGAATAATAGAATCATTGTAATATAGAATAATTATATCGTTCACGTTTTAAGTCCACATATAGCTCATTTACATGTCTAACGCCACAGTGTAGGTAATATATTCATTTTATATTATAAGTGTGGACCGTCTACAACTCTACATTATACTGACGTGTTTATAGTGATGGCAATTGATGTGTGTTGTAATTTACTGTCAGCGGAATATCGTCGTTATTCGTCTGAAAAGGTCGTATGGTATTTACATGATTTTTTTTAAATTATATTTTCATGGATTTTTGTTGATGTTTTCATGGAATTTTGTTGATGTTTTCATTGATTTTTTTATATTTTTCATGGATTTTAATGATGTTTTCTTTCATGTTTGGTAAAGACATAAAGCTGCATAATGGTATTTTGAGACCAATAACGTTACTACATTGTAGATACATTGAATCATTTATAATTATAGTTCTTTGCTTAACAATATACAATAATCAACAGGCGAATTGATTTATATCTAGGATTAGGGACTTGTTCTTACGTTTGGGTATAGGTATATTATCATAGAAAATAACTTATTAATAATAAGGGGATCGTATAATGCGCTATAATACATTTTAAAACATCATTATTACTTTATCATATCACCATTATGTCTGAAAATTGGTTTATATCATCGGATGAATTAAGCTAGCATACAAAATACATGCCGACTCATACACGAGTACAGAGATGGTCGAAGTTCGAAGAATTAAAAATGTCAACCTTTGTGGAAAATCTAAAAAATCTAATTAATATTAGTCTCCAAATCTCGACACAGGCTAAAAAAACAATACAGTTATACGTATGATTGGCATCTTGCATTTAAGGCAAAATTTTACCATAATACACATGCTTGGATTGGACCTTCAATATTATCGGGCGGCCAAAATTGGTTTGTTCATACTTCCAACCAATTGTCTCTTAACCGCCATATTAGTCTATACACGTAATGCACAATTACATAAATTATTCCGGATATCATAAAACATGTCAAAACCTTGCAATTTATATATAATTATAATCGCCATTTCTTAATTTAAATACACACGAAACACACATGAAAATGTAAAATTAGTACATTGTAAAATAATTGTTAATACCGTAAAGTGGGTCAGGTTTGCGATTTAGATAGATAGATAGATATATTTTATTCCTCCAATAAGGAGAGCAGAACATTTGTACATATCATAACATATTTACAGGCAATGACAGTGTAGATTTATTATTAAATGATGTTGTTTTTTTGTTTCTGCGACCTGCCAATAAAAGCGGATATTTGTTTCTGCGGCTCGCCCATCATGCTTTTGTCTATATGATACGCATTGTCAACTTTTTAATAACATCATTGACTTCGAAGTTTATACGTCGTATTCATTAAATGGTACTCAAACGAAAGATTGTCAATCGCGTATAACATAGTGTCTTTGAATTCCATGTGTGCTAATCACTACAGTAGAATAATCAATTAAAGACGAATCTGATGAACAAGTCGAGAAATAGGTTTCATAACTGGTATATCAAGTGTTTTAACATGATATTCTCTAAGTTCAATTTTACCTGAACAAATTCTACCCGTCGGGTAGTTTATAAAATTTGCCGAATGTATTCAGTGTGGAGATTCACGTGATCAAATGAATAACGTTCGCACTCAAAACGATTGCGATTTCGTCTACTAACGGCGAGTTTTTTTCGTGATTATAACGATCGTGCATTTAATATATTTATATTATACAGCCTAAAGTATCTCCCGTATATGTAAGAATACCCAACAAGTACCGATTTCGCTCAATCTTTAGCTGTTATTAATTGATGCTCGACCAAATGCAGTTTTCAACCGAGTGTAACACATAGAGCATCAGTTAGCAACAGCTAAATATATTTGTAATTGTCTAGTGTTCCTACATAAATGAGATGTTCTTAAGGCTGTTAGAGATGTTCGTTAATATATTCATATAAAGTGCACGATCGCTATAATCAAGACAAAAACTCACCGTTAGCGGACAAAATCGCAAATGTTTGGAGTGCGAACGTTATTCATTTCAAACCATTTGATCACGTGTTTCTTAACACTGATTATGTCAACTGATATGGAAATGTTGAAAGTTGATTAATTACAACAGCGTCAGATGATAATCAACGACCATGTAACTTTATATTCAGGTATTTCAACTGTATCATCGATTAGAGTAAAACGAAAAATTATTTTTTGTAAAATTGACTTATTTCTATAATTTAACTTTTACAAAAAATGTTGGTTTTTTATCAATGATTCCAAGAGCGTTTTGTATGTGAAGGTCGGTTACATTTATAAATCAATTTCTTCAAAAGTTAGAAAGTCAACTTCACTGCCTCTCATTATCGAGGAAACGTTTAATAAAGTCTAACATTTACATTGAGGACATGCATGAAAAGACCGCAAGTTCTGTGAGTATTTGATTTACATTACGAGTCTAATTAAAAATACTCGTCTACTTCGTGTATAATCTATATACATGAAATGGGGATTTTCTCTTGTATTGAGTCAGATATAACGGTTTAACAACAACATTTGACCTTCATAAGTAAGCAATACAAGGACAAAATAAGCATTAAAAGTTTGTGAACCTTTGTCCTTATAAAAAACTTCCTGGACTTGTATTTAATCATAGAGATCTGTGTACCACCTGATTTTAATTTGCTTTTGCTGTCATGTATAATGCGAACAGAATCCTTTGCCTATTCGTATAGTCAGGTACCTTTGGAATTAACTGTATTTGAATTCACTAGTTAAGAAGACTTTCAGACTATGTGTCGTCCTCGTGTACATATTCAGGTGTAATACTCTTTTTTTGTTTATTTTAGCTCACATAAGCAAATGTTCCGTATATGTTGTGACTTTTCTGATATTGCTTGATATACTAGTAGTTTAAAAATAACACAATACATATTCGTTGACAATGCTCACTTTGGGAGCTTAATATTCACACTACATATTGACTTGGGTAGAAGTTGGGTTTGTTTTACTTATTAAACCTTCAAGCGAATATTTGTTATGTTGCCTTTCTTTGTTTACTGTTTTGTAAGATATTTGAGTCAGGCAAACGATTTTCACCCTTAAAAGCGAGTTGGTATGGTCTTAGTAAGGTTGTTATGTAGATATAATGCCTAGCGTTTCTCAACCATATAAGAATGTAGAATAAAGTACTAATATTTTAGTAAACTGCATTGTGGGTTATACTAGTATTCATTTATTGAACATGATATTAGTGACTTGATTCCTACACGGCATACATAAGTACAAGGTCCATAAGGGTATAGCGTGGGATATGCCTATATCAAATGGTAATAAGTAAGAGGTGTTGTTGATTTTGTATTTCTGAAGAGTATTGGATTAAGCATTTATTGTCGTGTTATAAATCATTAATGACTATACAATTAAATTGTCAAACATTTACTTCTTGTAGATTACATTACAAACAATTCTACATGTACATTGTACCGGGTATGAAAACTTCAGTTGAAGCATATTTTATAGAAATCGTTGACGTTAAGCTCTTTTGAATAACTGTCATTGTGGAAAATATACACGAAACGTTGCATCATTAATACGCATGTGCGAACATATGGTACCTTGCCACTCTGCAATCGACCCAGAAACAATCTGTTATTAGTCTTAAGAAATATTTCTTCTGGACTAGCTAGATCGGATGTGATATAATAATACTTATGAGCTTTGGTTGCAGTATACTACTCGTTTGTATAAAAGATAAACACAACTAAAATGAAGATGTCATTTTATTATCCACTGCCGAGACGAAGTGGTAATTGTATGCATCATTCCGATCGTCAGAGCTTCTGTGTGCAACATCCCCTCAATTTCATAGGGATTTTGACGAAAAAATCACAGAATAACGACTATAAGTGCAATTTGTCATGATTTTGTGACTCGACCATATTTGTTTGAGTTTAGGCCATTGATGATTCTCCTAATTTCAGCGGGGGTTATGTCTGTCTATGACTGCTTCTAATATCTTGTTTATATCGTTTCAGATTACGTCTAAGACAAAACAATGTTAGGTATTCTGCGCTGTCGTGAACCAGCTAGAGTAAGGACATGTTTTCTCGCAAGTGCATTAAGCCTGACCGGCTTTGTCATGATATATGTTTTTACCACGTCCTTGGTGACAAGATCTGGCCACCTGTCGAAATTACAAGCAGCTGTACAACCCAACGTTTGGTTACAAGCGGATACTACAAACAGTAAAGATAATAGTAACCGGACAAATATAATATCACCACCAGTTGTAACTATAATTAAGAGAATTCCTGAAGTAAGAATGCACAAATATCTAAACATTTTCAACGCCTCTGAGGAAAGTGAAAAAGATCGCAACTCGATCAAAAACAATCAATGTGTGCCACTACAAACTACACCAGAGCCGACACCAATTTGTATATATGATCCTAAAATTGATATCTGGGTGTCCGGTTCAATTGCGAAACAAGGCGCTTGGGAGAAGGGTGCAACGTATTTAATGGCGGCGATCCTTACAGCGAACCCAGGCATGAAGCTTTTGGACGTGGGCAGTAATATAGGTGTATTTACATTACAAGCTGCAAAAATTGGTCGTAAAGTAATCGCTGTTGATGCTAACAAATTAAATTTGAGACTTTTATCAAAATCTTTGAATCTTGGAGCACTTCAAAAGTACGTAACACTTGTATGGAACGCCGTAACAGATGTACACGAGATTATCAAACTGACCATAACTACGGGGAATATTGGAGGGTCATATGTGAAATCCGCCAGAGAGTTTGACTCACAACCAAAGTCTAAATTTGCTGTTCAACCCGCTCTTGCTATTACATTGGAAGATCTAATAGGCTTAGTGAAAGGAAGTCCAGTTTTTATGAAAATAGATATCGAGGGCTCAGAATGGAAGGCATTTAGGGGTGGGGAAATTTTCTTACAAGAAGTTGATGTTAAATATGTCTTAATGGAATGGACATCATATAAAAAGGGTAATAACGGACACGAATTCGCAATACACATGGATAAATTTAGATTCCAGCCGCATGAACCAAACTGGACATTGACAAAACTGAACATTGTTAACTGGGAAAATTGGCCCGGTGATGTATTGTGGATAAGGGTATAGTAAATACTGGCAAAACTAACGACATTGACAGTCAATTCCTGTATTCAGACAATCGGCTTGGTCAGACTTGGGGGCATTGTTTGTGTCACTTTTATCTCTTAACATATATCCATATCACTGGCTTAGAATGAGAATGTCATAAGAACAAAATCGATATATTGAACAAACTACTCTTTAATTATCGAAAACCTGCTGTATTTACTTCAATTTGGTCAACATGACAAGTTCCGAGTTTCATGAAAATAGGTTCATCAGATTTCAGATGTGTATGAGTCTTATAAGGACGACCTTCACATTCCCAGCCAGCGATATAACCATGGAATTATACAGGAACACGGTGATCAACGTAACACGTGGTACATGTGGCATTATTTGTTGGATCTCACTATACTAGTATTTATATAATATTTTGTAAATTTCAATCGTGAAACATTCCAAGGGGGTTCGGATCTCATACTCAAAACGAGAATGTGTATCAATAAAGACACGACTTTAATACGTGTTCTATTCTGTTGCTAGCTAAGTTTACACAGGGCCCAACCGGACGTGTTACTGCTTGAAGCTGTTAATATAATTTATGAAAATATCTACCAAAATATATTCAGTTAAAAACTGGCCCCGCCAAGCATTCGTGTTTTAAGCCGTCGCGAGATAACTTGAACCCCAATTATTTATTTCTGGTAAATGTTGAGATAATTTACTGCTTTATACCACGAAATTAATTAAGAAACGGGTGCAAGCTTTAATACTTTAAAACCTCGTACATGACATTTATATGACAAATATGACACCGTGTAGCAATGGGACATAACTATAAACCGTACATCGCTGGCTTACAATGAGAAGGTACATACTTATGACATTAAGGTGGCAGGGGATATATTGGGGTGATGGGGGTCCCTCAAAATATCAAATCTTTAGTGTAGGGCTTATTTATGGGCACCAAAAATTAAATTGTTATTTTAAAGACCCAATTCTGTATTTATTTTGTACAAAGAAGGTGTTTAATATTTTGAAAAATCATAGAAACTAAATATCAGTTTGCTCTGAAGGATTTGTAGCTCTTCAAAATGGAGGTTACCACCACTGGCGTCGTTAGAAACCGCGAAAAACTTTGACAGCAAATAGCAAAAACTCGGCAGGTATGGGCTACACTTTTCTTGCTGAATTAACCTAGCTAAGACATGCTATTTATGTAAAATGGAACCAAAAATAGGATTGCATTGGGTTTAAAAATACTGTGTATGGGGTGAAATTGGTCACTTCTGTATTTTTTTTACTAAAATTTGGAGGGTACGTAGGGGCAAAAACAAAGGGCCATAACTCCACAACCCTAGGGGTTAGCCTTGCAATTTGATGTTATTTTCTATTTATGCTGCATAGGCCCTGAGACTGACACATAAATACTTTCTTGTCTTATTTGCTTTTTCAAGAAATCCGCTTGACTGTTTGCGGCCTGTTGGAACCTCAAAATTGGCCAATAATATATCCCCTGCCCCCTTAGGTGTTAGAGCTATATTCTAACGGTAATTTAATGTCAAAATAAATACTTGCATCGTTTTAAGTATGATACTAGACTACCTAAATTGTAAATTAAAACTTTGGATGGGTGCCGTGTACTTTTATTCAATCGTCAAAAATAGACGATTCTTATATTTTCTTAGGGTGTTCTAGAACTATTTCGTATGAAAATGGACAGTTCGCATGTCCAATAAATCACAGAGAGAGTTTCCGTTAAAACGGAAGCGAAAAATGATCTAATGGATATGAAAGCGTAATTGTTTTTCAGTTTTTGAAACTTTTTCAAAAATATCGTCTGATATAGCTCTATACACTTTAAAAGAATGATATACTAATACATTAAAAATCTGCATTACGAGGTGCTTGTTATCACAGGTGGCAGTACCAGTGTTTGGTCCGCAAACGATTAAATAAAATAATAAAAAATATATAAAATGTCCGTACTGAACTAAAATACTAACATTATCAAGGTATAAAGCGTACTATATGTCTATATGCCAAAGATTGTGGAACATTTCATCTCGTTGTTTCAACATAAAATACGGGCGCTGAAGAAAAATTGCTATAGGCTACAAGTCATTCAAATAAACTATAAGATATTAATTCTTACCGAAAATCTCGTTCAATTGTATCTTATAACTGCGAAACAGCAAAACAGTGTTACTTACGTTATTTAACTTCGCTCAAGGTCATTTTATTTATGCACTGGTTACCCGCTGCGCTCACAGTATCGTTAATTTTTGGGAACCAAGCCTATTGTAAGATGCAATGTTCCACAATCTTTGGACATAGACATATACTACGACTTATACCTTGATAGTGTACAGGGAGTTAGATAGACAATCGATATATATACGGTCCATGTAGTGTATTAGTTCAGTGACGGATTTGTTCTTTTTCTTTTCCAAACACTGATACTGCCACCTGTGCTTGTTATGAGCCTATTTTCATGGAAATCAGAACAATCTTCTTCTTCCATTGACAGTGCAGGGCCGCTCTACGTACTATGTAGCATACTTGCACCCAATAACTTAAGACGAAACAGCATGTTTGACCATGGATAAAGAGTGGGATTTGGAATTTTGTTTGTTTTGTCAAGATACTGATTTTGTACATACTTCTCATTCTAAGCCAGTGATATATGACACAATGACAGGTAAACCATGAATCGAAAAAAACGTGCATCAAATACACAGCTCCCTATTTATATCACAACAGTGAAACAACTTCAGGTGTCTGACACCGTTCCAATTGAAGCCCCTTGACTCACCAACTCAGGAGGAGGGCGCGGCTACTCCGGGTTTCTACCTTTCCGATCTCACTGGGTGAGTGCGATGACTTTGCTCCGCGTCAAAATTGAGCCCTTAACGGATATTCCCGGAAATCACGGATTATTAATATTTTCATATTTTGTAGACATTTCTGGTAAAATATCAACAAAAGTACAACATTTCCGTGATTTTACTACATTTCCGTGAAAATCCGTGTATTATTCAATAATAATATCAGACATATCCCAAATACTGTCCGAGAAGTTAAATTATGATCCGTTAATTTCGGTAGGATAATGTTATTTCATTACCACGTGACTAAACATAGAAGACAGAAATAAATATATATTTATACGTATTTTATTGCTTTATTCTTTTCAATAATTGCGACAGTCCAAATATTGTTTATTGATGGAGATTTTTTATCAGCCGTTCTACCAGCTTAATATCCTTGACAGTCTAGGTGAAACCATTGCTGGTATTTTGTACAAATAAACATGAAACCAGACCCATGCACTCTACATGTACAATACATTAAAATGCTATGGGCTTGCGTACATGTATAATCAGAACTTAGCGGAAATTCTGTCCCTGATACATTTCATCAAGTGTCCCCTTATTGTGTTCGTTGTAGAACGTAAGAACTTCCGGCTCGTTTCCGTAAGCCAACAAAATAGCAAATGCTATGTCATACATAGCACAATCATTACTATTATGCTGGACATCGTTGTTAGGCCTATATTAGGCGACAGGTACAAATGTAATTGAAGAATCTGATGTTCTTATTAAACTGGCAATGCGTTTTAAATGCCGGATGAAACCCTAAAAGCAATACCGTTATCATAAATATATATATTTCACTGCTGCTGATACTGGACTATTGTAAGTAGCGACTGTGACCCATTGAAAACCACCATTATTTGGAAGAGTATTTTAGATCTGGATAAAAAAGTCTTAAACAGGCTGAAAACAAGGTTTTTGGCATAACAACACGATTTTAAACCATCTACATCTTGAAACTGGCAATGCAAAAGTAACTGACACAGTCAATAAGAGTGTCGTCCAACCATCCATTGTCAATTTTTCCTCGTATTCGACCAAGGCACTCCTCTGATAAGTCCGTTCCGTTCTATACTTCTTCGAATTTGGTTAGCCGGGGAAGTATCTTCATGATCTGATATATTCTGGTAAAGTCATACAGGAACTTCCATGACATTAGGACCATCAGTTATATCTATTCTCTGGATTTCAGACTCGTTCGTGATTTCTGAATTTATCCGTGATTCATCCGCGTGCGTGATTTCTGAGTTTGTCAGTGATTCGGGCTCGTCCGTGATTTTGCAACCTTCGTCCAGATCGCTTTTCCATGTATGTTTTCTTCTTTTCATTTCCTCAGATAGTTATTCTAAACAGGGCAAGGTTGATTATGTTGCGATGCTGTTGATTTCCATCTTCAATGGTGCTAGCGAATTCTCGGTGGGCATTTCTAGAAAGCCATCGGAGAAAAGTCAGGTTACATTAGTATGCTGTTAAATATTGACCAAAAACTTGTTGACATTCAGTCAAAGAAGGTATGAAGAAATCAAGACAGGGATGGTAGCACTCAACCTAAACAGCTGAGCACAGAGACACCACAACACAACTACACTGAACGTTCACGCATGAGCAAGTAACAATTTAAAGTCCCCGCCGGAAAAATGCAGGATGACCCAATTTCACAAAGAAATTATAAATTAACGGTTGTTGCAAGACTCAATCAAGTTCCTAAGGCCCCGCTGCACGGCGACACAACAACGCAAACCCATGCCAAAAACGTCGACCATATAAGGCACAGCGGCATCGGGACGTAACCTTGTTTTAAACCCTAAGGACAGTGACCTATCGTTATGCGACCTAAAGAGGCACTATACGACTTGACCTAGTTTTAAATAATGGGCAAGGTAGGAATGGGGTGGGAAATAACATGACATAATTCTAGCAACTACACTGAGCAATGCCCACACATAAGCCGAAGAAACGATTAAAATCCAAGTCTCTGCCGAAAAAATGCAGAATGGCCTAGTTTCAAAAAGAAATTATATAATAGCGATTATTGCACGAGACCGAATGAAACGAAACCAATACTCGACAAAGTTCCCCAAGACCCCGCCGCACGACAACCAAACCGCACAGACCCGTGCCAAAATGGCGACCAAATGAGGCACAACCACCCCCTGACCTAGTTTAAAACACCCAATGACAGTGATTGGATCAAAACAGTGACCCTGGAGTGAACACAATGTTTTTCTAAGATTTGACCTAGTGAACTAGTTTTTGACCCCACATGACCCAGTTTCGAACTTGGTCTATATTTTATAGAGAACAATATTCTGATTAAGTTTCATGAAGATTGGATCAAAACTGTTGCATCTAGAGTGAACACAAGCAAATTGTTGACGGACGACGGATGAAGAGTGATCACAAAAGCTCACATTGTCACTATGTGACAGGTGAGCTAAAAAGTGTGGGCGGTGGACACTAAAAAAGAGGCCGAAAAACGATTATCATAGTGACCAAACAACACAGTGACCTAATTAAAAAGTACCTCACCGAGCATCTCCACAAGATAAAACTGATGATAAAAAGGTAGGCCGGTGGACTTTAAAAGGAGGGCAGAGGAAGCTGCATTTGGCATTGGACAGGAAACAGTTCTACAACAAGTTTTAGCTTTTCCGAAAATTGTTTGCCGGACACATCCATTTTTAAGAAATGCTTCAAAATATAGCATATCAATGTAGACTGCAGAGTTAAACCGTTCTTCTCAGTCTATAGTCAGCTTTCTCATATTTGAAGTCATGCTTTACAAACAGTAGTTACCTATAAGTGTTGGACGCTGGATTTTCGTGTAATTGATAGTAACCTGGCTCATTTGTGAGTCAAAATTCTAAGAATAACAGGGCAGAAAACTCATAAATATAGGTCAAAGGGTTACCAGCATTGTATGTAAGAACTCCCTTAGTGATGGCGAGTAACTGTGTATAATTTTAACTGGATACTCTGAGTAATTGACATTTTTGTGTAAAGATTCAAAGTATAACCGTCATAAAATGCTGGTCTTGTTTCCTCTACGTTAGTTGCGGGTTGATTGACCGAGACACGCGCAAAATGACGCACTCATGCAATACTCGCAATATCATACTCATTAGACGTAATCATTAAATTAAAAACAAAAAAATTGTTTATAAACTAACGGAGTCTGCAGTAATAGTTTTACCTCTGCGCCCTAGACGCACAAAAATCGCCGTAGTCGACAAGTTTCAGAATAATTATGTGCGTTTCAGGGACGCATTTTATTTACAAGAAGCGAGTCGCCCGACATCGCATTTGTGTGGATGTTTCATTTTCTGTAAGAGGTCAAATGTACCCTCGCGTCGTTCCGTCTATTTTTAGCTCACCTGCCACAAAGTGGCAGAGTGAGCTTTTATGATCACTCTTCGTCCGTCGTCCGTCCGTCCGTCCACAATTACTTGTGTAGACACTAGAGGTCACAGTTTTAACTTAAAGTGTATAGAGCTATATTCTAACAGTCATTTAATGTCAAAATAATTACTCGCATCGTTTCTGGTATGATACTAGACTACCTTAATTGCAAATTAAAACTTTGGATGGGTTCCATGTACTTTGATTTAATCGTCGAAAAAAAGACGATTCTTATAGTTTCATAGGGTGTTCTAGAACACTTTCGTATGAAATTGGACAGTTTGCCTGTCCAATAAATCACAGAGAGAGTTTCTGTTAAAAACTGAAGCGAAAAATGATCTAATGGATATGAAAGCATAATTGTTTTTCAGTTTTTGAAACTTTAAAAAAAATATCTTCCGATATAGCTCTATACACTTTAATCATTATGAAACTTCGTCACAATGATCAACCGAACAAAATCTAGGTCAATATTGGGTCATCCGGGTCAAAAACTAGTTCACAATGTCAAATTATAGACAAACCTTGTGTAGTCACTAAAGGTCACAATTTTGGCCTAATCTTTATGAAACTTGGACACAATTATCATCTCAACAAAACCTAGGTCAAGTTCGATATTGGGTCATCCGGGGTTTAAAACTAGGTCACAAGGTCAAATCATACAAAACCTTGTGTAGTCACTAGAGGTCACAAGTTTAACTTTATCTTTATGAAACTTAATCACAATGATCATGTCAACACAATCTAGGTCAAGTTCGACACTTGATCATGCCAGGTAAAAAACTAGGTCACTAGGTCAAATCTTATAAAAACCTTGTGTACACCCTAGAGGTCACCAATTTGATCCAATCTTCATGAAACTTGGTCAGAATGTTGTTCTCCATGAAATCTAGGCCAAGGTCGAAACTGGGTCATGCCGGGTCAAAAACTATGTCACCAGGCCAAATCTTAGAAAAACCTTGTGTACACTCTAGATGTCATCAATTTGATCCAATCTTTATGAAACTTAGTCAAAACGTTGTTCTCCATGAAATCTATGCCAAGTTTGAAACTAGGTCACTAGGTCAAATCTTAGAAAAAGTACACTCTTTAGGTCACCGTTTGATCCAATATTCATTGAACTTGGTCAGAATATTGTTCTTAATGAAGTCTAGACCATGTTCGAAACTGGATTGTATGGGGTCAAAACTAGGTCATTAGGTCAAATCTTAGAAAAACCTTGTGTACCCTCGAAATATCACAAATTTGATCCAAGTTTCATGCATATTGGTTAGAATGCTGTTCTCCTTGAAATCTAGGCCAATGTGGACAAGGGTCATGTGGGGTCAAAAACTAGGTCATTAGGGCAAATCTTAGAAATAACCTTGTGTTCGGTCCTGAGATCACAGTTTTTGATCCAATTTTCATGAAACCTGGTCAGAATGTTGTTCTCCATAAAATCCATACCAAGTTTAAAACTGGGTTATGTGGTGTCAACAACTAGGGCACTAGGTCAAATCTTAGAAAAACCTTGTGTGCACTCCAGAGGTTGCCGTATTGATCCATTCTTAATGAAATATAGTAAGAATGTAAGTTGTATTGATACCTATACCAATGTGCAACAGGTGAGCGACCTAGGGCCCTTGGGGCCCTTTTGTTATACATGGCGTGATTATTGGATAATTGGTTTGCTTTAACCAATGAAATTTCGTCACTAGTAAACGGTGTTAGGGTACATATTTATACTTCTCAGAGAAGTATTTTGTCTCTATACATAAATAAGTACTAAATATTTAGAGATAATTATTTTTGAACACATTCAAATGGACGAGGTAATAATGCTTACCACAATCAGGCATAATAAGTATTTAAGCATGAAATGTCAATATTATGCAATATATAAAATTAAATTAATATTTTAAAGTATGGCACTTTAAAGTTAAAGTATGCATTTAATAATGGAGTGTGTCACTTTAAAATTAAATTAACACATTAAATGTTAATGTATATTAGTTATTTTGAAAATCACAAAGTTATATTGTCAACATATGAAATAGTTACTAAAGTTATCTTGTTTAAATAATAAAAAGATACTTAAAAGCAGCAGCACCTTTATCCTTAACTATTGTTCTACACGTTTTAGTACATGTACCAGAACATGTATAAGATGTATTTATTTTGGCCGTATCAAATGTGACCAAGTCATGAGAAGGAAAATGACCAGGGAAGACAACTTTTGTAAACTCGTTTCAAAATAATTAAACATACTTACCTCTCTTCGTATCTACTTTTTCTAAATTTCTACTTTCACAACAACTTTGAAGCCATGGCTCCCTATCTCGGGGAGGGCAGGATAGCGGAGTATATCCTGGCACTCACCTGTCAGTGCGGTGTGTTGGTTACGCGCCAAAGAAGCGGACAAATAATGCTGTTACATTTCACTGGTTTAGGATGGGAAAACAATTATAACACTTCTTGCAAATGTATATTTCTGTATGATGAAGAGGTCCAGAACCGAGTAACGAGCCGAGTGTTTACCAAACTGGCTGATGTTCTGATTATATTTCTTATTGTTTTTGCAAAGGGAGATAAACGCTCCATGTAGTTTTGTTCGGTACGTAAGAGTTACGTTTCTTGCGTTGTTCGGCTCACCTCGGTCTCATGTCGTCACATGGTAAATTGTTGTTTGCTTTTCTTGCAAATTAAGATGTTGCACACTCTGTAAGTCGTTAATTATATATGCATTAGTTTATTGTTTAATGTAATGTATGTATGTTTCACTATAGTGTGTTATATATGGAGGATATTGCGTGAGTGTCTTTGATGAACAAGTTGAATAGAATGATGCGAGGCTCCGGCGGGCATTTTGTCAATTTTGTGCAAAGAGTTTTGTTAAGATTCAGTTTGGAAGTTCGCAAGTGTAGTGTTCTTTTAATCATGTTGGCTTTTCCGGCCGAAAGGGCTGCTTTCTTTGTCTGTTGCAGACGCGCCGGTTCGACGGCGTCGCATGTGCTTTGAATGACGTCACGTGACTCACGTCAAAGCTTTATTGTGCTGGTGTGGTGGCTTTGTTGCACTCCTGCGACGTCAAACATGTCATGAATGTTTGTTTATTTTGATTATTTGGTATTTAGTTGTTTTCTTTTTCTATTTGTAGTTTTTCACCTCACTCTAGACGTATCAACATGGCTATAAATAAAGATATGAAAAATGGTGACATTGTCTGTGTGATTTCGTTAGTAGGATATATATGCCCTATATTGTGCTAACCACAATCCTGCGACAGTACAGTGGAAAAAAGAGTATATCCTCATCTTGGACTTGGACTTGAAATTGCAGGCGCAATGGAACACAGTAAAGGCAGATCAACAGCGAAGTCGGTAACTTCCAGAGGATCTAGAGCTTCAGGCTCTCGTGCATCAGTCTATTCAGAAAGGCGTGCTATCGCGGAAGCCGCACGTGTTCGGCTGGAATATGCAAAGTTGGAATTTGACATGAAAAAGAAAATCGCATCCGCGGAAGAGCATCAGCGAATAACCGATGCAAGAACTAAAAGACTCAAAGAAGAATTCATTGCAGAAATTGGTTTGCTAGAACATAAGAAAGAGGCTGTGGCTGCTGAGGCTGAAGCCTCGTGTTTGGAACAATATACTACATTAAGTGAAGCTCCTTCTAGTGAAATAAGTGACTTAGGCATACCTTGTCAGGACCCTAATGAACGGTCAGGAGAGTATATTCAGAATCTATCCAATCAGGATCCTACTGAACGGTCGGGGGAGTATATTCAGAATTTATCCAATCACGAAAGTGAAGTTCCCAATATACAGAATAACATTCAAAATGATCGAAATAATAGCACTGACATATTGACAAGTTTCTTATTAAGAAAGGACTTAATGCCTCAAAGGCTCAGTAAATTCAATGATAAGCCACAATCATTTGGTGTGTGGAAGTCGACCTTCCAGAGTGTAACAAATGAACTGAGGGTTACTCCCTTTGAAGAGATTGATCTTTTAGTTAACCATTTGGGTGCTGAATCACAAAAGTGGGCCGAAAGCTTGCGAGCCTCTAATCCTTCCAATCCTGAACGGGGTCTAGAGCTCATTTGGGAGAGACTTAATGAGTGCTACGGTTCTCCGGAGAAAATTGAATTCTCACTCAAAAGTAGAATTGAACAGTTTCCTGTGTTATCTAACAAAGATAATAACAAATTGTACGAATTAAGTGATTTGTTACTCGAACTTGAATCTGTGAAGTCAGACAGTAAATTTTGTAGTCAATTCGCCGTTTATGACTCATCATCTGGTGTTAACACCATTGTACGTAAATTACCTTATAACTTACAGCAAAAGTGGATTTCGACTGCATCTAAGTACAAAAATGAATATGGTGTCACTTTTCCTCCGTTTTGTACGTGAAATGTCTAAAGTTCGGAATGACCCTGCTTTCCAGCTTGAACAATCTCCTGCTAACCATTCGTCAGTTAGACAGAAAGTTGTGGCTAATACTGGAACAATAAATACTCGTAAAACTGTTTGCGACAGTAAGGACAGTAGTGAAAGCCTTGATTGTCCTATTCACAACTCAAAAACACATTGCCTTACGGAATGCAAAACATTTGCAAAGAAAACGTGGGAAGAACGTCGGGAGTTCTTGAAAGGGAAAGGACTATGTTTTAAGTGTTGGCTGTCTAGGGATCATTTGGCGGCCCAGTGTCCTTCTAGAACCAGCAAGGATAACGTTTCGTCTAAGTGTACATCATTGTGTGGCCAAAACTTTCAAGGTCGTTCATGCGGAAAAATTGTTCCTGTTGATGTGACTGGTTCTGGCAAGACTATGCGTATATATGCAATTTTGGACGACCAAAGTAATCGCTCATTAATTGGCCCAGAACTTTGTGAACAATTAAACATTACTGGTGAAGTTGCAGATTACACTATGTTTTCATGTTCAGGTAGTACCCTCATGGCGGGGAGGCGTGTTTCAGGGTTAAGCATTTCTTCACTAGATGGTTCTGTGAACTTTAAGTTACCTACATTGATTGAGTGTGACGCTATTCCACAGGATATTTCAGAAATTCCTACACCGGAAGTTGCACTCGGCTTTCCACATTTGAAGAAAATCGCTTCTTCGATTCCACCACTTGAACGCAACTGTAGTATTCAGTTGCTGATAGGGCGAGACCTACCTGCTGCCCATCATGTTATGGACCAAATCATCGGACCAAGAGAATCACCGTTCGCCGTACACCTTCCCTTAGGTTGGGTCGTTATTGGTGAGATATGTCTCGGCCGAGTTCACAAGCCGAACTCTGTGCGTACGTACTTTACTGACATACAATTGAACAAACGTAGTACTATATTTGAACCTTGTAATTCTTACCTATCAGTGAAGGAACCAACTTTCTTTGGTGATAATATCTTCAGGAAATTCTCTGATGACAATAAAGTGGGTATGTCAGCGGAAGACAGAGACTTCCTCCGAGTTATGGATCAGGAATTCAAAATGGACGATTCTGGACTGTGGATGGCGCCATTGCCATTTAAGTCGACCAGACCCTTGCTTCCAGATAATCGAGTTCAAGCATTCAAGCGTGCAGTAATGCTAAAGAGGAGTCTTGAAAAGGATCCTAGGAAATGTCAGCATCTCGTCAAGTTTATGGAGAAGATATTCCGCAGTGGAGCAGCTGAATTAGCCCCAGATATAACCGACGTTGGAAAGGAGTTATGGTACTTACCACTGTTTGGGGTCTACCATCCCAAGAAGCGTGATCAGATAAGGGGTGTGTTTGACTCTTCGGTAATCTACCAAGGCAAGTCCCTCAACGAAGTACTGGTTTCTGGCCCAAATTTGACCAACAGTCTTCTTGGGGTCTTACTCCGCTTTCGCAGAGATAAATACGCCATTTCTGCAGACATTGAGCAAATGTTTTATCGTTTTCTAGTTAACACTGAACAAAGAGACTTCTTGCGTTTTTTCTGGTTTGAGAACAATAACCCAGAGCGCCCATTGTCTATATTTCGTATGCGTGTACATGTGTTCGGGAACAAACCTTCTCCAGCTGTCGCGACGTACGGTCTACGTAGATCAGTCCAGACTGCAGACCCGGATGTACAACAATTCGTAGCTATAGACTTTTATGTGGATGATGCCTTAACATCAAGACCGTCACGGGATGAAGCGATCAGCTTACTGAAGCGAACTAGGAAGACACTGAATGAGAACGGTAATATTCACCTACATAAAATAGCGTCAAATGACGTTGAAATTATGAATTACTTCCCGAAGGAAGAACTCAATTCGAACTTGAAAGATTTAGATATGGACAATACGCTCCCAGCGCAACAAAGTTTGGGTCTTACATGGGATCTCGACTGTGACATGTTTATTTTCAATGCGCCTAGTGTCAACAGGCCATTTACCAGACGCGGACTCTTGTCAACAATGAACAGTGTCTTTGATCCTATGGGATTTGTCGCGCCATTCTCTATTTGTGGCAAAATCTTACTCCGCGAAGCTTGCTCCACAAGTGGAAGTTCATGGGATGATCCATTACCGGCAACAATCCTTGAGAACTGGGTGAAATGGAAAAACAATCTTCAACAGTTGAATGGGTATAAAATTCCCAGAATGTACATTTCAGATTCATTGAGTTCAGTTCAAAACATTTGTGTTCATGTATATTCAGATGCATCTGAGAGTGCGATTGCTGCTGTGGCTTATGTCGTCTTAGACTCGCCGAACAATGATCGCATCGGGTTTATTATGGGAAAAGCGAAACTTGCACCTCAGAACGGTCATAGTATTCCAAGACTTGAGCTGTGCGCGGCAGTTCTGGCTACCGAGGTCAGCTCTGTTATCTCAGAACAGTTAGATATTCCTTCATCAGCATTTAAGTTCTTCAGTGACAGCAAGGTTGTGTTAGGATACATTCATAACAGGACGCGTCGGTTTTACACTTACGTGAGCAACAGGGTCGCTCAGATTTGTGCATTCTCACAGCCAGAACAATGGAACTATATCTCTACCGAGATCAACCCAGCTGACGCAGCTACCAGAATGTCACAGGAGAACGTTAGAACATTGCTGGATAAGTGGCTTTTAGGGCCTTCATACTTTCGTGTGGATCATGCATTTGCTCCACATGTGGAAGATTTTCCTATTCAGGATGGAGATGTTGAGATTCGACCAGAGATAATTGTTAAATCAACCAAATTGCGGTTCCGCCCAGTTATAAGTGCGCGATTAGAGCGGTTTTCTTCGTGGAACAATTTGATGGCCGCCTTTGGTATTCTCATTCATATTGTCAAAACAGATTAATAAACTTCCGGTTGATCCGTATGGCCGCACGTGTGAAGAAATGTTAAAAATGTAGTTTTACTCGCGTATTTTGTAAGCTAGAATGAACAAGGTAATCATATAGACTAATTTGTCATAAGTGACTAACAAAATCCAAACTTGAAAGTTCCCCACGGCCCAGTTTTTGTACCCGGTGAGGAGATAAACATTGTCCGGATACTAGTATTGTCCGAATTTGTAGACAGAATAAATAATGGGTCCGAAGAAAAAAGACTATTATGCAGTAGCGAAGGGGAGAACTTTAGGCATTTTTAGAGAATGGAGTCAATGTGAAGACAGTGTTAACAAATATAATAATGCTGTATTTAAGGGTTTTGTATCAATAGATGCAGCTATTCATTTCCTGGTGGCATCGAATGCATTTAGTGCAAATGAATGCTGTGACATTCCTGTATATGAGGACAAAGAATCGGTGCACAGTGTAAAATATACTGAACATACATGCTACAGGGACCCATCTGGGCAGTTTAGTGTAGTCAGCGAAGAAACATTGGTAAAAACTGAGTCTGGGGAAATGTCTGATGAAACGCAAGTTAAAGGCTTTGTAGAGAAAAAAACAACACTAACAAGTGAACTGCCACCATTGGTGGGTTCTAACACAAACAAAGAGCCAGTGTATGTAGATGTTTGCCCAAACTGTAGTATGCCGTCCACAACAGAAACTATTCAGTGTAATAAATGTCAGAATTGGGTACATTTCAAATGTTCTGAGTTGCCAGTGTACCAATTAGTTGTATTTGATACCACCACCAGGAAATACACATGTAAAAACTGTGTCCTACAAACGGCCAACAAGAAAATGGTTGAACATTTATATAGGTTGATTGAAGGCTCAGAAATTGATACAGAGTCTTTACATCAAGAAACATTGGTAAAACATGACACCCATTCAAAGTATGTGCAAACTGAAAAACCAACTGTGCATATTCATACTGAAAAACTTGATAACATTGATATACTACCCATAAATGTTGAATCTAAAAGTCATGAAGACTCATCTATAAACACCAACGAATTGTTGGAGGCTGGATTTATAAGACTAGCAGATCACATCTGTAACGTCAGCAAACAGTTTGAAGTGCAAGTTCAGTCATTCTCTGAGATGCGAAAGGTGTGTGAAAAGTCAACTTTGAAATCAAATTCTGAACTTGACCCTAATAGAGAGGGTGTTGTGAAAAAAACTGAACTTTAACAGTACAAAACCAAGAGTGTAGATCTAGAGAAACAAGTAGAAAAACTAAAGTCAAGAAATGGTGAAATGCAGAAGACAATTCATAACTCTGTACTAGAAAATGAACTTAAGACTGCCAGACTTCAAGCAGACATTACCATTATAAAAACTAAGTATGAAACCTCAGAAAAATGTCTGAAGACAGTGGAAAATGAACTTACTTGTCTACAGGAGCGATACACTATAAAATGCCAGGAACTTGTAAAGAAGGACAAGGATATGATGTCAATAAAAGAAAACATTAGTAAACTTCAGGATGAAATCATAAGCCTGAAACTACACGCCTGTAGAGAGGTGAATTTGAATAATGAAACGGGAAATCAGAATCATACCCAGAGGCCAATACCACATGATCATGTTGGTGCCAATACTCATATTCAAAAGCCTATACCTAATGATCATGATAGTCATCTATTCAAACATGGTAACCAACATAGAGATCAAACTATAACAACAGAGACCCCAAGGAAACAACTGCAACACACTACACAACCTAAGGCAACGGAAGAAGATAGACCCCCTCAACATCCGGTTACCAGAGAACAGGGTCGTAACTTCAAGAAGAAAAAGCAAGTGTTACTTGTCGGCACCTCTAATACAAAATTCTTGAGTGCTAAATTTATAGCTGGAAGTGATAAATATGTTCAAACAGTGATCAAATACAGTGCTAAAGATGCCACTGATTACATCAAAAATTTCAACGGTAATGAACCTGACGCCACGGTATTCCAAGTCACGTGTAACGATATTGAGAAACATGATAATCAAGAAGTGGTTAATCATCTGAATTAGTTAGTTCAATCAACTTCAGAGAAATTTGTTGGGAAAAAAATAGTCATTTCACTTCCACTGCCGCAGAAAGACCCCAAGATTAACAACAAAGTTAGAAAACTTACTTCAAACATCACCAACAAATTCAGTGATCACCAGCTGGTGGTGCTCAGTGATAACAGTAACCTAACTCATAGGGGTCAGCCTTTGGAAGGCATCATGTTTGACGAAAAACATTTGTCAAAATGGGGCACCAACCTCCTTGCAAGAAATCTAAAGGAGGAGTTGGATGCCATCTTCACTTAGTATAAATATATTTGTATGGAGCCTCTGGTACCTTTTTGCACATTATAGAAGGCTACAGATCATAGATATAAAGTAAACCTGCTACATCTTTAACTCAATTGTAGTTTTTGCGCAAGCATTGGGTACTTTTTGTAAGACAAGTAATTTAAATTTCATATATTAAACAATCTTTTAATAAACCTTTAATACAACTACAAATGTATAATATATATCACTTTTTTCATGCATTATTCCCAGTGAACAATTACTCATAACTATAGGTACAAACAATGTACACTTAATAGCCACCTAAAGTATGATCTTCATATTTGTTTTGGAGTAATAATTATTCATGTATGTTTTATTATATTGTGTGAAAAAACGGTACCAAGTCTAACTTTATGTGCGTATATATGATGTGCGGTAGTTCACATTTGTTCTAGATATTATTATGATGTGCGTATATATGATGTGCGGTAGTTCACATTTGTTCTAGTTTGTTCTAGATATTATTATGATGTGCGGTAGTTCACATTTGTTTTAGTTTGTTCTAGATATTATTATGATGTGCGTATATATGATGTGCGGTAGTTCACATTTGTTCTAGATATTATTATGATGTGCGTATATATGATGTGCAGTAGTTCACATTTGTTCTAGTTTGTTCTAGATATTATTATGATGTGCGGTAGTTCACATTCGTTCTAGTTTGTTCTAGATAGTATTATGATGTGCGTATATATGATGTGCAGTAGTTCACATTTGTTCTAGATATTATTATGATGTGCGTATATATGATGTGCAGTAGTTCACATTTGTTCTAGTTTGTTCTAGATATTATTATGATGTGCGTATATATGATGTGCGGTAGTTCACATTTGTTCTAGTTTGTTCTAGATATTAATATGATGTGCGGTAGTTCACATTTGTTATTACAATGCACGTATATTTTATATGTGATAATTCACATTTGTTATAGTAATTACAATATACGTATGTGCTCTTTACAATAATTCATATTCGTTCTAGTTATTACATTATATGCGATAATTCACATTTGTTATAGTTATAATAATACCAATATAAGTATATATATTATATGCAAAAATTCAGAAAATGGCAGCCTTACGTAGACGCAGCATTAATATTGGTTGTTGGAACATAAATGGATTGAAAGAAAAGTACAATGACATGTCTCTCATAGATAGTATTAAGACGCATGATATTATTTGTTTACAAGAAACAAAATGTGTAGATGTATGTAAGTTTGTTATACCTGAATATTACTCTTACATGTTAAATAGACCGAAGGAAGATAAATACCCAGTTTCTGGGGGTATGCTTTTGTTCATTAAAAAATCATTAAAGAGTGGCATATCCATTCTTAAGAACACATGTAGCGAAGTTCAATGGCTGAAATTGTCAAAAGAATATTTCTCTATTGATAAGCACATATTTTTATGTTTTACATATTTAGCTCCGGCTAACTCATCATACACTCTTCGACATGGTTTAGATATAATGTCCGTATTAGAAAAAGATATTAAAGACTACAGCACCATGGGTGATATAATGATTAATGGTGACATGAACGCCAGGATTGGCAAGGATTCAAATTATGTGGATAATAACAATGCTTACATAAATGTACCACATTATCTTAGTCATAATAAGCTAAAACGTCATAGTTGTGATATTGTATGTAACTCACGTGGTAGAGAATTGATTGATTTGTGTATATCTGCAAATTTACATATTTTAAATGGTCAAACCTTTGGAGACCTTTTAGGTAAATATACATGTTTTCAGTATAATGGGAACAGTGTGGTGGATTATTGTGTTGTATCTGATAAATTGGTAGATAATATTCTGTACTTCCATGTATATGATCACAACCCATTATTGAGTGATCATTCTAGAATAAGTGTCAGGCTCTATGCTTTTTTTCAAGAGAATATTGATAACTCTGACCACATAAATATACCGGCTACATATCAGTGGGGTCCTGAATCGCCATTATTGTTTACAACAGCACTAAGTAGTCAGGATGTACAACTAAAAATTAAACATTTTTCAGAATCCTGTGTTATTAAAGATTTATCTGATTGCAATATTGATCATTTAGTCACAGAATTTAACAACATTATTTATACTGCATGTAATAAATCTTTGAAAAAAAAGAAAGTTTCTAAAGCAAAAAAGAAGCTGAAGAAAAAATGGTTTGACATTGATCTGGATAGGATGCATTATCAACTGAAACAAAAAAGTCAAGCTTATTCTAAAAATCCCACAAATCCAATTATTAGAGGCAATTTTTATAAATTTAGGAAGTTCTATAGTAAATGTTGCAAAAGGAAGAAAAAACAGTTTCAGCAAAGAATAGTGACTCAATTAGATAACCTATATGAAAGTGATCCAAATCAATACTGGTCATTGGTTAAAGACCTTAAAGATGAAAATAACGATTCAACAGACCCTTCTTTAAATATATCGGCTGATAAATGGAAGTCCTACTTCTCAGAATTATTTAGTATGAAAAAACAGTTTGAAAGTAGAAACCAGTATTTTGAATCTTTACTCACCAAATCTGAATCCACTGGAACTTTTACCAATTTAGACTTTAGAATTGAAGAAAAAGAAATTAAAGAGGCTGTTCGTAAATTAAAGAATAAAAAAGCAACTGGGCTAGACTGCATTTCAAATGAAATGATTAAAACCGGTTATAAGGACCTAAGACTATGCCTATTGAAAATGTTTAACTCAATTCTTTCTTCTGGGCAATATCCCAATCAGTGGAAAGTTGGCTATATTAAACCGTTACATAAGGGAGACGACCCAAATGATCCGTCTAACTATAGAGGGGTGTCTATTATGTCGTGCCTTTCAAAAATATTTAACAGCATACTTAACACAAGGCTTCAGAGTTATTTTGACAGCAATAAAATTATAGATCAGGCTCAGATAGGATTTCAGCCAAAAACAAGAACATCTGATCACATGTTCATTTTACGAACCTTAACAGAGAAATATTTAAATCACGGTTCCAAACTACATGCTTGTTTTGTGGATTTTGCAAAAGCGTTTGACTGTGTGATTCATTCAGCACTCTTCTGTAAGCTAAAGGCATCGGGTGTGTCTGGACCATTTTATAATATAGTAAAAAGTATGTATTCTGAAAATAAAATGCATGTTAGACTTGGCAATTCCCTTAGTCAACCCTTTACCCCAGAAATAGGCGTAAGACAAGGAGACAATTTAAGCCCAAATTTATTTAAATTATTCATAAATGATCTAACCTCTTGTTTTGATATTGATGATGATCCAGTTACATTGGGAA
This sequence comes from Spisula subtruncata, assembly GCA_963678985.1. Lineage (NCBI taxonomy): Eukaryota > Metazoa > Mollusca > Bivalvia > Venerida > Mactridae > Spisula > Spisula subtruncata. The sequence continues at coordinate 6,198,685 of OY787671.1, forward strand.
ATATGCGATTTAATTGTTTACTGTATGCGGATGATGTTGTTCTTTTGTCAACTAGTGAGAAAGGATTGCAAAGTTGTTTAAATAAGCTTAAAACATTCAGTGATAATTTTGGCCTTACTGTCAATTTAAGGAAAACTAACATTATGACCTTTAGCAAAGGTGGCAGAATGTCAAAGGTCAGATACATATATAACAATATGGAAATTAAACATGTTAATACATACAAATATTTGGGTATACTGTTTTCAGCCACAGGTAGTTTTAGTGACTGTAAAAAGGATTTGTATAAAAGAGCCTTAAAGGCCAATTTTAAATTGGGCAAATGTTTTGGTGGTCTTAACTCGGATGTTGGTACAATGCTACATCTTTTTGATCATACAGTGAAACCTGTTCTATTATATGCCAGTGAAATCTGGGGAACTATAAATACTAGCTCAGCAAAACTTAATAAAGCAAATTTCAGTTTATTTGATAGCCTAAGTGATTTGCCATGTGAAAAGTTGCATATGAAGTTCATGAAATACATTACAGGTGTTCACAAAAAAGCATGCAACGATGGTGTAAGCGGTGAACTAGGCAGGTTTCCGTTGTATTTTGACTGTATTATCAGTTGTATTAAATACTTTACTAGAATGATTAAGTCAGACGTTAGTGAACTCTTGTCAAATGCTTTTATTGAAAGTGACTCTTTATATAGAAATAAGAAAAATAGTTGGTTATCAAATATATACTTCATACTGAAACACTTAAATATCAATGAAAACTGCTATAATGACAAAAATTTGCACATTATTGTGAAAAGAAAGCTTATAAGTAAATACAAAATAAGATTTATTGAGAAGTTACAAAACGCATTACAGACTGGAAGCGGCAAGCTTCGTACTTATGCATTATTTAAAAAGAATTTTTGCAGAGAACCATATTTTGCTATTCTTAAAGATAAAAATGTTAGAACTTGCTTCACTAACTTTAGAATAAGTTCGCATAAACTGCAAATTGAAGTAGGAAGATATAAGAATATTGAATCAGAAAAACGTTTATGTCAAATCTGTAAAACAGGACATGTTGAAGACGAGCTCCACTTTGTTACAGTCTGTAATGCATATTCTAGTCTTCGTGACAGGTTATATAGCAAACTAAATCACCTAAATGTGCATTTTCTAAGTATGTCTGGCAAAAATAAATTCACCTGGCTTATGTGCAATGAGAACACTAACATCATTCACCTGTTTGCTGATTTCCTTCATGATTGTTATATTCTGAGATCTGCTTTATAGTATAAAGCTACTGTTTTGTGTATGTCAGTTTACACTTTGTACTGGCAGCTAAAACATCCTTGGAGAGAGACAGTGTTGTTGTTACTGTTTTTTGTTTGAGTCGTAATGTGTATATGCTTAGCAAATTTTCTTGTTGGTCAGTTTTCAAACCCATTTTTTTTTTTTTTTTTTTTTTTTTTTTTATAACATCTCTTAACTAAACAGCATGTTGCAGTAAAACTTTGCCACATGCTTGAATAGTGGTCTATTGTCCACATAAAACTATATCAGGTTTATATTGCATTTAATGTTATCGTTATGTGATTTCTGGTTTTGAGGCTGGTTGTTTATTAGATTCTATGAATATTTTTATGACTATACTATAATATTTGGTAATATGTTGAGTGGCCGGTTGGGAATTTTGCTCAGTGTATGCACAAGACTATAAAAGGTAAATTGTTATTTGTATGTACTTTTTTTTTTTTTTTAATGATTATTTTCTCTACATTATTAATCTTAAGTTAATCATATTTCCCATCATAATAAATGATCAAAATTCTCGTTTTATTGGGGGGGGGGTATCATGTGTATATACATGTATAACTATTTTTTCTATTTTTCAAGTGCATAATGGGAGATGTGATTATTAAGACCGAAAGCTTTATTTATTTGTGTTATAAAAATCAGAATCAAGCCTTATTTATTTTAGAAAATCTTGGTTGTTATTATAATTGTTATTATTTCAATACATTCTGTTTTATCTGTAATTAACATGTCACATAATATGACCCATGATTGGAAAATAAACTTTATCTTATCTTATCTATATCTTATCTTATGCCGGCAAACAGCGAGAAGAATGTGTTGGATGGCATCTGTGTTGAGACAGTGAGTCTCCGGCATCGCGTGACATCGCGTATCAATTCATTTTGTCTGAACTACAGATGAAACATTATTCGGTAGAAATACATGCGTTAAAAGCACATAGACTTATTCCTAAGAATAGTTCAATATTGAAATTATCGCCTTACCTGGACAAATCGGGCATCTTGAGGCTTGGTGAACGTCTGCGCCATGCAGGGAAGGAGCTTGGCATAGCATCTGTGAACCCCATCATTGTTCCTAAGGGTCATGTAGCTATGCTGCTAGCTCGACACTACCATGAACAGACCTCACATCAAGGGCGTCACATTACTGAAGGGGCGATTCGTTCTAATGGACTCTGGATAATTGGTGCCAAAAGATTAGTGTGTTCTATAATCCACAAATGTGTCACATGTAATAAGCTTCGAGGCACTCTGTTACAGCAGAAGATGGCAGACTTACCTAAGGACAGACTTTCACCAGGGCCTCCTTTCACATCTGTCGGCGTTGATGTGTTTGGTCACTGGGAAATTATCACTCGTAAAACCCGCGGTGGTGCCGCTAACAGTAAACGTTGGGCAGTTATGTTCACATGTCTGACAACACGCGCAGCTCACATAGAGGTATTGGAGGACATGAGCGCTTCGTGTTTTATAAATGCGCTCCGACGATTCATTTCCATTCGTGGACCGGTCAGTGTTATTCGTTCCGATCGTGGAACAAATTTTATTAGTGCTGCTGATTGCATCAATGCTCACGTGGTTAATGTGGAAGACAAAACTGTGAAAAGATATCTAGACAGCAACGGTATCACTTGGTATTTCAATCCACCACACGCCTCACACATGGGAGGAGTTTGGGAGCGTGCCATAGGAGTTGCGCGGAGAATCTTAGACAGTATGCTATTGAACAATCCTCAGAGGAATCTTACTCATGAAGTATTGTGTACTTTCATGGCAGAAGTGACTGCCATAATGAACTCTCGTCCTATTGTACCTGTTGATACGGACACTCGAGACCCTCTGATATTGTCTCCAAATCTGTTACTTACTCAGAAGCAAGGGGGAATAACTGCTCCACCAGTGGAGTTGAGTTTGAAGGATGGTTATACATCACAGTGGAAGTTGGTCCAGATACTCTCAGACACTTTCTGGAAGCAATGGAGGGAGAGGTACCTTGACCAGCTTCAAAACAGACGGAAGTGGCAAACCGAATATCCCAACCTGAAGAAGGGTGACGTTGTACTTCTTCGAGACAAAGCCCAGCACCGTAATAGCTGGCCCATGGCGATTGTAGAAGAACCTATATCTAGTGATGACACTTTGGTTAGGAAGGCGACAGTTCGATACCTGAAGGATGATCGAATGGTAACCTACACCCGACCTATTAGTGAAATGGTGCTATTGTTACATGACTAACATTTGAACGTTTTGTGACATTTGTAAGAGGTCCCCAGTAGAGGATATGGTGTTCAGAGACATGTATTCTTTAGATGTTAGTGATTGTGTGATCTTAATAAGACTGTTGTGAAAACGTTCTGTTTTATTTGAATGCCAATTTGTGTATTGATTTTTTGCATTGATGTCACAACTTTGTGTATTGATTTGTTTTAAGGTTGCAGAACTTTCGCGTATTGATTTGTATTATGGTCGCACCTTTATATTGATTCATTGCATTTATGTCGGTTGCGTATTGATTTTTTGCATTGATGTCAGTTGTTTATTAATTCATTTTATTAATGCCTTCTTCTGTATATTGCATAATAAGTTTACTTGATGTACTTGTCGCTTATATGGTTATATCTTTAAGATATAAGACGGGGAGTGTTCTGATTATATTTCTTATTGTTTTTGCAAAGGGAGATAAACGCTCCATGTAGTTTTGTTCGGTACGTAAGAGTTACGTTTCTTGCGTTGTTCGGCTCACCTCGGTCTCATGTCGTCACATGGTAAATTGTTGTTTGCTTTTCTTGCAAATTAAGATGTTGCACACTCTGTAAGTCGTTAATTATATATGCATTAGTTTATTGTTTAATGTAATGTATGTATGTTTCACTATAGTGTGTTATATATGGAGGATATTGCGTGAGTGTCTTTGATGAACAAGTTGAATAGAATGATGCGAGGCTCCGGTGGGCATTTTGTCAATTTTGTGCAAAGAGTTTTGTTAAGATTCAGTTTGGAAGTTCGCAAGTGTAGTGTTCTTTTAATCATGTTGGCTTTTCCGGCCGAAAGGGCTGCTTTCTTTGTCTGTTGCAGACGCGCCGGTTCGACGGCGTCGCATGTGCTTTGAATGACGTCACGTGACTCACGTCAAAGCTTTATTGTGCTGGTGTGGTGGCTTTGTTGCACTCCTGCGACGTCAAACATGTCATGAATGTTTGTTTATTTTGATTATTTGGTATTTAGTTGTTTTCTTTTTCTATTTGTAGTTTTTCACCTCACTCTAGACGTATCAACATGGCTATAAATAAAGATATGAAAAATGGTGACATTGTCTGTGTGATTTCGTTAGTAGGATATATATGCCCTATATTGTGCTAACCACAATCCTGCGACAGTACAGCTGACATACGGGCAACGTTACTGTTTACTATTTATCAATGGGGCGGGGAATGCTAGCGTCTTTTCGACTGTTGTGTTATATTTATGTTACAGATATTAAGCTTTGTCAATAATCTGTATATCATTCTTGATCTTGATCTTGATACATTGAGAATAGTCCAAAGTGAAAACAAAACAACATGCCTCAATGATATAATTGGTAGAGTTTATTTTAGTTTATTTTAGTTTATTGTCTGTTCAATAACAACAAACATTATAAACAGGTATACAAGTAAAATATAGATATACTTCTTGCTATAATTATGGCCCTTCAATTATAAACGAGATAAGACATAAATGTGTGAATGTTAAATACATATCACAATATCAATCAATGTTTAAAAATATGGAACGCTTCACGAATGTGCGTGTCATCATTAAGCATTAAGCCGTAAAAAGCAAAGTACACTGCAGTGACCGGTTGGTCAATTACCACTCAAATCACACAGTGTGCACATGGACATAGAAAGAAAACTATGAATTTTTACAAAAACAATTTTTTAGTTACCAATGATGAAGTAACCTGTGGGTGGGACGTTTGTTTGTTTGGACAAATAATATTTTGATAAATAAGTGTGACATAGTTAGTTTAATAATATATTTAAATTCAACATAAATTTTATACATTCAGAAATCCAGTTTTACCTTCCAATAGTTTCGTGTAAAAATGTCTTCAGGCAAATACGCAAAACGTGTATGATTATTTTGTAATAGCGAACGTGATCGTCAAATCAATAAATTGTAAACAGTTTGGTTTGAAAACATTGAAGGGAAGTATGGGCAAGTACTCATGATGAATCACACGCGTTAAACTTGAGGTTGGTTGTTAATAGTCAAACTTGGAGGTCCTAAACATTTAGTCATGGCCCCCATATTTTGGATAAAAACTTGCCATGATTGACAATTTATGTGTTCTCGCTTCCTTTCCACAACACGATATCAACATAAATTCATCCTTATATTGTGGCTAAAAGTTGCTTTGATTGACCATTTAAGTTGCTTTACTTCCTTTAAACATAACGATCGGTAGAGCATCCCGTAATGTCCACTTTTAAATATCACAATTAGCTAAATGTATTTACATACTATAACATAAAGACAACTTGTATTTAAAATATTAGGAGGTTTGCCCTCGAAGTTTAAGAGTTTTGGACATTTAACGAACAATCCATTCTCGGCCAAATTTGTACGTTTAAAAGGGGGGTAGGGGTACAACAAATACAGAAACAGTGATTTTAGGCATATTTTATGCCTAAAAGCTACTTAAAACATACGACAGTAATATGCCATCAACATACCTATTACATCGCTAAATATAAAGAAATCAACCCATATTTCTTCAAAATGTATAGAATTTCTGTTTTGAAAATTATTTCATATTACATGAATATATAAACAGCAAGCAAACTACAGTAGTTTATTTATAGTTTAAAGTGTGGATGGGTAAAAAGATTAATTAAAATATTAAACTGGAAACATGTTTATACAACATAATTAAACAAATTTGGAGGCGAACTATTGTTCGAGAGGAACATGTCAGAAAAAGAGATAAAAAACACAATATCAAAAACAATTTTCTTAAAGATGTAATCCTATGCTGGACTAAAATACATTTAAAACAAAACAAAGACCAAGCCAGTAAGCTAAATGAAGTCCTCTGGAATAATCAACGGATAAATACAATTCACAACACATTTTCTAGAATAACAGGTACCGAAATGGAATTAAAAATATTAAACACGTATTCAATACAGATGAAAATAGATTTTGTACTTAAATAAAGCGCAAATATGATATACCAAATGCAGATCATCTTAGATTTGTAACATTGGTAAAGAGTATACCAACTCACTGGAAAGATGAGTACAATGTAAATAGTGTTGAAAACGAAGATAACGATCCACAGACACAATTAAACAGACTTAAAATTTGCAAAAATCCCACTAGATTTATATATAACACATGTCTTGAGCACGATCAACAAAACAAGACAAAGCTGAAACAAAATGGAATAAAGCCTTTAAGAACATTAACTGGAAAAACACATACAGGATACCAATTAGATCAACAATCGAATCGAAATTACGAGAATTTCAATATAAATTTCTAAAAAACTGTGTACCAACAAATCAATTCCTGCTCAAATGTGGTTATGCCGAATCAAGCACATGCTCATTCTGTAACATGTTTGTCGAAACAGTTGCACATTACTTCATTCTGGGAATGTCACGAAGTTCAACTGTTTTGGAATAAATGCACTTTATTTTTACAGCAAAATAATATAAATGTACGTCTAAGTCATCAAATAGTATCATTAGGATATAATGAGCCTACCAATTTTAATTCCATGCTAAACTACGTAATTATTCTTGGAAAGTACTATGTTTTCAAATGCAAACTGGGAAAGTCTCAACCATTGTTTCAAAATTTCGTTCAGTTTATAGAAGTACGAAACAATACTGAAACATATTTAGTGCTCATGAAAGGCAAGCTAGAATCGCACTATAAGAAATGGAAATTTATACGTATAGACAACAATACAACATGAATGATCAGGAACAAAATCCCCCTCTCTCCCCCTCTATCTCAATTCTATCATTTTCTTTTAACTCTTTACCTTATCTCATCTTCTCTATACCTACAAGATATACATAATCACTTACAACTCACAATCATAGAACAGAAAACAGAAAACAATAATGGAAACTTTTTATAAAAAACCAGTTTGGACAATTTGGGTTTTAATACTATAAAGTTTCACAAAAAGTGTCACATTTAGGAAACCCAATAATTGTTATACAGTTAAATACTTTTTACGATTATTATATTTTGTACAATATTATTACCATGTAAACAATTGCTAATAAACTGGGTAACCCAAATGGGTCCTCAAATAGAAAAATCCAATCTCGGCCAAATTTGTACGCTTGAAAAGGGGGGTAGGGGAACAGCAAATACATAAAAAGTGATGTCTTCGTCATATGTTATGCCTAAAGGCTATTTAAAACATACCTACAGTCATATGCCATCAAAACATTACAAAATATTACAAAAGCTATCAAGACAATTGAATATTTTCTAAAAAATAATGACTCTCTAGTTACGAACATGAGCATTTTTCCAATTCCACATGAAAATACATTCATCATTTGACTAAATTTCAACAAATATTACATTCTGGACATCGAATCAACACCTTTATTATTAAAAAAATCATATTTTAAACAAACTGTTTAAATTTCATGATATGTTTCCATGATAATTTTCGATATACAAGGGAAATAACTTTGACAGTGTACAAAATTAGAAAATTTTTGATGATAATCTGTGTCTGTTTTACAATAATGGCTTCAAAACTTTAAACTAAGAGAAATAATGTTACTCAATCAGTATAAGTAATAAACATATGCTATTTCAATAAAATATCAGACATTTAAAAGGACTGCGGTGAAATATATTTTAACAAGACTGCGTTCAATAAACGCTTATGCCCCCGAGGAAAGCCCTTTCCACAAGTCTTAAGTCCAAAATTAGGTCAAGGTGAAGGTCATAATGGAGTCGGGTGATACAGGCGTGTGGAGAGTGGTCATATACAACATCCATGCAAATTTGAAAGCTTTGAAGCAAGCCATATTAATGCTAGAAGAAACGGTCCATTTGGGTTAACCAACAATTTGGCCTTTCAAAAAGTCTAAGTCCAAAATTATGTCAAGGTGAAGGTCAAAATGGAGTCAGGTTATACAAGCGTGTGGAGAGTGTTCATATACAACATCCATGCAAGTTTGAAAGCTTTGTAGCAAGCCATATTAATGCTAGAAGAAACGGTCCATTTCGGTTAACCAGGCCGAACGAACGGACGGATTGGTGGACAATCACTATAATATTATGCCTCCCGATCTATCGATACGGGGGCGTAAAAATCAAGGGCAATAACTCTTTGTGAAACGTAATAAAACAAGTATTACATCGCTAAATATAAAGAAATCAATCCATATTTCTTCAAAATGTATAGAATTTCTGTTTTGAAAGTTATTTTATATTATATATAAACAGTATAAGCAATCTATAGTAGTATCTAACAAGATAATACCAGTCAGGAAGATCAGTAACTCTAGTAGTAAGGTAAAATCAGATATTTAATCAGGGACGAAATTCGGAATTATGCTAATTTTGCTAGTTCTCGAAAATAAATGTTGACAGTCTGATAAAAATGCATGTATCTTATTGTAATCTAGAATATGAATTCACAATCATAAAACATATTAAGTACTTGCTAAATTTGACCTTGCAAAAATATCACATTTTACAGTAGTGCATTTCAAATTTCCATCTGACTGGTAATTTAAACATTACACGGGAACTCATACTGTAACAATATATTATATAGTTTATTTATTCAAAATAAGTTGTGGCACAAGTTCATCAAGTACTTTTTTCACACTTGTCACCCTTGGAAAACCTTCATAGTTTTTCATAGTAAATATTTCATGGATACCATCCACACGAGATCGCCTATATTGATGGTTCTAAGGTGAGTTATGTTGAGTCCAGATCCAGAAATATGTTCTGCAGTGAATAGTTGACACACTCCAGATGCAACAATACAAGTAAGTGTTGGTAGATTCTTTTCTTTCTCTGTATTGAAGTTCATGGAGTTTAGAACATCCGCAGGAGGGTAGCTGTAAGCAAGAATTAATTCTTGTGAGGATAACTGTCTGTTTTGCATTACTTGCTCCGTGTAGTTGTGTTTTGTTGTTTCTGTTTTCTATGCACGGCTGGTAAAGTTGAGTACTGCCTTCTCCTGTCCGATTTCTTCATATCTTTTTTGGTTACAAGATGCTCCTGCCAGGGTGACTCTATTGGATAAAGTTTCTTAAAATGTATATGTAGTCATTCAATGTAAAAATAATTACTTGTATCGTTTTTAGTATCTTAATTGCAAATTAAAACTTTGGATTGGTTCCGTGTACTTTGATTCAATCGTCGAAAAATAGACAATTCTTATAATTTCGTAGCGTGTTATAGAACACTTTCGTATGAAAATGGACAGTTCGCATGTCCAATAAATCACAGAGAGAGTTTCTGTTAAAACTGAAGCGAAAAATGATCTAATGGATATGAAAGCATAATTGTTTTTCAGTTTCGTTGGGTACCCACAGTCGATCCCTCCGCTCCGCTACGAACAGACTGTGGGTATCCGACGATGTATATGTCTCGGTCACACAAACAAGACACACTAGTGTACTCGGTGGAAACGTGCTACTAGTATACGTGCTGGTAAGAGAAACGGGTACTTGTTGATAAAGTTTGATCACTATTCGCAAATAATGCACCAGTGAATTGAAACCATCCCCAGGGAAGGGTGTGATGTTTACATTTGCTTTTTCAAATCCCGGGTAAAGTCACTGCCCCCAGGGTCATGTAGAAGATGAAATGCAATAGAAAACTTTCCCTAGTCCTAAACTATCGAAATATAGCCAAAAGAAAAGACATGTACTCACCGGACGTACGGGGATCTAGAAAAGGTAAAACACGGTACTTTCTCCTAACCTTTCCTGGGTTGGTGGGGATTTTAATTACTAGTTACTGGTACATAGAGTGGCATTGAGATACATACTGCGTCAACAAATACAAAATCAAACAACATACAAACATACAATGTATACATTGATATGTTACTATTATTCAATTTATTCAAAGCTACCCTAACGTCGACCTTTTTATAACCGCACAATTTTATTGCGCCAGTACACAAAGAATTTTACTTAATTATCCATAAAGAGGCAAAGATCAGTGAGAAAATCGACAACATAATCCATGCGTGTCAATAAGTTATATACTGAAACGTTCGATTTAGGGCACACATTTTCGAAAATGTACAATATTAAATTTTCTTTCTGATGTGAACCGGATTATGATGTGATTTTTCATTCTAATCATTGAAGAATGATTAAACCGAAATAATAAATTTATTATTTTATAGGGTTTTACTTGCATGACTAACTGATGTGACGTTTAAAATACATTAATGATTGATCCACTTAAAGGTACACTGGGTGCGTCTGAAACAATTACAACAAACATAACATTAATTATTTAATCCTTTTTGCGCTGGTATTGGTTAAAACAGCCCTTTTGATAAAAGGTCTCAATTTTCTATGTAGAATAGTTACGTAAAAAACTAGTAAATTGCTGTTTTCGCTTTAAAACATGATTTATTTAAGTTGAGCATTGTGTATCTTGAAATAAATGTTGGCATTTACTGTGTGCATTGGCTGAAGCAGCTTCGCGGATCAATATACTCCGTATACTACGTGTGATATAAAGATTCGAACTTTTTATTGTCAAAAAGATTGACAATTGCAGTTTTAATGTGTTTATTGCTTCGACAAATGTGCAAGTAAACGTAAATTATATAAAAAAGACGCATAACGTGTCCTTAAAGTGGTGTTCTGGTTTAGTTTTGGAACATAAGTTTCGGAACGAGAAACATTTGAAGTTACTTTTAAAGAGGTGGTATCAGAAACAATACAAACGTTTCTGTTTCTTAATATTGTAATTTGAATGTGGCTTTAGATAAAAATTATATATTGTAATGAAACATTACAGAATAAGGTAATCATTGCAAAACCCTGAACATGTGTTTAATTGTTTTTATTTAAAACATGTTTCGTGTGGTTTCATAAATTTTCGTTTATACCCGTTGTAACTAGTATCCACGACTAATATAAAATGCACCATTACTTTTTAATTATTAAATATACAATGTGATGAGCAATAGTTTATGTTTATTCTCTAGCTTGTTTAAGACAATAGAGTTCTACAGTAACACTAACAACGAATAAACATTTCAATCGCACTTTTTAAGTAAAAAAACATTTTTTAAGTTTGAACTTATGTAGTGACAGCCTCTTTAAATGTGATATCTTACATCAACAAACGCAATAAAACATAATCGCATCTACTTTACAATGATTTCAAATACTGTTTAAATAAGTATTTGACAATTTAGCTGAAATATAAGTATTATATTTGATGATGCATGAATATAATTTTACATATCTTTTTTACGTTCATGATGTACGTACAGACATGATTTTTAAGATGTATGGGTTGCGGAGTTGTAGCTGCCAAGCAGTTTTATTGTCGTAACGTGTAACGTACTTGTAAAGCGTATTTCAACGTTTAACATTTTGAAATTGGACTACTGCCTGTGTGATGGAATATTTTCTACGCTTGGTTATCATTGCAACTCTCACAGCTGTAACAGGTAAATTGTAGGATTTTAATTGCACTTTTTTACGGTTTATTCTTCCAGAATAAAATGTATAGAATGCACGGACGCAGCTAAAGATTATGTATACATAGCGAGTACCCGTCCGTCTGCCAAACATACCAAAACTTTCAAGTTATTGACACTCAAATATTTTTGAACTCCATCAATGCATTTATTTAAAACTTTGGCGCTGGTTTGACCTAGCTTATCTTATTGACAAGGCTTCCACTTGGACTTACTCTTTTATTGAACATAATAATGTCATTTAGTTCATTTATACAACATGCTTTCTGTTTTGTTGTTGACATAATATTGTGGAAATTCTGCTTTAATTCGATTATGTTTATGCACCGGCATCTACTGGCGCAAAAGGCATATAGCGACTGTGCTGTTAGTTCGTCTGTTCCTCCGTCCGTTACAAAGATGTTGAAACTCAAATAATTTTTAACTCCACCAAAGTCCTGCTTTCAAACTTCCATCAACATTACATTACTAAAGTCATGTAACACTTTCAAACATTTCACTAACGGAATCATGGCCCCTGAATGACTTAGCGTTTTGTTACTGACATTTCACCGGGGTATAAGCGTTTACTGAACACAGTCTTGTTTAAAACGAATTTGTGATCTTACTTTTGTGGCTTTCTTATCTAAGCATGTTTGTCTGTTCCACAGTTAGATATTATGTCGTCTGTCGTGCTCATATCCCACTGTGTTTGTTTGTGCCTACATATTGACGTTTGTAGTTTCGAATGTGACCCACTATACTTCAGAATTTGTCACTTCGAAAATTTTGTATACACAATGTTCGACTAGTGACCAAGACCCTGGAATATATCTCTAGACTGCCACCCACTTAATCCGGCTTGAGAACCCCCGGTTCAACATGTGATGTTTGACTTTCCGTTTACAATGAATATGGCCATGTATGCAATATGAGCAGTTCTCAAAAGCTTACGAAGAAGCAGTGCTTCAAATACAAGCCTAACGTCACAACCGGTTCGATTATTTTATATTTATTTAGCTTTTTGGTTTAATTACTAGTATGTCTATATATGCAAATATATAACTCCATTAAGAAAAAGAGTATTTTTCTGGTTCGATGTTTTAAAAAGAATCTATAACTTTTTCTCTAATGATACCTTTGGGCTTTGTAAACATCCTTTTTATAGAACTAACAATACTTTTAGTATGTGTTCGACAAGAACGCGCATGTTGCGTTTTTTTTGTCTGTTTGCCCTTAATACATTCACCAGTTTCTACATCGAGGGCTTATACACCTAACATTACAATACCACTGGTGTTATTCTAGTCTTCTTTGTGAGTGTCGTTAAACTTTGGCCGTATTATCTAGCGCCCTGTGAAACCTTGTGAAAAATGGCTTGAAGTTGTAGACCGACGCTCAGGACAGTTTCACAGGGTGTTCACTAATACGGCCTAGCTACAGATAGAGATAATTTATGTTTTGGAAAGTTTAATATATTTTCCTCTCAACATGGCGAATGTTTCATTTAAAATGGTGAAGCTGCTTTTGTGAAACAAAGTTCGTCTTAGCACTGCTAACTTACGTGGTACTTTTACACTAGTTTAGATGTAATTACAATATATCAACGAATATTTTATCGATGACACTATGTTGCGTTCATAACTTTTTAGGGGTAACGATGACTCTACCAAGTATGAGTATGTAGAATAATTTTAGTATATACATGTGCGTCTACTTAAATAAGTTATTTATTTTGTTCTGATCTTTTGAAAAGTCGATATTTTTCCACATGAAAGGATAACCACTATTTCATACCCGTATACAAGGTACATAAATATAATAAGTTTTGCAAAATACAACATTATTTTTTTATGAAAGGTATTCAACAGAGCTTGAAGAAATTATTGACTTAATATGAACAAATTTAACAACCTTTGGTCGTTTAGTATAGGGTATGTTCCCATCGCATGCATATAATGTGTCATCATGACTTAACGCAAAGTACTCGATTTATGATTTATATACATATCTATACGTATGACTGAACATGACTTACAATAAAACGTATTCGAATTGGACATTTATAGACTCAATTAAAACTGGCTGCTCTCATATATTGACTTGTCTAGTATACTCGACCACAACAATTGGACAGCATTATTTACCCCCGACGAGGCGAAGAAGTCAAGTAAGATATCACCCAAGGTTGTATCCTTTGTATTTCGTTTATTGCAGTAATACAGTTGAGCGAAGCATACGTGAGTAAGGCATGTACCAATTCGACGTGTAGTACATATTCGCTTACCTGTGGCATCGATGGATATATTGTGCGGCTGAACAATCTGTATGCAGGCTATAGTAGTGCTGTAAGTCAACTTATAACAATATACATGAATTGTATAATAAATCAAAGTCGTTCCTAAAATGATTATCGGGTAATCATAACTTCGTAAGTTAGGTAGTTATTACATTTATCGCCAGTCCGATATTTTGAGAAAAGAACTGCCTGACTCTTTACTTATGGAAAAATTAGCTTTTACAAATTCATTTTGGTCAACATGACAAGTTAATAAGCTCACAAGAAGCGCCTTGTTATGTGGAGGTAAAATATGTGTCAGTTTTATATGGTCGTAATTAGTTCACCTTCTAAGATAGTGATATGTATTCTTGTGACATACTGTGTGCATAATATCTAAAAAGAACAAATACAATGTAGTCAGAAGTTGAACTATGAGTAGTTTAATAAAATGTTTAAATATTTGTCTTCAAATGAAACCTCCTAGATGATACAGGTCCCAGTACTAATACATACCTCCGGTGATGTAAAATGTGCTCTGTTGGCTGGACCAACGGCAGTGTTTCGGCTTGTCATATGTTGTATCCGAGATGGTACGTATTAATATTAGGACTTTCACCTATTTGCGATACTACTGTTTTGATCTTATCGTATTTTGATATACTTGTTTAAGGCTTCAGCCTGCTGTATGCTGTTAACTTCTTGCATATTAATAGTATGCCTTTCCTTAGCTTAATTGTGAATTTGCAATAATACTATTTTGATCTGATCGTATTTTTTTCGTAGGCTTGTTTAGGGCTTCAGCCTGCTGCGCGTTGCAGTCTATTGAATCAATGCTGCGGATATCACCCCGATAATGACCTTGAATTGCTGACTGATGAAAATGCTTACAATACGTACACTCGATGTTCTGGTCGTCAAAGCTGTGTTGGAATAGAATCGCCACAACAATTACGAGGTTCTTTGAGCTCAACCTTCGTACAAATGGAATACGGATGCGAGTCAGGTAAAATATTCGATGTTTTATAATGTAGCTTGGCACCCGTCTCAAATCTTGCAGTATGTTGGCTCCTACGGTAACTGACGAAATTATGCGTAAACAAGATGGCGGGGACACGTTAGTTATATAATTATCCCACAACTCTACATGTGCTATTAAAATGTTGTACATGAATGTACCATGAAACCCACATGGGAGAAAAAGGACCATCTTGACACTTGTGTTTATTTCTACTGTGGTCTGTTTACAAATTGTCGTTCACGGTAGGAAATTATTAAGCAAATAAATGAAGCGTAAAACAAACTGTAAAGTCCACATTGAATGGGATTGTGATTATGTACTGTTATGAGTTGTGCTTTGCCATGATTGTTATTCCTCGACATCTACTGATTGTGAGGCATATCATGATTGTCCTGTAGTCCGTTTTTTTGTAGAAACGCAAATATGTTTGGAGCCATCAATGCATTGCTTTTATACTTGACATACGTGTTTATCATGATTAATACCAAGAATGCACATTGTCAAGACTATGTATAAGTACCACCATCCAACATTTCAACATATTTATGGCTCCCTGATTGACTCAGCTATTTATTTTGGACAAAACTTCCAACAAGATATAAGCGTTTACTGAACGAAGTCCTGTTTTCTATTGCAGTGACGCAAAAGTTTCCACTATGTGGAGGAACGAGTGGTACTAGTAATGGTGTGTTTACGTCAGTTGACATTATGCATAGTGGTTTACCTGGGACATTGAGCTTCGAAAGTGCAAGCAGGGAGTGTTCATGCTCTGTTACAAGTTTAGGGTCTCCAGTTATTTTAACGCTAATCGACATACGAATGGAGAATCACAACGGCGTATGTTCATCTGCTAGGTTTTCTACACCTGTGATTTCATCAATATGTGTGAATACAACTTCTTCATATTTGTATAACTTTCACCGTGGTAAGCAATTCGTCCTCATTCTCAACAATGGCGGATCAGCTAATATTAATCTGAACAATTTGGCTGTGAACGGTCTAAACGACTCACCAGCTATGATTTGGATTTCTCTGGCAGGTACGTGACATTTTGGATAAACTGGGCTCAGGCTTTTTGTAACCTAGAGTTGGGTCATAACCCTCAAATAAGAAGAAATGATAGTACTTTTGTGAACATTGTCTTTGTTCATAGCTGCATTAAGACATTCAACTAGCGTCCATCCTAAGTTCGAATACCTATCTAGCTATCCTGAGACAAAAACACACACTCGAAATACTACAATGTAGTTATAAACACTTCTATCCTCATCATTATTTATATGGCTAACAAAGCATGATAACTTACTGAAAGAAGTTAACCTTGTTGTGCGAAATCTATTGCTGTTGAGGGGTTGGGGACATGATGGTTATGAATTATAAAAGCAACATCTCAATAGATTTTGAAGATATAAGTGGTTTTAAAAATACTCTTCTTTCCCAAGATGCTTAAACCTATCCGTCCTCGGCGCTAAACGAAGAAACGATTCGGTATGACCTAATTTAAAAACAACGTCCTTACGAAGTCACCTACTAAATGCTGAAAACACCTGATACGAGAGCTTCTGGTGTGTTAGTTCGCTTTATTACAACTCAGTGTAGAAAAAACCTTCAAAGTATGTAAAAAACTAAATTCCTAATAATTGGCTTTTTTCAACTGTGCTCTACCACATATATTTGAGCCAGTCTTCATGACTAAAATAATAATTTCGATATTGTTCATACTTTTGAAGAAAAATGCTAATTAAACAAAATGCAAAATGCAACTTTTGTTAATATCTTGAGCAGGTTTGATGAAGTTACAATTGTTTTGTAGAGACCATATCAAGTTTTTTGTTTGGCGTCATTCAAACATTATTTGACGTTACTGTAACAGCTACTTCATTATTACACAATTTGATCAATTCATGACATAAACTGTTCACATAAGCATCAAATTTTAAATTTTTTTACTTTTCAAAATACAAATGTCTGTACAAATTCGAAATTTTAGCATTCGGCTATAGGCTATTATCGTGTTAACAATTCACTTCTCGTTTTTCTCGATCAGAGTACTTTTCCAAAATTGGTCAACATAGCAATTTAGTATGTCCTAAAGGTGAAATTTCGTTTGTGTCATCTGTAACTTTAAATGTACTTGAACTACATTCGTCATTTTATAGGAATAAAAGTAAGCTATCATTATAATTTGATTCGGATCCAGTCTTATTGGTCATAACTCATAACTGTTTGTGATACACTGATCATAGTTGGTAAGATTTTTACTCGGCACTTGCACGTTAAATGGATAGTGAGAATATCCGTGTCCTGTAAGGAGAAATTTCTAGTTTGTTCTGATGGACCGAAAAGAACTTTCAGTCGAAAACAAAAAAGGACGTTACGAATTTTTCGAACAAATATTACAATTTTAAGATTTCAGTGTATGAAATACACCTTCTTTTCGTCGTTAAACGCAGTCGTTTGCTTGATTGCTTTCGTACTTTTAATATGTTTATCTTTGCAATGACATTCCGAATGTGTAAGAAGGTCGGGATATATAGGGTTATTTTGTAATGGATCAGTACCTGTGGTATAAGAATAAGTATAACTCTAACGCGGTATTTGGACCTGTGCCACTTAAAGTAAACAGGCAGATCAGGTACAACAACATAAAAGGATATTGGAAAAAAAGGTTATCTTTTTCAATGTGTATAGCTTGGCTATTGTGACATGAACCTGACCTTTATGCAAGAATATCACAAGATTTTTGCTTTGATTATATCAAAATCGTGCAATGTCGGTATTTCAGATATGTGTTTGTGTAATGAGCGTCTTCGTGATACTCCCCGATTATGAAAACATACACTCGGTGTTGTAAACGTAGACAATATATCGACTGTTAAATTATGCTAATCAATAGGTCAGGCTCATCTCAATGTGGCCAAGCTTTACCGTTATTTTAATTTACTTGGTGAATTGAAGTGAGCAGGTAAAATACACTTCCGCTCTCCCTAAATCGATGTATCTGTTCATATTGACATTGCAGAATATCGCGTTAGACTTATAATATTTACAATGATTTCGATTTATAAGTTAAACGTACTTAGTGATGATAATACTATTAATACCCACAATAGAATTACGATTGGACAATAACACGGCGACAACCTATTTCATTCCGTACAAGGCGGTTTAATCACGGTTCACTCACCCTAACTGGACCGTATCCAGTAATGTTGAATTTTACAAATTTTATATACGTGCATGTACAATGTATTTACCCATGGCTCAATGGATAGGTGTAATCTTTCTGACGTTTTCAACAATTGTGGCTCAGATATAATTATGTGGAATAACATTGCAATTGATTTCAAAACAATCTGATATTAAACACCACTACAAAACGCTTAATGGGGGGGCCAACAAAGGTTTATGTAGCAAAATATGTATTTCGTTTGTAAGGTTGATAATGCAGCTATGTACATGTGTTTTGATAAATTACACTTTCATGATGACGGGTGTTAGAAATAAAACAGAAACTGGTAAAGTTAAATGTTACTGTTAAAACACCAAACGTGTGGCATTTAAAATTGCTTATCCCCTCCGCCGACTGATTACCTCCCCTTTACTATAAAACGGTATTATTCATCAATCTTAAAAGAATGGAAAAAACTACTTTATTGGATGTTTCTTAAATCGTTACATTACTACTGTACATTATAACTTTCATAAAATTGTTTTTATTTCATTTTACCAAACATGTTTGGGTCTTTAACACCCCTTATCGTACCAGCTTCTTTCGATAATAAGACGAATTTTAGCATTAGTGAGCTTGTTACAATATTTATAACAATATGGCCTTTGTCAATATTAATGTCAAGGTCATATTAGAGGTCAAATGTCAAATTCTGAAGGATTTTCAGAACTTGCAATATGTATATATTACCACAAACAGGTACATGTAAAATGTACAGGCAGGAATAAATTATATATTTAACAAAAATAAAAAATAACAAAATACAAACACAGCTTGGTTCTTTGATAAAGGAAAACATTGTTACATTGTGTTTCCATTGCACCTGGAAATATGGTTTCAAATATGGCCGCCATCATCTTCACTTACAAACAATATAATGTACATAAGACATAATTTATAATCCAGCCAAATTCGCATTGAAAGTGAAACTAACTGCAACAGACACATGTTTGCGTTTTAAAAAGAAATATTCATAAGCTGATCAACAGAAAAAAGACCTTTAAACTGCAGTGGGGAAAGGTGAAAAGCCCAAGATGATGTCCAATATGGTTGCCACGAATGCTGAAATGCATAAACTCTAAATAGTAAATACCAATGTGATAGTTTCATAAGTAGATATAATGACACATACTTGGATAGAAAATGTTTATTAACTGTGCCATCATATTGAATTTCAACAGTAACTACTGTAAGTGCAAGGTCAATGACTTTTCAAGGTCAAAATGGGAAAAACTTAAGTATAGATAAACCATGTTTTTTGAGTGGTGACTAATTCATGCAGGAAGGTTTGCCACCGTAGGATAGATGTAGGGTATGTATTAAGGCTTAATATATATATACGTGATCAATGACAGTAACCAATCCATGGCCCAAAAAGATTTTAACCAGGTATAGCTTGGCCAATATAACACAAGCCTGACCTTTTGATTAGCATAATTTAACAGTCGATACATTGCCTACGTTTACAAAACCGACTGTATGTTTTCATAATCGGGGAGTATCATGAAGACACTCGAGATGTAATACAAACACAAATTTGAAATACGATATCGCACGATTCACATGCGGAAATTGATATATTCGAAGCAATAACCTTTTAATATATTCTTGCATAAAGGTCAAACTCATGTCAAAATAGCCAAGCTATATATTCACATACCATGACTAAGAAGTGTAACCTTCCGTCACGGCTCAAAAACATGGAATATCTATATAAGTATTTCTTCTATATTTTTGTTGACATAATATACATTCCTGCCTTTCAATATGGTATAAACTAAGTTGTTTAGAATGTATTTCTTCAGTAGATACTGTATGTTTTATTTAGAACATTACAGCTTAGTGATAAAAGCCATTTGAATGAAATAAATGATACATAAGGAATCTTAAATTGATCGTTCGTATTACCACCAAATGCTACAAAGTAGGTACTGAATTTAGTATTAATTTAAAGTTACTCAACCAATATCAATTAATGACCATTTCAAGGTTAAAACTTCTAGACACATTCAAATTTGTTGGAACAATAGACTTATATTAGGTTATGTGGGACTCATGCGTGTTGGAAATAATTATACAATCCCATATATGGGGACTCAAAGCTCCAAAAAGTCATGGTAGATCTTATGAGGGACTTGCCAATGGTGGAAATTGTCACTATGGGGACTCACCAGTGTAGCAAGCAGTATTCCAAGGTCCTATGACGGACTCGCTAGTATTGAAAGTTGTCATCCTTGGTTCTATGGGGGACTCAGAGGTTACAGAACAAGTTATCGTATGCCATATTGGCAAATCGCAAGTGTTGGCACTTGTCATTTCAGGCCCTGCAGGGACTCGCAAGTGTAGGCTACTGTCATCTTAGGTCTAATGAAGGTCTCAACAGCGTTGAAAACTGTCATTCGGTTCTATATGGAGAACCCATCAGTGTTGGCAACTGTCATTTTAGGCCCTATGGAGGATTCTCCAGTGCTGGGAACTGTCTTCTTATGCCCTATGGTGGACTCTTTAGTGTTAGGAACTGTCATTCTTGGCTCAACGGAGGTCTCAACAGCGTTGAAAAGTGTCCTTCTGTGCTGTATGGAGGACCCATCAGTGTTGGAAACTGTCATTCTATGCACTACTGAGGACACTCCAGTGTAGGGAGCTGTCTTCCAAAGCCCTATAGAGGACTCTTAAGTGTTAGGAACTGTCATTCTAGGCCAAATGGAGGTCTCGACAGCGTTGAAACTGTTATTTTATGTTTAATTGAGGTCTCCACAGCGTTGACAACTGTCATTCTAGGCCCTACAAAGAACTCTCCTGTGAAGGGAACTGCCTTGCAATGCACAATGGAGGACCCTCTAGTGTCGGGAACCATCATTATAAACTCAATAGGGAATCACCAGTGTAGGGAACTGCCTTTTAGTGCCATTGGAAGATTCTTCTTTGTTGTGAACCGTCATCCTGTGTCCTATGGAGGACTCTTCTGTGTTTGGGACTGTCAGCCGAAGTATTACGCGAGACTCACTATTGATGGAAACAATCATACTTTGTATTGGTGTAACTCACCAGTGTATGGAACTGTCATCTTAGGTCGATAACTGTCATCCTATGTAATATGGTGAAATCACCCATGTCGGTACTGTCATCCTAATATTATGTACTTTGAGGAAAACTGTCACTCTGAGTCTTATGGAGGACCCATCAGTGTTGTAAACTCCGGAGAATCTCGGTGGTGGGTACTGCCATCAAATGCACTATGGGAGACATGCCAGTGTAGGGAACTGTCATCCAATGTACTTTGGGAGACATACCAGTGTAGGGAACTGTTATCCAATGTGCTATGGGATACGCACCATGTTGGGAACTGTCTATTTGGCATTTGTGGAGGAGGTCCATTTTGGGAACTATCCTCCAATGTCCTATAAATGGGAGACACACCAGTATAGGGAACTGCCATTCTATATATTATGAGGGACTCTCCAGTGTAGGTAACTACCACCCTATGTCCTATGGGAAACACATCAGCGTAGGGAACTGCTATTCTATGTATTATGAGGGACTTTCCTGTATAGGGAACTCCATCCTATGCCCTATGGGAGACACACCAGTGTAGGGAACTGCTATTCTATGTATTATGAGGGACTTTCCTGTATAGGGAACTCCATCCTTTGCCCTATGGGAGACACACCAGTGTAGGGAACTGTCATTCTATGTATTATGAGGGACTTTCCTGTATAGGGAACTCCATCCTATGTCCTATGGGAGACTGACCAGTGTAGGGAACTGCTATTCTATGTATTATGAGGGACTTTCATGTATAGGGAACTCCATCCTATGCCCTATGGGAGACACACCAGTGTAGGGAACTGTCATTCTATGTATTATGAGGGACTTCCCTGTATAGGGAACTCCATCCTATGTCCTATGGGAGACACACCAGTGTAGGGAACTGTCATTCTATGTATTATGAGGGACTTTCCTGTATAGGGAACTCCATCCTATGCCCTATGGGAGACACACCAGTGTAGGGAACTGTCATTCTATGTATTATGAGGGACTCTCCAGCGTATGGACTATCATCATATGTCCTATGGGAGACACATCAATGTAGGGAACTGTCTTCCTAGGTATTATGGGGGACTCACCAGTGTTAGGAACTGTCTTCCTATGCATTATGAGGGTCTCGACAGTGTAGGGAACTTTCTTCCTATGTCCTATGGGAGACAGACCACTGTAGGAAACTGCCTTCCTATGTATTATGGTGGACTCACCAGTGTAGGGAACTATCTTCCTTAGCATTATGGGGGATTCATCAATGTACCAACTGTCATCCTGTGTGATACGACAGACTCACAAGTGTAAGGATCTGTCTCCCTGTGTATTATTGGAATTTATCAATGTTGGCATTCACCATTGTTGGGATGTGTCAAGTGTGGTAAGAAGTCAACCATTGTCATAATCTTGCACAGACAGAGAGGGGGACAATTAAAACATAAACAGTTACTGTTGCAATTACCTTCATATTAAATGCTAATTTGGCTGGATTATGAATAATATAATATATACATGGAGATGATGGCCGCCATATTGGAAATCATATTTCCGGTTGCCATGGCTAAGACATGTTTTCTTTTATCAAAGAAACAACCTGTACTTGTACTTTTTTAAAGAAAGTGATATGAACATAAGACATTTATTCCTGTACATTTTACCTGTTCGTGTGCATGCATACATATTGCAAAAATTCCTTCAGAATTTGACATTCGACCTCTAATATGACCTTGACATTAATGTTGACAAATGTTGTATTGTTACAAATATTGTTACAAGTGCACTAATGCTAACATTCGTCTTCATCATTAACAAGTCCAGTCTATGCCATCGCTGAAAGGGTTTTCATTATGAACAAAATTACCCCTACCCTAAAAAATTGTCATTTTTTGGGCCAAATCAAGACAAAAATTTAGAAAATGCTTCAAATATTGATTGAAAGATGCATTAATAAAACATAGATCAACTGTCCTAACAGAAGGAGTGAGAAAACGTAAACAATTTTTGGTATAGTGTCTCAAATATGTATCAAAGGTAAAATATTACCAAATTTTAATTAAATCGTACCCCACCCACTTTGATTGTCAATTGTCATCATTAAAGGACTTTTATATTGTATATTTGTAAACATTTTCATTTCCCCCAGTTATATAGCATATAGTTAACAACAGAAATACAATATATTTGGTCAAAATTTTCCTGGGTAGTTAAAAATCTTACCCATACCCCCTATTTTTTGCCTTAATTTGGCGATAAATATGATAAAAAAATTAAATCACCCTAATGTTCCACCAAAATCACCTAATATGACAAGAACAACATATATTCTATTGTAAAAACGACTTATTCCAATAATAAATATCATATCCAATGTCCCAGAGGCTGTAATTTGATCAAATGTGATGTTTACTTTTTTGGCGGCCATCTTGGACGACATCTTGGATTTTTTTAAACGCCATCACGTGACTGGTAAAAAATGTCATAGATAACGCACAATCATTCAGGAACATTTTAAGGTATGACTCAGCTTGTTAAAATGAATGGTAGGGTTCAACCATTTTTACCTGAAATTGTTCCCCTACCACATCGACTTATAACGTACTATGACACATACGTACTCAACCGTTCGATCATCCTGAAAACGTTCTTCATCCTCATTTGAACATCCTCATACTCATTTTTCAATTAACCGTTTATTGAAATATCCACGAAGAGCAGGAGTGCTTATCATTGAGACCTAGATCACACTCCGATTATAAATATTTCATAGATATACATGTACCTGTTTTGTTTCAGCTTCTGCTCAATTCAATTTAACATGCCGCCAGGTTCAAGCAGCAAACCTAACTACGACGACCACTTCGACAAAAATAACAACCACTCCTACAACCACTACCACAACTCCGACAACAACAACCACTACTCCGACAACAACAACAACTACTCCGACAACAACTACCACTACTCCGACAACAACCACCACCACTCCGACAACCACTACCACATCTCCGAAAACAACAACCACTACTCCGACAACAACAACCACTACTCCGACAACAACAACCACTACTCCGACGACAACAACAACCACCACTCCGACAACAACAACCACTACTCCGACAACAACAACCACTACTCCGACAACAACAACCACTTCTCCGACAACAACAACCACCACTCCGACAACCACTACCACAACTCCGACAACCACTACCACAACTCCGACAACAACAACAACCACTTCGACAACAACAACAACTACTCCAACAACCACCACTCCAACAACAACAACAACCACTTCGACAACAACAACCACTACTCCGACAACAACTACTCCAACAACAACAACAACTACTCCAACAACCACTACCACTACTCCGACAACAACAACAACAACCACTACTCCGACAACAACCACTTCGACAACAACAACAACAACCACAACTCCGACAACCACTACTACTCCGACAACAACAACCACTACTCCGACAACAACCACCACTACTCCGACAACCACTACCACTACTCCGACAACAACCACTACAACTCCGACAACAACCACCACCACTCCGACAACAACCACTAATACTCCGACAACAACAACCACTACACCGAAGACAACAACAACAACTCCGACAAAAACAACCACAACTCCAACAACAACAACCACAACTCCGACAAAAACAACCACCACTCCGACAACAATAAAAACCATTTCATCTATAAGTACTACTACTACAATAACTGGTAACACCACAACTGATGGCGCAGCATTTGGAAGTATCATGTCGGATAACAATGACAGTATGTTTATAGTTTGTTGCTATGGGATGAATTCGTTAGTATAGCTTGCCCACATTGACATGAGCTTGACCTATTGGTTAGCATAATTTAACAGTCGATATATTGTCTACGTTTATAACACCGATTGTATGTTTTCATAATCAGGGAGTATCACGAAGTCACTCGACTTGTGATATAAACACAAATCTGAAATACCGATATTGCACGATTTGCTTGCGGAAATTGATATATTCAACGCAAGAACCTTGTAATATATTCTTGCATAAAGGTCAGGCTCAGGTCAATATAGCCAAGCTATACAGTCCAGTTAGGATAAAAAATCCAGTGACGCAGTGGAACAATCCACTAGTACGGTGTAAAAACAAGTATAAACGATTATACTAACAGTTCAATGACAAACTAAACTCTACCTATTTAAGCAATGGTTTTTATCTTTTAGGTACACATTAACGATGACGTCACTGTCAGAATACCCTAGCTGGACTATAATTGATAAATATTTGGTCAACTATAAATGTTTGTTTTAACAAGAAATTCAATTAAAACATTGTCGCTAGTTAAATCATATATGCTTCTTT
This sequence comes from Spisula subtruncata, assembly GCA_963678985.1. NCBI lineage: Eukaryota > Metazoa > Mollusca > Bivalvia > Venerida > Mactridae > Spisula > Spisula subtruncata. Next base: position 6,224,633 of record OY787671.1, read on the forward strand.
TACTGTGTGTCCTTATACAAACGTATGTGGACAATGAATCATCACACAACTTAACCAGCCTAGCGCAGCAAACATAACAACATCAATTAACACAATTACACAGCAAACCGTCCACACAAACACCACCGAGAGAATGACATGCCCAAGTCACACATGTCAACAAGCTGAATGATCTAACGCTTCATTAAGATATCCCAAAATGTGACCTCTAAGTACAAGACTCATCCACAATTTGACCAAGTTGCCCCGGATAAATAAAAAAATCAAGTCAAATGTGCGATGTGACCAAACAATGCCTACATGCCTACCTTCGATCCGACCATAATGAGAATACCAAATCGTGACCCCGCCCCTTGTGTCTAAATAAGGCTCTCCATAATTTGACCCAGTGCCCAAATTTTAGACACCGGATGACCAAAAAGATTAAGCCAAAATGGCGACCTCTAGTAACAAGCACTATGATTTAACCATTAAGTTTATGACTTTAGTTAATATCTAGTGACACCACTTAAAACGAGAGGGTCATTAGTACAAAATCTATTTTTTGATACAACAAGAAAAAAAAGTTGGCAAATTTCTCTTTACATATGAAAAACAAGCTTTTACAACTTCATTTTGGTCAACATGACAATTTTCAATTTTCTTGAAGTAGGCTCATAAGAAGAAGAGCCTAATGGTTATGTATAAGTCTAATTAGAATGTCGTCTCATTCTAAGCACGTGCTATACCAATATAATGTTATTCTGTTATAGGTGAATATAAACTACGAAATGCAGTTTTCATGGCAATATTTATACCACTGGGAATTGGAATAATTGTTCTGGCTATTTATACCATGTGTTTGTACAGAAGAAGGTAAACTAGTTTTATTGGATCGCTTTTTAACCAGATTTTTCAACAAAAACGTTTTAGAATGGTAATTTGGGTGGCTGGGCGGGTGATCATCTTGTCTCCAATTTGGTTTCCGATTGATGACTTGAGTTTGGAATCATATATTATGATGAAAATTGCTTGGAAAGCTTGCTTGTGATTGTAGTCAGAGTCACCGTTACTAACTATAGAAAAACTTCGCTGCCAAATTATGATCGTCTGCCTAAATCTGGTTTTCACGTTGTTTTATCATTATAAAAACAATTCAGTAGTTGTATGTAAAGGCCGTTGACATCGTGTTGCATGGACATGAACATGCCTCAATACAGAAAATATACTTTTTTAACAAATGAAATATAGAAACAGTTACTCCGGCTGATTTTGTAGTATTTAGATATACTGACAGAATAGATAAGTCAGGATGTTTATGCTAATCAAATAAATACATATTAAACTTGTTTTTTCAGGAGACAGCCAGAGATCGAAAAGAAGTTTAATTTTGAGAGACAAAGCAAATCTGCCAATGCGTACAAGACTTTTACAGACGGCAGAATTCTAGAAAGATTTATTCGTCAACAAGGAATTAGATCAGGAAGTTCTAAAGCATCAAGCATTATGAGCTGTTCTAATAGAGTTGAAGAGCTTGAACGGGACATCAGCGATAGACACCTTCCGCTGCTTGAATCAATTTCATCGAAGGGTGAAACTATCGTTCAACCTTATACAATTCCAATTCCTATTTTGAGATCAAGTGCAAATGATGAAAATAAATCCACTAAAGTACGACCCTCTAATGTGTATCATGTGAGGTTTCAGTCAGATTATAACCCGATTCCAAACAGTCGAGAAAGTGATAGTGATAAACATACTCAACGGAATGAGTCTGACTATGTAAATGGCGAAGCAAGTCATTACCATGTTATTCAACATACACCAAATGATACGAACACGGAGGGTTTAGCTGTGCATGTTTCAAGTCTACATAACCAAAAGACACAAGTGTTTCATCCAGTACTACATCTTCCTGATTTCAAAGATGCTGATGACGACGATGGATGGAGTTTTACGAGTTGATCAACATATTTGGACAAGTTCTTCTAATTTGTGCAATATTGATTCAAGATCAACGAAATTATCAGCTCATTTAGACTTACTTAATAATCGTCACCAAGGGGTGAGCCTTTACTTGACGTCTCCATCTATTTGGTCTTTAGCAATCCTTTTCACTCTCCCAAAGGTAGTCTGGTGTAGCTCTGACCGCCATATTCTTCTCCATATTGTGACCGTTCGACCTCCTTCTATGTGTCCATTCCAGAGCATATCGGGTAATAGTTGATTGAGCCCTCGGAAGAATGTACTTTATCAATATCCATGTTCTTTTTTGATGGTTTGGATGATTGGTTTATGTTTGGCCTTCCTCGAAAACACCTGGTTGCTAATATTGTCTGACCAGCGAATCCCAAATTTACATTGTACTTTGTACAAGTCATTTGTTGTCAAAAACCTGGAGTTTGGTATATACATGTGTTGCATTTAAGTGCGTTTCCAGGTTACTGATCAATAAAGGAGTACCGCCTTTACATTTGAGTTGAGTCTGTCGTTATTTCTTACTGGCCTCAAAGACGAGAAATTAAAACAAACTTCCGTTTTCCAAAACTGACTTTATTTTCTACATTAGCTATAACCCTCCCACTTACCGTGCTCCAAAGATATGTGAAGCTTCCGACGTCATCTATACCCTCACTTCGCTTTATCTACATATTTCCCCATTGTGCCTCTCCCCATCTACGTGGCTACTTGGGTCGCTCTCACCGTTTCATAGTAAGCTCTCACATTCCCAGTCACAATCAGTGTGAAGAGATGTGACATTTGTAGACTTCTCTGCTTCATACACCCCTTCCAGGTCGATACCAATTATTTGATGAATTTGAATATCTAGTATAGTTTGTTTCTGTAGTTGTGTTTGCACTGTAGGGTTGCTGGTCCTACACAAAACCCTCTTCCTTTCTCAACCGCGCTCGTGACCTACCATGGCAGAGTTCTAGCATTTTAGTAACCTGTGACTTAATCATATTGTGACTGCACACTACACCTGTCATGGTATACATGTAGACAACATAGGCAACACTTGAGACACTGACAAAGGCATATAGACGGAGAGGCAAAATATTGTGAAACTAAGACGCTGATGAAGTCAATAATTTACTCTGATGAACAGTTTACATACTATACAATGAGTGAACTCCCTTATAAAAACATCTTCGTTATGTGCTATGCAAAGAGCGTCAATGCTGCTCATTGAACATTGTCATGAATTTCTATTTCCAACTAGGGACGAGATATATTCGCTCGACACAGACGCTTGAAATTTACATACTTTATGTGAGCAATATTTCAGCCTGTTCGCATGATTTATGAAGTTTTGTTTAGCAAACTCTCCTATTTCAAATGCTTACCTCTTCGTCCACCATGTCTCAATCAGAATCATTACACACTTGTGTTATTAACTTGTAATAGTTTCTCCGTAGCACTAACCCGCTTAGAAACCTACATAACATACAAAAAGAACAACGGCAAATCAACTGGATGTAATCATCGAAAAAGAAATAGAAACCTGTTTTAAATTATATATATCTATATATATCACATTCATAGTTAAATGATTTATATTTGAACTAAGTGCATTTTATTCATACTTAATGATGCATGCACTTTATACTGACTAAATGTCATAATCATGTATTTTTCCTCACTGAACGTTTCTTGTATTTTATTCTTACTACATGTATATGTGTCATGCATTTTAATCTGAAAAACGTTACTTGCATTTTATTTTAATTCATTGTTTCATGGTTTTTATTCTGACTAAATCTAACACGTAGTTAATCTGACTAAATATGACACGTAGGTATTCTTACTAATGCTACAATCAGTTTATTCTGACTACATTTAACATGCATTTTCTTCTGACTAAATGTTACACGTATTTTATTCTGACTTAATGTTACATGCAGTTATTCTGGCTAAATGTTTCATGTAGTTATTCTGACTAAATGTTACATACATTTTATTCTGACTAAATGTTACATGCAGTTATTCTGACTAATGCTATAGCTAGTGTACGATAGAAAAATCGTGTGTGTTTTTTAATATGTCACTGTAATTACTTCATGTACAAGTAATAATATTAATTAGCATTAAAAAATAGCATTAATAAATGAAACATATCTTCCTAATACACACTCAAATTTCAGAAACATCAGAAATGAGATTTGTACCAAAATCTGATAAATAGTTTTTTCTGAAATGTTTAAAAACACGATTATTTTTATCGCAAACTAGTTATACATACATTTTATTCTGACTAAATGTTACATGTAGTTATTCTGACGTAATGTTACATACATTTTATTCTGACTGAAAGTTACATGCGGTGATTCTGACTAAATGTTGCAAGTAGTTATTCTGACTTAATGTTACATACATTTTATTCTGTCAGAATGTTACATTCATTTTGTTTTGACCAAATGTTACATGCAGTTATTCTGACTTATGCTACCTTTGTTTTATTCTGACTAAATGTAACTTTTATTTTATTCTGACTAAATGTTACATGTAGTTATTCTGATTAAATGTTCCATTAGTTATTCTGACTAATTGTTACATGCACGTACATTTTATTCTGAAAAAATGCTACCCGCATAAGGTCATACCAACATACTGACTAACACTGAACAAAATTTCAGTCAATGATAATTCAAATATATTCTGTCAATAGTAAATGTTAAAGAAGTGTGTATACAACACAAACATGAACATTTGATGTAGAGTCTGCTATTGTCACGCTCAATTAGTTGAGATACAAAACAACAACCACAAAACCAGAAAAACATAAAATATAGATATTAAATGCAATTATAAATAACCCTATTTTTAACCATAAAACATAATAAACCATCATATTATTTGGACGAGTAGGCAGTTGTTAATTTATATCGCAAAGTTCTACTCAAATAGGTTGTATGGTTGAGGCGGTGGAATGGAATGAAAAACATCAACTTTTAAGATTAACATGTATCTGGATTTCTGACAGTTACAATGTAATACGCCATAGGAAATCCATGTCGCCTCTAAAGTTGAAACGCACCGATAACTTGCCATAATTGAAGCATAAAGAAGATAATTAATGAAAGAAAGAGTGTAGAAAATTTGACTTATCTATCACCTGTGGGTAACATTATTTTGAGGATTTATATTGTTTTATTTTCAATTAAAAGGGAGGTAATTTCTGAATTGTCAACATCAAAGCTGTATATCTTTTTAACACCCAATTATTTTAGCAATGTTGGTTGTTTTTCTGTTTGTGCGATCATAAATTGGTTTATATTTTTACAGGTTAACACATTTCCACTGACAGATTTTGCATTAAATATAAAAAAACTGTTTCGTACACAATGGGCCATAACTCAGAACAGGTTGCGAGGCTATGTAAAACACGAACTGAATTTGATTAAGAATATAAGACCAAATAGGTTGAGTACACTAAACATATTTCTCAATTAGTATGTACAAAAATATGTGAGTTTAAAAAGTGACCAATTAGAAATTTTGCTGAGTGTATAAGCTCGAGGGTCAATCCATTGTTTCGAGAACTAATTACACGTGATAATTATGCTCTGACACAACTTAATGGAGTTTTGCATCGATAAGGAAAATTAATTCAGCATAAACTGTGCTTGATAGCGTCACAATGAATGACGTCAAATCAAAATCGAAAAAAAATACATCATGAGCGTAAAGGTCTCTTGTTAAAAGAATGGCAATTTTTCATAAATGTAGTACATAATGTAACTTGTAACTACTATGTTGCTTTAAAAGATACAGTTACTACAGAATAATCGCAAACGTTATTTTAGAATGAAGAAGGTCAAAAGGACATGTATGTTAGGCTACTGATACTCCTAACATAAAATTAGTTTGCAAAAATATTGTTATATCATCTGCATACATCTTTCATCAGCTGATTAAAAATTAAATACAACATATATCATTATAAATGTGTCTAGTTAAGTTATGGCCTATGTATTTACTTATATTTTTATATGAAAAAAAATATTGAAACCGATTTATTGATTGTTTAATTATTATTATTTGTACAAATTAAAAGATGTGTTCATGTTTAAGTGTAATAAGCTGTTTACGTCCAAGTTGATTTTTTGTTTTAAGATATCAGCACTATTTCATTCTAGACAGATATAGTCAAAGCATCAACAGTTTATACACATTGCTAAAAAAGACGCATTTCAGGAGAATACACGTACATAATTACGCAAGATGCTAGATGAATGATCACTATATAACGGGAAAATGCTTATAACACTGTTAACACATTATTTGTGCAAATATTTCATGTGTTGAAAAAAACATTTGTAACAATGAATCGTACGAGTTAATGTTTAAAAAAAAATAATATTTTTTCTGAATATTTTTGCCGACTTAATGAAAGCGGTAAGCGGAGCGACGTCATTTTGTACAGTAAAACGTAAATTTTGTTAACCTTACTCCATAATTTAAGCCCAAATTCGCTACTCTTATTTAAAATTCGAACCTCATTTCCAAGTCGATACCGAGTTGAAAAAATGTTTCAATCCTAACACTCCTTTTGTAAGGATTTCTGACGTTGACGTCACGTTATGTCCTATTTGCTTTAGATCAAAAGCGATAAGATACTATATACTCAAATCATAGTTTTTTACATGACATGATAACAAAATCACACACACTACAGTATTACTAGTTTACGTCGAAAGTAAACTTTTTATCAAAAAACTTCAGTCTTCCGCGATTTTGCTTACGCAGAATGATCTCAAGTGCGTGACTTAACACATCAACACACACATATCAACACGAAACCTATTGATGATGTCACCGCAAATATGGGTTATCTCAGCAACCGTAGATTTCAGCATAGTGTAGCTATGGTTATGAATATTAAGCAATGTACTACAAATACATGTTGCTATATCCGGCTAGAGTTTAAGCAAAATCGCATGAGTATAAAATAACCTTATTTACGTATATGCATTTTCTCGTTATATATTGATCATACCTCTTACTATAGTCTGTAAAAAGAAGTATGCGAATAAATTTAGATATCAACTATGTTCTAGCAAAACATGGTAGAAAGTGTCACATGTTATTATGTAATTTCTTTGTAGGACCGAACGCTAGTTTAAGCTACATGTGATGTTCGCACATGAATTGTTTATTGATATACATTTTCGTACTTGGACTTTTAAGTATTTCTTTGGCATATGTGTGGGCATTGCTCAGTTTAGTTATGTTGTTGTGTTTCTGATTTCTGTGCTCGGCTAATAAGGATGAGTGCTACCTTACTTGTTTGATTTCCTCATACCTTTTTATATATATCTTTAAGTAAAAATAGGTCATATTCTTTACCGGCAAAAGAAACAGCCCAAAGTTGGTCATTCAGAAAGGGAAGGAATAAAAATCAAATGAACAAAAAGACCATTATATAAATAACATGCCAGCTTTAATTAAAGTGCTCCAGTCAAAAGGACAAATAGCGCTTCATGGTAACTTTGATAGATACACTGAACAAACTTGTTGATAAACAAGGTAATTGGAGAAATCTAAACGTGCAATACCACATAAAGTGTATTTAGGTGAGTGCCCAATGGCATTTATAAATGTTAGTAAACAGAAACTTGGGATTGAATTTTAAGTTTCAAATAAAACCATTAAAAGGTATACATGTTTACTGGTTAATTTTCTAACTCAAATAAATAATTAATTGACTATTTACCATTTCATACCTTATACGGACAGGAGATTGACACTTACCTATTAATATAGTTTACCTGAGGCGATAGCTATGCAAATGAATATATTTTAAATTGACATCCAATCAATACATCGGAAACCAGCGTTTTATACTCACCGTCATTTGTTGAAGTGATTTCATGTGATCATTAATATTGACTGATGCCTGATGACTGATGACTGATGTAGGAATACTATATAATAGGGTGTTAATTAAGTTACATACAATTCATTCTTAAACACTTGAGGAGTGAGATACAACAGAGAACTCTGCTAAGATGATCATGAATATGAGATACGTGTGGCTATGTATTTGCTGCTTAGCCGTCTGTGCAGGGCATGCGGTGAATAAAAAGCTTTCCTCATACGATTTTGTTACTGGTTTGATGGAGCAATCTGCACAGTTACGGGTTGAATTAGATGACTTGAAGCAAAAATACAAAACCCTTGAAGAAACTGTTACAGAACAGCGGACAGGTGATTTATCCTTTTTTAAAAACTCTTGATTATTACTTCATATGTTTTTAATCTTTTCGCAACTTTCTTCGGTGAAAACTGCTATAGTAACGTTATGTATATATAATTATTTGATGCATTTAAGTGTATAGGGCTATATTCTAACAATCATTTAACCTCAAAATAATTACTTGCATCGTTTTTAGTATGATACTAGACTACCTCAATTGCTAATTAAAACTCTGGATGGGTTCTGTGTACTTCGATTCAATCGTCGAAAAATAGACGATTCTTATAATTCCATAGGGTGTTCTAGAACACTTTCGTGTGAAAATGGACTGTTCGCATGTCAAATAAATCACAGAGAGAGATTCTGTTAAAACTGAAGCGAAAAATGATCTAATGAATATGAAAGCATAATTGTTTTTCAGTTTTTGAAACTTTTTAAAAACATTATCGTCCGATATAGCTCTATACACTTTAAGGCTGTAATTAAAAAATCTTTAAGCAGAGAGTTGTGTCAGAAATTTGTACTCTATCGATTCCATTTTAGGTTTATGTATTCTCATGATTTATGTTACATACTTAATTACATCATGTAAACTTCTAAATTTTAGAAGCAGATTTTCCTAAAGCATGATGCACTAAGACACTATAGCGAAAAGCTATATTTTCTAAAAGCCTAAAGTCGGTATGCTTTTCCCCCGAAGTCATACATTTGACCCATATTTAGGGCGTTGAGATCTAAAGGATGTAAAGCGTTACATAAATGAAAAGTTTTAATTTTTAATATGTGATGTTTCAAATACAAGACTCTCGTTACATGATTTCATAATCGTATGGTTTATCGTTCGGCTCTGTGATATAAAAAATAAACGTATCAGGGTTGTATATGCTATTACGAAAAACAAATAGATGTTTGTAAACATTTTTAGTTCGGTCAACTTGGAGTGTAAGTCATAGACATAATAGAAAGTGTTATAGTGATAATTTCAACAATGTTGCAGATGAGTTCCATTTGTTCTAGCATATACTTGTACCTTAGTTTCCAAAGTATACAAAATCAAATGCAAACGTTTTTAAGCTTATTGAAATATTTTTAAGTCTGTTTAGATAAAGATCGCCATGTTTTGTACACTATCTAGCTTCTAAATAGATGGGAATGATGGTAAACTGTGATTGCTTTAGTTGTAATTTCAATATCACATATTTATTCGAATAAAATTAACGAACATGTTCATAATTGCATAACCGTTGTTGAAATTCATGTTGTTTGCATATTTTTATGCATGTAATGTTGATGAATTAAGCAATTATGTTAATTGTAAATATGCCAGACTAAATTAAGTTAATATTCACTGAATACTTTGTCTTTAATGCATTTTCCGTCGGTGATGCGGAAAGTAGTATAGCTTTTTTTGTTTATTTGATATTTTTAGTGATTTAAGAATACACATTTGAAATGATCAAAGATGATTCCGCCTGCTTATATAATACGGTGTAAGTAAATGATATTATGACATCGATCCTCAGGGTTAAGTGTTTAACTCTCATACTACATTCAATTTGCCGATTCAAAGATATCTGTCAAAGTCGCCAGATTGTTCCATTTCAGAATAGGTAAATGTGCGAATGCACCAATCAGCGCTCTTGTTTTCCTGAAGCCATGTTTGATCACAGCGTATTTGTACTAAAATAAGCATTTTTCTGTCGTAAGCGTTTGTGGCCTAGTTGGGTAAACTCTTAGTATAATATTTGAGAAGCTCATAACTTCATAAAATTGGTCGGATCTAGTTTGAGGTTTTTTCTTGATCAAATAATGCTTTTCATAATAATATATTATTTTATATATTCTTTTTATATCGACGAAATACTTCCATCATATTTTTTTCTTTGTGATCAAAGTATTATGTGAATGTTAATGTTCAAGCGTATTTTAAAATTGTCAACATTGAACATTATATAAATTCCAGATTTAAATGATGCAATCAACCATGAGTCATGCCTGAGTTAAAAGGAAAGGTTATGCTGATTCGTTGCGAATAAGTATTGTATAATTTTACATCTTATGTAGACGTGTTGTTTCTTTCAGTTGCATTCTGCGCTAGTGGAATAGGTAATACGAGTCCGGGTGTGGGAGACACCATCTTATTCAATAACATTGAATTGAACGAGGGTGCAACCTACCATCCATCGACTGGTATGTTCGTCGCTGTGTATCCTGGGCTGTATCAATTTTCGGTCCATTTCTGCAACGCTGAAAACGGATACGCCGTAGTTGGTATCAAAAAGAATGAAGCCGTTCTGGTGACCAGTACAACAAAAGCAACTGCAGGTGGTAATGGATGCAATACTGTCGTCCGCAACATCGTTCTGGAGGCTGGAGATACTGTGACCGTGATTAATCCACAGTCTGGTACAAATTATTTAGAAAATGCTAACAGAGAGAATCAGTTCTGTGGCCATCGAATTGGTGATGCTGTAAATAACTGATTGTCGTAATGACAAAGATATACTACGCTCGTCTGAACATTTTCATTATAAATGTGTTTATTTTTTTTGATCGCATTGGTTAGAACAAAGTTAATACATTTGCAAGAACAATATGAAGCTCATATATCCCGCATTTTGATGATTAACCCAGCTTCCTTTTGTGATTTAAGAAACTGTTCAAAAATATTTCAAAACTACTGTAAAATTGTCTTGATTTTCTTGCTTATCTGATTATACATGATAGAAAATGTTAAGATTGAAGTTATGTCTAAGACTTTTTGCTAAAATGCTTTGAGACATTCACACCTTGATGTTAGGGCTAAATTTGTGTCATATATGCTACTGTTTAAATATACTAACCTTTGCTAGTACTAGTATGTGAATGTTGAAAGTTTAAATTATGTGTATTTGACACCAGAGTGATTTGATGGTACAACGTTGTTATAAGAGTGATATGATGGTGTATATGTGACAAAAACACAGATGTGTTGTATATAACATTGCTTTGAAACGAGTTATGGATATTTGGGCATGAAGCAGAATAATGAGGGTAACCCCAACGGATCCGTTATCCCTCTTACGTTATTGCAGTTCTTATTATGTCATGGTGCGATTTCGATTTCTTAGAACATATGCATTGTTTATTTGTATTATTTATTTGTATGTCAGACTCATAAGCCGTTCTCCAGGATAACCGGTTAAAATGGCAAACTTTTGAAAAATACTGACACTAATGTATTGATTTTCACATGATTGTAACCTTATCCATAGAACTTTCTTAGCCTAAGATATGGTACTAAATGACTTTGTTTCTTTACAATTACTAGACAGACATGGAATTTATTCTCATTTCATATCCTTTTACAAAATCATTTTCTTATAGTTTATCAATATATTTAAGCCTGAATAACCTGGAGCACGGCTCATGTACACTTGTGTGAAAATTATAGTCTTACTAGGTTTGGTTTCGGTGTTTTTATCATGTTGTGATTTTTTTCGTATTTGTTTGTATTTTACTTTACATTTGTATCCATTACATTTTGCCGCTTGTAATTTACAAGACAAATATAATTTTATAGAATTTTATTGAACAAAAGCTACCCAAAACTAGCAAACTGGAATTTTTGTAAATTGTATTTTTATTATTTTTTTGCGCAATAAAGCGACTTATATATGTATCTTTGCCAGTTGCATATTCAGTATTTAGAACATAATGACAGAAGTTCACAATTATATTAAAATGTTTTAATGCACAAATGTTCATTTGAGCATAGTCTATCTTGGAAGCGCCATTTAATCTTATCCTCGAGAGGTTGACTGATTTTAAAGCCCCCCGATCTACCTAAGCATTTCAATTTTAGTTAAATCTCATCTCAAATTTTGTCATGTTTCTTCATGTGATACTTCAATGTGACCATTGCTCAAATTTGTCATTACAAATCAGAAACACTATTCTGACTTTATAACAGAAACATTTCGAGAGCTAGAACTACAGATTCATCCGACTTTTAGACTCTGATGTGTGTAAAATCTCAGTTTGAGATGAGATTTCTACTTGAAATGCTTCTGGAGATCGGGGTCAGGTGTTTTGCTTGTGAAACATATCGTATTTTATTTTTACGAAACCGTTGATTGAACATATATTAATTTAGTATTGTAGTTGTTATACTGTTATATGTAAGGAGTTAGAGTTTTGAATACGTATCCATATTATTTGTTTAAGTCATGTATACACATGGGCCGTTCTTCGGGATAGTCGTCGGTTTAAATGGCAGCCGTTTGAGAAAATTTAACAATGGGTAATGTTTTGGCATTGGTGCCTTTGAAAAAATATTGACGAAAATTTCTAAATCTTAGATATTGTACTTAATTAGTTAAATTTACTTGTGTTTCATGGCAATGTTTATAATTTGTAATTGTTGATAATTGTTTAAACTTAATTAACCGGAGGACGGCTGGTGTGATAGTTTACTACTTTTGTTTTTTCTCTTTTTAATTTTTTTTCTTATATTAAGTTTTTATTTTCTTTACCTATTGTAATTTACTATACAATTATAATTTTATAGGATTTTAGGGATAGAGCGTTTACATTTAGCCTTCGATTGCTCACGAAGCTGCCATCCTGGTCAGATTGTTCTTCCGATCTTTTCGTATTGACCGCTCAACTTTGACATCAGCATTATTAAAAACATCCTCTTCCATAGAACTTAAACAACAACTAGATCACAATTACAAATAAGAACGTGTATATGGACAACATCAATTTTCATAAAAAGAAAAAAACCCACAAAAATACGTTTTTGAAGTTAAAAGTAACATTTGTCTTCATATCGTTTGCTTACAATGAGAAGATCGTAAGTAGTTTCCACGACCATAAGTACATACGGCCATGGTACACATTTAAATTCCTTGTCAGTTCTGTTTTTTTCGTTGATTGTAAATCTGCCCTTGTCAGACATTGCCAAAGTATACTCGAATAGAGGCGTTCGGCAGTATAAAAAGCTAAATCAGCATCACAAGTCGCTTCTTATGAGAATATTTCATGCATATCGGAACTTGTCATGCTGACCAAACTGGAGTTAAAACTCCCTCCTCGTTTTACCATAAATAAAGGGTAATTTTAGGACAGTTGTTTTCTCTTGTTTTGCTCGAAGTAACGATTTTGTAATTTAATACGACCTTTTCATTCTAAGCTAGCGATATGTTAGAGGCATAAGATGATGTTTGTCATTATTTGTTTAGTAATCAAATGAAAGTTGATTAAAATTACATGATTTCTACTTGTGTTTGTTATTATAATGTTAATTATACTTCATGTATCGCCAATACAGTGCAATATATACAGGTATGAATGAAGGTACAATTCAGTAAGTCAGGATTACCTCCCCTAGCAAAATAGACAAAAACCGAAATCAAACAGGGGAAGCAGCACACACGAGAAAAAGAACAAACGAGCAGGATTTGAAATAGGTAAAATAACCCAGGTCTATGCAGTTATATAGTTATACGAGTATGTAATATGGAAACTGTTGTATTGGAAATAAAATAGCAAAACTTGTCAACTCATAACAGCACACGTATCACATGGTTAATCTTAGTACCATCTCCTTGCAAGTACCGTACATCTATCTGTATTCGATTAAATGGATTACCGTACATTTGCGTTGTCTTTGTACATTTCACTTTTCCTATTGGTTATAGAATCCATTGTCCTTACTAATATATAAACCCGTAACATGTTTGTATCTTGTTTACATCACTATCAGACGGAAATCATTTTAAAAATTAAAATAACACAAATTGAAGGTACAACTGAACTTAAAAGGTTGATATGTGAGTCGAGATTTTTTAATTTATAGTCTTAGTGATCAATTAACTGGTTAGTCAGTATACAACCGTTACATATTCAGTTGATGATCAATAAGGGAAATATTTTGTTAAATATTTAACATACATACTGGACAAACATAATTTGAAAACTGTTAGTCGTTTTACTACTAGTATTCGATTGCTCTTTTTTATACGTATAATATATATATATATACGTTTATCACATGACTTTCCTTGTATACAGGTTAGTATAGCCAGTACGCATAAAGTTATACGTGCCACGTGTAGTATAAGGTACTGAGGTTTTCCAATAAATAAATGCGTATTTTGCGTTTTTAGTGTCATGTGATATAAAGAATCTATCACTCGTTGTCAATTGATATATTTATATTAAACTCGTTCAGGAAATATTATTAAGCTCGACAGAGGCTAGCTTAATAAAATTTCCAAAACTCGTTTTATAAAATGTTATATCAATTGGCAACTCGTGATAGATCCTCTATGTACATTTCATCCTTGCAGTTAAAACTTGTCATTATTTAAGCACAGATAACTGTGTTATTGTTCAGATTGTAATTATTTATTTTTTCATTTTTCTATACATTTTACAAATAAAAATGTCTATTCCCAATCCAATGGTACAGTTACCTGCGAATGTAAGACGTAAACGACTCGAGCAATAGGTTAACCATGTCTAACTGAACGATAATCAAGTATAACTTTACCACAGTATGCTTCGGGGCAATCGTAATCGTCTCAGTAGGGCCTATTAAAAGTGTAAGTTCAAATCTCGTCAATGCTCGCATTAGCTTGCAAAAATATATATACGTGGGATGACACAAAAGTAATGAGACAAACGCTCTAAAATGATAATTCTTAGTGATGGAAGTAAAATAAGTTTTTATTTCAGATAAAATATCTATCCTCTCTCCGTCTGCAGAGTTTCGTTACTTTTCATCCATTATATCATGGCTACGTGATGTTAACTGAAGGGGTGGCGCTAAATCCAATGGTAATCGAGGAGATGGGACTTAAATTTCAAAGGAATGAGTGCAATAACTACAGTGCATGATAATATTATCCTGCATTGAAAGTTATTGCACGCACACTGTAAATCATTAATTTTCGTGGGCGAACAAATTTCTCGGAGTTTATGGTTCACCTTCAGCCTCGAAATCAAATCCATTCGAAAAATAAACTTTACACTTGTATTTATTACCTGAAATGCAAAATCCACGAACTAAAGTCTCATCGAAATGGTCATATTTACCAAAACCACGAAATTTCAACCCATCGAAATTTAATGATTTTGCAGTGTACCATTGTTTATACGTTAACCGTAAAATAATCCGTGATGTCCGTGCTTGAAAAGTACGTGCTGGGGTCTACAACTTTAAGGTAATAGAGTGTATTCTATAGTGAAGTAAAGTTTCAAAAATGCTGTTTTTTCTTTCAAATTTATTTTGTCGGATAAAATAGGCATTGTTTTATGACCATATACATTTGCACTTGAGGTTAGACACAAATAAATTTCAAAATTTGTTGAAGCATATGACAGCAATTGGATTGCAAATCTTGCTCGTTCACAATCAAAGAAAACATGACATTAAAAGTCCAAGTTTGTTACCGGGGACTTCGTCAGTAATATAAGGAACGAAATCTTACAAATATATTATTATAAAATACATTCATGAGCTTGTATCATGCAAAACTTCAATGACTTTGCAAACCGAAAGAAGAAAAGGTGTAATTTTCTTTAAAAAAAACCATGCACAATCTCCAAGTTACACTCCGTACCCTTAATATCACAACGTGGTACTGGAAATTTAAATCGGTCAGCGAGGACAATGTACCATTATGTGATATTTAGCCACACCCAATACAATTTGACGGCCAATGATATAAGCCAGAAAGAGAAACTTAACACTCGGTTTCCTTATTTAGTCTCGGGCTCCGCCCTCGACGAAATAAGGCAACCTCGCGTTTGCGTTCTCTTACTGACAGATATACAGTTGGTAAGAAGATAGCAAATTAATTGTTACCGAATGCCTGTACATGGTGTTAAAAGTCAACTTTGCATTTTATCTGAGCTATGTAGATCTCCAAATTGTTTACTTTTAAGTTCTTACTTTAGCCTTGATCTCACGAAGCATCTCAAGCAGAAATATCATCTCAAATTAAAATTTTGCTCAAAATAGTTTCTAATTTTGAGATAAATCTGAAATTAGAAATGTACTGTTACAGTAATAAACTAAGAATAATTGTTGCTTATGTTGACCCTTGGAAATTTAATCAACGACCCATGTCAATATCTGAGATGAGATTTAGCTCAGATTTAGATTTTTCTGGACATTGGAGACATCCTCCAATTTTCCGAAGCATCTCAAGTAGAAATCTCATCTCAAATATTGACACGAGTCTGAACTTGAGATGAATCTGAGATGATCGGACTTCTTAAAATTTACTGAAAATGTTTACTGCTTTTGATGTTAATTTTGAATCCAACCTTCAATCGACGCATGACAATATTTGAGATGAGATTTAGCTCAAATTGAGGTGTTTATGAAGACCGGGGCCCGGAAGCATACTTTAATTCAAGTAAGATTAGAAGAATGGTAGAATAATACACTGAGCGGCAATGAAAACGCAACATTTACATAGTATAGCACAGCACATTTAATAACAGTGTAAGCATCGCGAAATTTCATCATAGAATAGATACATACATGTGACACACGAAAATTACGTTGAATCAGAAAAAGTGGTGTAGCAACATTTTTTGTACCAGTTATATTTGGGTAAGTGTAAAACAGAACTTCGCAATTTTTGAATCTTTTATTACCACCGCCTAGAGCGATGCATTGTGTACATCTACGACGTATTAATCGCATGAATTGTCCATGGCATGCTAGTAGGATGCTGCTCCATTCTTACAGAAGGGTTAGGCGAAGTTCAGGTACATTAAGGGGCCTGTACACTGTTACGCGCACAACCACAAAAATGTAAAAAGATGCTCTATTTGAGCGTTATGGTGGAAGGGCGGTAACTCGTGGAGAAATAAACGAGTAAATAAAGAACTTAAGAATTTCTTTATAACACTGCTTAAACTAAGCGGCACTAACCGAAGGTCTGTGAAGTTGACAGTTATCTGTTAGCTGTTAACTCAGAAGTTAAGTCAATTTGAGTTAACTTCTGGCAGAAGTTAACTCAGAAGTGAACCCAGAAGTGAAGTTGAATCGAGTTTACTTCTGACAGAAGTGAATACAGAAGTGAACTCAGAAGTGAAGCGAAATCGAGTTAACTTCTGACAGCAGTGAACTCAGAAGTGAACCCAGAAGTGAACTCATAAGTGAACTCAAAAGTGAAGTCCATTTGAGTTAACTTCTGGCAGAAGTTAACATCTTAAGTTAACTCAGAAGTGAAGTCCATATGAGTCAACCTCTGGCAGAAGTTAACTCAGAAGTTAACTCAGAAGTTAACTCAGAAGTGAAGTGAAATCGAGTTAACTTCTGACAGAAGTGAACTCAAAAGTGAAGTAAAAAAAGAAATTTTCACTTCACTTCTACCAGAAGTGAACCCAGAAGATATCTCAGAAGTGAAGTAAAAAATGAAATTGTTCAATTCACTTCCACCAGAAGTGAACCCAGTAGTGAACTCAGAAGTGAAGTAAAAATGAAAATTTGTGCCAGAAGTGAACACAAAAGTGAACTCAGAAGTGAAGTCAGAAAATGAAAATTTTCACTTCACTTCTACCAGAAGTGAACCCAAAAGTTTAATCAGAAGTGAAGTCTTCTGATTAAACTTCTGGGTTCACTTCTGGTAGAAGTGAAGTGAAAATTTTCATTTTCTAAGTTCCCTTCTGAGTTCCCTTCTGAGTTCCCTTCTGGGTTCACTTATGGTAGAAGTGAAGTGGACTTTTTATTTTTTTACTTCACTTCTGAGTTAATTTCTGGGTTCACTTATGGTAGAAGTGAAGTTATTTTTTTATTTTTTTACTTCTCTTCTGAATTCACTTCTGGGTTCACTTCTGGTAGAAGTGAAGTGAAAATTTTATTTCTTCACTTTTGAGTTCACTTCTCTCAGAAATTAACTCGATTTCACTTCACTTTTGATTCACTTCTGGGTTCACTTCTGTCAGAAGTTAACTCGATTTCGCTTCACTTCTGAGCTAACTTCTCAGTTAACTTCTGCCAGAAGTTAACTCAAATGGACTTCACTTCTGGGTTCACTTTTGAGTTCCCTTCTGTCAAAAGTTAACTCGATTTCACTTCACTTTTGAGTTCACTTCTGAGTTCACTTCTGAGTTCACTTCTGTCAGAAGTTAACTCGATTTCACTTCACTTTTGAGTTAACCTCTGAGTTAACTTCTGAGTTCACTTCTGTGTTCACTTATGGTAGAAGTGAAGTGAATTTTTTTTTTACTTCACTTCTGGAAATTTTTATTTTCTGAGTTCCCTTCTGTCAAAAGTTAACTCACTTCACTTTTGAGTTCACTTCTGAGTTCACTTCTGTCAGAAGTTAACTCGATTTCACTTCCCTTCTGAGTTCACCTCTGAGTTCACTTCTGAGTTCACTTCTGGGATCACTTATGGTAGAAGTGAAGTGAAATTTTTTTTTGTTACTTCACTTCTGAATTCACTTCTGGGTTCACTTATGGTTGAAGTGAAGTGAAAATTTTAATTTTATGACTTCACTTTTGAGTCAGAAGTTAACTCGATTTCACTTCACTTCTGAGTTCACTTCTGGGTTCACTTCTGTCAGAAGTTAACTCGATTTCCCTTCACTTCTGAGCTAACTTCTCAGTTAACTTCTGCCAGAAGTTAACTCAAATGGACTTCACTTCTGGGTTCACTTTTGAGTTCCCTTCTGTCAAAGTTAACTCGATTTCACTTCACTTTTGAGTTCACTTCTGAGTTAACTTCTGTCAGAAGTTAACTCGATTTCACTTCATTTTTGAGTTAACCTCTGAGTTAACTTCTGAGTTCACTTCTGTGTTCACTTATGGTAGAAGTGAAGTAAAAAAATTTGTGAAGTGAAAATTTTATTTTTATGACTTCACTTTTGAGTCAGAAGTTAACTCGATTTCACTTCACTTCTGAGTTCACTTCTGGGTTCACTTCAGTCAGAAGTTAACTCGATTTCACTTCACTTTTGAGCTAACTGCTCAGTTAACTTCTGCCAGAAGTTAACTCAAATGGACTTCACTTCTGGGTTAGAAGGGAGAGAACTTTTGGGATGTCAAACCCCCGTCATCCCCACCGCCATGCGGGGGACATCTGATGGTAAATCTCAGTTATTTTCATTGCAGTGCGGGGGACGCCGGAAGGTAAAAACACGACTATCCACCGCCCTTGAAGATTAACCCAGCTTCCCTTTGTGATTACAGTAGCTGTTCAAAAATATTTCAAAACTACTGTAAATTTGTCTTGATTTTCTTGCTTATCGGATTATACGAGTACATTATAGAAAATGTTCAGATTGAAGTTATGTCTAAGACTTTTTACTAAGATGCTTTGAGAAAACCACACCTGGATGTTAGGGCTTAATTTGTGTCATATATGATAATGTTTAGATATTCTAACCTTTGCTAGTACTAGTATGTGAATGTTGGTTTTTTATATCATGTATATTTGATACTAGTACCAGAGTGATTTGATGGTACAACGTTGTTATAAGAGTGATATGATGATGTATACGTGACAAACACAGATGTATTGTATATAACATTGCTGTGAAACGAGTTATGGATATTTGGACATGAAGCAGAATAATGAGGGTATCCCATTGGATCCGTTATCCCCCTAACGTTATTGCAGTTGTTATTATGTCATGGGTGAGGTTTCGATTTTTTACAACATATGCATTGTTAATTTGTATGTTTTTGCCCTTCACATAAGCCGTTCTCCAGGACAATCGGTTAAAATAGCAAAGTTTTGAAAAAACCCAGGCACATGATAATGACATACAATGTATTGATTCTATTGATTTGATTTTCTTTACCATAATTCATGGAGCATTCTAAGCCTAAGGCATGATACTAAATGACCTTGTTTCTCTACAATTTATGTTAACAAAATCCTTCTCATATAGTTTATCAATATATTTAAGCCTTAATAACCCGGAGCATGGCTCATGTACACTTGTGTGAAAATTATAGTCTTACTAGGTTTGGTTTCGGTGTTTTTATCGTGATGTGATTTTTTTCTTATTTGTTTGTATTTTACTATACAGTTGTATCTATAATATTTTGCCATTTGTAATTTACAAGAAATATATAATTTTATAGAATTTTATTGAACAAGGCGTTAAAATTATGCCTTCGACTTCTCACAAAGCTGCCATCCCGGCCAGATTGTTCTTTATCTTTTTGTATTGACTGCACGACTTTGGCATCTACCCACCTAGCAAACTGATTTCTTTTGTAAAATAGATTTTGATTATTTTTTGCGCAATATAGCGACTTATATATGGAGGTTTTTCCAGTTGCATATTCACTGTTTAGATTATAATGACAGAAGTTCACAGTTATATTAAATATTTTAAAGCACAAATGTTCACAATTGAGCATATTCTTTGAAGCACCATTTAATCTTATCCTCGAGAGGTTGACTGATTTAAAACGTTAACACGCTTAATACTCGCATGTCTTTGTAATAAAGCAGCCCCCGATCTACCTAAACATTTCAATTTGATTAAAATCTCATCTCAAATTTTGTCATGTTTTTTTCATGTGATACTTCAATGTGACCATTGCTCAAATTTTTCATTACAAATAGGAAACACTATTCAGACTTTATAACAGAAACATTTCGAGTGCCAGAACTACAGATTCATCCGACATTTAGACTCTGATTTGTGTAAAATCTCAGTTTGAGATGAGATTTCTACTTCGGGAGATAGGAGTCAGGTGTTTTGAGTGTGACACATAACGTATTTTATTGTTACGAAACCGTTGATTGAATATATATTAATTTAGTATTGTAGTTGTTATAATGTTATGTGTAAGGAGTTTAAGTTTTGAATACATGTCCTTATCATATCCATATTATTTGTTTACACATGGGCCGTTCTCCAGGATAGTCGTTTGTTTAAATGGCAAAAGTTTGATGAAATTTAACGGTTGCTAATGTCTTGGCATTGGTTTCTTTGAAAAACATATTAAAGGAAATTTCTAAATCTTAGATATGGTACTGAATTAGTTAATTTTACTTTTGTATCATGGCAATGTTGATAATTTTGAAAGTGTTGATAATGTTTTAGCCTGAATTACCCGGAGGACGGCTCGTGTGATAGTTTTACTACTTTTGTTCTTTCTCTTTTTATTTATTTTTTCTTATAAGTTTTTATTTTACCTTACCTATTGTAATTTACTAGACAAATATGATTTTATAGAATTTTACGGGATAGAGCGTTTACATTTAACCTTCGATTGCTCACGATGCTGCCGTCCCGGTCAGATTGTTCTTCCGATCTTTTCGTATTGACCGCTCAATTTTGACATCAGCATTATTAAAAATATCTTCTTCCATAGAATTTAAACAACAACTAGTTCACAATTACAAATAAGAACGTGTATATGGACGACATCACTTTCCATAAAAAGAACAAAAAAACACAAAAATACGTTAACATTTGTCTTCATATCGTTTACTTACAATGAGAAGATCGTAAGTAGTACTCACGACCATAAGTGCAAACGACCTTGTAAGAATGATACATATTGAAATTCCTAGTCACTTTTGTTTCTTCGTTGATTGTTAATCTGCCTTTGACAGACATAGCCAATAATACTCGAAAAGAGGCGTTCGGCAGTATAAAAAGCTAAATCAGCATCACAAAGCGCTTTTTATGAGCCTATTTCATGCATATCGGAACTTGTCATGCTGACCAAACTGGAGTTAAAACTCCCTTCTCGTTTAACCATAAATAAAGCTTAATTTTAGGACTGTTTTTTTCTCTTTTTTGTTCTAAGTTACGACTTTGTAATTTAATACGACCTTTTCATTCTAAACCAGCGATATGTTAGAGGCATAAGATGATGTTTGTCATTATTGGTTTTGGATTTAATAAAAGTTGATTAAAATAATCATGTTTTCTACGTGTGTTTTTTATTGTAGTGTTTATTATACTACATGTATCACCAATACAGTGCAATATAATCAGTTATGAATGAAGCTACAATTCAGCTGGTCAGGATTACCTCCCCTAGTAAAATAGACAAAAACCAAAATCAGACAGGGGAGGCAGCACACACGAGAAAAAGAACATACGCACAGGATTTGAAAAATAGCAAAACTTGTCAATTCCAGTATCTGCTCATAACAGCACACTTATCACATGGTTAATCTTAGTGCCATCTCCTTGCGAGTACTGTAGAACTGTATTCAATTAAATGGATTGCCGTACATTTGCGTTGTCTTTGTATGTTTCACTTTTGCTATTGGTTATAGCATCCATTATCTTTACTAATATGTAAAATAGCCCGTAACATGTTTGTATCTTGTGTACATTGATATCAGACGGAAATCATTTTAAAAATTAAAATAACACAAATTGAATGTACAACTGAACTTAAAAGGTTGATATGTGAGTCGTGATTTTTTAATTTATAGTCTTAGTGATCAATTAACTGGTTAGTCAGTATACAACCGTTACATATTCAGTATATGATCAATACAGGAAATATTTTGTTAAATATATAACATACATACTGGACAAACATAATATGAAAACTTATAGTCGTTTTACTACTAGTATTCGATTGCTCTATTTATACGTATAATATATGTATTTATCACGTGACTTTCCTTGTATCCAGGTTAGTATAGCCAGTACGCATAAAGTTATACGTGCCACGTGTAGTATAAGGTACGGAGTTTTTCTAATAAATAAATGCGTATTTTGCGTTTTTAGTGTCATATGATATAAAGAATCTATCACTCGTTGTCAATTGATATATTTATATTAAACTCGTTCAGGAAATATTATTAAGCTCGACAGAGGCTAGCTTAATAAAATTTCCAAAACTCGTTTAATAAAATGTTATATCAATTGGCAACTCCTGATAGATCCTCTATGTACATTTCATCCTTGCAGTTAAAACTTGGCACTATCTAAGCACAGATAACTGTGTTATTTTTCAGATTGTAATGATTTATTTTTTCATTTTTCTATAAATTTTACAAATAAAATGTCTTTCCCAATCCAATAGTACAGTTATGCTACGGTCACATTTGCCCTACGAGCTCCGTACGAGCTCCGTACGAGCTCCGTACGAGTTGATTTTGCTGAACTCGCACGACGTCCGTACGGAGTCCGTACGGTGCTCGTACGGATATTAATACTCGTACGAGTATCGTACCGATTTTTTCGAATCGTAGAGGTCTCGGCGACATGGTAAAACTTTTTCACCGAGCTCCCGAGTTGTCTACGAGCTGTCTACGAGCTCGTATATATTTTGAGTCAGACGTATTTCGCACGGGACTTTAACGGTCAACGTCATAGGATTAGATAGTGAACAGTATGACAGCAGTTATGTCAACAGTGTTAATTGTTATGTGTATGTAACAATATGTTATAGACAATATATTGAAATTTCGACACATTTTTCAATATCGAATAGATGATACATGTGTTTAACTGCTATTGTGTCAATGCTGCATCTGTACCCAGTATCTAAGATCCGGAACAAAAGTTATTAGATAATTATAACGTATCGATTTTAAAAAACAAAACATTAATTAGGTAATGAAATCCAAATTTAATACAAAATGTACATAATTATAATTATGCCCTTCAATTTTAACATCTGTTTTTTTTTTTAATACAGTAAAACCTCATGATGCGACCAACTCGAAAATACGACCAACTCAATATTACGACCACTTTTTCTCAGTCCCGATGTTTTCTCTATATAAATCAATGGTCGCAAAACTCGATAATGCGGGCAACTCGATATTGCGTAATGCGACCACTAATTTGGTCCCGAACAATGCATAAAGTCACACCTTCAACTCGATTCAACGACCACGTGCCGTTTCAGTACGGATAGTATTGATTTTAGTCGAGCCGCCGGTCAAGGTCGTAAATGGTGACATGTTGTTAATTCGATGCACTAATTGACTGCAATTTAATCGCCACAGGCGTCATAAACTAACCATGAGATGGGTATTTTATTGTTTAGTCCTTTGTTATACCTTTAATTGAGTAGAGAGGGGTCACACATTTCGTATCTCTTTGATTGTTAAAGTCGTTAATTGACAGACAAACAAAAATGTTTGTGTAAACATTCGTAATTATCGGATTGAATTTGTACACTGTAGAAGTTAAAGACCAAATTATTTAATCACAATTCAATTTGATTGCAATTGGTAAACATCTGCATTTTCTACAAAGTTATAAATTAGCTAAATCTCCACGATGAGTGGAAAGCGTGTAGAGCTTAATGTGATAGAGAAATTTAATTTGATTAAAGATAGTCCAGGGAAAAGTCAGAGGAAATTAGCAGAACAGTATGGGATTGGGAAAACTCAGGTGATTTAACTTGACCTCTACTTTTCGTGAAGTAGGATAATTGAATGGACTGCTGATTGTTGAAATGTACCGTGCACATCTGTTGACTATGGAAGATCAAAAGTGACATTAAAATTAAAAAAAAAAATGTTTTTGCATACATATACATGTAATTAAAATAAAGAAAAATTGTGTAATTAATAATCAGTTTTGTTCCATTATTATATTAATTATGTTTTATTATGTCACTCATTTAAATCACACAACATTAATGAGTATTAAAAACACCACACACATGTTGAGAAACACCCATTACATGTTTCAACTGGAAGTTTAGTGATACTGATAAACTCAATACACCCAAACTCGATAATAAGACCAACTCGATATTAAGACCACTTTGTGCCGGTCCCGTTGGTGGTCTTAATATCGAGTTTTTACTGTATATAGCTTTTAATACAAAACAACAAATATTTAGTGTAATGATTAGTATATTTATAGAAAAAAATAAAATGACTAAATACTTTGATATATATTGCTTATGTTTGTTTTGGTTGAAGCTGAGGGGGAAAGAATGATTGGTTAGCATATCCAGAACGAAATACGGGGTTCTGACAGATTACTAATGCGTGTAGGTCTATGATTCTAGGTGGCCGGTTTTATCCATGATGTGACAAGTCTGGCCACCCAATATGGCATTGTTTGTATGATTGTTTATAAAATATAATCAGGTATGAGCAGAGGTCTACAGGGAAGACTGGACTTTCCCAACCGAGTTGTCTCTTAAAATAAAGGTATTGCTGTTATATTATAATAATGACGCTACTAGCTTTTGAAAGAAGTATTTAAATGATTTTAAGAAGACTCAACATGTAAGTACGTCAACAAGCCTTTTAACATGTGGTGTAATCAACCATTCGGGTGACACGCTGACTGTGGTCGCGTGGGTAGTTCTCTAGAATACGGATCGACAAGTCCATCAAAGGTTTTAATCTCGACCGGGACATATGGTCATTCATTGTTTCCACCCAACTAGAAATGGACTAGTTGGTAAACTCAGAGGTGGTCTACACCGAAAACGTTATAGAAACCATGTTGTACATTCGAAAATGCTAGGGGTCCCACATGCCGTTTAACATTCTGTCTCTTCCATACTCCCGTGTATCCGATATGTACCCGATGAGTATTGATGATCGCGCAGACACCGACCGATGAGTAGCAACGTAAATTTTTAATATATTTTAAATGACCCTGGCCGCCGTCACTCGATGCTACACAATCCCCCGATCTGCAGCATGACAACGTTCGGCTTCAGCCAATTAGCCCAAATGTACGCCGACCGTTCATTGTATTATGAAGATGTCCAACCGGTTATTTTGCTAGGTCCGACTAACACAAGAACATAACATAACACAAGACGTACTCGTCTCCTAATGTAAGATGGCCATATTTTTCCAACATTCCAGAAGCCTGGACCCCACCTCACCAAACCTGGATCCGCTCATGCTCGATGTAAAATGAATTGACATGTCCGTGATTCGCGTGCACATATCTTATGTGTACACATAAATACTTGTCTATACATCTATGTGTTCTTTTTATCTTTTAGTTTATGACAACTGTGCAATATACATGTATTCCATGTACTTTAATGTATATACTCATCGTACTATAATAAACTTTATACACGTATATAACCCTGATCGTTCAATGTCGACCAAGAAGTAATTAAACGTTATTTCCTTGCATTTATAAACATGACATGAAAATCTTACATATAATAATAACTAAAAATAGGTAATGTCAGCTTCCTTGTGAGTTCCCTACTTCAATAATACCTACGAGCTCGTAGACTACTCGGGAGCTCGGTGGAAAATTTTCACCGAGCTCCCGAGTCCTCTACGAGTTACAAAAATCCGTACGATGCTCGTAAGAGTTTACAATGCCCGTACGGACCCCGTACGGACTCCGTACGGGCTTGCTAAATTTCAACTCGCACGGAGCTCGTACGACTAATGTGACCAGGCGAAATTGAAATATGTCGAAAAATAAAATTCTTCTCGCACGGAGCTCGTACGGTCATCTTGCGGACACCTTACGGACACCGTACGGACACCGTAAGAGTGACTTGCGAGCTGCGATTGACCTACGAGTACCTTGCGAGCCCCGTACGATCTCCGTACGAGCGCCGTGCGATCTCCGTACGAAGATTACGATGTCCGTACGGACCTCGTACGAGACATTCTCTTTTAATCGTACGAGGTCCGTACGAGGTCCGTACGAGCTGTGACCAGAAGCTAAGAACGTAAAATACCTTTAGGATTTGAAATATTTTGGACTCGTAGCCTACTCGTACGAGTTGATAAATCCGTACGGACATCGTAGAGCAAATGTGACCGTAGCATTACCTGCAAATGTAAGACGTTTACGATTCGAGCAATATAGGTTAACAATGTCTATGTTAACGACAATCAAGACTTATTGTCGATTCAAAGATGTCTGTCAAAACCGCCAAAATGTTCCATTTGTGAATAGCTTGTTGCAGCAAGTATAACCACTACGCTATAGGACCATTAAAGTTGTAATCATATAAGTGTATTTATGACGGTAAAATTTTATCATGAGAAACCTGTAATAATCGACCGGGGTGAATGTTTGTTTACGCGGTTGTGACAGAGATCTTTGAATCAACTATAGTATAGATTTACCTCAGTACGCTTCGGGTCAATCGTTATCGTCTCAGTAGGGCCTATTAAAAGTGTTAGGTTCAAATCTCGACAATGCTCGCATTAGTTTGCAAAATATATACGTGGTATGATACAAAAGTAATGAGACAAACACTATAAAATGATAGTTCTTCGTGATGGCAGTAAAATAAGATTTTATTTCAAATAAAACATGTATCCTCTCTCCAACTGCAAAAGTTAATTAATTTTTGACCAATTACTGACAGACATACAGTTGGTGAGCAGATAGCAAATTAAATGATTGTTACCAAATGCCTGTACATGGTGTTAAAAGTCAACTTTGCATTTTATCTGAGCTATGTAGATCTCAAAAGTGTTTACTTTTAAGTTCTTACTCTGGCCTTGATCTCACGAAACATCTCAAGCAGAAATCTCACCTAAAATTAATATTTTGCTCCAACTATTGTCTAATTTGAGATAAATCTGAAACTAGAACTCTTTGAAATGTATTGTTACAGTAATAAACTTACTAAGAATAATTATTGCTTATGTTGATGCTATCTTGAAGACCATTGACCCTTGAAAATTAAATAAACGACCCATGTCAATATTTGAGATGAGATTTAGCTCAAATTAAGATGTTTCTGAAAAATGAGGACATGACCCGATCTTCCAAGGCATCTCAAGTAG
Source organism: Spisula subtruncata (assembly GCA_963678985.1). Lineage (NCBI taxonomy): Eukaryota > Metazoa > Mollusca > Bivalvia > Venerida > Mactridae > Spisula > Spisula subtruncata. The sequence continues at coordinate 6,252,514 of OY787671.1, forward strand.
AAATCTCATTTCAAATATTGACATGAGTCTGAACTTGAGTTAAATCTGCTTTTGATGTTAATTTTGAGTCCAACCTTCAATCGACACATGCCAATATATGAGATGAGATTTAGCTCAAATTGACATGTGTCTGAAGATCGGGGCCTGGAAGCTTAATTTAATTCAAGAAAAGTTAGAAGAATGGTAGAATTAATAATATAACACAAATTATTGGAACTTTGATGATAATGAACACCAATATACAAAATGTGTACGAGGGGGTATCACAAAGTTCAGGGACTGACCCGTTCATTTTAATATGCGCAATGCGATTAAATTATTTATTTTATCATCTTAAACTACATTCAATTCTGTACTGAAAAACAAATAAAAAGTTGATTAAATGATAATATCAATAAAATATTCTAACGATTTAAAAGATGATCGAAAGCCACCCGGCGCACTTTTATGACGTTACGGCGTCATCAAACGTCAAAACTTCTGCCACTTTTTGTTCGTCTAAGGGATCTAAAACTCACAAACCTGGATTCAACTTTTATATTTCCTACCAGAATACTTAGTTTTTATTTAATTGTCTTTTATATTCATAACAAAGGTCAGTCAGTTAATGAAATACTTGGCCACTTCATTTATTTCAGCGCCGATGATCACATAGCTCATGAAGTCTATCCTATTGATATTAGCATCATTTAACTCTCATCGCTACATCTTTTATACCATTTAAACAGATTGATTTTCGCAAGACTACCTTATTTTTTATTTGCTTAGGTGACATGCTCTAATCCGAGATAAGCATTTGTGTATAATTGAGTAATGGCGCAAAATACAACGGTAGTTCGATAATCCAAGTGTAACGTTATATCGAAAAGTGCGCCGACGTCATAAAATGCGACGAAAATCAGGCTGCACAAAACGGCATGTTTATAACGTCACACCAGTATGCATGACAACAGCGCTATAATATATACATCAAGATGATGTCACGGTCCTAATGTTTATGTCGATGGTTTCATATTTCAAATTGGATAACGATTCACAGAATTATAGGTATGTATGGGAGATCAACTGAATGATATTTTTAAAGTGCGCCGCGGAGCATAATTTAAGTTACCATAGTAACCGCCACACACTCGGAAAAAAGTTATATGAGCTTAAAATTTGCATATCGATTTAAAATACTTTGTTTTAAAGAATGTGTGATTTTTACTGAATTCGGTCAAAAAATAAACAAATGGCAGGCACAGTCCACGAACTATTTGATACCCCCTCGTACATGTGCCTCAGGAACCTGACAGTGGAGGACAGTCCTCGGGCGTGCTATCTTTAGAACACAAATGTGGCCATATGTGTCCATACGTCAAATGGCGCTGCCAATTAACTACCGGTACTATTATTTGGCGGAACACTGTCATAATACAGTGCCCAATTTAAATTAAGCAAGTTTAAAGATCTTAAATTGGATAGGATATTTATATTTTTCTTTCATGGTCAAATAAGTTAGTTTGTGTCTATAATCAATATTATATTGTAAGCAGGTACTACGAGGTTCATATTGTAAGGGCGGTATTTATGAAACAATTTTGAATTGATAGACTACCGCAAGGGGGAAAACTCGTCCATGGGTTACATTGGTAATTTGGATGATTTACGACCCTTAAGGTTGCATCACACATAGCTGACGTATTTAACGTTTGCTCGTCCGCTAGATAAACTACAGTTATCTTTGTTTAACTGGGTTTAACTGAGTTAACTGTAATCCCCGATATTCTTTCAAATGGAATAGTTCCCTCATTAGTATTACTTATTGAATCGACAGTATACGAGATGAGAAGGTTTAACTTACTTTTCGGCAAACGTCGAAGTGATGACAAAGAATAAGTCATGTAATTTTAAAATGGATAAAACGTTAGTACAGGTGACCGTTGCCTAAGCAAATCGCTATCAAGCGCCTTCATTCAGTTACATCCCTTTCAATTAAATATCGAGGGCATGGATTACCTCCCATGGAAAGCGCTGCGTAGCACTTTGCTTAGGCAACGGACACTAGTTTTAATATAAGACGCTTACTGTAACATTACTCATATACAGCTCTTTAATGTCCAACGCATCTACATGGCTTAGAATTAGGCTAAAGACAAGCCAGAAATCTCCAGGGAAGTAATTACCTTACTGTTTGCCGGACATTATTGGTTGCTGTTATTGTTCGCCTGCTTGCTTTCAGTTATAATTAGATGTGTTCTGTCGATTCAATAAGTAAAATCAATGAGGGAACTATCCTGTTAGAAAGAATTGCGGGGGGGGCTACCGTTAACTTAGGTAAACCTAGTTAAACCTAGATAAAAAAAGATTTACCTGGCGGTAGACTCAATGTTTACAACCCTTATCATTTGACTTCGAATGGACTGTATATAGCAATATTTGATAAGTAGTTGTTGTCAGTGTTCACCTATTAATGGTCATCATGCATGCTTGGTCCGATTCTTAAAATTTGTCTGGCCTTTTCGGGCGACTGTGTTTGTCATATAAATACAATTTGGGTCCTTCTTTCTAATATACAAATCAAATACAGCCCTAGTTGACAACGATAAACCACCTGTAATTATCTAAGTACTGAATGTATGGTCCTTAGCTCTAACGATTTGAAATGTATCCATCTAACTTGAAATTAGACGAAACTTTTTTTATTTTAAATGTCGAGGTATAAGAGTTATGTATCCGTTTCAATATGTAAATTTCCATGAATACATTACGTTTTCTTATTTATTCACGCCATAATTACTAGTCTCTATAGTGACACAACTATCATATTTCCTATTGAAAGGTTGATACAAGTATATACTTGAGAACATTTAATCCCCCCCCCTTAGGTCCGGTCTAGTAGGTTGAAATATAAGAGCACGCGGAACAATTTACGAACATCAACGCTGTAGTACTTTACGGCACAAAAATTTCAACAGTTGTGATCGGGATTCAAACGAAATGAACAGTATTATTGTTATGTGACCAAGTGACTAATTTGTAAAAAAAATACTCACACTTGTATTGTGATGATAAAAGACAAACATCTGTTCTGTTTCTGAAACTTTCGACGTCTTCCAAACGCCAAAACAAGTGACAGTTGTACATCGGAAATATTAAAGGCCAAGAAAGAGCAAATGTATCGCAACCGGATTCCCTGTATCTTACGATTAGCCAATATGCCAGGAATAAATTACTCAAATGACTATAGGCTGGAAATCGGGTCTCAGTGGACAATTCGAGTTTTAGCCATAATATCCAACTCTCTTGACAGGATTGTCGAGCTAGTTAACTTTGGTTTAATATACATTACTGATCTCTTAGCTTTTGTGTATTTGTGAGTGCTTTTATTAATTACGTAATACAATACATGCACTTTGTCAGTCCTTTTATAAACATAATACATTTGCTATAAGTTTTACACTGAAGATAAATAAATATGTTTTCAATGATGTATTTAACGTTTATTATAGGATCTCAATACGTGTATTTCGGTGTTGAAAAATCGATGCATTTTTAATGAGATCATTACAATGTCAAACAAATAGCTTTGTAATGTCGTATTTTAAATCAATATTTGAATTTGGTAATTTTAATAAGCAGTAGAGCTATACATGTACTTGTATTTAACAGTTGATGTAACTTCCTTGTGGATCGACGTCACGTGACCAAATCTCAAATTACAAATACCGCACTACGATCCGCGACTAGTTAAACACGTTTTGAATAACTGTATTGTTTGGTTTCTGTACTGAAAAGATCTTCTCTTAATACCATTGTTAAGTTTATTACAGGCTAGAGTTGCCGCACCATTTCACATACTGGTATTTAGTTCGTTTTACTGTGACACTCGAAAACAGTTGGTTTTTCGGATATGGTGTATATATAGACGGACGCAGTGGATAGGCCTACATTGAATATATAATATATACTATAACTAAAATACAAAGAAATCCGGATACTGTGATTTATTTATTTCTTAATTATACAAAAACGAACAATAATTTTGAGAACGGACGTTTTATAGTTGAAAGGAAAACAATTTTCAAAAAGAATATTTCATAAAAATTGGGTTTTTGTGTTTCGACCGGATACCTTTTCTGAATACAAGGAATACGTTGTTTTTTTATACTGAATCCACTTTCCTATTTTACTTTTGTCAATTGATAACCGTCTAACAAACGGAGCTTAGTCATTAGCGGTTAAAACTGGAATAAAAATTGATATATTATTCACATGAAAGAAGAGTATGTTGAAATGTTAAGACGAGTCATCGGGTAGACTGACTAGACTCTACGCTACCATTTTTGGGGCGTGGCATATCGCGCCTCTGTGGTATTCTACTAGACAATACTTGCGACCAAGTAACCACCGAAGCTCTATAGAGAATTCGTTTGTTTATCAACGTATCGATTTGGACATGAGTGGTTATTTAATCATTGATATAGCTGATTCCTCATCAATCGGGGCGTAAAATAAATTTGGATAGTGTGTGTTGAGGCAAACAGTCTAGGTGTTTAATACAGCGTGAACTTCATTTATTTTACGCCTTTTATAATGTATTGATTGTGTAACTCGCAGTGCAAATAACTGGAATAATGTCTGGTTCCATGTGGTTGATACTTTTATCAATATTAGCAGGTAACGTAATTGATTTTTATACTTTGTTGGTTAGTTGTTTCAGAAAATAGAATTATTTTGATAGTATCCAATAATCACTCCACATGGAGTATACGTATACTAGTAATGAAACTAAAGTTTACAACTCTTTTAATTGAAAAAAAGTTGAAATTAAAAGAGTTGTAAATTTAGTTTCAGTCATGTTTTGACTACTGTTTATATACTGTGTGCATATAATCCATTGTTGTTAAACTTCAAACAAGACGAACGCGTTATTTTATGATTCATAATGCGTAATTAATGCAGACAGAGGTGTATTTTAAAGGGATGTGCACCGCATAGGTTTTATAATAATTTAATTATACGGTACAAACCATATTTCACATCAAGTCCTAAACATATACTGGGTGACGCTATGCTAAGGTTTCATAACAAAAGTTAGGACAACTTACAAGGACATTAGGACTTCAGATTTTGAATCTCATAGATTAAGAACATTAATAATTATTCTCATGGTCACAATGTTAAATATAAATCTGCCTGTTTTGATTTTAAATAGTCAAGGCGTTAACAGGTAATAACAAGAAAAAATCAAGATGCCATCACATCGTTTAAGTATATGTATACTAGAAATACGAGTAATAAAACAATTCTAGTCATTATTTTGATTTTGTGAAAGTTATGTATATTTGTCTGGGTGTTAGTCTTAATGTGTTGGTGTTGGATCCAGGGATCAGTCCCTCTTCCCCTTCACTCCAGTTATCACCATGTGTCCCTTAACCGTACATCTATCTCTTACTATTCGTTTCAACCAAGGATATTCGTCAGTATTTTAAAAGTAACTTTTGGAACTTTTGTTGAGACTTAGTCTCATTTTATTTAAATGTTTGTCTGTACAAACCGTTATGGAAACGAAAAATTTAAGTTAGCTCATTTGTGGATGTTATGCCTAATTTAGGGTCGAAGACACATCCCGAAATGTATTTATAAATTAGTGTACTTATAACTAGTACATTGCACTCATTCAACCAAATATGATTGCTGTAAGCTGAGGGTTGTCATATACAGGGCTTAACATGGACCGATTTTAATGGAGTGATTATATTGGCTGTTTTGTACAGATGGTTTCTTAATTTAGATACCCAGAGAAACGGAATTGTCTGCTTGTCACATGATACCCGTGCTATAAGCTCGGAAGTGAAGTGCTATTTTCAATTATAATATTAACAATATTGCGTATGCTTCCTTAGCTCGGTGGTTAGCGCGCTTACCGCCTAATCAAGCGACCGGGTTCAAATTCGGGTGGAGACACTCATATAGATGGCATATTAGAGGCCATCCATATGTGAGCAGAAAGCTGACTGACATATAAAGGATATGTGTGGCATGCAGCTTGCATGGTAAATACATGACTTCGGTTTATAATAAGCAAGTTGAAATATAGCCATACCTTCAAGCTAATTATGTTTATACGCAGTATGCACCTTTAAATGAAATATCAATTAGTTTCAATATTTCTCACCATTCGTTACCGTACAGTATACGGAAGTCTTATATCGTGTGTATACAATGAATCAGCTGCATGTGCATTGTCACTTGATGAATACAAATACACGACTGATCAAACAATCATACATTTACACACTGTTTGGAGAATTTGACCTGATCCTGGTCTTAATGCATGAATATACGTATTACAAGGTACTTGCAATGGATGTATCCATTTCTGTAACAACCAAATATGGCAATTAAGGTAATTAAGGTAATTAAGATTTGTGTTAGTATTACACTCCTTATGAAAATATACAACTGGGTTATAAATATAGAAAACATATTGACCGTTTAATCATGCTAATCAAATGTCAGGATCGTGTCTAATTATCAGGACTATACAAATGTATACGACAGTTGTTAATGTACAAGTTGGAGCAGTCTGACGACTGAAACATGGACTTTTAGTGGTCTAGTTTCATTTGCTCGTACATTTTTGGCATGTGGTTGTGTCTGTGCTCTGTCTGCCTTCTGGTATTATAGTTGAGTGCTGCCTTCCCTGTCATATTTTTAATCTTCGTGTTAGTGAAATCCGCTTGAAATGTTAGGAAATTCATTAGTTAACTCATACTCAAGTTCAAGTCTGTTCTCTTACTTACTAGCTGCCATAAATACCCAGTGTTGTTTAATTGTACATGTATTACAAATACTGTTTTGTTGATAGTAGGTAATGGTCAGTGCTGACAAAATCAGCAAGCAACTAGTTAAAGCAAATCTGATACTGAAATTCAAGTATATTCTCGTCTTAACTGGTCACACTTGTTGTTCACTCGTATGTTATCATGTTGGTGTTTGATGGGGGAATGGTAAATGTTCAGAGTGGTACGAGAGCATGTGAAAGTTTCCGGTCAAGTTCCGTAACATTTTATTTATCTCGTGTATGTTCCATGTGTCCAAAATATTTACGAGCAAGGTCGGTTATATATATTTATAAGTAAGTAACGAAAAAGTTTTACTAAGTGGTAAAAACTAACTGAGACTTCACTACTAGTTATGTATACTATAGTAAAGTATATACTGCACAATGGAACGTGTTGTTTCTCAATTAAGATCTCCAAAAATAGGTACAGCTGTCTCAATGTGACCGTGCTAACCTTAGTGCTAAAACCTTTAGTAACCTTGTTTGTGTTTTGTTCCCATACTGAACAAAACATAAACCCCCGTCTGTCCGAATAGTCTTAAGCTGTGTATAAAAACGTCGACAATACGGTACCTAAGAGAAACAAACATTTTTCACGCTGACAGACATATCCTTGAGTAGACACGACGTTTCCTCAAGACAGAATCCAACAAAAAAGTCACAGCATCAAGTTTTTACTACTGAAAAAGAAAACGCCTTTGTAATGGTGACAAAGTCTGACAACACTCGTGGAAGGGTTAAAGAGTTGACTGGCTAACTTGGCACGGTCACGTGTTAACATCAGGAACGACACAACAATTATCAGTAAAACTTGTCCTAGAGACAGCCAGTTAGTTAAATGATATACAGGATCAGAGGATGCAAATCATAGGCTGTATTTGCCAGTCAGCTTTCTGCTGAAACAGTCAAGGCATATGAGTGCTTTCACCCGGATTTGAACCCAGGTCACCGGATAAGACGACAGGCGCGCTAACCATTGAATTACGGAGGCAAGAGGTTGATAATAAACATATTTACATGTTTCATGAAATTGTTATTAGGGTGTAGAAGTTTATTTTACAGCCTATGTACAGTTCGCGATCCTCACAATAGGTACATAATTATACAAAATATTGATTAGAGCAAATAAAAATCAATATTTACTAAACAACCACACCATCGAGTGTTTTGGCTTTTTAACGTGAACATTGTATTACATCAGTGGTGTAGGTGCACTATACAAGTTCGACGTAATATCACATTTCTTATGAATAAATAAACAGGCTTGCTTTCATGTTCGTAGATTAATTAGACATTTATGTACAGTTTTTTATTGACAAATGTACAACGGTTTGTAAATGTTATTGAAAATTGATTTTCACAAAGCGTGGTTTAGTTATTCATAACCGTGTTCAATTATGTCACGATATTGTTAAAGTTGATCAATATTTGTCCAAGTAATGTACATATTTTGCTAAAATTCAACATTTACAACAGGTAGGTTTGTTAATATATTGAAAAGAACAGAGCAGAATATGCGCAGCTCAGTTGATTAAAAGTTGCTTATGCTGTAAACGTTTGCTATATTTAAATACCCTTTGTCTTACCACGTCCCTTCTTCTTTATCTTCTTCTTCTTCCCCGGTCCGACTTTTTACCCATGATACAGTTCAATAAAGACGATTATAACGAAGACGGCATTTCTAGTTGAAGACCAATCATTGTGTATGGCATGCCTCATCATTCTGATTCATATCACTTTTGTGGGGAGTAGTTGTCTAAAAGTGTGTCTTAGCCTTTGAGAATTATAGGTTCCGCTTATACCAGTGAAAACTGCACCGTCGTCTGTAGTGTTCTGATGTCTCATCACAGCGTTGACTTGAAGGCCGAGCTAGTCTGAGCGCCAAAAATTCTGTTGTGCCTTCTCAATTATGGGCAGTTTTCTAATATATTCAACTGTGTTTTTGCTTCTATGCCCCGTACAACATTAAGCTGTCTCAATACGAATCATTATTATACATTTCCAAATACCTCATCGTCTAGTGCTTAGACTTTGTATACTTAAACATGTATGTGCAGATTGTCTTCACAAGCCATGTGTACTAGCCTCCATGTTTTCCAAACTAAACCTTCGCATAAATATTCACCATAAGTATCATTAAAATTGCAGAAATTACAATCTCGCAAGCATACATGTACTCAAAATTTCAAATGCAAAACTTTGAGCCAGCGATACTATTAAAATATAAAGTACATGCGTATCAAAGTATTCTATTTTTACCATGTATTATATACACTATACTCATGGGCACTGTTTTATCAAAGCACTTACGGAAGTTATAAACCTACGTTCAAATTTAAATTCTTTATAATTCGTTAACGACTACAAACTGGGACCAGATATTGTTTGTAGGAATTTCTTAGCTGAATATTCATTAGTATTGCAGCTCCGTTTACCTCACTTTGCAGATGTTAACATATCATAAAGACTTTAAATTTGACCGTAAGTTTAGGATTTGCGTAAATGCTTTGATAAAACAGTGCCATGGTGTATAATTACGTGACATAAAAGTTCGTTAAACACACATATATAAAACTAAAATGCTCCATGAACAACAATAATTATTATAGCGTGCAAACCATGACAATCACTGTCATATTTGCGAGATTTCTGGACTTTACGAACATACCAGTAACTCAGATTTCTGAATTAAACAAATGCATGACACTTCGAGCAATTAACGAACATATCTCGTAAAATATATGTACATGTATGTGTTTTAAAAATGTGATATGCTCAAAGGCATATCAAATGTTGAATAGATCATAGTACACATGTACAAATAAAACGGTAAATAGTGAAACACCTATATTTGCCTAAACCTTGTCGATTATGCGGGAAAAATCGAAAAACTAATCAATTATTGAGAGAATATCGACAACTTCTAAACATGTTACTGCATTTAGTAGCCAATTTGTTATATCGGAACTGATTCAAAAGAGGCTAAAGTAACGCTCGTACCATTATGGTACACCCATAACGTGAAACTACCCGAGCATGAAGTATACTCCTAATATTTTGTTAATATTTAACTAATAAGTATTTGGTAATGATTCACCCTGCCACTTCCTAGTAGTTAGTTTTATACCCATAATTTGGTCCAATAAATACGATTATAATTGTAAAACATTCCTAGTTAAAGACCACTCCTCGTTGAAGCCATCCCTCCACATCCTGATTCATATTATCACGTTTTATGTATTGTATTCTATATCTTGCACAATTCAGTACAACTGTCGAACAAGGTGCTGTCAGTTCAGTTAGGGTTATCAGTTACTCTTCAACTCTACAAATATTCAATGGATTGCATATGGAATATGCATACACTGCAATGAAATAATAATAGAGGGTCATAATAATTGGCAACAGAGATGTGGGGATATTTTCAATGTTGATGTAACAAGGCCAATAATCATCTCGGTCCATTTCGTTGGATTTTGCTATTCAAATACGCATACCCATTTTATTTTTAAAAAAAAAAAAAAAAAAATTGATATTGAAAGACAAGTACAATCATGTGGATATATAAAATACGTATCAGGAAGTAACATGAATACAAGTAATTTATCGACGTAACCCGCGACCACCGAGTTTTGTCAATGGCCAATTAGGCAGGGATACAAACCGAATGGCCACACAGCATGCCTGTCTCAATTGAGAGTAGTTTTTTTTATATGATTAAGCATCGTTAAGCCACACGAGGTCTCAAAATGTGGCCACTTATACGACGATACTATGAGTATCAATAATAAATACTGCTAATTGTGCACCGATATAAGGTGTCTTAGAATTGAACTTAATTCAACCTTTAAAGGGTGATACCATTAGAATAAAGAAACACTATACTTATACTCAAACTTATATTTTAAGGTAACTGGCAAAATGCATTTTTATTTTACACAAAACAAGTTGAATTCAGTAAGGTATCCCTGCAATAAGATACCAATAACAACAAGGCAACAACAACAAAACAGCAGCAGCAGCAGCAGCAGCAACAACAACAACAACAACAAAAACAATAACAACAACAACAACAACAACAACAACAACAACAGCAACAAAAACAACAACAAACAACAGCAACAATGGCAAAATCAGCTTAACATTTGCTTAAAAGCTTTTGTCGTTAATCATTTGCCATTGAGAAACAAAATCGAATGTACCTGTCACGTGCAATTTCACGCCAATATGGTTTGATTACGGAAAATATTGTGCACTCAAAATGTTGACATTCATTTTTTTCTATATTCTGACAGTTCGTTTCAATAACATGATATATCAGATAACCTTTGATTTCGATCAGGTGAATAAATCACTCAATATATAATGTAACCTTCTGTATCAAATATATCAAAGAAGACTACTTCATCATCAAATGACATCGGGTCAATTTGAGCAAAGTGTATACATACGTTTCTGACTCATTCTGTGGTCCACTATAACAACAAAGCCTGCTTGTCAAGCAGTCAAATTTAACTGAGTCCCTATTCATTATTCTATTCAAGTCATGTATTCAGAAAAAATCTACCTTCAAGTTGATTATATCGTGTGAGCAGTGGAAATTTTAAAGACATTCGTATAATGACTTGTTGTTGAAATGCGCAAATAGCAATACTTTGTATATCGAGAAGTATGAAGAAATCGACTATAAATCGTGTGAGATGTGGAAATTTAAGACATGCATACAGTGCTTTGTTGTTAAAATGCACAAACATTAATACTTTGTATATGAAATTGTATGATGACGTTTCGAGTAACAAGTACCTAATCAATAAACGTAATTGGATATCCAGCTGATATGGCAGCCAATTATAACATCATATAATACGCATGCTTCGATGAGTATAATAGCGCATGCTATGCATGGAATTATTCTCAATGTGTCCCAGTTTCTAATAAGCCACGCATTGCTATCTTATTGCCTTTCAAAATTTCCGAAAAAAACAACAGTTATCGGTCAAAATAACTATTGCACGCTTGACTGAGTTGAGTAATGCCTTCCCTGTCTGTTTTTTTATTTCTATTTTATATTACTTTTCAATGTTCAGTATTCATATAACACTCACAACGGACTATGTGTATTATAATTTAGTACGTACCTACACTATAATTCGATGGTTTAGTGCAAAACGATGGTACATGTCTCTATAGATTGAAGTAGTTACTCATAGTTTTGCACTGAGTTCTCGTATATACCTAGTGTTGCATTTCATAAATAAACGGAAAAGCTTCACTAATAATAGAATTTGCATTGTCAAAAAATCGATACATTTGAATGAAAAAATCTCAAATTTAAAGTTCACCTAAGCTTTGCGACAAAACAGTGGCTTATCTAGCTTGACACATATCACATAAAACATCGGATACCCGGGGCATGATAAGGTCATTGTCCGAATTTACAATCCAGTCAGGTAAACACAATGAAACACATTAGGTATCAATAGGACTAACTGTTTTCTGTGGTATTTACCGATTTATGAAAGTTGAAATTTAATCGAGCGTTGTATGTGTTCGGTTTTTATTCCGTCAATACCCAAAACAAGTGATTTACTGATTTAATGATAATAAAATACCAACAAAACTATGAGATTGTTCGTATTAAAGTTAAACTGAGCCAGTGCAATTTACTTGCAATGGATCCCATCATAATTGAACAGTTACACACCACCTTAAGCCTATGTCCCAATGAGGATTATTTTTCACCTCCGATGGAATTAGTGAGCTCCAGGGAGGCATCGGGAGGAGTCGCTATGTGTTCCTGACGTTATAATATATCATCCAACTGCCTCGTTGTATTTAGTTTATGCTTTGAGGATTCATCATAGTAAAATTGTGTCATGAAAACTTGTTAAATTAATCGTTCGCCAACAATTGTTCTGTTATCTTGTATGCGCATGGTTACTAGTATGCTTAGAGAGTTGGAATAACATAAAGTCATCGTCGATGCCCTTTAGATATGCGTGATATTATATAACATAAACAGACACATTATGTCATACTGAATAAGTCTTGAACTATTTCGCTTAGTTTCCGAAAACCTACCTGACATATCTATACATAGTAATTACCACTCTAATTTTCTGAACTATTGCCAAGCGGCGAAGTTAATTTGTCAAATCGCGTAGATCGCTTTGGATCTCGAAGCAGGTATGAACACCTTTTATCGAACTATTGAATCTTTCCTTGAAACATCATAGCATAGTACATGTACTAGATCGCTCGTTTCTCCTTAACTATCACAATGAAATAAACATTCCTAAAACCTATAATGAAGTGTGGTCTTCTTTGGCCGATATATTATAGCCTGTGGATCAATAAGAATTTATCTGTCCTAGCAAGTAGACATGTTTTCTATTGTGAGCCATTGTGTGATTTATTGTACAATTTTATTGAACGATCGAACAGAAAACGTCAAACCTTGAATAAGATGCCCGCTCATAAAACGTCAAACCTTGAATAAGATGCCCGCACATAAAACGCCAATAAGAGGCTTTATACAAATATAGACCTACATGTAAACAATACTGTTTAAAATTCATGGTATGATTATGTTTGTTATTGTTGCTTTGAACAAAGTCCTTGCCAGGATAAAATATAATTAAACTATTCTCTTTTTTGTCTAGACAGGAACACATTTTAAAGGCATGGTAGATTTAGTTAGATCTATAGAGCGTATACAAAGACAACAAAAATTCCTACCTAACGGTTGTGTGAAGTTATATAAAAAGATAATAAGTAATCGGACACTATTGCTACGGTCACAATACTCGTACGATGTCCGTACGGATTTACCAACTCGTACGAGCCTGAACTATTTTAATCCTTACGGTATAAGCATCTGGTCACAGCTCGTACGGATCTCGTACGAGTTGTACAGAATGTATAGTTTTCACCAGATCACAGAGTCCTCTATGAGTTGTTAAAATCCGTACGATGCTCGCACGAGTCTCGATATCCGTACGGGCTCCGTACGGACGTCGTGCGAGTTCAGAAAAATCAACTCGTACGGAGCTCGTAGGGCATATGTGACTAGGGTATAAGGGAAGGCAGCACCGCACAGTATATCATGCATTTATTTAGTATCAATGGTGTATATACATAGCCGTATGTGCGACAATACGACCATTTCTGTATTCGATAACTATAGAAACGTGTTCGATATAAATGGGGACGGTGTCAGCAACTGCATTTTACATTGAAAAGTGGCGACATTTCGTGTGGTGACATTCAACTTTGGTGGCGTTTCGTTAAAAAATCTGCTGATATGCATTGTTCTAGACCCTGTGTAGGTGGAAGTGGATTTTCGGTTTCCAATTAGTCACCAGAGGGTAGTGAGCACAATTATGGCTATAATCGTCAAATTTCACAAGTCCAATCTATTTGTACGAGTTTAAGTGAACTATGTACTTGTGAAATAATATGCATTGCAATAGCTATTGAAAAAGAAAAGCAACGGACCCATGACTGTAAAACATATTTCAGAAATTATTATGTAAATTACGTCGTATAATTATAATTATAAATGTTCTATGGGTTAAAACGTATCATGCACCGGCTTTCTTATGTATCCAACCGGGTAGCTGGTTATGATTATAGCCTGTCATATAACTAATATATAGGTACACTTATATCGGGAACTCCATTGTAGACATCTTAAGTATCCTTTGATGTATGTGCATTGCCTGACATGCCCACTGTAATAGTCGCGGTGTTTACGGTTATGCCACAAAAGAAACGTTTAAAGTAAGTACACCTTGACAAAGGATAAAGACACACTCCTTACGCATTCGTGCGTAGTTATTCTATTTCACTTTGTGCGTCTTTAATTGTTCAATTTCGCTTTTTGTGTCTTTGTTGAAACTAGTTTGTCTGACTTTGTTAAATTTCTCATTCAATATGTTCTGTAATGGTTGTTACAGGAACACAAACTGTACCGCATAACCTCTCAAAAAAACACTCAGTGTACACTATAACTAGCTAATGTAATTGTTGTAAAAAGTACATGACATTGTCCGCGACCAAAGCTTTACCGAGCATAAACAAAACCACCGTATGACTTATTTGGATGCTATAAAATTAAACTTATATAAAAGCACCCGTATCTTCTGATTACTGTGTATATGACTTATTGGGTTACTATACTCGTACAATTCAATTGGTATGCCTTTTCGCTTTTACCAAATTTCATCATAGTAAATATTTGTCATGAAAACTTGTTAAATGAATCGTTCGCCAATCTACAATATCGAGCTCAGTAGTAGAGTGTCTGCTTCGACTGTGAATGGTAGTTCTTTGATTCGTTAATATTTTCATGTTATACGATCAGCTTAGTATTGTTGGACGACTATTGGTTCAATCGGCATCAGGATATTGTGGTAGTGTAGTCTTCACTGTACAGACATATTGACCAGTGGATTTTAATTAAAACAATATTAAACATGAACTAGGTCTTTAATGGGTCCGTTGGTGATTTATCAATAACTTGATAAAGACGTTTGACGAAGCATTTAATCGCAAACATACGTATATTAACATGTTATTGTATTTATCGGTCTTGCAATCAACGTCGACATCAGCAACACTAATCGTTATTGCCACAGGCGACTTTTCAGACACATTAGTCTATCAACACCGTACTTAAATATCACCATTGAAGATGAGAGAAAAAAACTTCAAAATAGGTCACTCCATTATGTCTATATAATTATACATATATAGTTAAATCTCATTTTATGATTACAATGTCATTAATCACTGATTAAGCTAATAATATTCTAGTCGAGATTTCCTAAATTGTTCTTTTTCTTAAACAAACTGAATAAGAGGACCCGCATTAAAAGGTAGCATGCTTTATTGTGTGTTATCCTTATATTGTTTTAGTATAATTATGGCTCGTGATGCAAAAACATTGAAATGTTGAGCGCTACAAATAAATTACATTTGACTTACAAATGTAAGTATAATACACAAAAATTGTATTGCTGGCCGTCGATATTGTAATTTTTTGTGCATTTTACATGCGATTATTCCTTATCAATTATTTCAGTAAGAAATAAATTATTATGTAACCAAACCGGTGACATGCACATGTATGACGCCTAAGTATTGTCATATTAAAGCACAGTCAACTGATTATCGCGATACTAATAACGAGATACATGATAATTGTACTATTAATAAATAATAACTAATAAACATCGTTGAAAATAGACGCTGGGACTACATTATTCGTTCGACATATCAAAGCTAAGTTATATGTTTACCTGATGGAAGAGATTATGTTTACAACCGATCTCATTTAACTTTGAAAGGACTGTACTCAACATCATTAAATAGTCTCCATATCTAGGACTGCATAATTTGTTCGACATAATGGTCCAGTACTATGTTTATATTTGCATTAAATCAAAAGTATTATCAACAATAAATAACGATAAAAGTGACATTGTGCTAAAAATATAAAGATGAGAGTAAAGCGACTTTCTTACTAATTAGATATCTACTAACTGTCATGTTCTAACAATTAGGTACCTTGTATGTCTATGTCACCGTGTTATCATGGCGTGCGATATTATATTAAATGACAAGCGGGGGTCAGATTAGCTACCTCTCATAAACCTCTTTACATTGTCTCCGATAATGATCCTAGCGTCCTATCACCCGGGCAACATCAGCATCTTGACGTTAACTATACTAACTGTCATGTATACTGATAATAGCAATGAAAAAATGCAAAAAAAACCCCAGAAATTAATGTAAAAAATAACATATTTGCTACCATCATCAACACATTGTTTACGATACACTGTTTAAACCACTTTAGCTCGTAAAAGTTATATTTATCCCGTTATAGTATAGTTATGCATTGCCGACTTTATGTGAACTTTATCTTGCAATTTCCTAAGAATAGAAACGATGAAAAGCGAGAAATACTACTCGTATATCAGATTTTTTGTCTGTAACAAAATTTTAATGTACTGAGTACATGTATATACAAAGTCTGACAATGAATGGTCTGCATGAGCAATGGTTTTTAGCTTTTCAAATCAAGCAATCAACCTAGTAATATTTCTTGATTTTCTTAACAATATTATTGCGTTCTGGTAAATATTTCCCCGCGTTTTTTTTTCGGAGAAAAATCGCCCAATACTTCCTTGGCAGTTTCGGGGGGGGGGGCTCTGGATTTCCCTTGCGGTGTTGGGGGGCTGGATTTCCCTGGCAGTGTGGGGGGCTGGAAGGTAAAATCTCGACCGTTTCCCCGGCTATCCATCGCTCATCATCGGGGGTGGGCGCGTGGCTGTAACTGACTAATGCATAACAAAGTCGTAACAACTGGTGCATATCCCGTGTTTGTCACTCAATTAGCTCCAGATATGTGATGTGGCCATGTATGTTCCATATGACTGACAAACTGCTGCCTAGTGGCCTTGCAATATTTAAAACTTAAATGCAATTCGATAGTTGTTAGGCTACTCACTTTACACACATGAATATTTTATAGTTTTTGTTTTCGCGTCACACTGAACACGAACATCATATTATGTTTTATTTCCATTATAATTCTACATTATACATGGGTCGGGCTTTGTGTAAGGGGAGATAAACATGATTATACAGATCACTATACGAGAAGTATAAGTTAAAGTTATCTGTGGCCAAATATGGACGTAATCTAACACATTCGCCATGGTTTAAATGAGAACAAACCGATAAATGTTCGATTTGTTCCGATCGAACGTCTTTAACACTTTTGATTTAAATACCATCGATTAATAGACCAAATTATGCGAAACTAACCTATTGGCATTGGATTTTACAGACGTGGTTTACGACAGTGATCTTTGTTAGCATATGGTTATATCGCAAGTTTTACTCGCAGACAGCTGCTATATCATTGATAACGAAAAATAATATTTTATTTTGTAAAACTTGTATTTTTCTTTTTCTTTAGAAAAATATAAAATTGTACAATTTTTTATTCGTTTTAGTCTTTATCAATGATACAGTTACCTGTGGTTTTACTGGTTCTCTCATTAAATACGTTGACGTTTTTAATATAAGTATATCTTTTTATCATTACAGCGGTGAGTTTGAGTAATGGGCTGGTGAGTAATGCCTGCTATGGAACAGACCCAAACTGTGCCTTTTATTCCATGTACTGTGCCTCGACAGAACTCATCAAGCTAAATAATTTATTTGCTGGATACAAAACTAACGATGTAAGTATTAACTCAAAAACAATTTGCAGTATTTTTTTCGGCGGTGTTTATAACTCTTAAGGGAGTCCCCATTCCGTGTTCTTGTGTGACGTCGCAATCTTCATTCAATCTTTATTTCTTATTCTACGTAACTGTATAAAGTATTTCATGAATTCTTAACATGTGTAACAAACTGAAAAATGGTATCACAGTTAAGAACAATATTTTAAGTTTAAAAAGAATATATCAAATTTTGCAATCTTTGCATTTGGAGGAAGGCTACCAACTCATCTATATTCTCAATTGGAGTACTTTTCTCAAATAAGTCACCATTGCAAAGAAATATGTGACTTTGAGATATTAATTCATCGGAAATATTAAAGCTAACACATAGTACAGTTATATGGTATAACGACTTAAAAAGGTTAAAATAGAAGCATGCAATAGTCATGATTATTACATTTTGTTTAATTATCAGGTTCTCCTGAAAACTTTCACATACTAGTACATGTTTATATTGTTTAAACATTCTTTTCAGTACTGCAATAATACGAGTCTCGACTGCTCTAAAAAGGCCACTTGTTGTACAATCTCAAATGATGTAAACGAAGTGTATGAAGAACTAAGCCTAGAAGACACCTATAATGCTTACACAAATTGTTCTGGACGTTCTAACTGCACGGTACACGCACCATGGCAAGTAATAGACAAGTTTGAACCTGCTACCACATCCACATTCGTTCAGATGGAATATGACTGCGAACGTAATAGTCTTGGTAAGCATTAAACAAATATTAGTTTTATGTTCCACTTGTCATCGGTATGCCAGTCATATGAAGAGTACTCACACTACACTGTGAAGATAGCGATATGATTGGATGATGTTAAGTTCACATCGACATGACCCCAGACGGAGTGTCATTAGATCCTATATCAGTGTTAAGTAGTGGAGCTAATATGGGTCTCATTTAAATTAGATGGAACCAGTAGTTACCCGGAACTATCTATGCTAAGCATCAAGCAAGGGGGTATACGTATATGTGCAATTTTAATGTCCTAGAAATGCCACAGCCTGGGCTCGAACCAGAGACATATGACAAGAACTTGAAGCGGACGCTCTAACAATAAACCTACGCAATAAGATCACGAACATCGCCCGCTCCAGTCGTCACGTAAAGACCACTGTTGTGTTTTTTATCTCATTATTAAGACGCACTCGAAAAAGACACTTATTTGTTTATTGAAACCAATGGTATCTAGTCACCTGTATTATGTATTTTCCTTGCGTTTGATCGTTTGTTGACGCGAAGTGCTGCGCTTACATGTTTTGTTATAAAAACCAGAATTGTAATAATTATTACAAAATTGGTTGGGAAATAGAAAAATGTATGAACTGTAGTTCCATATCCAAAAATATGACCAATAAACGTAACAAATCACTAGCTACCCGCTCCAGTGGACTCGTTAGATAGTGCATTGGTCTCATTGAGATTGTTTTGCTTCTTCGAAGTACTCCCAAGTTAATAAATGGGCATCGGAAGGCACTAGGAAAGTGGTGATTTCGGGGTAATCATTGGAAAACTTGTGATATCCATCGCTCGATACCCCTCGAAGCTATTTTTTAAAATCGGGAGTACATCGCCGATGCCTGGAACCACATCTTAGTGGGACCAAGGTATAGGTAACTTTGACTTACGGGTCAAAATTGACATCCCCATGTTGAGACTTGATTCATATGTCTTCTATTTTCCAGATGCAGGTAAAGTACCTATGTGTGGTGGCACGTCAGGAATAACATCCGGTGATTTCAATTCGGTGGATATTATATTTGATGGATCAAATGAAGCATTTAATATAGAAACGGCAAGTAAGGACTGTCGATGTAGAATTGTCAGTCCAGACACCCCACAGACGGTGTTCTTTAAAGTCGTTGATGTTCGAATGGAAAGTTATCATAAAGAAGTTGACCAGGTTTCAGCCGCATGTTCATCAGCCAATTTCACTTCGTCCGTTTTTGCCGTAAGATGCGTACCTTCAACAAGACATCATTTGAATAATTTTCGATACGACGGCGAACAACTTGCAATGCATATTTCTGCAGACGTTCCAACAAACATCAACTTGAGAAATGTGTATACAAATGGACGATGGGACTCACCTGCGATGGTCTGGGTGAATATACAAGGTAGGCTGAGACACCTCTCACTTGATTGTGCCTAGAAAAGGCAACGGATGGCATCTCTAAGCTTTATACAAACGTCGGTATGGTACATTCGCGTACAAAAGTGGTTAGTTCCGGTTTCAGGGCTGATTGAGGAGAATGCTATTTTTAAGTGTAAGCCCCTCCTAATTTTTAATTGCGCCCCATCTTTAATCGTGAAGTTAGATACAGTCGAAGATATGCCTATTAATGTGTTTGTCTACGGACAAACTGATTTCCGTTCAATAACTTGAAGAATGCTTTGAGAGTAGATGCTCCTGTTTCCAAGGTCAAGGTCACTGTTATATTTACCATTTCTAACTATTGTACTGCTATTGAGAATATTTTTTTTGTATTTGACTGGCGCATCGATATACATAAATAACAATATCTAAATTTATTTATTTACGTATAAATATACAACATATCAATTTTTTCAGCGGGAAGTGACCGAGAAATGACTGTAGAATGTAAAAAGATAACTGCGGCAGATCTCACTACCACGCAATCAACAACAACCTCTACAACTTCAACAACATCGACCACGACGACGATGACGACGACAACAACAACAACTACACCGACGACAACAACTACACCAACGACAACAACGACCCCGACGACAACAACTACCCCGACGACACGAACGACCCCGACGACAACAACTACCCCGACGACAACAACGACCCCGACGACAACAACGACCCCGACGACGACAACGACACCGACGACAACAACAACCCCGACGACAACAACAACCCCGACGACAACAACGACCCCGACGACGACAACGACCCCGACGACGACAACAACCCCGACGACAACAACAACCCCGACGACAACAACGACCCCGACGACAACAACGACCCCGACGACGACAACGACACCGACGACAACAACGACCCCGACGACAACAACGACCCCGACGACAACAACGACTCCGACGACGACACCGACGACAACAACGACCCCGACGACAACAACAACCCCGACGACAACAACAACCCCGACGACAACAACGACCCCGACGACGACAACGACACCGACGACGACACCAACTCCGACGACAACAACGACTCCGACGACAACAACATCATCGACTACAACACGTGCTACAACACCCACGACCACGACACCTTCGCCAACTACAACTACAAGACGAACAACACAAGTGCCTATCACTCGTGCACCAACAACCACAATGACGACAGAAACTACATCTGAGACAACAACAATCGCTGCTGGTGGTATAGCTGCTGGCGATGGAAGTAAGTGTTTTGTAGTTGCATAGTTTGAATAAGTATATTAAGATGATATATCGTTTATAAAGTAATTGGCTAGGAATGAACCATTTTTGCGAAATATCATCGAATTATGCCAATGCAGTACTAGTACAAAATGTACCACAGTGCAACCGCTCACGTGCGACAGTCTCACTTTAGTAACATAATGGTTTTGTTGCAGAATTAGCACTATGCTATACAATGAGCTTGCAATAACCTATTTACAAGAACAAAACGTTGCGTTTCCCAAATAGAGTACCTATAGGGTGATGAAACAATAGGTTATTGTTTATTCTGGCTTCAGTGTCTTCAATTTTCCATACTGGTATAACTCTAATGCGATATTCTGCAATGTCAATATAAAAAGAAAGCACTGACCATTACAAAGATTTAGGGAGAGCAGAAGTTTTATTCACCAAGCAAATTAAAATTACGGTACACATTGAATGCAATATCCTTATGTTGTTATACCTGATTGACCTGCTTAGTTTAGGTGGCACAGGTCCCAATACCGCGTTAGAGTTATATACTGTATAATGTACAATGACATAGTAGGCCTATGGCATGTTCCTTTGATAGATTATACAACAAATAAAACAGTTATATGTGTGCTGTTTTCAGAAAAAGATGACCAACAGAAGACTGCGGTTTATTTGGCGATATTTGTTCCTATAGCTGTTGGAATCCTCGTCATTGTGATCTTCTTGCTGTGGGTCTACTGGAAGAGGTAATATGATTGTAATTACTTATCGTATGTATATATCGCTGGCTTAGAATGAGAAGGTCGTAAGTACAAAATCGATTATCGGAGAAAAAAAGGAAAATACTGACCAACAATTACTATTTATGTATGGTTAAACGAGTTGTTTAGCCTTCAGGTTCGTCAACAGGACACGTTCCGATTTTCAAAAAAATAGGCTCATCAGATGCGCCATGTGATGCTGATTTCAAATGTGTCAGTTCGATAAGGTCGAACATGTAAGTACATGTAGTAATTACGCCCTTCTCGTTGCAAGCCAGAGATATGTCAGGGAGAGTATTAAATATTGATCTTACATAACTTTAGGTTATGGACATTCAATGAGACCTGCACCATATTAAACTCTTGGTCAGGGATAGACGATTTGATTGGATTTTCGTTTTCTCCAGTTAAATTAGATCAATATTGAATACCACTCCAAATTGTGATAAACATAATATTGTCCTTGTTTAATATATAAAGAAATGTCACAGAAACTTCGATATAGGAATATGGGAGGTGCGTTTTGTGTGCGCCTTTTCTCTGGGTGACTAGGTGCTGTGGCCGCTTTTGTAGGACTTTGAGTGGACTAAGCATTACCTGGTTTTATATTATTTAATTTATGAATTGTACCTGCATGATTTGTACCCATGCAAAACCAGAGAGTTCAGTATTTGTGTTCAAAGCTAGGTCTACTTGATATCAGGTATACACCATGCAAAGACATTTTAAAGCTGTTCAACTGGTGCTGTTATACCTGTGTTGTTTGACGTTTAACTAAACGGTTAGGGTCTTTCCAGGACTGGATGGTACGGTGTCAGGAAGGTATGACTGGATAAAGTTTACATATGTCTCAAATATAGTCGATTCTGCGTTTTACCTAACCGTAGTAAGTCAAATAAGTAACAGCCAAGCAATTAACACAATTATTACTCGAATGTTAAGCATGATAAGCATATCAAATGCATGATATTACCCAAAATTAATACTAGTATACCATTATATTATCTATTGGCTGTGTAGTAAATATATCTGCATTTGGTGCATGGGAATACAAGTTCGACTAACAGTTAGCTCGAACAGTTGGCGAGTCAACGGCTTTTCAATAATGGCATTTCGCATAATACGAATGTTATTAATCAAGACATAGGTGTTGCGTACGTTAAATCATTTGATAGCTCGAATATGGCTGATACTAAATAATAAAAAATACTATGCCACCACATGGTTAATAAAATGCATTGATACAACACGTATCTGAGATAGATTATTTCTTTACATTGTGTCATTATACTGCAGAATAGTAGTATATTGAAGTATAGTAAACTCTACGAATGAGATAGTTATTTGTTTCAACTTTCTTTTCTTCAGAACCACTCCTAACAGAGAGAAGTTTAACCTGAGGAAATATCACCCTGGTGATCCGTACATGACACTCTCAGATGAGAAGATCCTTGACAAATTCATACACCAACAAGGGATTAAACACGGTGGATCATCGGTGGTATCAAGCACTGTTAAGCCACCTTTAAACGCTCACTCAGTTATATCGGTACCAAGCTTACGCCCCAGTGTGAGAGCGGACGAATATGAGAGGAAGATTACAGAGAAGTACGTTCCAATGAATGGTTCAACCTACTCGACAAGCAAGTCTCCAATCCAGCCGTACACTATACCAATACACGTCACTAAACAAAATCCCTTGTATGATGCACCAAGAAAGCAGCCGGCAAAACAACAGGCACCAACTGTGTATCATGTCCACCTAGGAACCGAACGTAGTCCCAGAGATATTGTTCCCCAGCCGCACAAAAGTGGTGAGCCAGATTTGAGAAATGAAAATGAAACGAAATCCAATGAACTTGTAGACAAACTAACTTTAAGTGAAGTTGTACAACCAGCGTCTGATGAAACAGACGCGCCTAAGACAGACAACGCAAAACGTGTGCCTGTTTCTGAGAATGCGGGTGTTGTAATACACGTTGACAATCTAAGCCTACCACCTAACTCAGCTAGAACCAATGTATCATCTAAACCATCTTCTACGTCAATTGAAAGTGTAGCAGGTTCAACAACAAGAAGTGTTTCACCGGTTGAAGATCAACCAACACAGATAAATATAGAGTTAGATGAATACAATGATTCAGAAGATGAAGTTACGCAACAGGACAACAATCAAGACGATGATTCAGACATAGTTGTTAGATTCTAACTGAATTAATGGTTGCAATATGGCGTATATGTACAGCAAGAGTGATATTTATACAAAGTGTTTTTATTTTTTTCAAAAGTATGACCTGGAGCCATGTGACGTATTAGATTCGGTAACAATGCCGTTGTCAGCGTATAACGAAGGATGAACATTATTGCTATAGCATATTATGCCGACTTGAATTCAAATATTATATGATACCGAAGTGTGAACGGTTACAAGTGTGAGCAATGATACCATACCGAGCGCCGAGTGCCATGTCCAAGTACGGCATAAGGACGTATTTGTCTTACTAATGATGTGTATGGTGGTACTGCCTCTTTAAAGCAGGATTCAGCACCATCAGCTGTGAATTGAATGAAAACTAATACTAGTATTGCAAAATATAAATGCACAAGCTCAACGTTGGTTGCAGCTCCTTGCTTGTTGACTGACGGATGTGTTGCAGCTGTTATGAACTAGCTGGTTCGTGCTTAAACTTAAAAAGATTTAATACTTCATGAATTTACAAACAAACATGTAAATGATACAAATCACTAATATAAAGACTACAAAACACCACCAACGGTAGGGAAGTATCAGTTACTATACGAATTGACGCCTTACGTGCAAAACTTAAAGGCGTAAGGAAGGATCTTCCACTTTTCGAAAAATAGTCTTACACAAAGCCTACAGATTTATTTGAACTAAATTTTGCATTCGGTAAAAAATACAAAATATGCCATATAGGAACGAAATTTCTTTACACATTTTACAACATTATCGTTGATTTCCATTGCTGTAAACATGCTGTACACTTATTTAGTGTTCATATTTTACACACATTGAATCAAAATCGGATGGGTGTTGTCATCACCCTAAGAATTGGGTGATGTGCGATATAATCAGATTCTGTACTATAACAGAGCACATAAATGTATATACAATTATAAACTATTAAGAAAATGTCTATGCAACCATTAAGTGTGATGACCAATGCAAAGTGTGTTATTGCGTGTGCTTGTAATGTTTCTTTATGTACTTCTCTGTTTAATATACGTGTAAACAGGATGGACATATCACGTGACAATCGGAGTGTCTTCTGAGTAAAAATTTGTAAAAAAAACCACCCTGTATGTAAAACTTATTCTTCGACCGACTTCCATGAGATATGTTCGACGCTCAAGCAGAGAATTAGCACTTCCCACGCAACTTAATTTGTTGTAACAGAAATTAAAAGTTATTGCCTGAAACCGGCTCAACTGATCCATGCAGTTATACTAGTTCCATGTAAAAATTGTGACATGTTTCACAAAAATATTAAGTTGTGTAGGTAGTGCTCATTCTTTGCTTGAGTGTCGAACAAATGTCATTAAAGCGGCGTTCATTGATCGTTTAAATCGATTTAGGAATAGTATACATTAAATTAGAATCATTATTGCTTAAACTCCTCAAATCTTCAACAAAAACCTCCCACCAATAACCGAAAAAAATGTTTTTCCTTAACGAGCCAAAATAGTCACGAGTTGTTTCTCTTTGACCACATAATAATAAATCGCTGGAAGTTATAAATTATTATTGGTAATTTCAATATATTTTTGGCATTATAGAGACATATTTGCGCACACTTTCTTCTGACAAATTATAATAATTGATAGTGCTTTGTACGTTTAGCTTATTTATTGTGATAGTAGGGAAAAATATGCTAGTTTTAGGGAATGCCTCTTTAAATTGGTCTGTTAACATATTTTTACTTGCAGACTCAGCCAAAGAGTCACGTGGAATGTCCACCCTGTAAACAATTCATTGTAATGATGTGGATATATTGTTGTGCTGTGCCTTTATCGTTCATACATAATACACATACAAATATTATACATGTATAATGCTTTATCTTTGTGAATTTGTCTTCGGGTTTCGACGAAATTTGTTTTTTCGGCGGTACTGATTATGAATATTTGTGTTTTCGTCGCACATAATAATATATTATACATTTTGTACAAATATTATCAATTTAACACTGTTTATTGGTATGTGGATGATTGCAAAATAAACAATAAAATGTGTGACTTGATATCAATGAACTGTTATAAACGTCTGGTCGTTGGGTGGCATTGTTTTGTACATTTACATAAATGAGCGTCATAATATAATATGATACAAATATATTTATTTTTTTCAACACTATCGTACATATTTTATACAATAAAATCGTACGTTGACTTCATAACATAACTAGTTTTGTTTGTAAAAGATACATGGCACATATTTGATTTTTTGTGTAGCATAAATATAAAATTAAAAAATTGAATTGATGACTAACAAATACATGCTTTGATAATAACGATAATGGTAACAATAACGACTTTTTATTGTGGATTGCATTATTGACAGAAAATCTCAATTTCAAATATGGCCCACTGAAAAGGAACAAACAACTAAGAAAAACAAACAACTAAGAAAAACAAACATATGGATATACGTATAAACATAGCTTGCTTACTCCCGAACCGGACGGGTGTGTACGCCAAAAGAGTATCAGGTCTAACCGTGACGATATCAATTTCGTTCGGGATAGAACATATATTCAACTCAAACAATGGTAATAAATATGCATTAAAACAAATAGCAACAATTATTATTAGCTTTCAATGGATTACGGTGATTTTCAGTGAAAACAAAAGTCACGGTTACAAAAAATTAAATATCAGTGAAATTATCATTTTGTTAATATGTGAAATGCGTCTGTTTTATGTATCGAGTGCGCATGAAGGTGAACATACTACAATCAAAAGTACTAAGGGACAAAAGATGACATTCAGACCAAAGACAAAATGATACAGACTACATTGCTAGACGCTGAGAAGATAACGAGCATTCAATTCTCTTAAAGGGACGTTCCCTACAACTTTGATCGTTTAAATCGATTCCAGAACATTATACATTAAATGAGAATCATTATTGCTTAAACCCCTTAAATTTTTAACAAAAAGCTCACACTAATTACCGAGAAAAAAATGAAAATATATTTCCGAAACGAGCCAAAATAGTCACGAGTTGTTTCCCTTTGACCACATAATAATAAATCGCTGGAAGCAATATAGAGAATAATAGGTTAGTGCCGTGGATGAGTAAGTTTATCTGGCAAGGCGGAGGAATTTATCGGGTGAGCCGTAGGCGAATCCGAAAAATTCCGCAGCCGAGCCGGATAAACTTTCACTCACTCCACGGCACTTATATTATATAACCTATTATTCTATTTATCCGGTCACTACATCTGCTTTAAAAAGCGAATAAAAGTCGGGACTATTTATTTGCCTTTTCATTATTTGTGCGTAACGTCACGTTTGTTCACTGACGTTACGACAAAACAACAACGTCGGACATCTTGATAACGTCATATACACGCAGGTAAGTCGTAGAACATTTATTGGTCGACTCAAGCTCATTTTAAATAGGAAAACCTCATGCTCGGGTACAGAGTTTCAGCCGGCGACTCCGCTTTAAGAAGAAGTCCGTCAGATCACGTGATAAGGTGACGGTTTATTGCAAGTCACATGACCACTTGACGGTTTATTGAAAATGATAAACGGCACCCTGTTATCGGGCCGAATTTGCCGGAAGTGACTGGATAAAAATTATTATTGGTAATTTGAATATATTTTTGACATTATAGAGACATATTTGCGCACACTTTCTTCTGACAAATTATAATAATTGATAGTGCTTTGTACATTTAGCTCATTTAATGTGATAGTAGAGAAAAATATGCTAGTTATAGGGAATGCCTCTTTAAATGATCTGTTATAGCTCAATGTACTCGTTACTCGATTTATATATTTGATAGTAGATTCATTCTGTTTATGTGTGCCCCTATCGTTATATAGGTTATTTCTTTTAAAACAAACAAACAAATCTTACTTACATTACCATAATGTTACAAGTAATTCGTCTTAAAAATTCGGTAAAAATAAGGCAAATGTACAATATTTCTTATATATACTTATTTCTAGTGAGGACTAGAGTATATTTAATCCCAAGAAAGTATTTGAATATTAATATTGTCGCTACATAAACCCATGAAATAAATACAAAAAGACAACAAAAGCAGTATCCTATTAAATTTACATTGCACATAAGCAGTATCTACAATATAACACAAGCAGTACCATGTTGGTGACACTATGAGTAGAAAAACTGTTATTTTTAGAAAGATACTTAAATCAGTGAATATATCGTTGTGAAAGAATATGGTACTATTATTTCGCTACATATTCACGAAATTGTGTATTCTCCGCCGTCTAGAAGTATTTTTAAATATTTTTTATAGACTAAACTTTGGACTTTAGGACGCATTTATCAAGTTTAAAATCGGATCTGACGTTTCTGGTCGGAACAAAATACATCTGCATGTCGAGGAAGAACCACTGCATACATTCATGTTCATCGATTTACTGGTATGTACACGAAATAATTGTAACAGGCACACAATGCATTACCTCTCAAGCGTCGACATTTTCCGCTCTGTCTAAACAGCAATACCCTGGCTAACACATATTACCGGGGTACACGGGGTGTATTGTCGATTCAAAGATGTCTGTCAAAACCGCCAGAATGTTTCTTTTCTAAATAACTAAATGCAGTAAGTATAACCACTACGCTATAGGACCATTAGATTTATAATCATATAAGGGTATTTATGATGGTAGAATTTAATCCAGAGAAACCTGTAATAATCGCCCAGGTTGAATGTTTGTTTACGCGGTTGTGACAGAGATCTTTGAATCAACTATAGTAGGTTGAAACTAACCCACTGCATTTGAGGACGCAAATTCCTTAGGTACAACAGGAAAATGAACAGTTATTGCTGAACATATCGAAGTGGCTCCTGAAATTACTACTGAACCTGTTAAATCTGTTTCTTAACTTAATCTACCAGCACAAAATGGACTGTATCAAAGTTTGGTGAAATAATTGAATATTCTGTGTACGGTATACACATATTGTGTAAGGAACAAGTGATCAATCATGGCGGCAAGGTATCCGTGAACACTGGGGATATGTGGATATACAAGAAGGCACGTCCTTCATCCAGGAGAATTAAACGTCAAAAGAACTAATTAGTCGTCTTCATATAAAATTATTTACATATTAAGAAAAACACAGAATATTTGCCCATGTCCCTAGTTACAATCCCTTAATATAACCTATATAACAATGCTACAATTAAAACACCCCGTCTCCAGTTAGCAACTAACGTTCTAATGAAGATAACTATTGTATAGCTGCTTTATAATATTGTCAGAGTTACCTGCCTGTATAATCTTAAACTCCACTATGACAATGTTTCATTTTAATGGTCTTATTTATCCTCGCCACCGGATAATCCACATGGGCGAGGCCCCCAGAAGAGTTTTAGTAATTTTAGTTTTTTTTGGGGATAGTGCATGATACAGATGATGCCCCAATTCCAGAAGCATCCCTGGTTCTTTTACATGCCAGGTGTATAGCACCCACACATGGGACCTCGGTTTAAAGTCTCATCCGAAAGACTATTGGTAATTTAAGATGGCCAGCCCGGGATTCGAACCCACAACCCTGAGGTCAGTAGTGACTACTAATCTCGCGCTCTACCGACTGAGCTAAGCGGGCTGGCTCCTATGACAATGTTTAAACTCCCACATTTTATTATATCCGCTCATTTATCCTCGCCACCGAATTATCAATATTGGCGTGACCCCTAGAAAGGTTAAGTCATTCTTGACTTTGGGGAAAAACGCATGATACCGAAGATGCCCCCTGCAGTTCCAGAAGCAACACTGCCTCTTTAACGGGTACCGTTTTATAATATACTTACAGAAATCGTAAACTTACGTTCAAATTTAAATTCAGTGTAGTTCTTTAACAACGGCACATTGGGGACAGATATTGTTTGTAGGTGTTCATTAACTGAATATTGATTAGTATTACAGCTCACTTTACCACACTTTATATATAGTTGTAAAGGTATTATAATGAATTAAAATTTGATCGTAAGTTTACGATTGCCGTAAATTCTTTGATAAAACAGTACTGGTGTATCGCGTCATACACGGAAGTATCATCCGAAGTAAGTGTTAGATGGGAAATGCTTATTAAACACATTTCACACATGTTTATAATGAAAGGCTCAGCAACACATACTAGATACGTCCCAGTCCATACAAATAAAATTGAAACGAGTCTTAAAATTCGCTCGAATAGCGCTGTACTCGGAGTACTTGCTTGTTACTTGATCGATCCGGATTCGAACCTGAGACCGACTTTTTATGTTCTTCCGTAATGTTTTCATGTTCATGATTCATGTTCATAATTCTTCTCATGTCCCCCATGTGAAGAGAAAACACACAAGAACCTAATGATTGAAAGGGAAATTGCTTAACGATGTAAGGAATATTTCTCCAAATTTGAGCAGGGATTAGATTCACTGGAAAAGGGAGTGAAACAAAAGGCAGACGAAGAAGAACTGATAGAAGTCAGGGAGTTGCTGGAGACACATATGCTTGATTAACATAAGGCCGCAGAAAACTGCGCATCGGGAGTGGACGATCAGATTGCTGAATTTAGGGAGAGTGAAGCACGACGATGCAACATTATAATATTCGGTATTGAGGAATGTAACAGGGCAAAAGCAGAGGACAGGAAAAGAGAAGATGCTGAATTAGTTAATAAACTCTGTGATATTATGAAAACAGAGGCAGAAACAGTGAAAGATGTGGTGAGAATTGGTAAGCATGATAATCAGGAGGAAGGTGGTGGAGAGGATCAGAGTGACCAGAAACTACAAATAGACCTTTGAATGTTATATTTGAAGATGAGAAACAAAAGGGGAAATTCATGAGTAACTTGAGAAATTTAGCAACATGTGAAGACAAATTTAGAAAGATTAGTGTGGTACATGATATGACACAGAACGAAAGAAGAAACAAAGAACTGATTGAAGAGGCAAAGGAAAAAACTACCAGCATCCAGAATAGACTTGATGAACTTAAAGCTAGATTGCAAAATAGTGATATTAAGATAGACTTAATAGGGATTACGGAAGTGTTTCCAAAGAACTGTAGATATTCACCAACCAAACTGCAGAACTTCAGATAGAAGAATATGACCTATTTGTAAACAAATGTGATAGTGTATTCACTGAGGAACCAGAAGGAGACATACCACCATTTGAACCAAGAATAATTTAATATGAATTTGTTGACAACCCATTCACAGAAGAGGAAGTATATAAATGGTTGAAGGGTTTAAATCCCAATAAATCCCCAGGTCCAGATGGTTTACATCCAAAAGCACTAATGGAGCTGCTGAGAGATGCGATAACATGCCCATTGACAGTTGTATTCAACCAATAACTGCAAACAGGCCAAGTTCCAGACCTATGGAAGCTAGGAAACATCTCAATTTGTTCAAGAAGGGAGAAGTGTCTGATCCTGGAAATATAGACCCGTAAGCCTAACCAGTGTTGCGTGTAAGCTAATGGAGAAACTAGTACGACAGAAGATAGTAAACCACATGATAGCCAACAACTTGTTTAGTAAGAATCAATATGGTTTCATATCTGGGAGATCAACCACTCTACAGCTACTGAAAGTAATTGACCAGTGGGCAGAAATTCTAGACAGAGGAGGAACAATCGATGCTATTTACATGGACTTTATGAAAGCGTTTGACAAAGTGCCTCATAAACGTTTAATAAGCAAACTATATTCGTATGGCCTCAGTGTGCAGATCATTTCGTGGGTAGAACAATTTCTACATAATCGCAAACAAAAAGTGCTTGTAAATGGTCATGCGTCAATATGTCACCAAGTTACCAGTATTATCCCTCAAGGCAGTGTACTAGGACCAATCTTGTTTGTGATATATATAAATGACATTCCAGACTGTGTAACAGCACCATGTTACCTTTTTGCAGACGACACCAAGGTATATACAGAGATCAACAAAATCTCCAAACTGACCTAGACGCACTGCAGAGATGGTCCGATATCTGGCTCCTGAAATACCACCCAAAGAAATGCAAGGTACTACGAATATCCAATAAGAAAACGCCTGAAGATGGAAACACATTCAACTACCACATGACTTCAAAATGGGAGGAGAAAACAACACTGGACCATTCAAATTGTGAAAAAGACATTGGCGTAGAAGTAGCTAGACAGTCTCCTGAACTTCGAACATCATATGCAGCAGAAAGTCAACAAAGCAAATAGTATCATTGGACTGATCAGAAGGACATACTGTTACCTTGATGAACATAGTTTTAAATACCTGTTCCAAGCACTAGTCAGACCAAACCTGGAATACGCCCAATCAGTATGGTCACCATACAAAGAGAAAGACATTGAAATCATCGAGAATGTACAGAGAAGAGCGTCAAAACAAGTACCGAGTCTACGTAACCTGGAATATTCAGAAAGATTGAAAAAGCTGAAAATGCCAAATCTAAAATACCGACGACTGAGGGGAGACATGATAGAAGTATTCAAAATAATGAACGGAATTTATGACACCAATGTAACAGAAGGATTGTTATGACAATCAATACACACTAATACAAGAGGACATGACCTAAAACTTAAGAAGAAACCATTCAAGACCAACAAGAGGAAATTCTATTTTACGAACAGAATTGTGGATGCGTGGAATAGCCTTCCACAAAATGTAGTGTCTGTGAAGAAAGTAATTAATTTTGAAATCAGACTAGATAAACACTGGGGACCAAGAAGTTAAATATAACCATAAATCAGACCTTATATTCACAAAAGCAAGAGGAGACAAGATTATTCAAGAAGAAGACTGAGGTGGATATAGAGGTTTTATAACCTGCGTCCTCAGAAGATCCTGAGGTATCCTAAGGTATGATAATGTACTTGGGGTTGAACTTAAGTAACAACCGTCATGTGTGGATAATAATTGATGGTTATACATGAATTCAAGAAAACCGACCTAAGTATATGACTAAATCGTACATTTTGAAGTTTGAAAACAGCAATAAGAAACAAACATATTTAAGAAACTTATACTATTCAACTACGTTCAATAGTACTGTCCAAGTTTGTTATCTGGCTATTTTGTAAACCAACTATAGTTTTTTAAACTCTTTTTATTCGCATATTATTTTAAATATTAGCAGTATTTACTTATTGATGCTTTTGTAAGTGTGTACGTATTTATGCTATAAATTGTGTTCTGATAGATGTCGTCAAGGGAGATAAGCCCGTGGCTCATCGTGTGATGATTTAAACTAAGCCATTATTATTTTTATTATTATTGTCATTTTTTTATTATTATTTTGTATAGCCAATATTACCTGATCGTTAACATCATGTTCAAATAAAGATAAAATGTAGTACAATACAACGTGGACAAGTCTGCTCTGTTTTTAAAAAATCCAATTTAATCGCATTTTATCAGATCTTATTAATTTAAAACTTAAGTTTTTCTTGTATTAAACTAAGCGTTCTATAAATAAACAATATTTGATTTATTGATAAAAATATGACTTTGACATTAAATCCTGCATTATCTTTCCCGATTATAAAATACGTTCCAATGACTTTAAAATCCCATTCGATCAGGAGCTATAGACGCTTACAATATAAGCGTGCGACGCCATTGGTTACCAATCCAAACAATATGGCCGCCGATCGATCTAGTCAATATAAAGCTTCTGGTTTATCGGTGAGAGAGGTCACGGGTGAACATTTAGTAGTGTGTTTACCAACCCTAACTTTATTTAAATAAGCTTAAAAGAATTGGTAGCTGCATATTTTCGGATAGGAAATTATTAAAGATTTTTTTTAAAGTTTTGTAACAATAGGTTATACATTTATAAATGTGATATGGTAACATAGCTGGAGTTTATCTATGCACCGGGTATACCTTATACCTTACATGGAGTTTATGAAGTTATAAACTGTTTGTTTTAGTGATATCTTACTCATGAGTATGGAAAAGGAATAAATATTGAATATAAAAATGACAAACAGGACCAATATTCGCCCGTACAGTGCTGGCGTTGTTTTAAATAATGTTAAGAAACCGAGACTACGCAGGTTCGACCTGACGTTCGAAGGGGCCCCGCCACCGACACCTGAAGGCATACATAATGGTGTGCGGCCCCATGGGGGATATAGAGGTACGTTATTTGATTTATGAATACATGGAATTCGGAACATTTTTGTTTAAGATAGTTTCTGTATTATTTATAAGTAAACCTTAATATAGCCACGTACTATAAAATTATGAAAAGGAAATAAATGTATTATGTCTCTTGACCATGACCGTGGGATTGCAATAGTACATTGAGGCAAATAGTGATCTAGCAACATATAACATGGCAGTATGTATACTTTTATTATGCAAAATGAATCTTGAAACATATGTTACTAACTATTTAAATATCTCAACAGGCCACATACACAAATGTGATTTACACTGTACATATCACAGTAAAGGATTCCTGACAAGGAGCAAGCACCCAAATTACATAAAAATAGCAATAAAGTTCGACGGATATTTAAATTAGACGAACTAGTATTTGGACGGTAAGGAACTGACAATAAACTATACATAGTGTTAGTAGCTCCCTATACGACCGATTATAAATAAAATACAATTCAATTATAGTTGAAGTACAATACATACTATCGATTGTGTAGTGTTAGGTTTCATATTCTATACTAAATAGGTGAATGTTGGAAGTTTTACAACTATTTTATTATAAAAGCTGTCTACTTATCACGACTTACGTGAATACATTTTTATCAATCAAATAATCGTATACCAAATACATTGTATAATGTACAACGCGTATAAAACCCAATTACTGTATGACTTATTGGGAGCACAGGTGGCAGTATCAGTGTTTGGAAAATAAAATTAAAAAAAAACAAAAAAAAAACAATTCCGTCACTGATCTCATATACTATCATAGTATACTTCGCTCAGTGACGGACATTTTTTTATATATTTTTTTAAAAATATATTTTCCAAACACTGATACTGCCACCTGTGATTGGGAGGCTATAACATTTAACCTGTATGATGTTTTGCGAACCATTCGATCACTATATTACTTATTGTGAGAATGTTAAATTAATTGGGTATGGATTATTGCGATAACCTAAAGACATTTCATGTATATTCACTGTGAATACGTTGTATAATGTACAGGCGCTAGTCGGACATTGCTTACATGTTTTAGGCCGTGTGGTCAAACTCAGAAAGTCTCTTTACCAAACTATCGAATCAGTCAAAGTTTAAAATTATTTAAAAAATCAACTGAAATCAATTTCAGTAAAGTTCAATAAATTTAGGTTGGTAGTGTGATCTTGCGACCATCTTTGTTGTTATGATAGAGACCAATATGCCAAATTCGCCGTGTTATAATTCATCAAAACGGCGCTGTTTTACCTTGCGAACTACGTCAGATTAACAGACTTCGCAACATATTTACCTTGCGAACTCTTAGTACTTCAGAAAATCAAAATTCGCGAAATTTTCACTGCTCTACACATTCTGATTTTACGGTAAAACACGTATCCGGCGTACTAGGATACTTGAATAAATTTACACAAGCAAATTGATCGATGTATGAAATCATTCAGTTTGTAGTATAATCGAGCTATCTATAGAGCTATTACTTTCCTATTTCTTATATCAAATATCCACTTCAATGTTGATCTAAAATGACAAAAGTTCGCATACATACATAAAGGGCGGTTCGATTTATTTCTTCCATACTAATGTGAACCATTTCACCTACCGAGAACATTTACAATCGGGGTTCAAAAACATAATTAATCCTTCATAAAAGTGTTGTTTTAATATAATATAAATGTACGATGATCTTCTTTTAGCATGATCATAAGAAAGTAGTTCAAAGCTTTAGCAAAGCGCTGCGACCATTTTCTATAACTAAAATGAGCCTTAAATGACAGCGTATTTGAGGACAGATGGTATACAAATGGTATATTAATAAGCATTTAGAAATGAAGATATGGATTGAGAGCACACCTGTACATACTACCGAAATTATAACAGACTGAGTTCATTAAAGAAAATAAATTTAATTAAATTATATTTCTATATCTCTAAGCCAATCGGCACCTTCACGAACAGATGCATTTATAAAGAAACTCTACAATGATCTAGATAATCTATATAATTTAGTCGCTTGTTTCATCACGTCGAGATTAGTATTATTGGACTGACACTTCCCTGAATTATTTATCTCCTTTGTTGGGAGATAGTAAATTAAGATACGACGGTAAGATAATTATAGTATGAATAGTATATGTATATGTGTAATAGTAGATTCTATTTAGTACGTTCGATCGATATCGTTAAGCTAATAGAGTTTTGTATGATTTTATTATTTCGCAACCGAGCGAATGGAGATGTCAGAGGAACTATTATATTCGATATCTAGGTGTAGAGAGTATCCGAGAGGACCTATCTTGCTAATGCTACGGTCACAATGCTCGTACGATGTCCGTACGGATTTACCAACTCGTACGAGTCCAAAATATTTTAATCCTTACGGTATTTGTACGTTCTAAGCATCTGGTCACAGCTCGTATGGATGTCGCACGAGTTGTACAGAATATATAGTATCACCGAGTCCTCTACGAGTTGTGAAAATCCGTACGATGCTCGTACGAGTCTCGATATC
Source organism: Spisula subtruncata (assembly GCA_963678985.1). Classification (NCBI taxonomy): domain Eukaryota; kingdom Metazoa; phylum Mollusca; class Bivalvia; order Venerida; family Mactridae; genus Spisula; species Spisula subtruncata. Next base: position 6,289,714 of record OY787671.1, read on the forward strand.
CGTGCGGGCTCCGTGAGGGCTCCGTACGGACGTCGTGCGATTTTAGAACAATCCGCTCGTACGGAGCGCGTAGGGCAAATGTGACTAGGGTATTAATGCCTACAGATGCATGGTGTTTACTTGAAGTGAACGTATTTCAATGTGAATGCCGAACCAAATATGAGGAGACCAGACAGGGAAGACAGCACTCAACTTAACCAACAGAGCACAGAAAACAGTAATAACACAACTATAGATGTACAACAATCGTCAAAGCGTGACCTCTATAGAGATAGAATACTTAAGTGTTTACTAGGCACGCCTCGAAGATTGGTGTAGATCTATTCACGGAGCCATGTTCACACACAACCCAAAGAAATTATTTAAAGCCATAGTCTCCAGTCAACGGCATATGAGTATTGATTGTGCATTTTACATGGGTCGCAAGTATTCGTTTAATTAAAATCCTTGACACGCCGTGAAGGTATTTCGACAGTGAGAGAATATGTTGAACATAATGTATTAACGGTGTTAACAATTAAAATAACATTATGAAAAGCTTTCGTACATTTGTAGCAGCATGACTCATACATTTCATATCACTTTTATTTCACGCGAGTCTTATTTCGTTGATTTGCGAACCCTTAGATTAGTGAAATCATTAGAATGACAGTGTTGATAAATGTTTAAGGGAAATTGTTAGTTTGTGAATTGGTAATGAGATGACATTCGCGAACACCACCAGCTAGGTTCACTAGGTAAATCCACGACCTGTGCAAGGCGCAGAAGATATAGCTTACCCACATTGACATGAGCTTGACCTATTGATGAGCACAATTTATCATTCGATATATTGTCTACGTTTACAACACCGAGTGTATGTTTTCATAATCGGGGAGCATCGCTCGAGATGTAATGCAAACACAAGTTTTAAATGCCGATATTGCACGATTTGCTTACGGAAATTGATATATTCAAAGCAAAAACCTTGTAATATATTATAGCATTAAGGTCAGGCTCAGGTCAAAATAGCTAAGCTATAGCAACATGACTCATACGTTTAATATTACTTTTATTTCACGCGAGTCTTATTTCGTTGATTTGTGAATCCTAAGATTAGTGAAATCATTAGAATGACAGTGTTGATAAATGTATAAGGGAGATTGTTAGTTTGTGAATTGGTGATGAGATGAAATCCGCGAACACCACCAGCTAGGTTCACTAGGTAAATCCACGACCTGTGCAAGGCGCAATAGTTATAGCTTACCCATGAGCTTGACCTATTGATGAGCACAATTTATCATTCGATATATTGTCTACGTTTACAACACCGAGTGTATGTTTTCATAATCGGGGAGCATCGCTCGAGATGTAATGCAAACACAAGTTTTAAATGCCGATATTGCACGATTTGCTTACGGAAATTGATATATTCAAAGCAAAAACCTTGTAATATATTATAGCATAAAGGTCAGGCTCAGGTCAAAATAGCCAAGCTATACTATTTAAATAAGTGACACTTAGCATGCTACGATTGAAGAACCGTGAAATAACCAATATACGTACCAAGCTTTCTCATATGTATTAGTCTATATCACACATAATTCGTTCTACTACGCAATCATACATTTTTGCAAGGTCAAAATTTCGCGAAGTCGTAGATTTGCTTGTGTGAGCTGTTTTGTTCTAAAATCATATATTTACAAAACTAGCCATCCAATTATGCTTGTGTGCTTACAAAAAATATATTTTATGCATTTAATTTTTTACACTGTCACTCCAACCATTGTCGAGAAACAAATTCTCTAATGTTTGGGATACCTTAATGAAGACCATTGGGTGCGAAGATAATATACATTACTGACTTTGATGCGACATAATGTCAAATATACTGAATGTTTATTATGTAGTGAATAAGTAAATAACCATAGATCTACTTTTGTATAAGTAGAAACTATTGAACTGGTATATTGTTCCCAGGATATCAAGAAAGGCGGGAAAATATGGTATAACCAACTAGTTGGAAAAATCAAGAAAGTACAATTTGTCAGTGTTCTTTAAGCATACAATTGACCGTGTGTGTTTACTTTAAAAGTAACCGATTTTGCAACAGGTGACGAATCTGGTCATTGTTAGCAAATGCCACATCATTTTGGGCGCACTATCCCGAATAAAATCTAATACTGACCAGAAGGTCGTAACTACCTCTAACGACCTTATAAGACTCATACATATTTGATATCTGCTTCACAAGGCGCTTCTCATGAGCCTATTTATATTGAAATTGTTAGTTGACCAAAATGAAGTTTTAAAAACGTGTTTTCCCATAGGTAAAGAGTAAATTACAGACAGTTTTCTCCTGTTTTCTCAATACTAGTATATCGATTTGGAAGGACGACCTTCTTGTTCTAAGCCAGCGAAATGTAATACAATATTCGTTTACAAGTTTTCTATATTAACTCATCGTTCACTTGTGGTTGGTTTTGATTAACTCTGAGGTTCAAGTGTATATCATCCAACTTATAAAATGGTATTCAGCATGTTAACATATCGACACGTTGGCCATGTGAATGTCAAATCCAGATCTTCTTTAACAAAAGCCAGAACTCTGGTCAAATATACATACAAACATACAAACGCCGATTTTTACTCATATCAATAAAGATGACACAATTGTGTTTACTTAGGATTTAGGTTGATTTAAATCGACGGAGAAATCAGTCCTATGGACATTTGCATGTCATCGACATTACAATAGTGTCTGCCTTATCTGTTCGAACGTGAATGCCGTGTGATAAGGGAAACCTTGGCCCCTTTTATTATATTGAAGACAATCCATGCTAAGCTTTGCCTTACTTTAATAATAAGTGTAACAATACGAAATACAAAAACATGAAGTTACGTCGTGCTCTTTAAAGCGATACTAGTCAATCCGAGTTTGAATCTTCGGGGATTTAAACGAAGAAGTAATTATCACCGGTGCGAAGCCGTAAAAACATTCCATATGTAAGATACAATACGTGCATATTATATGTTCAATGTTTATCTGTCGTTTTTCCGTCCTATTAGTGTCAGTATTTTTACTTTTACTCAAATTGTTTATGTTCTATGTTTTATGAAAGATAAAGTTATATGATAAGTCGATGCGAGGAGTACCTGACACATTGTCTGAAGGTCGTTGAGTCGAATCCACACGAGGCCGAACCCCAACCTTGAAAGCGCTCTAATTTACAGACAAAATATGTAAGCGACCCGGGAAGCATTCAGCAAGAATAATTCATTCAAATCCGCACATGACTAAAGTGGACGCATCTGTATTTTACCACTACTAAAACCTACACTAAATGTGTCTCGGCTTGGCGTCTAATCTGGTGACATGTATTCAAATCCGGGTGAAGGCATTCATATTAATACAGTCACGATATGCCTGCAATATTTTAATAGAGAGCTGACTGGCATATAAAGACTATGCTCGGTATTATAATTACTATCTAGCTATACGTAGTAATACGTGTAGTTAATGAAGACATGAAAAAATACAGGTCCATCCCCTTTAAATTGTTTCTCAATCAATGAATTATAAATCAGCTTAAGCTCAGAGATTAACTGCAATTCGTTACTATAACTCATGTTCAACTATGTTAACAAATATTTTCCCCTACGAGACACATACCGTTTCATTCAATGCCTCATTAAATCAAACTTGATCTTAATCTTTGATTTAAAAGTTAGTGTGCATCGACCTTTCGTTCAATAAACCAAGCAAAAAATAAAAATGAACCGTTTGACGATTTCATGTTAAATAGTTGGAATAAATACGAGTAGTGTTGTGAGATATGTATAGCCCAGGTAGGCTTTTTATTATTTAAATTGCCCTTGTTATGTTCATATTTGTTCAGAAATCACATTTAATTATACTGAGTGTTAGTAAAAAAATCCCTAAATATTACATTGAATAATGTACAGTAATATTTCCTACAATGCAGTGCTGCTGTCAAAGTACAATGTTGGCACTTTTACGATCTGGTTCGATATCGATCTCCCGAAGCATCTCAAGCCGACGTCTCATCTCAACTTGAATCAGAGTCAAACACTTTAAATTATAAGTTGTAAAAAAACTAAAAATAATGCTTCTGTTTTGTGAAGCTAATTTTGAGCTAAGATTTCCATGGAAATTATCTAAACGATACGGTGACATATTTGAGATGAGATTTATCTCAGAACGGGATGTTTTAGGAGATCACAACCAAGTTCCGATCTCCCGAAGAATCTCAAGTAGAAATATCATCTCAAATTGAGAATTTTCTTGAATCAAAGTCTGACGTATGAAGGTCAAGGTCATAACTTTTTACTGTAATAAACTAAGAAAAGTGCTTTCTTTTATAGTGCAAATTGTGAGTCCAGATAGCCAAGGGATTTTTTTAAATGACACTTTAGTAAAAGTATTTGAGATGAGACTTAGCTCACTTTAAGATGTTTAAGGAGATCGGGACCAGATCGAGGAAAATGTGATTAACAATGACAATGTCTACAGTCAGGTCATCAACATGCGGCGACGTTGTCGCAACGTGTGCGATGAATCGAACATTACATTTAAGATAGTGATTATCATCATCAAGGCCTGCGTGGTTTGTAATTTTAACTGACCGTGTTTGATGTGTCCTCCGAATTTGAAAACCCTGAACACGTACAAACCTATACACATTGATCATGTCTCATGTGTGAACATGGTTTGCTTCGTATACCAAATTTTAATTACAACTGTTGCATCTGCGGGTGGCTACACGACACGTGTCTATTCCACAACAACCCTACTAATTTGTCAGGGATATACTGATTAGGTCTATGGGTTAGTCTTCCACTGTAAATTAAACATTGAAAAGAAACGTAAACTATACAGGACTGGAGAACAAAGCAGCTAAAGGAGCAGTCGCTTTCATGAATTATGTATTTGAGTACCAATTAACTTTCGCGAATTCACTAATTTTCGCGTTAGGGCGATCGTCGGCATATTCGCAACTACACATCTTCGCATATTTTAGTCTCCCTCGCTGTCCGTATTACTATTTTCAACACGTTCGTGGCTACTAAATTTCAAGATTTTCTACCACTCGCGAACGCCACGAAATTGAATCGCGCGAAATTGTATTATTGTACAGTCTCTACGCAGAGATTAATAATTAATTATACATGCTATGTGTGTTACCTACTTAAGTACTGGATTATGGTATAAAAGTCACTTGTATTTCCAATGTTTGTCAACTCCCCCACGACAAAATGTTCTTACTGCTAGTTAAGTGTTTTATGGATTAATATAAATATGAAGTCATGTAATCAACCACTGGATGTTGGATTATACCGCCACTTGTTTGACATACTAAGAGTTTAATGGACAAATCTTGTAGAGCTTCCCTTCTGCCTTTTCCTAACAAGTTAATATATAGTCTGGAGTTAGGGTTAGAGTTCTATCGTGTTCAATATTGTCTGCTTGTGTAAATTGTGTAATAAATTATATTTGATCGGCTTAAGAGGTTAAGAAATGGTTCATTTCATCGTATTCATATCGCTCTTAAATGATATTGTCATTTAGACTACCGTTGATGTTGGCAGTTTAAAAAAGGGTTGGGGTGTGTGGATCGAAACGCCACAGGGGCTTACTCCTGTACGGATGGGTGTGGCATCAACAGCTCGTAATAATAATGATTGTCGAATACATTATGCGCTTCCCTGTCTTATGTCTGGTAAAATTAAATACCGTGATCAGTTCTAACTTCTATCAACGTGTCATTGAGCATGCTGACAAAAATACCAAGCCCTTACTTTGAAGGTCGGCAATATTGAAATAAACCGCTTGACATAAATGGTATGCAAATATGAAGCATTACTCAAGGCAAATGGTCCACTTATATCTATATATTCAACATTTGTCCGATTCTTTTTTTGTTGTAATCTCTAACGGTGTGTTGCGGCATTGATACAATTTATTCAATATAATGCTAAAATCTAATGACAATGTATACATGTCCGCGCAGTCGTATTTATTTGTGTCCAATAGGTTTGAAATTTGAAACTTTACCAATAGTTAAAATTCTATTAAAATATGTTAACCCATTAGTATTGAAATGGTTTACAAATTACAATGTGAGGTATTTATTTAAACGATTATACCTTAATTGTTGGCTCGTCTTACAAAGACATTCAAATATGCTTTAAACAAATATATATATTCGGTTTGTCAATTTAAATGTAATAGATAATTGTCTAACTGGTCAATACAAAGTGTGAAACGATTGGTAATATGAAATGTGAGATACATAATGACATAGTCGTCCTGCCTTTGTTACTGGTCACTGGTTTTGATATATTTTGTTTCATTTCTCTTGCCTCGATTGTGATCATGTTTTGTATTAATGGGTATAGATCGGAAACGAGTATTAAGACGCGACAGCACTTTTAGTAGTAGTCTTTACCTAGTGAGTACGCTGAGGTCATGGCTCTGTGGTCAGATTTTTTTCTATTTTAATGGTCTTATTTATCCTCGCCACCGGATAATACATATGGACGAGGCCCCCAAAGAGTTTTAGTACTTTTAATTTTTAGGGGATAGTGCATGATACAGATGATGCCCCAAATCCAGAAGCATCCCTGGTTCTTTAACATGCCAGGTGTGTAGCACCCATACATGGGACCTCGGTTTAAAGTCTCACCCGAAAGACTATTAGACCATGGTCAGATTGGCCCAATACTCGTATATAGACAGAAAACGAGTAATGAGCCGTGACTGCATGTTTAACTATTAAGTACATATCATAACAGTATTCACTAGTCTTTGTATATGGTCTTTCATTGGCAATTATATTCATATCACCGGGTTCTTTGTATTTCTTTCAATGCCAGCACAGACAGAAAACTGTGTTTTAATTAGATTCGAGTTAGCTATACAGATCTAAAGCAGCCTAATTAGATCATCGACCAGGACCTTTGGTTGTTTTTTAAAATGCATTGTCGTGTTTACCCATATTCTTACTTTATGTGGCACGCGACTATAGATCTACAACGACCTTCGAAATATGACCCCTGGACCAGTCCATATACCAAGGTTGAAACGATATTTACGTTATTTTATGAAAAAATACGGATAGGTTTGAGAAAATCTCACTTTACTTCTAGTTGGCAACGTGGCTTAGTGGATAAAGTGTTCTCTTGTCAGAAACATACTTTTATATAGACTGTGGGTTCGAGTCCGCTGCTATACTCATTTTAATAATTAAATTTCTATTTCAATATTTTTTATCGTTTTACGTTTATATTTGAATTCTTAATATTTGATAAATTTTATGTTTTACAACTAATAAAAAACGCTTTGTTTCCTTTACATTAATTTAGTCTGGATATTGTATTTATTGCGTCATTGGCTTCGCTGCAATCACCATTTTAAGAATTTCAGTAGAAACGTCAGAATTAGCTTATGGTGTATGTTGTCAGTTGTCTGTGTGATGCAGCGGTCATAGTACATCGCAATCAATCGTCTATTTTGTTCTTTACAGTGTGAGTTCGGACCCACTAACGAACAGTTTTTTTTATTTAATAAACTTATGCTTACATGTAATGCTATATGTATCCATTGTATTACCTGATTATGATCACATATCATTTTATTTTTTCTATTCATAGTTTGCGTTATTCTTTTTTAAATATTCATTGTATCAATTATACAATGTGTCATAATCAGTGTAAGTATCAATTGAATTACAAGTTACGACGCTGCTCATCAAGACAACCTTATATGCAGTCTATGTGTTAGCTTTTGTCAGTCTGACAACCCCGTCCCACACAATGGCAAGAGAAAACTTCAGTCCTATTTCCTTCTCATCCATACAAATCCTATGTATGTTCTCGATGAGATCTTTCGCGTCGTAGCTATATCTATGTACCAGCTATGACATATTTCGTATGTGTTTTTTTACGGACTGAAACTTTTATAATTATGCATCTCTTTGTAAATAGACAAGTACGAAAAATGTTTGCCGAGCAAAATAAAAAAATATAGTGGAATGGGATTTGAACTCATTCGTTCAGTTTTGAAATTTACGTATTCACAGTAGCTTAGCCGACTGCGCTATGCGCTCTACTTGATATGTCAATTCTTAATGCATCCTTTATTAGTAATTACACATCTGTTTCTTTGTTTAGCCCAGGTTAATAACCCACAATACACCCCTATAACTAGTCTGGTTCCCGGTACCTAAATCTTTCATTACATTACAGTATAGGTCCGGCGCAATCTAACAAATATGGTCGCTTACATGTGTAAAACAAGATGGCGGTTTATCATTAGCTTCTATGGAGAATTTTAGAATATCCCAAAAAAGTGTGTGTTATGTATGTGTCATTTCGATGAGATTTTGTATATTAATGGGCAAAAGTATGTTCTTTTCAATTAAACATGTTTCATTAAAATGACACAACTGATATGTACAAAAAACGCAAAGTAAATTAAGAAAATTTCTGTACCATCGTGTATATAGTGCATATAAATCGCCCCTGATATCAAATGCCCGGTTAGCTCAGTTGGTAAAGCGTCAAATCAGTAACTTGGATGTTGGAGGTTCGATACTAGTATTGTCATTATTATTATTTATTATTTTTATATGTAAAGTAATTCTCTATTATTTTATACTTGAATAAGGAACATGATGAGAAAATAAAGTTTTTGAATTACACAACTTAAGCAAAATATTAAAAAAAGGAAAACAATAACTGGCCTATGCAGGGATCGAACCAGGGATCCCTTGATTACAAGTCAGTGGCTCTACCAATTGCGCTAACTTGGACACTTGAAAATTTAAATTGATGGACTATTAAAACGCTGCTACAAAAATATTTTAATCATTTTATAAACGTTATTTTGTAGATAGTAGTGCTATTGTAGCGAATAAACTTCTATCATTGCAAAGACCATTATTTTTTGCATTACTATGCATAGTCACATCAAAATGACACATACATAACATACACTTCAGGGTGATATTCTAAAATTGCCTATATAAACTAACGTACACCCGCCATTTTGATTTGACCACTGGAGTTATCGATTATTGGTTGCTGCCTGACCTAAACCACTGTAAGATTTAGGACAGGGAACCAGACTACCCTATAACCTGAATTACTCGAAAGTTAAAAGTACATTTACGCCCGAGTGATTGTTGTAGATCTATAGTCATTATCGTAAATATGTACCATGGGAATAAAGTGCCTTTACTGATTTGTTTTGAGTAGCATATTTTGTATAAAAGAAATAAAATAAAAATATAACAGAGATAGGAACAAAAGATAAGTGCCCCAGGTGAGGATCGAACTCACGACCTTCAGATTACTCTATATATTATGTGACTATGAGACTGACGCGCTGCCTACTGCGCTACCGAGGCACATGTTAAACAATGTTATCACCTGGTTTGACATTTGTTCATCAGTTTTCACCTGAGATATACGACTTTAAGGCTAGCTATATATATGTATGGATGGGTTATTGTTATGTCCGTTAGTTTCTATATGCATGCGAATCGGGTTGCATTTTAGTATGTTTGTATCATATTTGTCCAAGTCATACATGTATATGTATGCGAAATATTTTATATTGACACAGGGCATGTGGCTACTTTGTCAAATAAAATATTGCCATTGTTGTCATTGCATTTTACAATTGTGTTTCCAAAATCAAATAAGTAAGTGTCATTGTGAAAGAATTTAACTGTATAGCTATTGTAACTGGTGTACTGCATCGATTAGTTTATTAAATGTAAATTAAGTCGATTATGAAACAAGTTTTTGTTGTATTTTTTTACTATTATGTACATTTGTTTTACAAATTGTGTTAAATACAATTACACTCTACACCTTATTCTTGGTTCAAAGCCTGGGTGGAGACATTCACATAGCTGCCATGCTCAGCAGAAAGCTGATTGACAAATAAGCAGTTTGCTTGGCACTAACAAAAGACACATCTCAAAAATACGCCATTCAGGTTATCTCTTGGGTCAAAATATCATATACTCGTACCTATTTTTGTATGTATAAGATTATGATAAAAATTCTATGTTATTTTTTTCACTGTCTGAGCGAATGCAAAATAATTGCATCGGCAATGAGTGATTTATGCAGAACACCATGCACCAAAATGCACCATCACGACCAGCTTCGCTTAAAACGCGCATGTAAGCGAATTCGTTAAACAAGTGCATGTAGTTTGTTGCTCTCATTGATATGGCGTTTGATCGTTTCTCATCCCTTGTAATGGCGCAATCGTAACAGTTCGTTCATTTCCGCTTGTCTCCGGTAAATATTGCGATCCTTCTTTTTTCAAATCCTTTCACTGACACTCTTTTATGAATTTTTCAACTTATATTGTTAGACATCATAGGGGCCAAAATATCAAAATATCAAATATCATTGTTTTCTTGGCATAGTTATTTTTCTAGTTCATTGTTCATTGTTCATTGTTGAGGATCTTATGGAAGATTGATTGTTTCGTATATTGTCAAATAAGTTTCCTCGTAAAATAAAGTCTTTATTATTATTATTATTATGTGTAGTAGAAATCAAAGCACTGCAAGGAGTGCATTCGTTTTTAAGACAACCCCACCAACGATACATTGAGTATATACACTACCTTGATTTTTTTCCTTTTTTTCGTTCTTTTTTTCTATGGTTTATTTACAACAAATTACATATACATAGTGTACATATATACAGAAAATGGTGTATTGATACAGGTATAATTATTACATATAAAGATACAAGTTGAATCATAATACATTATCATTCAGAGAAACGTCTTACAAAAGCGTTACATTACCTTGATTTAGTTTGATTTATGTTTATTGGAGAGCCACTTATAATCTATTCAGTTCAAATATTAACCAATAAGTTAAGATAAGTCGTAAATTCTAATCATTTAAAACAACTTGTAATGTATAACAAAATCAATTGACAAACATGTACGCTTTCGTCAAGTGTTACCATTTGAAGCAGATTTGTGGTTAAACTAGATTTTGTCATGCCCCAAAGTTATGATTCAACTGTATAATTTGAACTAGTGAAGTTGAATTAATGACAATAATTACAGTTTCTCATTTCCCTTACATTCCTTCTTCACTAACATAGTTTCTTTCTTACTCATTGCACGTATATCATAATATGCGAAAACATAATTCGCTGGTATAGAATAATAAGGTCGTAAGCGTAAAATCAATATTTTAGGAAAACAAGACAACAATCTCTGAATTTTATTCTTTACTTAATATGGAAAAACAAACGTTAACAACTTTATTTTGGTCAACATGACAAGTTCCGATTTTCATGCAAATAGGCTCACAAGAAGCCCCTTGCGATGCAGATTTCAAATATGTCTCAGTCTTATAAGGTTGAAAGTACAATATAGTACTTACAACCTTCTCATTCTTTGCCAGCGAATAGTACGTACATTAAGTATTATATGTCTTGTGGAAATAACAATGATAAAATCAGTTCATAGTTTCAATTAAGTGCATTGGTGTGGTTTATATAGAATTATGTCATGTATGCATTTGCTTGTTTGCATCACAAATTATAACATAATCTGTAAATATTTTGTTAATTTTCGATAACATCTGTACGTCGCGAAAACATGTGATTTTTCAATATCGGAAGTAGTTCGTGTATGGGTTTTGAAGTGGGTATTGTAATGATGATTGTCAGATAAAGTTGACTACTAGAGATCATTTTAACGGCTATTTTATCACTTTAAAGATAAGTGGGATTCTAAACTTCGAATAAAACAATTGTATTTAATGTTAAATTCAATACAATCGTTGAAGTGGTTGAGGCTATCTTCCACATAACCGGTACTTGTCGCTAGGGGTTGCACGCAATGATTTGTGAAACTGTTAACGTGACAAATATAAATGTCTAAAGCTTGTTGAAACACTATTGTTGATTAACGTGTCTATTAAGTAATAGTTGGAACCTGTCCTACACGGCATGTCTTTAATAATGAACAAAATGCTTTAAAGTGTGTATCTTTAAAATAATCTCTTACCGGTATATATAGTGTCTTAGTGTTCGGATAACAATACTGCACTTGAAAATGTTAAGTTAAAGTTAGTTATAAGTACAATACAATACATCTTTTTACATAACTATACAATAGGTTTGATTTCACTGTGAACTGGATTAAGGAACTTGTGTGGTTGCTACATTAATTGCAATATGTACAAGCGATATTTTATGCCGTTGGAAAACCTGGGTAAGTGTGTTGCACATATAATTTCACAGCGCGAAGTCGACTTTCCTTTTTGTCAATGCACATTTTTAACTCGACTATATCTTTATCATGGATAGAACGAAGTCTAGTGGTCAAAGATACCATATCGGAAACAGAAAGTATTTTGGCTTGACCATATGCCGTGTCATACTAAGGTCATGGAAACGGTGCTGAAAGCAGTTACATGCTTTTTGATATAACTTTAATCTATATTATATTGAGCACGGAATGGTTTCTAGGTACAGCTTAACCAGATTAAACTGAGACCCCTTGCATAAGTCGTAAAAGTCCGGAGATAACGGCATACAGTAAATAAACATGCGAATCGAATACAGCCGAGCGCAGCCGGACGAGCTTTACGGATTTTGATGAGTGTCAGTTTAATCTGGTCAAGCTATACAATAGTCCTTTTACCACTTTATCATTCTACTTTAAGTGGGTCCTATACTCACCCATATAGGCGACGAGGATAAAGAGATGACACTTTATGTGGTCCAACGAGTCCTCAAAATATCGCTTAACGTTACTATCACATGTATACATACTTCAATGCTGCAGAGAGATTGACTAACAGTGACTGGTTGGTTTACAAAAGTATGATATCCATCAAATAAAAAAAGTAGCAACCAACTAAAATTACTAATACTGAGGCTTTCGGGTGAGAATACAAACCTAGGTTACATCATTGTATGGGTGCTATACGTATGACATGTAAAAGAACCAGAGGTGTCACTAGAATGTGTTCACATCCTATATCTGAAATATCACCCGATACCTACAATGACTAAACTTTTCTTGGGACCTCGCCCATATTGAATATCCGGTGGCGATAACAGCAATTAACCGAAAGGTAGCATCCAGAAAACAGCGAACACACGAACGACACAAAAGGGAACACACGAAAATGAAAAGATTCAGCACACCAAAACATATCACAAGGAAAACAACAAATACACACAGGAAAGTTTGCAGTCAAACTAATTAGCTGCAAGCATGACGACCAAATGGCAATTTGATGGTTGCTTGCCAGATTGTCGTTACTGCTTTTAACTAAAGAAGGACATATGCAGTCTTGCAGGCAACCATCGGTATGTCGCTTAAGTCAGTCGAACACAAGCGGAACATGATAAGAATAAATCACAAGGGCGACATAATTTAATCTTTATTTATTTCTATATTTCAGGGATGAGGCAATTACCTCCTGGTCAATTTTCGTTCAACAAAAATGAAGAATTTCAGCATGATTTGGACGTGGAATATCAACTTCTTGTCAACAATGAAAACTATGAAAATCATGGCGCCCCCTATTGGTTGAATAATGTACAAAGGGAAGTAACTCACAGTGGAGAATCACCTTTATTTACAAACAATCTACTTCCCTCTGGAAAGGTAAGCGAAAAGAGAATTATCAAAATGCGGTAGCTTATGATTTGTGATTTCTAAAGAGTTGAAAGTTTCTGGTGACGGTTGTAGTTTTTCTCAAAGAGGGCCTTTGAGAAAAGTTACACTCATGAAAGTACCGCTTGCAAGAACATTCTATTTGGAGTTATATAGTATTACTTCTTATATATACATTTAAACCTTCTCAATAATACAGAACTCGGTAGTGTAACGCTTGATGCAAACCAATGAAGTTTGTGACACTACGGCCTGAATAGTCGTTCAAATTTGTAAATTTTCATCAGAGAAATCCAGGTTGTTCCACTAAATCGTGTACATAGCTCATTACACAAAAGGTATGCAAAACACTGTTTTCAAATATCCTCTGCTGACTAATAGTTTCTTATAAGGTATCCGGGATTTTATGAAAATGTATAAGAAAAGAAAAGTTCTGTTTACTTTAATATGCACATGGTAGGCAAATGCAGCGCACAGTGACGTCAGCGTTAGTACGTCATCACATCGGAACTATTTATCACCATCTTTAATCATTGCTCATTGTATTTGATTTGCTCGATATGGTCAAACAATCATTATGTTGATGCATAACCATATCAGATTGTACAGCTTTGTTGAACGCCTAAAGCATAAGCAAGATAAGACAAACCCCTTGTCCATTGGTTAACATTTCGAGGCTGACATAGAATAAAAAAAGAAATGAAAAAAATCGGACACGGAAGGCAGCACTTAAATTAACCAGCTGAGCACAGACAACAGTACAGTTACATGAAATAATACCGACACCCAATTTCACAAGGAAATAACAAAAAACGTTTACCAAAACAACTACATTGTATACTTGACCATCCTTCATAGTAATACTAAAATAAACACTAAACAATAGATGACCAACAATGTACACGTGACATATACGAACAAGTTGATTACTAGGTATGTTTTTCAAATACCCAGCCAGTCTGACAAGTATCAAAAACAATTGCTTTGTTCAAAACAAAATAAACAAATGTAAACACGCTCCACAACCATTGTTCAATCGTCACAATCAAATATTTAAAACTTCGTGCAATGATAGCTTTGTCTTAAGGCATTGAATATTCTATCGATTCTGAAACATGTTCGTAAAATTTAAGTTTAGGTCGATACACGAAACTGTGAGGCTTTGTAGTTTGTAACTTATAAATAAACCCAGATTTAGAGTTAATATGGAATACTCGACTAGTGGCATAGGCAAGGCCTAACTTAAAATGCCTCCATAATGAAATGACTTCAAACTCGAGACCAGAGCATATGCCCATATTCACCATTTTGCTTATTATGTCCTGGTATTCTTTAGACCGTGTTTTCAAAAGTTAAGTCAACTTTAAGTATGGTTTTATAATCGGAGTGTTTCTCTTTACATCGTTCGTTAACTAAATTTATATTCCGGTCTTTTCAATTTTTAGGCTGGCGTTGTCGCCAGATCTATTACAATGCCAAAAAATGAATTCCACTAAGATGAATGTACTCCCGAAACTGACAACACAGAATCTATACACTCAATGAAAATAGTTCCTCCCCGTTAATCAGTTTTGTAAGATTAAAACATTAAACTTTCCTTGTTTCATTTAATCTGTTCGATTATAATATATTAGTTTCTTCTTGTAATGGATGGAAATTGAATGAAATTAAAAACAAAGCGATATAGCGCGTGCATCAATGATTTTATTATGTTAATTTATTTAGTTCAATATTTTCTAACGAGATCGTTGCCGAGTCGTTAAGCAACTCGCTCAGTAATTTTCTGATGATAAGGTCCAGTGATCGAATCACGACGACTCCAACTTTTTTATATTTTTTGAAATGTTATTTTTCGTCCAGCACTTACCTCTCTTTCGACTTGAAAAGCAATCGCAATTTGCCAGCCTGTCACTACTTCAGTCATTTGATTGAGTATCGTTTTTCAACTTCATTATATCTACGAAAGGAGAACTAATCTCCATGGGCCCAAAGTGTGGATTTACTATAGAGGTTTTGCGGAAAATAAATGACAACCGTCAACGTGAGTGTGTCGGTGTGAATCAAGCAAGACCCTGTTAGGTTCCCTATCTTATCAATGCCAAAAATGAAATTGTATTTATTTGAAGTAGTTGCATTGCATTAGTTAAACTTGTCGTTGGTTTGTAGCTTAAACACGTCTTAATTGGTACCTTATACCTTATATTGACTGATGCCAAATGTTACAGGATACGCCAAATATTGAGACAACCATTGACCTTACGGAAGTCTTTAAAACATTAAACTTAGATTCAAAAGCGCAGTACATAACATATCAAATACTAACTACAACGAATGATCATGCAAATATGACGTTTATTTGTTGTTTGTTTGTATTCGTTTTGAAATCCCCGATACTAACAAACTTACATTGTATGTTGAATAAGTTGAAGAATATCTGTTATTTGTTGCAAGTTGAATTGTATCGATGTCAATTCGCGTGTTGTAAGTTGAAATATAAAGATCGAAGTACCGCATTCAGAACTTATCAATGTATGATCTTTACTTAACCATTTAGGATTAGTATTATCGTTTGGCAAAATAATACTTACGCGTATATCAATACAAACGTATATCGTCAGTAGGTTTGTGTATTTCAACCGTGTCTGGTACCTGCTAATACTATGTTATACGTGACAATTACCTCCCTTTAATGTTATGTGTTCAATGTGAATCCATGCATCGCAGTATTCATTATAAATGGTAGTTTACTTATACTAATAATATATTAATAACTGTTTTTGTGGGGATGTAGGAACGGTACATTGTGTTGAGGTATTTTTTATTTTTGTGCTCGGCTGGATAGGTTGAGTGCTACCTTCCATGTCTGATTTCCTCGTACCTTTGTGTACGTGCATGGCACTCACATGGGTGGCTAGGCGCTCACGCCACTTATGTATGATGTAGAGTTTCTGTGCGTATACAACATTTAAATAAATAATCTAGTATGCATCCTGTTCAGCTGCTCAAACTGATTTGAATTTTTATGTTTGTTGATTTCTGTATCATGTTTTACAAAGTTAAGCAAAACACAAATTACACAGCTGTTCTACATGACTTGTATAAGCAGAAAAAACCCCACAAAACACCATAACAAACATTAACACATTAGTTGGAGATGGCGACAATTTCATTTCTGCGTATTCATAACTCAAAGAACAAAATGGCACACATTTGGTTAAGCTTTAATGATAAGATATCTCTCGATAGTGTCGATATTATTGCACCAAATTGGTTGATTTGAAAGTTGTCCTTACTACCTGAATAACGACGTTATGGTGTTAATAAGTAATGCCAAGAGTAGCGTTTTGCGGCACACACTGTGGCCTGCTATATTTTTATTGTAAATACAAAAATGTATACAACAAATGGTATGACAAACAACAAAAGTGGCCTACATTACGCACTCTCTATTTCAGTATGAACCTGACCCCAGTATATCCAGCTTCGATCGCAGCAACCGAACAAACAAAAAACGTCCGATAGTTCCAAGACGGCGATATCTGAATGGCAGGCGAGAATACTATCGTCCTAACAGCACTCATCAATATCTATCTGCAACAGATCTTCGTAATCTTAACGACAGTGAAGAAAACATGGCGAAATATGGTCGCCCGACTAGGACAACTTTACTGAGAGCTAGACAAAGAACAAACTCAGCTCCCGTGAACGCATACGATATTAGGCGAGAAAATACGAGACGTGAGTATTATTTTCATATTACCCACGTGACCGAAATACTTGTAATAACCTAACACACCCTTATCGACATAATATTATTTAATTGATTAAGTAATTTCAATACCTCCTTCACACGGTTGTCAGAATGAGCAGGGCTGTCAGCAAGTGGCATACTGTTATTGTATGTTTGGAGTGCATTTATTTTGCATACTTGAATACTCCCATTCAAACAAAATCCATTTGTATCTCACATTTTATTCATTAGTACTCTTGCTAAATCAATACTACATTCAACGATAAAGTTGCAAAATGGCGTCGTCTGTAGTTTCGTGACAATACTCAAATGTGTGAGTCTCCGTAACTCAACGGTAACTTCTCGGGTCGTTCCGTGATGATTCCAGAAGCATTAGTAACGTCCGATGGGTCCCGAGTGTCCGTCGCTAAGTGGCATCCGTCAGTGGTTAGCACGCTTGTCGCCTAATCCGGCGACCCGGGTTCAAATCACATATTCCTGCCATATTCAGAATAAAGCTTACTGGCAAATAAAGGCTATGCTCGGCATTTTAAGCATTTACAAAGTGGTTAGCATCCTTGCCGTAATATCTGGCGATCCTGTTTCAAATCTAAGTGGATGCATCAATATGCCCGTCACAGGCAAGTAAATGTTACTCTTGACATATGATATTTGTTTTAATTAACACATTCGTACAGGTAAAGATTTCGTTAAATATTTCAGGAAACGACGATGTTAAGAGTAGTTCTCAATATAACTCTACAAAAGAGTGAGTATAATATTTATATTACTTATAATTTATGTTGTTGTTGATGTTGTTATTATAATAAATATAGCTAACCAGAGATAACTCAAGCATTGTATATAACAAATTATGTATATAATATTAACACTGGACACCTGGAATACTTTCTTTATGTACGTGATTGATGTGTCATACGTGGATGTTGTTGGTATTGTTTTGTTGCTATGTATCATTTTTGGTATAAATCTTAATGAACAAGCATTTTAACAATACAATGTACAATGTTTTAAACAAAAACCAGATGCATCTTGTAGTCACTTTATTTTCCCCGTCGTAGGTGGGAGAAAGTCGGGGGAGCATCCCTCTTCCAACCTTACAATTAGGCATGAATATATTATCAGATGAAGGTTTTTTGTGTGTAGTGTCATGGTCACAATCCAAGTGGAGCAACTCGAATAGCCGAATAATTTGGACAAATCAGAGTTTATTCCCTTGGGTTTACGATACAAGGTTAATTAATTTATGTGTTCAAATAGTTCTCGAAGCAAAACATTTTGGTTACTATTACTGTATATAAATAGACAGTAGTGTGTATATAGCTAGAATGCTCCTGTACGGATGGATACGCGTACAAATATTGTTTCGCAAGGTCAAATTTTGGTGTATAATATTTGGGTGTATTTGTGTGTATGTATTACGAATAAGATTTATTGAAGTCAAAGGGAGATAACTAGTACGGAAAGGCGGCTGTCTCACTTGTATACGAGGGGTGATCAATATATTCAAGGACTTTCCTTCTCAATTTTGAAATATTGGAACTAGATTAATGAAATTACACACCGATGTAGATTGATCAATTATCTCGCGATTTTTCTAATTTTCGTTATGATAACGCCACTATTTACTTGATGACGTCACTTTTTGTAACCATGGTGAAGGGCGTATCGTCGAGCATCTCGGGCGTAACGTTATTTCTGAGAAACGACACGCTATGGAAATTAACGCAAAACTTGTAAATACCTCGCGATACCTCCAAAATGACTTAACTTAATGGTTCATGGATTCTGTGCGCTCCTAATTAGACATTTTCATATGATTCCGTTGTTTATGTGAGTGTAGAGATTCTGCCAAACTGTTGAGTCAATGAAATAAGGATAAACAACAAAAATAACACCGCGTTAGGGACACTTTCCGTTCAATTCTGCGAAATAAGACGCATAGATCACAATCAAATGTAACTGGCAAAAACGAAGATTAGTATAGGCTACAACACATAAAATCGTTGACTCCAAATGCAAAGGGTTATTTCGATATTGCGTCCTAAACCTGATAGGTCCTGTTTCAGTCTTAATTGAACTAAACTAATTTTGTAAAGCCAACCGTCCTATTCCGAGTTTTGTTTCAAATAACGCATCGATACTCTTTTTATTCCACCTCACATTCAAGCATCGGCTATTAACTACTTATTTCAGAAGTCAAAGACTACCAGTATCATGCATGGAACCAGGTATCAGTTCAGAAAGCAGCTATATGCTGCTCCGACGATGACGCTTGGAATGACGTCGCGTGACGTCCAACGTCACGCGCCCCTTGTAGAATTCAAATATTTTTATTAGTGCATTCGGTCGGAGACATCTTACTCCGAATGATGTTAAATGGCTTTGTGCCTTGCTGCCAATATGAACTTGCTAGATGAAAAGTCCTCGAAAATATTGATCACCCCTCGTATCTGATTCTAAACATATTTTTTATTTGTGATATTTCATCAAAGTACTTACAACCAATTAACTTAATTTCAAATTTAAAATCTTAATAATTCTTCAACCATCTTCAACAGATATGGTTTCCTGTCCGATTTCTTAATATCGTTTTTGAAACCGTGTAACGGTATCATTGATTACATAATAAGATGGAAACATAAATATTTTTTGTAGAAAAATATATATTTTACGATTTTTTTATTTTCGTTTTCAGTAATAATATTGCATACTTATTTGTGCGACTTTGTAGTCTCGAAAGAATTATAAAGGCTTTACATGTGAACGTTTAAGATTTCTTTAAGCGCTTTGATAAACAGTACTAATATGTATAAAAGTATATAAGTGTAAATAATAAGTATATACCATTATAACCTAACCAGCAATGCTTACCAAATACTACCATAACAGTATTGTAAGTAAGATCACAGGTTGAAAACGAAAAAAAATGAAAATTTATATTTTTCTATAAACTTTATTTGTTCTCAATGAACCTGAATATCAACCAATCAAAAACAAAAGATTACTATCAATAACTCTATTTATATTCACGTACTGCGTGCTTAAAGTACTTACATGCCAGATCTTATCAAAATTTATCCAATAGTTAAAAAAAGTTATAAGAAAAAATACAAATTAAAAAAAAAATGTTTTTCTTTTTTTTTCGTTTTCAACGATACAGTTACCTATCAGTGAGTAAGATGTGAAATAAAACATACTAATTTCAGTCTGTCTGATCGAGAATATGTCCATATAAGTTACAGGTATTGTCATTTTTGAAAATCCAATTGTTTGTTCTTTATTCTATTTTTTCTCTATCGGGTAATAGGTTTTGCCTTCTGAAAATCTTACACTACAACTCTGTACATATATTGGTTGCCTATTTTGACGTTTGTTACAGCTTTTTTACATTTCTTGCAGCATTGCTTCTAAAACAAAATTTACATCATTGCATCACTTAGTAGTCAGAGTGCTTGTACAATTACAATCTGCAGTTGACCCTGGAGTGTAGTTCAATGTACATTCAATGATTATACTAAGTGAATCATCCATTTTAGTTTTGATTCAGATATACACCTATACAGGCTGCTGGACATATCTAAAATGGTTGGATTGTTTATGGATATTAGCATGGTATTACGTATATTCAAGTTTGTACCCGTTTCTTTGTACAGAAATGAGTGCTGTTTAAGATGACAAAACAAATTATGCAATCGCATTACGCAAAATATTAAAATGACCCAGTCAGGGTACGAACATTTTGCTAACCCCTCTTATAGGAAAGAATTGATCTTCATGATTATCCCAAAACTGTGTCAATATCCACAAGCACGTCGTCTTATCTTGAACAATAAACCCTGTCTATTGTTTCACAAAAAATCTAGATTGGCTCAACATCTTAAATTAATGGCAACCATCCATTTCTAATTTTGATATTAAATTTTGATTGATTTTGTCATGCTTACAATTTACCTTAGTTAATGATAAATTGTGTATACAATGTAGCACAACTTCTTTGGCTTTGGAAATTATACAATAATATATTAATTTATATTTGTTCCACATTTCTGGCTGATCTTTTATAGCACGCTATTTGTGACACCACTTTATTTCTATTGAACACTATTATAACATCCACGTACGTATTTAATACTACCAGTAGTTAATATAGATACCATGTAGATATTCAAATTCTAATACAATAATAATGCTCTTTTTTACATGATATGAAATGTATTTAAATTGAACGTAAATGTGTAGAATTACAATAAGTTTCACTAATGTAGCAAAATACATATAATAAAAACTGGGTATATTTTGCTGGCTTAAAGTGAAAAGGTCGTTAAAGCTTGTTATTTAACAAGTAATGAGTTAATTTTGTTGTTTTCTCAAAATATTGAGTTTGTGCTTAGTATACGACCTTCTCATTCTAACACAGCGATTTATATATATTTTGTTTTGACAATTGGTATTATTTGTGCTAGAAACTCACCTACGGAAAAACTAAAAATGTGCTTAATCAGCTTAATAGTAAATCATTTCATATGTAGCTGATATTGCATATATACAAGATAATATTATTAGAATTTGTGCTAAATTAAATATAAACAGTTATATCATTTTTGCATTAACACTAATTTACACGTATACGAATGCTTATTTTCTACAATAACAATTCGACCCAGTTTAGTGGTTCAAACATTAAGTTTGACGGTGCCTTCGAAATATAAATAATTGCTTACTAGTATCTCTGAGATTACAAAATGAGTTCAAGAAGTCTTAGAAACGTTTAATGTCCTCCGATTTGTTAAGAGTTAGACTAACCAACTCACAAATATGTACATTTAACATTAAATACTTAAATACGAGGGGCGTTTCAAAAGTTCCAGGAAAAATGCTCTATAATGTTTATCGTATGTTCAAATTACTTTAAACTTTGCATCTAAATAGAACAATTTATTATACATGTTGTGCCATGAATCAAACGCTTGCAGTTGTGTCGTACAAAATGGCACTGCTGCCATAGTAACGTCAGTAACGGCTACCCGGGGCAAATTTGACGTCACGTCGTAGAAATCGTCAAACTAACCAACTATTTGACTCCAACCAAACAGCTACCAATTAACTACGACCTAAAATTACTGCATGAAACATTTGCGAAGGACGGTATAACATCATTTTGATCAATTAATGCCATAGTTTAAATATTGCCACTGTTGTGTTTAGGTTTATTTGTCGTCGTATTAGAATCGCCCGTCAGATGTCAGTAAATCATTGGAATTTTACCAGTTTTTGTCTTATGGAAGGTAAATTATGACTTGAAACTGTAGATTTTATAACCACTACCTGTTAAGAGCGTTGCATGTCACTGGGTAGGATGTATTAATAATATGAGCACTTCCAGACTGCCAGTGGTACTGCTGCAGATGATCAAAGGAAGGTACGGCCAGTTGTGAAACAGACACAAGACGTTGTGTCGGACGTTTCTGCTTGATTTTGTGACACTTTCGAATGCTTTGCATAGGGACCATGGAAAAACGTACCTTGAACCGAGACACTTTTTGAGAATATAAGCATTGTTGTTATTGTAGCAGGTGTATTTTTGTGTGCCATTTGACTGACTGAGTGAGATTTAGTCAGAACATGTTAATAAGGTATGGCCAGAGATACCGTTGCCCCGGGTAGCCATTGTTGACGTTACTATGGCAGCTGTGCCATTTTGTACAACACACCCTCATTCGTTTGATTCATCGTAGACTATGTATTATGAATTGTTCTATTGAAATGCAAAGTTTGAAATAATTTGACCATAAGATAAATATTATAGAGCACTTTTCCTGGAACTTTTGAAACGCCCTACGTAGTATATATAAAATGAATTTTCCAAAAGAGTAAAATGTAAACCAATTTTACTGGACCGGGTATTATTATACGTGTATTCAAAATAACCAATATATTTGTTTCTTTTAGGTACATTAGCTTATGTGCCACAGAAGGTGAATCCATGCATTCGTTCCTGACCGGGGCTAGATATAACAGGTACGTTTTACATACTGTCATCCTTACCAAAGTTGATACAAATATTCAAATTAAAAAAAAAAGAAAAAAAAGCATATTACTAACTAACTGGGACAGGAAAAGCAACACTCAATAGAGAGCGCAAACCACAAGTGTCACGTTATACTGGTACTAAGGCATACATGAAAGAAAAACATCAATTACAAAGACAATCACAAATAACTAGAACGTCATATCAACAAGAGAAAATGAGAAATCACAGTGACAAAGACAGTCTAACTCTCGCCCAACGAGACAGGTTTTACCAACAGGTTACACAAACAACCACCCATTATACGTCAACATAAAAATGCAATTATGTCTTGTAGTTTATAACAACATTTATGATACTAGTACTTTCATTACAGAAATTATTCTAAGCAAGTAATTCAATGTTTCGTCTTGTATTTCAGAGCTCATTTATTGGACTCCAAGGGATTAACAGTGTACGGTGTATACATGCCACGTGGTCATCCTGGGGATTGTTTCATCACAGGTCCAAGAAGGATCAAAGACGGGGAACAAGTTCCTTCAGCACCACCAGGTAAAATCTCACTCACCATTCATAGTATCATACTATCAATTATATTAGAAAAAATCCGGGAAAAACAATGCGGTAATGGTTCATTACAGCACATGCATTTAATATTTCAAAAAACCTTTACCTCAATCATGTATTATTTAAAAATGCATAGAAACGTTGAGGATTAAAATATCAGATTAGTTTCAAATAAAGTTTATAATGATAATTAATTAGAGTAATTAATAAACGAATTTGAAGCGTCAGACACAACATAACCATGATTGTACTATGCACTATTGTTTGTTCTTGCTACCATATGACTCTTTATAAACTTGTTTCCAACATATTCCACATGTTTTACCGTTAGTTTGATCATGCACAATTCTTCATATGTTGTTAAAGATTCTCCAAGATCGGATTTAGACGACACCCCTACTCCACTCATACTTTCAAGACCGACCTCATCAAAGCCTATGATCTCAGGTACCGCTGTGCCAAGATTTGGCTCCAGTAGACCATCGACTCGACATTCTAACTCTAGACCCCAGTCGCTCAAGTAAGTAATCACACACGTCAATTGCAGCTTCTACTGATACAATGTGATAGTCTTGTAGTTGCATAGATCTTGGTCGAAACAAGAATTCAAAACGAGAAGTTCATAGCCTCAAATACATGTTAATACATAAAAACAATTGTGCATAGTCGCAAAGACACAGTAGAACGTCACAATTAAAAAAAGGATTAGAGACAAACAGAATCTACATAAAGTTTTTCATAGATTATTTTTCTTTTGATATATGCATTGCTTGTAGGGCTAGTGTCTAAATTTAACCCAAACAATCACAATCAAGTAAAATACACAAAAATACATACAAAGAAATGACAGACGCTCATGAAGTCATTATAGACAATCTGTAGACAGTAAATGCAACATTTTTACACTGAGATCATAAGGAAATGCACGTGTTACATCTTTTCACATAGTTACATATCGCACTTGTTATTTAGGCCAGTCTGTCAATTTCACTTTATACAATTTATATCAGTCATTTTTTGTGTTAACTGTTTCATATGTTTCTCAGCTTTAGTTTTTAAACTGTATTCACTTGTGACTTGTATCTGAAGATTTATCATGCATTCTATAATTTCTCCCTAGAATATTTTTTGAAACATACTCCCGAAGCATATTTAGCGTTTTAACAATCAAAACACACCAATCTTATTGTTCTATGTTGCCTTTGAAGAGTGCTCTATGCAAACATGTAACCCTACCAAGAAATATAATACATTTGTATATACATGTAACCAGCTCTATACGTCTGCGGACAGTGACAGGGTATTCATTCTAGGTATTTCTGCATATACGTATAAAACATGTAAACAGTTATAGAAACAATTGAATGCAATAAAAGTAAAAAAAATGCAATTTATTTTTAGACAATGTACATTCGAATAACATGTATCGACCCTTTCTCTATTTACAGAAAAACCTCTTCCCGTGTATCCTCATCGCGTCCTATAAGTGCCAAAGATCAATCACCGTCAAACACTCAACCGGGTCAACAAAGGAACACACTAAAGTCACCAGAAAAGAAAGAACTTCCGCTTCCGGATGAAGTTACTATGGCAATGCCAGATCATATAAACAAAGGTAATAAATATTCCAGATTTGACATTAAATACCACATGCTTTCATTTATGGCAACAGTTCTCATTAAATGCTTACGAATACCATTGTACCATTCATTTTAGGAATAAGTTTAGCTCTTATAGTAAGAAAACTGATAATAATAATGACTTTATTTAAAAAAGCAACATATTCGGGCAAGCCAAGTATCCCTGTGAGCCTATACACGTACACTTAAGTACTTAATATCTAATTAGTCAATTGCATAACCCGAAATGCTTTTTACCAAATGACATATCATTTTTTGAAAATATTATGTTAACATGTCTTTTTAATGCATTAATTTAACAACCAATTTATCGAAAATTAAAAATTATGTGCCAAATTACGAAATATACTGACAAAATAGTGTTGTCATATCATCAAAATATGGCACCATTACAAATGTAGGTGGTCATTTAGAGATTGAAATGTGACCAATTTGAACAGCGTTTGGGTGTAAATGATATATGACAGATTAAATACAGGTATTTCATACATTATTTGTGTTTCTTTTTTATTTCAGGTAAACAAGGGGTGTATGTGACACTAAAGGGCCAGAAAATGATAGAAAGCGTTGATTCTAAATTACCTAGAGTAACCGGTGTATCTCTACCAAAAATACAGAAGCCACGTGATTATGTGGATGAAATGCTTTTTGTCAACCAACCTCCACCCACGCCTGTTGATGCGTCAGCTGTGAGTGCGGACAGAAGTAAACCAGATCCTTCAAATGCAGAAGCGAAATCAACTACACTTGAAAAAGTTGAAGATGAAAAAGTGGTCGTTGAGGCTAACGAAGTTGCAACAGACGACACCCTTGTCAATGAAAAAGTCCAGCACGTTGGTGAAAGAGATGAAGCAGGAAAGATTATTCCTACAAAATCTGACTCGGAAACCGTTGTTGAAGTAACTACATCGCAATCAGAAACTGTTGTACCAAATAAAAAGGTTAATTTTGAAGACTTACAAATCACTGAACAAGAAAGTGATGCACCCAAGGAGAAAGTAGAAAATGAAATTGAGAAGAAAGACAAAGAACATAATGATAATGTTGTGTTTTTCATGACGGAAGAAAATGAATCAGGGGATAAGGATAATAACGATGACACTAATGATGAAAATAAGGACAGCACAGTAGGCAAAGCAACTGAACAATCTCCTAATGTGAAATTTGTACCAAATAGTGTAACTCGTAATGATTTAGCAAACGAAACAATAGAAAATATTGAAAGTAAGAATGAAACAAGCAATGACAATTCTAATGGTGAAACTAGTGGAAATGAAGAGTCTGAGCGAACAGTAGAGAGTGTGATCAAAATAGAAATTTCGGAACCCGAAAAGAAGACAAACGACCCTGCTCCAATTGAAGATACAGAGGATACGAAACCACTAACATCGCAAGATTATCCTTTTAAAGAAGATGGAAGCGGTGGGGATAATTAAAGATAAATACATTTTAAATAAGATATAAATCTATAAATTGAGTATTACTAATTGCTTGTGTTGATGCGAATTGTACAGCGGTTAGGTTGTACTCTGGTGACATTCGAAATACTGCATCATTCATGATCTAGTTTAGTCCGTTTTAAACATGGTCTAAATAACACGTATGCTGACTAGCCGCAACATTTTACATAAACAGGGTTAAAACGAAACGCAAAACTCTGATGCAATAGGAATGTTTTTATGTGTGTGTTTAAAGTGCAATCCAAATTGGATCAACTGGTATACACAAGACTGTTAAATGGCTAATTATGTGTTATGAGCACATCTTATGTAGTACTAATTCAATTAAAACCATTTGCATACATTAGTGTTACATGCTCACCTACTTAGAGTTTACCCTAAATTAAAATCCAGAACTGTTTCGAAATAGTCATGAGGCATACCGAGCAAAATGTCATTTTCCTAAAATGTGAAATCATGCGGTTAACTCTCTGTTACAAAACGAGTTTTGTCTTAATATCAACTTGTTAATGGCTATAGAGGATGTTATTCCGACTTTACTATGGCCCAAAGAGAAGACTATATGGCATTTCACCTAAATCCACAAGCTTTCATACTCAGGAAGGTAACATATTTTATAGAACACGTCTGTCCTGTACATCATGTTTAACTTATTACATGCATATCGGTGACAAGATATTTTCATTTTGTAACTATATATTGCATACCATTTTATGTGCCAAAACAGACATTGCTTACTAGTATTTTGTAACTTGCAATGTTTTTGTCATGTGAATTTCTGTATGAAATAATGAATGTAAATATGCATATATTTATTTAAGTCAGTTTTCAAGTCATAAAATACTATGTATTTTGTAAATATATATTACCAATGAAATGTTTGACCTGTTTACGCGATCAATACAAAACGGTGGTTGCCAGTTCAGATGTCGTACGTTAAAAACGTCTGGCGATGAATATTAAGTTTCGTCGAAATAAATTTATGATACTGACAATAAGGTATTTTATAAATTCACCCTATATAGTATTATGTATTATAATCTCCAAAAAGTATTTGGTATAATAAAGAAGAGTATTATTGTTGAATGGTGGAGCATCTTGGTATTACGGGGAAACCCGGCACTCCTGACTGTGACCAATAGTCACCATAATGTGAATGGAATGCAAAAAGTTAAACAAACGATCGATCCTCCATGCATCAGTTTACAAAATAATCAAATCACAGTATTTACTAAAGGGGTATAGCCCAACCATATAGTAATATCGCTGGCTTAGAATGAGAAGGTCGTTAGTACTTAAGGCAGCTTATGGTAAAATCGAAAATTAAAAAAAAACACCATTATCACGTGTATAATAGTACCATAGCAACATACATAAACCATTCCAGTATTGCAAATCAGCATTCCCAATGTATAGTGTTATACTACATGATGTCCATGCAATGTTTTGATAGAGTTATTGAAATAGATTATTTGTAGTATATTGTACAATATTTCTGTTTTAGGACCCTAGAAATGTTCTATACAATCCGTTAACAGAGACTGAATAAAGTTATAACAATACATACTGTTGTTTGTTTTATCTTGTCAAAAAAGGACACAGAGCAATGAGTCAAGTTGGGAGTTTACACAATGTTTAACAAATACAAAGTCATACACTGAGAGACTTTAAAAACGCTCCACTGAATAAATCTATAAGCTTTCTGAAACCAAAAAGTTTTAACCAATTTTTCTGTTAAGGAGAAAGTCCAAGTAACTGTCCATTCCTGAGAAATAATGGAGACGAGGCCCCGAAGGGGCCGAGTATTCATTATAGCTCAGGAATGGACAGATACGCGGATTTTCTCTGACTTAAAATACACCATTACTGTCAAATGTAAATTTGATTTTCTGTTACGATGCTGTAAATATCAAAATTGAAAGAAAAATGCATTTTTCCAAAAAAATCACCCCTGATGTACCTCTTTTAAATAAAAGATTAAAAATATGAAAATGTCTGGGCGAGAAGATCATGCTTTTTCATGAAACCAGTGAACTAATACAATAACTCTCCATTACTTTAATAATGGTGTGTAATCCAAACAAACACATGTTGTGAGTTATGTGTTACACGATCAAGCAATGGTCATTTACCCAGTGTCACTTGATGTTAGAAACACGGTGGACATTATAAAGACTATTAATGTTTCAGTCAAAGGATATATTTCCGTGCATAAACTATACATGGATATTTATAATTGATATGCAACTTGATGGACATAACTACAGTGTTTTAACATGTTTTTTATTAAGCATAGAGCTGTATCTGCACAGTCATCTAAATTAAAGTATTAAATAATGTACTCAAAAAAATAAATTGGTATATATACTTGTGAGAGCAGTGTCTATCAGATCGATGTTGGCTGCCACGCCCACAAGAGAGAAAAAGTCTCCCCAGTGAGACTCGAATGTTTCATTAGGTAGCCCAATGACCAGGGGAAGTTAATCTCAAAGGTATATTGAGCGGCTGAACAGCTGAAAACAGCCCTCGTAAATTGGTAGCTTAACTTTTTTCGTACGCTCCAAAACTGAATTTGCCTGTTCTTTAATTCAAATTTAGGAGTCCAATCGGCACATGTCTTCCTGGATTATGGGCCTTGTATGACCAAAACAATTAAAAATTAGTTTGTACGTATTATTATATTCAAACAGTTTTCATCGGATCATCTCAAAACCTAGTTGCAATGTTTATGGACATTCTAATGTAGGTCAAGGTCGATCATTTCATTGTCAGTATCATGCTGAAGATCGGGTGTCATGATTTAGTGATAATTTTGGCCCTTATAAATTAATAAAAACCTGTATTTGCAACTCATATAATTGTCATGGACACGCGAAAGTACATTTCCAAATAACGTTATTTAATATCACACTAGCATTATCTTGATTTCTTTATTCCTTGTGCGCGTACCACCTTAATAGCTGAAATTATGCCATGTTTATAGTTATTTAGTAACAGCGGGTTGATTTCATTTTCTAGTTTCGTTTTGGATTGAGCATTTTTATCTGTGTTCAACTCTTTCAGTTGAGTACTGCCTTTCCTGCGATTTGTATTGCGCTTTTTGTGAACACATACATTTTCTAATGCACCAGTCAGTTACATCCACGGCACCAAACTCTGGGTATGGCTGCGTTTTTTTATACCTTCCAGCCTTACGCACTGCTGGGGAAATGTTGGGAATTTTTTCACTGAACCAATACCTTTGGGACAATATTTAATTGTCAGCTGCCCCGCATGGGCCGTTGGAGGGCGGGGGTTTTGAAAACCTAAAAGTAAATTTCCCGACCCATCCCTGGGGATGGAGTGCAATGAATGCAACCGACTGGTGCATAATATAGACATTATTTACAATAATTCTCAATTACCTGTTAACACATTTATTAAAACTAACTCTCCATTTTTGTTAACACAACATAAGTATGTGTTATGTTTTTCGGGCATGAAGAGTTTCCTTAACAATAACTCTCCATTATTTTGTTCACACATTGCATTTAATGTGTATACAAAATAATGGAGAGTTATTGTTAAGACAACTCTCCATTCCTGAAAAATAATGGAGAGTTTTTGAATAGGTTAATCCCTTAGGTGTTTTTTAATGATTAATACGTACGTTTTAAACATGTCGTGTTTGCTACAAATGTTGACGAAATTAAACAAAGCGAACAGCTGGCTATGTTTGAGCTGTTTTTGGCCCTTTTGAATGTGATTCCCAAAGGTAATTATGCTTTTTCTCAAATAAAATCATTGTTTATTTGTACTATATGGATCGGCATAAATGAACAAAACAAGAGTTACTAAAATATGATGGTTATCAAGTCGCGCTTGTCTAAACATACCCAGATGTACAGTCTCGGACATTGTGGGTCAGTGACATGTCCCGTGATGCCGATTTATCGTCTTCGTGAAGTATTCCATGCCACATGATGTGTGAGCAATCTGCCTTGATGTGGACAGACACGAAAAAATAACGCATCCACAGGATGTCATCATTCTTCAATTACACAGGCATTTCCCATACATGTGCACATTCCAAAACGAACAATTGGTATCCGATTACAAGTTTTGACCATTTTGTAAACTTTGTTTGTTCTTGAAAGCATATGAATAGGACCGTCGAATTCAGAGAACTTTAATAACACGTGTACGTGCATTTCCATACTCATGTAATATCTATTAGACGAATGGTGTGTAATGTTTGTTAACAGAGTCAGTGCCTTTGACAACAGAAGAGATATTTAGTTGCCAATATACATAATGTGAATGGCTTATATCGCTACAAATCGGCATCCTTACGCAAACCTGTCCATTACTGGCCCTGGGCTTTAATCATTTTCTTGTTGAGTTAAAAGGCGTTTATGAGCCAATAACACAACCCATAAAACGTCAAAGAGATTTCTCAAGCCATGATTCGGGAATGGAGTAATACAGAAGCGTACACGCCACGGCAAAAATAATGTTGCCCGAGGAACATCCTCATGTGAGTGTCGAGAATTTCTGGTTTAGAATTGATAAGGATCTCTTTTGTCGTACACCTTAGTGTTACTATGGTCCGTTTTAACTGTATGATTTACATCCAGGGAAGCTAGATGCGTATCACATGCATTATATTTCACATTGTCTCCTGTTTCGTACGGATATAAGATACGTCTATCGAATGCGAAAGCGACAAGAAAGTCTAACTAGTAATCAAAATCACATTAATGTTTCGGATTCAAAATCACATTCATTTAATGTTTCGGATTCAAAATCACATTAATGTATCGGTAAAGTATCATTAAACGTTTTAATTGTGTCTGGTCATTACATGTACCAACATCAAAGAGCTATGTGCTCTGAATGTCATATGGCACCTATTAATCTCATGAATATTGCAGGAATGAACAAGTTACCACAATATGTTGTTGCGTCTGAAGTAATTTGGCAAGCAAAAACAACAACGTCACAATAGGTTATGGCCGATGAAACCTTTGGCAATTTATTAAATACGTCCTGTCTACTTAACAAAACCTGAACAGATGATTTATGACGTCGTACATTGGCTCGTTTCAAAATGTATACTTTGTCCTTTGTTAATTGATAACACTTACCATAATAAGATCCAAACAAATAGTTTATACATTAGTATCCATTCGGTTTTTGACCGACATATTTTACCCGCTCAACGTCAAGTCCAAAGTCATTACGACTGTTTTATTCATGCTGTCCAAAGGGCGTATACAACCCAGTCCAAAATGTGTTTACGATTGTGATTAAAATACATACATTGTAAAACAGAAATTGGGTCACAGACTGTTTTTGGTATATATTTGTGCATTTAGGTCGTTCTGCAACGGGGACTGGGGGAACTAGGTTGCATCTTAGCTGCATTTCATTTGGTCACATCGGATTACCTTTAGTAATTTTGTTATTTCCATGTGGAATTAGGTCATCCTGTATTTATGCGGCGGGGACTTGGACTTTAAATCATTTCTTTAGGTTGCTCCGGCTGGGTAAATTGAGCGCTACCTTCCCTGTCCGATTTTGCTCATTTCTTATACGAAACAATATATATAACATAATCTAAACTGATGAGGTTTGTGATTCACGTCTAAACTGAAAATCCGACAGGGAAGGTGACTATCATACCTAGTAGTGCACAAAATGCAGACAAAAGTAGATAAACATGATCAATATTTCTTTCACTTAAAAAACAAAATTCCACAAACGTAAACAATGCCCTGTAAAGCACAAAGAATGCAATTTCTGTACTGCACAGAGCTGGACAAGCAGCAAAAAATCTGTACAGCGCAGAGTACTTAGAAGCTGGTTGAGCCGATAGCAAATATTTTTTCTGTTCTTTCTTGATAATATCTAGATGCCGATTTAATTTCTTTCACGTAGTTATATTGCTAAGCCATGACGTCCACTAGGATCCCGAAGGGTTCCCTAAGCAAAAATTAAACAGATAGGGATGCTTCGGCATGTCCTGACACTGTTCTGAAACCATTCGGGACACTTCGGGACGAAACATTTTCGGCATCACCATTTTTAAAGTTTAAAAAGTTTAACGCCAATGTCCAGTTCGGTTGAGCTTCGGGAGTGCTTCGGCGTAATCGGGAAACCTTCGGCTACTGTTCGGACTATAAGGGAACCCATCGGTATTCACTCTGCATCTTCGGAACGCCTTCTGCGAGGCGTTATAGTCGTTTAGCCACCCGAACGTTTGCCGAAGGAAAGCCTATTTGATGCCGATGACTCCCCGAAAGCACATTAAGGATGCGTTCTACACATAGAAGCTATAACGAATAACTCCAGGACATTACGTTTACATTTGTAACATTTTAAAAATATGTCAAACTAACTTTACAGATTTAAATTCCGGTTGTGGCATTCCATCACTTATGGTAAGCATACTATACGGGCGAAAAGAAGGTGTTATATATATATCAAACAAAATGACTAGACATCAGATGTAAAACACTCCATCGAGTGAACTGAAGTTTCATGGAACCCATTTCTTCATTGGTCACATTCCGTATATTGGCTACGTAGATACAAATTGATACTAAGACCATCTAACCATACATAACACAATAATATAACTAATGTATCACTGCGTTTATTAATTGTATGTTATATTTTTTATAGCCGGAAGTGTGAGAAAAATACTTATTTTGTTATTGTGTCATGCATCATTATGTAAAAGGCTTTGTTAATATGTTCATGTTTGTTTGTCAAGAAATTATTTTGTTTACGACAATAAACTGTCCAGAGTAAAACATACACAAACTTTTTTTATTACTATACCATATTTATATTGACCTTATTTCATGTAAATTACACGTTCAAAAGTGCTGTACAATCATCGCGATCAAGACATGCTTGAAACAATATGTAATGGATAGAAACGTGCTAGTAAAACTGATATTGGTAAAGTATAACCAATGGTGGGCCGTTTAAAGATCAACACATTCATCACTAGTTTATATAAACGAGTACAACTTGTGTTTTCTCTTACAGTCTGATTATTGCTATATCTCCGGGACGTGTTACATGGTAGGAGTATTCAGAACTGATAGTGTATGTGACATGTGTGGTACAACAAACCATACATTTACCTGCACAGATGGTAAGTGTTTGAGTTTGATTACTAGTAAACCCTATACATAAGTAAGTTTTGTCTGGTTATCTTCCTTTGCCTATAAAATAGTCGTATTACTGATAGAGCGATGTTTTTTCCATTTAGACTCAGGGTCGATGGGATGTTTAGCCGATTAATTTTCAATGAGTTCTCTTTCTGGAGAAGCTAGTATAGGAATTTTGGCAGGTGATCATAATCAAAAGCAAAGAAAACATACACAGTATAACCTCCGTAGAGGCGGAGATTTAAAACAATTGCCACTATGCAGATATGTTGCTTTGTAGCGGGTTGTCGTTTTAGACTACCGTTGATATACCACTGACTGCATCAAACAAATAGCATTGTAAAGCTGAATCCTGTCAAAAAGGCAATGGCTAAAGCAATACATGTTAATGATAATAAATTGATCATTTGTCGTCAAATAAATTGTTATGTTCTAACAGCTTTAACACAAACTACGTCATGAGATGAGCGATAGATAGCAGTGTCACATGTTTTGGATGTAATTACTCTAATAGGGACAGTAATTCACATTACATCATTTGGGATTTTTCTTGTTAACCTCTGTCCTATGTTATTTTACGCTCGATCCGACTATAGACTCGCGCACGACACTTACATTGAAAGTCGCATTTTAATGCAATCCCGGTCACCTGGTTGTAACTATACATGTAGAAGTCAATTCATCCTATATTGGCAATGCCCTTTATTTTACACTAGGTCACGTCGTAGTTGTGCGTCTGTAGGCCGCATAAAGGTCACTGTCCTTGGTGTTTTAAACTTGGTCACGGGGCTAATGATTCATTTGGTGGCCGCTTTGATATGTGTTCGTGTAGCTGTGTCGTCTTGAAGAATATGGTCAAGTCTTGGTTGCGTTTCATTCGGTCTCATGGAAACCCCGCTATAATGTCTTTGCAAAATTGGTTCATCCCGCGTTTTTTGGGAAGGGACTTGGACTTTTAATTGTTTCTTTGGCTTATGTGTGGGAATTTTTAAGTGAAGTTGTGGTTGCCGTGAAGTTCGCGAATATTGTTTTGCTTGATGCCATAATTATTCATTATATATTTTGTTGTTGTTTATTATCATTAAGAAAATGTTTTTTGTATTGTAGGATGTGTCAATCATGTATTATGATCCATGATATTTGTAGTAAACTGCTCCCAATGATACAGTAAGAACCGTTCCACGAATCTATACAACTTGGTCAACGGTTACCTTTGTTATTCATAAGCACCGTTGAGCGTGTTCATCGTGCAACGGATTTCAGGGTAAGCGAATCCTTCAATTTTGAGTAGGTGCCGTTGAGCGTGCAACGGCTCCATATGTCAACAGTATCTATAATATATATATGACCTTTCATTCATTTAGGTCATTAGATCTATTGATACTATTTTTGTTAGAATAAATATACTTTATGACAAATTGATATTAAATTTGTTACATTGGATTAAAATAAAAAGTAAACGTGTGGAAGATATATAGTGTTTATTATTATATTGATGAACGCTCACGTTAATGTGGTGGTCACCACACAGATCACGGGAGTAAAATAGATGAACTTGGCCACAGTGGGGTGTGGTGTAACTGATTTCTGTGCTCGGCTGGTTAAGTTGAATGCTGCCTTCCTTGTCCAATTTCTTCATACCCCTTTTTATCGACATGTTTTCGCTCAAGTTTTTTAAAAATCATTAATACTATTTAACAACAAGGTAGTAAACGAAAAATGTTTTTTTTTTGCTGCTAAAATAGTATTAACCGTATCCCGCGTAACTTACCAGTTGCGAAAATACGATTCCTGTGAGTAATGCGGGCTGATCTATTCTTGAAATTAAATTTAGGGTGATCACAAATTATATTAAACTGAATAAATTGAACAACTCTGTTGCATACTATTAACATTCGTTATTTAGAAAAAATGCGAATTTAACCATTCAGATAGCCTTACTTGACTTTAAATTTTAATCTCGTCGGTTTTGATTTTAGGCGTTCTAAGCTATCCAACTGCTACTTCGTTACATCGAAAATTGTAACGAAGATAGAGTGTATGATTGTTTTTAATTGTTTACACCTGTTATATCAAATTTATTTGAAAAACTCAATTTATCCCTCAAAAATACGCTGTTTAATTTTGTGATATTTTAATTTCGGGTGAAGTAAATTACTCTTTTACCACGAATTATTTTTAAACGCGTCAATTTCTAAACTGATTATTGCAGTTATACTTAGAACTAAATCAGGTGAACATTTGAAACAGCTTTCGAAACATAAAGTCACATCAAGTGGTAGCTAAGTGTTACTTACTCAAAATTTGATAAGGGTCAACGTATCTTCCTCGTGATTTGAAAGTTTGATAAGATGGACTAATGAAACTTTATAATAGTTAATATTAAATCTGCAATATTGTCGTTAAGTACAAATGTACTTCGTCAAAATTTGATGTCTCAAGGTTAAACTCAAATGTCGGCCTGCCAGAAACATATTAGTACCTTTGCAAACAATCACACAGTAATTATTGTTTAACAAGCTGCGACTCCTTAAACGACCTCTGTTGGTATTTGGATGTCGGTTTCTAGCTCCCACGACTAAGGACTCCATCTTGGTACACCCTGGTAATTGGAATGTAACCAATGTAATAGTGTACGAACCTGTACGAAAAAGATAACACAATGTAATGTAATCACGGTCAGTGACATTGTTTCAGTTCAACCGAAACTATAACGGTTGTAGTAAAATTATGTGACATAACCGTCGATAAACACTGTCGATGTTTATTCTTATATCAAACATTATTTGGATTACATGTTATTTTGATTCAAAACAGTGTTCGTCTTGCTTTTACATACAATGCACTAAACCACTATTGGTAGAGCGTTTAATTTGGATTTAAAACATTCAATGTGAATAAAATGGCGACCAGTCAACGGGAAGTAGGTGGGCGTGTTGATAAACTGTGTCAGCCATGTAACAGCAAAAACACAAAACGTGCTGCTGAAGTGTTTTGTCCAACTTGTAATGAGTTCCAGTGTAGTGATTGCAAGAACATTCATACAATGTACGCTTTCATGAAAAGTCACAAATTGTTGAGTGTTATTGAAGGTTTATCCCAAGCTAGGAACACACTTGATATGAAAGGACTCGATATCTGTACGAAACACAACAAACCGTTTGAGTTCTTCTGCGATCGCCATAATTCGCTAGCCTGCAGTACTTGCGCTATTGTTGATCACAAAACGTGTAAAAAGATAACCGAGATTAATGTTTTAGCAACGGGTGGACATTTTGATGAACTAAGAGTCAAACTACAAGCAGCTATAACAACAACACACCAAGCCGTCGAGAATTTGTCTGAAGCAGAGGAATGTTTAACCACTGACGTCCAGAGCATTCCTATGAAGTTGTCAGATATGGCTACGAAGATCATTCATGCATTTGAGAAATTCGCAGGGAAGATGACACAAGACGCGAACTCGTATAGAGATAAAACAATAGCTGACTGGACAAATAGGAAACATGAATGCGAAAATAGATTGAAAGATATGAAATGCTCCTTGGAAACGATGGATACCATAACAGCCAACGGAACACCATCACATCAGTTTATATCAGCACTCGCTATGACAGAACCAACACAAGGTCAAGTGGACAACACGGTGGTATTATGTTCAGACGTAGAGGTGATAAACGTTTCGTGCAACTTCGACCAACATTTTGGGACATTGAGGTCAACACTAATGTCTGCAATGAATCCTGGTGAATTTGAGATCAACTACCAAGTACCTAAGAAGACAAAGTTGGTACAGATGGCTTCCATCGATTTAAAGCAGACTCGTGGCGATGTGAATAAACCACTGTACACTAGTTTGGATTTTCTTCCTGATGGAAGGCTGGTAGTAGTGGATAATATGAATGGTAAATGTTTACTTTATGATGATAATTTGAGCCTAATGTCTGCACACAAATTACCATACAAGCACCCTAAAAGCGTAGTTGCTGTGTCCGAGGACCAGATTGCCATAACAACGGGTAGTCAGTACTTACTTGACTTTTTCCATGTGAGTAAATCAAATGAAATCACACTGACAAAAAGATATGAGGTATGTGTAATGTACGACTCCATAAGCTTGATGAGCGATGGCAACTTTGTTGTTAGTACTATAGATTACGCTACACCCGTTCGTATCGTATCCATGTCTGGTGAAGAAAAAGATTTCGATTTCGTGTTTCCTTCAAAGAAATATCCGATTGATACTAGCTCCTGTACGTACATACATGGACAAGATACAATTGTATTGACTGATAGATATGCTGATGCTGTACACACATACAAGTACGAGCCCGGTAAGCCGCTTGTTAAAAATGACCGCCAAATGCTGATTAAGAAACCGCATGGAGTGGTTGTTGGTCCGCATGTTCATGTGATTATTGGCAATCATGACACATCATCGTTAGTAGAGATAACTCCTGCAGGTCGTGTATTGTCATCACACCAGGTTGATATGATGTACCCTCGCACTCTTGCCGTATCCAAGGACAAAAGACGACTAGCAGTCTCCAATAGTGAGAAGGGTTTTCTCAAGTTAAAGCTATACCAAATACATTCAGCATGAGGCGAATGTCCGGACAGTAATTATACATACATGGATTATCAATTCTTGCCCTTTCATTTATATCGGTAACATAGGTATTAATTGGCAATTATGCTAGAAGCGTTGTGACATGTTGCAATGACGAGTATACACATAAAGCATATTTGTACTCAAAAGGCAGAGTGAAGGAATCTAAATAACGATTTTTACACAAGATGGGTGTGACTTATTTCAGTTAATTTCATGAAATTCTAAATTAAACACCTGATGATGAGCATGGCTCAGTAGTATGAACAAAGCGTCATTATATTATTGTTTATAATATCATATGTATTACTGTTGTGCGCAATGATGGTGTATTTAATGTTGTACTTGGTATATTAACAGAGCCATGTGTCCTGTATAGAATCAAGATACAAAGTCCGATCCTTTATTTCAGTGTTGAAATCTGTTCTGTGGTGTCCTGGAAATGACGTCATTTAGATGAACTGCTGTGTGTTGACGTGTGAAGTATAATAGAAGTTGTCACTGTGCTGAATACCGTTAGGGCCATCGTGGTTACACATTAAAATCCAGAGGGCGACAATGCGATAGTGCGATAGTACGATGGCGACAATGCGATAATACGATGGCGACAATGCGACAGTACGATGGCGACAATGCGACAACGCGATAGTACGATGGCGACAATGCGATAGTCATATCGTACTGTCGCCATCGTACTATCGCATTGTCGCCATCGTACTATCGCGTTATCGTACTGTCGTCATCGTAATATCGCATTGTCGCCATCGTACTATCGCATTGTTGCCATCGTACTATCGCACTGTCGCATTGTCGTCATCGTACTGTCGCATTGTCGTCTATCGCCTTCCGGTACACATGCGCACATCGTATTTTTTCCTAGATGGAGCCACTTTTAAAAATACTTTACAGGTCGGGATATAGTTTAGTCTTATTTGTTTTATTTTTAAATCAAAGATATTCAACTCAAACTTGGAATACTTGTTCACCATCACCACCTCCACCTTACTATGAAGGCCCATAACCCTAGCTCCCCTTCTTTTGGAGTTATGCCCCCTTTATACTTGTAAAATAGCAAAAAAAACAAGGTTAAAGTTTTGACAAACTTATATAACATCATTACTAACAAATATATTCAACTCAAACTTGGAATACTTGTTCACCATCACCACCTCTACCTTACTGTTAAGGCCCATAACCCTAGCATCCCTTGATTTGGAGTTATGCCCCTTTTATACTTGTAAAATGGAAAAAAACAAGGTTAAAGTTTTTACAAACTTGAATAACTTCATTACTATCAAAGATATTCAACTCAAACTTATAGTTATAGTTGAAAATATTTATATAGCGCTTTATATAACAAGTCTCTAAAGCGCTTAACACGCGAAAGTCAGCCAGTTGACAGTTCATTAAAAGTCTAAAACAATTTCACTTGATTCACTGATATGCACTTTTAAATAGATGTGTTTTTAAAGTCTTTTTGAAGACTGTCAGAGAGTCAATGCGCCTGATTTCCACAGGAAGACTGTTCCATAAGGTGGCAGCACATTTGTCGAACCGCCTTTCACCGTAATTCTTGGTTCTTACTTTAGGAATGTTTAAAAGCATAGCAGTGTCTGATCTTAAAGACCTGGTTGGCTGGTATTCTCTAGTCAACTCATTCATGTAGACAGGAGCTTGGTCATATCGGATTTTAAAAGCGTATAGAATGATCTTGTACTGTACTCTATATGGAACAGGAAGCCAGTGTAGTGTATGGAGTGTTGGAGTTATGTGTTCACGCTTTTTTGTTTGTGTGATCAAACGAGCTGCAGTATTCTGGATGCGTTGCAGTTTACTTATCACCTTGGAATACTTATTCGGAAGTCGATAGACGACAATGCGACAGTACGATGACGACAATGCGACAGTGCGATAGTACGATGGCGACAATGCGATACTACGATGGCGACAATGCGACAACGCGATAGTACGATGGCGACAATGCGATAGTACGATGGCGACAGTACGATATGACTATCGCATTGTCGCCATCGTACTATCGCATTGTCGCCATCGTACTATCGCGTTGTCGCCATCGTACTATCGCGTTGTCGCATTGTCGCCATCGTACTGTCGCATTGTCGCCATCGTATTATCGCATTGTCGCCATCGTACTATCGCACTATCGCATTGTCGCCCTCTGGATTTTAATGTGTAACCACGATGGCCCTAACGGTATTCCGTACTGTGCACTTTTATTTGCTTTTGTTTTTTTGTTTGTCCTTATGGTTGATATTTTACTTGTGATATGTTGTTTGAAATGTGTTTTATTTCTTCTTGTTGAAATGCGATTGCTTTGTTTGATTAGTTGTCTTTTGGCACATACTCCGATGTGACTGACTGACTGTTGCGCCAAACGGCCACAAAGTGGTATCGAGCTTTTGTCACTACGGAGTTCCATTTCTCATTATTCATTTGACATTTGTCTAATATTCCCACTTGCAATGGTGATATTGTGCGCGCGTGCGTGAATGTGTGCTTATCGTGCAGTATATATGTTTATTGTGTCTTTATGATATGCTAGTTATGTTAAACATCGCTGTCATTACCCGTTATAAGGTGCATGTACCATTGGCACCTAATTTAGCGATTTAGTCAATTTTGCTCGTTCTGGAAAATAAAACAAAACATAAGATTATGAAGCTGCAAAGTCATACCATTTGCAGTTACATCTTACACTTTTTGGACAGGTTTTGTAGGTTTTGCAGCGGCTTAGTTTCATTTTCAAGTTCAATTAAGTGTTAGACTTTGTGGCGGGTGTTTGTGGCGGGTGATCTGTGCTATTGTGTCCCCCCTTTCACGTATTTATATGTTGGAGCATATAGCATTGGTGCTGCCCCAGCGCCTGTCCGTACGTACGTAACAAAAATAGTGTGTGTAGAACTCCTCACAAACCGTTTGGGAGAATTTCTTCAAGCTTTCACAGATGAATAACCTTGATATGTAGCTAACCGTATAGGATGGAATTTTTGCTGCGACAATTGTCATCAGAGTTGTGACCCTTAGATACTTTTAATATGTACCCCATTGGGGGCACCCGTGTCGATGGACACATTTCTAGTTCTTTTCTATAGTGTGTCTCCCTTTTTGTATATTTCGTGCTCGGATTTGTCTGATGAGTCCTGACTTCCCTGTCCAATTTTCATTAACGTTTTCTAATTATACTATACGAATGAATTTTGTGTATAGAAATAGACAAATAATATTATGTTACCCCGTCTTTGTACCAACGTATGGTATTTACAACAAATTCCCGTTTTTTGTTTTTGGTAACGTTTCCAAGAAAATTGGATTAGTATTATATAAATCTTGAAATGGCTGTTTTATTGATGAAATAAATCAAACTTTTGTACTATATACAATGAGCGAAATTTCTAATTGGTCACTTTTCAAACCCCAAATCGCATGACTGACCATGCATACTTTTGTGCGTAATTTTGATTTTTTTTAATGATTTGGTTGGTAAGTCATAATTTATACATAAACTGCACTTGTGCAGTATTTTATTAAAATTATTATCCCCCCTAAAGTGACCAATTAGAAATTTTGCTCAGTGTATTTATTTTCAAAAAGCCATAAAACAGTAGTATCACTGAACTTTTAGAGAAGATCGTGATTGGGAATCAAAAACTTTTTTGTTCATGCCTTAAATGGTCCAGGTTCACAAATAAAACATTGACCTATTTCTCCATAATCAAATACATACATTTGATTATGAAGAAATAGGTCAATATTTTATTTGTGCACTGAACAATGCTGTTGTTATCTATGTTAAGAACAATAAACATATATCTGATAAAAGATTAAATTCATGTTTTTATCTTATGCGAACGTACATTATATATTATATATTATTATATACATGCACATTGTAAAGTGATGTTATCACCATGCTACAGGAGAACAATCAAAACCGTTGTCAAAAAATAATTTCGACCTTTTTTCTATCGCCATTAAACAACATTTTAAAACTCTTCCTTAATTCACAGCGGTTCAGCAGGACAGCAAGTACAACCAGTTTTCATCCGAAGACAAACGAGTACAACAGTTTAACAGTTTATTCCATAATTATATACATTGGACAATGCGTGTGTCCGTGAGTCGGATACGAATATAGTTATGTATTACAATTATATGATAAAGATAGTACAGGCTGCTGTCCCAAAATATATTACCATTTCAACCGAATGTCATGAGAAAACACTTTATTTCATATACGAAAAGCTACCATTTATAAGGTTTATTCAGTATACATGTATTACATAACCATATTGCTATATGTACCAAACAAGAATAATGGTTCTTGCATAAAGTCTTTTTTCATAACGTCGAGTAAGCAGTTGCATGAGGAGACCATATTATTATATTTATTTATGGACTATACATAAATACATCATTTTTGCATTTATCAAAAATGGCTTGTTTTCAAGAATATTGATTTCTGTTTTGCATTGATAGCAATAACTATCGTCATGATGTATATTGAGAATAAACCCTTAAAATGTTTCTTTTCCAACGGTACATGACACTGTTTTATACGCTCAAGCATTTAGTCATGGTATTCAGTCGTAATGGTAACATGTATTATTATGGGACATCCTATATTACAAAACAAAACAGTGTCTGGTAAACATACGAGTAACAACTACATAAATGTTTACCGAACAACATAGATCTATAACCTTCAAGAAGTATCATACGTAGTAAGCAAGAATAAACCGATATTATATTAAAGGTGTTCACACGATAATGTGAAG
Organism: Spisula subtruncata; assembly: GCA_963678985.1. NCBI lineage: Eukaryota > Metazoa > Mollusca > Bivalvia > Venerida > Mactridae > Spisula > Spisula subtruncata. The sequence continues at coordinate 6,333,412 of OY787671.1, forward strand.
TTACATTCTTAAAGTTATATTACTGTTCAGAACGGAATCACACACATATAATATTAATGCACAAATGATCACATCAGAGGGTAATTACTTGCTGATGAACAAATTCACAACTTATTTCTGCCTCACGATGCTTAAATATGCGTCGTCGATGACAGCGGAGTAAAACTCGTCATCTTCGTTTGATTCGTTCAACGGCCATGACTCGGATAAGTCCGTTACTGATCGGATATTCGCCGCTATTGAGCACTATTGTTAGCCTATGTTCTAATATTCATGTCACATGGTGCGCTGTCGTAAATGTCCAGAAAACTCGCTGTGTTATATTTCGGTAATTTCACATTAATTTTATGAATATGAAATGTTACGGGGATCCGTTGGACATAATGATTTCCTGTTATGGAACATGTATCAGACATTTTGTGTGGCTATTTTTGTGTCGAACACAGACACTTTCCCCTAGCAAAATAACATCAATGTTTTAATAACTATATCATCACTGTTGCCCAAAAGGAATATGCACTTCCCATTTTGTTACTGCTGGTATCAAAGCAATTTATTAGCATGACTGTTTTTGTATACTTGAAGACATTCATAGACTTAGAAGTAATCACCAAAATTATAAACAATAAGTTTGGCATGTTATGGCTTAATTTCGTCACAGCTAGTGTTTGTACGTAAGAAACATTTGTTCATCAATATCGTTCACAGTGCATGTTCAAGAATATTATAAGTATAAATCTGTAAAGTTTTGCCAAATCTAACGTTTGAAGTTGATTCAGTCAAGATTATGATCATCAGCTTCTTCTTTTAGTTTGAAATAATGACTATGGGCATGATAAAGAAATTGAAATTACAGAAATATTAGTTATTTCTGTATACAGGGTTTTTTCTCTCTTCATTGGGAAGAGGCCTTAGCCTGTTGATTTTGGGAAGAATCATCGCTAAAATTGCTGGTTTGGGAAACAAAAAAGCTGGTGTAAGTTTGGATTTTTGGAAAACTGCATGATTTTAAAGAAATTTCAAATTGGGAAGAGGCCTTTTATAGGCCTCTGTTATATAAGGTAAAACAAACCCTGGTATATTATGTATAACTGCATTAGAAGTGCATAATAAATGTGGATGTACATGTACAGTCAGATGAAGATCAGGATGTACGAAACACACAAATGCAATGCTTACCTCTGACTGACACAAAAAGGATTGTTTATGATGTCTGATACTAGTATATGCTTGTTTGTAGGTAACCATTGATCAAGTTGAATATATGACAGAAGAAGACTTCCAAAGACTTGGAATAGAAACAATTGGGATGCGCTTGAAAATAAAACAAGCCTGTCGTTATTTTTTGAAAGGTATAACATTGAAGGACATATTCCCCTGCAGATTGTTTTCTTTGGCACTAGAACAAGATTCAAGCATGTAATGCTTATATTTTCAAAAAAAATGTGTCATTCTTTTCATTTGAAAATTGCTTACCTGGTAGACTCAGTCAGTACAAATATTTAAAAATATTTGAATCAATAAATCAAGAGAGTGCTAATTAGCTCAGCTGAGCAGAAAATGCTCAAGGTAAGCTTTTGTGATAGCCTGCTGTCTGTCGTCTGCCTTGCGTTGTCAACTTTTTCATTCAAACAACATCTCTTCCCTAACAACTTGACCCAATTTGATGAAACTTTATAGGAATGATCCTTGGGTTACCCTCTACCAAAATTGCTAAATAGTTCCGGTCCATTTAATAATTATGTCCTGGGGGTTATAAAGGGAAATCTTTAAATAGAACTTCTTGTCAAAAACCAAAAGGCCTAGAGCTTAGATATTTAGAATGTACTGTACATCACCAAGAGGACATTTATTAAATTGGCTAAAATAATGTCCCCTGGGTGATTAATGGTTCTGCCCCTGGATACTTATAAAAAAACATCTCTACCATATGTTTTTTTAGCTATAACTACTGTTAATTTTTTTGCCACCTTCAATTTGGCTGCAGAACTATGATTCATTTAAATGTTTAGATTTTGTTGTTGTTGTTTTTGAATTTTACGCCATTTTCAGCAATCTTTCAGCCATATACAGCATCAGTTAATCAACACACACCATTGTGCAGGCCTCAACCACCTAAGTGGTTTACCAGTAGCATGTGCAGACACTTTGTCAAGCAACTGACAACTTATGTATGTGCCAGGGCTGGAAGTACACTGTGAAAGGCTCTAGAAAGGATTTTGAGCTTTATCACGAGGGAAGTGACATGCCCCGCCCGGGAATCGAACCCTGGTTGTCCCATTCATAGTCCAGTGCCAGATTGAGCTAACTTGGCGGTTTATCCATGCTTGCCAATGATAAAAATTAATTAATTGAAAACGTGCAATTTGATTTTACAGTTGCTGGAAAAATAATACACATTCCTGAAATGAATTATTACAACAACATTCTTGCTTCTTCAGGTAACCCTTCATCATCGCCAGTACTGAAAAAATTCATGGATCTTTCACATGGTAAAAGAAAGAAAGGGTCTCGAAATGGGAGGAGGAATGACGTTAAATTTGTAAAACAAACTCGCAGGGTATATGTTGGATGGAAACACCAGGGCACAAATGGAGCATTCAAACTTGTTCCTGTCAACACGGGTGGCGGGACCCAAGTTCTGGATTTGCCAAAAAATACTACATACATAGAAATGACAAATAAAATTTGCAACTGCTACTTCCCTGGTGGATTAAGCCGATGGCAGGGTCTCAATCTCAAAGATCTTAATTATTATATTGGTACATACACGGGTGAAGCTATACCTGATGAAGAGACATTCGCATTTGGAAAGTTTATGGAAGGTCAAACAACGTTTCCAGTTAGAATATACCTGCACACCGAAACTGCCAATGTGACGGTAAATTTTATGTAATGTATTCTTAGTCTTAACAGTTAGTCATTAATCCTCACTGATGTAATGGTTGTTTCAGGTATCAGACTGCCATAATTGGCAGGAATTTTTTGTAATACATGTATATGATGACTAATATGTAATTAAAAATGATAAATTTAATAAGAAATATTGATTTTGAAGAAAAATTGACTTTTGTGGATGAAAATATTTTGGAAAATACGTAAAATTTCCAAATTACATAAAGTCATTTTTCAATCAAATCCATCCAAAATTTCAGTTAATTGGCAGAAGTATCATACTGAGGGAACTTTTAAGATCTCAGAATTTTTAATTTTTATGCATTTATGGCTAATCACAGTTTTTTTCACAAACATTTTATGTACCTACAAGGTTCGATTCAAAATTACAAGAGAGTGAAAAAAACAAACTTCTGGGAGACAGTTCCCTCTGGCTTATTTTTCTTTAACTTGCAAAAAATCCTAAATAAATTGAAAAAGCCAAAAAGTTATGTGAAATGAAAAATCAAAGACATATCTTTTTGTTGTTTTTTGAGAAAATCACATTAAAAGATAACCTGTCCCACTGATTTTCCGATAAACTGTTATTTCATTGATTAAAAACAAGTTTAAGATATTTGTTTTTCCAAATATTTTAAATTTATATGGAAAGAATTTAATATTTCTCACAAGATTTCATAAAAGTCCCAGAACTGATAACTTTGAAACTATTTGCGTTTTTCTGATGCTTTAACCGTATGATATACATCAAGACTTGGTAAAATGTGTCAGACATGTCTGGAAAAAATGCAGTCTGCCAGGTAAAAATTTTGGGCATTTTAAACAAAGAACAAAATCAGTTTTAGGTCTGATAAAGGTCTCATTCGCCAAGTCTGTAATCTTTAATACACTTTACTTTGGTAAACAAGCTCAAACAGAGATTTTCATATTATTTAATATTTATCATAATGATTATTGAATGATTAAGGAAACTATGAGAAATGTTGATTGCATGATATTTTTAGCCCACCTGAGCACGTGCTTAAGGGTGAGCTTTTCTGATTGACATGTCCGTCGTCTGTCTGTCTGTAGTCCGTTAACATTTAGACTGTTACCACTCTAGGGCCCGCATTTTTGCTTGATCTGGGATAAAAAACTAAATCACTAGGTCACCGTCAATTTTCAGACTGTTACCGTTCTAGTGCCTGCATTTTTCCTTGGATCTTATCCAAAGTTGGTCAGTAGGTTCATATTGATAGAATCTAGGCCATGTTTGAATTTGGATAATATGAGGTAAAAAACTAGGTCACCGTTTACATTTAGACTGTTACCACTCGGGCGCCTGCAATCTTGCTTGGATCTAATTCAAACTTGGTCAGTAGGTTCATATTGACGAAATCTAGGCGAAGTTCCAATCTGGGTAATTTTTGGTAAAAACTAGGTCAGTAGGTTACCTTCAATATTTAGACTGTTGCCACTGTAGCGCCTGCATTTTTGCTTAGATCTTACTCATACTTAGTCAGCAATTCAATATTGATGACATCTACTTTAAATATTTTGTGAGAGCGTTTGTCTTGATGAAGTATTTGTAAGCATTGTAAATTGGTCATCTGGGGTCAAAAACTGGGGTACTAGTACAGGGTCAAATCTTAGAAAATCCTTGTTTGAGCTTAGTTGATGTATTTGAACAGTGGTCTTCAGGTGAGGGATATAGGGCCATCTTGGCCCTCTTGTTTTAGTTTGTGACATGTATGTATTTTCAGACAATGGTGACTATAGCAGCTACACACAATGAAGATTCAGATTCTCTTCCAGAAATCGAGGTATTACAATATTTACTCATTTCACAAAACACCACAGACCTTTGATTTTCTTAGAAATGTAGGCATGTTACAAAACTAGCATTAACACTTTTCGATTAGTAATTTTTTTAAGGTTCAAGTGTTGTTTATTATTCTTATTCACAAATCAAGTGGGGCCGGGAGGGGACTTCTGTGTCGCAGGCAACACATTTTTTAGCGCACCAATGACAATGTGAGCTTTTGTGATTGTTCAATGATTAAACACTTGTTTACAGAAAGTGCTGAGCGGAGCAAGCACAAATTTGGCCTGAAGCATCCTGGAAATAACATTTTTCAAGTTTGATAAAATCTTCCCAGTCCATTGCATATGTAGGTCATGGGAGCTAAAAAGAAATTTAAAAAATGAAAATTTTGAAAATCCTTTTTGCAAAAGCTGCGAAGGATTGACCTTTCATGTTGGCATATTATATCATCTAATGACTCTCTAAAGTATATACCAAATTTTTTTATTAGATATAAAACCGTTTAACGTAGCCAACGGGGGCCAGGCTCTAATTTCATAATATTTCTATATTGAAAAACTATAAAACTCTTTCTCTTCAACCACAATGCCTAGATGTTAGATGTTTTTCATGTGGCAAGGTCTACTAGTGGACCTCTTCAAAGTTTGTCTTTATAGTGGAAAATCTAATCTTAGATTTTTTTTAAACAGAAAGCGTTTGAATCTGAGGGAAATATCCATGAGTTACCCCATTTATCAGTTTTCAAACTAAATTATACTTGATCTTTACTAATATAAAGACTATAAGTATTTTAGTATACAAGCATGAAAATTCGACTTTTTGAAATCACTATATTAAAATTTGTCAATTAATCGTCAGCAGCCTTTACCACATAGTACGATATCTTCTGCGAATTCATCTCCACAAGCTGCAAATCCATCTTCACAGACTGCAAATCCATCTTCACAAGCTGCAAATCCATCTTCACAGACTGCAAATCCATCTTCACAAGCTGCAAATCCATCTTCACAGACTGCAAATCCATCTTCACAGACTAACAACAGTTTTGTTGATGCAGGCACACCAAATGTACAATTCAGACTCAGTTTGGTAAGTTCCAAATTCTTTGCAATGAAGCTTTTTCACAGATAAAAAATTACATTCACTATGCTTGTATTTATTTTGCTGTTTACAAGTTTAAAACAATTAAGATGATTTCATGTACATGTTGTGAAAGAAATTTTTACCTTCATAGTCTCCTGCCCATATTTAAATATAGGTTGAAATGTCAACAGGTGGATAATTGATTCACCAAACAATGATTTTTAGCTTGACTTTTCGAAGCTTTCATTGCCATGTGGTCAACTAAGTAGCGTAACTCACGTTTCAATATAATACAAATTTTAAATGGCCTGTTTTGAACTTATATTTTTTCTGACAAATGGCTGCGAATAGTCGAGCGCGCTGTCTAGTGACAGCTCTTGTTTTAACAACACTCCATGTTCATATAAAGATGATGTATGTATTTCTTTTAAAGCTTTCTTTAAAAAGCCAAGAAATGTTATTTATTCATTATTTTAAAGTATTATCCAAGTAACAAAGGGTTATTTCTTATGACATTTTTGATTTTCTTATCAGATATGCCATATATATCTTTCAGCTGGAAACTTTCTGTCAACCATTGTGAATTTTATACCATATGGGGCTGGTACGGTGTGGGGATGGTAAAATAAGTTACTACTGGTTTATGACCTAAAATTAATTTTTAAGGAATGATGTAGTATACATGCATGGTTTTGGCATGGATCTTAATATTAGGACATATAGTAACCCATTTACCCTCCCCACACTTTCCAATCGCCTATGGTGAATACCAGTATTTGGACTATTTCATGCATTTTTTTTTTCACCCGCAGAACATTAGCATTCCATTAGCATTCCATTACCTTCATGATTAACATCTAATGCATCAAATTGGTATTTTCTGATTCTCAAGACAACTTCTTAATGAGATGTTTGGTCTTTTACCCCAAATGAATTGGTTTATATATATTTAGCTGGGTCATATCAAAGATTTCTCTCGACACATTCCCAGTTTGAAAAAATGACTGTTCTGTCATATTGAAATTCAATTATGTTTATGTCTTAAATAGAGTCGGAGACATTCACAGAGACCAACATATAGGTATTATTGTTCATGTTGCAGTTACTTTCTTTCCTTATTTGTGTCGCCTGACTATGGTCAGCAGCCATATAGGTGTTACTCAGTGCGGCGGCGGTGGCGGCGTCCCCTGTTTTCTTGTCCGGGGCATAACTCTTAAAGTACTTGAGATATCAACTTCAAACTTCACAGATGCATATATCTCAACGAGGGGGAGTGCAGTGCACACGAACCATAACTCTTGCTTTCCTACTTTTTGAGTTATTGCCCTTTGTTATTTGAAATACTTAATTTTTGTGCGGAGTATATCTTTAAAAGTATTTGAGATATTGACTTGAAACTTTATAGATGCAAAGATCTCATTGAGGGGAAGTGCAGTGCACAATAACCATAACCCTTGTTTACCTACTTTTGGAGTAATTGCCCTTTGTTTTTTTGAATACTTAATTTTTGTCCGGAGCATATCTTTAAAAGTATTTGAGATATCGACTTGTAAATTGATACATGTATAGATCTTATTGAGGGGAAGTGCAGTGCACAAGAATCATAACTCTTGCTTTCCTAATTTTTGAGTTATTGCCCTTTGTTATTTTGAATACTTAATTTTTGTCTGGAGAATATCTTTAAAAGTATTTGAGATATTAACTTGAAACTTGATAAATGTATAGGTCTCATTGAGGGGAAGTGCAGTGCACAGGAATCATAACTCTTTGCTTTCATACTTCTTAAGTTATTGCCCATCAGGCGACACATTCGACTCGCGGAGTTCTAGTTATTTGTTTTTACCTCACCTGAGCATGAAGTGCTCAAGGTGAGTTATTGTGATAACTCACCGTCCGTCGTCTGTCCGTCGTACGTCCGTCGTCCGTTCACACTTTCAAATGACATCTCCTCTGAAACCGTTTGGCCAATATTGATGAAATCTGGTCTGGATGTTCCTGGCATAGAATTGATCAAAAAAAGTTGATCCATGCAGAACTCTGGTTGCCATGGCAACCAGGTACAAAACCTTTAAAAATCTTCTCAGAAACCACAAGGCATAGAGCTTAGATATTTAGCATGTAGCATTGTCTAGTGGACCTCTACCAAGATTGCTCAAATCATGACCCCCGGGTCAATATTGGCCCCACCCCGGGGGTCCCTTAATTTGGTATAAGAGATATATAGAATTTTTTTTTAAAAATCTTCTCTGAAACCACAAGGCATAGAGCTTAGATATTTAGCATGCAGCAAATTCTAGTGGACCTCTACCAAGATTGCTCAAATGATGATTTTATATATTTATTCAGCATCAACATTTAAGGTTACTGACTAAGTTCCATAACTCTTACTTGTATTTTGATCAAATTATGCCCCTTTTTGGACTTAGAAATTCTCAGTTAAGAAGTTTCATGAAATACTGTATCTCTTAAACCGCTTAAGCTATTGCATTGAAACTTTATATATACATTCAGCATCAAGATTTAAAGTCACTGACCAAGTTCCATAATTCTTACTTGTATTTTGACCAATTATGCCCCTTTTTGGACTTAGAAATTTTCAGTTAAGAAGTCTCATAAATATTGTATCTCATAAACCGCTTATTGTATTGCATTGAAACTTTTTACATGTATTTTGCATCAACATCTTAGGTCACTGACCAAGTTCCATAACTAATGTAACTTTCTTAATACTTAAATTGACTATCAAATGCTAAAGAAGTCGAGCGTCCAGCATCCGTTGGCGGTGCTCTTGTTATACCCTTTAATTGTATAAAAAATATGAGAGCTACAGGGTGTCCCAAAAAAACGGGGACCTAGGAAAAACAATTGTAACTTTTTTCTCAATTATAGATATCACACTATTTATATGTCAAAACAATAAGGGAAGAACACTGTTCAGAATACTAGCATCACTGTTGTGATTATATAGTTCAATACCCGGAGTTACCTCCCATGTTTACAATCGCATGTTTCAGTAAAATACCATAAACTGAAGCAGTGATTTCAGAATTCAATGAGATATATTTCCATGCTGACCTCAAACATCTTCTTATGTGCTCCAAATCTTTGTTTATGGTTCGTGATACATAAGTTCATTGTGTACAGCAAAGAAGTTCGCTATTGGGATCAAGTTTGAGTAATTTTTAGGTCATATGGCTTGTGATATGAGGTAAGATGTCAGTACTATTTCGCGAACATATCCTGGTTTTGCTGCTGATTTATTGCAAGAAGAGTTTTCTGCTAGCATATGGTACAATTTTATAATTTCTGACATACACAATTACTCCAAAATATATCTATGAACTGTTTGTTTGGATAAAACTTTATACTTTTTGCTCCTTTCTATAGTCTAAGCTTTTTTGATAATAGTCCTTGACAATATTTATGTTTTTAATCATTGTATGATTGTTGATGCTATTTTGGAAGGTTTTCCACTTCCCATTTGGTCAGTAAACGTGCCGCGTTTTCCTCTGTTTTCCTATTTCTTGTCATATTTTTTTTATTTTTACAAGATTTTGATCACCCCTTTGACTTTAAATGTTGTTTTCTAAAACAAAATTCCCTGACACAAATGTCCTTGTCTTATAATGCCCCTTTTCAGGTGATTAAGCAAAAATAACGTGAAATGTTGCCATAGTGAAAATGATGACGTCACTTCCTGATTTGAAGCACCATATTTAAACAAGTGCTCTTTTTAGAAGAATGGGTCCCTTATATACATTTTCACAAAATTTCAGCTTAATTCATCAAATTATAAATGAGTAACAAGGGTTTAAGGTAGGTCCCCGTTTTTTTGGGACACCCTGTACATATATGAAAGCCTATTACATGTACATTAAGTATTCCTTATTTTATGCCTTTCAAAATTATAGTTCTTACATTTGCATTGATTTTGTTATATGTTTTTGCTTTTTCAGTGAACCACAACATCATCAAACTCAGCCAGTACCTGTGGTGGAAATACTTGATAGTGAAGACAAAGAGCTTCAGATTGCTCTGATTGAGAGCCTTGAAAGCTCTGTAAATCGACCAGATATTCAGTAAGCTTGTGTTTGCTTATGTCCGCAAAAATTATCAAATACCATCTCTGAAAGCCATAGAAATAGCTATATAGATGTTAGCAACTAAGGGGTGTTTCTGTAAAACTGCCATATGGGAACAAAAAAATTATCGGGTCAAATCTGGAAGAACCTTGTGAACATTTAAGTATTTTAAGCGATACTTGCATTTTAAAAACATTTTTATTGTTTGCATTCTTTATACATGTATTTTAAGACATAGGAGCTCAGGGTCGAGATTGTCTATTTTTCAGTGCAGTTTTGCATTTAAACATTGACCCAAGAAGTAAACTCAAGGTGTTTGATCTTTTTTGCCCCTAACATAGCTTTCATAATTTACTATCAAAGTGCCGGTAGTCTAAAAATCTAAAAGGAGTGACAGACGCCATTTTAACTGCAACATTTTTACAGAGTACCGTCCCTTGCTTGCAAGTCATATCCATATTTTCTGAGGCATTACGATTGTGGCATAGTCTCTAAACAAGTATAGCACAGTCATTGTTTCAAAATCAGGTGATAGATGATAAAACTCTGCTCACGTAAGTTTTGCTGAAACAAAAATGTTTAACTTTCAAAAATGTATTTGAATTTATCGGTATAAACCGAAATCAAGGGAAGTCACTCTGTAACAACATTGCTGATAAAATGGCGTCTGTAACTTCTTTTTAGCTCACCTGTCATGTAGTGACAAGGTGAGCTTTTGTGATCTGTATTTGCCGTTGTCTGTGCGTGCGTTATGCCCCAGGGATCACTTGTTTACAAAGGATTATATAGGGAAAGTCTTTAAAAATCTAGCCATAAACCATAAGGCCTAGAGCTTTGATATTTGATATACAATGTATAGCATTGTCTGGTGGACTTCTGCTGAATTTGTTAAAGTTTTGAATTCAGGGTTAATTTTGACCCTACCCCATGAGTCACTTGATTTTACATAGGTTTCTATATGGAAACACCCAAAATCTTCCCCTTATATCAGAGCTAGGGAGATCTGATATGGCCCTTTTCTTTTATAGACCCATTGAAATGTCATGTACTTTGTTGAAATCAGAACCATGATGACTCAGGTGAGCCACTCAGGGCCCTCTTGTTTATTTTAAGACTACCGACACAGAGATAAATTACAAAATGTTTTTGGATTTGGGCGAAATATGATCATGTACGTTTAGTTTACTTCTTCGGTCATTGTATAAATGCAAAACTGAGCTGAAAATGGGTGATCTTGGCTCCGAGCTCCTATGGTTTCAGATATCAAAGTAAATCGCCATTTGCTTGACTACAGATAAATAATGTCAAACCACTTTCAGATCCTTCAATTTCATTGCAGTAAAAGTACGTACATGTATGTGATCATGAAATCTTGCGTTTGCTTGATTATTATGTTTCAAAATTGATGGTTTGTTAACAGTGATCTCTTTAAATTTAGAACTGATCTTGTCCCTGAAGACAATCTGCAAAGTGTCCTTAAAGCATTCCAGGTGGAGACGGTCGATGGAGAATCTGTAACAAAACTTCTGGTCATGCGCAGTGATGTTTTAAATACTGCCTTGAAAGGCTTGAACAGAAAGAAAATAAACTTCAAATCATCTCTCTATGTCAAGTTTTCTGGAGAGCTGGGAGAAGATCAGGGAGGTCCAAGGAGAGAGTTTTTTAGGTAAATTATTAGTTCACCTGGGCATGAAGTCTATGCTCAATGTCTATCGTGACAGGCGTCAACAGTTGGTTGTCAACAGTTGGTTCGCTAACCTCAAGATGCCACAATTATGACCCAGATTTAATGATACTTGTTTATCTTAACAAAATCTATGTCAAGTTAGAATCAGAGTTATATTATCTTGATAAATACATTTTCACTGAATATATATAAATTTGTCATTTTAGTTCACCTTTTGCACTGTTATCACTGGATAATGCCTGTTATATTTTTAGTCTGGTGTATACAATTAGCATGTAAACACTCTAGAGGCCACAGTTTTGACAATTTTAATAAAACTGGTCATATGTTTATTTTGACAAAATCTAGGTCAGGTCTTATTCTGACTTATGTGTGGTCCATTACTAGGTCACCATGTTAGCACTCAAGAGGCTACAACTACAACCAAATTTCAATGACACATGCCAAAGTTTTTATCTTGACAGTGTTTAATTGAATATGGATCTAATGTGATGAAAAACAAGATCACCATAGATGTTTCTCAGATTCTCTTGTGTCTTTACAGATTAGCAATGAAGGCCTTGCAGGACTCTGGGTTCTTTGAGGGACCAGAAAATACTAAAATCTTCTCTCACAACATTTCATTGTTGGACATTGAACAGTATAGGATTATAAAAAGATTAGTAGCCTTGTCTCTGGTCCAGGATGGGCCTGGCATCCATTTCCTTCACCCTGACCTGTACAACTTAATGGTTGGCAAACCATCAAAGATGGAAGACCTGGAAGAACTGCTACCTGCAACCACATGTGACATGTTACAACAGGTATGACTACAAGATGATTTTGAATGAATGGTTCTGTTCATGCAGCAATCAAATTACTCTTATTGCTCTTGTACCCATTATTCACATTTTTAATATTTCTTAATTTTAATCACCAATTACATTCGATGTACATTTAGGTTAAGGATATAAGCAGAAAACAATCCAATATGTAAAAAACTGGATTGTCTGAAGCGCGTAGCACCAAGTGCTCGTGTTTAGTTCTAATGATTCTGTGATCTCCGTCGTCGGTCCGTCCGTTACCTTTTTAGCTCGACTTTACGAAGTAAAAAGAGAGCTTACCTACTCACCCTTGCGTCGGCGTTTGCATCCGCGTCCACACATTGGGTTGAATTTTATGTTCACTTACACTTTATCTGTTTTATTACTAGATGGATTTGCTTCAAACTTGGAATAGTTGTACATTATCACTTCCTACATCATATGACACAAGACCGATAACTCTGGATCCAATATTTTATGAATTATCCCCGTTTTTAACTTAGAATATCTGGTTAAGGTTTTTGTACAGTAAAATATTTTTTACTCCGTCTTCAAAGTTGCTTGAAGGATTCACTTTAAACTTTAAACACTTGTTCATCATCACACCTGCATTGGCTTGGACAGGTTCCATAACTCTAGCTCCTTTATTTTCAGAATTATCTCCCCTTGAACTTAGATATTTTTTTCAATTTTTTTTTTTTCACTAAATCTTTTTCATTTCTCAAAAGATTTGTTTCAGACTTAAAATAATGGCTTTTTATCATCACTCACATCACACCTGACAATATGCATAACTCTAGTACCTTAATTTTTAGAATTGTGCCCCTTTTTAACTTAGAATTTCTGTTTAAAGTTTTTGTGCACTTACACTTTATCTCTTTTATTACTGGATGGATTTGCTTCAAACTTTGAATAGTTGTTCCTTATCACTTCCTACATCATGGGACTCAAGACCCATAACTCTGGATCCAATATTTTATGAATTTTCCCTCCTTTTTAACTTAGAATATCTGGTTAAAGTTTTTGTGCAGTAAAATATTTTTCACTCTATCTTCAGAGTTCCTTGAAGGATTCACTTTAAACTTTTAACACTTGTACATCATCACATCTGCATGAGCTTGGATAAGTTTTATAACTGTGGCTCTTTTATTTTCAGAATTATCTCCCCTTGAACTTAGATTTTTTGTTTAAAAAAATATTTTTGTACTAAAACTTTTTAATTTCTCAAAGGAGTTTTTTCAAACTTAAAATATTTGCTCTTCATCATCACTCACATCACTAGTGACAAGATGCATAACCCTAGTACCCACACCATGATGATCCCCCCACCCCCTCCCCTTTTACAATGCCCAATTTACACTATCAAGCATATGAAAGTCGAGCGCGCTGTCTCCTCGGAGAGCTCTTGTTTATTCAAACAATTTCTTCTCCAATACTGCTTGGTCAAATACAACGAAACATGGCACAGTTTTTCTCTTTTAACTGTATAACTGCTTTGGTATTTGGGCCACATGTACAACAAAGTTTGTTCAATTAATCTTTGACCTTGGATGACCCTAATCTTGACTCAGTGACCTTTTCCTTAATGTGTATGATATTTTGAGCCTTTGATTTGAAATTTTGACAAGTTGTACTATATTGATTGCTTAATTGAATGGTGACCTTAGATGACCTTTATCTTTACCCAGTGACCTACTTTCGCATTTTTAGCTCACCTTAGATTAACAGTAGGCCCACCATAACATTTGACCCACCAATGGGCTTATCAGTAATTTAACGGTATATATCAAATGTTCATTCACTGTATGATATTAGGCATTGATTTTTGTTCCTCTGTATAAGTTCCTTTGTGGACCAGAACTGCCTCAGGTGAGCGCTTCTTGTTTCCTGGTGCAATCCAGTAATAAAGCTTCATGGAGTCCAGGTTGAAGAAATTATTGGACTTCACGTGGAAAATACAGTACGGGGGCCTATTGATAGCAGTCCAATATTACAAATACAGTACTGCGTGTACAAAGAAATGATATGACATGGTTTTCATTATTTCTTTTAGTACATTTATTACTATCATTTATCTTTAACAGTTGAGAGATGCTGATGATGAGGATAAGAAGGACCAGTTCCTCTCAAGATATGCTGATCATCTCTTAGATCTTGGCATTACCAAAGTATACCATTTAGTGAGACATGAAAGAGCCAATTTAATTCACATCATCAAGAAGCAATACATTTACTACAGGTAGGTGTCATTGAGAATGACTTAAACATTTGACTGCATTGTTAAAAAGTGAGGTTGTATAATTTCATAAAGGAAACAATACTTTCCATTGATTTGTGCCATGCCATGTTTTCATCAGGGGAAATAAGAAAAGGCAACAAAATTACAATTTCCATTGATTATGAATCACCACTTTGCAAATTTTTGGTTAGCAGAACCTTTTGGCAGTTTATGTATTTTCTTCTTTGAACTTTGTGAAGCAGTGCTATTTTTGAATCAAGACCATCCGGTCCTGTTTGTCCCATCCTATCAGTCCTATCTAAATATTTTCTTGAATATCTCTGGAACCCAAGCTGATATTGACTTGAAACTTAACCTTTTTATGGCTATAAAACAAATTGGGAGTCCAAGTTCCATAACTCAGATTTACATTTTGATGAACTTATCCCCCTTTTCAACTAAGAAAATGTCCCAAAACTGTGTTTTCTTTCATTTCTCAGGAGTTGGGCTTGAAACTTCACACAGCTGTAAATGTCTATAAAACAACTAGACATGTCAAGTTCCATAACTCATTCTTCTATTTTGATGAAATTATCTTCCTTTTTCGACTTCGAAAATGTCTCAGAACTGTGTTCTGAAAAATCTCTGGAACAAAAACAAATGTTTGCTTTAAACTTCTCAAAGTTTTTTATGGCTATAAAACTTAGTGAAAAGCAAAATTAAATAACTCTGACTTTCCATAAATTATCTCCATTGTTTGACGTAGAAAATGTCCCAGAACTTTGTTGTAATGCATGCAGATCAATTTTTCATTTTAGTTAAACTTGTGTTTTGTGTCAAGGCACTGAAGCGGTGATACAGGGCAACAGATAACATGCATATTTGGGTATTTAAGCTATTAATTTTATGAAAATAGCACAAACTTATCTGTAGCTCTGGAGGTATTCATCAACTTTAGTGACAGTTCTAGTTTTTTCATTTATCCATCCAGACCTTAAAATAAAGGTATATTACTGCATTTTAATGCAAACATACTTTTATGTTCTGTAGGATATCAGGAGAAATATCTCAATTTATTACTGGAATGAATGATGTCAACCTTGCATGGGACATGGTCAAATCACACGCAGAGTTATTCGAGCCTTTGTTTTGCTTTCATCCAAAAGAGATCACAGGTGAAGAAATGATAGGTTTATTCCAAATGAACTACAGTTTGGTGGGGTCAAATGACAGGGCCCTTGAAGATGTTTCAGTATTTGGCTGGGAGACGTTTCTACAGTCGATTGAAGGTAAATATTGTATTTCATAACATAAATTCTTTTAAGCTTCAACACTGAAGGCCAAAGATATTTTTGTATATTATTGAGTCACAAAATTCTGCAAAATTAGAACATTTCATTAAATCTCAGTATTTAGTTTTTGTTCACCTGAGCACAAAGTCCTCATGGTAAGCATTTCTGATCCTTCAGTGTATGTTGTTTTTGGTCAACAATTTGACTATTATTAACACTCTAAAAGGCCACAGTATCAACCAAAATTTGTCCAGTTATCTAGGTCCAGTTTGAATCTGGGTTATATGGGGTGAAAAACTAGGTCATGACTCGAATCTTAACAAAAGCTTTGTGAACACTGCAAAGGCCATTTTTGTTCTGATCTTAAACAAATATTTATCTGAACGATTTCAAGGTCAAATTTGAATCTGGGTCATGCTGGGCCTAAAACTAGGTTCCAGGGTCAAATCGTAGCAAAACCTTTTGATATTTGGAAAGCTTTATATAGTTACACATTGCTTTGTTCATCAGGTCTGTTGAGCATTATAGGGGCATCTTTTCCCTATTGTTTCCTATAATACTAGTATGCTTTTATTTTCAGCTGGTGACATTGATGTAACGTTATCAGAAGTTCTTGCCTTTGTGACGGGGGCTGACTGTTTCCCACCTTGTGGATTTTCGAAGTTGATAGATGTGGACTTCTACACTTGTGAAGGCAGACTTCCATCTGCTTCAACTTGCGCTCTGCAGCTGTGGTTACCAAGAGTCAATGACCCTGATATGATTTCCAAACTTATGTACAGGGCTTTGAAAGAATCATATGGTTTTATGAAAATTTAGGTTATATGGTTTAGTTTGGTGGATGTACAGTATTGTGTTGTAAAGGAGGAAACATGTACACAGAAAAATAGTTAATGGCTTTAAGGCAAAACCAAACTCACGGTGTATATCCATATCGGTACTCTCTTTGCGAAATTGACTAAAACGGTACCCTCTTTGCACATGCATGGGTCCCTCTCTGCGCAAAACAATAACAACGATGGAGAAAACACGATGTACGGACAATTTATCTGATTTTGTAGTGTACATACCAAATAAGTTTACCACGGAACATTACAATGTTTTAGTTATGTATTTTCGTATAGTTTGTCTAGTTATGATTTACAGCAGTCCTCAATCAGTATTGAGTAAATGAATCATATTGTCTTTTAGGTCAGCAGATCAAAGGTCAAGGTCACCGTGACCTTATATATGAAAATGCTTTTGGCTCAAAAACTGAAGATTGCCTTCAGCTAGGGTATTAAAATTTCATAGGATGAACCATAGCGTTTCTTTTTTATTATACATATAATTCAATATAAACGTCAATAATTTGGAAAAGTAATTTTTCAGAAGCTATCAAGGGGGCATGTGTGTTTTACAGATAGTTATCCCTGTACACAAGGGAGTCAGCAATATGTAGAGAAAATTATGCATAGGACTTAACAACAGATAAGATTTTGAAAAAATATTTTATTGAAAGTAGCTTGTAAGCCAATGGAGTATGATCTTTGCTTCTTCCATGGTTTCCGGTGGAGCTTTTCCTACAGATTGTAACAGTTCAAACAGGGTGCTCTGAACTGGCTCCTCACATCCAGTTAGTGGTGGCGATGTAGTTGATGACCGGAGAGCTGTCACATCCCCCATATCAACTGGAAACAAGTAGTCCTTGGTACCTTTACAAGAAAACAGAACAAACTTATGAGGAAAGAACACCACTTTGTAACTTGCAATAGCTTGTATCCAAATAATAATTATCCACCATAAATTTTACTATTCTAAGACTGGCGCCGACCTGTATGGCCAAATGTATTGCAGCGCAATGCTCTGATAAATTGTTAATGCTGCATCTCTAATATTCTAATACATGTATATTCCTGTAGTAAAACGTTATGTAATGGTCATTTGCAGCCAGGCCACATCCCCGGTGGAAAGGGTCGTGGGAGCATTGGTTTGACTTTTCGTTTTCGGATCCCCCCCCCAAAAAAAGTCAAAGAAAATCCCAACAGAGAGAGAAGTAACCAGAGATCTTACTGTCTGAATGTCCCTGCCGGCGACTGATAGCCCAAGGTCAAAAGTCCAGCTATTCATTAGGGGTGGGGTAACAAATGACTGATATATTATACCATTAAGTTCTGGAAAGTTATATAGCATGTCTGGTTTTCCATGGACTTCATGTCGGGTTTGACGTCTAATCTGATGGTCGTTCCATGCTTGCTGTATCACATCCAGCTCTTTTTGTATTATTTGGGTGAAGCAAAATCTCACACATTCTCTGAAGAAAATACAGCAATGTGACATGGTTATATACCTAACAGAAATAAACGTATCTTCAAATGGTCTGTCCGATTATTTTCAAACAAATGATAACGTCACCGATGCTTCATACTTTGCAAAACATTTAAAATCTTCAACAAGTATTATATAATATGGGGGTTACAGGACAATTTTTGTAAACACGTCTACTGCCTCTCTCCATTCGTGAGGACACGCGTTGACAAACTGCACCGCCAACCCCCATATTTTATACTACTCTAGATTAAACAACACCCCAGCAGAAAATTTACTCACAATGAGAGCCTCACTATTTACATATTGCAAGACACCAGTTCAATTGAAATTTGGAAGACACTTCAATTTCAGGTGTATAATTTGTAACCAATTGGTTTATCAGAACATCAGTTTAGTAAACTAACAAATGTGCTTGCCACGTGATTTTGTTTTGGTCATGTGATCATCACATTGATTTTAAAACTATCTATTGCCATCCCTATTAGTTATCGAATCTAAAGGAACCAGAATTTGACAACAGTAAGCAAAACCGACCAGCTAATGCGGCCAAAAAACAACCTCTTTTCGTTTGGTGCTTAGTATATTATACCAAGTTCATACATGATTTTAAAGGTAATGCGTTTAATTAAACTCACATGTGGATGTCGTTAGCAGTGGAGAAGATCCCCGTGCTTTCTAATTCACCAAGAGTTTCCTGCCATGCTGCTATGCACATTTCGTGAAGTCTCCTCCACCAACTCTCTATTCTCTGAATGTAAAGGACTCTTACGCTATTATGACATAATTTTATATTCATATCGATTGTAACTTCATATGGTAATTACGTCTTATATGCGTTAGTCCAAGCCTTCCAAGTTCCATAACCTAAATAGAGAAGGTCCGTTGTCCGCAAACCTTTATTTGAAATGACAATCCTTCTCTTTGATCTTTGTGCGACCATCTACCAAATTAAAATATTGTTCGGCTACGCGGATGAATTATTGGCTTCAATATTAAAATAGGACCGTCTTGAAACGACGCTTAACTATAACACCATAACTTAATGCATGTGAACCTCTGTCAAAGTAACTGGACTGGGTCCCCATTTCTTTAGATTTTCGTCATGTCTAAAAGTAAGGCAATAAACACGTCCTCTTAAATGCCTTCGCCATTTTTGATGAAATAACCGAACTATGATTCATGGGAGATTTTCCACAATAATGTTCTGCCTCCAAACAAGATCTCCCTTTCTTAAAACATTTAAACTTTTAATCAATGTTTCCCTTAGAAAGTGGTTTGTCATTTGCAGTAAAATATGTTTAACAAGTCGTAAACAAACCTGATTTGAAGGTGAACTTCCAATAAGCACACTTTTTTCGCCAGCCATATTATCTTCATGAAACCAACGGAAAGCCTTTTGCATATTTGCCATAACACCGTTTTCGGTGCCTGCATCCATTCGAAGACATCGTGGCGTGCCTAAATTGAGAAATATACACGTACACAGTCTTCAGAATCTTTTTGGTCAAGAAGACAGACATAAACCCTCGTCTTTGAGCAGGCTAATCCGACATAACTGCTAAATCAATATGCTAATCACATCTCGTATATAAATCAGCGATTATAATATCAAATAGTCGTTGAAAGTAAATCATGACAAAGCACGATGAGGTTATCTGCGGGTATTGGGCTCGAAAGCATGATCGCCGAACTGATCGATTGAGTTACATAAAGGTTTAAACCTTGTCTGGCGGTTAAATTGATAATATATAATTTTAGTGAATATCTTAAAAATTAATCTTTGTAAATAAAAAAAATACACGATACCTCTTGCCTTGGTGACGAAATCAAGGAAATACGATGCTACAACTTTTGGGTCATTGTTGGTTCTGTTCACTCTCAACCATAATATTTTCCGATAGTACCTGATAGTAACAAAAACAAACCAAAAAAACTTGATATTGATTTCAGTACTCTTTAATAATGTTTATGTTGCGCAACTTTACTTTCTTAGATTAGATATTATAAATGGTCCAAAGAGGAAGTTTATAATTTCACCATATTATGAAAGTAAGAATGCTATCTTACTAATGACACTATCGTGACCATATGTTAATATTCGGTATGGATTATTAAATAGACCGGGGGTTGGGGGTGGGGGGGAGGGGGCATTTGTTCTGACCTGGTCATTTTTTTAACGCATTGACCATTCTACATTTTAATTTAGGGGTTTCAGTTACATGCAATTTTACATCAGTCCGTTTTACTATTAATCCAATAAATGTTGAACAATTAAATGAGTGTCAAGTGGCCTAGTGGATATGATACTAGCCTCTTAATCAAGCATATGGTCTTAGTCATGTTATTATTTCAGAAATGTATACACCATCTTCATTCAGTAATATTGGGGACTGTGCTCCAGATGATCGCCCAAATAAAATTATTCCAAAAATTGTCAGAAAAGGTACTCTTAGGTAAAAACATATACATATAATGGTTTTAAGTCAAGGACATAACCTTGTTCATGTTACAATAGAGACGGGCGTACTGTCGAAATAAAGTCAAAACAGGATATCCCAGTCTAAAAATATCTTTTGAGTTCCAAGGACGGGCACCTTGTCAAGTCACATGACCCTAGGCAAAACTTTACATATAAGTGTCGCGCATGCGCCATTGTCGACAACAAATGTACATCGGGTTCAAAAATGAATTATAGCGTAGCGCTACGGTATAAAATATCGAAGGAAAAAAAGGCACCAAAACTGAGATACTTTGCGTTTTACTTAGGTAGATTATGCGTCAGTGTTCATATTTTCATGAAAATTATACATTTAAGACGCCTGATTTTGGTTTTTCAAAAATTCTATTTATTTTTAACATCTGGTCACCTTTAAAGACATAGACTCAAGAAAATATTTAAATGCAAACCCCATATAAAAGACTCGTATACTGTATGTGAACTGAAGATAATTATGCTATGCGGAACAGGACTAATATCGCTTTAACCCCCTTTTTGGTATTCAGGAATCAGGGACAATTTTAAGAGATATTCGGGATTAGCTTTTCTTGTAAAATAGTATTCGACTTTTCGTGATTCATGTTTTATCAAATATTAAATATCAGCAAATGGTGTTCAACTATTCGTGAGTGACCCTCAAAATTAAGTGGTATTCGGTATTTAGGGGTAGGGATATTACAGCCAAACCTATTTAAAGGTACATGTATACATGTATACATAAGATTGCTTTTATATAACGGATACTCTCGGTCTCCAGAACTCGCCCATCAATAGCACCGTGAATTGCCAGGCCGTAACGTTTAATCTTATCGTAACCATCAACATGAACTAAATAGTTCGGTCCGTTGCTGTGATATATCCTTCGAGTGAGTCTGTGATTACGCCTTCCTTCCACGCCGTCTGGATCCAATATCCGAAGTTGACTAAGAATAACATTTCTGAAACAAAAAAATGCAAATTAGAAGAATTTTAATTAGATCAGGTCTGGCGTTCGTCAGTTCAAATAAGTGACTGATGTCGATCGCATCCTAACGTTTAGTTTGTAGAAAGTCGCGCGTTAAAAGCACACACTCGTAGACGGTATCTGCTCGCCCCGCGCCTTTTGAAAACACCGTAGAAAAAAATCGAGAGATTAGTTTATACTGGATTTATTTTGGTTAGATTATGTAGGAAGCTTGAAGTTTATAGATACACTCTCGCATTCCTGGAACCAACAAGTAGGCCTACTAAGCAATACGTGTAAAGTTTCTTGCTCAAGGAAACAACTACAAGCCCCTGACGGGGTTGGAACTCACGCCCTTCTTGTAATCCTTCAATTACAAGTCAGACGCTTTTACCACTGGGCTACGCCGCCACATTCTTTTGTTACATTCTGGCGATGTTCAAATGACATTTTACAGTGACACTATACAATGTATATTCATTATAGGGAATTAGATGGAAAAAGATGCGATATTCTACTTTAAAGGGGATTGCAGATGATCACCCAAATAACTATGTTCAAAAATTTACTCTTTGGTAAAAACATATACATATAAAGGTTTTTAGCCAAATACATGGTCGTCTAAATGTCACAACAGAGACGGGCGTACTGTCGAAATCAAGTCAAGACAGGATATCCCAGTCTAAAAATATCGTTGGAGATCCCCGGACGGGCACCTTGTCAGGCCACAAAACTCTACGTGTAAGTGTCGCGCATGCACCACTCGGCACAAGAAATGGCACGTGCTCATGAGATACAATGTACATCGGGTTCAAAAATAGATTGATAGCGTAGCGCTACGGTATAAAATATCGAAGGAAAAAATGAACCAAACCTGAGATACGTTGCGTTTTGCTTAGGTATATTATGTTTCAGTGTTCACATTTTAATGATAATTATACTGTTGTTTTTTTAACATTTTGTAATCTGGAGCACAGTCCCTTTAAATTGTGTGCATCTTTTTTATACTGTCATTGAACATATTGCTTGTTAAAGATCATTAGAAAAGACGCGCCGTTTGATGTTACATTTTTCGCGTTTTTTTCCGCAGTACCTGTTGGAAATACATGTACAGTACTTCAAATCCGTCATTTGTGAAATATGGAAAGCCATGACTGTCTTACGACGAAACTGTCTGCTTATATGCGGCACATACCTTATTATAAGTGTAGGCCTACTGTAA
Source organism: Spisula subtruncata (assembly GCA_963678985.1). Classification (NCBI taxonomy): domain Eukaryota; kingdom Metazoa; phylum Mollusca; class Bivalvia; order Venerida; family Mactridae; genus Spisula; species Spisula subtruncata. The sequence continues at coordinate 6,356,248 of OY787671.1, forward strand.
CTAGTGCAGTAAATACTTATTTATTTGATGTACATTTTCATTTTTCAATAGAAAGTCCATATGTTGGATGCATACATTAATATTTTGGGATTAAATCATCTTATATGTGGTGGTTTCGCCATTATGAGATGGTTTGCGTATTTCCAGACAATACACCTGTAATGTAGCCTGTGCAGTTCGAAATAACACAATTCAAAGTGTGTGAAAACCAAAAATAATCTAAGGACAGCATACACCATATACAATGTACTAAGCACCGCATGTAATGCTCTGGACATCCACTATAAGGAAACTGTATATGCAGGCAGATTCACTGCATATATATGAGATGTGGCATACAAAGTTGTTAGAAAGAGAACCACCGCGTATAATAAAACAAATGGCTACCACATTAATTTCATTTTGCTCATCATAAAATGTAAACATCACATTATATAGAGCTTCTACTGCTGCATATTTTGATCTATATATCACAAAAAATGTTTGATGTATATAATTACCTGCCTACTGACATTCCGTGTCGCGAACGCAGTATTTGACACATGGAACGACAGCCGAGATTGCGCCCGCTACCTTGGAGTTCATGCTGTAAACAAAAATAAATTACGAATAGTTTATTGAACATTATGTAAATTACCAATAGTAGGCAGAATACGCAAGTCTCACAAGAGACCAATGCCATGCCGGATGACGTTTGTAACAAAAACATTTGGCTCGTGCGCAAAATAATAGTAGAGTACGAAGCAAGATTATATAACTGGCTTTCGCCTATACTTTTATAAATGACTGCATTTTTAAGTTTGCTGGAAAGCAATGGTTGGTTGGAGATATGTTTTTGGATTGTTTTTCTCAAAGCCGTAATATAGCCTAATATAAATTCAATGGAGATGAATATAGCATATCCTACCTGTAAGGCGGCCTGAATTTGATTTATGTCCCAAACGCCTCGCCTTCTTAAACCTAGTCGCTGCAAATGTCGCTTAAGCTGACGATAGCTGAAACGAATTCAAAAACATATCGCAAATAAAAACAGCACGGTACCAAACCATAATGGTCCGTACTCACCAAAACGGTACTGAAATGGTATCCTATCCTCCCCTCTTTAGTTTATACTGAATTTATTTTAGTTCGATTGTGTAGGAAGCTTGAAGCTTATAGATACACTTTAGAATCCGATCCTGGAAGCAACGAGCACTAAGCAATTAGTGTAAAGTTTCATGCTCAAGGACACAACGGCAAGCCCCTGACGGGGTTCGAACTCACGCCCTCCCCTCTTTAGACTGACAGATCACAAAGATGAGTTGTTGTACGAAGCTAATGCACCAGTCATTTGTAACCATGGACTTTTACCCGCGGGGAATATCAAGGACTATGACTTTGGACCAAGCAAAGTGGCCGTTTCTTTTTATTTTAAGTAGCCGAATACCTTAAAGTCATGTCATGGTCCATTTTATACAAACAAAGAGTAAAAAATTGAAGACTAAGATATAAACCTATCAAACCTTGACTTGTTTTTCGATGAATGCATGTTTCTTAGTTTGTTTCCTGGAATTTACGCCGTTTTTAAAAGTCACATTATTTCAGTCATATCACGGCGTTCAGTTCACCTACTCACTGTTCCTGGGTTCCTTATCAGTACGTACTAAGCACACATCTTTACCAGTAACAGACATCTGACCTACATAAAACAGAAGTATGGAAGGATTGGCCGAAGAGAAGATCTCATGACAAAACCGCACGATGGTTTTGTATGGAGCAAGTGGCAAGGCCGGAGAATTGAACACGAGACCTCTCGATCTCCACTCAAACGTCTTAACTACTGGACTACGGATGCTCCTCAATTTATAAATTCATACCTAGATCTAGTACAAAAATAAATTACTACTTACAGGTAGATCTATAGACGAAACAAATAAAGATCAAACGTACTGATAAAAATCATACTAATACATCTTCAGAAAATAATTTACATTCATGAAAGTTTTGAATTTCACATACCTTACATCAATACCCATTCTACAACTTAATAAGAATTTGATTTCATTATAACTGTAACCTCTTTCAAAGTACATCTTCATAAAGTCATCCATTTTGTTTCTGCAATAAAATAGTTTGTGTACCGGAAGGCGATAGACGACAATGCGACAGTACGATGACGACAATGCGATAATACGATGACGACAGTACGACAACGCGATAGTACGATGGCGACAATGCGATAGTACGATGGCGACAGTACGATATGACTATCGCATTGTCGCCATCGTACTGTCGCATTGTCGCTATCGTACTATCGCATTGTCGCCATCGTACTATCGCGTTGTCGCATTGTCGCCATCGTACTGTCGCATTGTCGCCATCGTATTATCGCATTGTCGCCATCGTACTATCGCACTGTCGCATTGTCGCCCTCTGGATTTTAATGTGTAACCACGATGGCCCTAACGGTATTCCGTACAAAACCCCGTCGTGCTTAACATGTTTGTAGTTAGCGTTCGTTGAACGAGGGCAGACTGAACTTTTCTTTTACACCCCATTTTTTATACATTATTTTTGTTTCTTCATTTACATCTTATACCATCGTTTGGTTTTTAAGTTGTTATAATTTAATTTTTTTGCAAACTATTAAGTTGTGCTTGATTTCACCTTGTTTCATAACTGTTATTGTGTGCGTTTTGTTTTATTTCGAGCGATTTTGTATTGTAGTTATGTTATGCTGTTACTGTGTTCTCTGCTCGGCTGGTTAAGTTGAGTGCTGTCTTTCCTCTCCGATGTCATCATATCTTTTTTGCTAAGTAGACAGTCACCCGGCAGGACTGGGATCAATTTTAATGTTAATATTTAGGCTTCTTACATGATCTAAATTATAAACAAGAATAGACAAATGCTTACAATCACTAGCATTATTTGCAGAAAAATCTTGTTTGATCAACATATCGGTCATACTTTACTGACCATGTTCTCCCGAATTGTATCCAATGGAAATTTCGCCAAAATCATAGTCTGAATATGAAATAAATCTGAAGTTGGAACTTTAATTTTACAGTAATAAACTAAGAATATTGTTCGTTGTATTTGATGCTGATATTGAGTCCATCCTCCAATGGAAATTATACAAATGACACATGTCAATATTTTAGTTGAGATTTAGCTCAGATTGAGATGCTTCGGGAGATCGGGGCCTGGCCAACGATTACTACAACACAATGATGCTAGTTGAAAATAATGCTAGCATCGACATGTGCGTTCTGATTTCTCTAAGTTGGTATTATGTACGCCGCGTGGCTTCACCTGATGTTCCGAAAATGTAAATAATTTTATGGAGTACTCGTGATGTAAAAATCCTAAAATCGACTAGAGCAGTGCATTGTGTGCATCTACGAAGTATAAATTGTATGAAACGTCCATAGAATGCTAGTATGATGCTGTTCCGATCTTGCAGAAGGGCTAAGCGAAGTTCAGAAACGTTTACGGGCCTGTACACTGTTATGCGCACGGCAACTAAAAACGTCATAACATGCTCTTCTAGCGCATTATGGTGGACGGAAGGTAACTCATTGAGTAATAAATCGAGTAAATGAAAAACTTGCGAATTTCTTTATAACACTGCTTCAAAGTTAGCAGCTCCACACGCATGTTCCAAACTGCTCGTTTTGAGATTAATATAATTGCATAATATTTGTCCCAAAAACGTGAAAGTTCCATTTGTTACTGGAAATAATGCCATGTTTTGAATACTGTTTATTGCACTCAATGGAGAAAAATGCAACAATGTACGTCTAAATAATCATGACCACCATAACATGAGCATGTAGACAAGTTCAATAATATCCTATAATACAATTTAGTGTAAATGTTTGGTGGTTGGTCGTAAAAAATAAGGATAATTATCCAAGAGTTATCGCACTTAAATCAAACATTTTTCTTTAAATCAACGACAAAAGTGATTTCTCGCACGTATACCCCATACTTGAGCATACCGACCGATTTTCAGAAGTCTTTCGTTGACATACGCACCATGTTTCGACTAATTATTTTGTTTTTCCGACTTATCTATCCATATTCTACAAAATGTTTGCCCAATATGCGAGCAAATCTGTAGCTACCCATCATCTCGCGGGAAAATGCGGTTTAAGTCTATTCCGCTACGGACGAGTGATTCTTAAAGTATTTTCATAGAAAAAGCTGAATTCTGTAGATAATAAATATCGCAAAGAGCATACAAAAATTCAAGTTTGTAAGTTAACGGATTACGGAAAAATTAAAGTGTTGCGTTTCATTGCGGCTCAGTGTATATGTTAATAACTTGACAAAACCGCAACATTGATGTTGTGTAATAATAAAAATTGCATTAAGACATCTAGAGGGAACAATTCAGCATTGAATTAAAATCACTTGCACATCTAACAGCTGACGATGTAGTCTCTGTTTACAACCGTCGCCATAACAAGACCATCATTATTTTTTTAAAAAACACACCCAAACGATGAACTGTGCCTCTTAACTAGAGTATTTTTTGTGTTGATCATATACTATGTTAGTACATTTGTATAGTGTTACATAATAAAGAATATAACCAGCATTATAGCGTTCTGTTGTGTCAGACCTATCATGTACCACACTAAATATAATCTAAGACATCGAATCGCTGGCTTCAAATGGGAAGGTCGTTAACTTAGTACAAAATCGATATTTTGAGAAAACAAGAACTGTCTGAAAAAGTCATTTTACCTATGGTAAAACACGCCGTGTCAACTTCTGTTTCGTCAATATGACAAGTGCCGATGTTCATGGTAGTAGGTTCATTATAAGTGTCTTATGATGCAGATTTTAAATATGTACCAGTCTTATACTTCGACCTTCTCATTCTAAGGCAGTGAAATGTACTAAACTGTTGTTATGTAGAAAGAACGTTTGACAAATCCCCAAGTCATAGTTAACTTGGTTTACAAAACTGAAATCATTCGAAGCTGATGTATCATGTGAGTTCTCACAATTTCTTGACATCTGTTGGATTAAATTCTCTCATTTAACTAAATATATTTTTTTTAAACTTGGAGTCATGTAAGGTACTCAACCCACTGCTACCACCAATAAATGTTTGTAGAACTAGTTATATGCACCGAACATGCGTGGCTAACCAACTAATGGAAAGATGAGTATACATAGCAAGCCATATGCTCCTAGAAAGAGGCCCCAACAGCTTCTGCAATTGACATTACGCCACTTGTTAATCAAAACCCTTTTAATCAATTTTAACGGTAAATTTTAATCACATTGTCCAATAGATTAGCCAAGCAGCCTTCGGCAAGCAATCAGGGAGAGCGATCTCTGCTCTGGCGTAATGTCAATCATAACGCGATACCAAAGTAACACATGTGCTCCTTTTTCTACAATGTATGGCCACAGGGACTGTGCGTCAATTAATTATTTTTGTAGCCACTGTTGTTGTACGTACAGTTGAAACCGAATGCCTATTTGTATCACTACATAAAAGTAGCAAACATAAAATGAGTCAGATGAGACCACGTACACAGGTCTCGCAAAAAGGTCCGACAGAATGTGACGCAGTGGAAGGGTCGTTTAAAGAAATTAGCGCGGCCAACGTTTGTGCAGTTGGGACATAGCATTGGATTAATCAATGTCTATATATTCAATTTTCACTAAAATAACAACTAGAGGTAACAATACACATTCAATATATATATATATTGTATTTTCTTCTTGGAAAAAGTAGAGATAATAGAGCTGTATTGATAAAGATCAAACTTGTCGGAAAGTAGAAATTTTAGGTCCTAGAAGAAAAATCATCGTACTACCAATACTGACGCAGCTAGAAATATGCAAATTGGACTCAGGTGTTCCCATTAGGGTATATAGTAAAAGTGACAAAGGGCCATAGTTTGGCTAAACATTGACACAGAAAAATCCAACCTTCGATCTATACATTGCGGTTGTTCATCTGTGAAGGTTTGTCGAAATTTCATCAAACGGTTTATGAGGACACACATGTTTTTGCGTTACGAACAGCCGGACCGATAACAAAATTGCTATATGGCCTCCACTTACAAATAAGTGTGTTGGCACGAACATGTAGACATTTGATTTGTACAAAATATGCAACTCTGCTCTAACTCAACATTCTTATGTCCCTACTGATTCGGAGGCATATACCGTTGCACCTGGTCGTTCGTCCGTTACAAAATGTTGAAACTGAAATATTTCTGAAGTACATCAATGCATTCCTATCAAAATTAAAGCTATACTTCTTTATCATCACCTGCAACACATTTCACTACATTACCAAAGCCATTGAACACTAGCGAACATTTTAACAGAATTATGACCACTGATTGACTTGTTTGTTATGGACAAGGCTTCCACCGGGGCACAAATCTTGTTTTAACATGGTAGTGAAAAATTATCAAATGAGGAAAATTGTAATGAAATAGTGGCGCAAAAGTTTTTTTTCAAAAGGAAGTCATTTTGTGAGGTGCACATTATACTCGTACTCTAGTACACAGTTACCATTTAGATACTACAAACAACACTATAAGAAGCAGGATCTAGGTTGGGATATGTCCGTGTGGAAACATTTGGTTAAGCCTGGCAACAGATGAACAATTACTGCATGTGGACCATTGCTTTAAAAACACAAAAAGTTTGACATATGTACATAGGTTTAAGTACAAGAGGCTCCTGAGGGGCCAGTTACGCTCACCTGAGTCATGTGGGAAATTTCAAATTTTAGCTCTGGTGGCCATCTTGTTTAGCAGACCGGAACGATTTCAACTATTTTGGTTACAGGTCACCAAAAGATCATTCCTGTAAAGTTTTATCAAAATCCATCAAGCGGTTCAGGAGAAGAAGACGTTGAAAGGGTATTTCGATTTTTAGCTATGGCGGCCATCTTCTTTAATGGACTGGAACAATTTTAGCTAAATTGGTTAACAGTCAACCAAAGATCATTTGTGTAAAGTTTTATCGAAACCCGTAAAGCAGTTAAGGAGAAAAAGTCGTTTAAAGGAGAATTTTATTTCTAGCTCTGGCGGCCATCTTGTTTAGCGAAGCGGAACGATGTTAGCTATTTTGGTTGAGGGTCATTTGGCCAAATGGTTAAGTAGAAGAAATCATTTAAAGGTTTTTCTATTAATTGCTCTGGCGGCCATCTTGTTTATCGGAGCGGAACGATTTTAGCTTTTTTTTAATGAGGGTCACCCAAGGATCATTACTGTGAAGTTTGGTTGAAATTGGCCAAGCGGTTTAGGAGGAGATGTCGTTTGAAGAAATTGTTGACGACGGTCGACGACGGACGAAGACGTACGACGGACGACGGACATCTCGGTATAACAAAAGCTCACCTTGAGCAAACTCGTGCTAAGGTGAGCTAAAAACGAACGTACACGCAATTTGGCAGAAACACTCGATGAAGGAAAATATTTTAGGTATAGATTCTTCAAGATCAGGTAGTAAGTAGAAGCATATTGGGGGAGTAAGTTCTGGAAAAAGACGGGATGTAACAACACATGACATATGTGGACTGACACGCTCTCTTTTGTTTTTGCAATAAAGTGTCCACTTTATTTTACCTCAAAATTAATGAGAGTGAGCGATATATAATTTTGGAATAACGTGTGATGAATGTCTACGTCTATAAAGAATATCTATGTTTTACATTGATGGTATGCTTCTATTTGTTGTAATTGATTGTGTATTATGTAAACCCGTTGTAAATGTTGTAAAACCCATGCAATAAATCTGATTTAACGAAGAAACAACAAAAACGAAAAAAGGCAAAAAATGCTTAGCGTGACTTAGGCTTTCCAATCTGTGAAGATCTCCTATATTGCTTTGAGCATGTCAAATGCACCTGAGTGATCGGTTTTGACACAGTATCTACATTTCATGACATATTGTTTTACTTAAGATCAATTTCGGTAGGATTTTTATGGAAGTAATTTTAATAAAATACTTTATGAATGTAATTTGTACATGAATATATCGAAATCCTATTCTTATTATTGAAACCATAAAACCCTGGCCACATTAGAATAAATAGCCCTTTATACAAAAATACAAATTTTGCAAAATTATTTATTACGTTTTACTCTTTATATGTATCATATTGCTATTTGCTAGAGGTTAAATGGAAACAAATGAGAAAACAGATTGTCTTATCTCGATGGAGATGTCTTTTTAGCGGTATAGAACCATCAGTACATGCGTTTTGAGCCCTCTACCCACACTGAACGATTCAAATGAATGGCGCATAGTTAATACGAGCGTATAGCTATTCGCTAATCGCCAGGTTCATGGCATTGATACCATGTTTCATCCGTTGTATAATGTATCAACAGGTAACTTTATCGTTGAAAACGAAATAAAAACGAAAAACATTTTTTTTTTGAAAAATTAATGAAAAATATAAAATTTATTATTTACAAAAAAAAGTTTTTCGTTTTCAAATTGTCTTTATCATTGATATAGTTATCTGTGATTGTTTAGTTCTGCTTTAGAAAGTGGATTTTCATCTACAGTTGATTCGGTGAGTTAATATCACTTACGTGTGCCGTATCATTAGAATTAGAATCTAATATTAGAATCTACATATCTAAGAACTGACATACAAATGACGAAACCTCGAATATTCAACATAACGGATGCTTATTGCTTAGATTTCTCACGAAGACGTTGAACTATTTTTAAGTAAATAAGACAGAGTCTGCTGAAGTTTTTCATGCAAATTGCTCCAGTTAAATTAGACGGGGTTATGAAAGTCTAGATAAGTAATCAGCTGTGTGTAGGCTTGCTGAGAAATTTGCGAAAACAGTTGTTAGTTAGATAGTATACACCGAACGATTACTTAAGTTTATTTCTTAACTATGTTTACTAAGTCTGCAGAGTCTGGCTTGGATAATATTATGTGTTGTTAAAAAGACAGTAAATTTCTAAAGCCGATGATGGCATGTAATAATGATAATGATGATAATAATAATAATGTATCTTATTTTTAGAATAACATAATTGGGAAACCCATTTTAATTATGGTCAACAACAACACTGTTATATGAACAAGTAATTTGAACTAAGGCACTGCCAAAATGGGGGATTAATTAGATATTGGATAACTTCTAAGCTATGTTGCAGATATAAACTGACTAAAAATGAGTTGAATTTAGATGTTATACAATAAACGGAGATAGTTATTGATCAGCAACTGATCACTTTTCCTCTTTTTAAGAATTTAATACCCGAAATAATAAAAATTCAAAATTTTAGATTTGCTATGTATCAACTATATAATCTAAACTGGGACAGTAGTCAAGGGTGAACATAAAATGTATGCAAGCATTGTAATGTACACAACACATTCAAATGCTCATAATTTGATTTCAAAATTAATACAATCGATGATGTACCTATATTGTAGACCTACTATATTCTTGAGAGCATGCCGTTTCATTTTCTCCAGGGATGATTTCTAAATCTGCTGTATCCTAAACACATTTCGTCCAGTCCATGTCGGATTAGCTTCACGCCTTGGAAAATTGAAGATTTTGCAAAAGCGACACCGCATGACATTCATTGGGGTCCAAATTAATTATACAATACCACAAAACATCACACAATTTTGCTCCGCAGCTTTCATACTGTAATTCCCGAACTCCAGCTCCAAAGGAAAGCCCATCACAAACATGATTTCGCGTCTATTTTTCCAATTTCTATGGAATGAAGAACATTGACCTTGGATGGTGATCAATCCGGTAACAATCCATTGAAATTAATATGCGATAGCTTTTCGTTTTGGATAATTAATGTCTGAAGTTAACTTTAGCACACGATGCTTTTGTATGAACGACCTTGAACTGAATGTTTACAATTAAATACGCTAGAATTACTTCCCTTGCTTGTCGATGTGTATAATACGGTGCAATCGCCGTGTATCCAGTACCGTATTTTGAACTTTTGTTTTTTTAATAAGTTTTTTTATTATTTATTGAATATTTTTAAAGATGATTATAATTCGAAAGAAAATGATACGGGGCAACCGTTTACAGATTACTATTTTTTATTTTCCAAGGACCATTCACCTCGGAAAACTGCCTGACATTTTTGAGCGGAAATAACTTTTTCTGAAAGCATTAGTACCTGCAGAGACTCGACAGAGATACGCACGCGCACATTATTGGTATGGGTATTTACAATAGCCAGCTTCGCTGGCTATTTAATCCCCTATAAGGATTCAATTTACACACGTCCTGGGCACTGTTTTACTAACAATAACATTTCAATCGGCTCAGGTTTAGCTCATGCCAGGTGAACGACACTGGCCCCTCAGGTGTCTATTATTGCAAATAAAAAGGCAACCACTTAATGAGGGGGGTTGCTGGTGTTTGAAAAACTACATTTTCCTCCCGGCCAGCTATTGCTTTCCTTAATTACTTTCAAATTGATACTATCTATTTTTCCAACGAACACATGCATTTAACTTTCGTGCTAAGTTTTCAATGTCACATAAATTATAGCGTCTTCCCTAAATTGTCCCCGATGCAACTTTCTCTCAGACATCGGCTGTACATCTCCGTGACAGTTGGACATATCAAGAGTTCTCCCGATTCATAACGATTCCTACCGATAATGATATTGTTTTGCAACCATTTTTACTTGTTCGTTTTACATGCTTAAAATATTCCGGGAAATTCCAAAATGCCCGCACATAGCAGCTCAGTTTTCACTCTGTACATTGCAGCTCACTTTTTTATTTACCACAACATCAGTGTATCACAACCACGTGACCCTCATGCGACTAAAACCCATAAAATGCAGGAACAAAGTTGTCAACAATTGCTTGGCATGGAAATCGCAACATCCGTAAGTAGTTTATTTAATTTAAAATACACCAGAAAAATGATTTCAGACCTGAAATAACATGTTAACCTATTGACTTAAGGGGTTAATTCCAGAAACATCAATCAAAGTGCTTCTCAAAACTTGCTGAAAAATAACTATTCACTTTTCAGCGTAAAACGATCATATAAAACCCTTTTTGAATGTTCTTAAGAACACATTTGTTGCAGAATGTACCGCATGTTCCTGCAGCCAGTCTATACTTTCGAAGAAACCACTGCGTAAATAGAGCATACTTTTTTTCTTGGAATAAATCTCTGGGAAACTTTCTCAAAATTTTAACACAAACAACTTGCGTATCCGGGTTGTAATATTATTTCTTTGCAATTTGTGAATTTCAGAGGTTGTTTCATTTACGACTTGGAAGATGAAAATATAAGATGCATACGTTTGTTAGTGTATTGCTCGTGTGTTTGATATCTGGAACATTTGGGTAAGTACAATTTATAAATTTTTGTTATCCGTATCATTTTTATCAAGTTATTATATGTATTGTACATTTGGTATGTACTCGTATATTTGTATACGCACTGGAATAATTCCTAATGCATTTGGAAATAAACTATAAAAATAATATATAAATAATATAATATACCGGAAATATGAAAACAGTGAATACTGATGGCTTATGCTAGCATTTAATGAATGCCATACATTTTTATCCCCCGCCGCAGGCGAATTAGGGGATATGGTAATGGTAGGCATCATTCCGTCAGTCAGTCCGTCCGTCCGTCCGTCCGAACTTCTGTGTGCAACTCCTCCTACATTTCTTAAGGGAATTTGACGAAACTTTCACAGAATAACTGCTATGATGTCCCCCAGCGCATATTGTCAGGATGTTTTTAGTCGACTATTTTTGACAGAGTTATTGCCCTTTGTTGTTTTTTACATATAAATTCTTCTGTGTGCAACTCCTCCTACATTTCTTAAGGGAATTTGACGAAACTATTACAGAATAACTGCTACGATGTCCCCCAGCGCAAATTGTCAGGATTTTTTTATTCGACTATTTTTGACAGAGTTATTGCCCTTTGTTGTTTTTACATATAAATTCTTCTGTGTGCAAATCCTCCTACATTTCTTAAGGGAATTCGACGAAACTTTCACAGAAAAACTGCTATGATGTCCCCCAGCGCATATTGTCAGGATTTTTTTTATTCGACCATTCTTGACATAGTTATTGCCCTTTGTTGTTTTTACATATAAATTCTTCTGTGTTCAACTCCTCCTACATTTCTAAAGGGAATTCGACGAAACTTTCACAGAATAACTGCTATGAAGTCCCCCAGCGCATATTGTCAGGATTTTTTTATTCGACCATTCTTGACATAGTTATTGCCCTTTGTTGTTTTTACATATAAATTCTTCTGTGTTCAACTCCTCCTACATTTCTAAAGGGAATTCGACGAAACTTTCACAGAATAACTGCTATGAAGTCCCCCAGCGCATATTGTCAGGATTATTTTATTCGACTATTTTTAACAGAGTTAATGCCCTTTGTTAATTTTTTACATATTTCTCATGGAATTTTGTCAAATAATCTTGCATCATCAACATCAATTCAAGTGTAGTGGTCATCTTTATGAAGCTTTCGTGATATTTTTTGTTGTTTACCTCAATTTTTACTTCGGCGGGGATATGGCTGTCAGTGACTGCTTCTTGTCAAAATATAAACTCACATTTGATAACTGTTCAATGACCGGCCACATTATGCTATCTCAGTGAATGCAAAACAACGTTTCCCTCGGTAGTGTTATTCGTAAGCTCTATTATTTATCACTTTGTTTAGAAGTCTATGTTAATTAGTTGTTTTATGATAAGCAGAATCATCCTTTAATGATAGTTTCATCCTATGTTTCAGTTGATACAATTACTAATTGATTTATATGTCATGTCTTGTGGCCCATCTTGACAAACGAATAACCCCTTACTGAGTGAGAGTGAACAAAAGTACTTATTATTAATAATATGTACCAAGTTGGATACTTATGCACAAGTCAATTTAAATCCCAACCCTGGGGAATGACAGGACTTTTAATTTTGCTTTTTCTAACCCTAGTGGAATTTCTACCATTGTACCACATAGACGACAACAACTTCGTTCATTGCCTATGTCATAAACCAGTGAAATATGGTCCTGGCTGTATGTATCCATTTATTTCGGCACCGGATTAACCCACCGACATTCTCCGGGGCTGTGGCCGTTTTTTATATTTACTGGCGCATTAATAAAACAAATACCCAATACTAGTAAGTGGTTATTTTTCAACACGTCCATATAATGCCGAGCATAGCCTTTATTTGCTTTATTTCTACTGAAACATGGCAGGCATATAATTATATGTACCTCCGCCTGGATATATCAGTCATAGCTGGTAGAATTTTATAAAAACTTATATACCAGCCATGTTGCGACAGAAAGCCGATTGGCATATCAAGGCTATGCTGTCTATGTTAAATATCTAGTTTCAACTTTGCAAAGTTCATGTTATTCCGTATGACAGCAGTTGAACTAGACGTAATTGGAACATACGCCTATCTGTGTTATATAGGACGAAGTGTTATCAAATCTAGCCTGAATTCCGGCTGTCTTTCTACTGACAGGCAATACTACTTCGTCACGGTGCCCAATGTGTTACGTTATGAATATGACGAGACTGTGACGGTCAGTGTGTTTGGCTTGAACAATGCCAATGTTGAAGTAAGTGTGTTTGTCTCTTTTGTTGAATAGTGTAAATATACTAGTCTAGATCTATTCAAATTTGATACGGGCCACGGAATCAATATTCCTGTCGGTCGTACAGGTCAAAAAGGTTTTTTGAAATATAAAATATGTATTGTGCTGCTAAATTGTCGAAATAATCATGATATAGATAACACAGTGACCCATGAAAGTGAAAGTCACAATTTCAGAAGCAATTATAAGAGCCCGCTACATTGATGCATGTACGTGGTTTCTCATTCTAAAGAATAACATTTATTACGTAATAGGATAGAATTGTGTTAGACGTGATTTTTCTAACCATCCAAGCAAAGCTTCATTAAATTATAAATGTTATGTGGCTTTGGCTGTCTGGCTAATACATGTACCATACGACCGAGTGCGGTCCAGATATGCGCATTATGTGAACCTAAGATGGGTTCAAGCCTTATTTTAACTTGGATTCTTGGTTAAGAGCATTTGACTGTCAGGATAAGCCCCGTGGTGCTTATATGGCACCTCAAATCAACACTATGAAGGAGCATGAAGACAAAAAGTTGGGACAGTCGGCTCTAAACGGAAGAAAACTCGTTAAAAAGTGTACTAAAATGATTTTCCTTATGATTGACAATTATGCAAATAATAGTTATGAAGATGCAATAATGTACTTTTGACTTGTTAATTGACACCCGACATTCTTTTGACATTGTGTGCAGCCATGTGGAACCAATTACAGTGACACAACCTGTGTCATGTGTCATCATAGCTCGGGCTCAATATGTTTAGCTTGTTTCATCCAGGTCGGTCTTTGACTGTGTCATTTGCTAGAAATCAATGTTCTATGCCCACAATCGATGTGTGGAGGCAGCTGAACCGCCATGCTAAGACACCGATGCTCTTTTCAGTTGGAAGCAAAGGCATAATCATCCGAACAAATATTCGAGATATTCGCAGCTTAAAATTACCATTAACAAAAACTGTTTCTGTTGTTTTTTCAATGTGTAAACCAACAGCGTACAGTTTAAAGTCAATACTAACCTCATAGGTCGACGCAATCGAGCTGCACGTGCAAAACTTACCAAATAAAAAAAGTTCTTTGGTCGGGGTGTTCCGAATGAAAACAAAATCGTTTTATTTAATTAGGTCAAGTTTATGAACAGAACAAACCCTATAAACTATTAACTTCAGCATAAAATGATTTTTGATTTTTGTGGTGCTTTTTAAAGCGGTTGAGTGTAGGACGAACACAAAAGAAATATTTTTTTAATCCTCGTTTCCAGTTGGATATAAAGCTGCAATGGTATTTCTCCACTAAGGTCTGCCGTTACCTATTCTGTGTGCAACACCCAAAAATAATCCTGTCTCTGATAATTCTACCACCGTGGTCCTACGTCATGTTGTCTTCGGTCGACCATGTTTTCTTCTTCCATGTGTTGTCAATCTAACATAAATAGGCCGATAAGAATCGCATTTTTACACCCACTCGCTCTAAGTCAGCGATATAACATACTGTAGTTAATGTAAGACGAATATTATTAATTTTGACCTCATTTTTATACGCCCGTTGAAAAACGGGACGTATTATGTGAACACCCTTGGCGGGCGGGCGGGCGTGCGGGCGGCGGCGTCCAATATTTGTCTGTACTCTAGCTCAAACAGTTTTCATCCGATCGTCTTCAAACTTGCTGACAATGCTTATGGGTGTAATATCTAGGCCAAGTTCGATTATAGGCCAAATCGGTGCAGGCCTTCTTGGGTTATTGTCCTTCTTTTACCAAAAAAATGTGAAATTGGCCTTGTCTGTACTCTAGCTCAAACAGTTTTCATCCGATCGTCTTCAAACTTGCTGACAATGCTTATGGGTGTAATATCTAGGCCAAGTTCAATTATAGGCCTAATCAGTGCAGGCCTTCTTGGATTATGGTCCTTCTTTTACCAAAAAAATGTGAAATTGGCCTTGTCTGTACTCTAGCTCAAACAGTTTTCATCCGATCGTCTTCAAACTTGCTGACAATGCTTATGGGTGTAATATCTAGGCCAAGTTCGATTATAGGCCAAATCGGTGCAGGCCTTCTTGGGTTATGGTCCTTCTTTTACCAAAAAAATGTGAAATTGGCCTTTCTGTACTCTAGCTCAAACAGTTTTCATCCGATCGTCTTCAAACTTGCTGACAATGCTTATGGGTGTAATATCTAGGCCAAGTTCAATTATAGGCCAAATCGGTGCAGGCCTTCTTGGGTTATGGTCCTTCTTTTACCAAAAAAATGTGAAATTGGCCTTGTCTGTACTCTAGCTCAAACAGTTTTCATCCGATCGTCTTCAAACTTGCTGACAATGCTTATGGGTGTAATATCTAGGCCAAGTTCAATTATAGGCCAGATCGGTGCAGGCCTTCTTGTGTTATGGTCCTTCTTTTACCAAAAAAATGTGAAATTGGCCTTGTCTGTACTCTAGCTCAAACAGTTTTCATCCGATCGTCTTCAAACTTGCTGACAATGCTTATGGGTGTAATATATAGGCCAAGTTCAATTATAGGCAAAATCGGTGCAGGCCTTCTTGGGTTATGGTCCTTCTTTTACCAAAAAAATGTGAAATTGACCTTGTCTGTACTCTAGCTCAAACAGTTTTCATCCGATCGTCTTCAAACTTGCTGACAATGCTTATGGGTGTAATATATAGGCCAAGTTAGATTATAGGCCAAATCGGTGCAGGCCTTCTTAGGTTATGGTCCTTCTTTTACCAAAAAAATGTGAAATTTGCCTTGTCTGTACTCTAGCTCATTCAGTTTTCATCCGATCGTCTTCAAACTTGCTGACAATGCTTATGAGTGTAATATATATGCCAAGTTCGATTATAGGCCAAATCGATGCAGGTCTTCTTGGGTTATGGTCCTTCTTTTACCAAACAAATGTGAAATTTGCCTTGTCTGTACTCTAGCTCATTCAGTTTTCATCCGATCTTCTTCAAACTTGCTGACAATGCTTATGGGTGTAATATCTAGGTCAACTTTGATTATAGGCCAAATAGGTGCAGGCCTTCTTGGGTTATGGTCCTTCTTTTACCAAAATAAATGTGAAATTGGCCTTGTCTGTACTTTAGCTCAAACAGTTTTCATCCGATCGTCTTCAAACTTGCTGACGATGCTCATGGGTGTAATATATAGGCCAAGATAAGTTTCAAGATGATTGTTCAAAAATGTTTTGACATAATATGGGCTTTTATTTCATAATCAATATTTTTGTCACTAGCACAACCAAGATGGGCGTATTTTGTGACATTTTGGCATCTTGTTCATGATTGTGAATATATAAAAGTGAATGAATAAAATGGTTTTACTTTGGCTTGGACAGACCTAATAACAATGGTGTACGCTACTGGTATACAAAGGAAGTGCAGTTTTTCGAGCTGGTTAGAACCACCTCCATCAAACACGCGCGGCTGAATTGTTTCGGTATGAATATACAATGTACTCTTAAACACCTAAATATATTGATTGCGTATTTCCGTGTAATTTTGTTTGGATTAGTGCAATGTATGTTTTCTAATGGATGCGGAGACTGTAAAAAGTCCTCGAACTATTCCAAACTTGTAATCAGGTTTCGTTATGTCGGTCGGTTCAATAATTCAATAACGCTTTGTTTTAGGGTCTTAAAACTTAACATGGCAGTTGGGCAGTATATTAAGTTTGAGGTCAAAGGTCAAGGTCACTGTACCTTGACCATTTCCGACAATAAGGCTGCCATGGGGCATACTGTCTTACAAACATGTTTCTTGTTTTTTAGGTTTGGCTTCAACTGAACGATCAGAAATTTTCTACGAAACATGTCGTTGTGCCAAATCAAAGTAGGTAAAATCGCGACCAGAGTCGTTTGGATAAGCATTTAAATCTGCCTTTGCGTTAGCATTCGAAAATCATATTTGCTAGAAGTTTTGTTCTTAATTGTTGATTTTAAAAATCCGTATCTTCACAGAAAATGTACATATCGCAAAACGGAAACAAATACGTTTATATCGCTGGCTAAGAACGAGAAGGTCGTAAGTACCAAATCCATATTTTGAGAGAACAAAAACTGTGTGAAATTACTCTTGACTTATGGTAACGCAAGCTGTTTCAACTTCATTTTGGTCAACATGACATGTTTCAACTTTCATAAAAATAGGCATATTAAGAAGCGCATTGTGATGTCGATTTTAAATATGTACTTACGACCTTCTTCTAAGCCATGTTTTCTAGCCATGTTAGTGGTCACACTCTGTATACTATTTATGTTGAGTGACGGCTTCGTATATCAGTTTCAATTGAGTTATCATTTAAATTACTTCACTCTTTTTGTTTTAATGACAATAATTGTGCTTGATTTAGAAACCATACATTGTGTTATTCCTTTTGAGAAGAAGTATACATCATAACATGTATTGCCTTGCTGGAAATGTCTTCGCATGTAAATGTTTTAATGTATATCTTTTCTTGATCCCAGAAAGTACCCAGACAACACATGTCCGTGTAACTGAGAATGATATCACTGATTATATAAACAAAAATGCGGAAAAGCCAAGCTTTATCAAGATTTGTTCAAGATATAGCTCTAGCTCGGAATGCCAGGACATTCTAATACGTTACGAAACTGGATACATTATCGTTCAAACTGGCAAACCAATATACACACCGAAAGAAAAAGGTGAGTTAAACTACATTACTGATGATTGCTACATTCAAAGTAAGATACGAACTTATTCATAACGAATAGTGTATCAGTTAATAATAACACAAATAATTGTTCAGCATCGTGTATGTTTTTCCTTCAAAAATTTCAAAGCAAACTGTAAGTGTTATATACTTGTAAGTGACAACCATAATTATTGTAATAAACAATGTACAAAGAATTACATTATATCCGATCTCGTAAAACGCAATTTCGTTGTATAGTCCAGTCATTTTAACTTTTAACCTCAAACTTATTGCAAAACAAACAGTTTTATGTTTATATGGTGCGTAAAGCTATCCTTAGCATGTACAAAATGTCCTAATTGAATATTCGTGGGACTTTTTGAGATATTTACAAATATATTGAATTGTCACATGTTTTCGCGATATTTGTCACTTTTGATGTAAATAAATCTTGACTTGTACCAGTAACTTATTTTTACATCGTGCTTAGAGGTGGCAATTTTGGTTTGATTTTTATGAAACTTGGCAGCAATGCTCATCGAAAGCTAATCCAGGTAAAATAAAAGTTTGAGTTAACCGGAGCCAAAATCTAGGTCACTAGGTCAAAATAAAGAAAAAACAAGATATAGTCACCAGGGGTCGCAATTTCGACCTTACACTTGTGAAGTTTACTTACAATTATCACCTTACAAAACTCAAGGTTATGTATGAAATTGGATTAACCTGAGTCAAAAACTAGGTCACTAGGCCAAATTATGGAACAAATTTTTAGAAGGCGTCCTTTTTACATAATCTTTATGAAACCATGTCGCATGGATAATGAAGACAAAATGTAGGTCAAATTCAATATTTACTTATCATTAGTTAAAACCAGGTCACTAGGTCAAAAAATAGACAAACCTTCATGCGCCAAAAAGTCGCATCAATTATTTTCACCTATTGACCTAATTTTGACCCACATTATTCAATAACATACTTGTCTTAGATGTTTTGAGCTGAGCATTGTGACCAAGTTGCATAAATATTAGACCAAAATTGTGAATTTTGTACCTACACAACGTTTTCCTTTGATTTTAACTAGCGACCTACTTTTTTACCCTGGATGACCCAATTTATATTTTTGACCTAGATTTTGTTGATATTATTATTGTGACCAATTTTCATAAATATAAGGTCAACATTATGACCTCTAGCGACTACACAAGGTTTTGCTACAATTTGACCTAGTGACCTAGTTTTTTATCCTTGATCATCCATTTTCTACCTTGGCCTTAATTTTGTTCAAATGATCACTCTGACCAAGTTTCATAATCATAAAGTCAAAATTGTGAATACAAATGCAATTGTGGACGAACAGACAAAGAGAACAATCACTATTTCTCCCGAATCGATAAATTCGTGTACATTTTGTATATTGACATTATTGTATACTGTCTAAACACAAATATCCTTTTTTACATTAGACATACATGTATACAACAAATGATATGTGTAAATTTTAAACAAATTGGATTAAAATTTAAGAAATGAGTAAAACTTTTATTTCCCCTTCCAAGTGCTATTTTGAGTCATTTTGTCGACATTTGAATGGGTAGTATACCAACACGAAGACTGGCATATATATGAAAAGTAAATTGCCTGATGATAAAATCAATATTTGTATTCTATAGAAGAAGGTTGTATCTTTCAGAAAATATAAGCTTTAAGGTGCAATTAGTAAGTATTTATCGACTTACATGGGAATTATTAGAACTTACAATTCCCCATGTAGTATGAAATAAGGAAAATGCTGAAATTGCTACCAAAGTGACCTTAAACATATCGATGTTTTTGTATTTTTCCCACTGAACTCGCATATTTGACGTTTTGTCTGTAGTTGATAATAGTCTGTAGATGATGAAAATGCAAAGAAACTCTGTTTTGCAATTTGTTTGAGGTTGACCATATTTTTTAGCTTCAATGACTGGACTAGTACTGATATAGCGAAAATCGGATACAGCGAAAGGGATTTCTTCGTTCCTGGAATTTCGTTATAAACGAGTTCCACTGTAAGTTGTGGTACATTCCTGTTGCTCTTATAGTATTCCAACAAAACGTCAGTTCCCCATTTGCATTATCCTGACAGTGGATCTACAGCTTGGAGAGTTAGACCTGATCCTGACCTTTGTGCATGAATGATAACAAGGTTCTTGTGTTGAAAATATATTAATCTTCGAAAGCACATCGTGCAAAATTGCTATTTTAGATTGATGTTTGTATTACACCCTTAGTCTAACTGGGTTTGTTCGTGATATTCCCCGGTTATGTAAACATACAACCGGTGCAATAAATATAAACACCATTCGTTATATTTACAGTGAAGATCAGGATTGTGTCAAATTATTTGGACTATACTACATAGTAATGCAACTGTACTAAGTATTAATATTTCCCAGCTATGTTTATAATACTCTTCATGTGGGTTTGTGCCAATAAGTGGTTTATGCGCGCCTAAATACCGGTAGCATTTCATTCTGATAAACGATGTGGTTGCTATGGAGACGAGACTCAGCTACATGAAACAGTGAACATACTTCAAAGTCTTGTTCGTTGCATAACTCAAACAGTTCCCAAGCTTTGTAAAAAAAATTTGCGCATTTACAAATAGTTATATTTGTCATGTAAACATATATTTGTCCTACAGTACAAATCAGGGCTTTGGTATTCGATGAAACATTGGAAGGAGTGAAAAACGAGACAGTACATATTGATATCATTGTAAGTACGATTTATTTTACGTATCAATTAATAAGTTGATAAAATTAATGACTTATGAAATATGAGTGATTAATTGAATTATAGATAGCACTGGTTGTACAAAATCTTCATTAAAACGGTTTGAGAACAATGATGTGCCTCAACGATCCGAGAATAGGCATTTTAGCTCACCGTTCACATAGTGACAAGGTGAGCTTTTGTGATAAAATAGTCAAATCTTAGAATTAACTTGTATGCACTATATGTAGGCAACAGATTTGATCCAATATTCAGGACACTTGTCTCTTAGAAGTTGTAAGACATAAGGGACATTCAAAGACAGATTAGCGACCAAGGGCCATTTAGGCCCTCTTGATTAAGGAAACCATATGGAAATTGCAGGGTAGGATCAACGGCTTCCAATCTGTGTTTGCTGCATTCAAGAAAAGTTGCATGTTAGCTTGGTGAACACGACCAATCCAAACAAGCACCACCGGTATATACCTTGGTTTAACTTGATATTGTGCCAACTAACCATGAGTGCTACTAATCCGACATTCAACAAGATGGTCCCTGTATCGCTATAGATCTGTACCGTTGAATATCATTCCAAATTGGTTCCAGTACACTTTGTGTGGTCCATTCTAAAGATTGTAGAATTGTTGAAATTATGCAGAATTCCGGTTACCAAGGCAACCGTAATAAATTTCGTGCATTAATATGGTTTTCCAAGATCAACGAGCATAGGTGAGCGACACGTACAGGTCAAAGATGGCCCTCTTGTTAATCTATTGTTTTCTCACGTTTTAATAAGAGATAGAAATACTTTCAATATGATGATTTTGAAGCGAGTAAGTTAATTAAGAAAGAAATGCGGAAACGTATTCACACCGTTCAACCCGATACATAGAAAACAGTTGGCACATAGAAGACAGTTGTCAGTGTTTATGTACGCAAAACTCGCGGAAGTAAGTATTGCTTGTTTTTATATTCCTTTTGCAGGGTCTGAACAAAACAAAGTGTGTACATTTATTCGCAGTTAAAAGAGGTATCAGTACACAAAATTCTGAGCAAAACCGTGAATTATTTAGGGAGAAATCATGAAAAATGTATGCAATTTTTAACAAAAAACGCGTTATTTGAAACTTTGATCCCCAAAAAGGTATTTTTTGACAAATCCTTACCCTTTGACTTATACCATGACGAAATTACATCCATCCCCCGTCTATAATGCAGATTTACACACTTTTATTCGTCCTTTTCGCCGAGATATACGAGTTTAAACATGACATGGTGTCATATTTTTGAGAACAATGGAGACAGTTGATGATTAAAAAAGATCACATAGAAATCAGTCGCAAGGGTTTAGATGATAACAATGAAGACAGCCTGAACGCAACGTTTTTGGAGCGCAATAACATTGAAATAATTACGGTATACTTAAGTGCCAATGTATATAACTGGATTTTTATAATGCGCTTCCAAAGTACCAATGATTTTTTTATAAAAGCCATTCACACTCATCACAGACCTGACTCAACGTATGAATCGGGACGCAATATATATGCTTGTTTTGAATATTTTTAAAGTAAACTTGGTAAGGTCGGAGAGCTTCCTGACCAACGCACTTCCGTCACGTTTTTTCCACGTTCACAAATATCCTCTCCGATTGACAACGATTTGTCATGATTTGGACATTTTTAGATCTATGAAGAAGCGTATGTAAATTTGACCATTAAATACATGTATATCAAAAACGTCTATCGGACATGAAGGTCGAACCCCTTGAGGAACATTTTTCATACATGGCACCATGAACAAGATTGCGTGTTTTCCTATGTCGCTGTTGGAAAGAAGCCTGTGTTTTCGCCTGTGTATTTTACGTTATGATAGCATGTACAGCATACGTATTACCCTAGAGAACACAACAAAGAAGTTAATTAATGGTTGTGTTATTTTTTTAACTCCAGTACTACATATTTACATATACCAACTCTCCAAAAACAATATACTATCAATACATTTATGAAACCGGTATGTACATTATAACATGTTATTTCGTTTATTCTATATTTTACTTTTATATATCTTAAATAATTTTTGAATTAGAAGTAGAAAAGCGTGTGGGTATTATTGTTACTGTCACCAATCTGACTTGGAACCTATGGCACTACCTTATAATTTGACATACGCATCTAAATAAAACCCGGCTAAATATACATGTGTTGGTACATGCATTGTACTGACGTGTTCGTCACGTAAAATACGAAAGCAAGTTATCCATAAATACAATAATAAAATGCTACAAGTTGTGCAGTAGAGACAATTCTGACCTCATGTTATTACAGTTTTTGGTAAACAATTTACAAAAAACAAAATCAATGCATATAGTGATTATAGGGATAAGATTACGTGTGCAATGAAATATTGTCACGTAAAATACTATTGTAGGGGTGAAATAGCATGAAAGACTAATTTGGAACAAAACTAATGCTAACTAAAGGTTGTTTAAGCATCTAAGAACGATTTATCTGTTAAAATTACAGCTTAAAATGCTAAGCATGGCTTATAGCTTCACCATTGAACATCTATATACCGTCATGTAAAATACCAGTCTTGAAACATATTTTTCAACAGCAATTAACAAACGTCAAGCCTTTATTCTGGAAGCAAAACTTGTGTACACATAACTCAATTTTATCACACATTATTTCTGAAATATATTCAGTAACTAATTATGGTTATTTTTCTTTTTAGGTGCTTCCATGAAAGTCATGTGCAATCGTCTGGGAAGTTGAAAAAATCAATTGTTTCCAACGAGACACAAGCTCTTCCAAATTCTACAGTGAATATTTCGTTTTTATTAATATTAAATAAAGCATTGCCAGCATGCCAATAATCAATTGCCATATTGGCTCAAATAACTCTGGATTTTTATTTGTATTTTACGTGACGAAAGTTATACGGTTATCAAACACATGATTGCTGTCATAATTTACGCTTTTTTGCCAAGTTGTGAAAGCTAATAACTTAATTTATATTTTATAAATGTAACAGATAGCATTGCTTCTCATCAAAATCAATAATTGCAGTAATTTAGTACACTTAATGTAACTGCACAGACACAAAAAAATTAAACACATTTTTACTCTTCTAATATCAAAAGTCAAATAGTTAGCTTGATTTACATGTAGATTGCACAAATACTAGTTGTTTAAAGGTAATACACACTAAAACCATGTTATGAGGCATCAAATGTAAAAATCAAACGTAGGTTCATAAGGAAATCAAAATATTGAAATTAAATTTTACGTGACACTAAATTGTATTTTACGTGACGAACAAGATCATCCTGACCAAGCAATAGAATACACTATCGGAATAATTCTAGAATATAAACTGAGGTACACCAATGTCTTTCAAGAGTAAATATTTATTATGCCCCATATGTCAATGGTTGACCATTTCTGTTGATGAGCAAATAATAGACCATTCGTGGTATATATACCGTAAAAATTCAATGTCATTCTAATTATGTGGTATTGCCATGCATATATTGACTGTAAACATCAAATGTGTCACAATGGCACAGAATAAGATAAATTCCTTATCATTTTTATCGTTGTAATCACTTTTTTTTTAAATCCGTCACGTAAGTATATACAGTCACGTAAAACTTTTTTCGCACTAAAATGCATTTTTTCTTCATTCATTGTTAATGTGCCAGACATATTACAAGGAATAAATGACCATTCCTTAATACATAAGCGAGTTGTGGCTGTCACGTAAGAGTACAACATAAATGTCCCGGTAAGGTACAGGCTTGAAATAGACTGACGTATAGTTTTTGTTCGTGTATTTTGGTTAAAAATATGTGTATTTATCGATAGTGCTTATATTAATAAACAAACTGGTTCAAACAATTTATAAATTACCACAAGCGTAAGCGTTGCTATCGCATCCACAAAACAGTGTCACGTAAAATACTTTATTAATTTATGGGTTCATTTTCCAAATTATTTTACATATAAACAACACATTTAAGATGTTTTGACTAGTTACTAATTATGAGAAGCATTTAAATGATATATTTTGTGTGGGTGACAGCCGATTTTGAGTAGGGTGTCATAATTTGTATATTTTTTCAAGTTCATTATTTCTAATATCATTTGTATTTATTTTTGAGGAACTATATAGTATTAGTGATAGAAATTGATTTAAGACTTCTCATACTCGATCATTCGTTTTTATA
Organism: Spisula subtruncata; assembly: GCA_963678985.1. Taxonomy (NCBI): domain Eukaryota; kingdom Metazoa; phylum Mollusca; class Bivalvia; order Venerida; family Mactridae; genus Spisula; species Spisula subtruncata. The sequence goes on from OY787671.1 coordinate 6,381,514, forward strand.
ATCATAATTATAGTTAGCAGTTGGCTCAAATTTTGAGAATGCGCGAAGAGTGTGAATGGCATTTATAAAAAAGAGCATTGGTAGTTTGGTAGCGCATTATAAAAATCCAGTTATACACATTGGCACTTAAGTATACCTTAATTATTTCAATGTTATTGCGCTCCAAAAACGTTGCGTTCAGACTGTCTTCATTGTTATCATCTAAACCCTTGCGACTGATTTCTATGTGATCTTTTTTAATCATCAACTGTCTCCATTGTTCTCAAAAATATGGCACCATGTCATGTTTAAACTCTTATATCTCGGCGAAAAGGACGAATAAAAGTGTGTAATTCTGCATATAGACGGGGGATGGATGTAATTTCGTCATGGTATAAGTCAAAGGGTAAGGATTTGTCAAAAAATACCTTTTTGGGGATCAAAGTTTCAAATAACGCGTTTTTTGTTAAAAATCGCATACATTTTTCATGATTTCTCCCTAAATAATTCACGGTTTTGCTCAGAATTTTGTATACTGACACCTCTTTTAACTGCGAATAAATGAACACACTTTGTTTTGTTCAGACCCTGCAAAAGGAATATAAAAACAAGCAATACTTACTTCCGCGAGTTTTGCGTACATAAACACTGACAACTGTCTTCTATGTGCCAACTGTTTTCTATGTATCGGGTTGAACGGTGTGGTATTAGTAGATGGGCTTAGTAAGAAAGCTAATAAGTGTAACTGGAAATCTCAAACAATTCCCTTGATATTTGGTTTTTATCGTTTCTTGAATGAGCTTATCATATGTTTCTTTGGTTATACTTGGTTCTGTGTGTTTCCCTTTTTGTAGAGTCCGTCTAATTTGACATTGGGTCGAAAACAAATCACGACTAGCAGTAGTGGATTTTATTATGCGAATCAGCCGTTTACGTTACCACCTCATGCAGAAATTGGTCTTTGGACTGCAAGAGCATCGTTAAAAGGACAGGTATTTTGTCGTGTGACTTAGAAAGTCATGAAATAGTCATGATTTAGAATTAACCCAAACATTAGATTAGATTAGATTAGAGAATCTGTCACTAGCTGTCAATTGATATAAATTAAAAAACGTGTTATTGAACAAGCTCTCTTAATAATATTTCCTGAACGAGTTAAATATAAATAATATTTATTGAAAACGAGTGATAGATTCCTTATGACACGTATAACGCAATATGCACAAAGTTCTATTGGAAAACAAACCAATGTAGAATAACGTCATACGTCACACGTATAGTATAAGAATATACGTATTCGCTATATGTACTAACCTGGATACAAGGAAAGTTGCCAATGTAGAGTTAGTTACTCGTGAAGACACTTATTAACTTACACGGGGTCCTGGATCACGACTGTGACGGTCTTGGTTGAATGAATGTATATGTTTTGTTTTTTATTTGATAGTTCTTTGTTATATTTTCTAGTATGATACGAATGGTCGGGCGTTGTTTAGAGTGGAAGAATATGGTAAGTTAAGCCACTCGGAGATATATGTATGTTAGATTATCAATCAATATAGATGACGGTATTAATGTGCACCATCACATGAAATAAACAAGCGATTACTATAAATTACTCAATAATAGATAAGTACTAGAAGTTGTGTGTGTTGTGCTCTAACGATAATCCATCAATGAAGACACATTCACAACGAGTAAAGACGCCTCAAGAAACGTACTCTTACTCCAGGGCCATGTGAATTTCCGCACTTCTGTATTTTTAAAACATACGAGAACTAGTACATGTTGTAACAACATACATGGATTGCTCTACAAAGGGAATGAAACCACCAGGGTCGCGTTATTTAGCGGAGGCCGGAGTAATGGATCACACAGAGACTGTTTCAGCGGGAGTATACCGTCATGGAGAGTGGTCGGTCTTTAAACTAGGGTGGGTCATCGGGAAAATAGGCCAAGAAGGTTGTTCTAAAGGTGGAACTAGCATCGCTAGAGCAGGCCACGATCTCACGAAGTATCGCAAGAAGAAATATCACCAAAGTCATAGTCTAATTATGAGATAAATCTGAAGTTGGAACTCTTTAAAGTTTACAGTAATGAACTAAGAATACTGTTTGCTGTTTTTGATGCTAATTTTGAGTCCATCCGCCCTTGGCAAATATACAACCGACACATTGATGGCAATATTTGAGATGAGATATAGCTCAGATTGAGCTGACTCGTGAGATCCAGATAGTTATCATTAGCGAAATGTGTATCCTACAAAGGATAGTCTTTTCGCGAAAGCAACATGAGTAAACGCAAGGTCTGTGCAATCTTTGATTACAAGGTCGGTGCAATCTTTGATAACAAGGTCGTAGCTATCTTTGATTACAAGGTCGGTGCTATCTTTGGTTACAAGATCAGTGCTATCTTTGATTACAAGGTCGGTGCTATCTTTGATTACATTGATCATAAATATATTTTGTTTCAGTTCTGCCAACATTTGGTGTGGAGATCGAAGTTAATTTGCCGTATATACAGCAAAATAGTCGAATGGTTTCAATTACAGTGAAAGCAAAGTAACTTTACGCATATTTACTTAATATATTTTGTTTGTTTTACACAGAGTGACAATGTGAGCATTTGTGACCAATCTTCGTCCGTCGTCCGTCTGCAAAATGCTTGTCTGCACCCTTGAGGCAACAGTTTTCATACAACTTGGTCAGAGTGTTTGTCTCCTTGAAATCGAGGCCAATACCAAATTATGTTAATATGCGGCGTTAAAATCTAGGCCACTAGGTCAAATCTTGGACAAGTTACATATTGGACTTGCATGTGTGTCTCGTCTAGACGCTTCCAATTTTTCCCATTTGAAAACAGCTCGCATTATTTTATTAATCAACCGTATATTAAATTTGTAGATATGTATACGGAAAACCTGTCAATGGCAAAGCAAGACTTGATCTGAACCTTCGAGAGACTGGAAAGGAAACTATCCATGTATTGTCGACAAAGCGCAAAAGGGTATGATTTTAAAACCTAAATTTTGAAAACAAAATTTCAACGAGTACCAGAATAACAGATATAGCTATTGAAAATACCCAGACTGGTAATAGGCGAGCGTGCATATCTTCGTTGAGTTTCTGCCGGTACTAATGCTTTCAAAAAAAGTTATTTCCGGTCAAAAATTTCAGGCAGTTTTCCGAGGTGAATAGTCCTTGGAATAAAAAAAATAGTAAGCTGTAAACGGTTGAGCCTATCGTTCTCTTTCGATTAAATATCATTTTTTAAAAATGTTTAATAAATAAAAAAACTATCTTTAAAAAAACAAAGGGAAGTAAGAAATACGCTGTACTCTACTGTACTCCACTTTACGTGTCACTAGCCAATTGATTACAAGCGTTTGCGAGATTTTCATGCGCCCATTACACATGGAAGATGTTTTTAGAATCATCAAAAATAAAGGTGAAATTTTCATTTAAATAGCCGATTTATCATGACAGTACTCGATCTCCGAGGAAATTGGTCTTTAATAGACATATTTACGTAGTTTTACAATGATATCAACACTCAGGTCATACCAGATGCTTCAACGTAAGTAGGCTACAATTCGTTCCATGTCAACAATGCAAATCAACAATTATATGTCTCAATGTATAGCTTGTCAAAGCAATGTTTATAACATTATTTTGTTACTGTCAGTGTGTATAAGGCTTATGTACCAGTTAGTTTCATCAACAGCACCTCAGCCCAGGGTGAAGGGGCGCTCCGGGATTTTGAGTTGTCAAAATCAACAGCCCTTCTACGGCCTGCGGGGGAAGCTGATGGTAAAATCTCCCACATTTCTACTGACATCTACCGGTAAATATTGTCTCTAGGCTATTGGTTTTCGCAAAAAAAATCCTAAATTTCCCCTGCCTTGCGGGGGAAGCTGGGCCGTCTCCATGCCTATCCGCCATGGATCCCTGAGGTCGGGGGAACTGTGGATCCAACTGACTGGTGCATTTATTATTTGTGGTGGACAAACTTGTGTACTAGTAGGGTCCATACGTTCTCGCTTATGTAATATCTTCTATTTTCCTAGTGGATATCATAAGGACGAAAGACAAACATGGGAGGCTGTAAATTATCTATATTCGGAATATAAATAAACCATCTAATAGTACAAGGTACGTCTTTGATTTTATTGAATTGGAATCAAATTATGACAATTTGATTGATTGACTTGTGTGCTGTATAAACATTACAATTCACAATGATTGCATGCAACCTAGCGGTTATCTTATATTTATTAAATGCCCATTATAGGCAATGCCTTAGTTCATATTACTAATCCGGATACAAGCAAATTCATGTGATATTATGTTATCTCGTACTATATATGGTCTGGAATATTCACCAGTATATATTATGCCGTATGAACTTATCATGTATTTCATGTGATTGAAAATGAATATTTTGTAATTTGTTCAGGTGCGTGGGCGGCAGTAATTTTGTCTGTACTTTAATTCCTATAGTTTTTAGCTCACCAGTCACATAATGATAAGGTGAGCTTTTGTAATTACTGCCTGTCCGTCGTCCGGCAACAATTTCTTCGAATGACTTCTTCTCCTTAAGCACTTGGCCTATTTTGATAAAACTTTGTAGGAATGTTCTTTACCTCTATCACAGATTTTTAAATAGGTGGGTTTAAAATGCAACTTAAAAAATCTTCTTGTCTAAAACCACATGGTGCAGGGCTTTCATATCTGGTTTGTTACATCCTCTGCCCAGATTGATCAAATAATGCTGCTGGGCATCCGTCTCGGGGTCACGAATTGTACATGGGGAAAACATATTAATATTCTTGTCTAAAACGTCAATGCATAGAGCTTTGGTATTTGGTTTGTATCGAAGTGGTCGTCTACTAAGTTTGTTCAAATTATGCCCATCGGGTAAATTTGGCCTCACTCTGGGGGTCACCAGTTTTACAATATTTGATCATCTGTTTTAAAACTCGGCCACTTTGCCAAATTATAAAACACCTTGTGTATGTTATAATTAAAGTTCACACATTTAGCCTAATCTTCAAGAAACTTGATCGCATTGATCATTACTACAATAACTAGGTTTTTTGTAAAGTTAGAAATTCAGTCAAATGGAGTGGAAAAGTAGGTCATTAGACCTGGAAATACATTTTCGTACGAATAGTCCACGCGTTAGGAGGAAATGCGTATGCGTCTATCACAACGGTAGTAAATATTAAGTCGTTCCTTAATCATAATGTTGTTTTATTAATTTATTTTGTTAGTTGGTCCAAACCATCAACACATACAGCACAACTAGATTTGACATCCCTGTAGCAGATATCCTGGCTAACAATGCTACTGGACATCCGTTTCCTGATGGTAAAAGATTGGAAGTTATTGCTACTGTGTATGAAGAGGAAACAGGAAACGAAGAGGGTGCTATACATGACGGCACGAAGTTCACTGAGAACCCATATAAATTTATGTTTAGTCATTCAAGGCTTCATTTCAGACCTGGTTATGAATACTTTCTAAAGGTAAGAAAACAACTCCTTAAAGTAAAACGATTATTTGCGATATTTAAACAGAAGTTAAAGCCAGAAGTTTCATTTGTCATGTCAGCGTGATATTTTTGTTTATTATAGTATTACCTTTAATTCTGCTTTAATTGGCAATTAATTATAACATTCTACAAAATTCTATCTCGAGGTAATATATTGTGTAGCATTCAGATTAGTTTAGTTCATGTGCTCGAGATATACAGTTTATAAGTTTAGTATGAAATTAATTGCTGACTGTGAAATTTCATGATGTGGTCAACATAACGAATTAATTCGCGAGTGAGGGTAAATTTGATATTTCACCAGAAAACATCAAGAAAGTAATATCCTGTTATTACCAGGGATGTCGATATATATGTATATAGATCTTAAACCGTTTAATTGGAAACAGCACGTTAAAATTCGAATATTATCATGCCGACTAACACGTCGCCGTTGACACAAGATTACTTTTTCTGTATTGTCATGGACTACCTGTTTGTTGGTTATGCTGCATTAACTTTTAATGCTGCAGCCACGATGCCCACGGTTGCCACGATTGAGTATCGTGACGAGCGTGGGGAATAGTAGGAGGTCGTTGAATCTAATCGTGATGACCGTGGAGGAGCATGGATGAATTGTGAGCACCGTGGACATCGTAGCGAATATGTGGCCACGAATGTCCCGATTCAACTTTGATCTTGACAGAGCGTGGTGGATCGTGCTAGTCGTAGTGGAGCGCGTTGCATCTTCTCAGACCGCAAAGGTGCGTACACACAGTAAAAAAGGTATGAGAAAACACGGTGACTAGGCGATTACCACAACTTTTCCGTTCACCGTCGAATTTTCATACTTCTGACAGATGCACCGCATCCTTCTGCCAAAAAAATGGATGCACATTTAGATATACCAGCCCTAACTTCTGCCCTAACCAAGTTAGGGCTGGTTAGGGCAGCCTAACTTGAAGTTAGGGCTGGTCTAACATGAGATGGTATTTAAGACCCTCTCCGTATGCGTGGAGTTATACCTGATTTAAATTAGACCAGCCCTAACCAGCCCTAACCAATCGGATATATAAGGGCTGTCCTTACCTGGTTAGGGTTGAAGTTATGGCTGCCCTAACTAAGTTAGGGTTGAAGTTATGCTGCCCTAACTTAAATCGACCCTGAATGTACGTCATACGTCTACAGTCAACGTAAATCAGCGTCGACCAGTTCATCTTCTGTAATAGAGACACCCTACGCCCAGTACATCAAAGCAATAAAGATATATCCATGGATTTTTTTTCTCTTATTACGCACCAGTCAGTTGCATGCACTCCCAACCCCGGGGGTCTATTGGGTGGTCGGGAAACCGTCATATTTTGCCTCCCAGCTTCCCAGTGAAATGTTGAGACCCCAAACCACCCAAACCAATACCCCGGGGACAATATTTAGATTTCAAGGGCCGGGGAAATATCTGTGCTTTTACCATAAGTTGTCGCCACATGCAGAGATTGTGACAACCAAATAGTAAGAATCCCGACCGATCCTCGGGGGTAGGGGGGATGGATGCAACTATGGAAACGTATCACTGTAGTAACGTGAATGGTCATCAATAAAGTCCAGAGAAAATTGCTAGATCTGACTAGTTTAAGGTACTAGTCTTCACAAGAGATATGCGTTGACAACAACACGCTTAGTTCATTCAATAACACAAACATAAATAAACTGATACACGAGACTTAATATGCCCTCCATGTAGGCCTACCGGAAAACAAGACAAAATATCCCATTGCGATTACGTAATCAGGAACCCTTTTGATGCCATTATTTTCAAGATAAAATCTTGGACATGTACTTAGATAAATTGGGGAAAGCCGGGGATACGGTGGTGACTTTACCTTTCACCTTCCCAAATGAACTTGAAATGTTGGGATTTTCTTCTCCGAACCAATTATCCAGGGCACTGTTTTACTAACAATGGGTAGATGTCGCGTAAATATACGCATATATATCTACCTTACGCAAATTCTTAAGTGTGTTTTACTAAACGATCGCAAGTACTTATTAAAATATTGAAGATTGAACGTACCCTTCTCGGAGAAAAAACGCACTTATACCAAAAACACACTTTAAACCAACTTAAAGTGGGTTTTTTCTGCGTTTTTTGACAAAAGTATGCTAAAAGTGTGTTTTTTCTGTGTTTTTTTACTAAAGTATGCTAAAAGTGTGTTTTTTCTGTGTTTTTTTAACAACAAGTGTGTTTTTTCTGTATCTTTTATCATATAAGTTCGTTTTAAGTGCGTCTTTTCTTCTAAGAAGTGAGTTTAAATAAATGAAGTTGGTCTTTTACGAAAATAAGTTGGTTTAAAGTGCGTCTTTTCCTCTAAGAAGTAAGTTTATATAAATGAAGTGGGTCTTTTATGAAAATAAGTTGGTTTTAAGTGCGTCTTTTGTATAATGATATTTTTCACGAGAGTAGCTTCGCGTTAAAAAGACTCACTTAAAACACACTTTTTAAAGAAGTTGGTATTTTATTTTGAAACGTTTTTCATGGAAAACAACATCTCAGATCGACACCTTATATTAGTTTTCAATGAAACCAGGGGTTTTATTGTACCATAAATATACATAGAACAGCCCCCGGTGTAATATATAACATATCTGGTCCACCTTCATTCGATAGTTCAATCTAACAGCGTCGTCAGATTTTTTCACACTGAACTGGATTAGAAAATGACTATATATATGATATAGTTGATAGTATGCATGTTAAATAAAAAAACCTATAAACTTTATTGTAACATAATCACACAATAAGCGTTAGCAATGCAGCATAAGTCAATGTCATGATGGGTATTATGTCCACCCTGAAATTTATTGGGTGGGGATTTTGTCCACCCTGTAAAAAACATGGACGGGATTATGTCCTGTCCACCCTGTCAAAAATGAGGGAACGGTATTCTGTCCACCTGGGATTTTGTCCGGATTCCCATAAAAATACATACTAGTATTTTATAAGTTGTGACTGTTTTGTTGTTAAATAAATTGTAAGACATTTTTTCATAAATGTCAGGTTATTTCAAGGATCTGTAAAATAAATGACAAGTGATGATAAACATAAAGGATCAACATATCGGCGCTTAATATACTATATACATTCACCATATCGGCAAAGGATAACGCCAGTTTTCCGGAATTTCATAAACTTGGTGGTATAGTATAAGTTTACCCACGAACCATGTCCGTGGTTTACCATATAATATCTAGGAATGAGACAATATTATTGAGTGCTCCTGTCGATTGTATTTGACATCATTATTATACAACAAACTACACTGTTTTTTAAACTGAATACATATTTGGTAATGATGAATGCAACAAATCTAACTGAATATAGAATTTCCTAGGGATTTAAATGCATATCAAGGCTCGTATAATGTTTCGTCTGCTTATGGTGAGTCCGGTTGTCTTGACAAAATTTAGCAGTGGGTTTTTTGTCCCTATCTCGACTGTTCTTGGTTCGATAATATATATGACACGGAATTTTCATCAGTGATTTACACATTCCAATCTGTATGTCACGTGGGACTATAGATAACACTAAGATAATAGTTCACAGTAAGTGGTCCAGTTTTAATTAACGGTGCTTATAGATAAGGAGGGTCGATTACAAGTTTTGACCACGTGACATGTATAATATACATGCTACTGTATGATTAGAGACACGTGACCAATTATGTCATATGTATTTTATATGACACGTGGCAATACAGAGAAATTCAGGGTAGTTTCACAGCGGGCAGTCTTGTAAAGATGGACGGTTGATTTATATTTATAAACTATATGAAATTTTAAAAAATCTCGATAAAATATTGTACAGTTTCACCGTACGAAAAAAATCTGTCTAATCTTTGTTATGCACTAGTCTTACAAAGGTTACATATGTTTTTTTCTCAATGATATGGATTCATTATGAGCATGCACAATAATGACTGTCGCGTTAGATTTTAAATTTGATGAGAAGTGTTTTTAATAAAATACGAATTTGATTTACTGGTAGTGTCATTCCATTTCTTGATAGCTACAGTAATTATTCATATACTTATCTTATCTAATCTTATCTTATACTTGACATTTTGGATCTCAAATTGGTAGTAATTTACTGATTACATAGATCTGTGCGTTCCGTCTTGATTTATATTATTTATGCCACAGATATATATTAGCACAGATATATATTAGATCGTAAAGATGTAGACCCACTACACGCATATCTGTTTTTATGCATGTCTACTGTATATTATATGGTTATAATTTATAAAAATAAACTTTGAATAATAAAAATCGTAAGAGAATAACAATGCCTGTAACTATCGTGGAGATTCACTTGAAACATTATGCTATTAACCACTGAATAATAAACAAACGATCGAACTACTATACTGCAGTAATTATATGTTTTGAATTCATCCAAGATGTGTCCGGTTTTTGCGGGGTTTTATACCGTTCGTCGAGACGTACACGATTACTTCCCCTTGTAGGTGGCGCTTGCTAGCGTGGAAAATTCGAAAAAATACAAAACCAGAAAAATGTTACATTAAAGGTAATAATCGATTTATGATGCAATTTTTACTAAGCTATGTATTATTTTATAACAAACAAACAGCAGCACTAGTGTTCTACACTCTCAAAATCTGAACAGGCCTGTGATTGATCATTCTTGCACCATCGATTTCATTGACATTTTCAATTTGTTTGCATGTTTTGTCAGGACTGGATGAATACAAAAAAATGAAATAATGGTTTCCTTTTAGTTGGAACTAGTTAGGCAATTGACGATTTTGCAAGGTTGTGGTTGATTAAAGTACAAGGGTCCCCTCCTGCAAAATACTGGTCAGTCAATATTTTGTCCAGGCAGGGGTGGGGGGTTGATTTCAGACATTTTTTAGTTATTTGAAGCAGCTTTAAATTCCCAGTCTGGAGACTACGCATCATTGCTAACTGTCTAAATCGAGAATGGGACACAAAGTTGTTCCTGGGTCTAAGAACCATGCCAATTTCCGCCAAAGTCAATTCTATTTCAATATTTGTTGGGTGGCATGGTGGTCGAGTGGTAAGACCGTAAGACACTTGATTCCTGACCGAGAGGTACCGGGATTGATTCTCGGCCATGACACTTGGTCATTTCAGAAACGCTATTTAGTGTTTCCCACCCATCTTGAGATGATCTTGGTTGGATTTGGAAACCCAGGGCTAGTCTCGCGTGTATCGGTGCTTTACACTGGGCATGTTAAAGATCGAACCAAGGAATCTATTCGAAACGAGCTAGGGTATCGCACCCGTATTCCTTGTATCTCACTTCTCTCTTTAACATTTGCGAAAATGCCCCTGAATGGGCCCTGCTAATTGAATGGAAGAAAAAAAGAAAGGGCTTCCAATCTAACTCCCCAGGTAGAAATTTTCCGCCTGACTTATTCACCCTGTATGCCCCGGGCTGGCGGGCACCAAATTGACTCAAGCTGCTCGACACTAACACTGGTCCGTGGCCAGTGAAAATCCAGAAGGACCAGTGAAAATATTGAAGGACCAGTAACTTTTATTTATAACACAATAGTGTCAAGCCCTGATGCAAAGTTCACTGTAAATGTATAGTCAAGTGGGTAAAATGTACAGTACTACTAATCGGGTTCCCATTTTGGTCAGGGCACTTGGTCCCTTTCTGAAACGCTGCTTATGCACCAGTCCGTTGCATCCTTGGCCCCTACCCTCTAGGATGGGCCAGGAAAAGAATCCCAACATTTCCTCGGCAGTGCGGGGGGGAAGTTGGAAGGTAAAAACATTGCCGTTTTGTAGGCCATCCGCGGATGCAACTCACTTTTGCATTAGTCTTTCCCGTCTATCTTCAGATGATCTTGTTGGAAACCCAGTGTTAATCTTAATAATCTTAAGTGTATCAGTGTTTTAGACCTGTCATGTTAAAGAACCAAGGAATCTATTCTTAACGAGCTCAAAGGGTTGCACACACTGATTCCTTGCAAGTTGTATCTCACCACTTTGTCCAGACTCCGGTCCACTTGTCTCTAATGCACCAGTCAGTTAGGTTGGCACTATATGACACCCAATAAAAGGCGATTCCTAACCCTAACCCTTAACTGATTGGAAGCCTAACCCTAACCCCCTAACCCTTAACTGATTGGAAGCCTAACGCTAACCCTAACCCCTAACCCTGGGGTAGCCAAATACCTGGTGTCATATAGTTTTAATCAGTCAGTTACATTCAGTTCACAGCCCCCCCCCCATTCCTGGGGATTGGCCAGGAAGTTTTACTTCTCAGTTCCGTGTTGTCAAAACGGTTTAAACCCCCATCCTTCCAAGACCCTGGGGGACAGCTGATAGTAAAATCTCAAGTATTTCCCAAGCCCCTGATAACTAAATATTGTCCCAGTGATTTAATTATTAATTTGGAGAGCAAATACAAACATTTCGGATTCCCTGGCAGTGCGGGGGAATCTTGAAAGTATAAACACGGCTGTTTCCCTGGCTATCCTCCACCCGTCCCGATTGTTTGGCGGACTGTATTGAGAATCCAATCGAGACAAACTTATTGGGTTGAGTCGAATTTCAGTGAGACTTTGCATCTCCAGGCAATCTATAAATTAATTTAACACGAAAAACCTGTGTAAAAGCTATTAAAGCATACTCAACATCAGTTTGTTAGTATGCATATTTATGACATTTTCACTGGAAATTTCATTTTAATATGCTTCATGGTTAGAAATACCAGTCCTGAGGGGAGTTGGGAGTGCCATAAACAGAAATGTGCGGGATGTTATATTATGTCACATGACAGCTTGGTGCACATACTTCCGTTATGAGTTATAAGTTGAGCAATGGAATATATATATATGCATTTATTGTATACATGTGTTAATTTAAAAATACTAGAGGCCAATTGTGTTTTTAAACTGTTATTAAAGCTTTAGTATTCAATAATATTATTTATGCTCACAACATAAAATTAGTTCACAAAATTAATTTTACTGATACATGTTTATAATGTTTACATTCAGGTACCATGGTTAATGTGATAGACTTACTGAATGTAATTGTCAACAGATGAGAACACTCAGCATCACTTGACTGCATTTAAAAGAATTAATGAAGCGAATATATATGGTCCACCTAATGGTTGAGAGGAACATAACAACAAAGGAAAAGATCATGACATGTTTTCATTTGAAGATATGTAGAGAAATTCAATGTTGATAAACTGACCTGGACAAAATTACATGCTTGTCAAGTAGTCACAATGTGGCTCAGTATTAAGGTTGGTGCTTACTTCTTTCTCTGTACTGCATAAAAATTGCAATTTTGCAGGGTTGGCAAAGTATTGACCGCCTGGTTTTTCCTGTCCTGGAAAACCCGGTTTTTCCCAGGCTTCCCAGTAATTCCCGCCGGGCTGGGTTTTACGCTTAAAACCCAGGTTTTTGCCATCATTATAATGGGCTCTATAAATGGCAAACTTTACATCCAGATATCAGTTACTATTTGAGCCAAGTTTGCCTATTGCAGAAGCATTGTATACAGTAATGTTAATACTGTTTGCTACTGCTGTAAGTGTTAATGCCACTCTATTGCTTTTGCAAGTGAATAATATACAATTGTTATACTATTACAATGGTTATAATTTATCGCTAAGTTTTGACTACCACAGTTTTACTACATGAATTTGATTGTATTAAATCACTGAAAATGCAGTACATGCCTGCTAAGTTAGGGTTCCCACGGTCAGGGAAAAGTCAGGGGGGGATTTTTCAAGGTCAGGGAAAAGTCAGGGAATTTTGAAATTAGTCAGGGAAATTTGGAAATTAAGCAAAAGTCAGGGAATTCTTCATTTAAGATCTCATTCAGTGTCATTTCATATGACGAAAATACCTAAAACTAAGAAAAAATCCTCGCTCGCTATGCTTGGTTGGAATAATCTTAAATTAATTATATATTATTACTTTGTGTTAAACAACAGCACTAAAAGTGCTACCTGAAACATTTTGGTTTCATATAAAGCAAATATAACCTCCTTTTCACTGTTTCTATTGTGCTATTTTGCTCTAACAAAAAGGCCAGATCGCTAAAAAGTCATCTGTCTGGTCAGGGGATTTTGTCTAAGAATATTTTTGGGAACCCTGTAAGTCCAAGACATAAACTTGTACATTCTACCATATATCATTCATTGAATTTAAAACATTTCAATTATTGTACAATGTTAATTTTTTTTATATATTGTACTTGTATATAGTATGTAATATGTCCTCATGAGATAAATTCCTGGTTAATTTGAGCACTTTGTACAAAATCGCAAAATTAATTTGTCACATAAAAGATGCAAAGTAATAGTTATACAATTTAATAATTATTTCCTCTTTTGCTTACAGTACATCATTCAAGCTTAGAAACACCACCGTAAAATGACTTGAGAGCTGTTACACACCTGGCAACATGTTCTCTGTTCCATGAAATGTGAATCAAACAATAATGCAAATAAAAAAGTGTGATCAAGACACCGTTCTGCAGAAAGAAGGCAAAGAACAGCTATTATTGGTAATTTGCTGTCTTATTTATGATTTTACTTGCTGCTGCACAGCATACAAGTTGTAATATCATCATTAGCTCCACTTTTCGAGGATAAAAAGAGCTGTTGTCATAGCCTGATCGTCTACGTTGGTTAAGTTGATTGTTAGTAAATGTTAAGCTCAATTTTCTGGAAACTACTGTACGAGAGGTATCGACTTGAAACTTAACATGTGCATGTACCTCCATGCCATCTAAAACCTCTACCTAATTTTAGGTCAAGGTCGCCATGAAGGTCACCATGACCTTAGGTTAAGTTAATTGTTACGGTCAATTTCTTTGAAACTACAAAAGGTATCAACTTGAAATTTCACATGTGCATGTCCTCAATGGCATCAATGCCATCTACAACCCATGCCTATTTGAGGTCACTAGGTCAAGGTCACTGTGGTCTATGGTTATTTATTGTGAAGTTCAATGTCTGGAAAACTGCGAGAAGTATCAACTTGTATCTTCACATGTGCATGTACCTCATTGCAATCTACAACCTCCACCTACTTTTGAGTCAAAGGTCAAGGTCACTATGCCCTTTGGTTAAGTCAATTTATGAAAAACTAAAAGAGATATATACTCGAAACTTGACATGTACATGTACCTCGATGCCACCCACAACCTCTACCTATTTTCAGGTTAAAGGTCACCATGGCCTTTTTAATTCAAAATTAAACCTTGGTGAGGGACACCAACTTTTAAAAGTCCGGTTCCCTCTGGGATGCCAGTTAAAAAAGTTAGTGTCAAGGCCTGAGGATGTAAACCACATACTTAAATTTACTATCAAATTGGATTAAAGTCGAGCATTCAGTACTCATTGGTGGTTACTTACACTAGGTGCTCTTGTTTGGTTTTGGTTCTTGTCTGCACAATTTTGTTGGATCGATTTTAATGGGGCTGTTGACCTAGGTATATATATACTTTAATATAGTTTTGTTTGCACTATTTGTGGTAACTAATAGTTATACTGCATTGAAACGTTGCGTGGCTAATCTGGGCAAAGGTAGTTATGTGGATACGCAATGATCAGATAAGTTTTGCTAATGAACTTTAAACAGAACTTAGCACTGCCAAATTTAGACGAATTTGAAGCATATGTTGTGACCCCTATATTGTTAACATGCATGACGTCATAAAAGCGATGTGACATCACTTCCATTTCTCATTGGTGTATAGACTTACATACAACAGTGAGTAAGATATGTTCTTAGTCGATGTTGGCAAAATTGTTGATTTTGTTTATTGGTTTGAAGGAATTCTTAATGTATGCATATTATATCATTGCAGATGAGGTGACCTCCAATTCTGACCATGTTGTAATGTGGTGAAGCAACTAAAGATGAGGGTGGCACAGCTTTAGTTTGAGGTAATTGTTTGTACCTGTAAAAATGACAGAAAGTATTTTAATCTGTCATTTAAAGTGTATAGAGCTATATTCTAACAGTCATTCAATGTCAAAATAATTACTTGCATCGTTTTAAGTATGATATTAGACTACCTTAATTGCAAATTAAAACTTTGGACGGGTTCCGTGTACATTGATTCAATCGTCGAAAAATAGACGATTCTTATAGTTTCATAAGGTGTTCTAGGAACACTTTCGTATGAAAATGGACAGTTTGCATGTCCAATAAATCACACAGAGAGATTCTGTTAAAACTGAAGCGAAAAATAACCTAATGGATGTGAAAGCATAATTGTGTTTTAGTTTTTGAAACTTACTTGTAAAAAATATGTTCCTATATAGCTCTATACACTTTAAGCAATATTCATTTACAATGTAATTTCTTGACTGTATGAACTGAATTATCATGATAATATGTAACTAGTTCAGTGAAGTAACATGTGTGCACAACACAAACTGGACTTTTGCACTTAAGGTATAAGAATAGATACTTTATGTAACTATTTAGTGTGCTATTAATAAGATTTTTTATTTTTCTAATTGTTATGTATCTTAGTCGTCCAAAGACTGGAATGGTTTATTTAAGATTTTCAATATTTATTGCCCAAAATTGACCTATCAATTTCAAATAAACATGCATTTCTGATAAGAACTTGAAAGGAAATAAATTCAATGGATGAAATGCTGGTGAGTCAACATCTTTCCATCAGTCATGGATGTTTATAATTCTGTATGTCTTTTTATAGGTCAGATTGCAGATGTTATATCCACCAAGTTTGGGATTCCACGCGTGGAGGTCGAGACAAAGAAAATGATGCATCGATGATCAATTTAGTTTAAGTGTTTTTTTAAGGATTGTGTGTTTTTTTTGAAGTGCTTGATGTGGATAATGATTTTGTGATCTTACTTACATGTATCTGTGTGTATATATACTGAGTACATCTAGAAACGCAACACAGGTGTTACTGTCAACACTTTTTCAAACTTTGTATGATTGGCAACCAAACGGTATTAACTTGATGATATTTTATTTCATGAACAATGCAACTGTAACATTGTTTTCATATAGTGCTACCGATCCGATTAAACAGTTGTTGTGTGTATAGTGCGGCTAAAAAGTAACGGAACAGAAATGTGTAAAATCATAATTTATTCAGAATCGTTGTTCTACGTGAATTGGTCAAATCTTGATTAATTATTGATTGATAACATACATATGACGTCCAACAAGTTGTGTAGCAGTGTATGAATCAGTTTTAAACTTTGCCTGGAGATGGTACATGCGGAGTTACTGGTCCTGTCGGAGAGTTGTTTCACATGGATGACCTTGACATGGGTGGTTGTAAATGGTGCCAAAGTGCTAGTACAGTGTCTCCAGATGAAACATTGTCGGTTCATGACAATTAAGCCAAAGTGAACTTCCCATTTGACATATCCGTCATAGGCACCCGAATGGCCTGATTTGGCATATGTTCGGACTATTCTGACATTTTTATTCCGAAGCCTAGAACTTTTCTTTTGTGATTTTCTTTCCATTGGCAAACCTTACCATTGATTCGAAGCAATTTAATTCAAATTTTATCATCTTCTAACATCAATATGGCTTGCTACAAAGCTTTCAAACTTGCATTGATGTTGTATATGACCACTCTCCACACGCTTGTATCACCTGACTCCATTTTGACCTTCACCTTGACCTTATTTTGGACTTAGACTTATTGAAAGGCCAAATTCTTGGTTAACCTAAATTGACCGTTTCTTCTAGCATTAATATGGCTTGCTACAAAGCTTTTAAACTTGCATGGATGTTGTATATGACCACTATCCAACGCCTGTATCATCTGACTCCATTTTTACCTTCACCTTGGCCTAATTTTGGACTTAGACTTATTGAAATGGCTCCCACAGGGGGCATAAGCGTTTATTGAACGCAGTCTTGTTATTCCAACTATAAATTTTTTGTGGGGGGTTAAAGATTATGTGGTGACTATCTCATATGTAGCCTCCCTTTCTAAAATTTGGAAATCAGGTTTATATTCCATGCAATTTTTATATATATATTGTTTACTATTACATTGTCTTTCATCTTTGGCTGATCTTAATAAATTGGGAGTTTCATTACATAGATTGTCATTCAGGTGACTATTTAGTAAAATAAGGTAGTGGGTTAAACAAAATGAAAATACCTAAGAATTCTCTCATTTTTAAGGTCAGTCCTGATATGCTTTATCTTAATACAGTACAACCTCTCCAGAGGGCACTGCTTTAGAGAGGTTTTACTGTAGTTAACTTTGAGTCAAATGTTGCTAATAATGATTTAAATTTGTATATTTATGGCAAAAAATGTACTATCTATTTATGTGATTTGTCTTTTTATCTGTATTTACACTTTCTTGTCTACAAATCCTAAGTTTTGGTTGGGTTTGACATGTATATATTATGTATTTTTGAATATCAATATGAAATCATTATTTTTTTCTAGTAAATAATTTATTTTATTGTTGTAGTTCTCTTATTGATTGATAAGTGAGTATAAATATATTTTTTATCCAGCTGAAACACCATTCAAACATGGATTGAACACATCTTACATTCTGTGAAAAAGCATACATTAAATTTGCTTTCAAAAGGTATACCATTTAATTTAATTCAAATAAAAGTGAGTTTAAGGCGTGTTTTTACTAGGTTTTTTCATGTTTAAATGCGGGTTTAAACTGTGAAAAACACGCTTTAAATGCGCTTTTAACACACTTTAAATGCGCTTTTAACACGCTTTAAACTCACTTTTAGCTCGCTAAAAACACACTATAAACACACTTATTGAATTGAAAAACACACTTTCTACAGAAGCGAGTTTTTTGTTGGTTAAAAGTGCGTTTTAAAAACCCGCTTAAAACACACTTTCTGGAAAAAAAATTCTTGAAAGAAGCGAGTTTTTAGACTCACAAAAAACACACTTTTAACACACTTCATAAAGAAGATGGCTGAAGCGGGTTTTTTAGACGCACAAAAAACACACTTTTAACTTACTTTCTTGAAAGAAGCGAGTTTTTAGACTCACAAAAAACACACTTTTAACACACTTCATAAAAAAGATGGCTGAAGCGAGTTTTTTAGACGCACAAAAAACACACTTATTGAGAAAAAACACACTTTTAACACGCTTGATAGAGAAGATGACTGAAGCAAGTTTTTTAGACACACAAAAAACACACTTTTAACTCGCTTCATAAAGAAGATGGCAGAAGCGAGTTTTTTAGACGCGCAAAAAACACACTTATTGAGAAAAAACACACTTTTAACACACTTCAAGAAGAAGATGGCTGAAGCGTGTTTTTTAGACGCACAAAAAACGCGCTTCTTGAGAAAAAACACACTATAAACCCGCTTCATAAAAAAGCGAGTTTTTTTGACGCACAAAAAACACACTTATTAAGAAAAAACACACTTTGAGCCTACTTAAGTTGGTTAAAACTGCGTTTTTAGTGTGTTTTAAGCGTGTTTTTTCTGGTTTTAATCCAGAAAAAACCCAGTCGGTAAGCTAAAAGACGCACTTTTAGCACGGTGCGAATACCGCAGCGTTTAACACGCTTTAAACGCGGTTTTAAACCGCGTTTAACACGCTTCTTGGAGAAGGGTAAGTCGGGACACAAAATAACCAATATAACGGGGACCAGAATGAATAAATGTACACAAACGGTCGTTAAGATTTGATGATTAATCACGGTCTTAAACAACTTGTGACGGTCTAAAACAACAAACAACGTTCTAAAATAACATGCAACGGTCAAAAATCAACAGTGTGTGTTAAAAACTATACATTTAAGCTCATATTAGTCATTTAGGGTTGCCCAGCCTTGGCGTAGAAATAAGCCTTAGACCACAGCTAACTGTAACTGACCAATCAACGAGGAGAAAGTGTTGAATAAATCCCGTATACAACACTTTCTGTGGTATATAGAATCAAAGCACTGAAAGTACTGATGTGTGGCGTACTAATGACATTATAACCAATCAAATAAAGGCTGCATCAGCATGCTGTGTCAGAGCTCTGATAAGCCAAGACTCACTCAAATATTTGTGCTGCTCTCAAGACACCAAGCGCCGGTGTCAAGATGAGTGACTGGGTAGTCTCCATACAACTGAATACAGTGGAAATTAAAACACAACAAACGAGATGGCCATCCCCCTGCTATAGAAACAGGACTAGGTAGAAATATATTAGGAAAATAAAATAAAGGAAGGTAATTAATAAAATAGAACCAGAGTTTAATAGAAGGAAAATATAAGAAAATTATATCAATAGTTATATCATGACTTCTTTTGGTTGAAGGAAATAATTCAAGAATGGAACCAGATAGAATTATGTTTTCATGTCACAGTGCTTCTCCAAGATGCCATATACATATTCATGTATATTTAAAGTCGATCAGTTGAATTTAGGAGAAAAAGTTGTCCAGTGGCTACTGATATGAAGGTTGTCCATACTCCCGCCGGACCAGGGCACTGTTTTACTAACAATGCGTAAATGTCGCGTATATTTACGCATAGATATCTACCTTACGCAAACTCGTAAGTGTGTTTTACTAAACGATCGCAAGTACTTGCATACATTTACGCAAAAAATATTGAAGATTGAACGTTATTCGGGACACAATATAACCAATATAACACATATAACGGGTACCAGAATGAATAAATATGCGTCAAGATTTGATGATTAATCACGCCTTAAACAACAAATGACGGTCTAAAACAACAAACGACGGTCTAGAATAACATGCGACGGTCAAAAATCATCAGTGCATGTTAAAAACTCTTCACTTACGTTCATATTTGCCATTTAGGGTTGCCCAGCCTTGGCGTAGAAATAAGCTAAAACTTACGACAGAATGTGAACTAAAATATCTTTGTTAATCGCATTTACGCAAATATTATCGACATACGCAATATTTTAGGAAATCTTAGGTTTACGCTAGCGTAAATGCTTTGATAAAACAGTGCCCAGGAGCAGAAATATTTTTCGGAGTAACATAACTAAACTTACAACAGACTTTTGAACCATACTCGGCGTAAATGAAAAGTTACCACCGTATTGACAAATTTCAATCATAACCATGTGTTTGTTATTACTTGTATGATCAAACAGAGCTCATAAAGTGATTAACACGGAGCACACATAAATTTATATTAATTGGAAGATAAATACTTTTATGTAAGTAACGTGTGTACCGTTTTCAGAATTTATGTACGTCCCAGCATGGGACAGGTTTTTAGCAATATAATATACGCCCCGGTACGGTACGGGTTTTTAGCGCTATATTTTTTCTTCACGACTAGCCGTTCTCATGCTTAAAATCTACGTAGAATTATTTCAGCTTCCCGCCACCAGTGAAAACATGCTGTTTCGATTAATAGCATTAATGTTTGTAAGCAACATAATTAGGTCATCGTTTACAACGTCAGCGGCGGAGGGATTTTAATCAAAACCCGGGGATTACTTTTTCTGCCTTGACGGTTAACAGGCCTTTGGTAGTAGGAATATAGTCCATGCAGAATGATTTGCTATAAATATCCTCTGAAAATAAAAGTCTGATGCAATTGTTGGTCTTAATATTAATAAATGTTGGTAATGTAAACAAATCGGGTTCACAGATACGTGTAACCTGTGTAGCATGCTCGTATTGTTGTTCAAATCATAGAACTATTTATTGGCGTAGGCCTAAATGCGTTAACTTGGTAGTAAGCTGAAAAACGGTAATATCATTGTGTGGCCTCCCGCCACACAAAAAGTGTTGTATATAAACTTACATTGATTTATCCAATACTATTTAGGCCAAGCAAAATAATTCATCAAGTCAGGAATTTACAGCTTTATTGTAAACACAATCCATGAAGTTAAGCATTTACAATCACTATAAGTGCATTTAGACCACATCTTACTGTAACTGACCAATCAACGAGCAGAAAAAGTGTTGAATAAATCCCATAAAAAAATTTATACAACACTTTTCTGTGGTATATAGAAAAATATTGTATATAAACCCAATACCATTTAGGATGGAATGTTACCAACGAAAACACAAAATACCCGTGCACCAAACATTCCTTGATTTTATTTTATGAATGGCTAATGTAAACGATTTGGGGATATTGTGTTTAATCATAGTATTAAGTAGTTGATTGTTGTATAAATTGTATCTGAGAAACTAACATTTTTAGCTGTGGTCTAAGACAGATAGACCTCTTGTAAGTGTTGGATATGAAAACATAAAATCTCGCAGAGCTCGATTTAGTTTTCATATCCAACACTTTCTAGTGTTCTATCCTATACAAAACTTACGACAGAAAGTGAACTAAAATATATTTGTAAAGCGCATTTACGCAAATATTATCGACGTATGCAATATTTTAGGAACACGTATGTTTACGCAAGAGTAAATGCCTTGATAAAACAGTGCCCATGGGACAATATTTAGTTATTAAGGACCGAGGAAATACCGGAGATTTTAGCACCATCAGTCCGTCACAGGGCAGTGGAAGGGCAGGGGTTTTGACAACCCACAAGTGCGAATCCCGGTCCATACCCTGCGTTGGGGCGTGAATGCAACTGACTGATGCATTAACAATTGCGAATTAAACATCTTCATCTCTTGAATGTATATTTTATTCGGACTATCTTTTGATAAGGCAAGGGTTGTTTATGTTATATCATATAAATTTATTGATATATTTAATCGTAGTCAGAACGTGGCGAGCTTAATCTATCGTGGACATTAATCGTAGGAGAGCGCAATATAACTTGACTACCCTTCTCCAAGAAGCGTGTTAAACGCGGTTTAAAACCGCGTTTAAAGCGTGTTAAACGCTGCGGTATTCGCACCGTGCTAAAAGTGCGTCTTTTAGCTTACCGACTGGGTTTTTTCTGGATTAAAACCAGAAAAAACACGCTTAAAACACACTAAAAACGCAGTTTTAACCAACTTAAGTAGGCTCAGAGTGTGTGTTTTCTTAATAAGTGTGTTTTTTGTGCGTCAAAAAAACTCGCTTTTTTATGAAGCGGGTTTATAGTGTGTTTTTTCTCAAGAAGCGCGTTTTTTGTGCGTCTAAAAAACACGCTTCAGCCATCTTCTTTATGAAGCGTGTTAGAAGTGTGTTTTTTGTGTGTCTAAAAACTCGCTTCAGTCATCTTCTCTATCAAGCGTGTTAAAAGTGTGTTTTTTCTCAATAAGTGTGTTTTTTGTGCGTCTAAAAAACTCGCTTCAGCCATCTTTTTTATGAAGTGTGTTTTTTGTGAGTCTAAAAACTCGCTTCTTTCAAGAAAGTAAGTTAAAAGTGTGTTTTTTGTGCGTCTAAAAAACCCGCTTCAGCCATCTTCTTTATGAAGTGTGTTAAAAGTGTGTTTTTTGTGAGTCTAAAAACTCGCTTCTTTCAAGAATTTTTTTCCCAGAAAGTGTGTTTTAAGCGGGTTTTTAAAACGCACTTTTAACCAACAAAAAACTCGCTTCTGTAAAAAGTGTGTTTTTCAATTCAATAAGTGTGTTTATAGTGTGTTTTTAGCGAGCTAAAAGTGAGTTTAAAGCGTGTTAAAAGCGCATTTAAAGTGTGTTAAAAGCGCATTTAAAGCGCGTTTTTCACAGTTTAAACCCGCATTTAAACATGAAAAAACCTAGTAAAAACACGCCTTAAACTCACTTTTATTTGAATTAAATTAAATGGTATACCTTTTGAAAGCAAATTTAATGTATGCTTTTTCACATAATGTAAGATGTGTTCAATCCATGTTTGAATGGTGTTTCAGCTGGATAAAAAATATATTTATACTCACTTATCAATCAATAAGAGAACTACAACAATAAAATAAATTATTTACTAGAAAAAAATAATGATTTCATATTGATATTCAAAAATACATAATATATACATGTCAAACCCAACCAAAACTTAGGATTTGTAGACAAGAAAGTGTAAATACAGATAAAAAGACAAATCACATAAATAGATAGTACATTTTTTGCCATAAATATGCAAATTTAAATCATTATTAGCAACATTTGACTCAAAGTTAACTACAGTAAAACCTCTCTAAAGCAGTGCCCTCTGGAGAGGTTGTACTGTATTAAGATAAAGCATATCAGGACTGACCTTAACAAGAGCTGTCACTAGACAGCGCGCTCGACTATTCGCAGCCATTTGTCAGAAAAAATATAAGTTCAAAACAGGCCATTTAAAATTTGTATTATATTGAAACATGAGTTACGCTACTTAGTTGACTACATGGCAATGAAAGCTAATGTACAATGGTTGTTGAGGCATGGCAATTATCTCAACACTGGACTATTAACAAATATTTGTCAGTGAAAATGATTTTAAGACTTCAAAGTTAAACTTTTCAATGCAATATCATTAATAGTAGGTGAGATATGGTTTGAATGTAACTTGCATGCAAAACTTTAACCAAGGAAAGTCTAAGTTAAAAGGGGCATAACTCGAATTAAACTAAAAATGGAGTTATTACAATTGACCAGTACCATTGACTAATGATTATAAACAAGCGTTATAAGTTTCAATGCAATATCATAAATAGTAACTAAGATATGGCGTGAATAGAACTTGCATGTAAAACTTGAACCAATAAACTCCTATGTTAAAAAGGGGCATAACTGAAAAAAAAAATAATAGAGTTATTGCCCTTGACTGATACCATTGACTGATGATGGTTAACAAGTGTTGTAAGTTTCAATGCAGTATCATGGATAGTAGCTGAGATATGGTCTGAATGAAACTTGCATGCAAAACTTTAACCAAGAAAATTCAATGTTAAAAAGGGGCATAACTCAAATAATAATCATAATAGAGCTATTACCCATGACCGGTACCATTGCCTTATGATGGTTAGTAAGTGTTGTTAGTTTCAATGCCATAGCACAGATACTATTTGAGATATGGCCTTATTAGTAACTTGCATGCAAAACTTTAACCAAATTTTCTAAGTAAAAAAGGGCCATAATTTGCATTAAATTCATGCAAGAGTTATCTAACATGGTTGATTACATGACAGGGAAAGCCAGTGCAAAGTTTCAATCCAATATATGCACTGGTTATTGAAATATAACCAAGGTTAAAGTTTTGCATGTAAAACTTTAACCATATGCAACGCCGACGAACAAGTGACTGTAATAGCTCTCATATTCTTCGAATAGTCGAGCTAAAAATGAGAGAATTCTTAGGTATTTTCATTTTGTTTAACCCACTACCTTATTTTACTAAATAGTCACCTGAATGACAATCTATGTAATGAAACTCCCAATTTATTAAGATCAGCCCAAGATGAAAGACAATGTAATAGTAAACAATATATATATAAAAAATTGCATGGAATATAAACCTGATTTCCAAATTTTAGAAAGGGAGGCTACATATGAGATAGCCACCACATAATCTTTAACCCCCCACAAAAAACTTATAGTTGGAATAACAAGACTGCGTTCAATAAACGCTTATGCCCCCTGTGGGAGCCATTTCAATTAGCCTAAGTCCAAAATTAGGCCAAGGTGAAGGTCAAAATGGAGTCAGATGATACAGGCGTTTGGATAGTGGTCATATACAACATCCATGCAAGTTTAAAAGCTTTGTAGCAAGCCATATTAATGCTAGAAGAAACGGTCAATTTAGGTTAACCAAGAATTTGGCCTTTCAATAAGTCTAAGTCCAAAATTAGGTCAAGGTGAAGGTCAAAATGGAGTCAGGTGATACAGGCGTGTGGAGAGTGGTCATATACAACATCAATGCAAGTTTGAAAGCTTTGTAGCAAGCCATATTGATGCTAGAAGAAACGGTCAATTTGGGTTAACCAGGCCGGACGGACGAACGGACGGACGAACGGACAGGTGAATCACTATATGCCTCCCCATCTATCGATACGGGGGCATAAAAAGAATCAACATATCAAAATAATAATAAAATAATGATGTTCAGGTTAATACCTCTATACTTGTAAGAAGCTATTAAAAATCAAACAAAGTAATAACAAAACATAACTTATATATACACACAGATACATGTAAGTAAGATCACAAAATCATTATCCACATCAAGCACTTAAAAAAAACCACACAATCCGTAAAAAACCACTTAAACTAAATTGATCATCGATGCATCATTTTCTTTGCCTCGACCTCCACGCGTGGAATCCCAAACTTGGTGGATATAACATCTGCAATCTGACCTATAAAAAGACATACAGAATTATAAACATCCATGACTGATGGAAAGATGTTGACTCACCAGCATTTCATCCATTGAATTTATTTCCTTTCAAGTTCTTATCAGAAATGCATGTTTATTTGAAATTGATAGGTCAATTTTGGGCAATAAATATTGAAAATCTTAAATAAACCATTCCAGTCTTTGGACGACTAAGATACATAACAATTAGAAAAATAAAAAATCTTATTAATAGAACACTAAATAGTTACATAAAGTATCTATCCTTATACCTTAAGTGCAAAAGTCCAGTTTGTGTTGTGCACACATGTTACTTCACTGAACTAGTTACATATTATCATGATAATTGCAGTTCATACAGTCAAGAAATTACATTGTAAATGAATATTGCTTAAAGTGTATAGAGCTATATAGGAACATATTTTTTACAAGTAAGTTTCAAAAACTAAAACACAATTATGCTTTCACATCCATTAGGTTATTTTTCGCTTCAGTTTTAACAGAATCTCTCTGTGTGATTTATTGGACATGCAAACTGTCCATTTTCATACGAAAGTGTTCCTAGAACACCTTATGAAACTATAAGAATCGTCTATTTTTCGACGATTGAATCAATGTACACGGAACCCGTCCAAAGTTTTAATTTGCAATTAAGGTAGTCTAATATCATACTTAAAACGATGCAAGTAATTATTTTGACATTGAATGACTGTTAGAATATAGCTCTATACACTTTAAATGACAGATTAAAATACTTTCTGTCATTTCTACAGGTACAAACAATTACCTCAAACTCAAGCTGTGCTACCCTCATATTTAGTTGCTTCACCACATTACAACATGGTCAGAATTGTAGGTCACCTCATCTGCAATGATATAATATGCATACATTAAGAATTCCTTCAAACCAATAAACAAAATCAACAATTTTGCCAACATCGACTAAGAACATATCTTACTCACTGTTGTATGTAAGTCTATACACCAATGAGAAATGGAACTGATGTCACATCGCTTTTATGACGTCATGCATGTTAACAATAGGGTATTAACATATGCTTCAAATTCGTCTAAATTTGGCAGTGCTAAGTTCTGTTTGAAGTTCATTAGCAAAACTTATCTGATCATTGCGTATCCACATAACTACCTTTGCCCAGATTAGCCACGCAACGTTTCAATGCAGTCTAACTATTAGTTACCACAAATAGTGCAAACAAAACTATATTAAAGTATATATATACCTAGGTCAACAGCCCCATTAAAATCGATCCAACAAAATTGTGCAGACAAGAACCAAAACCAAACAAGAGCACCTAGTGTAAGTAACCACCAATGAGTACTGAATGCTCGACTTTAATCCAATTTGATAGTAAATTTAAGTATGTGGTTTACATCCTCAGGCCTTGACACTAACTTTTTTAACTGGCATCCCAGAGGGAACCGGACTTTTAAAAGTTGGTGTCCCTCACCAAGGTTAAATTTTGAATTAAAAAGGCCATGGTGACCTTTAACCTGAAAATAGGTAGAGGTTGTGGGTGGCATCGAGGTACATGTACATGTCAAGTTTCGAGTTTATATCTCTTTTAGTTTTTCATAAATTGACTTAACCAAAGGGCATAGTGACCTTGACCTTTGACTCAAAAGTAGGGGGAGGTTGTAGATTGCAATGAGGTACATGCACATGTGAAGATACAAGTTGATACTTCTTGCAGTTTTCCAGACATTGAACTTCACAATAAATAACCATAGACCACAGTGACCTTGACCTAGTGACCTAAAATAGGCATGGGTTGTAGATGGCATTGATGCCATTGAGGACATGCACATGTGAAATTTCAAGTTGATACCTTTTGTAGTTTCAAAGAAATTGACCGTAACAATTAACTTTTAAAACTAAGGTCATGGTGACCTTCATGGCGACCTTGACCTAAAATTAGGTAGAGGTTTTAGATGGCATGGAGGTACATGCACATGTTAAGTTTCAAGTCGATACCTCTCGTACAGTAGTTTCCAGAAAATTGAGCTTAACATTTACTAACAATCAACTTAACCAACGTAGACGATCAGGCTATGACAACAGCTCTTTTTATCCTCGAAAAGTGGAGCTAATGATGATATTACAACTTGTGTGCTGTGCAGCAGCAAGTAAAATCATAAATAAGACAGCAAATTACCAATAATAGCTGTTCTTTGCCTTCTTTCTGCAGAACGGTGCCTTGATCACACTTTTTTATTTGCATTATTGTTTGATTCACATTTCATGGAACAGAGAACATGTTGCCAGGTGTGTAACAGCTCTCAAGTCATTTTACGGTGGTGTTTCTAAGCTTGAATGATGTACTGTAAGCAAAAGAGGAAATAATTATTAAATTGTATAACTATTACTTTGCATCTTTTATGTGACAAATTAATTTTGCGATTTTGTACAAAGTGCTCAAATTAACCAGGAATTTATCTCATGAGGACATATTACATACTATATACAAGTACAATATATAAAAAAAAATAACATTGTACAATAATTGAAATGTTTTAAATTCAATGAATGATATATGGTAGAATGTACAAGTTTATGTCTTGGACTTACAGGGTTCCCAAAAATATTCTTAGACAAAATCCCCTGACCAGACAGATGACTTTTTAGCGCTCTGGCCTTTTTGTTAGAGCAAAATAGCACAATAGAAACAGTGAAAAGGAGGTTATATTTGCTTTATATGAAACCAAAATGTTTCAGGTAGCACTTTTAGTGCTGTTGTTTAACACAAAGTAATAATATATAATTAATTTAAGCTTATTCCAAGCAAGCATAGCGAGCGAGGATTTTTTCTTAGTTTTAGGTATTTTCGTCATATGAAATGACACTGAATGAGATCTTAAATGAAGAATTCCCTGACTTTTGCTTAATTTCCAAATTTCCCTGACTAATTTCAAAATTCCCTGACTTTTCCCTGACCTTGAAAACCCCCCCCTGACTTTTCCCTGACCGTGGGAACCCTAACTTAGCAGGTATGTACTGCATTTTCAGTGATTTAATACAATCATGTAGTAAAACTGTGGTAGTCAAAACTTAGCGATAAATTATAACCATTGTAATAGTATAACAATTGTATATTATTCACTTGCAAAAGCAATAGAGTGGCATTAACACTTACAGCAGTAGCAAACAGTATTAACATTTATTTTTTTTACTGTATACAATGCTTCTGCAATAGGCAAACTTGGCTCAAATAGTAACTGATATCTGGATGTAAAGTTTGCCATTTATAGAGCCCATTATAATGATGGCAAAAACCTGGGTTTTAAGCGTAAAACCCAGCCCGGCGGGAATTACTGGGAAGCCTGGGAAAAACCGGGTTTTCCAGGACAGGAAAACCCAGGCGGTCGATACTTTGCCAACCCTGCAAAATTGCAATATTTATGCAGTACAGAGAAAGAAGTAAGCACCAACCTTAATACTGAGCCACATTGTGACTACTTGACAAGCATGTAATTTTGTCCGGGTCAGTTTATCAACATTGAATTTCTCTACATATCGTCAAATGAAAACATGTCATGATCTTTTCCTTTGTTGTTATGTTCCTCTCAACCATTAGGTGGACCATATATATTCGCTTCATTAATTCTTTTAAATGCAGTCAAGTGATGCTGAGTGTTCTCATCTGTTGACAATTACATTCAGTAAGTCTATCACATTAACCATGGTACCTGAATGTAAACATTATAAACATGTATCAGTAAAATTAATTTTGTGAACTAATTTTATGTTGTGAGCATAAATAATATTATTGAATACTAAAGCTTTAATAACAGTTTAAAAACACAATTGGCCTCAAGTATTTTTAAATTAACACATGTATACAATAAATGCATATATATATTCCATTGCTCAACTTATAACTCATAACGGAAGTATGTGCACCAAGCTGTCATGTGACATAATATAACATCCCGCACATTTCTGCTTATGGCACTCCCAACTCCCCTCAGGACTGGTATTTCTAACCATGAAGCATATTAAAACGAAATTTCCAGTTAAAATGTCATAAATATGCATACTAACAAACTGATACTTTCAAGATTCCCCCGCACTGCCAGGGAATCCGAAATGTTTGTATTTGCTCTCCAAATTAATAATTAAATCACTGGGACAATATTTAGTTATCAGGGGCTTGGGAAATACTTGAGATTTTACTATCAGCTGTTCCCCAGGGTCTTGGAAGGACGGGGGTTTAAACCGTTTTGACAACACGGAACTGAGAAGTAAAACTTCCTGGCCAATCCCCAGGAATGGGGGGGGGGGGGCTGTGAACTGAATGTAACTGACTGATTAAAACTATATGACACCCGGTATTTGGCTACCCCAGGGTTAGGGGTTAGGGTTAGCGTTAGGCTTCCAATCAGTTAAGGGTTAGGGGGTTAGGGTTAGGCTTCCAATCAGTTAAGGGTTAGGGTTAGGAATCGCCTTTTATTGGGTGTCATATAGTGCCAACCTAACTGACTGGTGCATTAGAGACAAGTGGACTGGAGTCTGGACAAAGTGGTGAGATACAACTTGCAAGGAATCAGTGTGTGCAACCCTTTGAGCTCGTTAAGAATAGATTTCTTGGTTCTTTAACATGACAGGTCTCAAACACTGATACACTTAAGATTATGAAGATTAACACTGGGTTTCCAACCAGATCATCTGAAGATAGACGGGAAAGACTAATGCAAAAGTGAGTTGCATCCGCGGATGGCCTAGAAAACGGCAATGTTTTTACCTTCCAACTTCCCCCCCCGCACTGCCGAGGAAATGTTGGGATTCTTTTCCTGGCCCATCCTAGAGGGTAGGGGCCAAGGATGCTACATACTGGTGCATAAGCAGCGTTTCAGAAAGGAACCAAGTGCCCTGACCAAAATGGGAACCTGATTAGTAGTACTGTACATTTTACCCACTTGACTATACATTTACAGTGAACTTTGCATCAGGGCTTGACACTTTTTTTGGTCACCCCCAGCAAAGAAACGTAAAATTTATAAATAAAAGTTACTGGTCCTTCAATATTTTCACTGGTCCTTCTGGATTTTCACTGGCCATGGACCAGTGTTAGTGTCAAGCAGCTTGAGTCAATTTGGGGCCCGCCAGCCCGGGGCATACAGGGTGAATAAGTCAGGCGGAAAATTTCTACCTGGGGAGTTAGATTGGAAGCCCTTTCTTTTTTTCTTCCATTCAATTAGCAGGGCCCATTCAGGGGCATTTTCGCAAATGTTAAAGAGAGAAGTGAGATACAAGGAATACGGGTGCGATACCCTAGCTCGTTTCGAATAGATTCCTTGGTTCTTTAACATGCCCAGTGTAAAGCACCGATACACGCGAGACTAGCCCTGGGTTTCCAACCAAGATCATCTCAAGATGGGTGGGAAACACTAAATAGCGTTTCTGAAATGACCAAGTGTCCTGGCCGAGAATTAATCCCGGTACCTCTCGGTCAGGAATCAAGTGTCTTACGGTCTTACCACTCGACCACCGTGCCACCCAACAAATATTGAAATAGAATTGACTTTGGCGGAAATTGGCATGGTTCTTAGACCCAGGAACAACTTTGTGTCCCATTCTCGATTTAGACAGTTAGCAATGATGCGTAGTCTCCAGCCTGGGAATTTAAAGCCGCTTCAAATAACTAAACAATGTCTGAAATCAACCCCCCACCCCCGCCTGGACAAAATATTGACTGACCAGTATTTTGCAGGAGGGGACCCTTGTACTTAAATCAACCACAACCTTGCAAAATCGTCAATTGCCTAACTAGTTCCAACTAAAAGGAAACCATTATTTCATTATTATCATTTTTTTGTATTCATCCAGTCCTGACAAAACATGCAAACAAATTGAAAATGTCAATGAAATCGATGGTGCAAGAATGATCAATCACAGGCCTGTTCAGATTTTGAGAGTGTAGAACACTAGTGCTGCTGTTTGTTTGTTATAAAATAATACATAGCTTAGTAAAAATTGCATCATAAATCGATTATTACCTTTAATGTAACATTTTTCTGGTTTTGTATTTTTTCGAATTTTCCACGCTAGCAAGCGCCACCTACAAGGGGAAGTAATCGTGTACGTCTCGACGAACGGTATAAAACCCCGCAAAAACCGGACACATCTTGGATGAATTCAAAATATATAATTACTGCAGTATAGTAGTTCGATCGTTTGTTTATTATTCAGTGGTTAATAGCATAATGTTTCAAGTGAAGCTCCACGATTGTTACAGGCATTGTTATTCTCTTACGATTTTTATTATTCAAAGTTTATTTTTATAAATTATAACCATATAATATACAGTAGACATGCATAAAAACAGATATGCGTGTAGTGGGTCTACATCTTTACGATCTAATATATATCTGTGCTAATATATATCTGTGGCATAAATAATATAAATCAAGACGGAACGCACAGATCTATGTAATCAGTAAATTACTACCAATTTGAGATCCAAAATGTCAAGTATAAGATAAGATTAGATAAGATAAGTATATGAATAATTACTGTAGCTATCAAGAAATGGAATGACACTACCAGTAAATCAAATTCGTATTTTATTAAAAACACTTCTCATCAAATCTAAAATCTAACGCGACAGTCATTATTGTGCATGCTCATAATGAATCCATATCATTGAGAAAAAAAACATATGTAACCTTTGTAAGACTAGTGCATAACAAAGATTAGACAGATTTTTTTCGTACGGTGAAACTGTACAATATTTTATCGAGATTTTTTAAAATTTCATATAGTTTATAAATATAAATCAACCGTCCATCTTTACAAGACTGCCCGCTGTGAAACTACCCTGAATTTCTCTGTATTGCCACGTGTCATATAAAATACATATGACATAATTGGTCACGTGTCTCTAATCATACAGTATCATGTATATTATACATGTCACGTGGTCAAAACTTGTAATCGACCCTCCTTATCTATAAGCACCGTTAATTAAAACTGGACCACTTACTGTGAACTATTATCTTAGTGTTATCTATAGTCCCACGTGACATACAGATTGGAATGTGTAAATCACTGATGAAAATTCCGTGTTATATATATTATCGAACCAAGAACAGTCGAGATAGGGACAAAAAACCCACTGCTAAATTTTGTCAAGACAATCGGACTCACCATAAGCAGACGAAACATTATACGAGCCTTGATATTGCATTTAAATCCCTAGGAAATTCTATATTCAGTTAGATTTGTTGCATTCATCATTACCAAATATGTATTCAGTTTAAAAAACAGTGTAGTTTGTTGTATAATAATGATGTCAAATACAATCGACAGGAGCACTCAATAATATTGTCTCATTCCTAGATATTATATCATGGTAAACCACGGACATGGTTCGTGGGTAAACTTATACTATACCACCAAGTTTATGAAATTCCGGAAAACTGGCGTTATCCTTTGCCGATATGGTGAATGTATATAGTATATTAAGCGCCGATATGTTGATCCTTTATGTTTATCATCACTTGTCATTTATTTTACAGATCCTTGAAATAACCTGACATTTATGAAAAAATGTCTTACAATTTATGTAACAACAAAACAGTTACAACTTATAAAATACTAGTATGTGTTTTTATGGGAATCCTGACAAAATCTTAGGTGGACAGAATACCGTTCCCTCATTTTTGACAGGGTGGACAGGACATAATCCCGTCCATCATGTTTTTTACAGGGTGGACAAAATCCCCACCCAATAAATTTCAGGGTGGACATAATACCCATCATGACATTGACTTATGCTGCATTGCTAACGCTTATTGTGTGATTTGGAAGGAACTTCTCTATGATTATGTTACAATAAAGTTTATAGTTTTTTTATTTAACATGCATACTATCAACTATATCATATATATAGTCATGTTCTAATCCAGTTCAGTGTGAAAAAATCTGACGACGCTGTTAGATTGAACTATCGAATGAAGGTGGACCAGATATGTTATATATTACACCGGGGGCTGTTCTATGTATATTTATGGTACAATAAAACCCCTGGTTTCATTGAAAACTAATATAAGGTGTCGATCTGAGATGTTGTTTTCCATGAAAAACGTTTCAAAATAAAAGACCAACTTCTTTAAAAAGTGTGTTTTAAGTGAGTCTTTTTAACGCGAAGCTACTCTCGTGAAATATATCATTATACAAAAGACGCACTTAAAACCAACTTATTTTCATAAAAGACCCACTTCATTTATATAAACTTACTTCTTAGAGGAAAAGACGCACTTAAAACCAACTTATTTTCGTAAAAGACCAACTTCATTTATTTAAACTCACTTCTTAGAAGAAAAGACGCACTTAAAACGAACTTATATGATAAAAGACACAGAAAAAACACACTTGTTGTTAAAAAAACACAGAAAAAACACACTTTTAGCATACTTTAGTAAAAAAACACAGAAAAAACACACTTTTAGCATACTTTTGTCAAAAAACGCAGAAAAAACCCACTTTAAGTTGGTTTAAAGTGTGTTTTTGGTATAAGTGTGTTTTTTCTCCGAGAAGGGTATCGTGAGAGACTTTAATAGAACGAAGTAAGACGCAATAAAACGTGACATCATATCGTGGCTATCGTAAGAGCACGTGGTGGACGTCGTGTCACATCTTGACAGAATCGTGATGGTATCGTAAGGAAACGTAATAGGTAGTAGCAGAACGTATGGAAGCGTAGGGCAGCATAGTAAGACGCAATTTTATACAATTTAATCGTGGAGCTTCACGAAATTTTCCAATCGTGGGCACCGTGGACATCGTGGCTGACTGTAAACGCAGCATTATATAGTATTAGTTGGTAGTATGAGTATACATACTCGTCTTCGAATTTACATGTCCTCAGCTGTATTGCATTTCGTTAAAATGTTTTTAACATTGTAATTATGTTTAACGTAATAAGTGTATTGTATTGTATCATAAATAATTTTGTTTTGTTTTACTCAGTTAGAATTGATGTATGCAAATGGTGCACCTGTGCCCGACAAAGAGGTCGAATTTCTCAAGTTTTACAACAATGGACCGAACTCCACAAAAACCGAAAGGACTGATTCCGAAGGGAAAATCCATGAAGCGTTTATAACCCAACATGAAACAACGGAACTTAAATTCATGGTTCGAATGCTCAGATGTATATCAAGGATCGGGTTCCTTGAATAATTTTCCCGTTCAATACATTTTCCCTGATGCACAATACATTATTGTCATGCACTAGCAGATAACTGATTGTATTTGTCAGTTGTATTCGAATTGCTCGGTTGTAATTGAAACGGCATATCGACGGTGCCGAACCAAAACCCCGTAACTCAATTTTGGCGCGAAAACTTTTATTGAAGCATCCGCATCTACTAGACGTCCCGTGCATTTCTGTCTGCTCGCCATCTAAGTAACGCGATTGGCTATTTAAATGGCGACAATACAGAAATGCGCTGGACGTCTTTCAGTTGCGGATGCTGCAAATACGTTTTCGCGCCAAAATTGAGTTACGGGGTTTTGGTTCGGCACCGTCGATATTTACTTCTTTTATCTTACTCCAGTCATTTTAACTTATAACCTCAAACTAATTGCAAAACAAACAGTTTTGTGATTATATGGTGCGTAAAGCTTAACAATGTACGAAATGTCCTTATTGAATATTCATGGGACTTTTTGAGATATGCATAAATATATTGCATTGTCACAAGTTTTCGCGATATTTGTCACTTTTGATGTAAATAAATATTGACGTGTATCAGTAACTTATTTTTACATCTTGCTAAGAGGTCGCAATTTTGGTCTGATTTTTATGAAACTTGACGGCACTGATCATCGGAAGCTCATCTAGGTAAAATACAATTTTGGGTTAACCGGAGCCAAAATTTAGGTCACTAGGTCAAAACATAGAAACAACCAGATGTAGTCACTAGGGATCGCAATTTCGACCCTACGCTTTTGAAATTTAGTCACAATGATCATCTTAACAAAATCTATATCATGTGTGAAATTTGAGTAACCTGAGTTAAAAACTAGGTCACTAGGCCAAATAATAGAAAAAATCTTTAAAAGGCGCCCTTTTGCCTAATCTTTACGAAACCACGTCACATGGATCATCAAAACAAAATTAAGGTCAAATCCAATATGTACTTATCATGAGTTAAAACTAGGTCACTAGGTCAAATGATAGACAACCCTTCTTGAGCCAAAATGTCGCATAAATGTTTTCAATTATTTTTAACCTATTGACCTCATTTTGACCCAGATACCTCAATAATGCACTTGTCTAAGATGTTTTGAGATGAACATCGTGACCAAGTTGCATAAGTATTAGACCAAAATTGTGACTTTTGTACCTACACAACATTTTCCTTTGATTTGAACTAGCGATCTACTTTTTGACCCCGAATGACCCAATTTATAACTTAAACCTAAATGTTGTTTATATTATTATTGTGACCAAGTTTCATACATATTAGGCCAACATTATGACCACTAGCGACTACACAAGGTTATGTTACAATTTGACTTAATTACCTAGTTTATTTACCCTTGAGCATCCATTTCCTACCATGGTCTAAATTTTGTTCAGATGATCACTCTGACCAAGTTTCATAATCATCAAGTCAAAATTGTGAATAGAAATGCAAGTGTGGACGAACAGACAGAGAGAACATAATCACTATTTCCCCCGCATCGATAGATTCATGCATATTATCATTATTGTATACTGTCCAAACGCAAATATCATTTTTCATTAGACACACATACATACAACACATGATATGTGTAAATTGTAAACAAATTTGATTAATAATAAAAAAATGAATAAAACTTATGTTTCCCCTTCCAAGTGCTATTTTAGTCATTTTTCGACATTTGAATGGGTAGTATACCAACACGTAGACTTGCATATATACGAAAAGCAAATTGTCTGATGATAATATCATTATTTGTAATCTGTAGAGGAAGGTTGTATCTTTCAGAAAATATTATCTTTAATGTGAAATTAGTAAATATTTAACGACTAACACGGGAATTATTAGAACTTAAAATTCCCCATGTAGTAGGAAATAAGGAAAATGTTGAAATTGCTACCAAAAGTGACCTTAAACATGTCGATTGTTTTGTATTTACCCCACTGAACTTGCATATTTGACGTTTTGACTGTACTTGGCAATAATCTATAAATGATGCAAATTCAAAGGAACTCTGATTTGCAATTTGTTAGCTTCTATGACTGGACTACCATTGAATCTGTTTGACATGTCCGCCTCATATCATCGGTGTGTTTAGTATCGGGTTCCCCAGATTTGCGCCAAACTGTGACATAGGGCGCAATTATATTTGTTTATGTTTCACAAACACTTGTTGATACAAACTGATAGAACTGCATTAATTTATATGTGTTAATACGGAAATGAAATTGTAAAGTTGCGGTAGGTACGGCTGTTTGTAAGTCTCGTTTATCATCGTATTTCAGGTTAGCGTAAAAGATGAACTGATCGAAGATAAACTATGGACAAGCGATGTTTTTACTGTGGAACCTTATATTGGCAAAAACCAAATTCTTGTGGAAATGGTTATGAAGGTATTACGTACTACATGTACATGTATGAATAGTTTAACCTGAGCTTGACCTTTATGCAAGAATATATTACAAGGTTTTTGCTGTGAATTTATCAATTTCCGCGAGCAAAGCGTGCAAAATATGTTTGTATTACATCTCGAGCGTCTTCGTGAAACTCCACGAATATGAAAACATACAATCGATGTTGTAAATTTATGCAATATATCGACTGTTAAATTATGCAAATCAAAAGGTCTGACTCATGTCAAATTAGCCAAGCTATACTAAGTATCAAATGAAATTTTGAACCGGCTATTGGGTTTAATTTAGGAATCTTTTCAGCGAAAATGATGACAACCTGAACGTGGTATCCCTGCAATACTTATTGTCTCGTACTTATATAGATCACAAATTAGTAGATAGAAAATCAAATATTGTTTTGCACAGCTAATTTGCAAGATATTTTTTAGATTTTGTGGACAACCCCTAAATACTGAAAATTGTATTCTACCGAAAAAGTGTTGTCTGGTTCCCGGTACCTAAACATTTCATTACATTGCAGTGAAGGTCCGGCGTAATGTAACTGTCATTGAAGGCACTATGGGTAATACAAGATGGTGGCTGTACATTAGTTTATATACGGAATTTTAGAATATGCCCCCAAATTGTGTGTTGTAAATATAATGTTCCATGTTTTACATTCTTTTATTACCTGTCATTGTGGCCTTTTTGTTAGGGGACATTGCATGGCGGGAAACTTTTATTAACACTGTCCGGTTCTTTAAGGTTGTCGATGAGATCAGTGTGAGGTTTGGTGCACCATAAACGAGTTTGAACCCCCAGTGACAATTGTCGCTGTCCGTTCCAAGGTGGAAGCCTCATTGACAACCTTGCTTTATGTATGTATTGTCCACTTTATAGTAAAAATAGAAAACAGATTTTGGCTTAGGGCCTTCCTTTCTGTAACTGTATTATTATTGTACATGTTCTGCTGTAATTTCGCTGTCCAGTACATGTATACAATAGTACATGTATATTGTGCCATTTAAATGTGTGTTGTCCCTTGTTCTAGTCCTGTCGCTTGGCTCTTACCCCGCGTAGTTTGACTGACTGAGGCGGCAAACACACTGGGTGGGATTTCGGGTTAGTGTAATTTGTGTATCTATTGTCTTCAAGTTGTACTCTGCTATAGTAGTGTCTATGGTCCCTAACTTTTACAGCACTGTGCAGTGTCGGTGTGTTTTTGTTTCCACTTGTCCTTGAAAGTTTTTTCCTTGCCCTCCTTTTAAGACCCACCGCCCATTTCCCCCTTTCTTCATCAGTTTTATCTAGCGGAGATTCTAGATGAGAAACTTTTTAATTAGGTCACTGTGTTGTTTGGTCACTATAATAAACATTTTTGCCATATGTATTTTCGCCCTTTTTTACCCATTATTGTAAACTAGGTCAAGTCGCCCCCTCCTTTTTACAGCACTGTGCAGTGTCGGTGTATATATTTTTGTTTCCACTTGTCCTTGGAAGTTAATTTCCTCTGCCATTTGTTTCAAAGTCCACCGCCCACAACACCCCCCTCTTTTCATCATTTGTATCTTGCGGGGATGCTGGATAAGATACTTTTTCATTAGGTCAATGTGTTTGGTCACTATAATATAAGTTTTTAGCATATATATATTTTCGCCCTCTATTTGCCTATTATTGTAAACTAGGTCAAGTCCCATAATGCCTCTTTAACACGTATTAACGTTATGTTACTGTCCTTGGTGTTTTTAACTAGGTCAGGGGGTGGTTGTGCCTCATTTAGTCGCCGTTTTTGCACGGGTTTGTGTGGTTGGTTCGTCGTGCAGTGGGGCCTTGGGGAACTTGGTCGAGTATTGGCTGAGTTTCATTTGGCAATAACTGCTATTATATAATTTCCTTGTGAATAGGGGTCGTCCTGCATTGGATCTTTAATTGTTTCTTCGGCTTATGTGTGGGCATTGCTCATTGTAGTTGCTAGGAATATGTTATATTATTTCCCACCCCATTCCTACCTTGCCCATATTTTAACTAGGTCAAGTCTTAGTTGTGCCTCTTTAGGTAGCATAACGTTAGGTCACTGCCCTTAGTGTTTAACTAGGTCCGGCCTCGGGATTGCTGTGACTCATTTGGTCGCCGTTTGGGCGTGGGTTTTGGAAATTGGCCTATACAGGGATCGAACCAGGGAACCTTGACTACAAGCCAGTGGCTCTACCGATCGAACTAATCGGACACATGGAAACTTATACATTTATGGACTCTTAAAACTCTGCTACAATTTTTATTTTTAAACTAATCTATTGATAATATAGTATTAGTTTTTATACTGGTGCA
Organism: Spisula subtruncata; assembly: GCA_963678985.1. Taxonomy (NCBI): domain Eukaryota; kingdom Metazoa; phylum Mollusca; class Bivalvia; order Venerida; family Mactridae; genus Spisula; species Spisula subtruncata. Next base: position 6,421,192 of record OY787671.1, read on the forward strand.
CAATACTACGTTTTATAAATCTTTTTACCAATTCGCAAATTTGGTATAAAAGGGCATTTGCAATTGAGTATTCGAAAGGTTTAAGCAATAGTTTGTACTGTTTTTTATCAATAATAGAACGTTGTTATTCGGACTGGTTTGCCCCTAGGTCCTTACCAAAGTTGACCATATGGTTTCCGTTTGAAAACACGAGCACAATTTGTCCTGTTTTATTTTGTATTTGTAGGATGGTAAAAACTATATGGTGGCGAACAACAACGCACAACTTGACACGGGGATGATGTTCATGGTAGGTTTTGTGTATTTAGCAACTATATCAACATACATAAATTATATGCTCATATGTATAGCTAGTTTGCGATAGAAAAAAATCGTGTTTTGTAAACATTTCTCTGTAATTATGAAACCTACATGTATGAAATTTTGCACGAATAAATGAAATATATCTACCTAATACACACTGAAACTTCAGCAACATACGAATTCAGGTTAAAAAACTTTTGTTCATAGGTTCTATAAAACATATTTGTAGTTTTGTATGAAATATTAAGTTAGAAGACTTGCTACTTGCAACAGCCAATTTAACGGTTATGTGATACGCCTAACGGTATATTTACGTATTTGCAACCTACTTAATATATCACAAGCGAGGCCCGTCTTTGAATCTGACGAAGTACATGTTATTGTTGTATATTGTTAACAAGCGCTACACCTAAATAAACTGAATTATACGGGCCTCCCAAGTCTCGTCTTTATAACAGTAATGTCAATCCCGACGATCACAGAGTGTAACGGTTAAATAATTGATATTAAGTCATCAATGGAATACCAGATTACCTCCCTACGTTAAACTGTAATTTAACATGTAATTTCAATATAACATAAAGAATAAATGTATTTTAATAGATGACTAAAAATTATTGAATTCTGAATGGGAGTAGGTAGGAAGTTCTTGTAGTTCTGTCTAATTTTTACCAAAATCTGATGAATAGATTTTCAGACATGTTACAAAAACACGATTTTTCTCTGTCGCAAACTAGCTATACTACTGGTGCATTTTTAAACGCGGAAGAACTAGCATGCATCAACTTGATTTTATAGGCTTATAACAACTAGATGTCTACGCGGACCAAAATCAGATACACTCAAATAGTCCGGAAAAAACTATCAAGCGACTTGAAATGGGGTCATACATATACAAATCAGCATCAGCATCATAAAATGGGGTTTAAATACTTTGTGTGCATGAATGTGATGTAGTGAAAGCGTTATACATGTATTCAGAAATATTTGGCATTCTGGCTTAAATATGAAAGTGAAAGTAGTGTTCGGGCGAACGGACATTGAGTAAATCCATGCATGTGAGAAAATCTGTTCAACCAATTTTTTCTTATAATTTTAATGATACATGACCTCCTACTTAGTTTCATTTTCTTGAAGCTGGATGCTATTTCTATAGATTAAAAGAGCTCCACGGTTAAAAAGTTGACATTTTTTGGCTGACCGTCACTGTACAAAGAGCCATTCTATTCGGTTTTTGACCTGAAGGAAACATTTTCATTGCCTTCTCAAATATTCAAAATTACACCGTAGCTGCACATTATATAGATTTAAACTCTAACCTCTCACGATTTTTATTCGTACCGTATCAAATGCAGGTTGTTGACTAAAACGTACTGCTTAGTAAGACATAAATGAAACACATAAACGATATAAACAATTAAAATGCATAATTATGTTCTATCCACACTAATGTAAAACAATCTTAATTTAAGGTTGTTTCTAGAGGAAATATTGTGCATACAGAGTATAAACCACCCGTCAATAAAGTAAGCGTGGAGTTTTCAGACATATTGGAGAAGAAGGTCAGTCCAAGTGGACGTCTGATAGTTTTCTACGTTGACAAGAATACCAATGAAATTGTTGCAGACTCTGTGAAGTTCAATGTTCGCCATATGTGTCGAGGAAAGGAGGTAAGCTTAACGTATGACTATAATACCCGTCAAATTTGTATCATTTCTAGGGATAAACACATATTTCAATTTCAGCTTCTTCAACACATGAATTCATAGATGTACACGAGTCATTGTATGTGTTCAAAATATTTTAGACAGGGCATGGAGTAGATGCACTTCATTTACACTATTTCTGCATTTCCGCTATCGAGCTAATTTCTGTATTGTTAATTTTGCATCAAAACAGTTTATTCATTTATCTTTTATGACCATTTTAAGTATGCTGTGGTTTTCGACAGCGTGCATGAGTTGTCAAAATATAATTACACTCAAAGTGACGGAGTGGCTTATGTGATTGCTCTTTGTCCGGTCCGTCAACTATCAGTTATTAGATGTCAAAACTTTGGCCAACTCATGAAAGTCAGCCACGATGAATTTCTCAACAAAATCTAGGTCAAACTGTGTCTGGGATTTTAAAAAACTAGGTCACTAGGTCAACTTAGAGAAAACAACTGTGTATCAACTAGACGTCACAACTTTTTAACTAATCATTATTAAACTCCGCAACAATGATCATCTAAACAAAATCTACATCAAGGTTGATATTTGGTCAACTAGAGTAAAAAACCAGTCACTATGTTAACTCTTAGAAACCATTGTGTAGTCACTAGAGGTCACACTTTTTCCTAATCATTAAGAAAATAAATCACAATTATCATCCAGATTAAGTACATTTGTTAATTCGAGGTAAAAAGCTACGTCGATATTAATATTTGAATACCGTGTGCATAAATTTATAATTGTTTAGGTGACAAAATTACTACTTTAACTTTTTATTTGTCTTTTTGCTGAAGACATGTTGCAAAAGTGCCAAGAGCCCCTTAATTAGAACCGCGACATACCTGTTTATTTGTTATGTTGCTTCAAAGTCATCTTATATTTAACAATGTTTGTGCAAATTTTTATATCATCATCGGATAAAATGTACTCTAGGAAAAGTCCTTAAAATGCCCAGCGTACAACGAACAAGTGTTCACTCTAATTCAGAGTGTCTTCTCATGTGATCATGGACTGGGTTTTATGTTCCGGTCACACTCATGTGTCGTCTTTATAAAAATGCATTGACGTGAGCCTTATCATTATGAGTGCGATGACACCTACTGCATATAACTGTAATGAAAATCGTGTTATATTGCAAAAACATGCATAGTATACCACATTATTATTTTCACGGCGGTACTTAGTCGCAAACGAGGTCCAAAAAGGGTATGTCGAGGTCCTTAAGGGGAATACGTATTGAGACTCACCTGTATGCATACTGATGTGCTTTCATAGCCAGACTAAACGGATCAAAACATCGAGATATCAATTAAAAACTAGCTCAATATTCTGCGCGACATATAGTTCCTTATTTGCCGAAGTGGGTTGGTACATTGTTTAACAATCCTCGTAGTACTGTCTGATTTATCAATGTACATTATAAGTATTTATTTTCAGCTTTCCATGAGGTCAGAACGTCCAGAAATAAAACCAGGAGATAACTGCAAATTAACTATTAATGGTGACTCACATATGTACGTCGGACTCAACGTTATGGACAAAGCCCTATTGCTATTAAACAGTAAACATGTATTAAGGAGAAACGTGGTAAGATTTCTAAAGAGTTATTTTAAAAAGTGAAACCGTTCAACCGACGAGCTTACCATTGACATTAATCTTATCATCAATGCCCAAACTAAACTACTAGTATGTATATCGCACTATCTATGATTAAGATTTAATATTAGTTGGATGGCTCTGATTACAACCTGGAAATGGCACAATACGTTTTTCGAGGTTGATCCATGCATGAATATTGTTTCCATTAACTAAGATTTAATTCCAGGGCCCTCAAACTGAGGCCAGTAGATCGAAGTGCATGATTATTGTGACATTCAACAGGAATATATACTAAAAGACCAACTGGTGTCTGATAAATTACTCCATAAAGCTTAGGTTTACCATTTTATAAAAGTGTAGGGACATGGTCAGTATCATACGTTTGGCCTATCGATTATGAAGTCAAATTTGGTGTGACCTCTAACATAATTGGGAAGTAAAGGTGAAGCCAGCAATTTACTTAAAGTCGTTCAATAAGTGTGTGTCCCCCTAAGAAAATACCAAACCCAGGCAAAATACATATTGTACATTGTACTACTTTCAAATCCACTATTACATTTTTGCGGTCAATTAGTTTAAAATGGCATACATGTTAATGTTTATATGTTTGGATGATATGACAGACGAAAGAAGTAGGAATCAACATCGTCCAAATGTTACCTTATGTGTAAGGACACCGTGCAAATATCACCTCATGTACTAGGATATAGTTCGTGAACATGTACACGGCACTCATCGATCTTATCATAGTTACAAGTTAAAATCCTCGTCCTTATCTAATAAAGAAATTATTTTGGCAAACCTCAAAGTTTGACATTGTCCCGCTATTGCTATTGTCTTTGAAAAATTGACACCAATGTCGATTAGAAGGGTAAGTGTGTACTGGTTTGAAAGTAGTCCAGGAAAACTTGTTCATTGATAAGACTATTGTATATAAAAATTACCATGCCATGCACCACCCTCTATTACTCTCGCATAAATATAACTATACAGTATAAGAATATGAGATATGTGTCAGAAAATATAAAGATATAGAAAACGAAGTAGTTATCCACTAATTACTGCTTGGAATACATTCTGATAGATCAATTGTCTGTGTGCAGAATGGTGATAGTGTACAAGTTATATGCGTTAATGTTTCAGATGTTTGACACACTGGAGTCACATGATCTTGGTTGTGGAGAGGGGAGTGGATCAAACAGCGCTGCTGTATTCAAGGTATTGTTTAATGGATGCAGTCATAAGTGGCGTTGTATTTATTTGAAGAAATATCCAATAACAATTGTTTACTCGTATTTGGAGTGTAGTGTAGCAGCTTCATGTTTTTATTGAATTTCGTATTTACTTGAGATTAATTACAAAAAAAACATGTTATGTAGATAACCATCTTTGGAGCCGTGACTAATTTATGCAGGCAGGTTGATTTGCCCTCAAAGGATAGATATAGGGTATGTTTTAAGGCTTAAGCAATGTATGTGATCAATGGCAGTAACCAATCCATGGCCAGAAGCATGAAAGAGAGTTAACCAAGTATATTCACATACCATGACTAAGAAGTGTAACCTTCCGTCACGGCTATACCTATAGCAGTACTGCATCTTCGTATAGCATGTACTTGATGATGGCGATCGCGATCTAAACTATTAAGAGACAATGAACGTATAAACACGGGTAACTGTATCGTTGATAAAGACAATTTGAAAAAGGGTATATTTCAAGAAATCAAAAACAAAAAGTGACTATAAATATCTTCATAAAGTAATCATATTCATATAAAGCAATGCTTAAACTACTTGCATGCTAAATTTTATAAAAATTAATTCAATATTTAAAAAGTTATGCTATGAAATGTAGATACTGTTTCGAAAACAATCGCTGTGATGCAATTAACACAAATCAAAATAGTCGTCCTCACTGCGTTTTATAACAGCGAAAGTTAAATTAAAGTTCAAGCTATACATTGTATAATATGGAATTAATTTAAGGCTTACATTCATCGCATAAAATTGTTTTAGCAAACAATCAGCCTTTTATGGATGTTTGATATGCATAAAGCCGTTTTTATGAAAAACAAAGTGCACCACAGTGACCGGCTCGTGAATTTCTGTACAAATGGACCTTCAAAGAAAAATATGTATTTTCCAAAAGCATTTGATAAATTACGATTAAATTAATTCTGTCGTTGCTATTGTGACGGATTTCCGAAAACTACTCATTTTGAGAACAACAATTTAAAATGGCAGCTAATTTCCTTTTTAAACAAACACTCCCAATTTTGTCGTGTTTAATTCAAATAAGAATATACGTGGGTATATCCAAAAGTAATGCCACTGATGCTATAAAATAGTGTATAATGTCAGTAAACCACGTTTATTTTCACACCGTAACTTCAGTCTAATTTAAATATGATGATCAAATTTCACAACAATCCACAGAATAGTTCTTGAGATATGACAAACTGCATGAAACACACTTACGAACATCGCCACAAGTCCGACGTCAACGACGTCACAATGACGTTACTTGCTGACAACTTATCATTCAGCAGAAGTTCATCCCTGGTGATTTCTAACGACTTGTAAACCATACAGTCATTTTCACGACCTTTACAAATGTGCAACCCACCCGACACTTACTTAGGTGTTTTCAAGTCAGTCCCACAGCAAAAACTCACCACATATTGATTGCAGCTTTGAACGTCGAATTGAATTGACGGCGTTAAAATACTTTTGGTGTTCTTTCGGATCTACTACGAGGGTCAGTCAAGAAAAACTGAGAGTTGTTAAATAAAACCTTCAAAGTGTACATACAATAATATTTTCTACCAATTATCGCCAACTATTATCCATCGCGGATGTTCTGATGAATTCCGTAATCGGATATAGGCTTTAAAATAAAGTAGCCAAGCAACCAAAGAACATCACTAAGGGGTATGCGTTCGCGCCAGCAACTGGAAGATTGATTTTTTTGTCAATTCGAACGTTTATTCCAACTTTATATAGCGTAATTTAGTACAACTAACATGTGTATCTTGTAGAATCGTATATATCGAATAATAATGGGCGTTTGTTACAGAATGGTCACTTTTGCTGTATTGTTTAGTTGCCTAGCAACACTTTTACCCGCGTTTTATCGATTTGCTCGGCATGTGTTCTTTGCGTTGCCATGGTATTCTTAAACTAAACACTGAATTCACAATTTCTGTCCAAGATGATTATGAATGTATCTAATGGAATTTAGTGACCGTTAAAGAAATAAAAAATATAACTTCGCTTTTGAAAAACATCATGTGTTCTTTTTGGTGGGGTAAAATTGTGGTCTCATTACCAACACATAAAGTGACACTTAATAGTTCCATCAAGTATATTTTCTACATTGGAGGAACAAATCAACCATAATTAAGTATATCTGATAGATAAATGTATTACAAAATAAAAAATAAGTTTGAAATTGTTCGATATAACTTAATGTGTCCATAGCAACGCACAATTATGTTCTACAGACAGCGCGAACGCATGCCTTCGAGTTTTCTTCTTCGGTTGCCTGGCAACAAGAATAAAATTTTCATAACCAAACTTGGTATTCGCCATAACATCGATGAGATACCATATTTCACGATAATGTATAGATAATATACGAACACTTATTCGCCTGATCATTATTCACCAACTCTCAGTTTTTCTTGACTGACCCTCGCACAAACCGTTCATATGACTCTCAATCAATAATGATTTGGTGATCCATGTCCCCTTAAAAAAAGGCTAAAAATTTACCAATTTTCTAGGGCTCTTTTCAGCTGTTAGGCCGCTCAAGCACCCTTTGACATTTCAACTTCCCCTGGCCATTGGGCTACATATGGAAACCTACACTCGTGTCTCCCTGAGGAGACTATTTCTCTCCTGTGGTGTGGCAGCCAACATCGATCTGCGGCGCCCAGGAATAGACACTGCCCTCACAGGTACCATTTTACACCATGGTGGAGTGGAGCTGTGGGTCTTGCTCAGAGAAATTAACCAGTGGTCCAGAGGGGGGTCGAACCCGGGACCTCTCGATCCCGAAGCGCGCGCCCAACTTCTAGGCCACCGCTCCCCAAAAAGCTTATACTACATGCACACGAGACTATGTTGCCGCCTTGTGTAACTGAAGTTTCAGTGGGTGACTTTCATAACGTTTAGCATAAGTGCATTACTACGCGCAGTTTCTTTTCGTCACAATTCTGCCGTGTTTTCGCTAAGTAATCCATGCGTTGAAAATATATTGCGAGTTTCCAATTAGGGTGACGTCTATGAATTTCTAGCAGCATGTACAAAACATTTGTTTCATTACGTGACAAAAGTATTGTCTGCTTTTGAAAATTGTTTGTAATAAAAACGCATAAAAGAAAATTGTTATATTTGTTATGATAATGAAAATTAATCGTTATTTTCGTGTGCGGCGATATGACATCATAGGTATATATATCTTAAATGAAAATATAATCCACTTATGAAAACCGAAAACTGCAGCACGTTGTTTATTAATCAGAATTGAATTGCTAAACATTTTGATATCATATTTATGCATATCGCTCAATAAACAAATAAAACATGGGATGAGTGACTTTACTTTTGGATATACCCAAGTATATCTAAACTCTTGACAAAATTTTGAAACGTTTTCGTCAATAATTTATCAAATTCTGTGTTTTTATCAAATGACTGTTTGTCTATGCCAAATAACGTTCGAATGACGTTTGCGACGTCACTCGAAAACTTGGCGGGAATGACTAGTTTTAAAAGTCTATAACTTTCTTAATGTATGTATCGACTTGTTCAAATTTTCAGAAACTCTTCATAAGAGTTTCGTTCTTCTGACGATATTTTATCAACATTTTCATAATATTGTCATTGAGCCCGGTTTTCCTTGAGAACGGCTTTTTCGTTTTCGTTTGTTTTTAGTTTTCAACGATACAGTTACATGTGCTTATTGATACATGTATGTCACATCAGGCTGTGCATATTTTACATTAGTTTTAGGTTTATTTCGATTTTTCATTTCTCTTTCTTATTTAAAGACGTTTTTGGTAGTATTTTGTTCGCATTTTTCTGTGCAATTGTGACTCTTGACCTAGGATAATATAATTGCGCGAACTAAACAATTCAATCACCAGTTATTATGGCATTGGAACCATCAACCTGGTACTTGGCAAACTTTTATTGTCAAATTGAATGAGGAAAACATCCTATTATTCTGTGACATTGAACACCATCGTGCCTTGATTACCGGTATTTTGTTACATGTCTATCTTTCAGAGCATGGGTCTTACAGTCTTAACAAATGCAGTAATTGACAAAAGAGGGTTGCAGAGAAAGTCACTGGACTGTGAAGCGAGACTAAGGAAAAAAAGGCAGGCCTTGAATGATGGTTTGTAAAACTCCTACAAACAGTGTTCTCTGAAATTATTGAGATTCAAACTTTACATTATTACACTTATTGGAATGGGAACAATATGTTTAATTTGTACATTAATTAATAGGGGATTCAGTGTAACTGGACGATGTTAATCGCCATACCAATATCCCGTACTTGCGAGGTTTTAGCCCAGCCAAAATTAGGTTAGCCCTAATCGACTGAATTTTGTGTTTAGGAATCTCGCAGTGAATAGTTATTAATACAAAAATAGTCAATAAATGTCTTAATTTTTCGCTCATAAATTATCTTGAATTGTTTAACGAAGTTTAAAATTTTCCCGTTCTAGACCATGATATAATATCAAGATATAAAAGTTCATACCAAATTTATGTATAAATGATGATGTCATGTCAATGACGTCACGGTATACGCAATGACGTCACATGGCGTTACGCGCCAAAAAGCAAGGTCAGTATCGTCGCATGACGTTGTGAAGTAGTCTCGATTAATTAACATCCATGTCTTTGACATTACAACCATGGGTTTTCACTGCAGTTTAGTCATCATTTATGTTATTTGTGCCGCACATTGGCATTGAGTGAGGGAATCCCTGATGTATGCAGCGCATGTTTTTCATATTATATCTAACCTTAACCTATATTAAAAGTAGGGATGTAACTACTCGGTCAAATTGCTAACCGGTTAAGCGTTTAATCTTCCGACCGGTTCGGATTTATGGTAAGGCACCGTATGCAAAACTTTAAAATTTGACGACTTGTGAATTTTGCAATTTACCAACTGGTTTAAGACTGTGTTGTTCGTCCATCAATACACAAATGAAACATTTCCATAAACAAATATGGTAGTGTTGTTTTTCGGTTGATTGACATGCACATTTAATCCAGTGTTTACCAAGCCTAATTAAATTTGACTTTCAAATTTCCAACGCATATCAAATATCTAAATGCGACAGATATATCCCATTCACAAGCATTCGGCCGTTTAAAATTCCTTTCGAAACATCGGTATCTTCAAGTTATTTAGTATTTTACGTCCAGATTTTTAAAGGCTATTTTTAACGGTCTATGGTTAGAATTAGCTTACATGACTGAGCATGGCATTTTAGCATAGCGCTCAACAAATCACGAACGTTATGGAAAAATGTCATTCGTCCTTGAAAGCACGGCATAGATATATGTTAATTTTAACCCGGTGACGTTCCTTTTTCGAGCAGAAAAACATGTGTTGTCACGTATGTGTATCACACGCGTAAAAATATATTGCTTAGTCATTTTGGCGCATATGGAAGATCATGGTACTTATTTGATAAAAAGCTAAAAAAACATTAAACGAGTGTAATGCGGCAATGATATAAGGGTTTTGGCTATTGATGCGGACGCTCTGTCACTCGTTGGAGTATACTCTGAAGACAGCTGGCTTTCAACCGAAATTCCCTAGGGGGATATGTCTATTGAAAGCTTGTTGAAATTATTTATTTACATAATCTTTCCGGAATTTATCAAATAGTTCCGTTCCGTAATATATTTACCGTTGTATCTACATTTCAGAATGTTCTGCGGTGGATCAAACGTGTTGTAAGAAGGGCATTGGGTTCGCAAATGATGTGTTTAATGAAACGACTGATAAGAAGAATATTGATGCTTTGACAGTGTGTTTAGGAAAAGCTAGACAAGTAGTCTTCAACGGAACAGTCAAAACACTCTGCATACAAGCCATGTATAAAAGTTGCCTACGTACCTTGCTGGATTTGCTAAATGGTATGTTTGTTTGTCTATATGTTAAGCTTAAATGGCTTTAACAAATGATGATACGAAATCGGACAGTACCATTCAACGGAAATTGCCATATACGATATGAACCAAACGAAAAAGTGGCACACGTCGCAATCTCATTAAGATCAGACCTTAACAGTTGTTCCATTCCTTTTACGCTGTCATATATCTGAAAACGTTCCGTAAGAGGTCACGTTAAATGACTTCTCTAGTGCATACATGTTTTTTCATCTAGCGATGAAATCTCCAAAGGACTTTCAAATTATTTACAGTCTAAAAATCATATTAATTAAAATAGTTGAGAAATTATGAAATTACAGGTGTTGCTTTGGGAGTGTGATTAAGTGTATATACACAACTATTATGTCGTCATACATTTATGACCAGCTTATTAGTGTTATTAATCTGATTGACGTTTATGTTGCTATGTATATCTTTGAATCAAAGATACCGTGTTTTGAGATCGAATAGTGTTTCCATTCGTCATAAATATACGTACATTGTACATAGTTAATCTTCATTGTATATTTTGTAGACCGTGATATAGATGCACGATCACTTGACTTTGAAACGGAATATATCAGTGATCTAGAGCGGGTTATAGAAGGTGGTGGTAAACTCAGAACTAGAACTGACTTCCGAGAATCCTGGCACTTTAATATCATGCAATTGGATGTGTAAGTCTGACACATATTGAGATTAAACTATGATAATTATTACACCATAACAATAACAACTATATTATGGCCTTATATCTGACGATCGATTTTCGCAGACAGAAAAATAAGCACAGAATGGCACTGAAACCATACAACTGGTATTTTACCAGGGTCGCTAAGAGATAGTTTGTTTTCAAATGACTTACCGTAGTGCTGCGGTCGTTTTCGCTCTCTTGCACTAATTTGGTTTATAAATCTAATTATATGATCTATAACCTATACATACTTCGTATAAGCATATGTATTTGTAGATAGATAAATAGATTTTATTCAATATTGAAGATGATACATGGTCCTTGAATATATAAAACACGTATACATAATATTATAGATTATAGGTACATGCATTAATAAATAACCATGACATGCCTACCAACACTAAGGATAGCACAAAAAAGAGATTTTTTCCATTGTCGTCCTTTAGTGTTGATGGAATGGCATAGAGAGACATTTTAAAGTGTAATGTATTAATTGTATAAGCTAGTGGACATGTATAGAAACATAAGTGCATTAAAGTGTATAGAGCTATATTCTAACATTCATTCAATGTCAAAAAAAAATTACTTGCATCGTATTTAGTATGACACTAGACTACCTTATTTGCAAATTAAAACTTTGGATGGGTTCCGTGTACTTTGATTCAATCGTTAAAAATTGACGATTCTTAGTTTCATAGGGTGTTCTAGAATACTTTTGTATGAAAAGGACAGTGTGCATGTCCAATAAATCACAGATAGAGTTTCTGTTAAAGCTGTAGCGAAAAATGATCTTATTGGTATGAAAGCATAATTGTTTTTAAAAACAGAAACTTTTTACAAAAAATATCTTCCGATATAGCTCTATACACTTTAACATAATTGATCTATATCGAATTCGGTGCATTTTTATCAGCATGAGAGGAAATAGAACATTTGGCAATGTAATGTCTAAGTCGGAGTTTTAGACTTACAATGTTTGTGAATAAGGCACTTTGATACTTACACTTCAGGACTGGTACAAGTGATGTGATTTTGGCATATCCAGAATCTATAACAGAATGGATGATTCAGGGAATTGGTATGTGAGACATTAAATTTGAACATAAAAACAAGAAAATATAATTTAAGTAACTTTTTTTGTGTACTCGTCGTACATTTAAACTCGTATGCCGCTGTCAAATTATTTATTATTATGTTCTTTACTCTAAGTTTAGTTATGCTCTTCGTTGCCATAGTCAAATAATAGATGTATGTTTGCCGGTTCTTAGTAAAACTTATTTATTGTAGTTGTGTTTGTGTACATGTAGGCTATATCAATAGATGCTTTGTGAATTCAGTGAAATGTATATGAACCATTATCACGTCTAAAAAAGACTACCAAAATGTAAGAGAAAGGGAATCGTATTAAATTTCAAACACATAACGTACGAATTATATTGTATGGGTTAGGTATAAATGGCTTTTCTTGTTTCACAAAGGAGTTTGATTGCAATACATAGAAAGCGTGTGTCAAAATTCTCCTCTTTTGCTGTTGCTCATTTGTTGTCTGTGTTATGCTGTATAGACATATAGTCTTTATTTACTAGTCTGTGGGCAATGCAGTTGTGTTTTATGATCAGTTTAATCGTAAATTAATAGATAAATAAATAAAGTAAAGTGCATTTAACTGCAATAATGATAATAATAATAATTGTTTTGAAATATTTAGGTATATCAAATAAAAGCGTATGTATGGCTGAACCAACAAATGTCACAACCTATCAAAAGTTCTTTGTTCAACTGGAACTTCCGTATAAGGCTAAAAGACTGGAACATTTAGAAGTGAAAGCCACCATATTCAATTATGGACTTACTTCCTTAACCGTAAGTGTATATTTACATGTGTACACCCATCTTCAGTGTGTAGAATCACGTGATCAAATGAATGCGTGTTTACGCTTAAAACTATTGCGATATCGTCTGCTAACGGTGAGTTTTTTCTTGATTATAACGATCGTGCAGTTAATATGGTAATATTTATAGCCTAAAGTACATTCCGTATAGGTAAGAATACCCGACAAGTACCGAATTCGCTCTATATTAGGCTGTTTTTAATTGATGCTCGACCAAATGCAGTTTTTGGAGTGGGAAGAAATTGATTTATTTGGTCAACAATGCAGATGTGTGATTAAAAACGATAGCCCACGGAACAACCCGATGATTAACCACTGTCTTCATGTTGTTCCATATGTTGTATTAGTTGCCACACGTTCAAACTAAAATGGAATGCTGACAGGGGTATTTTTAAGCACAAATCTGTATTGTTGGCATAATCAATGATTTACGTACCTCTCCCGTCGACTGGGTTCCTAAACAACCATTGTTTTGCTCAGAGAGGGTGCTGATACAGAGTTTTGCACAGAAGGGTGCCAATGTTGGTATACACCGTGGTATAATGAGTAGATGTGTTTTCTCAAAGTTGTGTCAGAACATTTTGAAGCACCCTCGTTCTTTATGTAATATGAACTTATAATATTTTACAGGCTAATGTTTATATGGATGGCATTGAGACATTGTGCTATGATCGTGGACTTGGGAAGCAATCGAAGAGAACACAGGTTGAATTGGAACCCAATAGTGCTCATACGATCAGATTCCCTATGGTTCCAATGAAACATGGAAAACTGCCTGTGACTGTGTCTGCTTTTGTTTATGATAACGGTATTCCGCAGACGGATGCGGTAAAGAAATATCTAAATGTAGAGGTTAGTCACATAAATCCAGATTATATATTGCTTGCTTAGAATGATTAGGCCAGATATACATATTTAACCTCAGCGCAACAAGGTGCTTCTGATGAGCCTATCTTCATGAGAATCAGAAAGTGTCATGTTGACCATACGGAAGTTAAAATAGCTAGTTTCACCATAAGCAAAGTGTAATTGTATGACAGCTGTTTTCTTGTTTTCTCAAAATATCGATTTTGTACAGGTTTGCGACCTTCTCATTCTATTCTAAGCCAGCGATATGTAAGGATGTACTATTGACAGTTTAGGATAATTATCATGTAATTACTCGTTCATATTCACTCAGCTAGATACAAGTACTTTTCAACGAGTGATAGATTATTTGCATTTACCACGTGTTTGTAACAAAGTATTTTGTTTTGCAGACTAACCTACTCATAATCTACAGCGTATTTACAGTAACACTATCAGCGCGCAACTGATGAGTCATCCGGCATAAGGGACAACATTTTACGACATATATACGCACTAACCGTTCAAATGGCGATTTCTGAATTCATAAACTTCTGGTGCAAAAGTGCTGTTTCCTCATTTCTTTTTTTATTTTCCTCATTTCTTTTTTTATTTTGCTATTCATTTGTAGACGATTGCTTTTCGAATGTATTGTCACGGGATTACCTACAGTTTGTACATTATCCATACATTATCCATATCGAAACGGATATGGAATTTTGAAGTTGGTAAATAAAATATTCAAGTTTAAAATGTATTCGGTTCGCAGTTTTTCCAGTATTCAAACATTCTATGTTTTCACCTTTGATCTTAATTGTTGTCATGTTTAATCACTTTTTAGGATGAAGGCATTGAGGAAGAAATCCCCATACAAGTTTGCTTGGATCCACTTGAGCAGGCTGATGATTGTCAACACCACAGTCGTGTTACAGAAAGTAAGTTAATGATTCACAAAAATGTTATTCACGAATGCACGGATACACTAGACGCTATATCTAACGTTGTCTAAAATGAATGTTCATTTTTCTTCTTTCGACATAATTGTTTGGAATTTTGTTCATAAATGCTAGCGCAGCACGAGTGATTTAATTTTCGCATCCAAACGAGTGTCAAACTGCACTGTTGTATTCATTATTACGATTCTTACATCGCCAATACTCTGCAATTTTTCATCGATCAGCTGTGTTTCATTTGGTAATAAAATACAGCTAGTTTATTAAACGCGAAGAAGGCCAAATGAATGTGCTATGTTAGAATTTAGATTAATATACATTTTGCTTTTATTTGTAATATTTAACATGTCACAGTATCATTAAGAAGTTAGATGCTTGACACCAAGCCATGACATACATGTTTTGTACCAATATACGTAGTTACAGTCCAGTAAGGATAAAAATACAGTGGCACAGTGGAATCCACTAGTACAGTGTAAATACAAGTATAAAGGCTTATGGCAACACTTTAATACCAAACTTAAATCTACCTATTAAAGCAATAGTTAAAATATTTTGGGTTCACATTAACGATGACGTCACTGTCCGTGTATCCTAATTGGACTATATATCAAATAAGTTCTGGTATAGCTTGGCCACATTGACACGAGCCTGACCTATTGATTATTATAATTTAACAGTCGATATATTGTCTACGTTTACATCACCGAGTGTATGTTTTCATAATCGGGGAGTGTCACGAAGACACCCGAGATGTAATACAAACACAAATCTGAAATACCGATATTGCACGATTTGCTTCCGGAAATTGAGATAAATTCAAAGTTAGATCCTTGTAATATATTATCGCATAAAGGTCAGGCTCAGGTCGAAATAGCCAAGCTATATAGTTGTATACCTTACGTGTTAGTAAATAAGTTTATTGTGTAATTCCGTGACATAATGTTAGCCAACATACCATGATTTCATACCTGGAATTATAGGTTTGTAACCCAAAGTTCATAGGAGTAAACAATTTGTATTTTTAAGTTAAACAATCGATGTATGGTTCGGATACACAACACGTTATTAAAGTGAACTTGACTCTACCTCAAAATAGCATACCAACAACAGGGACCGCGACTGCTTATCTTCAAGGTAAGGTCAAATACTAGTACTGTCAATACAGATGTAATAAAGCTAGGAATTCAGTATTGAACTAAATTCAATTAATATGTAAAAGAACATGTTTATTATTATATCATGTTTATATAGGCCTTTTTTCATAAAACATATGTTCAAAAGTGCTGTACAACCACGACTAATACATGGTTAAAACAATATAGCTACATGAACAATGTATCAAAATATTCAAATATGGACACATTAATAAATCACATATAAAATATATCTACCACTCATTTATGGAAACGGGTAAAATATTACCAATCCAATAGGTGGGGCTCTACTAAAAGAGGCGTCCCTATAACTTTGATCGTTTAAATCGATTCAGGAATATTATGCATTAAATGAGAATCATTATTGCTTAAACTCCTCAAATTTTCAACAATAAGCGCCCACCAATTCCCGAAAAAAGAATGAAAACATATTTCTGTAACGAGCCACAATAGTCACGAGTTCTTTCCCTTTGACCACATAATAATAAATCGCTGGAAGCGATAAATTATTATTGGTGATTTAAATATATTGTTGACATTATAGAGAAATATTTGTGCACACTTTCTTTTGACAACATATGATAATTGATAGTGATTTGTATATTTAGCTCATTTAATGTAATAGTAGAGAATAATATGCTAGTTATAGGGAATGCCTCTTTACCCAGTAGACGGGTTTTATGATAAACTAACCAGATTTCATGACGATGACGAAGATGTGTACAGGAAAGAACACTGAAAGTAATTTAATGAAATGTACACATATATTGTGCTACTTCAGAAAACTCAATATATTAATTTTGTAGGTACGACTTGCTCATTCTAAGCCAACGATATATGTTGTGCTACTTCAGAAAGTTGCCTGTTCCATTCATAGGACAGCTACAGTAATTTAAAAGTAGTTTTTGACAGCACTTCATATTATGATTTTGTCGCGATTTGTAATTGATAACCTTAACACAGTTATCATGTATTGTAGGTGACGTAATGGATAGTGTAGTTCGGGTGCTGCTACTAGAGGGCGTCGACTCTTTGTTCAGAAAACCTTCTGGTTGTGCCGAACAAAACATGGTACATTGGTCACCTACAGTCAGTGCTATGAACTACCTGAAACAGACGAACCAATTTACTGGAACAATACAGCAAAGAGGAAACAGATTAATCCGAGAAGGTATTAGAACATATATATTTCAACATCGTCCCTGAACTACTCGTACAAAAACACGCCTATTAACACCTAATCAATATAATGATGATGAA
Organism: Spisula subtruncata; assembly: GCA_963678985.1. NCBI lineage: Eukaryota > Metazoa > Mollusca > Bivalvia > Venerida > Mactridae > Spisula > Spisula subtruncata. The sequence continues at coordinate 6,438,795 of OY787671.1, forward strand.
GAAATCATTCGTACCTGTACACTTAAACGAATTTCTAATTGGCCACCCTAAAAAATATTATATCATCTGTTATATTATATCAATAAATCTTAGGCTGTGTTATTTGTTTATTCCACGCACCAATCTATCGATTTCCAGAAAGAAATGGCGTGTTCACGTACAAAATCATCCATGCGTAACGGTTGGTGCGAAATTGCTTTTTTTGCACGTTGGCCTCGTGCACGGCTTGGAATAGTATCGTATTTTGTATGAATTTGTTCCTTGTTGATTGAGTTTTTTTAAAACACTATAATTTGTGAGAATGAGCCTAGTGGAACGCGCTCATGACGTCAGATACATGCATACATTGAACGATTTTCTTATTGGCCACGTGTTTTTACAAATAAGTTTTAAAAAAATGCTTTTAGAAGAATACAAATAATCGAAACTCCGATACTGTCCAATTTTATTGATAGAAAATATGTTTCTCGCAGTAATTCGAGCTCAACCTCGCGTTATTATAAATATCGCTTTTTTTTCAAATGACGTTTTGACGTACATGTCTGGATTTTGGTGCTGGTTCTCGTCATTCTAACGGCCTCAGCGCGGCCTATATAACTTATTCTCTCACCAGTATCAATGCCTTTCATTAAGCCAATCGACATAGAATACATTTTGACTTATTTCAAAAATCAAACATGTCGGGCACGTGAACCACTTGCACGTAAGGCATTTGCACTAACTGTTCCGCATGGCTGATTTTATACATGCATGCGTAATTTATTTCTTGAAATCGATAGATAAGTGCATGGAATGAAAACAACCATAATTTTAGAAATATTGATTGAATATATCGCATAATATAATATTTCATTGAGTGTCCAATTAGAAATTCGTTTAAGTGTATTGTAGCACAGAACAGAACAGAACAGAAAGTTTATTTCAGACAAAGCATACATAGCTTATAGCCTTACGTAATACATACATAATATAAATAATGCATGCAAAAGAAAAAAAAAACAGAAAAAAAACAGAAAGATAAAAAAGACATATATACCACGTTCCTGAAGACAGAAAATAGTAAATAGTAAGTGAGAATATTTTGTTATTGTCAATGAGTTATTACGGAATCGAAAAGGAGTATACATACTGCAAACGTTTAATGTAGTAACTCATTTCAGGGCAGCGAATAAAGTCTAGAAGGTTTATTGTTGTTGATATCTTTATTAAGCAAAAGCGTCTGGTTAGACAAACTTAGTGGTTTCGTCCTGGGGTGGTATTCACAAAGCATCGTAAGTAAAAACTTAAATATTTTGACTTTAGTTAAAATATTGAGCTCTACATATTTCCCAAGAATAACACATGTTTTCTATATGATTAGTAATCATATAGAAAACATGTGTTATTCTTCGTTTCTTGGGAAATATGTAGAGCTCAATATTTTAACTTAAGTCAAAATATTTAAGTTTTTACTTAAGATGCTTTGTGAATACCACCCCAGGACGAAACCACTAAGTTACACAGTGCTTCTAAAGAAAGTAATTAATTGTTATTTTTTATTTTTATGTTAATCTGATACACTTAAGGAAAATTTGAGATTTTTAGAAAATTCTAAATTTTCACTTAAGTTTCTTTGTGAATACCACCCCAGATCTTTAAAGTGTTCTACCCATCCGTTTGCTACATGTAGTTCTTGTTCTGACTTTAAGAAGTTTCCGTTAAGGAGAAAGTCCAAGTAACTGTCCATTCCTGAGAAATATCAGAGACAAGGCCCCGAAGGGGCCGAGTATTCATTATTTCTCAGGAATGGACAGATACGCGGATTTTCTCTGACTTAAAATACACCCATACTGTCAAATGTAAATCAAAATTGAAAGCAAATGCATTTTTTTCAAAAAAAGTCACCCCTGATGTACCTCTTATAAATAAAAGATTAAAAATTGAACATATCTGAGCGAGAAAATCATGCTTTTTCATGAAACCAGTGAACTAATACAAAAACGCTCCATTACTTTCATAATGGTGTGTAGTCCATGTAAACACATGTTGTGAGTTATGTGTTACACGATCAAGTAATGGTCATTTACCCAGTGTCACTTGATGTTATAGCACGGTGGACATTATAAAGACTATTAATGTTTCAGTCAGAGGTTAATATATTTCCGTGCATTAACTATACATATTATATAATTAGATATTTATAATTGATATGCAACTTGATGGACATAACTACACTGTTTTAAACATGTTTTATTAGGCCTAGAGCTCTTCTTGCACAGTCATTTAAATGAAAGTATTAATTAATGTACTCAAGTACATATACGTGTGAGGGTAGTGTCTATCAGATCGATGTTGGCTGCCACGCACACAAGAGAGAGATAGTCTCGCCGGTGATACTCGTATGTTTCATTATGTAGCCCGATGACCAGGGGAATGTTAAAGGGTATCTGAGCGGCTGAACAGCTGAAAACAGCCCTCGTTAATTGGTAACTTAACATTTTTCATTCGCTTCAAAATTTAAGCAATCTTAGCCTGTTCTTTAACTCAAATTTAGGAGTCCAGTCGGCACAGGTCTTATTGGATTATTGGATTATGGGCCTTGTATGACCAAAAACAATTAATAATAAGCTTTGTACGTACTATTATATTCAAACAGTTTTCATCTGATTAAAATCTCAAAACCTTGTTGCAATGTTTATGGACATTTTAAGGTAACTCCCCCTGCTGAAATTGAACCCATCCGTGTGTAACCATATCTGCAACAGCATTTATTACAAAATTTGTTATACTAAATTAAAATAATACATTTACATTTATGAAATTGATTTTAAAGAAAAGAAATATTTGATAAAAAAGTGTTTTATCTACAATAGAAATATGTCATTTTTGTGTCAAAATCCTGTTAAAAGTACTCACTTGAAATCAATATAAAACACATTGTTGTGTTCTCCAATCTATTATCTAGGTGATAGACTATTCCACTTATCAATTTAAGTAATGACATGCACACATCAAAACAAAACGTTTGATCACTTTATTACCAAATTTGTAAAATAACATTAACACATATCTGATTATTTTAAGTGTGTAAGTAGGGTGTATTCTAACATTAGATGACCGTCTAAATTCAATAGATTTGACCATGAGTTGTTTTGATAGCAACATAATCCCACGAACAGAAATGTTCTACAAACTGGTCATCTTCAAATGTGTAATACAAATCTGATTTATAAATTTTACATGGTTAAATATTTAGTGTTTTATGGATAAAATGTGATTAATATGCAATAATTCTATAGTCGATCACCTTGATAATGAATTGGAGAACATAGCAATGTGATTTATAGTGAATTTGAGTGAGTACCTTTTTCAGGATTTTGACACAAAAATTGGCAATTTTCAATGTGTTATAAAACACTTTTACAAACTGCATTTTTATTTCTTTTTGCAAGTATTCATTGTAGACGTAAATTTTTCAATGTAGCATAATGATTTCAGCTGAAAATTATATTACAGACTTGAAAAATCAAATTGTTTTCCAACACAATAACAAACTCGTGACTTCAATTTCAGCTGATGAAATTACCCTAATGTAAGCCAAGGTCGACTATTACATTTTCAGTATCATGCTGAAGATCGGGTGTCTTGATTCGGTGATAATTTTTGCACTTGTGAATGTATAAAAAACTGTAATTGCAACTTATTTAATGATCATGAACACCCGAAAGTAAAATTGCAAATAAAAGTTATTTGATATCACACTAGTATCATCTTGATTTCTTTATTTCTTGCGAGCGTAATACCTTAATAACTGAAATTATGTCATGTTTATAGCTATTTAGTAACAGTGGGTTGATTCATTTTCTAGTTTCGTTATGGTTTGAGCATTTTTATCGGTGTTTTGTTTTCTTTTTTCTGTGTTCGGTTCTTTTAGTCGAGTGCTGCTTTTCCTGCGATTTGTATTGCCATTTTTTGTGAACAGATACATTTTGTAATGCACCAGTCAGTTGCATCTACGGCCCCAACCTCTGGGTATGGCTGCGGTTTTTACCTTCCAGCTTCACACGCTTTGCCGGGGCAATGTTGAGAAATTTTCACCGAACCTGTACCTTTGGGACAATATTTAATTGTCAGCTACCCTTGCATTGGCCGTGGAAGGGCGGGGTTTTGAAAACCCAAAAGTAAATTTCCAGGCCAATCCCTGGGGATGGCAAGCAATGAATACCACTGACTGGTGCATACTATAATCAGTATTTACAATAATTCTTAATTACCTGTTAACACATTTGATAAAACTAACTCTCCATTTTTTGTTAACACTACATATGTGTGTTATGTTTTTTAGGCATGGTGAGTTTTCTTAACAATAACTCTCCATTAGTTTGTATACACATTGCATTAAATGTGTATACAAAATAATGGAGAGTTATTGTTAAGACACTCTTCATTCCTGAAAAATAATGGAGAGTTTATGAATGAGTTAATCCCCCGGGTGTATTTTAATTGCTTATCATGTCCATATTGAATGATATGGCAGTATTATAACTCATTGAGACATTCACCGATCTTACATGTACACTGAGCGGCAATGAAAACGCAACACTTTTTAAACTTAAGAATATTTCTGTAATCTGTCAACTTATCAACTTGAAATTTTGTATGCTCACTTCGATATATATTATACAGAATTCAGCTTTTGCCGTGAAAATACTTGGAGAATCACTCGTCCGTAGCGGAATAGCCTAAAACCGCATTTTCCCGCGTTGTGATAGGTGGCTAGAGATTTGCTCGCATATTGTGCAAGCATTTTGAAGAATATGGATGGATTATTCAGAAAAACAAAAAAAGTAGTAGAAAACATGGTGCATATGTCAACGGATGACTCTGAAAGATCGGTCGTTATGTTCAATTGTGGGGTATCCGTGTTTCGTTTATTTAAATTACCGAAGTCATTATTTTATTTATTTAACACGTCTAAGTTTGAATACATGTACACCTATTAAGAAGGGCAAAATTCTATTAAATTCTTGTTTTCATTTTTTTGCATTCAAATGTATGGAAATGCATCCCAGATAGGGTTTTGACCACTTTTATCTGTTTAAATTGTCTAAAAAAGTGAAAATTTGGATTTTTATCATGAAAATCTAGAAAATGTCAGTTTTTTTTCTTCTAAAATTGACATTTTATGTCAATATTGACCTTATTTTAGTGCCAGACAGGGGTAATTGTGATTAAATATGAAAAAAAGACTTATTATATTAGCGTAATTAGTGTTCAGTGAAACAGTTTTTCACAAATACAACCCCATTTAAAATCAATATTCATCATATTTTGCAGGTGCTGGCCAAATTTCTCCTTAAAGGCGCTTGTGCGTGTTTGTCATTTTTTCTAGAATTCATGCACAAATTGTCTAGAATTGATTGTTGTGTGCTGCATATACATAGAAGTATTGAAAAAAGTGCAAAAAACACTTAAATAAGTAAAACTAGGCCGTCTTAAGGTAAAGAACCACTAAATGCCTCCGCGGACCAAGTGTTGATACACTCAAGTAGTCCTTAAAAAAACTTTGGTTTGCCTGTAAATGGAGATATTTCTTGACAAATGTGGATTTGAATGCTGAAATTTAGCTTAAATGGTTGGTAAATATGCATGTGATGTAGTAAAACTGTAATATTTGTATTATTCCACTATTTTGGTCTTGATTCCAAAGTGAAAGTAGACTAGGGTAAAACCCGGAACTTATAAATCCGGACATGTGTGAAAACGGATAAACCATGTTTGAAGGACAAAAACTTTCTTAGAAGATACATGACCCCCCCCCTTTTTTTATTGCATTATTTTGAAGCTTACATGCCCCTCTTTACAATGATATATGTGGCCCAGGTGGCCATATACTAAAAACAGTTGTAAACTTGGGCCTACTACGGGCACTCTACATTGAGCTATAGAGCAAATTTATTTGGTGGTTTCTAACCTTAAGAAATCACAGGATTTAAGAAAAATGTTTAAGTCAAGTGCGATAACTTTTGGATAATTATCCTCACTTTTTTAGATTAATCACCAAACTTTTACACTAAATTGTATTACTGGATATTACTGCACTAGTCTTCATGCCCAAGTTATGAAGTTCATTAATATTTAGACGTAAATTATGTTTTGAAAATTAAGCACGCAATTCAAAAGCGCATTTTTTCTCCATTGAGTGCAATAATCAGTCTTAAAAGAATACCTATAGCGTTCATGCAATTTATTTCCAGTTACAAATGGTGATACTTTCACCATCCTTGGGACAAATATTATACAATTCAATAAATCTCTAAACGGGCAGTTTCGAATGTGCGTTCAGAGGCGCAAGATTCGAAGTAGTGTTATAAAGAAACTGGCAAGTTAATTATTCAATCATTTTATTACTCCAAGACTATCTCCCTTTGACCATAGAAAATACACCATGGCTATAATACACAATGTTTCTTTATGTTAGTGGTTGTTCGCGAAATAGTGTATAGGCCCCTTAAAAGTACCTGAACTTCACATAGCCCTTCTGCAACAACGGAACAGTATCCCACTAGCATCCAAGGAATGCTTCATATGATTAATACGTCTTAGATGCACACGATAGATCGCTCCTGGCTGTGGTTTTAGAAGATTAAAAAATACGACTTTTTGTTTTATACTGACCCCAAAATAACTGGTAAAAAACTATGTTGCTAAACATTTTTTTCTGATTCGAAGTGATATTCATGTGTCGCTTGCATATATCTATGCTATGACAAAATTTCGTGATGCTCACATTCTTATCAAACGTGTTATGTTGTACTATGTAAGTGTTGCGTTTTCGTTGCCGCTCAATGTATATTGTCTGATTGTTGCTACAGTTTTATTCAACATTTTTGTGATATTATCTTAGAATTATATTTTCCATTTTCTTACAAAAGGACATTGTAATTTATATATGTCATTTAGGCGTCATCTACCAAAGGTCAAACTACAGAAACTCAGAAGGTGGTTACGGAACATTTAGTAATAGGCCACGCAGTATTTGGTGAGTTGTTTTAGATGTAAATTGTTCATAAGCTTACCTGTCTTACATTAATTGGTTGTACAGTCGGGTGGATCGCGTTAAGCCAGTAAGATATTCTTAACATAAACTTGTATGAGTGATACTGTATTGTCTAGCAGAAGTTTTTGTCAAACTGTTTTATGGTATGCTAATCGTGATGGGTACAATGTATTACTTTTATAGTGAGGTTGCACTATATATGACATGGGATCAACATTTCCTAAATCGTTAGGACATATATTCGCTTAATTACTTTTTTTTATAGTTAGAAGTGTTTAAGAAAAAAAACTTCTTCAAATGCAACTTATAGATCCTATATATACGAGGGGTGATCAATATATTCGAGGACTTTTCATCTAGCAATTTCATATTGGCAGCTATTCTCAAAGCCATTTATCATCATTCGGAGTAAGATGTCTCTGACCGAATGCAATAATAAAATTATTTGATTCATAGAAGGAGAGCGTGACGTTGGACGTCACGCGACGTCATTCAAAGCGTCACCGTCGGAGCAGCACATAGCTCCTTTCTTGACTGATATCCGGTCCCATGTATGAGACTGGTTTTCTTTTACTACTGAAATATGCAGTTAATAGCCAATTCTGGAATGTGAGATGGAATAAAAATGGTAGTTGTGCGTTATGGGAAACAAAACTCGGAAAAGGGCTGTTGACTTCACAAAATTAGATTATTCCAATTAAGAATGAAGCACGACCTATCAGGTTTAGGACGCAGTATCAAAATAACCCTTTTGATTTGGAGTCAACGATACAATGTTTTGTAGCCTATACTGGTCTTCGTTTTCGCCAGTTACATTTGGTTGAGATTTGTGCGTCTTATTTCGCAGAATTTAACGGAAAATGTCCCTAACACGGTGTTATTTTTGCTGTTTGTCCTTATTTTATCGACTCAACCGTTTCATAGAAACCCAACAATCACATAAACATCGGAATCATATGAAATTGGCCGATTGGGAGCACACAGAGTCCATGTACAATTTAATTGTAAGTCATTTTGGAGATGTCGCGTTTCGCGTTAATTTTCATAGCATGTCGTTTCTCAGAAATTACGCGACGTCCGAGATGCTCGACGGTGCGTGCTTCACCATGGTTACAAAAGTGACGTCATCAAGTAAATAATGAAAATGAAGTCCTCGAATATATTGATCACCCCTCGTATATATTATTTAGGCTCACAGCGTTTGTGGCAAAAGTATTTTGTCAAGCTAAGAAAGTAGATTACAATGCAGTGACTCGAGACGACATTGATAAAAGCATATCTTGGCTGGTCAAACATGTTAAAGATGACGGTAGTTTCGATGACCCAAATCCAGTTCGACGTTTTCAAACTATGCGTGTGAGTATATTTATAATTCAAATGATACTGATAAACCACTAGTTGATGTTATCCATCAAATTATTGAAATTCCAGTGATATAAGGCCGAAGTATGAAACTTTTTTCGGTGGATTTTGTCGTATTATTTATTTTTGAATTGAGAAAACGGAGATTAAAAATTGTTTTTTTTCATTAATGAATGTATCACTGATTTAAAAATAGGTTTTATATTTAATTTATCAATCAAATAAATGATTCCGAAGCATACTATTTATACGATGTTCACATATTCATTATGCTTTACATTGTTTTGTTTCATGTTGTTTATCTTATGTACTAGTATAGTCCAGTTAGAATATTGTGATAGTAGCGCCATCGTTTATGTTTACCCAAAAGATTGAAACGACTGCTTAAACAGGTAGAGAGTAGCTTGGTATTGAACTAATGGTAAAACTGTTGTACTTGTTTTACACCGTAATAGTGGATTGCTCCAATGTGTTACTGTATTCTTACCCTAACTGGACTGTAACATCATACATTTTCTTATCTGTATTATTTCGTTGTGGGTCGGTGACCCAAATCAATAAAACTAGTGTCATTGGCATTGTCGTTGTCATCTACATTTAGCTAACCTGCGCAAGGGTGAGCTTTCGTTCACAATTTGCATGTGAAGACACCAGAGGTCACTGAACCTGGTTACAAATTTGGTTACAATAATCATTTCAATGTAATATTTAGGTCAAGTTTGATATTTTGCTTATTATTGCAAAAGTTATTCATGGTCATAATGTCAAATCATAGAAAAACATGAAGAAGTCACTAGATGTTAAACTGTTGACATAATCTTAATGTACATTGGTCACGATGTGCATCTCTATAAAATCTAGTATGCTATTGGGGATTCACAATTGGTAAGCTACATCAAAGCTTAGAAAAACTTGATACAGTTACTAAGGGTTCAAATTTTGCCTATTCAAGAGGAAATATTTGACATTTATCATAACGACTATCGTAATAAAATAAATGCTAAGTGCGATATTTGGTCATGTTGGGTCAAAAATTAGACCTAGATATAGTCATAGGAAAACATGTGTAGAGTATTGTGATAACAATAATTTTGGCCTAATCACAATAACCATTTAAATAAAATTAAGGTACAAATTGTAATTGTGTCAGCGGGGCTCAAAATATTCTACAATAGCTATACCCTTTTCTACAATAGCTTTACTCAACTAAATGTCTAACCTTCTCATGCAGATGCTTGATCGAACGTTTCATTAGTTATTTATCCACAACTATTAAAACAGGGATTCAGTTGGCAATGGGCCATATAACTATTATGTAACATTGTCGAAAAATGCTCTTAATGATACAATGTGCGGTGTACACAAACTAAATCGTATTTTTGCAGGACCAATCGTTGACTGCTTATGTACTCATAGCTCTACAGGAATGCAGCATACAGGTTCCGGTAAGTGAAATTCAAAATTAATCTTAAAACAGGTGTAATAGTTTGGTAGTCACCATGTGGTTAAAACATTGATAGAACGTTGGTGATCATAAAGTCATAAGTTAAATGCTATCAATAAAAATAATTATGAGGAACTCGGAAATTAAAGGCAGTTCTCAACTTATCAACCGAGTTTTCACTTCCTGTATTTATATCACTTTGTATTGTGTTCAACCCACGTATATGTGTAATAAGTCATACATGTTCTTGCATACGATCTTTTACATGTGAACTAGCGTGCATATTTCTTAGTTTTATATTTTGTAAGTCCGTCGAAAGACGGGTTTTGTTTACAAAAGCATTACTAGAGCTTCAATGTATGTGGTCATGATTTATTTATGCGTTGTTTTTTTATATGGTCATGACACAAAAGTGAAAATCCTTTGTCATGCCTTTTTTACAGCGGCTCATGGACTATGCCGTTATGCATGTACATATTCATTTGTTTTTATTACAGGGGTTACACACTGCGATCCGCAACGCAAGGCGCTATCTGGAACGAATAGACCAAAACGTGGTTAGAAACGACCCTTATACTCTAGCCATATCCACATACGCACTGGCTTTGTCAAAAAGCAACAGGAGATACGAATTTTCAGCGTTGCTCCAACAGACCAAAATAAGCACGGAAGGTATCCCATACATACAAGTGTTGTTTCATTGTAAACATACCATTGCCTTCACCCTGATGCAATAACTAATCAACTGTTTTTCGGTTTCCTTTTAAGATGGTTTGTCATTTAAATGGTCCACCTTTATAATCACGTGACGTGATCAGGCACACTCGAAAACAGCATACACTCCAATAAATATTGCATAGCGCGGTCAAGCAAACTGTACGTTTTATTATTAAGTGCAGAAATGAATTGTACATTTTCGAACATATGAATGTAAATGAAAATAATTAACGTAAAATGTAAAGTGTGTCATTTTGTGAGATCTTTACAGAGAAGCGTAGCGAGACTAAACAAAAACTGGGTCTAATAGGCAAACGTTGCAATGATGTAATAACTACTGTATCAGTGTGTAGAATCACGTGATCAAATCGATTGAAATGAATGCGGTTTTACGCTCAAAACTATTGTGATTTCGTCTGCTAACGGTGAGTTTTTTCTTGATTATTACCATCGTCCATTTAATATGGTTATATTATATAGCCTAAAGTACTTTCCGTATATGTAAGAATACCCGGCAAGTACCGAGTTCGCTCTATCTTAAGCTGTTTTTAATTGATGCTCGACCAAATGCAGTTTCCAACCGAGTGTAATAATTTGGTCGAGCATCAATTAAAAACAGCCAAAGATAGAGCGAACTCTGTACTTGCCAGGTATTCTTTCATATACAGAAAGTACTTTAGGCAATATAATATAACCATATTAAATGCACGATCGTTATAATCAAGAAAAAACGCACCGTTAGCAAATGAAATCGCAGTAGTTTTGAGCGTAAAACCGCATTCATTTGATCACGTGATTCTACACACACTGTGTATGGATTTGGATGAAAACGAAATCATCTATTAAAATATGCTTGAAAGTTATTTACGCTGACTTTTCTGTTTAGAAAAATATCACACAAAGCTGTTTTTATGATCAGTTCAGTAACTTCAAAATATTTTTATTTATCAAATAAGTATGTATGCTGATTAATCTAATCTGATAGATTTGTATGTAATTGGTTTTATAACGGGTTACAAATTAATTAAGTGATGTTTGTCTTGAATGGATGTGCAGTTTCATAGTTAAAGCTTTGTAATGAATGAATCGCGGTTAATGAACAATTCATAGTTTGTGCTTTAGGTTACATGATAATTTTGCTTTTACCTTTAATGATGTGTTTGGTTGTATGAAATTGAGTTCACATTGATTTACATGTACTTTTGTGCAAATATTCTTTTTATGCCCTGACATCTACTGGTGCAAAAGAAATATAGTAATTGGTCTGTCCTTTCGTCCGTCCGAAAATATTAACAAAAAATGTGAAGTTGTTGAAATGCAAGTATTTTAAGTCCTTTAAGGCATTGCTTTACGCCTTGGCATACTTGTTTAGTGAATGTTTACCATCATGAACACTTAAACACAAAACATGATTGTCAATGTCCGTTTATATAAGACATTCTTTATTTGTATCACAGTAACCAATTTCTAATTTTACACAAGTAAATAGCTACTAGTATTATACATACTGCGACAACAACAAACGCCAGCGATATGAGCATAGAAACGGGACAATAAGTAAGAACGTCCATTTTTCTTGTTATTGTGGTTTCCTGGCCATAGGATTTGTCAGAATCATGGAAAAAGACGATAATAATATTACGTGTATGCCAATACAAACCACACGCATGTTAAGACTTTTCAAAATATAGCTGCATATTTAAATGATACCATAAAATTTGCACAACGCCTTTTAACCGTTGTTTTTGTTTATATTAAATAAGACGGACATGAATATCCATTTCTTGACCCTATAGTTTAATGCTTCTTATTGTCTTTTCAAGATGGTTCACACTGGGGTAATACAGGGCAATTATACTGGTTTCAACGCGCCAGCGCTCACTCTGTGGAAACAGCTGCGTATGCCTTGTTAGCAATGCTGCAATTTGATGATATAAAAACCAGTGGAGAGATTGTAAGGTGGCTGACGTTACAGAGAGACAATGTAGGGGCATTTCGTTCCACCCAGGTAAGAAAAGTTATTGTCAGACTGCACAGTATGCGCATTGACTGTTCACAATATGTTTAAAGCATCAACCTTTGCATAGTTGTACCATGTGTCAGTGTGATCATCAAGAACATTTATTGAAACATCTATGAGTTAAATCCTGGCCCGGTGATTATAAACAATTGAGTACGTACTCCATGCTCCAACTCGTACTCCATACTCAAATTGGAGCTTTTCCTGGTTACAAAAAATTCTTCAAAATAATACTTCTGTATTTCTTGATGGAAACATATGAAATGATGGTTCATTTTCTTAATTAGATCATTTGCTACAAGTTGATGTTGGTTTTTATGCAAAATTCTAAAAAAATATGGTTTTCAAGTTGGAGCATGGAGTATGGAGTTTAAGTATGAGAATGAGAAATGTTAATAATCACCGGGCCTGTTTCCTGCACAATGAGACCGCAACATTATCGATCCGTCAGCAAATAAATACATGATAATTTACCTAAGTGTGAAGCAGTAAACTATACTGTTATGAATGTGAGTATTTGTTATATGTGTTTTTAGTATCAACAAAACATGGAAAATTGGCCAAACATATTAGTCCCCTGCTTGTTTCCAACCGGAATGACTATAGGTTTGCCCGTCGTCCGGCCGTTCATCTGATTGGAAGTCAGTCAGTCTGTCAATAATCTGGAATGAGGGTAGTATGTACGTCTTTTCTAATTCGACAAAAATAAGGCTGCCATGGAAACAGAAACATTGACTCCCTGAAAACCAGAACGAGTGCTTCCTTATTACTTTTAGCAGTAAATCGATGACCCTTATTTCAACTCTAAGAATTATTATTGAACAATCAATAGAATGGAACACATCTGTCTATATGAATTTTATTGATTTTGAGAAGGCCTTCGACAATTTAGACAGAGAGTCGCTGTGGCTGCTAATGGAACACCATGACATTCCAGGAAAGATCATCAACATCCGCAACCCATATAATAATGCAGAGTACTACATGAAGGAAGACTATCAGACACCTTTCATGTTACCACAGCATTGAAGCAAGGCGGTCTACTATCATATTTCATCTTCTTACTCGCCATAGACTGGATCATGAGAGAATGTACAGAAGAAAACAAAAGATTGAATACAGTGGACTTTTTTGGAACAGCAAGATGTCTTAGACTTTGTTGAAGACATCGCTCTTCTGTCCAGCAAAGGCCAGAGTAATATTCAATCAAGAAACATATGGACTGCCAACAACCTTCCCAGAAAACAAAAATCAAGCTATTCATCTCAAACGTGAAATCAATTCTGTTAATACGGTTCAAAAACAGGGAGAACAACCAAAGCCATTTTAACTTTACTTCAAAGCTTCATTCACTACTGCTTTAGAAGAATACTAAAGATAAAATGGTTTAACAAAGTTCGTAACGAAGACCCTGGGAACATCACCAACCAAGAACCTATCAGCATATAAATAAAAAGACGTAAATGGGGATGGATATGACACACACTACGAAGACCTAACACCAAAATTACCAAGCAGGATCTAACATGGAACCCCCAAGGTAGAAGGAAAAGGGGACGCCCACGTAACACCTGGCGAAGAATTGTCGAGGCAGAAATTTAAAAAAAATGGAAACGCCTGGAAAGATATATAAAGAACTGCTGTTAACAGAATCAGATGGAGTAAATTCGACAATGGCCTATGCTCCCCAGCGGAGCAAAGGGCCTTAGTGAGTAGGTAAATCGACCATATGTGTTTTCTTAAGCAACCACATGAACAATAGCAGTAAGGACAGGTCAATAATTTTAAACATCACACCGTCCCAGGTGTACCATTATTTGAATCCAGTCTTAACAATTGTGATTGCATCCCACAAACAGTGCCTTTAACTATAAACGTTACATTTTCAGGACACAGTTGTTGGACTTCAAGCTTTATCAGAATATAGTATACGATCAAACATTATACGACTCGATATTGCTCAAACGGACTTGAAGATTACACTCCGAGCCAATAAGATGAAACCAAAAACTACCACCGTTACACACGAAAACTCAGTGTATCAGAAAGTCATAAAAGGGGTAAGTGAATTAAATCCTTCGTGGTTCATTGTATCCCAATCTCGACTTATTAAATCATTTTATTTAGACCGCGCGAACGTTTTGCACCTTATACATATGTTACCACATGGGAAGCGGCAGGTACAACCAGTGGTAAAATTGTATTAGACAGTATATTTGTTTCTTTTTTTTGGGGGGGGGGGTCTAATTACGCACCCTAGAGTCAAGCAGTCTGTCTCAATCCGCACAGTATTAAAGCTTTGTTTATCAAAAATTCCTAGTGTCATTTATGGTATAAATTTCCACAACACCGGTATCCTACAACCGGCCAAAGTCATTCCACGGGACCCGAAATCATTAAGATCTAATACATATAATAATATGAGCCGTTCTACAGGAAAACCGGGCTTAGTAACAAAATTGTGAAAATACTGCTGAATATATGGTTAGAAAGAAGAGACTCTTGTGAGCAGATTCTGAAAATTTGAACAAAGTATTCCATATACTTACAAAGTTATAGACTTTTTAAACCAACGACTACAGCCTCCTTTTTGAGTGACGTCGCGAACGTCATTCTTGTTTTTGACGTAACGTCAACTGGCATTTCCAAGATCCAGTATCTGATAAATTTGTTACGTAAACTTGTAAAATTGTAGCACATTATAGAATCATATTCTCATTTTAATAAAACATGTCCAATTTGTGAGTGTTTGCTTATAGAGAAACATTGCAACTGTTTTAGCCACTTAACTATTGTTTTCCTTGATTTAGGTACATTTTAGAAAACGATCACCATGGCAACTACAGAAGTAATGTTAACACAATTTTAAAGAAAACTTGATAGTACTATACTTTCCAAATACTAAAATATGAAATCAATGGCCACGAGTCTTTTCTCATTTTAGAATGTTTTCTAAATCTTATTGCATAATTTTAATACAATGTCATTAAGCCCGGTTTTCCTGGAGAACGGCTCATACGTATCATACAATGAAAATATTAATAATATATCAAATTTCTCCCTGATAGATGTTCCAAGTTGAGACTTATCGAAATAGTAATCTAAAGCATACATGACACAGCTGAATCGTCTTATGAAACATATTAAATTGAACTTGAATTGCTGACGTTTTTAATGATAAACAAATGTGTTTAGGACGTTGGTGCATATTTTAGTTACCAACGTTTTATAAGTATGTAGTACGTGCTTTTACTGATTATAGTTATTCGTATTGTTAGCAAGAAATAGTTTGTATATGCTAGTGACTACCACAGATTGATAACAAATAACGTTTCTTCAAAGTTAAACAATATATCATCAAACAGATTCATTATTAAATTGCATATTGCAAATTATGTTTTATGCATCGTCAATTTTAAATTATGATTGATCGTCAAATTAAAAAAAAACATGATTGTTCAGTGTGTTCGGCAAGCTCTTAAATATACATTTTATTTTAGTTGACCTGTTCTAAATAATTGTCTTTTTAAACCCATTCTAGACATTCTAGGCCTCAATTGCGCTTTATTCTTATTCTTAGTACTGTTTTATTGTTGTTTCTATGATAAATAGTCACACAAATATTTGACCACCAAAGCGGTTACATAGCTGCATTAACAACGTTGCAAATGCCCGATAAACACACGGTAAAATGTTGGACGTTCGCTTTTGCTAATGGCATCAATTTTTAATTCTGTTTGTAAAAAATAAAATACGATGGTTATATAATTAATTGAATTGTAATTTCACATTTTATGCATTCTGCATAATTATGTTGAAAGTTTGATTGAGAAATACATGTAGCTAAATGCAAACATTACACTTTGTAAAGCGTATGTTGAAATAGTATCGTTTTGATAAGTACGAGGGGTGATCAATACACTCGAGGACTTTTCATCTAGCAATTTCATATTGGCAGCAAGGCTCAAAGCCATTTAACATCATTCGGAGTAAGATGTGTCCGACCGAATGCACTAATAAAATTATTTGATTCATAAAAGGGGCGCGTGACGTTGGACGTCGCGTGACGTCATTCCAAGCGTCACCGTCGGAGCAGCACATAGCTCTTTTCGGGACTGATACCCGGTCCCATGTATGAGACTGGTTTTCTTTTATTATTGAAATAAGTAGTTAATAGTCAATGCTGTAATGTGAGGTTGAAAAAAAAGAGTATCGATGTGTTCTTGGAAACAAAACTCGGAAACGGCGGTTGGCTGTACAAAATTAGATTATTCGAATTAAGAATGAAGTACGACCTATCAGGTTTAGAGCGCAATATCGAAATAACTTTTTTGATTTGGAGTCAACGATTCAATATTGTGTAGCCTATACTAGTCTTCGTTTTCGCCAGTTACATTTGGTTGAGATATGTGCATCCTATTTCGCAGAATTTATCGGAAAGTATCCCTAACGCGGTGTTATTTTTGCTGTTTATCCTTATCTTACAGACTCAACAATCACATAAACAACGGAATCATATGAAAATGGCCAATTGTGAGCGCATAGAATCCATACACAATTTAGTCAAGTAATTTCGAAGATATCGCGAGGATTTTACAAGTTTCGCGTTAATTTTCTTAGCATGTCGTAACTAAGAAGTAACGTTACGTCCGTGATGCTCGACGGTGCGTGCTTCACCATGATTACAAAAAGTGACGTTACCAAGTAAATAATGACGTTATCATAACGTAAATTAAACAAATCGCGAGATAATTGATTGATCTACAACAGATTGTAATTTCATAACTCTAGTTCAAATATTTCAAAATTGAGAATGAAAGTCCTCGAATATTTTGATCACCCCTCGTATTTGAGATAATCGATGGAATTTGGGGCTCTAAATGTGAATTAGAATCTTCCATACTTGTATTTAGTCTTTATGGTCCCTTCAAATATAAAGAGTGATATTCTTTGGTCCTGTTGATATGTTGCTCCTGACAGATAAATGCATCATATTGATATATGAGCCGCGTCAAGCATAAAAGGTCCTTATGGTATTTTTTTTACATTTTCATGTTTTGATATCAAAATAATCTTCATTCTTTCATCTTTCCAAAAATATATACTTTATCGGGTATAACATGACCATGTTTACCTCTATAAAGCATTAAAGACGTCATGTTTGATAGTGACGTCACGTTTATTTCAGTCGACGTCGTTTCATTTTTTTACAACAATGATGAAATGTAGGAACAGTCAAAGACCAAACAAAATGATTAAGTCATTATGAATTGATTATTCTAAACCTATTGAATTGAAATACATTATTTTCTCCAATAACAGTAAATGCTACATATCTAAATTAACTTTAAAGCGATCCCGTGCCAATGTATAGCATAATTTATTATACAAACTTTTTTTCCAGCAAAAAGGTACATTATGGTAATTTTTCAACACTTGTGTGTTTTGATATCAAAATAATCTTCGTTATTTAAGGTTTCTAAAATATATACATTGTCGGGTATTGCAAGATCGTTTATACATGTTTAATACAGAGTTGAAGACGTAAGTTGAAAAGCGAAACTGTTAAAATGACGTCACGTACGACAAACGTTCATCGATCTGCAATCAAATACGTGCCGCCAAATTAAATAACTTTTTTACGACATGCTCATGATGCTGCCGAATATGAGTTTCAGAACGCACGCGTCCTGGATGCCACCAATAATTTCAACTGCTATTTGTGCTCACAAAAACGTGTTGACGTTTACATCTATCCGTATTCCTAGAAATCTGATTGACACGTGCTATACAAATAGCTACATATTTTCAATCTTACCAATCCAGAACATGGTCTGGTTTATTTTGCCATTCCGTGTAGACAGTCGTGCTACAAATGTCCCGTTCATGACTAACCTACGGTAAAGCACGTGTCGATCTGCCACAACCTAAGTCAAAGTATCAGGAAGGGATCTGCGTCAAAATCAAGAACAAATACAAAAGTTACTATCTTCACCGGTACGGCTGATCTACGTGTGCTCTACGATTTCTCTACGACTATGCACAACGTTTCTGGTCATTTTGATTAATCTTTTCCATATAAAAGCCTCACACATATAAACAACACACATTTGTTGCCGATTTTACCACGATGTTACTGCGACAACCACCATCACAACAACGGCAACTTTATAATACTGTCAGTTGATGCTTAACTGATTCATGAGCAATTGATACATGTATCACACCAGAGCAGAGATCACTCTTCCTGGTTGTATGTCACAGGCTGCTTGGCAAAGGTTTTCAAGTTAATCCGTTGGACCATGCGAGTACGATTTACCGTTACTGACTACTGGCGTAATGTTAATTGTGATATGAACCATATAGATCTCGTCATCATGCTACCCTGATATTACAAATAGATATCGTAATGGAAGCTGTGCGCCAGTGTGAGTAGGGTATTAAATAAAAAGAAAGCAGTTCACAAACGAAGCGCAGCATTATCAGTTGTTTGAAGGTACCAACGAAGACGTTTAATGGTTGCCGATAAAAGATGCCAAAGAGACCGACAAATCCTAAGATCGACAGGTGTTTTCCAAGATTTGTACAACAGTTGCTATATCACGTGTATGCCTACATGCCAAACTTAAATTGGATGGTACACTTATATGATGATTATTTAAGTCTATATTTTCACTGATATTTGTGGAAATTAGGATTTATTCATTTGCCGTTGACTCGTACAAAAAGGAGTAAAAAATTGCAATTTGATAGGTCTTTCATCGCCATATGATATGTCCGGCGTCGACATTTATTAATTATAACCATTTGAAGAATGTTAATGCATCAGCTTATAGTATCCACGCACTCTGTCCTGGGAAAATGGTCGTGAATTTACATTCTGGCTTCTCCCGAACCGCCGGGGAAATGTTTGCGATTTTGTTGTCGAAACAATACCCCAGGATACATTATTTAGTTTTTAAGGGCCGGGGAAACGATCGTGTTTAACCTTCCAGCTTCCCAGCACTGTCGAGAAATGTTTTTTTTCTCTGAACCAATACCCCGGGGACAATATTTAGTTGTCATGTGCCATGGAAATATCGAATATTTTACCATCAGCTGTCCCCCTCGGGGACGTGGATTGGCGGTGGTTTGATACCCAAAAAGTAAAAAGCCCAGCCCATTCCCGGGGGTGGGGCCGTGGATGCAACTGACTGATATATTAGCTCTGTGTCGTTTGAAAACACAGATTGCAGATTTGCACTAAAGTTGATCTACTTAGTAAAGGGTCGCTAAGTCCAAATTAAGTAAATCTTCTAACGTCTGCAAAACTATATAATAAAAATAATAGGTGTAAATGATTAGACTCCGTAGAACCCCTAAGATAGTATAAATATCATTCTAATAATATAAAGTAAAGAAAGTTTCATGGCCACGCCACGCCTCGAACCAGGAACCTTAGCTTTCACAGACCGTCGTCTCTAACAATATATCACGGAATAAATGCAGTCAGTTGCATCCACGGCACCGGCACACCCGGGGATCCTCAATGGAATATTTACCTTCCAGCTTCCCCCCGTACTGCCAGGGAAATGTGGAAGTTTTTTCTCCGAACTGATACCCCGGGGACAATATATAGTTGCCAGGGGGCCGGGGAAATACCAGACATTTTACCGTCAGATGTCCCGGCAGGGCCGTGGAGAGCGGGATTTTTTAACCAAAATGTTGAAATCCCGACCTATCTCTCCGGGGTAGGGGGCGTTGATGCAACTGACTCGTCCATAAATATTATTGTTGCCAAATAAAAATGTATCATTAAATAATAGGACACGTTTTAATCGGGAACCGAGTTTGATTATTGTACTCTAAATTTAGTGATTTGATTTATTGTTGCAGAGCTGGATCTACACGAAAATTCTATTTGTGTCCCAATAGAAATCTAAAATACTAGGACCTACTGTAGGTCTAGATCTATTCTAATTGTGCGGGAAAGGTCCCAATCTAGATCGCAACTCGGTCTGAATTCAATGCACTTTTTTCAGGATTAACCTACTTGAAATGTGCATTAATCTAACCTGGTTAATTCTTTGTGAGATTGTTGATTGACAGTTTAATTTGTCTGTCAATCAGGAAATAACTTATATCGACTCGTCTTTCTTTACGCATTCTAGATCTAGTTCTAGATCTATTGTTTACAACAAATAATGAATTATTCATATTGCCAGTGAATATGGCAACACTTTTGATGATATGCATAGATTCACACTATGTTTTAACATACAAATCTACTTATTTCAAATGTATGTAGAGCTCTATGCAGCTTGTTTTGACTATGTACAGACGGGGCTGTGAACACACCCCTCCCGCTACGCACCTGAAGTTGAACTATTTATAGAGAAGTTGATCTATTTATAGATCCATTAATTATCCTATACATCCAGACTCATAAACTTTTCAAAAAACGTTCGTTATACATGTATTTATTTAATGTGAATAAAACAATTTAAATAGACGTATTTTGACAATTGTTAAATATTGTGAAATGTTGAACTTTCCATGGTTTAGACCTCAATATTTACACTACGTGTTTACAATGGGCGCAGCCATCTTGAAACGTCACGATTTCTTCTGACGTCATTTGTGGCCTATGACGTAATTTACGATAAGGACCTTTTATGCTTGACGCGGCTCATATAGAGATGATACAAATTGGGAAGGGAAAGCTGCAATCAATTGAAACAGTCGCAAACAAAATAGTGAATCAACACAGACCACGATCACTTGACACAATGGCCAACAGACAACCTAGCGAGAAAGCAAACTAAACATCTGAAGGTCAAAGTGTTGGTGTCCGAAAGACATACATGTAGATTGATCAATAAAATGTGGATTTATAAGGTTTCATTCATACCGAAGATGACAGTCCTAGTTTCGGCTTTAGAAACTGAATGACGAAACTAAAGCTTCCAAATCAATAAAAGTTTATAAAAAATTAAGAAAACGGCAGGTTCTGTGCACCGTTTTATCAACGTACTTACGGAAAACGTAAACTTACGTTCAGATTTAGATTCAGTATAAATATTTAACAACTGCGCATGGGGGACATATATTGTTTGATGGGAATTCATTTACTAAACCTTGATCATTGTATCGCCCCATTTACCTCATTTTATTGATGTAAAGGTATAACAAATAATTTACGTAAGCTCGTTGTTAAAACGGCACCCTGGTCAATACAACGTTCTACGTCTGGACTCAATAAACTTTGATATCAACCACCAGGTTTCTGATCACTCATCAAGGATATGTTGTGACTGAGTTTGTCTTGACGGTTACTTGAAGTTCATGGACCATACTGGTACGTGGGGTGACCTATATATTCGAAGACTTTTCATCTAGCAATTTCATATTGACAGCCAGGCTAAAAGCCATTTAACATCATTCTAAGTAAGATGTCTCCGACCAAATACACTAATAAAATTATTTGATTCATTCAAGGGGCGTGTAACGTTGGACGCCACGCGACGTCATTCCAAACGTCACCGTCGGAGCAGCACGTAGCTCCTTTCTTGACAGATATCCCGGTCCCATGTATGATACTGGTTTTCTTTTACTACTGAAATAAGTAGTTAATAGCCAATTCTGGAATCTGAGGTGGAATAACAGGAGTATCGATGCGTTATTGGAAACAAAAAAGTGGTTGGATTATTCCAATTAAGAATGAGGCACGATCTATCAGGTTAAGGACGCAATATCGAAATAACCCTTTTGATCAGGAGTCAACGAGTAAATGTTTTGTACCTGTACTAGTCTTCGTTTTCGCCTGTTATATTTGGTTCAGATTTGTGCGTCTTATTTCACAGAATTTAACGGAAAGTGTCGCTACCGCGGTGTTATTTTTTATGTTTATCCTCATTTTATCGACCCAACCGTTTGACAGAGACCCTACAATCACATAAACAACGGAATCATATGAAAATTGCCAATTGGGAGCGCACAATTTATTCAAGTCATTTTGGAGATATCGCGAGGATTTTACATAGCATGTCGTTTCTCAGAAATAACGTTACGCCAGAGATGCTCGACGGTGCGTGCTTCGCCATGGTTACAAAACGTGACGTCATTAAGTTAATAATGACGTTATTATAAAACAAGTTAAGCAACGGAAGATAATTGATTGACCTACATCAGCTTGTAATTTCATTACGTTAGTTCCAATATTTCAAAATTGAGAAGTAAAGTCCTCGAATATATTGATCACCCCTCGTATATACTGTATTGCTTCCTATCTTCATGTATAACTTGAGTACGCTTACACAATGACCCTCAAAGTACGTGTGAACATGTAGGATGGGCTTGGTATGCAGATTTGAAGTCGCTTCTTTTAAGCGGGCATTGAGAAATAGGTAGGTACATGTATAGTCCAGTTATAAAGGCTTTTACAAGCTCTACCTGTTCTGACAATGGCTGTAATCTTTTGTTGGGTACACATAAACGGCTATGTCACTCGCAAAGTATTCTTACTGAACTGTATTGAATTTCAATTGTTAACTAATAAAGTAGCATGTGAATTTCTAGTTACCTGTAGAAACAGCCAACAATGAACTGACAATTCTGGTTTCTGGAACGGGAACAGGTAGAATGATGATCGATTTACGGTATAACAGACAAGCGAAGGCGAACGAAATTTGTGGATATAATGTATCTGATATTGCTATCGATGGCGTGAATAATTTGGATATCAACATTGGAAATATAAGGTAATGATAAAGTTATAGAATGCTTATGTACAACTAAAACAAGATGATGAACATGTTCTCAAAGTTATTTTCAATTTATCACATAGTTACTTTACCGACAATGTTTTGACGTGTCCACGGAGATTCATGAACATGTATGACGATTCTACATGATCTTTGGTGTGTGTTTCGAAGTTTATGGTGTTCATTGCATTGTTTTAAGCCTAAGAGCTGAGGGCGATTTATTTATTTTTTGTCCAAATATGAAACTCTCACTAAAGTAAGTCATATGATCGAACTTTAAGAAAATCTATTTCTGACAAAATTCTGCTTTTAACAACGCTACAGAATCCAAAATGGCGCCCATATGGCCGCCATTTTCCTGCAATTTGGTACTAAACGCGCTTTTAGGCCTGAATTGTATTGCTTTTTCACATATTTGTTTTGTATTGCCCAAATACAATTAAAATCAAACCAAGAGATGATTTGAGTTGTTTTTGAAGAATTTTGGAAATTTTTGACACAATACGACCAATAAATAGACCAAAAATTAGTAGTCTTTAGCGTATTTTCTTCTATTTTGAATGTCGTTCCCATAAAGCTATATTTTAAACACAAACCTTTTCATTTAAATCATTTTATTTATCTAACAGTTTCATTTAGACGCCATTTAATTGATTTTCAAATACAAAGAAAACAGTTTTGTTTTATTGCTTAGGGTACAATGTGGGTGGGGTACTTTTACAAAAAAGTGAGAACAAAATGAAGATATTAAGCAATCGCATTATTTTTTAATTATCTTGATAAAAGTATTTGATGTAAGGTTGGTATGTTGTATTATCCACATGTATTGATGTATTTTCTAGATCACTTTTGGTTGCTCGAGTTCAGTTTTATAAAGTGGGCGGGGTAATATTTATCCATTAATTTTAAGAATATTATCAGCAACACATCGATAGTGGAATAAAAACTGACCTATTTCTTCTTCCTATGATATGCTGAACTAAAATGTTCAATATGTTTCTTTTTTAATAATAAATAAGCGCTTATACATATTAAGGTGTTTCCTGTCCAAAGTGGGTGGGGTAAATTAATCCAAAAATTAAGAAATTGGATATTTTGAGAAATTGCATTATTTGACTTAGTTTGCTAAATATGGATAAATAAACATAATTTCAACCTGGTGATGTGCTTAAACAATTATAGTTTTTTACACAATGGTTTGTTTGATAAAGTGGGTGGGGTAAATTCACAAATATGAACATTTATAGTGGGTTGACCATAAAGGATAAAACCAATATGAATATGACCTGAAGTGTACGTAGATTGAAAGCAAGCCTAAATTGGACATTTTTGTTCACAATAAGAGACAAATATCGGACATTTAGAATATAAGAATTGTTAAATATGCTTTATATTGTAGGGTTTACGCATGCTTTCTCGTGCTATAACATCTGCAGAGTCCCGAGAAACGGTTGGTGCCTAAGCCCGTCAGGGCGAGGGTACCAGCACTCCCGAGGGACTCTGCAGATGTATTAACACGAAAATGCTTGCTTAAACGCTATTATAGCATAAAAACAACACTTTATTAGTATGTTTTTCAAAATTATGACATTTTAGCGGGATATTTTGGACGACGTCGGGAAAACAAACGCGACGTCACTTAGCAAGCGTTACGTCACATACAAGTTTTTGTTATGAGTGTCGACTTCCGGTATCGGCAAATACCAAGAAGACAGTGACATTGGGACTTTGTTTACGTTTATTATTTTATTATTATAGAAAATTATAATAGTTTTGATACTCAGCAAAGGATTAACCAGATCGAAGCCTATAGTGGTACACTTTCACCTGAAAATATCACCTCCACCCCTTGGTAGTACTTATTATCAGGTGGTACTAATCCGAACCCTTAGGATACTTGATATTAATACCACTATTGGAAGCCACTGATATACATGTATAAGGTACTCGATGGCAGCAGGTTACTCAATTCCTCCTCGTTGCTTCAACTTATCACTCTTACTCAAACAGAATACTCACATAGGCCATTAATATGATTTGGATACTCACTTTCGTTAGACCCATCAGTATATAGTACTCACCACCAGGTGGTCAAGGCCAGGTGGTCAAGGTAATTCACTTTCACTAGAAGAAGACGATGCATGGCCATATGGAAGATCACGAGCCTATTCACCAGCATAGAAATGTGGCATCAGTGCTACCTATCATTTCTAAAAACTACAAACAAACAGACCTAATCGAAAGTTCAACAACGTCAAATCCAACCGCCTACGTCTTGTAGGTACTCATGGCACTATTGATATAACCTTCCCTGACATATGAAATGCTCACCGTGTTGCCAATGACTTGTTTGGTGCCATCTGCTGTCTTAATCTAAGGCAAAACAACAAATACTGGCTCTGACAATCATATGTGGCACCATTGCCGTTTAAATATTTCTCTTTTTATACAATTGGGTACATATCACAATCACGTATTTCTGTTTTGGGTACTTAATAATTTTTGTTTTGGGTACTATAATAGATATGTAACGTTCAAGTTTGATACCCATGTAATATCTGATATTATACACAAGTGTGTACATGTATTTATGCGGGGTGTTCCAAAAATAATGTCACTTGCATCGGTGCTCATATAACGGAAGTGCTTTTGTTCGTTTTAATTTGATCTGCCCTTCAAACTACTATCCGCCAGCCAGAACACACCTTTGTAGCCGGTCAATACATTGTTTGAAGCATTTTTCATACTCTTCAATGGGAACACCCATCAGACACTGATAAACAGCAGATCCAAGAGCATTTCTCGAATTGTATCTCCTTCCAGATAAATGATATTTAAGTTTTGGAAAGAGAAAATAGTCGCAGGTGGCCAAGTCTAGCGAATACGGTGGGTGTGGAAGGACGGTAACCTTCTCTGACTCAAAAATATCTGTCACAATACATGCCTTGTGATCGGCTGCAGTATCATGCAAAAGTCGGACATACTTAAGTCCTCTGTTGAGGCGCCGACTTTTGGAGTAGTTCTTCAATTTTCTCAGAACAACGTTTTTATAGAACTTGCCTGGGACCGTTTTGCCTTTTGGCACCGGGATTTGACTGGACCCTTATTATTGAAAAAATAGCATACAAAACCTTCTTTACCGTTCGTATTCGTTTGGTAATACTTTTTAGTGGCCCATATTCGGTTGGCAACCTTCCGCTTTGGTTCAAAATAATGCACCCAGGTCTCATCACCAGTAAATATTATCCTATATTTTGGGTGCATGTTGAGAAGTTTTTTTGCCATTGTTACACACGTCTTCTTTCTTGCTCATCCGTTAACAAATGGGGTATCCATCTTGAATTTATCTTTCTAATTTTTAGGTGTTTCTTCAAAAGTGCATGAACTCTTGCTAACGATAAGTTTGTCATTTGAGCCAATTGTTTTACAGTGAATCGAGCATCAGTTTTGAGGATATTTCGGATTTTTTTTCTATGTTACCTTTGGTCGTAGTTGTTGCAGGACGACCTGGGCGAGCAGCATCTTTCAGTTGCTGTTGCCCAGCACTAAATTTAGTTACCCACCTACAAACAGTCCTGTGAGACATTTGACCCTCCCCATAAATGCCACGCTCCTCGCGGTGAATATCTACAGCCTTTATGCCGAGTAATAACCTGCCTTTTATATAGGCCCTAATTTCAAGAACATTTTCAGCTCGTTTTCCTGTCATTTTGTGTATAGTCTAAAGAATAGGCTAGGTACCGAGGCCAGTGAACATGTGGACGAGATATTTAACTGTGTCACGAGCCAGTGATCACTCAATCGACACGAGGTGGTTTTGTGCATTAATTGTACGATTTCCGCGAAATAAAGCACATATGACATATTTATGGAACAAGCCTCGTACGTCGACATTCAATGTGATGCTGGATTAAAAACACCCTTTAAGACGTCGTAGTGGTATATTTTTAAGTAACAAGGAATATCACCAACTGAGGCAAATATCATAAGATACTGCTTGGCACAATGACTTAGTCTAAGTTATGATGATGTTCATATCACAGGCACCCGTCATGTTATGCCCCCTCCCCCCAGTAGACCCAATACTACCCAGGTACCACCACCAACCCAAAATATACAACCCTTGCACATATTTTATACAAATCACACCTAATAAAATTGTTTTCAACAAACTATATTACACAACATGTGGTATAGTAAGAGATGATATAAAGGTCCTACACTAACGAGACACTAGTCTAGTTTCAGAAGGCCGTGAGCGCGTAATTTTCGCACCAGCACATCAAGCCCAGTCTTATTTGTCAACTAAATTATTGTTCTTTGTCATGGTATACTTTTTAATGCACACACCTGAGCGTACAATGAGCGGCGAGTCGTCAAAGTGGCGAAAAAGCTTCCTCGCTCAGATATGACCGAGGCTTGTTTACAAATTAATCAGGGCTGTTAAACTTTATCCGCTCGTGATTCACAGCGCACATTGGCATGAACATTAACCAAATAAACTGTGTAACTACTCACCGTCAGCTGAATCCATCATAATTTCCTATATTAACACACTACGACACATTTTCTGAGTGAAACGAATTTTTCAAAGAAAGTCCAACCATTTTACCGGATGCACTTGGATAAAAGCCGTACATTTCGTACATGTCCGGACATTAGGGTAGTATTGGGTCTACTGGGGGGCATAGCATGACGGGTGCCTGTGGTTCATAGTTTCATAGCTGCAATAATAATCAAGAGTATAGACAACATCCTATAGGAAAATACCAAAAGACTATAAAACTATACAATATGATTTTACATTGTGGATTGCTCCAATATAACCCTATGTAATTTGTATTTGGCTGTATACTAACGGTGACCATATAATGAATCAAAGATACAAGTAATCCTTTTATGTCTGGAATACATTTCAGTATTCAACCCTTTTATTACTTTTTAAAACATGCTGTTCGTAAAACACAAGGTAAAATAAGACAATATACTGGGGCAATGTATTGTTATAAGTATTAAAGGTATTTCCTATGTGCTAGGTCGCACATAGGAAGTCAGCATTTTAAACAACTTAATTGGTGACCAGATCATTCTGTGTCATGTTTTCAAAATAAAAAATGGTACAGCCCCAGACTATATGGGTGATAATTTCATTTCACAGGATTCTGTTCATTCATACAAAACAAGATTAAGCAATCAGGGAGGATTTTCCGTTCCTAAGTTCAAAAGTTTTGGGAAACAATCTTTTATCTACTCTGGCATTAACCAATGGAACCAGCTACCTGCTGGTATAGCACTGACTGAGAAATTGCCTGTTTTTAAAGCAAAGCAAGAAATTTTTTAGACAATTTGGTATAAATTGTGAAGGTAGTTAAATGACATTTATTTATTAGTATTTATTAAATAATTTATTTATCTATGCATAGAAGTTTTAAGTACATTTTTTGTAATTTATATCTACATCATTCAATATTTAAGTAAATGTATTATATTTTTTATTTATGTCAGAGTTATTTACTATTTTTATAGTCACATTTATTTATTACTGTAATGTATGCCAGATAGAGTCTTTCAGTATTGGTAAATTCTTAACTTTAACTTGTTTCTAATATCATTTGACTGTTGACACATATTATCTGTGATATAAATAATCTATAGAATGCCAAACTTAAAGCTTTAAAGTAACTGTGATCAATAAATATGCTAATGCATTCATGTAATTATATATGTGCAATAGTCTATAATACATCATACTTAATGCCTCTCTATGTTATACCATCAACACTTATGACATAGAGAGGCATTAAGTATGATGTATTATAGACTATTAAAGGACCACAATGGAAATAAGAGATATCTCTTTTTTGTGTTATCCTTAGTGTTGGTGTGCCTGTCATGGGTACTTTTGAATGCATGTACGTATAATTTGTTTTATTATACATATGTTAGATGTTTTATTTATCCATGTAATATGTACTTCAATACTGAATAAAATATATCTATCTATCTTTTACCCCAAAATGACCTTCGCCTTGCTCTTAAGTAGGCCGAATAAGTGCTCCAGAAAATTAAGTGTACACAATAACATGAATACTTTTAATGCTACCTTGCAAGAAATAAGCAGCATGTGCATAGGTGAACAAGCTTTGTAAATGCGCGTTATTTTCGGTTTATTGTCAATTCACGGAGACATCAATTTGGGAAGTAATTTCTCATTTGAAGACTAACAAATATTTTATAAATTTGTGCTAGTGGCACTGCAGACTCAAACTCTTATTTCCATATTTCAAAATTGCTTCATTTACCTTTCAGCTCACATTGGTTTTATCCAATATGGTCCACCCGCTATAAATGTTCGTGATTTTATTAATTTTACCCCACCCACTTAATCATACAAAGCAATGTAAAGATAAACTAATGTTTAAACAAATCACCAGGTTGCAATCATGTATAATATATGACCAAAGAGACATATTCTACCCATAATTAGCAAAAAATTCAAAGAATGCAAGTTTTCAAAGTATCCAATTTCTTAATCTTTTGGATTTATTTACCCCATCCACTTTGGACAGGACACACTTTAATTTGTATAAGCGCTTATTTATTATTAAAAAGAAACAAATTGAACATTTTTATATAGCATATCATAGGTAAGAAGAAAAAGGATTTCAGATTTTAAACCATCAATGTGTTGCTGATAATATTCTTAAAATTGATAGAGATACCTTACCCAACCCACTTATCAAACAAAACATTGTGAACAAAAAACTCTTTTTAAATTCATCACCAGGTTGCAATTATGTTCATCATATGGCCAAAGAGACATATATATTCTGTTCATAATTAGCAAAGTAACTCAAATAATTTAATTTCTCAAAATATCCAATTTCTTAATTTTTGGCTTTATTTACCCCACCCACTTTGGACAGGAAACACCTTAGTTTGTATAAGCGCCTATTTATTATTAAACAAAAACAAATTGAACATTTTTATACAGCATATCATAGGTAAGAAGAAAAAAGTAGATCAAATTTTAAACCCCCATCAATGTGTTGCTGATAATATTCTTAAAATTAATAAAGATACCTTACCCCGCCCACTTATCAAACAAAACATCGTGAACAAAAACTATTGTTTAACAGATCACCAGGTTGCAATTATGTTCATCATATGGCCAAAGAGACATATTCTATCCACAATTAGCAAAATAAGTCAAATAATGCAATTTCTCAAAATATCCAATTTCTTAATTTTTGACTTTATTAACCCCACCCACTTTGGGCATGAAACACCTTCATTTGTATAAGCACTTATTTATTATTAAAAAAGAAACAAATTGAACATTTTATTACAGCATACCATAGGTAAGAAGAAAAAAAGGTCAGACTTTAAACCCACATCGATGTGCTGCTGATAATATTCTTAAAATTAATGGGGATATACTACACCACCCACTTTATGAAACTGAACTCTAGCAACCAGAAATGATCAAGAAAATACATCATTACATGTGGATAATACAACATACCAACCTTACATCGACTTATTTTATAAAAATAATTTAAAAGCATTGTGCTTCCTTAATATCTTCATTTTTTCACTTTTTGGTAAAATTACCCCACCCACTTTGTACCCTTAGGAATAACACAAAACTCTGCTTACTTTGTATTTGAAAACCAATTAAATGTCGCCTAAATAAAACTGTTTGATAAATAAAATGACTTGAATGTAAACGTTTGTGTCTAAAATGTAGTTTTATGGGTACGAGATTCAAAATAGATTAAAAATACGCTAAATACCACTAATTTTGGGTCTATTTATTGGTCATATTGTGTCAAAAATGTCCAAATGTTCTTCAAAAACTACTTAAAAACCTCTCTTTGGTTAGACGTCCATCGTGTTTGGACAATACAAAACATATATTTGATTCAGGCCTAAATACGCGCTTAGTACCAATTTGCAGGAAATGGCGGCCATATTTGACACCATTTTGGCTTCTGAAGCGTTGTGAAAGCAGAACCTTATAAGAAATGAATTTTCTTAAGGTTGGGCCATATGACTAACTTTGGTGAAAGTTTCAGATTTGGATTTTGTTGTTTGAAAAAATCGCCCTCAGCTCTTAGGCTATTTCAAGATAAACTGACCCGTGTTTGGGTTAAAACAGGTCTTGATTTTTAAAAGACGATAGGATCCGTCTTGAACATAGGCGCGGACAATCATAATTGTGATTCCATATCCTAATTCCATAACACAGCTTCATATAAGAATTCTAAATTAATCGGATACGAAAATAACAGTGCTAATGGATCAAATTATATCAGGCTCCCATATAAATGAAAATGGACGAAGTTGGTCTAATTACAATGTTTATAAAGTAAAGTATTCATATTTTTGCATATTTAAGAAGTATTTGTTTTCACAAAATATACTAGTGTACGTATTCTTAGTCACTATGTATGTATATATTCAGAGCTATCTACTTATACGAGAACGTACAGTTCGTGATTTATGGATTAAGTGTTAATAACATATCGAAATTTGTTTTGTATCGAAGAATCTCCTTACGCAAATGCATATCAAATTTATACTCGTTTTATTGAAGTTTGCAGTGTAGCTCTCAAAGAAAACACGACGGCCTCAATTACATTTTATGTAGTTACAAATATTGCACAGATTTTCATCTTTTTATACATAGACTGTGAGGACATTTTGAACATTTGCAAGAAACAAATATTGTACATAATGTCATTCGGAAAATGCTCACATAAACAACTAACGAGAAAAAGTGACTGTTTATTTTCTAAAATTCACATCTGTTGAACACCTTTTTCACAAATGTCAATTTTTGTTAATTGCAAGTATTAGAACACATTTTACTTACATGATACATCTGCCAGCAAGTTTCGCAGACTTTGCGAACGTACATTGAAGTGAATAAGGAATCGCGATTCTCTGCCATTTTCTTCTCGAATCATAACGTTTATAACAATAAAATACAATGTAGTGATATTTCAATGTTTGTATGCAATGTGACAGACTTAAATGCACTGACTACAGTTGTGTAACAGTATTAAAAATACTAGCGATTATATGAAATGTGTACATAGTGAAATTATTATCCGATATACACGTATACTACTAGTATATATACATTTGGTGTAAAAAGGATATGAGGAAATCAGACAGGGAAGCCAGCACTCAACCTAACCAGCCGATCACAGAAATCTAAAACACCACAACACAGCCACACTGAACAATGCCCACACATAAGCCACAGAAACAATTAAAAATCCAAGTCCCCGCCGACCAAATTCCACAAACAAATTATAGAATAGCGGTTATTTCATGAAACCGAAAGAAAAGCAGCCAAAACTAGATCAAGCTCCCCCAGCCCCCGCTACACGATAAAAGATGTTATTAAGAGAATTTATTTTGACTCATTAAGCAACGCTGACGTCTGTGGAAAGGCTGGAAAGGAAGAACCACCCGAGTTCTACGATGATGTAGCTTTTGGGGAGGACGTTATAGAAAGAGAAAGGAAAAAGCGAGCATCAGATGGGATACGCGATCTTGTAAAGTGTGTCAAATTCAGCGTGAGGTAAGTTAATTGTCTGTTATTTCTCACGCCTTAAGGAAACCTACACATAGTTTTTTGTCAGTGCATAAGCTATTTGTACCTAAAACGGGTCTCAAAGCTATTTCAAAGTTTATTGTGCCCCTACATTGTTAGTTGTAAGTAGTGTTTTATATCTATGATACTGACCGTCCGTACGTACGTACGTCTGTCTGTACGTGCGTTACGCAAATATTTTGTGTTGAACTCCTCATAAACCATTGGTTGAAATATCTTGAAACTTTCACAGATGAACAGCTTCCATGTAGTGATGACTTTAAAGGCTGTAAAAGTACCAGAGTTATTGGATCTTTGTTACTTTTACTATACAAATTCTACACCATAACCAATTATATTGTGTGTTCAACTCCTCAAAACGGGGTTATCAACATAATAATGGAGCTACGGGCATAATAACGGGGTAACTGACATAATAATGGGGTACCTGACATAATAATGGGGTAACTGACATAATAAGGGGGTAACTGACATATTAAAGGGGTTATGGACATAATAACGGGGTTATGGACATAATAACGGGGTTATGGACATAATAATGGAGTTACGGACATAATAACAGGGTTACGGACACAATAACGGGGTTACGGACATTATAACGGGGTAATGGACATAATAACGAAATAATGGACATAATAACGGGGTTACGGACATAATAACGGGGTTACGGACATAATAGCAGGGTTATGGACATAATAACGGGGTTACGGACATAATAACGGGGTTATGGACATAATAATGGGGTTACTGACATAATAACGTGTTTATGGACATAATAACGGGGGTACGGACATAATAACGGTGTTATGGACATAATAACGGGGTAACGGATATAATAGCAGGGTTACGGACATAATAACGGGGTTACGGACATAATAACGGGGTTACGGACATAATAACGGGGTTACAATAATGGGGTTACGGACATAATAACGGGGTACGGACATAATAACGGGGTTACGGACATAATAACGGGGTTACGGACAAAATAACGGGGTTACGGACATAATAATGGGGTTGCGGACATAATCGGTATACTTGTAGGAGCTACACATTTCTGAGTTTTACTATTATAGTGCTGCATATGAAGAAACCGGGATGACATTGGTACAATTTGGTTTGGAAACAGGAGTTGAAGCATTCGAGGAAGATCTGGAAAAGGTATTTACAATGGATAAATAACATTAAATAAACCATTCAATCTACTGTAATGTTCTTGTAGATATAATCGATCCTGACATGCTTTACAGACATAGCTATAGAGTTTAAAAGGTGCATTTTCAAAAACATGGACACATTGGCAAAGCATCTGAAACACATTGGTTTGAGATTGAGTCATAAAGTATTTATATCGGTGAAAACCATTAAACTTTTTTGTTTTTTATTATTAATTATATCATTTTAATATACATTCAATGCAAACAAGAAAATGGAAAATGAAGTAAATGTTATATTCACAATGTATAAAACGAATCACTGTATGAATTATCGGATTACTATTAAATTCTACTTGTAGCACTCATTGCTATTGAAAGCTCATGTAAAATCTGAGTTTAAGTAAATATATGTAAAAAAGTTAAAAACATTCATTAGTATCTTATTTGTTGGCCAATCTTTACGAGATATGTTCGACGCTCAAGCCAAGGATGAGCATTTTCAATGCAAATATATTTGTTTAAAGGTAGGATATTTTACGTTGGCATTTATTATATGTTAACATTAGCATAAATCCAACAAATGTTGCCTAATATCGTTACACATTAATGATGCAACATTTAGCTAACAGTTTGATAATGACACTTTAATGCTATATGCTATGACCTGTTACTGTTTTTTCCAGCTCCGAGACGAAACAGAGAATATCGATGCCTATGAGTATAGTGGCCAAGGTGTTGTGGTGTTTTACCTGAACAAAGTATGTGCGCCTTTACATTGATAATACAAATACAAAGTTTATTCAGGCAATAAATAACATTTAGCACATAGTATACAATTGACCTCATGTGTTTATTTAAGTAATCCATTCTGCAACAGTAGACCAAACCAGTCAATGTATGTTAATATCACATTATCCTGAGCGCATTATACGACCATCTGTTACTGCTTAATGTCTTTACTTTGGTTCTAATGCATTCCATTTTTCAGGGGACTTTAAGTGACACGAACTTTATATTCCGTTTGAAAGACACGTTCGATGACGAAGAAAGACAACGTTCTCGTCAGCCTGCGGCACTTACAGTTTATGATTATTACGATCCCGGTAAAGCCTATGTCCTACTGAGCATTTTGTTACCCGGCGATATACGCCCGATTTCAAATAAATTGGCTTCCTGGGCCATCGGGGACTGGGGTTTCACAATTTTTCTCATGACTTACCCGAAGTTTCTCATAGACCACTAGGACCTTTTTCCCGATACCTTTATGTGTCCATTTATTAAATCGGTAAAACATTGCTGAGGCAAAAATGCTCAGTGGGAGCTAGGCATAAGTCTTGTATTTTGGGCGGTTTTTCAAAAAAGATAGTTAAATCAATCGTCCAATGCTATACAGGTAAACAAATCTCAAAACCAGACTTACGCGAATAATCTTTAGTGTTATATATAATACGACAGATGTTGTAGACTTTCGGAGTAAGTTCAAATGAAAACATCGTTATTGGACCTAAACTAGATAAATAAAAATTGCAATACATGTAGTTTGCTCCTTTTTGGGCTTTAGTAAAGAAAATATATCCAGTGCAGCCTCAATGTCATGCAAATGATAACATTTAGAGTATATTACATCATTACTGAACAGAAATGAGATAGTAACCCCTTTAAAAGTATTGACTAACGGCAGTCATTTTGAAAGGTCATTTGTCTTCAGTTCTTAGTTCGAAATGTGTACGGAGGCAAGGGTTTGACAAAGATCAAACCATTGTTTAACTCTGTACAAAATTTGAGTACGAAACATTAATTTCGCCACATCATCTTGTTTAAGGAAAGCCGAAGCCGAATTCTCTAACCTGAAAACTGTATTTTGTTTACACACTGTCCAACGCTTTATGTACATGCAAGTTACGGGGACGCAATGAGATATATCGCGTCAAAAGACCCATCGTCTCACGCAGCGCTATTTTAAGTTCATGTTTTGTTATCTTCGAATATAAAAACTTTCTGACTATCGAAATCGGACTATATATGTCGCGAGGATACTAGTTCGTTAACACATGAGTAGTCAAGTAGATTTGAGCATTTTAACATAGCCATTTTTATGCCCCCGTATCGATAGATCAGGAGGCATATAGTGATTCACCTGTCCGTCCGTCCGTCCGGCCTGGTTAACCCAAAATGACCGTTTCTTCTAGCACCAATATGGCTTGCTACAAAGCTTTCAAACTTGCATGGATGTTGTATATGACCACTCTCCACACGCCTGTATCACCTGACTCCATTTTGATCTTCACCTTGACCTAATTTTGGACTTGGACTTATTGAAAGGCCAAATTCTTGGTTAATCAAAATTGACCGTTTCTTCTAGCATTAATAAGGCTTGCTACAAAGCTTTCAAACTTGCATGGATGTTGTATATGACCACTCTCCACACGCCTGTATCACCTGACTCCATTTAACCTTCACGTTGACCTAATGTTGGACTTAGACTTATTGCAATGGCTCCAACAGGGGGCATAAGCGTTTATTGAACGCATTCTTGTTAAACATATTTTTTACAGATCGGACGTGTACCAAAATGTACCGAACTATAGGTGAAACGTTCTCCTATCGCTGTGATAATTCAGATAAACCACAGTGTCAGTGTTTAAAAAGTAAGTATATGTGTGCATGTATTCCAATTCACTAATATCAGTATTAATTGTTCGGATTAAACAGGGTATTCGAAAAGACGAATTATGTATGTGACTGCGTCCCTGTCACCGTCTACACATTTGCATGATGGGGGGTCTGCATAACATTTGTTTAAAACTATTGCTCATACTTTTTAACATTCACCAATAAAACTTATTAATGATATGTTTTATTTATGAATATTGAATACATGCAGTATAAGCAATTGTGATAATAATTATGTACCTGTGTACATATGATGATGTAAAAATGACCATATCGCTGGCATACACTTGGAAGGTCGTATCAGAACTGTTTCCATTATCATATATAGGTATAAGTATTATGTTATATTTTTTGTAGATTTGTGTGTAACACCATCAATGGGAGACAAAGTGGCTAAAATGAAGAAACAACCCGCGATACAGCTGATAAAGTATATATGTTCAGCAGGGAAGGCTGATTACGGTAATGAACTTCAGTTTAGTACTAGTCAATTTTGTAGGTATTGTTTAAGTGTACAGATTTGTTTTAAAAACATCATTAACTGAAAACCAATTATGCTTTCATATCCATTAGATCATTTCTCGCTTCAGCTGTAACAGAAACTCTCTCTGTGATTTATTGGACATGCACATTGTCCGTTTACACACGAAAGTGTTATAGAAGTATAAGAAACGCCTGTTTTTTCGACGATTGAATCAAAGTACACGGAACCCATCCAACGTTTTAATTTGCAATTAAGGTAGTCCAGTATCATACTTGAAACAATGCAAGTAATTATTTTGACATTGAATGATCGTTAAAATATAGCTCTATACACTTTAAAGTAATTGCAACCTTTTCAGTTGAGCGGAAGTTTAAACATCGCAGTCCCATAGAGGTACCTAAAACACCCAACTATCATGATCAAATAGTATGCAAACGCTTAAAATCGATGTATCAGTATCTTTTCATGTCTTAAAATCGAGATAATTCTAAAAAGTAAAAAAGATATGAGAAATACTAGTTTACATTATTGATAAAACATCGAAGAAACTATTTTATCGTGTCATAAACACCGTGATATTCCATGTGAAAACAAATCGAATAATATTGTTATACAACACGCATGATAACAAAAAATTGCATAATTCACACACACAATTCACTGATTTAGTAATGTTTCAAGTTTCAAGTTTATTAGCAAATCGGCATTTATGCAATGCCTTTGGCCATTAACAAAACATATATACAAGGTCACATATACATAAATATAAACACAAAGCATGCAAAATAACAAAACACAATTTATCAAATCAAACATACAAGTTACATACAAAATTTAATATTTAAGAAGCAGATAAAATGTTAAGCTTTTCTTGTCTTAAAGGTCATATACGCAAGATTAATTTTTTGCTGTTTTAGTAAGCTTTTGGAATAAATATAGGATTACATCAATCTCTACACTTCAGATATGATTATAACACACAATAAACGTCATCTCTTATTTCGATTATCTTATTTTCTGAATAAAATAACCCGAGTTACTTCCCTTAGCTTGTGACGTATTTTTGGAACATCTGATTAACACAGAGGCTGTATACTACTAGTGTATATTCGCATAAATCTTGATCACTATTGAATTTGTTCGGTTTAAATGCATTAAAGTTACATGAAATGCATGTGCTATTATGTAATAATGGGTCAAATATAAAGCACAATCATAAAATAATTCTCCACGGGGGTTATACATATATGTACACAGCGTCGATCTACGAAGTGTCATACAGTTATCTTGGTACATTATGCACACCACGGGAGGTTGTAACATGCCAAAAAAAAACGAGATTATAATCAGCTGCTGACCGATTTGATGTTTAATTAGTTGTTTCTGTACGTCTTATTTGGGTATACAAATGTGAGAAAATTCCTAAATCGGTATGTGTACATAGATAAGTTTACGGTCAATGCAACTGGAGACGCGTGTACATTACATTACGAAGGGTGTTGTAACGGGCCAAGTATTAATAATATATTTTTGTCAATCAAAATGCAAAAAAGAACAGTGTATTATACCAGATATAAAATGTTTATAACTCGGTAAACGTTTCATTAATTTATCATTTTAGTATGGAACGATAAATTGCATTTTTCTAAAACGATATAGATCGATCATTGACATTTGAATTCAACTGTGTGTAAACTTATTATTCTTCCTAGCATAAACCTAGATTCACGTATCCATCTCCCGTTAGTTATGTACACCAACAAGAAAGTACATAACGGAAAAAAATAGTTACGCAAGTTGAAATCAAATTCGTGTTTAAATTGTGTATCATTTTGCTTTACGGGTAATTATTAAAAAATACTGTCAGACTATCCGAAATAGAACGCTGGGTATATATTATATAAAAATAAAGAGCGGTATTAAAGATTTATTCTTTGTATGTATTGTTCTGTCCACTTCAATTGTAGAAAACTGTATGGAACAACGCATGTGCTCGTATACATGTACAGTATTGTTTAAAAAAATTTTTTTAAATATGTCAAAACGTGGCTTGCCCTTACCCAATGCGAGCATCGTGGATTTAACAAAATGCAAACAAGATACATGTATGTAGCGAACTCCACTGTTGGTAATCTGCTTCCGTAATATAACTTAATTCTTGTAACAAATCACAAAATAATACTTGTCTGAGAGTTCAAACACGTGCCTAATTTTCCAGAATATCAACGCACGGTCAGACATTTTGATCCTACAATTTAGACCGGCTTACATTTAAAGACTAAACATCAGTAAAAGGCCGACATATATATGACACTGCACTATAGGCCGCCAATAGCAGGCGGTCTATTTTATGTTTTTTATTTTATATAGATCACACGGTATCCAGCTCTTGGGGTGATCGTTGGCCCTGCCTGGCCTGCCATAGGTCATGCAGGTGCATGGGGCGTGGCAAATTTATTACAAACCAATTTGTATTCGCCAATCAAAATAACGCCATGAATTGAAATGTAAGTATTAATTATGGTCAGTTGAGCAAGTGCGTAAAAATATCTTCAATGAATGTGCGTAATAAACCAAGTTTTTGTTTATCAATGTGATTTTTTTTGAAAATGACAAGCATAGGATTCGTGTAAACTCTAATATGTTTTCTGGTGTAATGGAAAGCTTCAAAAGGGTAAAATATTATGTTCAAACTTCTGTGTTAGCCGTATATATAAGCATCGCACTATAATACTGTCACTTTTCAATGATACTGGATGTAGTTAATAAAATTTACCCTGAGGTGTCATTCAAAGAAACCATGCTTTTTATTAGATGTGCATTGCAATACCAACAATATTGAAAAGATCATTACGCCGATTATTGTGTTGGAAATGCGTGAGTTTACATTTCCAAATTACTGAATTTTCAGCGCACTTGTTCTAACGTGTCATTGTTACGCACCTGTCAGTAGCATCTACGGTACCCCACTCCTGGGGATGGGCTTATGGGTTGTCACACCGCCTTCCACCACCTGCGGGTGACAGCTGATGGGACAATCCCCGGTATTTCCCCGGTCCCTGACAACTAAATAGTGTCCTTGGTTCGCTGAAAAAAATCCCAACATTTCACCTGCCATGCGGCGGACAGCTGGAAGGTAAAAACACGACCGTCTATCCCCGAGGGTTTGGGGCGATGATGGAACTGACTGGTGCAGTATGCAATGTTGAAAAAAGTACCAATCGATTTAGTTAATGCTAATTCTCATTTGAATTTGTATCCATAATTGAAAATGATAAAATGGGATTAACTCGGCATCCAAGAACTATGGACAATGTCCCTAACTTTACCGGTTATCTACAGACTTTTTTTCAAATTTTCCTTTTTACAATTTTTCGTCAATGATTTCCTGTCTAGAATTATAATGTTCATTTCTCAATTTAGGAATTCAGTAACTTAATTATGTTTAATTGATAAATTCTTTACAATTAAAGACAGAAACTGCCAACTACGCGTCATTTCGTGTGTACTACAAATTATGTATCTATATGTCTAATATACATGCGTGTACAAATACGCAGCTAAAGCCATTTCTTGCGAACATAATTTTTTTCCTCATACGGAATGCTTTACTTATGGTCTGTTACAAAACTTACACATAAATATACAAAATAGTGACAGCTATATATATACGTACACATGTATATATATTCAAAATCAATCACCGATGTATACACACACGTGTCAAGTGTATAAACAGCGTGATATTTATACCCCCTGTAGCGCGCAGTTTGCACTGCTGCGTTTGTAATGTATAACACGCCCAGCAGTTGAAGTCAGTAATGTCCACATCGGTATGTGGTCGTTGTTTTGTTTCTTAAATATTGAAGGGAATTAAAACGTGATTGCAATGACAACACATACAATGCTTAGAACATACCACATTATAGTAATTTCCGTCACTGATCATGAATTTAATCCGATAAAAACTCGACAGGACCCATTCAAATTTGGTTAAACTGAAGAGGAACAGTTCCACTTATGTCCAAAATGACGTCACACGGTCTAAAAATCAAGGGAGACAACCAGGTTGGATTTACGTAGTAATTTTATTATCGTCAACTTTATCGTTATAACCCATCTTAAATATTGCAATTATGTGGATTACAAGTACGCCATGTCTTTTATATGATATATATCTATGTAAATATGTTACTATAGTTAAATTAAGAATTTTTTTCGTATTTGACCTTTAAAAGTAATGAATGGTGTATAAATTTTGCTATATTTCTTATGGTCCTATTTTTCTGACTTGAAAGCAATCTACCAAATTTTTGTAATGATGGGAATGATACATTTATACAATATTTGTTTCTTAATTCGTGATATAATGGATAGCAGGAGATAAAATAGTATTCAGATTCTAAAACGTTTTGATTACAGCATTTACAAAGTCTATCAATTCTATCTACATTAGTAGTTCTACCAGTTTTAATGTCCAATGTGTGTGAGCTGAGTCTTAATCTTGTTAAATCTATTCGAATTTTATCATTTTGAATAATATCCAGATATTTTTCATATTTAAATTCACTTTTAAACAATCTATAATAATAAAGTTTCGGTTGATTTGTAACAGTTGCATTCCATTCCTGTATGTATTGATCCTTAAGACGCTGTTTAAACAAAGGCATATAATTAGTTTCTACATTAAACGTATCCCATACATAACCGAAACCGAGATTATCTAATAATGATTTAACTGCAAAAGCCCATGTATTATTATGAACAATGTGTATATTTTGTACCTGATCAATAAAAAAGGAATGAACAGGGTTGCTAGGATATTTCATTATTTTAGTCCAATATTTAAGTGCTCGTTCCTTACATATAATAGATAGAGGATATCTTCCTAATTCACCTAAAACCGCTACATTGGATGTTTGGGATTTTACTCCGAGCAAGTATTTACAAAACTTAAGATGCAGTCTGTCAATGTCTTTATAGTTATATATACCCCATATTTCACAACCGTATAATATAATAGGAACTATGAGAGAGTCAAACAAAGATAATTTGGTTTTAACATCGATATTAAGTCTACTGAAAGTTGACAACAAACTATAATATGCTCTTAATGCTTGTTCATACAATGTTTGCACTGCATGTTTCAGACTCCCTGTATAGTGAAATTTAATGCCTAAATATGTAAAGGAGTCAACAATACCGATATCTTCTCCATTTAGAGTCCATACAAAGTTTTGCCTTGATTTTCGTTTTTGAAATACACATACTTTTGTTTTGTTAACGTTAATTTTTAAACCCCATTTACTAGAATATGCATGTACATTGTCTAATAAACGTTGAAGGCTATTTGGATCAGTAGTAAAGAGAGCAATATCATCAGCGAATAGTAGCATGTATAAAGATAAAAGTTCAATGTCTTTATTGGTAAGATTATCAAAATTCATGGACTCATTGATGTCATTGATGAATAAAATAAACAATAGAGGGCTTAGTGGTTCCCCCTGTTTTACCCCAAGTGTGACATCAAAAAGTTCTGAAGTGCTCATATTTTTACTATTGCGTATACAAGATTTAACATTCAGATATATTGCCTTTACCATGTTTAACATTTTGCAACTTATACCAGATTTTACCAGTTTTATCCATAATGCTTCATGGTTGAC
The DNA here is from genome assembly GCA_963678985.1 of Spisula subtruncata. Classification (NCBI taxonomy): domain Eukaryota; kingdom Metazoa; phylum Mollusca; class Bivalvia; order Venerida; family Mactridae; genus Spisula; species Spisula subtruncata. The sequence continues at coordinate 6,481,727 of OY787671.1, forward strand.
CGTGTCAAACGCTTTTTCGTAATCTACAAACGCGCAATACAATTTAGACTTGTTATAAAGGACTTTTTGAATAATAGTATGCAAAATAAAAATACAATCTGTGGTACTGTGATTATCCCTAAAACCAAATTGCGTGTCATTAAAAACATTTTCATTTTCACACCAAGCATTTATTCTATTACGGAGAGCAAGCGAAAATATTTTAGCCATTATGTTAACAAGAGTTATACCACGATAATTTGCAGGATCGGTTCGATCGCCTTTTTTGTATATTGGAACAATTATTCCTTTAGACCAAGATTCAGGATATTCACCTTTTTCATATATGTAATTAAATATTCTTACCAAATAAGGAGCAATAAAATCTTTGCTATCTATGAAAAAATCCGCCACATTTTTTGTAATGTCAGCGCTTTTGTGTCTGTTCAACATAGAGATAGTTTTGCATAATTCCTCAACAGTGAATTGACAATCAAGCATATCTATATTTACTTCTTCCTCTCTATTTATTTAATCATCATCACTGAAAGTACTTTGATGTGGGGAATTAGACATATTTTTAAAATGTTCAACAAAGTCATTAACATCAACGGGATTAACATTAGCATCATTTGTATGCCTATAGTGTTTAATATGCTTCCAAAATTTTTGTGGATTTTTTTTACTCAGGCTAGATAATGTGTGTTTTTCTTTTTGATAATAAGCATGTTTAGCAGAACGCTTAGCTTTGCAATATGCATTACGTGCATTCAAAAATAATAATTTATTCTCATCATTTGAATTTGTACTAAGTAAACGTTTGCATCTATAAAACTCCTTCTTGTATCGTTTGCAATTGTTATTAAACCATTCAGATTGTTTTCTTTTTCTGTTAGTTTTAGTCTTACTGAAACTTCGACCATGTAAACAAAACGAGATATCATATATTACATCTGTAATGTCTTTAATACAAGTATTTACATCTATATTTTCGGTCAATAAGTCATTGACTAATTTGTCGAATACATATTTTTCGTTGTTTAATTTTTCATTCAAAATATCTTTATCACAATTTTCCCATATAATTCTCTCGTATGAAGTATCATCATAATTATCAGTTTTCATGTTTTCCAATTCAAATGCGAATGAAATGGGACAATGATCAGAATATTCGGTTAAATCATGAACAAGCATGTTTTTTATGTACGAGTGCATATTGCTATTACCAATAACATAATCTACTACACTTGCAGATAAACTATTACGTAACAAGTTATAACAAGTATATCGACCTGGTTCTATTCGACCGTTCATAATGAACATGCTAGATTGCTTACATAATGACAACAATTTTTTACCAAAAGTATTCACAGTCTCGTCAAAGGAAGACCTTACAGGTAACACTGTTGGTGCATTATTTTCATCAGGCAGGTCGACATATCGGTGAATGTTAATGTTTTCAATAGTATCTGATCTTTGACCAACACGAGCGTTAAAGTCACCACATAATAACACATCACCCAATTGACTATGAGTTCTAACGTTTTCTTCTAATGTTTCGAAAAAGTCATACTCGAAAAGTGGAGAATCTCGCTTCCTATAAACACCAGAGTCCTCCGGTGGAACATAGCAACAACATAGTAGAATATCATTCAATGTACCAAAATATATCTTATCGAGTTTAATCCATACTATACCATTTTCGTCAGCATTAATTAGATCAATATAACCTTTAAATTTACTTTTGTAATAAATGATAACACCTTCACTGTGTTTCTTGGCTTTTTTGTTATATTTTGGCCGTGGATAAGAAAAGCAGTCATAGTTGTCAATCATCACATTTTTAGTATCATGGTTCCATGTTTCTGTGAACAATAATATGTCATATTTATTTACAAAATTTACAAAATCACTATCGTCTAGTTTGCTACACAGTCCTTGGACATTCCAAGTTATTACATTGAGCTGCTTCTCACAGTTGTACTAAGCTTCATTAGAATTTGACTGCATGGGTTCATTAGCAGTAGCTGCTGAATTAGGATCAGTTGGTGCTGTGGTCGAGTTCCCAGCATGATTGTTAACGTGTTGTGGGCGAGGCTGGTTCCAGTAGTTGTTCATACGCGATCTCGGTGGTAGTTCAGGTACCGGGCCAGGCGGAAGGTTTTCAACAGTATACCTTTGATTATCTATGTATAGAGTGTCATACGATAGCACTGCACGCCTGTTGTTGGTTTTGGCCTGCACTAGGTATGGGATCAATCGTTTGCGTCGCTCCTGTGTGGCTTTAGGGAATTGGTCGCTTACACGGAAAGACAGGTTTGATTGACCAGTAGATTGTTTATCGCACACAATACGTTTAATGTCCATCTTATCCCCATAAAAGTTAAATTTGGCCACTATCGGTCTGGTTTTACCCCATTCGAAGAATCCATTACGATGGACCCTATCGAGCCTGATTCTTGTAGCTGCATCGGGAATATCCAACTCCTTGTTAAAGAGATCGATGACCTTCTTGTGGCAATCCTCAGACATTCTAGCTTCACGGGTAGATTCTTCGGCAATATTAAAGAAGAGCAAATTATCCCGCATGAGGCGAGATTGGCTGTCGATGACGTCATTGCGAATGGATTCATTATCTCGCTTTAAGTGATCAATATCGTTTAACAGTTTTTCGTTACGAGATTTTTCTATTTTCAGCATTGTTTCGAACTGATCATGACTCTTCCTCAGATCTTCAGATACTTGGCTATCATGAGCCCTACTGGCTTCTAACTCCGTCACCTTTGTTTCGACACATTTAACAGTAGTCTCTAGTGAAGATACACGGGTTGAAATGTTTGTAATACTGCTCTCAATTTTGTCAAGTGTGCTTAGTTTGCACTCAATAACCGACAGTTTTTCGATTATAAACTTGAGTGAATCACTGTTTTGTTGCGGGTTACCTGGAGGTGATTGTTGAGTTGGCGTTGGGGGTGATCCAACCGTTGAATATTGAGGCCCAGTAACGTATTGTAAGTGTGGCGCAATATATTGTCCAGGGTATGGAGTGACAGGCAATTGCCCGACAAAACCTGTAGATGGTGGAGTATTCATAACGGTGGTAGGGTCCGGTACACTATCGTTGAAACGTTTCTCGGGCTGATTAGAGGTAGACCCCGGAGATGCCTGGTCTTTTGTACGTTTTCTCGACGATCTTCCCATAGGTGAATACAGCTATATGTTATTTTAGGATTCAGTATCACAATTGGTAATCAGTTTATAGTCGATGCGTTTATCAGTTATAATCCGACCTGGGGCGTTCTATTTAGCTGTATAAACAAGCGTATGTCCGTATTTATTAACCGTTATTTATCACATTTTTCATACAATATGTTCGACCTTGACATCTATTCAACAGGTAAATTACATTTATATATAGTCTTGGTAAACAAAGGAAACTCTGAAAAACGCCAATTATTCAATAAATCCACTATTTTTCAAAAAGTTCGTTCAATGTTCTGGTAAAGTACACTTATCTGAATCACTGTGTCCAAAATCCTCAATATTTCCAATCAATTAAAACACTTTAAAACTAAAAAAACACAGAGCATAAATTGTGTGACCATCTGTATGTAATATCGTTCACTTTGGACTATATTCTTTATAAATTCAAAATATTAAGTTGAAAAATGTCAATTTTTGTAAATTGAACAAATATTTATTTTTGTAGCTTTTAAAGCGTCGTTTTAGTGTCTATATACAGAAAGCAATTTGGGACTACTTTTTACGTGGAACGCTTGAATGAGTTCTTCGGTGCAAAGTTTAGCCGAATTCCGTATCGAGTCGCTTATATTTGGTAAAAAACATTTTTACAATGTGATGAAAATAATCTACCACTTGTTTCCTTTTGATATCAACATTTCTTAATTTCGTCCAAAAAAAAGGATTTAGCTCGCCAGAGGCTCACTTAATAACTGTTTTTTCTAGACTCATTATCAAAAGAAAACTCGTGGTAGATCCTATATATAGAAACCTTACTAATTATGTTTACACCTGTCCACTTCTCGCAAATTGGTTACAACATTTGTAAAACGTAGTACAAAATGCACTATGCAATAGTTTAAACAGCATTCTGAATATTTTAGAGGAAGGAACTTTTGTATTTGTTTCTTAAGAATGTTAACTAGGAAATGTAGAATAACCAAGTTAAACTCTTAGAGTATTGGGTTATGAACGTTAATTAAAGATAAATTATCGCGAAAACTACAGACTAAGTATGCACAACGTTGATTTATTTTGTTACCAATCCTGTTTTCAGCTTTTCTGAAATCACTATCAGTGAAATATCTAGACGAGCACTTGTCATTAAATGTATAACCAATATGTGTTACTGTAATAGTTGCATAAACGAAAGGTTTTGTTCGAAAACAAAGAAATACATAAAAGTATTTTAAAATACTATTGTAAAATATAAATATCTTACACCGTGTATAATTCATCTTACTGTTTGATTCCTTACATATGGCGTGTGAAGTGTTGCATTATTGTATGTTTAAAAAATATGGTCTATTTTTATATATTCATTGTATACGGTTAAATTTTATTCTAAAACAAAAAGTAATTGTTGTAAAAAGTAAAATATTTATTCAATGTGAAAAATATTTATTTGATAGTTTCAAAAATTTTATTCTATCCTATAAAATATTTGTTCTATGTGATAAAATATTTATTCAATACGTCAAATATTTTTGTGCAATCCTGTAAAATACGAGGGTTGTACCAGAATTACGTAGACTTTTGTCATACGTTCAATACCATGTATCATACTAACAAATACTTTTGTGTGGAGTGCAAATAATATTTACTGCGTAAGTATGTGAAATTTCAAAGCCGTATCTTATTTGGATCAAATTCTGCAGCTACCGGGGATATATAGGGGTACGGTATGCGGGGCACGTCAACGGAGCGTCACGACGTCGGCAGAACTTCAAGAATAAGTGAAGCTCCTAACTGTGTACATTGTAGCTATAAATATGTGCACAACCGTACACAAAACTTACGGATGTTTATTTACTACCTTATATTTGATATAAGTTCAGATATTATTACCAGTAATGTCGCATATAACCCTTATAATAGAGCGTCGATCCAGGTATATGTGGTCATATAAAACGCTTGGTGACGCCGCATTCGCCGTTGGCTTTCGCCGTCCGTCCATGTCGTTTTATTCGATTTCGACCACGATTGATGCGCTAGTGTCGTTTGAAAATCAGGTAACTTGATACAACATATTTATAGTTAGCAGGTTCCAACATTTAAAGCGTTTCTTCTGTCGTCTTCCCGAGGTTCACACAAAACTTCATGTTGATGCGATTTCCAGCGTATTTCGCGGACGTCATATTTTCACTGGTGACGTGCAGCAGCTGTTGCTTGTTTTGCACCATATATCAACAACGGTAACCATTATAAAGTCGAAATTTACGGCGTACGTTCCAATGATATTGTGCTTGTATGTCACGAAGTCGCGTAAATTAGACTTTATATCAGCGAGGTATAAGCAATTGAATAATGCCAAAAATGTTTTTAAAATTCGCTGCCCCGCCTACCCAAATATTGGTTACTATGGCGACAGATCAAATGGCTTTCTAACATTCTGTTAGAAAATATTTTAACCGATACTCTTGAAAAGGGTTTGAAGTTTTTCTACGGCAAATTTGGTGATAATACATGCCTAAATAAAAAAGTTATGACAAAAGTCTACGTAATTCTGGTACACCCCTCGTATTTGTTCAATGTCTAAACTATTTATTCCATTCTTTGAATATTTTATTTAATACTTTAAAATTTTTGTGCAATGTGAAATATATTTATTCGATAAATCGAAATTTTTTATTGTATCGGTTACAAATAATTGTTCAATAATTTGAATGCTGGGAAATTTGCTGTTTTGTTACGACGGATTTCATTGGTCGCGACCAATAGCGTATATTAAAGTTGCTGCAGTTAAAAAGCTCGTAGTTGGATCTCGGGTGCAGCTTGCGGTCCACCTCGGGTCGGTCACTGCTCGTCTTGACCTCCACGCCGGTTGTCCGCGCCTTGGTGCTCTTGATTGAGTGTCTCGGCCGGCCGGAACGTTTACTTTGAAGAAATTAGAGTGCTCAAAGCAGGCTACTACCGCCTGCATAATGGTGCATGGAATAATGGAATAGGACCTAGCTTCTATTTTGCTGGTTTTCGGAGCTCGAGGTAATAATTAATAGGGACAGACGGGGGCATTCGTATTGCGGCGCTAGAGGTGAAATTCTTGGACCGTCGCAAGACGAACTACAGCGATAGCATTTGCCAAGCATGCTTTCATTAATCAAGAACGAAAGTCAGAGGTTCGAAGACGACCAGATACCGTCGTAGTTCTGACCATAAACGATGCCAACTGTCGATCCGCCGGAGTTGCTTCAATGACTCGGCGGGCAGACTCCGGGAAACCAAAGTGTTTGGGTTCCGGGGGGAGTATGGTTGCAAAGCTGAAACTTAAAGGAATTGACGGAAGGGCACCACCAGGAGTGGAGCCTGTGGCTTAATTTGACTCAACACGGGGAACCTCACCCGGCCCGGACACCGTTATGATTGACAGATTGAGAGCTCTTTCTTGATTCGGTGGGTGGTGGTGCATGGCCGTTCTTAGTTGGTGGAGCGATTTGTCTGGTTAATTCCGATAACGAACGAGACTCTAGCCTGCTAAATAGCTCGGGGATCCTTCGCGAGTCCCCGTCAGCTTCTTAGAGGGACAGGTGGCGCTTAGCCACACGAGATTGAGCAATAACAGATCTGTGATGCCCTTAGATGTTCGGGGCCGCACATGCGCTACAATGAATGGATCAGCGTGCGTCTCGCCTGGTCTGAAAGGATCGGGAAACCCGTTGAACCCCATTCGTACTAGGGATTGGGGCTTGCAATTGTTCCCCATGAACGAGGAATTCCCAGTAGGCGCGAGTCATCAGCTCGCGTCGATTATGTCCCTGCCCTTTGTACACACCGCCCGTCGCTACTACCGATCGCTCCAGTTAATGAGCTCTTCGGATTGGACCCGTGGGCCCGCTTCGCGGCGGGCCGTCGGTGGCCGAGAAGATGCGCAAATTGACCGGGGTAGAGGTCGTAAAAGTCGTAACAAGGTATCCGTAGGTGAACCTGTGGATGGATCATTACATTGCATTGATCCAATCAGATGACGCGTTACAATTGGTCGTCCTTCCCAGCATTCAAATTATCGAATAAATATTTTGTACAACATCCAATAAATATTTAATATAGCACAAAAAAAATTCAAAGTATGGAATAAATACTTTTAACATGGAACAAATATTTTGCAGGATTGCACAAAAATATTAAACGTATAGAATAAAAAATTTTATCACATAGAACAAATATTTTAAAGGATAGAATAAAAATTTTGAAACTATCAAATAAATATTTTTCACATTGAATAAATATTTTGCCTTTTACAACAATTATTTCTTGTTTTATAAAAAAAAAGTTCCGTATACAATGAATATATAAAAATATACCATATTTTTTAAACATACATGTACAATATTGCAACACTTTGCACGCCATACTTACATGTTATTTCATGTATATCAAGTGTTATGCTGTTTAAAAAATGTTCGCTAAACATTTTACTTTTTTCAGAGGTTGTCCCCAAATCAAAGAATATCTTAAAAAATGGCCAATCAAAACTGTTGAGAATTTTCAAAATGATTGACATTAGTATGATCTTCAATAAATATATGGTTGTTGTTCATGTGATATATACCTTGCTCAGAAAAAGACGAAAGTATGGAATCACCTTATATGTTTAAGATACACTTACAAAATTTCTAGGACAGCTGTTAAGCCGCTCATGCACCCTTTGAGATTTTAACTTCCACTTGGTCATTGGGCTACCTATGGTAACAAACACTCATGTCTCCATAGGGAGACTAAATAGAGAACAATAGGTTAGTGCCGTGGATAGGTAAGTTTATCTGGCAAGGCGGAGGAATTTGTCGGGTGTGCCGTAGGAGAATCCGATCATTTCCGCAGCCCAGCCCGATAAACTTGTACGCATTCCACGACACTAACTAATTATTCTATTTATCCAGTCAATAAATCTGTTTTAAAAAGGGGATAAAAGTCGGGACTATTTAGTTGCCATTTTATCATTTGTGCGTAACGTCACGTTCGTTCACTGACGTCATGACAAAACAACAACGTCGGACGTCTTGATAACGTCATGTACACGCAGGTACGTCGTAAAAAAATGCTGATCGACCCAGGCTCATTTTAAATTTAAAAACCTCATCCTCGGGTACAGAGTTGCAGCCGGCGACTCCGCTATAAGAAGAAATCCGTCAAATCACGTGATGAGGTGTCCGGATATTGCAAGTCACATGATCACTTGACGGTTTATTGAAAATTTTATCCGGCTACCTGTTAACGGGCCGATTTTGCCGGAAGTGACTGGATAATAACCATATCTCTCTTGTGTGTGTGGTAGCCAACATCGATCTTCAGCGCCCAGGAATAGACACTGTACTAATTTGCATCTTCGTGGAGTGGCTTATGAGGGTTATTTTTGCTCTGAGAAACTATCCAGTGGTCTAGATGGGGGAAGAACCCGGCACCTCTCGATTTCAAAACGCACACCCTACCTCTGGGCCACCGTTCTCAACAATCGTAATGTCTTTAAGAATGATTGAACATAAGTGGACTCATTAGTAGCACAAACGAAATATGGTATTCTTATTAAGAAAGAACAGCTTTGTTACGCTTATCATAACACACGGTGAGCTACATGTAGTAGTATATTCGAGAGCATACATCGATATCAAATAACGAAGACTGCAAACGATGGTTCATATACACATTTTAGTTGATATGGTCAGACTAAGGAAATGGTATTAAACAAAAGTGCAATTATACATTTTGTGCTTAACCGACAGCATTTACTTTACTGCCATTACTAAGACTTCTATCCCCAGATGACCCAAAAGACCATAATAAAAACAAATTATGCCACAACAGCGACCTCCATTTTACAAAAAATGCCTTGACGTATTTACGCTGCCCATAACACGAGGGTTGGAATATACGAGGGGCGTTTCAAAAGTTCCAGGAAAAGTGCTCTATAATGTTTATCGTATGTTCAAATTAGTTCAAACTTTGCATTTAAAAAAAACAATTACTGATACATATTATACCAGGAATCAAACACATGAGGGTGTTTTTTACAATATGACACTGCTGCCATAGTAACGTCAATAGTGGCTACCCGGGGCAATTTTGACGTCACGTCGTAGAAATCGACAAGTTAACCTACGCATTGCTCCCAACCAAACAGCAACCAGTTAACAATGACCTAAAATTACTGCATCGTACATTTGTGAAGGGCGGTATAACATCATTTTGGTCAATTTATGCCATAATTTAAATAGTCCCACCGTTGTGTTCAGGTTTATTTGTCGCCATATTAGAATCACCCGTGAAATGTCAGTAAATCATTGAAATTTGACCAGTTTTTGTCTTTTGGCAGGAAAATTAAGACTTGAACCAATGGAATTGATAAACATTGCATGTTAAAAACGATGTTTGTCATTGGGTAGGATGTATGGATAATATGAACGCTTCCAGACTGCCTGTGATACTGATGCAGATGATAATAGGCCTGTTGGGATTCAGACGTCAGCCGTTACGTTGGACGTTTCTGCTTGATTTTGTGACACTTTCGAATACTTTGCTAACGGACCCCGGGAGTGCATACCTTCAAGCGAGACTTTCTTTTAGAATATAAAGCATTGTTGTTATTGTAGTAGGTTTATTTTCGTGTGTCCTTTGACTGACTGGGTTAGATTTAGTCAGAACATGTTAATAACGTACGGTCAAATATAACATTGCCCCGGGTAGCCATAACTGACGTTACTATGGCAGCCGTGTCATTTTGTACGGCACACCCTCATGCGTTCAATTCATAGCACACTATGTATCATGAATTGTTCTATGTAAATGCAAAGTTTGAAGTATATTGACCATAAGATAAATACAATAGAGCACTTTTCCTGGAACTTTTGGAACGCCCTACGTAATATTGAAATATAAAGTTGTATTGGACATTGGTAGGTTCTTACTAGTTATGTTATTCATCAGTTTTAGGAGTGGTGGCTTAGAGGTGGGTCGCGCCTTCGGAATCGAGATATCCCGGTATAAACCCCGTCAGCACCACTTAACTGCAAGGGGTATAACCTGAAGCATGGAGATTGGTGGTTTAAGTAAGACTTTCCATGGAGATTGGTGCCAATGGCCGATATTTTGATGTTTTTTTTGTCACTTGACGGACACATTTCCACCAAAGTAAGTTCATTGTCTTGTTTTATATGCGGCGTGTATGCGATAACCACCTAGCCATAAGTTTAAGCCTCCTATCGGCGGTCTGTTTTAGTCCGTCAGTGCAGCGATAAAAGCCTGAAAGAAGGGATGGTGACATCGGGTGTCCGTAGTCCGCATCTATTTTTATTGAGGTATATATATACGCGCCGCATATAAAACAAGACAACGAACTTACTTTGGTGCAAATGTGTCCGTCAAGTGACAAAAAACATCAAAATATTGGCCATTGGCACCAATCTCCATGGAAAGTCTTACTTAAACCACCAATCTCCATGCTTTAGGTTATACCCCTGAATTTAAGTTAGAATGATATTGATATACCTCCTGTTGCTTGGAATTCAACATTTATTTGTTTACTGTTCTATATGTTCTTAGTTGTAGTTATTAGTGTTGTTTAGTAGTGTAAGAATCGTTATTTGTTATTTGTCAATGTATATTTCAAACTTTAGGCCATGTTTATTTCAAAATTGTATGCCCATATGTGGGCCCAAAATTGGAAAATAAACAATATCTTATCTTATCTTACCCCTTGAACTGTCTCGAAATGTTTATCCAAGCGGATGCATCCACTTTAGACGGTAAATGCACTCAGATGTGTAGCTGGTCATATTTTCAGTGTACGCACATGATAAATGCATAGTTTCTAGGGGGTCCGGGGGAATGCTTCCCCTGGATTTATTCATTTCTACGAAGCCGCACGTGCATTCTTGAGCAATTTCAGACCATATTATAGCGTAATATATGGCATGATAAACTTTGATTTTATACTATATCATACATTTTTAATCATAGTAATATCTTTTTATAACGTTTCTCGTAGGCCTAGTTTAGTAATATGTTTTGGTGAATCATTGTCACGTATACGAAACCGTGATATTGCTTGGCATTAAACAGAACACTGATGGACACTTCCTTATTTAAGTTGCTTAAGCTGAATGTTAAAATGCAAATAAAAGATACAATATAATGCAATATTAGTATAACGTTATCAGATATAAAAAAAAACACATTAAGTTCTTGACCGGGTATAGCTGAGGTTTCCATTCTTCTAACGGATGATGTGACTCAGTGCTTAGAGTATTGTAAAAAAAACTCAAAATACATAAGGGATATAGCCCACACGAACAGTGTTACGTTAAAACTTAACTGCATATGTAGTGAGGAACTTTGCTGCATTGAAATAATTCATATTCTCTGACTGGCCTACATGTCACTGGCTTAGAATGAGAAGGTCGTTACTGCTACTTACAACCTTATAAGACTCATGCATATAGTGGGTTTTTAAAATATTTTAGTCAGTTAGGGCGCTTCAATTTTATTGAAATTTGGCACCATATGAATTCAATATATAAAGTATTGTTTGTGTACATTTTATTGTAATCAATGTTTGAGAAGTCACTGAACCAAACCTTGAAATGTAGTGACCGAAAAAGTAAAAGTAGCAAAATTGTAAATTTATTGGTAAGTTGCAATCTGCTGTACAAAACATGCGCCTTTTGGAAAATATTGGACATTTGAATGTATACAAAATTACAAGGCAAATACGTAACTCCATAAACGCTCAGAAGCTTCTGGTTGATGATGCCCTTCTTGGCGGCCATCGGAATCTGCTTTCAAATTTATCTTCATCATAAAAATGCTGAGATCTCCACAGTCGTAACATGGGCTGTCAATAAGATTTTGCCTATCTAGCATTTGCTGCATTGTGTCCGATGGTAACAGTTAAACCTTTCCTTTGTCTATGGTATCTCAAATCCATAACCGGAAGTCGATAAAGAAATATGTCAGGGTACAGAAGAAAACAGAAACAATAAACATATTTTCAAAATGGACCACAATAAATGTTAATTCAAATGTTACGGAATGTATATTTTAGCAAAATTTATAAATTGTTCGCTTCATTGACATCATGTTATAGGTATAACAGAAAATTTTGTTGACTAGAAGTGGTGTCTTAAAAAACCATGGAAATGGTGCCCATGTTTAGGTGCTTTTATCGCCAGTTTATCTCAAACAGACAATCGTAGATGTATTTGCGTCTTGGAAAACACTGCGCAAGTCGTAATATAGTCAAAAGACGAAAATTAAACTACTTTGCCACGAAAAAAACGTCACATATCAGTTTAAAGTGCGTCAATAGCACAAGGATGTTCTGTATCCTATAAGAGTGGCATCGAATGCAACAAACTTCAAGCCTTATTTAATTGCATTCTGGTCTGGATATCGTTTGTCGTCAATTTGTCGGTCAAAACGGCACACCCAGTGGATCCGTTCTGGCGTCACATGAAATTCATGAAAAGGACGTCAATATGGAGAAATGGGTTAAATTGAAAAATATTTTTCGTGAAAATCATACCAGGCATAAGACTATCGTCCCATTTATTGATTTTTATTTCATGCTTATCGGTGGTTTACGGCGGAATAACGGTGGATTATTCCCCGATAATTTCACAGTCCATAATTTCACAGGTCATAATTTCACGCAAACGGACTATTTTTTTAAAACAAATTTCACTACCCAAAAAATAAAACAATAAGCATTTTCACTTGTTCTCTTAATCTTTAAAAATTAACAGAACATTATATGTACATAAATGTAAAAAAAATGGAGGAAATCGAAGCCATTGCAGAGGAACTACTTCTTGAAACTCGACGCGTGCATGGCGGGAAAACGACGTCACGCAAAACATTTGAGGTATGTAATGGATTATTTCCATCATTTAAGCTATTTGAAGCATGAAATAAATAGAATATTAGTATTTTACCGTGTATGATATAGAAAAATATTTGTATTTTTCAGTGTATGATCGGCTGATAATTCACCTCGTGAGCAGCTGACTTATATTTTCACTCGTGGCTATACGCAACTCGTGAAAATATTACATCAGCTGCTCACTCGGTGAATTATCAGCCGATCATACATTGAAAAATACAAATATCCTCTATATCATCCAACTAAATAAAAAAGAACAATTTGTACAAGAAATAACACCCCTAAAAACGTTGCATTTCTAAAGCGGTTAAGTGTAAGGTGCTTCTTAAGAGCCTTTTTTCATGAAAATCAGAACTTGTCAAGTTGACAAAAATTAAGTTTTACTTTAAGTAAGAGTAAATTTAAGACAGTTTTTCTTGTTTTTTCACAATATTGTTTTGTAGTTACAACCTTCTCGTTCTAAGCCAGCGATGTATGCATAGAATTAGAAAGACACATGTACGTATGTATGTCCAGGATGTGTCACCCAAACTTGATCTCTACGAAATAATATACGAGGGGCGTTTCAAAAGTTCCAGGAAAGGTGCTCTATAATGTTTATCGTATACATGTTCAAATTACTTCAAACTTTGCATTTAAAAAGAAAAATTAATGGCACTTATTGTACCATGAATCAAACGTATGAGGGTGTGTCGTACAAAATGACACTGCTGTCTGTCGTAGTAAGATCAATAATGGCTACCCGGTGCAAATTTGACGTTACGTCATAGTAACCGTCAAACTAACCAATACATTGCCCCCAACCAACTGCTACCAATTTTAAAATTACGACCTGAAGTTATTGCATGAACATTTGCGGAGGGCGCTATAGTACCATTTTGGTCGATTTATATCATAGTTTAAATATTCCCGATGTTCTGTTCAGATTTATTCGCCGTATTAAAATTAGAGTCACCCGTCAAATGCCAGTTAATTATTGGAATTTGAGCAGTTTTTGTCATTTGACAGGAAAATTAATACTTGAAACAGTCGAATTTATAACCACTGACTGAGTGACTGTTGCATGTCACTGGGTAGGATGTATGAATAGTATGAATAGTATGAACGCTTCCAGGCTGCCAGTGATACTGCTGCAGATGATCACAGGAAGGTACGGCCTGTTGTGAATTAGACGTTACGTTTGGAGTTTCTGCTTGACACTCGAATGCTTTGAAAACGGACCATGGAAACGCATACACTGAAGCGAGGCATTTTTGTAGAACATACAGCATTGTTGTTATTGTAACAGGTGAATTTTGTATGCCCTTCGACTGATTGAGTGATATTTAGTCAGAAAATGTTATTAATACACTTGTTACTATACAAAGGTATAAAAATGAGCCAATTTCAGGCTGATTATGACCATCACGTGATTGATTATCGCCTATCGGCCCGGACCGCAATCTCATAATCGTAATCGGCCCGTTGAACGGACGCACGTTACGTTATACAGGTTAACATGACGTCATGTTGGAGTCAGAATGATGTCACGTTGGAGCTAAAATGACGTTACGTTGAAATTGCTTTGACAATTTTATAAATGTACAAGATTTTCATCATAAATGACTGTAGATCTCCATGAACTTTACTAAACGTGAGTTGTTGTTACTCCCATTGATTTTTAAAATTGAACAATTGTATTAAAAACTTTAAAACACTTCAGAGCCTGGCCGGAAGTTGATAATCGGCCCGGCATGAATATTCACCCTCGGGCTAAATCCCTCGCGGTGATTATTAATTTTCCGGGCCGATTATCGCCATCCGGCCCGGCCATGTCGTGTATTAACCTCTAATTAATACACTTGTTACTAAATATAGTAACAAAAATGAGCCAATTTCAGGCTGATTATGACCATCACGTGATTGATTTTCGCCTTTCGGCCCGGTCCGCAATCTCATAATCGTAATCGGCCCGTTGAACGGACGCACGTTACGTTATCCAGGTTAACATGACGTCACGTTGGAGTCATAATGACGTCACGTTGGAGCTAAAATGACGTTACGTTGAAATTGCTTTGACAATTTTATGAATATACAAGATTTTCATCATAAATGACTGTAGATCTCCATGAACTTTACTAAACGTGAGTTGTTGTTACTCCCATTGAGTTTTTAAATTGAACAATTGTATTAAAGACTTTAATACACTTCAGAGCCTGGCCGGAAGTTGATAATCGGCCCGGCATGAATAATCACCCTCGGGCTAAAGCCCTCGCGGTGATTATTAATTTTCCGTGCCGATTATCGTCTTCCGGCCCGGCTCTGTCGTGTATTAACCTCTAATTAATACACTTGTTACTAAATATAGTAACAAAAATGAGCCAATTTCAGGCTGATTATGACCATCACGTGATTGATTTTCGCCTTTCGGCCCGGTCCGCAATCTCATAATCGTAATCGGCCCGTTGAACGGACGCACGTTACGTTATCCAGGTTAACATGACGTCACTTTTGAGTCATAATGACGTCACGTTGGAGCTAAAATGACGTTACGTTGAAATTTATTTCAATTTTATGAATGTATTAAGATTTTCATCATAAATGACTGTAGATCGCCATGAAATTTACTTAACGTGAGTTGTTGTTACTCCCATTGAGTTTTGCAATTGAACAATTGTATTAAAGACTTTAATACACTTCAGAGCCTGGCCGGACGTTGATAATCGGCCCGGCTATGACGTGTATTAACCTCTTAATAACGTACGGTCAGAAATAACGTTGCCCCGGGTAGCAATAATTGACATTACTATGACAGCCGTGCCATTGTGTTCGGCACACCCTCATGCGTTCAATTCATAGCACATTTTGATTTATGCAGTATTCTAAGTTTGAAGTAATTTGAAAATAAGATAAACATTATAGAGCACTTTTCCTGGAACTTTTGAAGCACCCTACGTATACATCAATAAATGCACTGTGCGAGCAAGGCGACCTTGAAAAAAATGCATTTTTTACCGGAACTATATCACTTAAATGTTGTCTTTTTTTCAAACAGCGTTTGCGTATGCCCAGCTACGCCCTTGGCACTACTAGTACTGCAAGACGCGTATTCGGTGTATACTTATTCGGCACGTAATAGGAGAAGCTGTTGGAAGAATCCCTGTCTTTTTTGGGAATATAATTTTTTTGGTCAGACCAAAAACACAAGCACCGTGTTCTCCACCTCCGGGCCTTTTAAATGTGTTAGCTAAACATGTAATATCGTCTTTTTTACGGCCTGGCAGTAGCATTTTGCTGTAAAATATCAATAAAAGCATAGAGGATATTTGTATTTTTCCTTGTATGATCGGCTGATAATTCACCGAGTGAGCAGCTGATGTAATATTTTCACGAGTGGCGTAGCCACGAGTGAAAATATAAGTCAGCTGGTCACGAGGTGAATTATCAAACGATCATACACGGAAAAAATACTAATATTCTATTTATTTCATGCTTCAAATACCTTACATTATGGAAATACTCCACTATATACCTGAAATGTTTTGCGTGACGTCGTTTTCCCGCCATGCACGCGTCGAGTTGCAAGCAAATAGTTCTTCTGCACTGGCTTTAATTTCGTCCATTTGTTTTACATTTATGTACATATAACGTTCTGTTATATGTTAAAGATTAAGAGAGCAAGTGAAAATGCTTATTATTTTATTTTTGGCGGCGGGGAAATTTGTTTAAAAAAATAGCCTGTTTGCCGTGAAATTATGAACAGTGAAATTATGGACAGTGAAATTATCGGGGAATAATCCACCGTTATTTCGCCGTAAACCACCGGTAAGCATGAAATAATATGCGTTATTATAAAAAAATACGCTTCGGTTTTCAGCTTCATGGAAATATTTTTTCAGCGCGTAATCGGCACGTAAATATTCTGCGCGTAATTACGCCCCGAAAAAATACGCTCCATGGAAACTCAGCTTTATACGAATTTTATATGTTGCGTTTTCAAAACCGCTCAGTGTATTTAAATAATTTTATGTTTGTAGCTGTGAAGGTGAGAATAATGGACATCACGTATGATGAAGATGAAAATCAGAAACTAGTCACTGCCATGGTGTTGAAAAGCATCCACAACGGTATAAAATACAGTGTTTAGCATGCTTTTTTTGTTAACTCGAAAATATTACATTAATTACGTATATATAGTCCTTTTTCGATTAAGTTGACCCATCGCCCATGAATCTTAAATAATGTATTATCTTTTAAACCAATCATGCAGCTTTGTTGAAATTGAAATTTAGCATAGTTCGCTGAATTGCCTTAATCACCTCTGCATTTAAATTTCAGAATTGTTTACTGGCTCGTTATATTGTTGATGTCCTGGAATCAACAGATCGGGAGGCATATATATGGCTTGCTTCAAATATTTCATACATGCATGGGTGTTGTATTAGAACACTCCCAACCTTCACCATTTCCATCCTTCACGTTGACCTACTTTTGGACTTAGACCTGCGTTATTGAAAGGCCATATTCTTGGTTAACCTTCTTCTTACACATTGACCTACTTATGACCTTAGCTTTATTGAAGGGTCATATTCTTGGTTAACGTCTTACACTAATATGGCTTGTTACAAAGCTTACATACTTGCATGGGTGTTGTATCAGAACATTCTCAACACACCTACATCACGTGATCCAATTTTGACTTTCACCTTGACCTTAATTGGTGTTCTAATTGACACAGTAAAAGATATTTGACATTTAAAATGGGGAACATGTTCGCAAACCGAATACATATACATCCTTTGTTGCTGCTCGACATGCCAGAGGGCACACCGGGTAGTAAGTAATTGTGTACAGTTTTATATAGTAAAGTAAAGTGTATACATATATATAAATGAGAGTAAGTTATAAGCCTAAAAATACATGTATATATTTGTTTCCTGTAGCATGCTGAAAAAAGGTCGGTTGGTAGGGAATTTCTTTTCAGAAAAGTACATATCCTTTGGTCCCAACAACCAAAGTGGTTACATATTTTGTCACACACACCTCTATATTATATTTAACATAAGCAAATAAAAGAAAAATAGTTTTGTTGTCTACAAACAAACCAACAGACCCAAATGGGACGAAATTGGTATTGGTAGGGGGTAATTTTAGTGTGTGTGTCGGGGGTAAATTTAGTGTGTGTGTCGGTAGAGTTACAGGAAACAAACATATTTTAGGCCTTAATGATGTGTGTGTGTGTGTGTGTGCGTGCGTGTGTGTGTGCGTGTGCGTGTGCGATGATGCAAGCTATTTAGTAACATGATCATTGTTTATTCAAATATAGGTGTCAAAAAGCTTAAACAAGATGACGAAATGACGTTCTTCTACCTAATGAGTTGCAAGAATCCTGTAATTAACGTTGGTGACAATGTTTATATCGTAGGCCAAGAAGGAAACACATTTATAAACAACCATGGAGAAGAACAGTACGTATACATGTTATAAAATCGAGATGTCATCATTAAGTGTTTAAAGTTCATAAACATGTACCTTATTCACAAACATTTTAAGACTAAAACGCAAAATTTAAATTGATAAATTGCACTCTCATGTTGTTATAAATGCATCAACTGTGATATAATTGGGTATGCATGTTCAGTGGGTAACAACAGATTATCAGACACAATTTCACATGGTTCAAACCAGTGGCAAGGAAATGTCAGCGATTATAAATATTGTCCATTTTAAGTGTAAGTCTTAGTAAGTAAGTAAGTAACGTCTTTATTTAACGAGGCTGACACATTCAGTTTCCCGATCTTCCATTTGGGCCTCTTAGATGCACTCTTACAATGTAGCTGAATAAGGCCCCAGCTCTGTTTGACCTTCATTGGCATTCATAGTTCCTATTGTCCTTGGCTGTCTTTTTGGTGATACATTGTACATACGAGGGGTATCAAAATGTTCGTGGACTGTGCTGTACATACGAGGGGGTATCAAAAAGTTCGTGGACTGTGCCTGCCATTTGTTCAGTTGTTGATGGAATTCCGTAAAAATCACACATATTTAAAACAACGTATTTTGAATTGATTCGCAAGTTTCCAGCTCATTTAACTTTTTTTCCGAGTATGTGGCGGTTACTATGGTAACTCAAATTATGCTCCGCGGCGCACTTTAAAAATATCATTCATTTGACCTCCAACATGTACCTGTAATTCTGTGAATCGTCATCCGATTTGAACTATAAAACCGTCGACATAAACATTAAGACTGTAGCATCATCCTGGTGAATAATACAAATACAAATACATGTCATTTGTATAGCGCAAAAATTATGAAATCATATTCTATTGCGCTTTACACCAATATACATTCACTTAAAACATTCAGTTTAAAACCTGGATTCTAGAAACTAGATTTAGTCATATGATAAAGAGCACACTCATTGCCGATGAAACTTCCTAAACAAATAAGTTTTCAAATGTGCTTTGAACCTAGTTTCACTTTTGATGTCTTTGAGATAGTTTGGTAGATCGTTCCACCATTTTGGACCAGTGACGGCTATAGATCTGTCTGCTAATTTTGTTCGCCGTCTAGGGATGTGAAAGTTAGTGTCATTTTGTGATCGTAGTCTGTACCCTTGCCGAATAGGATCAAACAATGTCTTTAGATACGATGGAGCTGTACCCATGATGACACGGAATAAGATTACCAGAACTTTGAACATTACCCTGGCCTTAACTGGAAGCCAGTGTAATTCTGTCAGTAGATCTGCACTGGATTTGTCGTAAGAAACATTCATGACAACTCTTGCGGCATGATTTTGGACTCGCTGTAATATATAATAGCGATGATGTCACCGATACTGATGTGACGTTATAAACGCGCCGTTTTGTGTAACCTGATTTTCGTCGCATTTCATGACATGGGCGCACTTTTCGACAGGACGTTACACTCAGACTATCGATCTTCCGTTGCATTTTGCCCTTTTACTCAATTATACACCAATACTCATCTCAGAGCATGTCGCCCAATTAGATAAAAGTAAGGTTGTTTTGCGAAAATTGATCAGTTTAAATCGTATAAAAGATGTAGCGATGAGAGTTAAATGATGCTAATACCAGTAGGGTAGACTTCTTAAACTGTGTTGTTATTTGCGCTGGAATAAATGAATTTGTCGAATCTTTCATTTACTGACCGAACTTTTTATGAATAAAGGGTAATTAAGTAAAAACTAAGTATTATTTTAGGCAATAGAACAGTTTAATCCAGGTTTGTGAGTTTTGGATTCTTAAGACGATCGAAAAGCGGCAAGATTTTTGACGATTCATGACGTCGTAACGTCATAAAAGTACACCGGGTGGCTGTTGGTCATCTTTTGAATCGTTAGAATATTTCATTTAATCAACTTTTTATTTGTTTCTCAGTACAGAATTGAATGTACTTTAAGATGATAAAATAAATAATTCAATCGCATTACGCATATTAAAATGAACGGGTAAGTCCACGAACTTTTTGATACCCCCTCGTACATAAGTATACATATTAAGGTAGAATACCCGTACTAGAAAGTGATGTGTGCTTTATTTTAAAGATTTTCATTCTACTGTATACCCATTTAGAAATCATCTTTAGTGGAGTACAATTGCTATTGTGAGTTTAATATGACATTCATTGTCTTACGTATAGCTATATTTTCATTAAAGGTACATGTATCCTTTGATGCAAACGACGTTGGTCCTCAAGCATCCACGTGATCAGCGTTATAACAACAGATTCAAAAACATTATGAGCAAATTCGCTAAAATGATATCTAAGGATGGATGCCTTCAGTAAATTGCAACATGAAGCACCATGTCCTGGTGCAATCGGACTATATGGTTTGAATAGTTATGTGTGAACTATGAATCAGTTTTATGTATCAATGAATTATTCATGCTTTCGTGTTATAAAATGAAACCATGCATTTATGTACCGGCTTTATACCCTAAGACAACGTTCATGAGTTGTGAACAAAGATGTACATGTATATTGACTATAAAATCAGTTTTGACATCAACTACCACTGTGTTGACTTATTATTATACAGCTGTACCATTCTGATCACCTCGGTCTTTATGCATAGCAATACGACAAACGGAAATGGACAAGCGTTCACGATTGCGATTGTACCACAGCCTTCCAATTATGAGATTTTGAATATAACATAAACAAGACATGATTATTTTTGTATGTAAAATCAGGATTGTATTATGTTGCTTGTATTATGATATAATTCATTAGATAAAGTGAGTACTGGCCCGGTGATTATAAACACTTCTCATTCCCATGTTCAAACTCCATACTCCATGCTCCAACTTGAAAAACAGCTATTTTTAGAATTTTGCATCAAAACCAACACCAACTTGTAGCAAATGATCTAATTAAAAAATTGAACCCCCACTTCATATGTTTTCATCAAGTAATACAGAAGTTACATCATTTTTGTAACCAAGAAATGCGTCAATTGGAGTACGGAGTACGAGTTCGAGCATGGAGTGCGTACTCCAATGTTTACAAGTGAAATGTTGATGCTGGGCATCAAAGATGCCGCTAGTTCTTTTTAAGTAAATCTTTTTATTTAGTAAAAGGTATTGGTAGAAACTTGTAAACAAACTAAAATTCCGGCGTGATGTGTGATGCACAAGGGAAGTTATTCTCATGTGTTGAGTGTACGCTGCAAAAACTTAAGATTGCTGAAAATGGGTATTTTTCACTAATTCAAGGGCAATAACTCTGGTTGTACTAAATTGAAAGGGGAGTGAAACCCCAGGTGCACTAGAGTACATGCTGTCAAACATTTCTATAAAGGTTTCATGATCCTAGGTCAAATACTTTTTGAGTAGCATGTGAAACAAGTCAAAAATGGCTATTTTACACCATTTCAATGGCTAATAACTCTGGATGTACTAAACTGAAAGGGGAGTGAAACCCCAGGTGTAGAGAAAACATCCTGACCATTTCTGTGAAGGTTTCATGACTCTATGTCGTGTACTTTGAGTACCGTGCGACATAAGGAAAGCGGCCAATTTTTTCTGTTTCAAGGGCCATAACTCCGTCAAAATTGGTTGAATCATAAAACCCTGATAATATGCACCAGGTCACATGATGACAATCATTCTCTGAAAGTTTGGTTGAAATCTATGAAGAAATGTAGGAGGAGTTGTGCACAGAAGAAATTGTTAAGGCCCGCCGACATTCAGCAATCTAATAACCAGAGTTTTCCTTTGGAAAACCTGGTTAAAAACTTGAAGGCAGTGAAACACCAGGAAAGAATAGAAAACATGAAAACATTCTATTTTCTATTGAAATATTTATTCAAATGAACATAACATGTTTTAGAAATATGAGCACCATTATAATATTGATTAATGCTTCACAGATGGCATTTAGCATGTTTCATAAAATAACAAAGTGTATTCCAATAACGTGGTATAGCCTGACAACGTGAAACTGACACTAAAGGACATTGTTATTTCGTGGTTTGTGAGCTTGATAAGTAAATTTATTGCGAATTAATACGTTCAACATAGTTTAAAATATGCATAGAACTAGTTCCATTTGGCAGGAGTATAGGAGCGCATATGAATATTTTGTAAATAAGAAGTGTCAGTTCAATGTTGGCAAGCTATATTTACCCGTTTAAATTTTGGCAAAACAAACTATTCTGACATACATAAATAAAGAAACATAGAGATTAAAAAAACACTTGCATTTATCAAATTTAGATTAAGACAAAACCTAAGAACTGGAAAAAATCGAAAATCATAACTAAAAAATATCTGACAGACATGAAAGTATTTAACATGTTCCATAAAAGTTCGAAAGGAAAATCGCCGCTCCGCGCAAATAGTTTTTTTTTACTTTTTAATAGCCCCTGCTAAGACCCGCAAATTGCAACATATGTAGCCGTTATATAAACACCCGTTCCGAACTGATTTGGACTTTAGTACCTACCGAACATTTATCATCCTATTTTACCCCTGACGGGCGAGTCCAACAGCGTTATAACCAATCAAATCTTGTATCCTCCTGGGACTTGGACTTTAGTACCTACCGAACATTTATCATCCTATTTTACCCCTGACGGGCGAGTCCAACAGCGTTATAACCAATCAAATCTTGTATCCTCCTGGGACATCTGCTTGCACCCTTTCATACTCGATGCCGCCTCCTGGCGGCATCGAATAATCACCGGGCCAGGATAATGCGACGAGATCAACTTAATTTCCAATCATGGGTCAAATGACATGACATATAAATCAACGAGTTATTGCATCTGCGATGTTAACAAGCACGAAACATAGTCAAAATATAACATGTTTAGACCGCGAAAACCTTCAGTACTTAAAATATGGTTGAAATATCGCTATTTTGCTTTAACTCTTGTTTATACTCTGCAATCTTGACTATAATTATACTGCACCTGGATAGCAAAATAAATGCACTTTCCACTAATAACAAGCAAATATTGTGCCATGCACATTTTTCACCATTAAAAAGTCCTTACCCGACCCGTCAAAATCAAATAACATGCCGAGCAAGCCGACCCCCAGTTTCGCATTTCAGCTTCTATATTTTACAAACAGGTGATGGGTCATTTTCTAGCACATCTTAATTCTTGTAAAACATGACCAATTATTTTAATATATTAGATTCCAGCTTAAAAAATGTTTTGAATTACACAAGCAATTTATTTTCACTATTTGCTGCTAATTAATATTTTTCTGGCTAATTCGCATCTACCACAAGAAAACTGTTAAGTGCTACCTAAGTCGGAAAAACAAAATAACTAGTCGAAAACATGGTACATATGTCAAAGAAAGATCGGTATGCTCAAGTGCGGGGTATCCGTACGGCAAATCAATTGTTCGTTGATTTAAATAACCGAAGTCATTATTTTATTCATTTAACACAAGTTAGAATGCATATGCACCTGTTCAGAGACATAAAAATGCGTAAGAAATCCCAGGATGAAAGAAAAATGTTTGATTCAAGTGCGATAACTCTTGGCTAATTATCCTCACTTTTTTACGATCAACTTTAACATTAAATTGTATTATCGGACATTGCTGAACTTGTTTACATGCTCAGGTTATGGTGGTCATTGAAATTTAGACGTAAATTGTGCTTTAAAAAGTAAGCACGCATTTTGAAAGCACACTTTTCTCCATTGAGTGCAATAAACAGTCTTCAAAGAATACCTATGGCGTTCGTATAATTTATTTCCAGTAACAAATAGTGATACTTTCACCGTTCTTGGGACAAATATTATACACTTATATCAATCTCAAAACGAACAGTTTGGAACATGCGCTTAGAGCCGCAAAGTTTGAAGCAGTGTTATAAAGAAATTTCCTTATTTACTCTATTTATTACTCCATGGGTCCCCCCTGGGAGAGCATGTTTTGACTTTTTTAGTTGTCGTGCGCGTAACAGTGTAAAGGCCCCTTAAAAGTACCTGAACTTCGCCTAGCCCTTCTGTAAGAACGGAACAGCATCCTACTAGCATGCCATGAGCGTTTCCTAAGATTTAATTCGTCGTAGATGCGGAAAATGAATCGCTCTAGGCGGTGGTTATAAAATATTAAAACATGGCGACTTTCTGTTTTACACTAACCCAAAGATAACTGGACAGGTACAAAACCATGTTGCTAATCCACTTTTTTTGTTTCAACGTGATATTCATGTGTCACATGCATGTATATATTCTATGATAAAATTTCGCGATGCTTACACAATTATGAAATGTGTTATGCTTTACTATGTAAGTGTTGCGTTTTCATTGCCGCCCAGAGTAGTTTTTGTACAAATATGTAGTTTTAGTGAAATATATATTATGGCAAGCAAGTGGTTGTGTTGTGAAACCCGGGAGTTTGATAAGCTAGTAAAACAAATTGAACAAACAAGATGTGATGTTGCAAAAGGGCTTTTATTAAAGCCTTAAAAACAGTGCATGATAAACAAGAAACAAAATATGACAACAAGAAAATATATACGGTACATCTACTCCTAAAACATTACACTGTGTAAAAACATATGAGACAAAGATTTGTTTTATCTGGGCCGTAAAAACCGCCCTTAGAATACTCCAATATTCAAAGAGAAATACCAATGAGATGGACAGGACGGCAGTAATACCAGGAGGTGGAAAGGGAGGAGGACCTGAAGCTACCTATACGCGAGTACGCGGCTGCATCCACATGGTTCTGACAAAAAAAACTTTCTAGCAAAGTCCATTCACAACTATCTTTAATCACGTATTCCTCATTTATGTATTCTAAATTTCCATTGCATTCGTATTGTAATATGCTCAGATATCGAACAGATTATTTACGCAAGAGTTTTAAAGTCTTGTTATTATTAGCTGTACTGGTGCCACTTACATACGCGTTTTTGACGTTAAAAACTCGTCCCAGTACAGCCGCGTAACTTCGTAATTAACAAGCTGAATCAAATACTGATGAAGCAACCAGTTTCACAAGACATGTTCTATGACAGCAAAGCCCAGAATCTTATTTATTACGTTGTGTATGCGTGTTCAGAAGTACTCGTTAGAACTTTACCTTCAAAGTTCAAACCCAATGTGCTCCACAGAAACTCGATCGGTAATTTGCAAAACGTCTTTCGGGGACCGATGTCAAGCGATGCTTTTGCAATAAGTAATAATCTGATAAGTAATCACGAACTGATTTCTGATTCTGCCTCGGAGTTTATGTGAGACAGTAGATGGGCTAGTCTAGCAGACTCACTTTACACTTCAAAGCCTCATTTACCACCATATATCCCATAAATTTTATCCAGAGCGAAGGACCCCAATACCTGCGGCATTGGGTGTAGTATCCTAGGGTTCGACTTTGTCGTCTCTTCGAATGGTTTCTGTTGGATTCATGTTCCAGAATCTAGACCACTGAATAAACGTTCACAGAAGCAAACCATCGAGTGGAAGCAGCTAGATTCTCAAAGAATCGTTCCCCGCGTATTTGGGTGTCAGTCGTATGGGGAGAGTTGTATGGAATTTGCGATTATATGACTATATCGCCGAAAGTGCAGTATTCAAAGCCAAAAGCAACTCACCAGCACCAACACTGTGACTTTGTTCACACCGACCCTGTCTCTGTCTGGGCTGGCAATTTGGTATACTAGTAGTAGAAGCTGCAAACTTGACAATGTAATCATACAGTTCGCTGTCCTAAAAATTGGCGGCGACTAGACTTCTATGAGCATATCTGAATATTATGTAAAACTGTCAAAATTGCTCTTGGGCATTCGTTCGATTTAGATTTTAGCTTTATTTAATAAAAACAATATAAATTCATTATCCTAAAATTGACGTTTTTACAACTAAGTAAAGCATCAGAATGCCTACAACGCACCAGACTACACTTATGTTTTCAAAAATTTCCGGGGGAACATGCCCCGACCCCCACAAGAGTACAATCCTGAATCCACATGTCAAGAGGGCTAGCTACGCGCCTGGAGGTAACACAACTGATAATCACACAAGAATCGATGAAATTAAAAACACGAAATAGAAAACATTTTTTCCTTTGTTTCAATAATAATGTATGTGCGCATGCGCCTAAGTAATTAGTTATTGGATTTCTGCCGAACCATACCGTACAGATGTCGTGATAATGAAATTTAGCCAAAAGTAAAAGATGGGTGCCAACCATCTCGTCCATAAAACATTTTATTCTAATGAAATAAATTTATGGCCAGCAAGTGGTTGTGTTGTGAAAACCGGGAGTTTGATAAGCTAGTAAAACAAATTGAACAAACAAAATGTGATGTAAAAGGGCTGTTATTAAAGCCTTAAAAGCTTACTTACTTTCTGCCCGCTATGCTCTCTGGCATGTAGGGCAGCAACAAAGGACCTACACCGGCTTCGATCTTTGGCAAGCCTCTCCACTGTTACCCAGGACTGTCTTATTGTCTTCAATTCTGCCTCGACTGTTCGCCTCCATATTATCTTAGGTCTTCCGCGCTTTCTTTTTCCTTCAGGTGTCCAATGTAAAACGACTCTTGGAATGGCGCTAATTTCTTTCCTGATAACGTGTCCAAACCATTTCCATCTTCGTCTGTATAATATGGTGGCCATGTCTTCTTGGTGGCATTGCTGTAGAAGGTTTTTTTTTAGATTGTGTTTGGCCAGAAGATTCTCGAAATTCTTTTCAAACTCTTCGTATGGAAATTTGATAGGTGGTGAAGATCATTTTCTGTCATTCTCCAGCACTCTGATCCATATAATAGGGTTAAAAGGACACAGCTTTGATATAACTTGAGTTTGGTCTTTTTGCTATATTGAGAGGATTTCCATATGTTGTTAAGTGACATGAAGATGTTTCGGGCTTTGCATAGTCTAGAATGGATGTCATCAACAGCTCCGCCATCTTTTCTTTTGACAGCACCCATATATATAAACTTGTTGGTATTGGGAAGTATTTTTCCATCTATTTGTACAGGATGTTGGTTATGGATGTTCAAAGTCATAATCTCTGTTTTTGTCTGATATTAAAATCGACTTGTTTGGCAGATTTGGATAAGCGGTTTGTATTCTCTTGTATATGTTGGTGAGTATGGGCAAGAAGGGCAAGGTCGTCGGCGAAATCCAGGTCTTCTAATGAGGTCTGGAGTTGCCATCTTATACCTCTCGTCGTGTCTTCCGTTGTTTCTCTCATCACCCAGTCTATGACCAGGCTAAAAAGGAGAGAGGACATTACACATCCCTGTCTTACACCCGTCTTTACCTCGAAGAAGATGTCGCTGTTATTGACGCAACAGGTAAAATTCTTGTAAAAGCTTTTGGTGAATTTTGTGATTACATGAGCAATGCCGTAGACTCTAATACTCAGGGTTGTAAGAACCAAAAAATGGTCATTTTGTTCACAGGGTGTATAAAGCACCAAACTTTCACAAAATAACAATCAATATATTGGCTTCCAGAAAAGTGAAAGAGACAAGCTGTTCAGCCCCTTAATTCGCATATATGAGGCCCCAAAAAGGGCCCATCAAATTAAATTGCTCTGCACACTAAAATATGAAAACGCTGAATTTTTTAAAAATATATTTAAAAATCACCAAAATTTCAATAGGAATGTCTAAATCAAGTACATATATGATATATTGTATTATGAATTCAACTATCATACATGTTTTATTACAAATATGAGGCCCGAAAGGGGCATTTTTGAAAATTTCATAGAATTAAAAACATGTTTGTATACTTAGTTTTAGTATTATGAATAGTTGAACAAGACAACAATAGAATGCAGACCAGTTGACCCAGTGATGCTTATGATATAATATAATTCATTTAAAATTAAACTTATTTATTGATTAAGGCCCTTAAAAGGACATTTTTCAATCATGAAAACGTGGATGAATTTAATATGTTCACGATGCAATCTGTAAGACATATAAATGTCTCTAAAATGTGCAACAAATGATTTGTAAAAGTGAATTATATTTTGTTGTATATAATAATTTACCATATTGATACTTTAATAATAGTTCCAATGTGAAAATGAGGCCCCATTTGGGGTACAAACTAAACACAATACTTTATATAAGACACACTAGAAATTAAATCAGTACATTGATTCAATACTCAAATACAAGACATAATTTATACCAATCGTAAATAATAATAAAGTAATATAAATATACAGTAAATAACTAATATTTGATTACTTTTAGTGAATTGAGGCCATATAAAGGGTTAAATCTATTTTGAAAAAAAAATGGATTGAATTCATATGTAGAGAAACGATAATAAAATATTTATATTTACTTATAGATTTAATCAAAGTATCTGTAACAGAAATATAATTTATATAACTGTGTTGAATGTTGGTATATAAGCTATACCGTATTGTAAATAGTAACTGTGGATATGAGGCCCCATATGTGGTTTAAACTTCACTTAAACCCATTAGCGGGTAAATAGCATATATTCAGCAAAGTAATTAAAAAATTGCTTACAATATTCATAATAATCGATTTTAACATGTCGCATACATGTTTACACCGAATATTCATTGCACAAATCGATGAGATAAAACATAATATTGTGTTGTACAGCGAATGTGAATGTTTATCAATATTAGTTCAATATTTGACTGGTTATGTTGTTATGTTTTGTAATATAGATGTTTGTATCGCGCATACTTTAAAACAGCATTTAGCACTAGCATTGTTCTTCCTAATGATTGTATTTGTGTTTGAAAGTATATGTCGATGAAGTTGTTTACTAGAGGTCGATTCCCCACAAGAAATGGTTGTATTTTTAGGGCCAAGAATGACCCTTCTTTACAGATACTCCATGGAACCATGGCTTCGCAGTACATGGTTAAGTATTTATGAGGTAACATGTATCCCATGGCCATGAATTACTGAAGTAGTGCCATGTACCCCGGTACCACAAAATGCCATGAAGTTTTACATTGGCAGTGTACCTACTAATGAATTATTTGTCATAACACGAACCCAGAATATCTTTACATGAGGCCCTAACTTTTACTCTTAGAGCTAGGACTGATTTAACAGGGCAGGTTTATCAACCCCATTGAGCCAGATGTAGATGTGACAAATTGAGTAGGTGGCTAATAAAGCTTGCCCCCATTGAATTCAGAGTTAGGACATACCAAATTGTTTCTTCGTTTAGCGTCCCTCCTAAGTTCGAAAACCTATCTAGCTATCCTGAGACAAGAACAAAACACTCGTAAAAAGACATAACGACTTATTTGCTCATTATTATATGGCTAACAAATATATCGTTCAAACTGAAAATTGTTTGTGTGAAACCTATTGCTGTGTAGGGGTAGGGTGACATCTTGATATGATAAATATGAAAGCCATATCTCAATGGATTTTGAAGATAAAAAGGTTACATTGTTTGTTGGTTATTTTTCTGCCCAAGATGCTCAAACCTATCCGTCCTCGGACGCTAAACGAAGAAATGGTTTGGTATGGCCTTACTGTGACAATTAATGTTAGGTTCCTAGCGTAGACAAGAAAATATGTGACCATTAGTTTTAAATACCCAATGGAATCTGAAATATATGTGTCGATGAGTGAAAGGTTACCCCCAGAGCCAGAGTATGAAATAAATGTGCCAAACATTTGAGGTACCTCAAGAGGCATGGGTGTGCCTAGTACAGTTTAACATTAAGATTTCAGTTTTCAATGGTCGCTTTCAGTAATTCAGCCATAGGACAACATTTTAACGGCCATTTTAACTTCCCCTGATCATTAGGAAACACGCGTTCGAGTCTCCGTGTTGAGACTAATTCTCTACTGATTAGTGTGTGTCCATCATTGAGGCCCACTGCCCTCACAGGTATCAATTCACACACTGGTATCCATTAGAAATGGTTGAATAAGAGGTTGGTGATTACTTCAAAGGAACAACTATACTAGTAGCTTCTATTGTCTGCTTTGCTCTCTAGATAGAAGTAAGTTACCAATAGGACCTGAAAGGACTGTATTATGCCATGAAATACCCATATGGTTTTGAGTACACGTACCAGTGTAATTGGTGAATGCAAGTATTTTATTGGGACAGGCAAAGCTGTTGCTTGAAAAATTAAATCACTTCATAGGACTTCAGTTTACCACATCAGATCTGAACGGCCTGTCGTGAGTTACTTTTAAGATCTGGATTTGACGTAATGGGCATTACGGGTACACAACAGCTCTTGGTATGATTGTACTTTGTGGTGTTAACTGTATCTAAGTACTTTTAATGACCTTACACGGCAGTATTTAGTACCTGGAATGACTAAGGTCGCCGTCAGCTTAAATGAATACAACATTTTAACAGTAGTTGAAATCAAAACAAAGACCAACCTGAAATAATGTATCGGATTAATTGTGTACATCAGTCTATAACAATGGCTTGGTTTGATGCTATAACAACACATAGTTCAGCTGTTTAACCACCCCTTGACATTTTTAAGCTTTCCCTGGTCATTGAATTACCTTATGAAACCCGTCCTGTGGGTGTGGTAGCCAACATCTATCTGCGGTGTCCAGGAATAAACCAACCCTCACAGGTACCAATTTACACATTGGTTGAGTATAGCATGTGGATATTTCTTGCTCATAGAAATTAACCAGTGGTCCAGATGAGAATTGAACCAAAGACCTCACATTCTGAAGCGCGCGTCCTACCTCTATACCACCGTCCACCCCCCATCGACCACAGTTTGATAACTGCATGTTTTTGCAGTCTCTCGCCAAAACCGAGCTAATACAGAATAAGTACATGTACATGCATAAAAAAGAAAGAAATGAATCCCTTATTACGGGCCTCAATAAATTCTTTAAAAAAGTCGATTTCCACAATATATGTATCTAAAATTAATGTTCTGAAGGTGTTGATGCGGATTAATTTATAAAAAAATATGTTAAGAAATCATTATAATGTATTAGGTCATGAAAACATTTGTACTCGGTAAGAAAACATGCAAAATATAGTAATTGGCACCATTTTCACATTTGAAGTTAACTTATAATGACCTCAAATTATGTTTATCAATTCAAATACACATTCTTTAAACCACGACAGGGCCTCAAATTAACACTGTACAGTTATTAGTCATAGCACAGCTGATATGCCTACAATCAAATGCACTGTGTATATGAGCTTCCTTAAATGGAGAGAAAATAATACAAATTAACCGTTCGATTTTTGAAAGATAATTACTTCATTCTGTGATTTTCTGATAGAAATTTACCCTATTATGGCCTCGTTTGTATTATATGAAATAAATATATGAAATATATAAGTATATAATGCAGATTGTTTATAAACTGTACTTACCAATGACTATGTAACTCAATATTTATCGTTAATTATCAACATTTGTTGCATTACTATATAATATACGACTGTGTAGTGTGATGGTGAGTCGAGTAGGTGGTTAAACACCACTAGCGGGGCTTCACTGTCATATTTTATTATTAATTAAGATTGCAAATTATGATAACCAATTCAACATAATGTACAAAACAGTTATAGATTATTTGCGTAACAATTGAGAAAAAAATAATGTGTACATTATATACAGATGAATTTGTGAAATCAAGTACACATTTGGGGCCTCATTTGTACAAAACACGGGGCCTCACATACATGTTTTATTGGTTTTTATATAGGTGGTCGACTTGATGTGCAACTTTGCTATTTTTGGTGAGTTATATACATAATGTGAACATCCATATGCTCTTATTTTATTTTTCCTGAATTCGGGCCTCATTTTGTGTTAAAACCAATGGGGCCTCTATTCCAAGTTTTATTATAACAAAAAGCTGCAGATTTTAATCACTCACATTAATCACTTTATATATTATGACTTAATGTGTTTTGCTTCAATATCAGGAAAATAATCATGTATTTATACTGACGGGTAGGTGGAGATTCTCGTACACTTTCGGGGCCTCATTTGGGCAGGAGACAGGGCCTCTCATGGTTGTCTCCTTGGATTTTTTTCATCAGACTGACTTATAGAGCAACTGTGCCAAATTTGGTGCTTTATACATCATGTGAACATTCATGGCTCTTACAACCCTGAGTATATTATTTAGTTTTTTATTTTCCCGAATTCGGGCTTCATTGTTTGTTTTAACCACTAACAGGGCCTTATTTTTGTGTTTAAGTATACCAAAATGCAATATATTTCCAATGTCACCATTAATCATAACATTTACCAAGGTTTCATATGTTTTGCTTCGCAATCAGATGAAAAAAATATATATTTCTACCAGGGAGTATGTACACTCTGAGGTACCCCTTTGGGGCCTCATTTCAGCAGGAGACAGGGCCTCGATCGAGTGTCTCTTTGGATTTTTTTAATCAGACTGACTTTTACTACAACTGTGCCAAATTTGGTGCTTTATACACCTTGTGAACATTCATGGCTCTTACAACCCAGAGTATAAGTATTTTCCACAGGCTATCTCTCTGTATACTATCAAAGGCTTTTTGGAAGTCCACAAAGTTGACACACAGTTGTCTTTGCCATTCAGTGCATTGTTCTTTGATGTTACGTAGGGCAAATATCTGATCGAAGCATCCTTAGCCTCTTCTGAATCCACCTTGGTTTGGTCGTAGTTTTTTGTCTATGGCATCTGATAATCTCTGAATGATGATCTTACAGAGTATCTTACTTGCGATTGATAGTAGTGTTATACCGCGCCAGATGTTACAATCACTTAGTGAACCTTTCTTTGTTAACTTTATGATGTTGCCTTTTGTCCAGTCATTTGGGATTTCCTTTTTTCCATATTGTTATGATAAGTGGTTGTTAGATGGTTGCAGCAAGTTCAGGATCGGCTTTGAAAAGCTCAGCATTTAGATTATCTTGTCCAGGGGCTTTTTCATTCTTTAATTTCTTGACGGCACTGACTATTTCGCTTCTTGTTGGTGGAGATGTTTCTATTTGGAGGTCGCTGCGACCTTAAAACAGTGCATGATAAACAAGAAACAAAACATGACAATAAGAAAATATGTACAGTACATCTACTTCTAAATCATTACACTGTGTAAAACATATGAGACAAAGATTTGTTTAATCTGGGCCATAAAAACCGCCAAAATATAAAGGTCAATGCAATTGTACTTTATGGCCGCCCAGACCACACAGCTAATGGTAACATAAAAATTAATGTTTATATTACACTACTAGTGCGAGGAAGATGTGAATTTGTTGTGCTTTATTTTTGTATTATAGACGTACATAGATCAATTCTCATAAATAGAGTCAACAACAAAATACACAAGAAAGAATATTTTGTTTCAAAAATGAGTTTTTGTATGAATTAAGTACTTATACTGTGTTATCGTTTAAATGTTTGTTACGCTATATCATTGAACAGTTTTGTAGGCAGCATGACCCTATCTTGAACAGTTTATGTCAATAATTAAAAACGGGATAATTATGAACTGTTGATAAAAAATAACGTCGCAATACGTTTGAATGACGTTTGCGAATTCACACATTAAGCTATTGGACTTTATAGAAACGGCTGTTCCTTCAAGGTTTTAAAATAAAATCAATAGTTTTGTCAAACTAGCAGGTTTTCCCCGAGACTGGTTCATATATAACTTTTTTTAAAAAGTAATTATTATTATACCAGCTTTATATAGTATAATTATGGCGAGTCCAAACGCGCATTACTCCACCAGTCATTTCTTACTTTTCACTTTATGATCTTACTTCAATGTATGTTTACCTAGTAAGATATTTGAGTCAGATAAATCTACTACGAGAAAGCCGTCTTCAAATGTATAACCGAAGCTACCTTTAAAGAGACCCCTATACCAGTCGGTGTTCACTGTTCACTATGCCACCTACTTCTAATGTTCACTAAAGACATAATTGTTATTGAGTTTCAAGAGCAGGGTCAAACATCCACTGCAAACAAGAAACCGTCTCCAAAGGTATAATCGAAGATACCTTTACATGTAAAGAGACCTCTATACTTCAAAGTAACACTAGACCGGCTACCTGAATGGTGCTACAAGGTCATTTCCAGGAGTTGTTTCGAATTGATTTCATGAACACCGTAATTCTAGCCGCCTTCTTTCAAGAACAGCATTTGATACCACTACTACGAGAAACCTTCTTATAGAAGTTAAACCTAAATAATCTGAGTAAGCTTTTGTAAAATAGTGTGTTTTCAGTGATTTCTTGAAAGTCGGTAGTGTTTTACTGTCTCTGAGTGCTGTTGGCAGTGCATTCAGAAGTTTCGATGCTGTAGCCGTGAAACATCGATCACAGTACGTAACAGTCCTCGATCTCATTGTTAAAATGTTTTGAAAAAGAAAACCTTCTGTACCTGCGTGTTTATATAAATTTACGAAGTCTCATCAAAACGACACAAAGAGAATTAACAGACTGTTTATTGAGATTATCAACAATTGCCTATATAAACTAGCGTACATCCGCCATTTTGATTTGACCAATGGGGTTATGGATTAATTGGGTGATGCCAGACTCGAACTACTGTAGATTTGAGACAGGGAACCATATAATAACAGTGTAATATAAGGTACGCGTCCGGGGAACCAAACTATGCATCCATCGATTTTAACTGATATAAACTGAAAAAAGGGTCGTAAAAAGGGTCGTATTACCTACATGTAAGTGACAATGATTCACATAAACATCTAATGTGTATGATAAACATATCGCTCACTACACATGTTATACTACCAGGTCCCGTGATTATAAACATTTCTCATTCTCAAACTCCATACTCCATGCTCAAACTTGAAAAACAGTTTTTTTAGAACACCAACTTGTAGCAAATAATCAAATTAAGGAAACGACCCCGGTTTCATATGTTTCCATTCAATAATAAATAAATTACAGCAGTTTTTGTAACGAATAAATGGCTCCATTTGGAGTACGAAGTATGAGTTGAAGCATGGAGTACGTTCTCCAATGTTTATAATCATTGAGTCTGCTGTCTATTATTCATGATTTCGCGGGCAGACATGGTACTCTCGGGAAAATGTATATTGTATTTTAATTTAATATTCCAGTATATTAAGGATGGGTGTAGACACAAAGTACTGGTAAGCGGTAATGAACATTTACGAAGGAAAACTTAAAAGATAAAAAATATCGGACAGGCAACGCTCAACTGTGAAACAAAATGCTGAACATATTCTTTATTTGCCAGTCACCTTTTTTGAACTGTGACAGGCATACGAGTGTCTCTAAACGGATTTGAACCGGGTCATCGGATTAGGCAGCAAGTACACTAACCATTTTTTATAAACATACAAACAAAGAAAGACCACAAAATACTAGAATGCAATATTTCTACGTCTCCCCTCGCGTGCGTGTATAATCCGTTTTATATTCGATAAATCGCTGGCTTAGCATGAGAAGGTCGTAATTACAAAATCAGTATCTCGAGAAAACAAGAAAAACCTGACGATCACTCTTTACTTATGGTAAAGCAAGCTTTTTCAACTTCAGTTGGACAAGCTCCGATTTTCCTGGCAATATGCTCGTAAGAAGCGCCTTATGATGTAGATTTCAAATATGCATTAGTTTTATAAGGTGGCACTTACGACCTTCAGCCGAGGTCCGTTCTATCCGGTGGAAATGTATTTAGCGTGATACGTGTAGTATAGTTTTAGCACTTCATTTTTTAATCCCGTGATTTTGTTAAAGGTATTTAGGCGTTTCGGATTCAGCAAATGCGTAAGCATCCATGTGTATGCTTACAATATACCTACTCCGGATCTACACTAATCTGTAGGTACAAATAGAGTTTTACCGTTATAATCCTTATATTCATATCTGAGTTGGGGTAAGTTGTTTTTGCATATGAATGCAAAACCAGTATAACTGGACCAGATTTGTTTGTACCTACATGTAAATTAAGGGAAACACCGTATTGCACCAAAAGCACCATTTTTGCACTTGATCGCCATGAACATTATTCAGATTATTTGTATTATATGTAGCATATGTGTTTAGATTGACTCTTCTATACTAACAGTAGTCTCCTAGATAACCGTTCCAATTCCCAGTAGTATGGAAACATTATGCCTTGAGCGGGAGCAACAGTTCACTCATTAAATGTTATAAGTACACCAACACACTATAGCGTTACAGTGCAAATAGTCGGTCGGTCGACATGCCGAATTGTTTTTCAACAATAACTCCAAAACGATTGGACCTAGGTTTCTAAAATTCTAAGTGGAGATTATTCATCCTCCACAGGCGGCCCGACTTAATTTCAAGGTCATTTGGAGCGAAGGTCAAACTCACCATGACCTTTGGACACACAACAATCACTGGTCCACACCATTAGAAATAAAGTACCTTAGATTATAAAACTTAACAGAGAGATTGCTAATCATTAGATGTAGGCTCCTACCAATTTTTAGGTCGATAGGTCAAAGGTCAAGGTCGTGGTGACCTAAGAAACACTAGGCTAATTACTGTATTGAGTCGTGAATGTTTCACAAACCTCTCTTGTACGGTCTGTTATCGAAATTCTTCCGGTTTTTCTGGTGTGGGTATTGATGGACAATGTGTATGCAACATCTTTAGAGTTCTTGCGAAAATCATTTGCTTTGCACGTGCATTTTGCATAATTTGAAAATTCGTGGTTCACTGCTCGCAGCGTGCGAATTATAATCATCAAATTATCAGATATTGCTGCTATACTACGCATATGAAGACATGCAAAATATGAACATGATATCATGCTTAATAAAAAAGATATACGCATTACATGTTGGTGTACTTATAACATTTAACAAGTGTATGCACATTATTCATCACGGGAGTAGACTGTACTTTGTAACAGGTTACAATTGTTGTATCCGCTTGACAACCGTCCAATATCCGATACGGTATGATTTTGCCCTCACCAATTAAAATCCAGGTATAAATATTGAAATTTCGAAATGTAACCATCAGAATCAGGGCAGTTGTAGATGAGAGATGGTTCGAGGAAATGGTCGATAATCGTAATGAGGAGCATAAAAATGAAATCAAAGTGTTATTCAATTGGTTATGAATGTCAATAATGTATAACATGTTAAGGTATTATAAAACGCCAATTGTGTGATAAATTGCATTTTTGTTCAGTTCGCTAGGTGGAATTGAAAACGCCAGAGGATTACAATATTGACTTGTGAGGTTTTAAATAATTATTTTAGTTTAGTAAAATGAGGATCATGGGATTCATTTACCGTCTTTTCCTTACATCAGTGCTAGTCACTTTGCATTTTGTGGAGTGCAATAATATTTCTACAAACAAGTACGCAAACACTGCTGCTGCCACGACTCCAACTACACCACCTTGGTCGGACATAACCATTAGTGTTAAGATGGGCCTAAATGGTTCACTGGAGGATCCAAACGGAACTTCTTTTCCATGGATGGCGGATCTAACGTGGGAATACATGGACAGTCGAATGATGGAAAATGATACTGGAGCATTTTTGGATACGTTTGAGCTTGGTTTCCAGAGGGATTTGGTTTACAAGCAGCTTTTAAGCTGCCCACTGTCACAGCTCTGTGGATTCCAATTAGTCGATACAATGCTTGTCATGTTCAACGGAAGGTCATGTTGTGAGCCATGTAGCTGCAACTTTCCTAATTGTCTGGAGTTTGGAACATGTTGTATTGACTTGTTACTTCAGAATACCAGTCTTGACATGGACCCGATAACTGCAGCATCTCGGACAGAAGATGACCCGATAATCGCAGCATCTCGGATAGAAGATTGGACGGATGTTCGTAAGACAAAATGCATACCATTGCATCTAACACACAACGACGTGATTAATAAGGATCAGATAGACGACGGTGCATTCATGTATGCTGCTTGTCCACCGGGCACCAGCCAAATGTTGCACCATAACTGTACACGAATATACACGAACGAACTAAGTAGCTATGAAGATATTGTTCCAGTTATGAGCATTCTGAACGGAGATGTGTACAGAAACATGCATTGTGCTTTTTGTAACAATGTATTGAAAACAGAACTCGTTAAAGCCGATGTTTATTTGAGTTGTAATGAGCAAGTGCCACTAAGCACCGAGGACGAAATTATCCAAACTGTACTTGACGGAACTTTTTGCGATCTATCCTTCAAATTTAGGTTTCGATACACACCGTGCACCGTGTCTATATCTAAATGTAATGTCACAGGCAATTGGCTTCATTTTGATCCAAATATTGGAAAGGCATGTCAACTATACAGATCAACAGTTTTGATCAACGATGACAATTACAAGAATGTATTTTGTGCATTATGTAACGGCGTTGATGTCGAGGATTCCGTGTGTGAATTGGACAGTCCGCGAAGTATTACGTTCGGGTTCTCGGGACTCTTGAAACTTGAAACAATCAATGACGATCTATTGAATGTCGATAGATCAGAGGTCTGTACGGATAATCAACTTTATGACTACATTACTGTAAGTATGATTGATCATTTTGTGTTTCATTGGTTTGAAATTTGGGGTAGGCCTACATTGTATGGTATTGACACTTTCTGTAACCTTTGCTAGAAGGGAGAAAGGGAGAATGCAGCTTTCTGTTTTTATGCTGAGCGTTTAACAATGGAAATACTAAATCAGTTGTCCTAAAATCATTCGAAACTGTTTCTGTCATATTTTCATCAATCAGGTGACAATCACCGCGAATGTGCCGGATATGACATTGTGTCGACACTGAAGGAATAAACCAGACTTAGTCTTGTCTGGTGTCCATCCCGGATCATGCTGGTCAATCGCTTACACATATCAGTATCTGTGAGTTCCAGTTGCACTTTGACTGTATGTCTGTACAAAAGATTTAACCTTGCTTAAAACATAAAAACGCTTTGATTCTTCAGACTGTGTGTTACTTCGATACCTACTATCTTCACCTGTTTTATGTCAATGGGCCAAATGTCAATGTCACTGGCGGGCATCATCTTGTTTAGAAATATGCGTTGGCTTTGTCACCACTTTAATCTTCGTCATTGTAACGCATGCCACTTCTACTTTTTCAGAACACCTGCCGAAACATCGTGTGTCCACCTTTGACCAATCTTTACCATGGACAATGTTTTAATATATACGCTGATGTTACAGCGATGCTGTATGCTTTGTATGTAAAGATAATTACTCTAGAATTCACAACAATGCTGGAGGCGCATGCATTCGCTGACACTCTACTGGACTATATCACTTCCAGGGTACCGTTATTCGACACAGGCGTTTGCGGACTGCAACTGATGTATCATATTGCCGAGAATGCTACAACAACAAACGGAACAATTAACATAGATACTGTCCCTTTAGAGTACTACAAACTCAGGATTCAAATATATTTTCCATACCCTCATGTCCCAAGTGAACTATATGAACGGTACATTTTGCTCCAAAAGTCGGTACATAGAATAGCATATTTTGACAATGAAGAAAAGCAGTTGAAAACATACAATGTTAGGTTCGAACTTGTCGACCTTGCTCCAGAGCAGTTTGATAAGGTCGCTAATTGGCCAGTGCGTTACTTTACTTCGTTTTTCGGTGCCGCTAGCCTGTCATTGCCATTACAAGTATTGTTTCAAGCATTTACAACGCCAACCAATGCAAGCGGTGAAGACATACCGCATATTAGAACAAACAACTATTTGGGTGAATGTTCTAGTTCCCGCGACAATGTAGCGAACGATGTATTACATCTGAACAAATGTCCTAAAGTTTTAATTGAGCAAGATGAGACAGTATGGTCATTAACTGAACAAGTTGCCATGTTTATTAATGGCAAGTTTAATGTGAATTATTCTGGTTTCTTTCAAGATTTAAATGGCTACATGGTGATATGCACGGATGTATATAGGGAATATATGGTTCCGTTTATGCCTACACAGAACGATGTACTATCTCCAGTGACAGTCGTGTCCATAGTTAGCAGTTCATTGTCCATTCTTTCTCTCCTATCAACAACTGTTGTATTTCTTATCTTGTCACAACTGAGGAAAACACTTCCGGGTAAAACGAACTTATCACTGGTACTCGTTCTACTTTGCGCTCAGTGTATGTATCTGATTAGCAGTATGGGCGGCTTGGACCCTGGGTCCTGGCAATGTGTTATGGTTGGAATTATCTTACATTTCTTCTGGCTTCTTTCAATAATGTGGATGAATGTGTGTACGTATCATATGTTTCACGTCCTAACTAGAACCAAACTTGTATCCGGTACCGGGATGTGGCGGTTTATGGTGTACCATATGTATGCCATAACAATGTCTGTGATTCCCGTTGTTGTTAATATATCAGTTTCGTTGGTTACATCTAATTCTAACGGGTATGGTGTCACTGTTTGTTACATATCTTCGCAGGACATGGTTTTGTACACATTTGGTATTCCAGTTGCTATTATCATAATGTGTAATATAGGTATGTACTTAATCGTGGTCTATAAAATCCGACGTTCACCTTCTGTGCAGAAAAACGTAAAGCACCAACGCAATGATTTGTTGATATTTGTCAAGTTGTCGACGGTTACAGGAGCAACTTGGATATTTGGTTTCATCTATATCTGGACTGATCACATTGTCCTGTCTTATTTATTCATAATTTTCAATGCTGGGCAAGGTTTATTCATTCTGTTTGCGCTTGTTCTAAATAGGCGTGTTTTGAATTTATTCAGAAATGATGTACTTGGTCAGAGTGTGACAGATAATGCATATAACACATCTAAAACTAGTGCTAGGAGTAACCATAATTAAAATGTACTATCAATTGATCTTGGTGTGGTTTTGGACCTGTCTATGGTTAGTAGTCAAACTAGATACCGCGATAACCTTCAGAGTTAACCCATTGCCGAACTATCGCTAGTTCACTTTTTCGTTCTTGTTTAAGCTACGCTACCATGGAACATTCGAACGCAAATGTGGGTTTGGGCATCTGCGGGAATCGTGCATGCGCAAAGAAACGACTCAGATTAGACTTAAGTTAGCACCAAACCCCCACCCATTAGAAAGTATTAATTGGCGTACAATCCTTAGTAATGATTACGTTCGCCTGTCATAGCAAAGTCGGATGCTTTCCTGTTTGATATTTCGATGTTTTTCACTTTGTTGGATCTTCGAAGTCTCGTTTCCATAATGAGCAACATTGGACAATATTATTCGAAACTTAATTCCAGTAAATGGTGAACATGACTTTTGCTGGTGTACAAATTATTGTATACTGGTATGCAATACACGTATAGAATAATTGATGCTAACTGTCAATGAAATTACTGGTTCTCAATGGATGTTGTTCAGGTGTAATATTAACAGGGTTCTAATTCAAATGAATATAACATATTTATGATATTTGTGTTGTTTGTTTAATAAAGGTGTGTTATTGATTTAAATAATTGGTCGACTAGTTATCAATCGATTCACATGTAAATTCGGGTTATTATACAAAATCACCAGTGTTCATCAGGATAAATTAATGCTTTAAGATTACTCTTACTCATATTCAGCTTCTAAAATACTATAAAACTAGGCCTTTTTAGATAGCTTTCAATAATTGATGTAAACTATTTTTTGTTGTTTGTGTTATGTTAGTAACAACATGTTGAAACAATCCAAAGTATCCTATTACACAGATTATTAAGGTAGAGTCATGTGGTCCTGCCCAGAAAGGGTATTCAAGATAACTAAACATTTGATGGGTGAAGAAAAGAAGTTGTGTTACCAACTGGTAAACCTGCTAAAATGCTTGTACAGGATTTCAGTGACATCATCATTAACAAAATTGAAGCACTACGTACTGAAATAGACTCCAGTATTCAGTTGAACCAACAAAATGACAGTGCTGCAATGGAAACTCCATTAGAAGAGGAGCAACAGTCAGAATTTTCTCCAACATCTGAGAATGAAATCCGAAAAATAATAAATAAATCACCAAGTGTATCATGTGAACTTGATCCAATACAAACATGGCTGTTAAAGGGTTGCTGAAATTAACTACTACCATTATTAATAAGAATATTCAATGGATCACTCAAAAGTGCGTAATGTACACAAGGCTTTTAAAAGCTCCAGAATAAGACCACTGATAAAACCGCCAGGTATTGATCAAAATGTATTGAAAAAGTATCGACCTGTGTCAAACTCACCCTTCATTTCCAAAGTTCTTGAGAAGGTAGCCGATGCTAAACTGGAAGAGCATCCAGCACAACATGATCTCTACGAAAACGTCAGTCAGTATACATACAGAAAAGTTCACTTTACTGAAACGGCTCTTCTTCGTGTGCAAAATGACATCCTTTGCTAGAATTTCTAGATCGGGAGAAAGCAACGGTCCTGGTAATGCTGGATTTGTCAGCAGCATTTGACACCTTTGATCACAAAACTCCACTAGGCAGACTTGAAAATCATTTCGGTATAACAGGCAAGCCATTAGAATGGATGAAATCTTATTTGTGTGACCGCTACCAGACTGTCTGAATAGATTGAGAACTTTCAAAAGCTGTACTAATGAACTACAGTGTACCACAGGGTTCTGTGCTTGGTCCGAAGAACTACATCGTGTACACAAAACTAGTGAGTGCAATCTGTAGAAAACATTAATTGCAACATTATTTCTATGCTGATGACTCACAATTATAAACGTCATTCAAACTAAAATCGGTCTCGCGGGATAAAACCCTGCAAAGAATTAAAGCTTGACTGAAAGATATCTACATACTGTATGAAAGATAATTTGCTGAAACTAAATGCTGACAAAACAGAGGTAATCCTGCTTGTGCCAAAACGGAATGCCAGTACAGCCGAAAATATCACAGCGAAAGTTGGCGATGCTGTAATCGACCATCATCTATGCTGGATTCACAGTTGGACATGTATAAACATGTAAACTCTGTTTCAAGGTGGTGTTTCATGCAGATCCGACAAATAGGTCAAATCAGACAATATTTGACTGCTGATGCAACCAAATCCATAATCAATTCTTTAGGCTAATTAAGGCTAGACTACTGCAATTCGTTACTATGTGGCTCTACCAAAAACATTCTGAATAAACTGCAAAATATTCAAAATACAGCTGCTCGCCTCATCACACTGGGTTTAGTAGGGTCCTGTCTACTGGGATATGTAGAGTCTCCGCCTACTGGCTTAAGTAGGACCCCGTCTACTGAGTTAGGTAGGGCCCCTGCCCGTTAGGCTTAATCAGAGGGCCCGCCTACTAGGTTTAGTAGAGTCCCCGCATACTTGGTTAAATAAAACACCCGCCTACTGGGTTAAGTAGTATTTTACCCGTTTGCACAAATAAGTGGTTTATATATTGACATTTGATTGATAGATTTGTCTATACTTGATAATAGCATGCACATTGTATATTGTTTTAACCACGTATTAGTCGTGATTGTACAGCACTTTTGAACATGTGTATACATATAAACTATAAAGGGCTATACAAATAATAATCATTTCTTCATATATACTGAGTTCCAAAAGTTGTGCATCTTAATTAAAAATTCATTTTTTTTTTGAATAGTTAACTGAAAGTAACTTTTTAGGAACACTGTCCATTTGCGTACCCTTAGTGTTTATGTTGAACCTATTTCCATTGGATTTCGTCACGCTTGAATGAACACACCATCACAAATGGCTAAAACGTCTATTCAAGCACGCATAATTTGGGTTCTTCATTTTCGACTTTATTTTCACTTCAAGTTTACTGGCATCGTGTCTGTTTAACGAAAAAACACAATAAGTCAGTCAAAAACGTTAGAAATGTACGCTTAATTGGATTGCAAAAATCGATAATGGTGAACGTACTCGTGTATATAAGACGCTAGAGGCTGGTGTTTCACTAAAAAAACATTGTGTCGAATTAAATTGACATGTCTCTATCATAATAAGACTGTTGTTTCATGTCCATCCGGAAAAAAAACATGTATATGACGTACCACGTGGCAACAGGTCAAGAGTCAATGCCGCTGACCTAGACCGGTAATGCTGCTATATTTTTGCACCAAGAATAACGGCATTGTTGTAGCTTAATTGTAGTCCATCCACTTAATAAAGCAAGGGAAAACCATGTACTAGAACTAATGTAGATTCTTGATGTTGAATTAGTTACTACGAGTATTCATACAAGAAACAGCCATAGACAGACATGTCCCCCGCGAAGAGACGATAATTGAAATATGTGTAAAAAAACAACAAA
Organism: Spisula subtruncata; assembly: GCA_963678985.1. NCBI lineage: Eukaryota > Metazoa > Mollusca > Bivalvia > Venerida > Mactridae > Spisula > Spisula subtruncata. The sequence continues at coordinate 6,526,519 of OY787671.1, forward strand.
GGCCAATAACTCAGGCACAAATTGTTACTGTATGTATTTAGAGTAGTTACACTGTGAAAATTTCGTCAAAATTCCTTAAGAAAATACTAGGAAGAACTATATTCTGATCAACACTTTCAATGCTGTTTCATTGCCGGTACGCTAAAGGTGTCGCATGAGCCAATTTTGGCTGATCACCTCCTCCCCCCCCCCCAAATAAAAATCTTTACCCCAAATAAAAATCTTTACCTGTATAAGCATACAAAATGATTTGAAACGGTCAGTATACATTTCATCATAGTAATTTATTTACAGATATTTAAGTAAAACATGGTCAAAGTGGTCAAAACCGGCCACTGGCTTACTGAATGTAATGCAATATATACATTTTGTATGTGATTAAATTTGGATTAATGTCTAGGCTGTTCCCCATGTTAATGTTACAGTTATAAATATTATCATAATAAAGTTGTATGAACATGTATGACAATTTACAAATACATGTACGTGTAGGCTTTATGCGGCTGGTTTCACCCTATCCTGTCATTTCCCAAAAGAATCGTTGTCTCTAAAATCAAATTGATCTGTTCAAACTATGGCATTGGGGGAACTATTTCCCTTTCGCGTGATTTAACTCTGTTTGTTTGATGATTGATTTGATAATTGATCAGTTTGTAGCCGTACTGAAACTCAACCATTCAAACTTCAGACAACTTTTAACGGTCATTTAGAAGCATTAATTATTAACAATGGATCTAGAAACCGGTCAGGTGCTAGTGTCGTTGACTATGTAATAACGGAATTCAATAACTTTTCAATGTTTGAAAATATGCATGTCCATGAACTTTCTGAATTTTCAGATCACTGTGCTGTTGAATTTTCACTATCTTTTGAATATATGTCTTGTTTTAACTGTGACAAATCGAGTTTTGATAAGATAATTTGGGATGACAATAACACTAAATTGTTGTATGAAACACTTAATGAGAAAAAGAATATTTTTGACCATATCTCTGAGAATCTCACTTCAGGAGAGTCTGACATAAACAAAACAATCGATGATTTTTCAAATCTTGTATATGATATATCTTTTCAGTTGAATGGTAAAACTATTACAATAGATAAATCAAAGAAGCATAAAGTGAAGCGATCACTATGGTTTTATGAAAGCTGTAAACTTGCAAAATCAGATTTTTATCAATGCAAACGTCGATATAAGAGTAGCCCTACTATTGAAAATAGAACTGTATTTCTGGAAAGTAGATCACTATTTCGTAAAGCAAAAAATAAAGCAAAGAGGAAATATCATTACAAAGAGAAACAATCACTTTCCAAATTGAGCAGATCTAATCCTCGAAAGTTTTGGAAATATATTAATAAATACAACAATACGTTAAATGGTACATCCAATGATGTTAGTAGCAATGATTTCGTAGAACATTTTAGCAAACTATCCGATATACAAAATGATAATAATTTTCGCTTCGATGACCATGAAGAAAGACCAGGCGAATTAAGGATTGATGAATTAGACTGTCCTTTTACCTTAAATGAAATATCCAAAACACTGTCTTCTCTTATAAGAAACAAAAGCGCTGACTATGATAACAATATTGCAGACTTTTTCATAGATTCTAGTGAGTTTATATCTCCGTATCTTGTCACTATTTTTAATAATATTTATGATAGCGGTATTTACCCTGAGCCTTGGTACAAAGGTGTCATTGTCCCAATTCACAAAAAGGGCGACAAACAGAACCCAAATAATTACAGAGGCATAACATTGATAAATGTTATTTCGAAAATATTTTCCTAAACACTTCGTAATAGAATAAATTCATGGTGCGAAGACTCAAATGTTTTTAATGAATACCAGTTTGGTTTTAGAAATAACCGCAGTACTGTTGACTGTGTGTTCATTCTACATTCTATTATACAAAATATCCTATCGAAAAACCGTAAATTATATTGTGTTTTCATTGATTACGAAAAAGCATTTGACACTGTCATACACGATGCACTGTGGATTAAACTTGTTCAATCTGGTGTTAGCTGTAAAGCCATTTCAATGATGCAGTCTATATATCGAAATGTTAAATCATGTATTAAAGATTGTAATTCAATGACATATTCTAACTTCTTCGATGTAACGTTAGGCTTGAAACAAGGAGAGCCACTGTCTCCGTTGATGTTTATCTTATTTTTGAACGATATACATGAATCTGTAAATTTCGATCATCTTACTGAAAACGATATTAATTATCTTTCCAAATATATGTTACTGTTTGCTGATGATATAGCGTTATTTACTACAGACGCAGTTAGTCTTCAAGCGCAACTAAATAATGTTTATGCCTATTCTTGTAAATGGGGTTTAAAAATTAATGTTAGAAAAACAAAGGTTTGTATTTTTGAAAAGCGTAGATCTCATAATAACTTGAACTGGTATATAAATGGTGAACAAATTGATATAGTGGATAATTGTTGTTATCTTGGAATTAACTTTACTCATACTGGCTCTATGGGCGGTGCTGTCAAAACTCTAAATGAGCAAGCTATGAAAGCCTACCATAGCCTTCTATCAGTCTTTAATAAAGTAAGTTTGGACGTTAAAAGTAAACTGACGCTTTTTGATTCAATGGTAAAGCCAATTATATTATATGGTTGTGAAGTCTGGGGCGTCTATAACTACCACGAGGTCGACAAAATTCATTTAAAGTTTTGTAAGAATATTCTAGGTGTACGTTCCCAGACCTCAAATGCGGCTGTATTTGGAGAATTAGGTCGTTATCCATTGTCTCTCATTTGTATTGAACGTTCCATAAAATACTGGATAAAAATTATGAAATCACCAAAGTCTCTAATGTTCCGCTTGTTTGAAGAGCAACGAAATTTACAAACTCTGAATACACAGACATGGACTATGTCAATAATATCTAAAATAGAACGATAAGGGTTTGGATATATTCTGAACAATTTTGATGATACCATAAATTACTTGCCTAAATTAAAACAAAGGCTGCGTGACCAATATATTCAATTATGGCACGACACCTTATCCTCACAAACTAAAATGCAATACTACATAAAATTCAAAACTGTTTTCGAGTACGAAAAATATTTAGATGCTGTGTCAAACGAAAATTATAGACAAGAGATGTCCAGATTTAGATTAAGTTCGCATCGTCTTGAAATTGAAAGTGGGAGATATAATAATGTAGTCAGAGCTGATAGAATATGTAAAGTTTGTACACAAAATGTTGTCGAATCAGATTATCACTTTTTATTATGTTGCTCTCTATATAGAGAATTCCGAATCAAGTACTTCATAAATATGTCATGGGTCTCACTTAATAAATTTGCAAATATTCTTTCTTCAAAAAACAAGAAGGTACTTGTTAATACGGCCACTTTTATTTTTCGTTCTATGAAATTGAGACAGGAAATACTGTCAATGATTGCTGCTTCATAAGTTCTTTATATTGTTATTTACAATTATATTGATGCTGGTTTTGATATATTTTAATTGCTGTTTATATGTGTCTATGTTTACCTAGGCCATATTTTTTTTCTTCTATGTAAATGGCTAAAGGTATAGTTATATGCCGATTTGCTATAAATAAATGGTAAATGGTAAATGGTAATTAACGTGTGCAATGTTCCCTGGGGGAGTATCACAACCACGACCTTTGTCAGAGTGATACAACAACAACAACAACAACAACAACAACAACAACGACACCAACAGCAACAACAACAACAATATTCATTCAGCTTTTAAGCCATACTTTGGCTTCTAGCCTACAGATAGAAACAGGATTTAAGTTGATTCAATAGTCGCTTAGCCACATTGTGAGGCTCTCACACATATATAATTACAACACTTGAACATGATTTAAAATGGTAGAGAAGTCTATGGATGCTAGTATTAAAATAGGTATTTTAAAATGTATGTTTTATAAGTAATGTATAGGCTTTAGATACATGGTGAATGTTTTAAAAGGCGCATTAAGTGTTCCCGTATTAGTAAGTACGAAGTAAATAGTTTATTATCGCGACATGTGTATTGTCCAGTTAGGATAACTTGACAGTGACATCATCGTTTATGTGTACCAACATATTACATCGTCGGATACCCACAGTCGTTGCCTCCGCTCCGCTCCGTACATCTCCCGTGGGATTTTTATTTACCGATTCGCCGTTTTCACAGAATAGAACAGAGTATACATTAACCAATAGAAACGACGCTTACATTTTCGATACTCTCCGGCGTGGAGACGCAAATAAAAATGGCTGCGCCCATGCGAAAATGTTCGCACTGCCTATGTACTATTAAAAGTAAAAAATATAAAAGTTTGGAGTCTGTGTCCAGCGTTTGCTTTCATTTTTTCCGGCTTACATATAAAGAATGAAGGTGTGGCATGTGGTCTTGGTCACACATCAGTCATCACAAGTATGCCAGACACCATACCTGGGTCACACATCACCTGTATGCCAGACATCATACCTGGGTCACACATCACGTATGCCAGACATCATACCTCTGTCACACATCATCTGTATGCCAGACATCATACCTGGATCACACATCACCTGTATGCCAGACATCATACCTGGGTCACACATCACCTGTATGCCAGACATCATACCTGGGTCACACATCACCTGTATGCCAGACACCATACCTGGGTCACACATCACCTATATGCCAGACATCATACCTGGGTCACACATCACCTGTATGCCAGACATCATACCTGGGTCACACTTCAACCATATGTCAGACATCATACCGCTGTCACACATCATCTGTATGCCAGACATCATACCTGGATCACACATCACCTGTATGCCAGACATCATACCTGGGTCACACATCACCTGTATGCCAGACATCATACCTGGATCACACATCACCTGTATGCCAGACATCATACCTGGGTCACACATCACCAGTATGCCAGACATTATACCTGGGTCACACATCACCTGTATGCCAGACATCATACCTGGGTCAAACATCACCTGAATGCCAGACATTATACCAGGGTCACACATCAACCATATGCCAGACATCATACCTCTGTCACACATCATCTGTATGCCAGACATCATACCTGGGTCACACATCCCCTGTATGCCAGACATCATACCTGGATCACACATCAACTGTATGCCAGACACCATACCTGGATTACACATCACCCATATGCCAGACATCATACCTGGGTCACACATCCCCTGTATACCAGACATCATACCTGGGTCACACCTCACCGGTATGACGGACATAATACCTGGGTCACACCTCACCTGTATGACAGACATCATACCTGGGTCACACCTCACCTGTATGCCAGACATCATACCTGGGTCACACATCACCTGTATGCCAGACACCATACCTGGGTCACACATCACCTGTATGCCAGACATCATACCTGGGTCACACATCACCCGTATGCCAGACATCATACCTGGGTCACACCTCACAGGTATGCCAGACATCATACCTGGATCACACATCACCTGTATGCCAGACATCATACCTGGATCACACATCACCTGTATGCCAGACATCATACCTGGGTCACACATCACCTGTATGCCAGACATCATACCTGGGTCTCACATCACCTGTATGCCAGACATCATACCTGGGTCACACATCACCTGTATGCCAGACATCATACCTGGGTCACACATCACCTGTATGCCAGACACCATACCTGGGTCACACATCACCTGTATGCCAGACATCATACCTGGGTCACACATCACCTGTATGCCAGACATCATACCTGGGTCACACATCACCCGTATGCCAGACATCATACCTGGATCACACATCACCCGTATGCCAGACATTATACCTGGGTCACACATCACCTGTATGCCAGACATCATACCTGGGTCACACATCACCTGTATGCCAGACATCATACCTGGGTCACACATCACCCGTATGCCAGACATCATACCTGGATCACACATCACCTGTATGCCAGACATCATACCTGGGTCACACATCACCTGTATGCCAGACATTATACCAGGGTCACACATCAACCATATGCCAGACATCATACCTCTGTCACACATCATCTGTATGCCAGACATCATACCTGGATCACACATCAACTGTATGCCAGACACCATACCTGGATTACAAATCACCCATATGCCAGACATCAAACCTGGGTCACACTTCACCGGTATGACAGACATAATACCTGGGTCACACCTCACCTGTATGACGGACATTATACCTGGGTCACACCTCACCTGTATGTCAGACATTATACCTGGGTCACACCTCACCTGTATGTCAGACATTATACCTGGGTCACACATATGCCAGACATTATACCTGGGTCACACCTCACCTGTATGTCAGACATTATACCTGGGTCACACCTCATCTGTATGACAGACATTATACCTGGGTGACACATATGCCAGACATCATACCTGGGTCACAAATCACCTGTATGCCAGACATCATACCTGGGTCACACATCAACCATATGCCAGACATTATACCAGGGTCTCGCATCAACCATATGCCAGACATCATACCTCTGTCACACATCATCTGTATGCCAGACATACCTGGATCACACATCAACTGTATGCCAGGCATCATACCTGGGTCACACATCACCCATATGCCAGACATCATACTTGGGTCACACATCACCTGTATGCCAGGCATCATACCTCGGTCACACATAACCTGTACGTCAGGCATTATACCTGGGTCACAAATCACCTGTATGCCAGACACTTTACCTGGGTCACACATCACCTGTATGCCAGGCATCATACCTGGGTCACACATCACCTGTATGCCATGGCTAAAATGGGTATAAATAACAACATTTTCTGCTTAGAAATAAATTCTAATTTCAAAGATGTTGAATTCAACCAACATATATTACACACTACTTTAAACAAAGTTTAATGTGTACACATAACAATGGCAGTTCATTTATATGAACAAAATATAATAAAGTACAGCTTTGCCATCTTTAACATTTTACCAGAATTACGCTGTTACGCCAACAAATATTATCACCATGTTTTCAGAAAATCAGTTGAAAATTGATCAACTTAATTTTTTCCCCAGACATTGGAAATATTTTTCATTAACTGGATGTTGCGCTAAATTTCCCCTTGGATGGGCATGGGTAGTGAGAAAATTTTGAAAAAAATCACTGTATAAACTGTAGTGTTTCACAACGCACATGTCCCCAATAAAGGGTCCCATTACTTGTTAACAAAACAATAGAAAAAGGGCTGAAAAGGCAACAGTAAAGGGTAGATAACACTCAATATTAATAATAGTTATAATAATTAGTACAGTTTTCCTATCTTATACATTGCAAAGCCTCCTTTAAACATGCATAAACTTTCAAATTGGAAAATTGTCAAAAGATTTAGTTTGAACTATCAATCACTGAGAAAAGACGAGAGCACTGTCTTATGGACAGCTTTTAATTAGAACAATGCTTATGTAGCAAAATGAAAAAGAATCAGACTACTAAAATATCTCCATCCTCCTCAGAGTCAGATGCATCACTGTCTGTATCATCCGAATCTGAATAAATATTTAGCTGAGTTATATATTGAAATAATTGGATGGTTAAAATTTGAACAATCTTCATTCATACAATGACATTCCTTAAGGATGCAACGATATATCGTATCATATCGTATCGCAATACATAGCCCACGATACAACATGTATCGTGACATAAAGCAGATCACGATACGATTTGTACCTTAAGTGATATTAGAATAATATTGTAAATGTCTGACAAATATAAGAAAAAATTAAATACTAATGCGAATATTGTTCAATGTTGTTTCAATAGGCTCAGTGTACAATTTCATGGAGTTGAATTAAAATAATCAAGTAAAATAGTTCATATTAATAAGTAAAATGACAACTATATTCCGAAAAGTATCAATACTTTAAAACTTTTTATAGGAGAAATTAGGTATGTCTGTATCGGGATATGTATCGTATCATCACCCTATATCATGATACGTATCGTATCGTTAAGTGACCGTATTGTTACATCCCTAATATTCCTTTGCACAAATATCACAACATAAATGTTTGCTTAAGTTTGAAGGAGGCTTTGCATTGTATGCATTTAAAATAATTTTTCTCCTACATGTTGTTTCATTAGTCATGTATTCATGCATTTCTACATTGTTTTCCATTAAATAAAAGAAGTGCCATTGCCTGAGACCCATCTCTTCCTGCCCGGCCCAACTGCTGTATAAAGCTGTCCATGTCTTTAGGTGGTCTAAAATAAATAATACTGTTCAACCCTCTAAAATTAACTCCCATACCACATGATACCAGCAGCACTACTTGCAACCAGTATTGAATTCTAACGGTACCATTGTTTACACTCATGTCTCTCCGTATTTCTTCTTTCACTTCATCAGTTGTCATGGAGTGGATCATTTGAACATATTTCATATCAGATCCCAGTTCTAGACGTAACATAGTATAAACCTGACTACAAAGTTTAATAGATGGACAAAATATAATTTGTCTTTCACAGTCACTTCTTTTACGCTTAAAATAAAATGAAATAAGTAACTGAGAGGCAATGTACTTTTAAATTTATGAGAAAACAGTTTGATGTTAAGTCTATCAGGGTTGTCAATAATTTCTAGACAGTACACCATTGAAAACTTCTTCTGCATCTGTTTCCTTGCTGACTTGTTAGCTGTTAAGGACCGTGCTTCGCCAAGCTTTCCATACCAAGTTCGAAATGGTGTATCAACTCCATCTGATTCTCCCCTAAAATGAAAGAAATACTAATGTAAAGTATCTAAATAATAATAATCAGTAATTTCACAGTAGAATTAGTTTCTTACTCAATATAGCTCTATAACTAGAGCTTTGTCACGTTAACTACTGACTAATTACCCTGCTGCCGGTTTGTGATAGTAAACTATATGGCTAGGTCCAAGGGCACGTAACTCTGGAATGAGTGGACCACTCGCAGTCGCATGAAAATTGTGTCTTGCCTATCTACAGTTTATGGTGATGACATATTTTAAGTATCAATGCAATCACATAAGCAGTGTGATAGCAGTTTGCTCCACTAACTTGTACTATTGTATGTGGACAGACGGACCGGTCAACCTACCGAACCAACTAACTGACTGACAGAGTAACTCCAATATGCCACCTCTCAATCTTCATTTGTTGGAATATAAAAGCACTGTTTAGATTTTTTGGATAAAAACATGGTAGTAACATGATGCATGATACTGCAACATTGACAATGCATACTGTACGTCATATATACAAGTGCATGGCCATTAATTTGATTAAAATTTAAATACACACCAGCTAATTCAAACAAATACACACTTAATGATCTCAATGTGTAAAAATAAATTGTTTATTGCGTTGTTATACAGAAAGTGGACAATTATGGACTAAAAAGTGAGGCTTTTTGGTACCGGTCCTTTCTAGTAACATATATGAGGCGCCTTTGGACCTGCACCCCACTCACTTACTGACTTAGTCACTATTATAGTAAATACATATTATACAGCTTTGTTGGCTATCAGTATCCGAATGCAACTTCAAATTATGACCATAATACTCATGAAAAGCATGAGGCAGTATTAAAAGAAAAATAGATGAATCAATTAAAACCATACCAGTGTAGGACAGTGTGGACATCGTCTACAACCATCAGTCTGATATTCTCGTTTTGTCCAAGCATCTCTCTCCATGTGGAAACTGCTAACAGGCTTTCAGGGGAAGCAAACAAAAAGTCAAAGTTTCCATTCAAAATATCTGCCTCTTCGTCCTTATCTTTCCCGATGTTGGTGCTCCGGAACCCAAGCGAAGTTAAATAATGACTCTGTTCCTCCATGATTGATATCAACTGTGTAATAAGTGACAGGGAGAATTATCATTATGATGTCGCCAAACAACCTGAAAAGTCTGATAACATAAACTCTTCCCGTCGCCCGTCTTCACCGATAAAACGCATCCTTTCCTCTGATCAAAGCATGTACAGTATCCTTCTGAAACTCACGCATTTCTTCAATTTTGAACAATTCACACGCCGAGGTAAGGTTAACTTCAGATGTAGTCGCCATGTTTACGTGAAACGAACATAGTTTTAGTACGAGCGATCTGATTGGCTGTTAGGCCCATTACAATATTGTACTGCATCCAATCAGAATACGGGTTTAGTTATTTATCAAAACGGCGAATCGATAAATAAAAATCCCACGGGAGATGTACGGAGCGGAGCGGAGGCAACGACTGTGGGTATCCGACGATGACATATTAAGACCATTGTTTAAACAGGTAGAGTTTAGTTTGGTATTTAATTATTGGTATAAGCATTCATACTTGTTTCTACACCGTAATAGTGGATTGTTCCACTGTGTAACTGTATTTTTACCCTAACTGGATTGTATAACATATATTTACAAGTGGCCCAATGGACCTTTATGTCACCGGCTTTTTGACGTATTTTAAAATCAAAATGTATATTTTGGGACACCGAAAATATCCACATGATTATATAGAACCCCACTGGAACCCCATTTATATCGAAAAGTGGCGAGTTAAGATTCTCTTACGTTATTTATATTCGATAAAAAAATGCAAAATATAAATATTTAGCTAAACATATTCGTTTTTATTTTCTGTGTTCGTTAGTGTATCACACTTAAAAACTGAGCGACAATGAAAACGTAACAATTACATAATAGTATAGCATAATAGATTTAATAATTGTGTAAGTATCGCGAACTTTTATCATAGAATAGATACATGCATGCGACACATGAATATCACGTTGATTCAGAAAAAGTGGTTTAGCAACATGGTTTTGTACCAGATATCTTTCGGTAAGTGTAAAACAGAAAGTCGCATTTTTAATATTTCATAACCACCGCCTAGACGATGCATTGTGTGCATCTACGACGTTTTAATTGTATGAAACGTCCATGAAATGCTACTATGGTGCTGTTCCGTTCTTGCAGAAGGGCAAGGCGAAGTTCGGGTACTTTAAAGGGACATGTACACTGTTATGCGCACAACAACTAAAAACGTCATAACATGCTCTTCTAGCGCATTATGATGAAAGGGAGGTAACTCATTGAGTAATAAATCGAGTAAATAAAGAACTTTCAAATTTCTTTATAACACTGCTTCAAAGTAAGCGGCTCTAAGCGCATGTTCCAAACTGTTCGTTTTGAGATTGATACAAGTTGAATAGTTCCTGTGGCCAATTGTTTTACAGACCAGTATTGTGAGAGACATTTTTTTATAATTTTAGAAACTAGAACTTTTTAAAGTGTTAATAAGGCTTGACATAAAGGTATGAGGAAATCGGACAGGGGAGGCAGCACACTTTACCAGCTGAGCAAAGACTCGCATCAATAACACCACGACACATGTACAGTAAGCAATGCACACACGTGAGCCAAAGAAACAATTATAAGTCCAAGTCCCCGCCGAAAAAATGCGGAATTTTACAATCCTCTCTGATTTAGTAGGCTTATCTTTGGTTGGGTATATTTACCTAGTATAATTTACCGGAAAATGGTGCTATTTTCATTATTAGTTATTCTATGCGTAATATAGTTTATTTACGACAAATAGTTTATTAAGTACAAGTATTTGGGTAAAAAAACGTTCATACTTTTGTATATTTGGGTATCGGCGCACGTAGAGTCAGAAAGTAAAATAAAGCGATTCTCACGACGTGCAAATATTATGGACAAACGCCGGTTCGAAATGATACTGGGCCGAGTCTTGCCGAAAAACTTGCTAGTTTACGTTTATTTAGTCATCACTGGTCATTAAAATGCGTAATTTAGTTAATCAACCCCATTTTGTTAGTTAAATACAAGTATTTGGGTAAAAACGTTATTATTTGGTTAAGATTTGGGTAAGATTTGGGTGTTTAATGCCGACGCGTCGGTCTGACCTAGTTAACGTAGTGATCTACGCAAGTGCACGCCATAACACATATCGAAACACATTTTTTTAATTAATTAAAGGGGTAAAAGAAATAATTATAGTTAATAACTTACATTACTTTATTTTAAATATAAAATAAAATAATAGTGAAATAGTCTGGTTTACGACATTCGCACAAAGTGCTTCATTTTTTTTTAACCAGACTAACGAAAGGTCAAGTGCGCGTTAAATCACATTTCGAAACACATTTTTTTCCTATTAATTATGACTTAAAGGGGTAAATTATGGTTATTACTTTATTTTAAAATAATTTAAATAAAATAAAATAGATCTATACAAATATACTGAGTTCCAAAAGTTCCGCATCCAATATATGATGTGTCTTTTTTACTAGAATCTCCAACTTATTTATGATAATTAAAATGCGCATGTGTAGAGCGATGCGTACTTAATATAAATCCATGACAGTTATCGATTTGAAGATATGAATCGATCCATAATAAAACCAAATGTGACATCACCCCACGATTCCAAAGTACACACAACGATAAACTACTATTTTGTAGTGGAAGGGAGGTAATAAATACCGAAATTATCTCTCTTTGACCACAGACAATTAATGATGTTGCAATAGAGTCTGTACAACAGGCCAGATTTTAAGAAACATCCGCTTTGACATAAAAAACGCAACAATAAAGCAAGTTTCCCATAAATTTAATTTTGGATGGACTACAATTAAGCTACAACAATGCCGTTGTTCTTGGTGCAAAAATATAGCAGCATAACCTGTCTATGTCAGCGGCGTTGACCCTTGACCTGTTGTCACGTGGTACGTCATATACAGTTTTTTTCGGATGGAGATGATACAACAGTCTTATTATGACAGAGACATGTCAATTTAATTCGACACAATGTATTTTTAGTGAAACACCAGCTTCTAGCGTCTAATATACACGAGTCGTTCACAAATATCAATTTTTGCAATCAAATTAAGCGTACATTTCTAAATTATTTGACTAATTTATTGTGTTTTTTCGTAACACAGACACGATGCAAGTAAATTGGAAGTGAAATTAAAGTAAAAAATGAAGAACCCAAATTATGCGTGCTTGAATAGACGTTTTTACGATTTGTGATGGTGTGATCATTCAAGCGTGACGAAATCCAACGGAAATATGTTCAACATAAACACTAAGGGTACACAAACGGACAGTGTTCCCAAAAAGTTCTTTTAAGTTAACTTTTAAAAAAAAAGGATTTTGAATTAAGATACAGAACTTTTGGAACTCAGTATATAAATAATAAAAAAGGTATTAGTCTGGTTCACGACATTCTTAAAAAATGTTGTTGTTTTTTTATTTCTTTTTGAAATGGTAAACCATCGAGAACAGGTCACATGCCCCTCTATGGATTTTTTTCTTGCTGCTTACAAATATAACCTGCGGCTCAAGACCGCAGGTTAATAATTGTATTAAATTTGTCCCAAGAATGGTGAAATTACCACCATTTGTTGCTGGAAATAAATTGCATGAACGCCACAGGTATGTTTTGAAGACTGTTTGTTGAACTCAATGGAGAAAATTCGCTTTTAAAATGTGTGCTTAATTTTTAAAACACAATTTACGTCTAAATTTCAATTACCACCATCACTTGAGCATGTAAACAAGTACAGCAATGTCCAATAATACAATTTAATGAAAAAGTTTGGTGATTGATCGTAAAAAAGTGAGGATAATTAGCCAAGAGTTATCGCACTTGAAACAAACATTTCATCCTGGGATTTCTAACGCGTTTTTATGTCTCTGAACAGGTGTTTATGCATTCAAACTTGTGTAAGATGAATAAAAAAATGACAAACATTTCATCCTGGGATTTCTAACGCGTTTTTATGTCTCTGAACAGGTGTTTATGCATTCAAACTTGTGTTAGATGAATAAAATAATGACTTCGGTTATTTAAATCAACGAACAATTGATTTGCCGTACGAATACCGCGCACTTGAGCATACCGATGTTCCTTTGACATACTCGTATGCACCATGTTTTCGACTAGTTATTTTGTTTTTTCGACTTATCCATCGATATTCTTCAACATGTTTGCCCAATATGCGAGCAAATCCCCAGCCACCTAACATCTAAAGGAAACTGCGGTTTAATGATATTTCGCTATGGAGGAGTGATTCTTAAAGCATTTTCACCGCAAAAGCTACATTCTATAGATAATATACATGTATATCACAAAGAACATACACAATTTGAGTTAACGGATTACGGAAATATTCAAGTTTAAAAAGTGTTGCGTTTTCATTGCCAGTGTATATACGGTTACAAGACAATGAACATCGAAACCATCTAAACAAACGAATTACTTAGTACACTCAACCGCTTTAAAAACGCACCACATATGAAATATCGGTTTTAGTGATGAAAACGTTCATTTATTGTTATTTATTTTCGGATTAATAATCTTCAGTCTATTTTCAACGAGATGTGTGATTTTCATGCCATTATTACGATTTAGAAATGAATTATGATATAGATAACACGGAGACCCATGGAAGTGAAAGTCACAATTTCAAAAGCAAGTATAATAGTCCGCTACATTGGTGCATGCACGTGGTATCTCCTGCTAAAGCATAACATTAATTACATAATAAGATAGAATGATGTTCGACGTGATGGTTCGGACCATTCAAGCAATGCTTAATTTGAATTATAAATGATATGTGGCTATGGTTGTCTGGCTAATACCATACGACTGAGTGCGTTTCAGATGTGCGCATTATGTAAACCTAAGATGGATTCAAGCCTTATTTAAACTTAAAGTCTTGGTTATGAGCACCAGACTGTCAGGATGTCCCGTTGTGCTTCTATGGCACCTCAAATCAACACTATGAAGGAGATTGAAGACAAAAAGTTGGGACCTAAGGCTCTAAACGGGAGAAAACTCATTAAAAAATGTACTAAAATAATTTTCCTTTTTATTGACAATTTTGAAAGAAATAATTATGAAAATGCACTAATGTACTTTTGGCTTGTTGATTGACACCCAGCATTATTTTGACACTGTGTGCAGCCATGCGGAACCAATTACAGTGACACATCCTGTGTCATGTTTCCTCCTAGCTCGGGCTCAATACCTTTAGCTGGTTTCATCCAGGTCGGTCTGTGACTGTGCCATTCGCTAGGAATCGATGTTCTAAGCCCACAATCATTGTATGGTGGCAGCTGAACCGCTATGTTAAGGCACCGAGGCTCTTTTTAGTTGGAGTCGAAGGCACAATCATCGAGAACAAATATTCGAGATATTCGCAGCATAAAAATGCCATTAGCAAATATTGTTTATGTTGTTTTTTCAATGTGTAAACCAACAGCGTACAGTTTAAAGTTAAAATTGATCACACAGGTCGTCGCGATCGAGCTGCACGTGCAAAACATGCAAAATCAAAAAAAGTTCTCAGGGCGGGGTATTCCGAATTAAAAAAAAATCGTTTTCTTTATTTAGGTCAAGCTTATGAACTGAACAAACCCTGTAAACTATCAATTTTAGCACAAAAAGTATTTTGACAAAATTTGATTATTTTCAATAGTGGTGCGTTTTAAAGCGGTTGAGTGTATATCGATAGTTTTATATCCATAAATGGCAGATTAAGGTAATTTTATTAGCTGGAATTGAAGTCACGAGTGTGTTATTGTGTCGGAAAACAATTAGATTTTTCAAGTCTGCAATATAATTTTCAGCTGAAATCATTATGCTACATTGAACAATTTACATCTACAATGAATATTTGTAAAAAGAAATAAAAATGCAGCTTGTAAAAAGTGAGCAATAACACATTGAAAATTGCCAATTTTTGTGTCAAAATCCTGAAAAAGGTACTCACTCAAATTCAATATAAATCACATTGCTATGTTCTCCAATCCATTATCGAGGTGCTCGACTATAGAATTATTGCATATTAATCACATTTTATCCCTAAAACACTAAATATTTAACAGTTTACAGTTAACAGTTTACAGTTTTATTGGTATAATCGGCATGTGAAATGCCTTTGACCATTTACACAATAAAAACTAGATGGTCAAGACAACATATATACATAAATAAGTCACGTGATATTGTGAGAAGACGTAAACAATCGAGCTCTCGGAAAATTCGAAATAAATCAGGATTTAAACGGAGTATTAACATATTTTTTGGATAAATAAATGGATTAACGATGGATATATGTGTATATGATGGGTAAAAGACGAAGATCTAGGAATAAAAGCCATAGTGGGAGTGAAAGTGAAGACTCTTCGAAAACAAAAAAGTGCGCCAGATTTGGAGGCCCGGCCAATGATATAAATCAAGGACTCGATGTAAGTGATCTCATTAGTCAAGCGAACTCTGTTTTATATGAATGTGACGCAGAATCTGATCTAAGTACTGCTGACAATTGTTTGAATGACTCTGATGCAGCATTTTCGTCGAATATTGTGATTGACAGATATTTAGATACATCGACAAACACTATGTCAAACAGCGCGAGTTCCACACCTTCTGGTGGTAAAGACTCCGCTGGAGACACGTCATATAAGCTAGATAAATTGTTGGCTGTTGTAGAGGGTATCCAGGAGAGCCAAGATGACATAAAACGAATGTTCGAGTCTAAGTTAGATCGCCTCCGTACAAATTTAATGGCAAATATAGACAATAAAGTCAGGGCCTTACGAGATGAACTCACGATAGATATGTCACGGGAAAGTAATCGTATTAGTGAGGTCATGACAACTATCCAGTCAATCAAGTCACGGGTGGATACACTTGAACAGACAAATACAACCATGCCCTCGGATATGGACACATACAGAGGTATGCATCGTCCACGTGATCAACGTCGTTACCAAGGTAACCAGTTAGACGACCCGGATTTATATATAACGGCTAGCGGTATACCAGTGACCGATGACGAGGATTTGATACGCAAGGATGAATTGTTGATTAACGCCCTCGGGGAAGATGTCTCGTCAAACGTACTGATTACTGGTGTAAAGAGGTTACCAACACGATATGACAATAGACCCGGTCTCTTGAAAATTAGTTTCCAAAACATTGACGAAAAAATCCTTGTGTTAAGAAATAAAAGGGTGCTGATGGATTCAACCGAATACGCTAGGGTGTACTTGAAGAGTGGTAAATCTCATAATGAAAGACTGATTGAATTAAATGCACGGGCAATTCTGAAGGAACTACCAGGTGGACGCTCAATGCGGGTGGATGCTAGTGGTCGTATTAAGCGACGTGTACTTGAGGATAATAAGATGGACTAGGAAACAACCCGTCCCGAGTGGTCTATAAGGCTTGCTCAGTTGAATGTATGTGGATGGACTAAGAACAATAACGATTTACGTTCTAACATTATTAACTCTATTGATGCAGATATATTTTCACTGTGTGAGACACATCTGAAAGGTCAGGACATTATCGAGGTACCAGGTTACTCATGGCTCGGTTTCAACCGCGTAGACATACACCGTAACGCACCAAAACCGTCTGGGGGAGTCGGCTTATTAGTTAAGGAATGCATATCTAACGAATATGATATCAGTATTATAGACAAATCATACGATGGCATATTGTGCGTGAAATTTACAAATAGACAAACGGAATACGAATTTATAATATTTTCATGCTACTTACCTCCCGAAAATTCTACTCGTGGAAGAAATGCACAGGGATTTTCGCACATATCTTATCGCAAATATACACAAACAGTGAGTGTGACAATATACTTATTACTGGAGACTTCAACTCGCGAATAGGAGCGTTGAACGATATTCTCGATGAAACCTACAGTTTGCCCAAACGAGTCCCATTAGACAAGAGTGTTAATACGCATGGACATGATTTTATAGAATTTTTAAATGATGCCAAGTTTTGTGTACTTAACAGTAGGCTCAGCATGAACGAAGACAATTATACGTCAATTACCAGTAAAGGGAAAGCTGTAGTAGACTATATTTGCGTACCGCACGACACATTCCATTCCTGTAAAAACATTAAAGTGATACCGTCCCGAAGTATTGTTGAACAGTTCAATTTGCATGGATTACTAGGCGAGAGATCACGAATCCCTGATCACTCAGTACTTGTGATGGAATTTAGTGTATCAAGTTATGTGAAATTTGACGAACATTGCAACGGTAATCGAGAGACACGTCCAAACCGTTTTAAGCTGCATAAAATACCCGGTGATTTCATGGAGAGCGACCTTTCTAGACAAGCCATACTGTCAGTCATTTCACGCATAGAAAACAACAGAGAATCTCAGAGTGAAATAGACGATATTTATACAAATTTATGCGACTTAATACTGAAACAGATGAATGAAAGTATTCCAAAATATGATATTACGCGAAAATCACATAAAAAACTGAAACACAGAAAGCCTTACTGGGACGACAGCCTAACGGAATCGTGGAATGATATGTGCCAAAAAGAAAGTGCGTTTTTGAAATGTAACGGGAATCGACGGTTGAAAACTACATTCAGACGGTCGTATATAAACGCTAGAACACTATTTGATAAAACATTACGACAGGCGGAACGTGCATATAGACAAACAATAGCCTATGAAATCGAAGATCTGTCATCAAAAAACCCAAATGACTTTTGGAACAAAATTCGTAACCTTGGTCCAAGGAAGGACAACTCTATTCCGATAGAGATAGTTGATAACAATGGGGTTAGTATGCATGATGAAAGTGTGGTGTTATATAGGTGGAAAAGGGACTTTGAAAATTTATACAACACTTGTGATGAAAATGACTTCGATGGAACCTTCTACTAACAAGCTAAATTGCATAAACATTTGCTTGAATGCAACATTGCGGACCCCTTATATACACCAAACGTGTTGCTGAACAGTAATATAACAATAGACGAGGTAACGAATCTAGTAATGAGTGCCAAATCGCGTTCAGCTTGTGGAGTGGACGATATACCATATGCGGTTCTCAAGTTCCCGTCAGTCATAGCAGTATTACAGCAGCTTTTCCAACTTGTATTCGACACCAGTATCATTCCATCAACATGGCGGAAATCGATTATATGTCCGATTTTAAAAGATGTAAATTCCGATAAACGTACACCAATGAACTACAGAGGTATAAGTCTTCTTTCGTGCATAAGTAAACTTTATACGGGATTTATCAATAAACGTCTCTCGAAGTATCTATCCGAAAAAAACGTATTAGCTGATGAGCAAAATGACTTTCGCGCAAATAGATCATGTGACGACCATGTGTACACATTGGACAGTATCACTAGAAACAATTCATCAGTGTTCACAGCTTTTATCGATTTGAGGAAATGTTTTGATTTCATAGACAGAGACATGATGCTTTACAAACTTCTTTTGAACAAAATAGATGGAAAGCTGTACCATTCTATTAGAAATCTATACCAGCACTCCTCATCATGTATAAGAATTAACAACAAACTGACAGAGTGGTTCAATTGTAAGTCTGGGGTAAAGCAAGGGGACACGTTATCACCAACGTTGTTTTCTATATTTGTGAATGACCTTGTATCGGAAATCAATGACATTAACAATAAGATATCAATGTTACTGTACGCGGATGATATCGTTCTTATTTCACTCACCGAAAACGGATTACAAACTATGTTAGATAAATTAAACGATTGGTGTAAAAGATGGCGAGTGTTAATCAATACGGACAAATCGAAATGTATGCACTTTCGAAAAGGCAGAACCAACCAGTCGGAGTTTAATTTCAAATTGGGAAATAATGTACTTGAAACTGTGACTTCATACAAATATCTTGGAGTAATTATGAATGAGAAACATGACTATACTCAACACAGTGAAGCCTTAGCCAAGGGTGCAGGTCGAGCTTTGGGCAGTGTTATTTCTAAAATCCATCACTTGAAAGACTTTGGTTTTAATACATACGAAAAACTGTTCAATTCATGCATAGTTCCTATAATGGATCATAGCTCATGTGTGTGGGGCTACAAGCGCTTTCAACAAATCGACAATGTACAAAATAGAGCGATTCGGTATTACCTTGGGGTACACAGATTTACACCAATTACTGCGATAACGGGAGAAGTTGGATGGCTACCCAGTATGTACAGACGGCGAATTAATATGTTACGTTTCTGGAATAGACTTATACTTCTCGATGATAATCGGTTAACCAAACAAGCATTCAATGCAGACTATGATAAGTGCACTAATAATTGGTGTAGTGATGTTAAATCCATTTTCAATCAGCTGAACCTAGCGGATCATTTTGACAATAAAACTGTTGTCAGTCTAGACACAGTGCGAGATAGAATGCGTTCGGTGTATTGTGACATTTGGAAATCAGACTGTTACAGAATTCTCAAACTAAGAACATATATCTCATTTAAATATAATTTCACTTGTGAATCTTATGTTAAGATGAATTTAAAACGTCACGAACGTTCCATTTTAGCACAATTTCGCTGTGGTGTATTACCGATTAGAATAGAAACTGGGCGGTACATTGGAGAAGCTATTGAAAACAGACTATGTAAATTCTGTAGTCAATATTGTGTAGAAGATGAGAGACATTTCCTCCTGCATTGCAACTTCTATAATGATTTTAGAGTAGACTTATTCCACGGTCTATCTACAAACAATCTGAGTGACAATGACTTGATTAATCTTTTGATGAATAACGTCTCAAGAAAAGTGGCAAAGTTTCTAGTAAAAAGCTATTTAAAGAGGCGATCAAAACTTTATAAACACTAATTGCGCATTTAATTGTATTCAATGTGTATTCAATATTGTACAAATGAATAATAACCATAACTATTATTATGTTTAGCTCATTTAGTCCAGTCATTTTAACTTTTAACCTCAAACTAATTGCAAAACAAACAGTTTTGTGTTTATATGGTGCGTGCAGCTATCCTTAGCAATGTACAAAATGTCCTAATTGAATATTCGTGGGACTTTTTGAGATATACTGAGCCAAAGTTCTAACTAGACCCCATGACTATTATGGTATATTTTTGTCGGTAATGGAAACACGCAAAAATAAATGATCTGATGAGAAAAACAATTCATTTTCCCACAACAAGATTAATCATTCAATAACAGAACATGTTGGCTCATCACAAAACACATTCTTTTACAACTTGACCCTCTAAGTTAAAAGTCACACTGTTCCAAAAGCGCGTATATCCCCCATTTCATCGAGTGATTTCTGAGCAACGTCTAAGCCTGGTTCGGATGTAAAATCGAATGTACCCCTGTTCAATGACAGACCGTGCCCTAAAGATGAATTGCTGCAATTCTTGAAGATTTTGAGGGGCGACCGGAAGTCGTCCGATGCGTCAATCAAACACTAGCCAGAAGTGCTCCATATGGGGATTTGTAACCCAACTAAACCCTTTAACATGAATACAAGGTAGGAAATTCTTAATTGTGGCAGTTGTGTGACTAGTAGCCCCATCATGTACGAGGGATAAACAACACACGTCATCATTTTGGGAATTGACGTCCGAGATATTGCGTATATTCAGTCTCCCGACGTCAATGACGTTTTGGTTGAAAACGAAAACGTAAGTGCCATAACACAAAACATCAACCCTCTATAAGCGTATTTCCACGTGGCCGAGGTCATCGGGGCTCATCCACTTTACTTCCGGTTCGAACGTACCTGTTCAGAGGGTATGTTTACATGACGTCAACACACTCAATGCGACCCGCATTAATTATCAATACCAACAGGAATCTTTTTTCCCAAGGTAAAGCTAATGTTTTAAACAATAACAACCAATCAAATCATAAAAATAAAGAAATTGACGCATTTTACCTGACTCCATGATGTCCAGTTTCCAACATTCCTATAGCACGTGTTCTTTTATCGTTTTGCATTCGAAGCATGTTTAACTTGGTTTAATAAATTTATGTTTTTCAGTTTGGGATGTCTATAGGCTTTGAAAGCGATTGCAAAAAATCATTTTCGGACAATGGCTGGTGTTCAGCACGTGGAAAACACGTTTTGCACGTGCTTCCTCGATTACGCAATTCTAGGACATTGACAAACATTTTTTTCTAAAAATGTGTACACTGTCAATACACATTATAGTCTTAAAAGTTTCAGAACAATACCTTTGAAAATGGAAGTATTATTGAGGTTTATAAAACGTCTAGTTGGAACTTTTGCTCAGTGTATTTACAAATATATTGAATTGTCACATGTTTTCGCGATATTTGTCACTTTTGATATAAATAAATCTTGACTTGTACCAGTAACTTATTTTTACATCGTACTTAGAGGTCACAATTTTGGTTTGATTTTTATGAAACTTGGCAGCAATGATCATCGAAATCTAATCTAGGTAAAATAAAAGTTTGAGTAAACCGGAGCCAAAATCTAGGTCATTAGGTCAAAATAAAGAAAAGACAAGATATAGTCACCAGGGGTCGTAATTTCTACCTTACACTTGTGAAGTTTAGTCACAATGATCACCTTACAAAACTCAAGGTCATGTATGAAATTGGATTAACCCGAGTTAAAAACTAGGTCACTAGGCCAAATTATAGAACAAATCTTTAGAAGGCGCCCTTTTAACCTAATCTTTATGAAACCATGTCACATGGATAATGAAGACAAAATGTAGGTCAAATTCAATATTTACTTATCATGAGTTAAAACTAGGTCACTAGGTCAAAAAATAGACAAACCATCATGCGCCAAAAAGTCGCATCGATTATTTTCACCTATTGACCTAATTTTGACCCAAATTATTCAATAACATACTTGTCTTAGATGTTTTGAGATAAGCATTGTGACCAAGTTGCATAAATTATAGACCAAAATTGTGAATTTTGTACCTACACAACGTTTTCCTTTGATTTTAACTAGCGACCTACTTTTTGACCCCGGATGACCCAATTTATAATTTGACCTAGATTTTGTTGATATTATTATTGTGACCAAGTTTCATAAATATAAGCTCTACATTATGACCTCTAGCGACTACACAAGGTTTTGCTACAATTTGACCTAGTGACCTAGTTTTTTATCCTTGATCATCCATTTTCTACCTTGGCCTAAATTTTGTTCAGATAATCACTCTGACCAAGTTTCATAATCATAAAGCCAAAATTGTGAATACAAATGCAATTGTGGACGAACAGACAAAGAGAACAATAACTATTTCTCCCGAATCGATAAATTCGTGTACATTTTGTATATTGACATTATTGTATACTGTCCAAACACAAATATCCTTTTTCCATTAGACATACATGTATACAACACATGATATGTGTACATTTTAAACAAATTGGATTAATATTAAAGAAATGAGTTAAACTTTAGTTTCCCCTTTCAAGTGCTATTTTGAGTCATTTTGTCGACATTTGAATGGTTAGTATACCAACACGTAGACTGGCTTATATATGAAAAGTAAATTGTCTGATGATAAAATCAATATTTGTATTCGATACAAGAAGGTTGTATCTTTCAGAAAATATAAGCTTTAAGGTGAAATTAGTTAATATTTATCGACTTACATGGGAATTATTAGAACTTAAAATTCCCCATGTAGTATGAAATAAGGAAAATGCTGAAATTGCTACCAAAAGTGACCTTAAACATGTCGATTTTTTTGTATTTTCCCCACTGAACTCGCATATTTGACGTTTTGTCTGTAGTTGATAATAGTCTGTAAATGATGAAAATGCAAAGAAACTCTGTTTTGCAATTTGTTTGAGGTTGACCATATTTTTTAGCTTCAATGACCGGACTAATTGTGTATTTCGCTGATTTGATAGACATTAATTGTGCCTTTAAATATATGTAGTCAATAATTTCTTTTCAAATGATTATTTGAATATATTTAATATATAGAGGATATTTGTATTTTTCCGTGTATGATCGGCTGATAATTCACCGAGTGAGCAGCTGATGTAATATTTTCACGAGTGGCGTAGCCACGAGTGAAAATATAAGTCAGCTGCTCACGAGGTGAATAATCAAACGATCATACACGGTAAAATACTAATATTCTATTTATTTCATGCTTCAAATTGCTTAAATGATGGAAATGGTCCACTATATACCTCGAATGTTTTGCGTGACGTCGTTTTCCCGCCATGCACGCGTCGAGTTGCAATCAAATAGTTCTTCTGCAATGGCTTCAATTTCGTCCATTTGTTTTACATAATATGTATATATAATACTGTGTTATTTGTTAAAGATTAAGAGAGCAAGTGAAAATGCTTATTATTTTATTTTTGACGGCGAGGAAATTTGATTTTAAAAAATAGTCCGTTTGCCGTGAAATTATGAACTGTGAAATTATGAACAGTGAAATTATCGGGGAATAATCCACCGTTATTCCGCCGTAAACCACCGGTAAGCATGAAATAAATTATGTTTCAGCTCATTGTATATTTGAACTTATAAGCAATATCTGTATATATGTACAATACTATGTATCATCAGAGACCTAAATTGTAATTTAGGTCTTTGGTATCACGATATCAAAATAAGTCACAAAGCCGGTGACATATAGGTTCATTGGGCCGGGTGTTTTCAATTTATATTATAATTGCTTGTAAATATATGTTATACACATGTCACGTTAATAAACTATTTACTTACTTTACTTACTTATACAATTATGTACATAACATATATTATAAGAAAGCACAGATAAAGAAATAAATACAAAAAGAGAATAGGAATGCAGTTTTGTGATATACAGTATACATATTATACTGTTTCAACAAAAACAATAAGCTTGATTAGTAACAGAAATAAACACACACAAATATACAAATATATACAAACGGTACAATTCAAATTGGATAATTTTTATTTTCAATATTTATACATCGACGGCATGTTATTATTACATTAGGGCTAGTTTATTTTCTCTTAGTTTTGAGGCATAGAATTCTAATTTTGCGTTGTTTAAGATGATTTTGTTGGTTTTACTTGCCATAATGTTATATAATTTATTTAATGTAGGCCAAGCTGGTCGTGCTATGTACTTTGATCGTAGTTTATTATAGGTTTGGCAACACATAAAAAAATGATATTCTGATTCTATAGAATTATTGTGGCATAATTTGCATATTCTGTTTTCTTTTGCTATTCCGGATTGTCTACCATTTTCAATTTCTAAATTGTGTGATGCTAGTCTAAATCTCGAAAACTCTTTTCTGATAGTGTCATTTCTAATCAAGTCCAAGTATTTTTCAAATACGGTTTTGAAATTCTTGTAATAGGACATTTTTGACTGAGAATTGAGAGTATCACTCCAAGTTTGGGTATATTGATCCCGCATTCTTTGTTTGAATATATTGAAGTAATTTATGTTTACAGTATGTAGATTGATCATATTTCCATATCCTAAATTATTCAAAATTGTTGTTATGTTGGATACCCAGTTATTTGCTCTTACGTTCAACAAACACTGTTCATTATAAACTTGGAATATTAATGAGTTGGGATTGTTTTGTATTCTTAGCCAGTATTTTAGTGCTCTTTCTTTGCAAATTACTGATAGTGGGAATCGACCCAGTTCACCCATCACTGCATACCATGTAAAATTTATAAATCTGATTTGTATTACACATTTGAAGATGATCAGTGTGTAGAACATTTCTTTTCATGGGATTATGTTGCTATCAAAACAACTCGTGGTCAAATCTATTGAATTTAGACGGTCATTTAATGTTAGAATACACCCTACTTACACACATAAAATAATGAGATATGTGTAAATGTTATTTTACAAATTTGGTAATAAGTGAACAAACGTTTTGATTCGATGTGTGCGTGTCATTAATTAAATTGATAAGTGGAATAGTCTATCACCCGGATAATAGATTGGAGAACACAACAATGTGTTTTATATTGATTTCAAGTGAGTACTTTTAACAGGATTTTGACACAAAAAATGACGACTTTCAATTGTAGATGAAACACTTTTTTGTCAAATATTTCTTTTTTTAAAAAATCAATTTCATAAATGTAAAATTTATGTACAACTTTAATTTGGTATAAGAAATTTTGTAATAAATGCTGTTGCAGACTTGAAAAATCTAATTCTTTTCTGGCACGGTTACACACTGATGGGTTCAATTTCAGCAGGGGGAGTTACCTTAATCAGATGCGCACGAGTTAACAGCGATGTTCTTGAGTACCAAACTGACCATGACTGGGGTTTTTGCGCTAACTTATAGTCTGGTCTGGTTCGATGATCTGCACATGTCTTGTTTCTGCAGTCTCCAAAACCAACCTTTGCATCTCAAGATTGCAGAGTACTGTAAACATAGAAATTATTTCGCGCGATTTAAGTTCGCGGTGTTCGCGGATTGTAAAAATCCGCGAAAGTAATTAGTCGCGAACATGTCCAGGACAAGACAAACGCGAAAGTTTCTCGTTTTTGAAGGAAAGTCATCATTTTAATACGACGTTTACATGACCGTTTTAGAAGTGCTATTTTGTCAAAATACGGAATGTAAGGTAAATAGCCCTTTTTCTGAATAAAAGACATTTTTGACCACGGTACAATCATGAAAAACACTTGAATTTGTTTCTTGAAAAAGTGTTGAACAATACACTCAACATACTGGGTACATGCGCGTGTAAATAGAGTTGTTTATAACGACACAATACTGAAGGACAGATAGTATAAAACTGTGAAAACATGACCATCGTATTGTAGTTTGCATGTTTTGTTCTGAAAAAGAGAATCCCTTTTCCAATATCCTTATATGTTGTTGTACCTGATCTGCCTGTTTACTTTAAGTGGCACAGGTCCCAATACCGCGTTAGAGTTATAACTATCTACATCAAAAAGAGTTTGAGAGGGTTTAACAAAGGTGAGAACTATAATTAGGAAGCAATTAAACACGAATCGAGCAATGTATGCGACAGGTTATAATATCAATTATTTTGTCACTATGCGACTTAGTTTTCGCGGAGTGCGCGGGAGACTTAAAAACGCGAAAGTTTGTAGCCGCGAAAGTTCCTAGGTTTACAGTATAAACATTTTTTTAGCAATTTTTTTCGCCATTTAAACATGTTGTATTTTGACTATGTTTCGTGCTTGTTAACATCGCATATGCAACTACTCGTTGATTTATATGTCATGTCATTTGACCCATGATTGGAAATTAAGTTGATCTCGTCGCATTATCGTGGCCCGGTGAATATGAACACTGAAGTACGTACTCCATGCTCGAACTCGTACTCCAATTGGAGCATTTCTTGGTTACAAAAAATGCTTTATTACTTGATGAAAACATATGAAATGGGGGTTCAATTTCTTAATTAGATCATTTGCTACAAGTTGGTGTTGGTTTTGATGCAAATTTCTAAACAAAGCTGTTTTTCAAGTTGGAGCGTGGAGTATGGAGTTTGAGCATGGGAATGAGAAATGTTTATAATCACCGGGCCAATACCCACTATATCTAATGAATTATATCATAATACAAGCAAGATAATACAATCCTGATTTCACATACAAAAATAATAATGTCTTGTTAATGTTATATTCAAAATCTCATAATTGGAAGGTTGTGGTACAATCGCAATCGTGAACGCTTGTCCATTTCCGTTTGTCGTATTGCTATGCATGAAGACAGAGGTGATCAGAATGATACAGCTGTATAACAATAAGACAACACAGTGATAGTTGATGTCAAAACTGATTTTATAGTCAATATACATGTACATCTTTGTTCACAACTCGTGAACGTTGTCTCAGGGTATAAAACCGGTACATAAATGCATGGTTTCATTTTATAACACGAAAGCATGGATAATCAATTGATACATTAAACTGATTCATAGTTCACTAGGGTGTTTCATTTTTTTAACATTTTCTCCGATCAAAAACCTTTTTGCCCAACTTTGACCCTCCTCCAACAATGCATATAAAATTTCAGCTAAAATCTTTTACAGCATTGTTCCTCTGATCATTCCCTTCAAAATGGTATGCAACATCACATAGTTTGTACAAGTTTGAAAAAATATAAAATAATCCGAAAGTGGATCTAAGACCCTCTTGGGTCAAAAGTTCGAGTCGGAAGGGCAAGGTGTTCCCATTGACCAATTAAGCTGAAAATGTGTATATATGCATTGTTTGAGGAGGGTCAGAGTTGGGCAAAAAAGATTTTTGATCGGAGAAAATTTTCAAAAAATGAAACTCCCTATAGTTCACACATAACTATTCAAACCATATAGTCCAATTGTAGCAGGACATGACGCTTCATGTTGCAATTTACTGAAGGCATCCATCCTTAGATATCATGTTAGCGAATTTGCTCATAATGTTTTTGAATCTGTTGTTATAACGCTGATCACGTGGATGCTTGAGGACCAACGTCGTTTGCATCAAAGGATACATGTACCTTTAATGAAAATATAGATATACGTAAGACAATGAATGTCATATTAAACTCACAATAGCAAATTGTACTCCACTCAAGATGATTTCTAAATGGGTATACATTAGAATAAAAATCTTTAAAATAAAGCACACATCACTTTCTATTACGGGTACTAGTATTCCACCTTAATATATATATACTTTGTACGAGGGGGTATCAAAAAGTTCGTAGACTGACCCGATCATTTTAATATGCGTAATGTGATTGAATTATTTATAATATCATCTTAAACTACATTCAATTCTGTACTGAGAAACAAATAAAAAGTTGATTAAATGAAATATTTTTACGATTCAAAAGATGACCGACAGCCACCCGGTGTACTTTTATGACGTTACGACGTCTTGAAACGTCAAAAATCTTGCCGCTTTTCGATCGTCTTAAGAATCCAAAACTGTTATATTGCCTAAAACAATACTTAGTTTTTACTTAATAACCCTTTATTCATAAAAAGTTCGGTCAGTAAATGAAAGATGCGACAAATTCATTTATTCCAGCGCCATAAACAACACAGTACAAGAAGTCTACCCTACCGATATTAGCATCATCACGGTGCACAATCACGTGGTTTGTGACGTCACATTTTGGTATCGCGAACAGTAATTTTGGAAAACAAACGCTCGATTCAACCAAGAAAAATCGCCGTAAGTATTTGTTTACGCATATTTAGAAATTATCATTTGTATGTTGCAAGTCCTTATGTCAATGCATACCCCCGACAACCACGAAAATGTCTCCGTCTGCTCTAGTTTTAACGGAGTTGCGGCCAAACTGATCAAAAATCTCAAAATTGGTGTTGGTATTGCGTACGGCAGATTCAAGTACACCATAAAACCTGGTTTTCCTTGCCAGAGTCTTCGGAAGGCATCATCTGTTGGTACTTTATGCCTACAAACAGCTGATGACTGATTGTTTTGTTCATTAAAGCCGCTATTTCCAACGTAAAATGGGATTTAAAATAATGCTATTGCAGCACGTTATTAAAGTTAAATGATATTGCAACCAGCAGAAAAGTATGCTCCAATATGCTTCTGAACCAAGTATTATTTTGGCCAATTAGCCATCCGTATTGAGGTCATTTCCATAAAAAAATTAATGATGGCTTTTGGCCAAACCAAATCGTTTCTTCGTTTAGCGTCGGGTAGGTTAAGGCATCTTGGGAAGGAAAAAACAACAAAGTTGTTAACGTCTTATATTTTCAAACTCCATTGATATATTGATTTTTAATTTCATACTTATCATTCGTGTTCACCATCCTGTCCCCAACCCCTACACAGCAGCAGGATTCACACCAAAAAGTTTTCAGTTATTGCAGTAGGTTATTATGATCGGTAATGCTTGGGTGTTTGTAAGCTATATAATAATGAACAAAGAAGTCGTTTAATCACTTGGTGTTTTTCGAGTGTTTTCGGACTTAGGGTGGACGCTAAATGAATTTACAATTTGGTATGGCCTTACTGTCAGTACACTGTACTTTAATTTGAAGTTCGATTCTTTCAGGAACCACGACTTCGACCTCCCCGAGCGAACCCGGGTTGTATGCAGGAAAAAGGTCGCTACCAAGAGCATTGACAGTAATGCGGTAAAAAGGGGGTTTCCTTGGTGTTCGGTGGGACAGCAGTGTCCGGCGAAATGAAATCAAGATCCTCCCGACGATGAGAATGGGACTTGACAATTGATACACGACACATATATGCGTCTACATGAACACTATAATAGGCAGCAAATTTTCTCAATACAGACAATTCAAAATTGCCTGCGGAACGACTATGAAAAGCCATTGTTGGATATTTCGTGTGTTAGCAACAGGCCTATCGATATCGACGTCGGATAAGGGAAATATTTAGTTATCTCACATTTTGTGCTCATTACTTTAAGGTTAAAATTATGATGATGTGAACTCGACTTTTTTGACAAATAAAGATTCAACAAAGACAATTAAGAGGTTTCATTAAGATCTGATTTTAATATTCTATAAAAACATGTAACTTCATTCATAGTTATACTTTAGCAAAATAAAAGTCATTTATAATAAATAATTTTGTGATGTGGTATATTAAATGACGTCAGGAAAATCGTTCTTCGGAAAATTCAGAATAGTACGAACAAAATGGTGTTTATTAAAAAACATTTTGTACTACAATACTTTCTCTATTGACTGGTGGTGCTTATGTCCATTTTATTTAGTTTACGCAAATTTAAAACCAGAACGAACTTTCAAGACGTTCTTTTGTTATAAGACAAAACAATTAATGCCAGAATTGTGTCATCGATACTTTTATCTTGGTGTTCATTAATACACGCCAATATACGATTAAGAGATTAGTTTAGCCAACCATTTCAAGTTGAACCAGAACTTGAGTTTTTAATAATGTTGTAATTAACTACATTATGTATATGTTTGTTTTCACAAATGATCTTATTCGTAGTTTTAAGGTTTGCTACATAAATGATTTAGCAAGTTTAAGTTGAAGGTGGACCGAGGATCGGTATCTGATAGATTATGTCATGTGTTGCATCATTTTGGTTGTGACATCAAATACATAATGGTGTAAGATTTGACTGTACATTCGTGAACAACTAAATTTGTATTGTAAAATATGCAATTCTGGCATTAATTAAATCACAGATTGTTATAAATCACAGACAAACTATTAATAATGATTAAAGTTACAAAAATTATAATTTTGTATTGTGTCGACCACTCATTTATCTAGTTATATGATAAATATGTAAGCCTATATTTGTGTCATTTCAATTAATGAACAATGCTCTTAACTATGATCTACATATCGTGTGACTTATTTTGGTATTGTGTCAACTACAACCACAGTGTTTAAATCAAAGACATACATTCTATAGTTCGTTAACTAATGCCTAGCTGGCTTTAATATGGTACAACCGGAAATGTAAAGATGAGTCCGAGACTGCCACAATGTGCAGGTTTGGCAAGAGGCGATACCAATATAAGTCACGTGATTGAACATTTTGAACTTAAGAATTAAAAAATGTTAACAAGAACTATTAAAACAACACAACTAAGAAAACATTGAAACATACTGATGCATGTCAATGATAAATATCTTTGATTACTAAGTGACGCCTATAAAGAGCAAATCCTTATATTGGAGCAAGCGCATCAGTAATTAAGTTATAAAAAGGGCATTGTGTTTACGAAATGTATATCACGAGCATACCGCATTATTCTACTAAACGGCCTTTATCTTAAAATGTGCAATTCCCCTAACACTCGGTCATTTTCGGGACCGATATAACAAAAACTTATACCTCAAATAAACGCCCAACTCTAAATGTACCAAAGCATATTTCAATTCCTTTTTAAACACACAAATGTATACACATGTAAATCCGATAGATGTAATTCTCTGGAATTTAGATTTTAGTATTTTATGCTACGTTTGCAAAACAAAATAAGAGAGGCTATAATAAGAATAAATACGGTATCTGAACTGAAAAATATTAAATCTTAAACATGAAACAATTACTTTAGAAGAATGAACTAATGAACCGCAGAGTAACTTTTCAGTGTGAACAACTGTTTTCAATGAAACCTGTGGTGTTGACTAATGTGCCTATTAAGAGAGGATCTGTGCTTGTTCTTTGCACCACAGTGTCGACATGCCATTCTGCGATCTTCTGCATGACTATGCATATGTTCATTCAGTTCAAAACGTGTAAGTACGTGATGGTTACAAATGGCACAACAGAATGTCCGCTGATTCTTATCCCTTTTCTCATGGGCTTTTAAGTCGGAGTCAGTAGAAAACGTCTTACCACAGGTCGGACAGACGTGCATTTGTGTTGCAGCATGTTAATGCACCTAAAAGATAATGGAATTAATGCAGACATTTATAAAATAGTGTTCCTCGTATAGTACCACGGGCCCAAATTGCAATTAATACTACATTTTGTATTTTAAATCCTATTTTACGTTGGAAATAGTGACTTAATGTACAAAACAATCAATCATCAGCTGTTTGTAGGCATAAAGTACCAACAGATGATTCCTTTCGAAGACTCCATCAAGGAAATCCGTGTTTTATGGTGTTCTTGAATCTGCTGTCAGCAATACCAACACCAATTTTGAGATTTTTGGTCAGTTTAGCCGCAACTCCGTTAAAACTAGAGCAGACAGGGACATATTCGTGGTTGTCGGGGTTATGCATTGACATAAGGACTTGCAACATACAAATGATAATTTCCAAAAATGCGTAAATAAATACTTACGACGATTTTTCTTGGTTGAATCGAGCGTTTATTTACCAAAATTACTGTTCGCGATACCAAAATGTGACGTCACAAACCACGTGATTGTGCACCGTGATCATTCGACTCTTATCTCTACATTTTTTATACCATTTGAACTGATTAATTTTCGCAAGACAACCTTACTTTTATATAATTGGGTGACATGCTCTAATCTAAGATGAGTATTGGTGTATAATTGAGTAAAAGGGCAAAATGCAACGGAAGATTGATAGTCTGAGTGTAACGTCCTGTTGGAAAGTGCGCCAACGGCATGAAATGCGACGAAAATCAGGTTACACAAAACGGTGCGTTTATAACGTCACATCAGTATCGGTGACAGCATCAATATTATAATTTCACCAGGATGATGCTACAGTCTTAATCTTTATGTCGACGGTTTTGTAGTTCAAATCGGATTCACAGAATATATGTTATATGTTGGAGGTCAAGTGAATGATATTTTTAAAGTGCGCCGCGGAGCATAATTTAGGTTACAAAAGTAACCACCACATACTCGGAAAAAAAGTTAAATGAGCTGGAAACTTGCGAATCAATTCAAAATACGTTGTTTTAAATATGTGTGATTTTTACGGAATTCCATCAACAACTGAACAAATGGCAGGCACAGTCCACAAACTTTTTGATACCCACTCGTATGTACAATGTATCACCAAAAAGACAGCCAAGGACAATAGGAACTATGAATGCCAATGAAGGTCAAACAGAGCTGGGGCCTTATTCAGCCACATTGTAAGAGTGCATCTAAGAGGCCCACATGGAAGATCGGGAAACAACTGAATGTGTCTTACTTACTTACTAAGACTTACACTTAAAATGGACAATATTTTTAATCGCTGACATTTCCTTGCCACTGGTTTGAACCACAGGTCCGTGAAAAGTGTCCTAGGGCATCCTTATGTACATAATATAATATATAATGTATATAAGGATGCCCAAGGACACTTTTCGCGGACCTGTGGTTTGAACCATGTGAAATTGTGTCTGATAATCTGTTGTTACCCACTGAACATGCATACCCAATTATATCACAGTTGATACATTTATAACAACATGAGTGTGCAATTTATCAATTTAAAGTCTGCGTTTTAGTCTTGAATTTTTGTGAATAAGATATATGTTTATGAACTTTAAACACTTGATGACATCTCGATTTTATAACATGTATACGTACTGTTCTTCTCCATGGTTGTTTATAAATATGTTTCCTTCTTGGCCTATGATATAAACATTGTCACCAACGTTAAATACAGGATTCTTGCAACTCATTAGGTAGTAGAACGTCATTTCGACATCTCGTTTAAGCTTTTCCACACCTATATTTGAATTAACAATGAACATGTTACCGAAATAGCTTGCATCATCACACACGCACACATCATTAAGGCCTAAAATATGTTTTTTTCCTGTAACCCTACCGACACACTTTAATTTAACCCCTAGCAATACCATTTTCGTCCCATTTGGGTTTGTTGGTTTTTTTGTAGACAACAAAACTATTAATTTGTTTTTATGCCCCCGTATCGATAGATCGGGAGGCATATAGTATTTCACCTGTCCGTCCGTCCGTCCGTCCGTTCGTCCGTCCGGCCTGGTTAACCCAAATTGACCGTTTCTTTTAGCATTAATATGGCTTGCCACAAAGTTTTCAAACTTCCATAGATGTTGCATATGACCACTCGCCACGCGCCTGTATCACCTGACTCCATTTTGACCTTCACCTTGACCTAATTTTGGACTTAGACTTATTGAAAGTCCAAATTCTTGGTTAACCCAAATTGACCGTTTCTTCTAGCATTAATATGGCTTTCTACAAAGCTTTCATACTTGCATAAATGTTTTATATGACCACTCTCCACACGCCTGTATCACCTGACTCCATTTTGACCTTCACCTTGACCTAATTTTAGACTTAGACATATTTCCCCTTAAGTATTTTTACAATAAAATTTTTTGTCTGGAGCGTATCTTCAAAACTATTTAACATATTGACTTAAAACTTAAAATATAAATAGATAGCAACTTGGAGAAGTCCATTGACAAAGAACCATAACTCTGTCTGTCTTAAATTTTGAATTATCTCCCCTTTAGTGATTTTTTATAGTCAAATTGTGCTCTTAGTATATCTTCAAAACTATTTAACATATTGACTTGACACTTGGAATATAAATAGATGGCAACTTGGAAAAGTGCAATGACCAATAACTGTGACTCTGTCTGTCTTAAATTTTGAATTATCTCCCCTTTAGTATTTTCAGAATCAAATTTTGACCGGAGTGTTTCTTCAAAAGTGTTTAAGATATTGCCTTATAACTTGATATATAAGTATATGGTAGCTTGTAGAAGTGCAGGGACCAAGAACCATAACTCTGTCTGTCTTACATTTTGAATTATCTCCTCTTCAGTATTTTCATGATAATTGTTTGTCCGGAGCGTATCTTCAAAAGTATTTAAAATATTGACTTAAAACTTGGTATATGAATAGATGCCAACTTGGAGAAGGGCAGTGACAAAGAACCATAACACCTGTATCACCAGATCACACATGAAGTCGATCAAGGCACTGCTTTCAAATGTGGCATATTCGTTTACCATCATAAGCCCCTTATAGTTCAGAGCCATGTAACACTATCAAACATTTTAACTGAATAACGGCCCCTGATTGACTTAGTTTTTTATGGACATGGCTTCCTCGGGGGCATAGGCGTTAATTGAACGCAGTCTTGTTTTATTTGCTTATTTTAATTATAAGATAGAGGTGTGTGTGACAAAATATGTGACCTCTTTGGTTGTTGGGACCAAAGGATATGTACTTTTCTAAATAGAAATTCCCAACAAACCAACCTTTTTTTCAGCATGATACAGGAAACAAATATATACATGTATTTTTAGGCTTATAACTTTCTCTCATTTATAAAACAAAAGTTAAGTTACCAATTTTCTATGGCTCTTTTCAGCTGTTAGGCCGCTCAAGCACCCTTTGACATTTTAACTCCCCTGGTCATTGGGCTACATATGGAAACCTACACTCGTGTCTCCCTGGGGAGACTATTTCTCTCCTGTGGTGTGGCAGCCAACATCGATCTGCGGCGCCCAGGAATAGACACTGCCCTCACAGGTACCATTTTACACCATGGTGGAGTGGAGCTGTGGGTCTTGCTCAGAGATTTTAACCAGTGGTCCAGAGGGGGATCGAACCCGGGACCTCTCGATCCCGAAGCGCGCGCCCTACCTCTAGGCCACTGCTCCCCACAGTTTATGTACATGTATACACTTTACTGACTGATATAAAACTGTACACAATTACTTACTGCCCGGTGTGCCCTCTGGCATGTCGAGCAGCAACAAAGGATGTATATGTATTCGGTTTGCGAACATGTTCCCCATTTTAAATGTCAAAAATCTTTTACTGTGTCAATAAGAACACAAATGTAGGTCAAGGCGAAAGTCAAAATTGGATCATGTGATATAGGTGTGTTGAGAGTGTTCTGATACAACATCCATGCAAGTATGTACTAAGCTTTGTAGCAAGCCATATTGGTGTTAGAACATAAAAGAAGTTACCAATTTTCTAGGGCTTTTTTCAGCCATTAGGCCGCTTAAGCACCCTTTGACATTTCAATTTCCCCTGGTCATTGGGAAACCTACACTCGTGTCTCCCTGTGGAGACTATTTCTCTCCTATGGTGTGGCAGCCAACATCGATCTGCGGCGCCCAGGAATAGACACTGCCTTCACAGGTACCATTTTACACCATGGTGGAGTGGAGCTGTGGGTCTTGCTCAGAGATATTAACCAGTAGTCCAGAGGGGGTCGAACCCGGGACCTCTTGATCCCGAAGCGCGCGCCCTACCTCTAGGCCACCGCTCCCCACAAGATGTAAGACGTTAACCAAGAATATGACTCTTCAATAAAGCTAAGGTCATAAGTAGGTCAATGTGTAAGAACAATTGCTCGATTAGGGTTTATCAAGAATATGACCTTTCAATAATGCAAGTCTAAGTCCATAAGTAGGTCAAAGTGAAGGATGAAAATGAGGTCAGGTGATGTAGGTGTGTAAGCAGTGTTCTAATACAACATCCATGCAAGTATGAAATATTTGTAGCAAGTCATATTGATGTTAGCTGAGAATGTGAGTTTGTGTAACCTCGGACGGACGGACTGCATGTCGGACAGACAGGTCAAGCATTATAATATATGCCTCCCGATCTGTTGATTCCAGGACATCAACAATATAACGAGTCAGTAAACAATTCTGAAATTTAAATGCAGAGGTGGTTAAGGCAATTCAGCGAACTATGCTAAATTTCAATTTGAACAAAGCTGCATGATTGGTTTAAAAGATAATATATTATTTAAGATTCATGGGCGATGGGTCAACTTAATCGAAAAAGGACTATATATAATTAATGTAATATTTTCAAATTAACAACAAAAGCATGCTAAACACTGTATTTTTTACCGTTGTGGATGCTTTTCAACACCATGGCAGTGACTAGTTTCTGATTTTCATTTTCATCATACGTGATGTCCGTTATTCTCACTTTCACAGCTGCAAACATAAAATTATTTAAATACACTGATCGGTTTTGAAAACGCAACACATACACTTAAAAAACCGTGTTAGTGTTCAGTTATAGTTTTACCTATAACTTGGACTATACCCGTTTTTAACATGGTGAGTAAGAACCCCTGAAAGAAAAATAGGACCTTGTTGCTAAGAAAGAAAAAATTGTCATTCGTGGGGATGATTTCGGGCTTTATCGTCTTGCAGTTCAAGTAGTAGTGCCAGGGGCGTAGCTGCGCATACGCAAATATGCACGTGCGTACGCTGTTTGAAAAAAAAAGACAAAATTTAAATGAAATAGTTCCAGTAAATAATGCATTTTTTTCTAGGTCGCTTTGCTCGCACAGTGCATTTATTGATGTATACGTAGGGCGCTTCAACAGTTCCAGCCAAAGCGCTCTGTAATATTTATCTTATTTTCAAATTACTTCAAACTTTGTATTTAAATAGAACAATTCATAAATCAAAATGTACTATGAATTGATCGCATGAGGGTGTGCCGTACACAATGGCACGGCTGACATAGTAACGTCAATTATAGCTACCCGTGGCAACGTTATTTCTGACCGTACGTTATTAACATTTTCTGACTAAATATCACTTAATCAGTCGAAGGGCACACAAAATTCACCTGTTACAATAACAACAATGCTGTATGTTCTACAAAAATGCCTCGCTTCAGTGTATGCGTTTCCATGGTCCGTTTACAAAGCATTCGAAAGTGTCAAGCAGAAACTCCAAACGTAACGTCTAATTCACAACAGGCCGTACCTTCCTGTGATCATCTGCATCAGTATCACTGGCAGCCTGGAAGCGTTCATACTATTCATACATCCTACCCAGTGACATGCAACGTCCTTAACAGTCGGTGGTTATAAATTCTACTGTTTTAAGTCTTAATTTTCCAAATGACAAAAACTGGTCAAATTCCAATGCTTTACTGGCATTTGACGGGTGGCTCTAATACGGCGACAAATAAATCTGAACAGAACAGTGGGACTATTCAAACTATGATATAAATCGACCAAAATGGTGCTATAGCGCCCTCTGCAAATTTTCATGCAGTAATCTCAGGTCGTAGTTTTAAAATGGGTAGCAGTTGGTTGGGGGCAATGTATTGGTTTGTTTGAAGGTTACTATGAAGTTACGTCAAATTTGCCCCGGGTAGCCATTATTGACCTTACTACGGCAGAAGACAGCAGTGTCAGTTTGTACGACACACCCTCATGCGTTTTATTCATGGTAAATATGTATCATTATTTTTCTATTCAAATGCAAAGTTTGAAATAATTTGAACATGTATACGATAAGCATTATAGAGCACCTTTCCTGGAACTTTTGAAACGCCCCTCGTATATTATCAAGTAGAGATCAAGTTTGGGTGACACATCGTGGACATAAATACGTACATGTGTTTATCTAATTCCATGCATACATCGCTGGCTAAGAACGAGAAGGTCCTAACTACAAAATAACAAGAAAAGACTGTCTTAAATTTACCTTTTACTTAAAGTAAAACAAGCTTTTGTAACTTAATTTTGGTCAACTTGACAAGTTTCGATTTTCATGAAAATATGTTCATAACAAGCACCTTATGATGCAGATTTCATGTATGCATGAGTCTTATAAGGTTGTAAGTAGCAGTAACGACCTTCTCATTCTAAGCCAGTGACATGCAGGCGAGTCAGAGAATATGAATTATTTCAAAGCAGCAAAGTTCCTCACCTCATGGTATAACCAGATGCGTGGTCGGCCGAGTGATGCGTTACGGCCGAGGTAAATACTGATGACGGGTAAGTAGTGGGGTTATATTTCTTACCAGAACTTATCAATTTCGATATTTCTTTTGAATCTAGCGATTTGTGAATGACCACGAAGGTTTAAATGTACTTTTCACTCAGCCTCGCATGCTATCTTTGCGGAATAAATCTGATAGAGCCTGTTTATACAAGGCACTCAGAAAATTTGCTCAATTCTCACATACATTGCCTGAAATTAAACAGTTTGCGCTAGCATTTAACCGTTTAACCTCACAGATCTAACGAAAATTCATCTATGAAAAATTCTGTAAAGTTACAACTCTGTCCGTGCCTTGAAAACAACGATTGACCCTTTTAAAGAGACTCTAGTTAGCGCAAAAATGATGACGTTTACGGCCGACGAGATTTTGTGATGATGACGTTTACGGCCGAGGACGAAAAATATGGATGACGTTTACGGCCGAGGAAATACTTACTAAAAACTGTGATTTTTCGCAGTTTCAAATATATTTAGCCACGCCCAATGCATTTTGACAGCCAATGATATAAGCCAGAAAGAAAAACTTAACACTCGGTTTCCGCCCTCGACGAAATAAGGCAACCTCACGTTTGCGTTCTCTTTCTATAACTAATTGCACTTATGTTTAATGCCATTTCCTGAGTTTGACCATATCAGCTACAATGTATATAATGTATATGCTTGTGCTACTAATGAGTCCACTTATGTTCAATCATTATTAAAGAAATTACGATTGTTGAGAACGGTGGCCCAGAGGTAGGGTGTGCTCTTTGAAATTCAGAGGTGCCGGGTTCTTCCCCCGTCTAGACCACTGGATAGTTTCTCAGAGCAAAAATAACCCCCATGCGCCACTCCACGAAGGTGCAAATTGGTACAGTGTCTATTCCTGGGCGCTGAAGATCGATGTTGGCTACCACACACACACAAGAGAGAAATAGTTATTATCCAGTCACTTCCGGCAAAATCAGCCCGTTAACAGGGTGCCGAATAACATTTTCAGTAAACCGTCAAGTGATCATGTGACTTGCAATACCCGGACACCTCATCACGTGATTTGACGGATTTCTTCTTATAGCGGAGTCGCCGGCTGGAACTCTGTACCCGAGGAATAGGTTTTGATATTTAAAATGAGACTGGGCCGATCAGTTTTTTTTTCTACGACGTATCTGTACTACGTGTACATGACGTTATCAAGACGTCCGACGTTGTTGTTTTGTCGTGACGTCAGTGAACGAACGTAAAGTTACGCACAAATGATAAAATGGCAACTAAATAGTCCCGACTTTTATCCCCTTTTTAAGCAGATTTGTTGACTGGATAAATAGAATAATATGTTAGTGTCGTTGAGTGAGTATAAGTTTATCCGACTCGGCTGCAGAAATTATCGGATTCGCCTACGGCTCACCCGATACTAACCTATTGTTCTCTATTTAGTCTCCCTATGGAGACATGAGTATTTGTTACCATTTGTAGCCCAATGACCGAGTGGAAGTTAAAATCTCAAAGGGTGCATGGGCGGCTTAACAGCTGAAAAGATTCCTAAGTGTAAGTGTATCTTTAACATTTAAGGTGATTCCATACTTTCGGGGGTTTTTTCTGAACAAGGTATATATCACCTGAACATAAACCATATATTTATTGAAGATCATACTAATGTCAATCGTTTTGAAAATTCTCAACAGTTTTGCTTGGCCATTTTTTAAGATATTCTTTGATTTGGGGACAACCTCTGAAAACAGTAAAATGTTTACCGAAAATAATTTGAACAGCATAACACTTGATATACATGAAATATCATGTAAGGAATCAAACAGTAAAGTTAATTATACACTGTGTAAGATGTTAACTTTATATTTTAAAACAGTATTTATAATACTTGTATGTATTTCTTTGTTTTTGAACAAAACCTGAACAACCGTTGAACAACATACAATTTTCGTTTATGCAACTATTACAGTAACACAGTTTGGTTATTCATTTCATTGCAAATTTCATGACAAGTGCTAGTCTAAATATTTCACTGATAGTGATTTCAGAATAGGTGAAAACCGGAGTGGTAACTAAATAAATCAACGTTGTGCATACTTTTCTGTAGTTTTCGCGATAATTTATCTTTAATAAACGTTCATAAGCCAATACACTAAGAGTTAAAGAGTTTAACTTGTTTGTTCTACATTTGCTAGTTAACATTCTTAAGAAACAAATTCAAAAGTTCCTTCCTCTAAAATATTCGGAATGCTGTTTAAAGTATTGATTACTTCTGATAGTGCATATTGCATTTTGTACTACGCTTTACAAATGTTGTAACCAATTTGCGAGAAGTAGACAGTTGTAAAAAATCATTGGTTAAGTTTCTATATATAGGATCTACCACAAGTTTTCTTTTGATAATGAGTCTAGAAAAAACAGTTGTTAAGTGAGCCTCTGGCGAGCTAAATACATTTTTTTCGTGACGAATTTAAGAAATGTTGATATCAAAAGGAAACAAGTGGTAGATTATTTTTATCACATTGTAAAAATGTTTTTTACCAAATATAAGCGACTCGATACTGAATTCGGCTAAACTTTGCACCGAAGAACACCTTCGAGCGTTTCCACGTAAAGAAGTAGTCCCAAATTGCTTTCTGTATATTGACACTAAAACGACGCTTTAAAAGTTTCAAACAATTTATATTTGTTCAAATTACAATAATTGACATTTTTCAACTTAATATTTTGAATTTATAAAGAATATAGTCCATTACTAAATCAGTATATTGTGCGTATGCATTATGCAATTTTTTGTTATCAGACGTGTTGTATAACAATATTATTCGATTTGTTTTCACATGGAATATCACGGTGTTTATGACACGATAAAATAGTTTTTTCGATGTTTTATCAATAATGTAAACTAGTATTTACTATTCAAAATTAATACATGAAAAGATACTGACACATCGATTTTTAGCGTTTGCATACTATTTGATCATGATAGTTGGGTGTTTTAGATACGTCTATGGGACTGCGATGTTTAAACTTTCGCTCAACTGAAAAGGTTGCAATTACTTTAAAGTGTATATAGTTATATTTTAACGAACATTTAATGTCAAAATAATTACTTGCATCGTTTCAAGTATGATACTAGACTACCTTAATTGCAAATTAAAACTTTGGATGGGTTCCGTGTACTTGGATTCAATCGTCGACAAAATAGACGCTTCTTATAATTTCATAGGGTGTTCTAGAACACTTTCGTATGTAAACGGACAATTTGCATGTCCAATAAATCACAGAGAGAATTTCTGTTAAAGCTGAAGCGAGAAATAATCTAATGGATATGAAAGCATAATTGTTTTTCAGTTTGTGATATTTTAAAAACAAATCGTCAGATATAGCTGTATACACTTTAACAATACCTACAAATTGACTAGTACTAAAATATAGTTCATTACCATAATCAGCTTTTCCTGCTGAACATATATACTTTATCAGCTGAATCGCGGGTTTGTTCTTCATTTTAGCCACTTTGTCTCCCATTGATGGTGTTACACACAAATCTTCAAAAAATATAACATAATACTTATACCTACATATGATAATTGAAACAATTCTGGTATACTATGAACCAGGTTTACTTCAAACTGTTTGTTGTAACTCCAGATGTCCAGACATGCGTCTTCTATGCTATGCTATGCTTATGAAGACCAAGCAAAAATATAACTTCTTGAGTGTAACGACTAATTCGACGGCTTAGAATGAGAAGGTCGTAACTACAAAATCGATATATTGAGAATAAAAGAGAAAACTATCTGTAATTTACTCTTTACCGAGGGAAAAACAAGTTTTTAAAACTTCATTTTGGTCAACATGAAAATTTCCGATTTTCATGCAAATATGCTCATAAGAAGCGCATTGTGAAGCAGATTTAAAATATGCATGATTCTTATAAGGTCGTAAGTAGTAGTTACGACGTTCTCATTCTAAGCCAGCGAATTGTTGACGTTTAAAAGCAGAGTAACCGCGTAAATACATCGCTGACTTAGGGCCATATTCACATCCTCTACTCGACCGTCCCTCCACTCTCACTCACTAAGATAATCCAATTTTAATGATCGTTTCGTCCGTGCGCTTGAGTGGGCATTCGACCTAACTAGAAATTGGTATTCACAACGGTTAGTGTCGCTGGAGTTCACTCGACTGAGTGGGAAATTCT
Organism: Spisula subtruncata; assembly: GCA_963678985.1. NCBI lineage: Eukaryota > Metazoa > Mollusca > Bivalvia > Venerida > Mactridae > Spisula > Spisula subtruncata. Next base: position 6,569,770 of record OY787671.1, read on the forward strand.
CGAGTGGCCGAAACGGTCACTTGACAGTGACTCCAGCTACACTCAAGTAGGGTTATGTGAATACCGATTTAGCACACGAATGTTTGACTAATAAAGCTATTGTATTTTCAAGATAAATAAACCAACGAACCTTAAATACATATTTTGTAATATAAATTTTGTAATATTTTGTGATACTTAAGTATATTTTTTAACCATATAAAGTTCAGTTGCAGTACATGTCTGAAATATGTTGAATTTAAATTTAGTACTTTTAGTGCGGTGTTAATAAATAACATGGTGTATTGTACTCATTTGTATAATATAAGGAACATGAGTACAAAAATGCATACATGTATATATGGATTGATATATTTAATCATTGCCTTTGATTGCTTTTAATCCCGTGAAGATAACTAAAATATTTTCATTAAAATAAAAACGTGGTCACTTGTAACACAAGAAGTTGGTTTCCGTTGCAATCACTAATATGCAAGGATTTTGCCTGGATATTCTTGTGTAGAGTGCCCGTGTCGAGTGTTGGGACACGGGTTCGATCCCATATCAAGAAGATTAAACATACATATTGCCGGACAGAACATCTCTTTCAGTCTTTCTTAATGCACATTAACATGCCAATATGAGAAATATGCCCTCACAAGACGTTCAGTATAATAGGCAAAAACTTGGAGCTCTTCTCTTTTTGTTCATTGATACAATTTAGACGATGAACATAATTAACAATTGTGTGTCGAGAATGATCGAAATGAATTGTAAAAAATGTTTCGCATTCAACTTTAAATAAATTAGTACATGCATAATCTAGATGTACACTTGATATGTATTTAATTTATTATTTATATACATCATTGTCGCTGACATTCTAGGAAGTATTGGCGTTCAAGTGACCTGGCTTTCCTGCGTTGTATCTGTATCTATTGATAAAAAGAGTAACCGATTTTATGTCATACGATTTCTAAATTGTTAATCTGAAACTTCCTGCCCAACGGTTTGTGGAATTCATATTGATAAGATATTATTGGGCCTGCTTCCACAACAATGCTGGATTATGGCACGGTATCATTTAAAACATTTAATTTGATGTTTATTATTATTATTGGCAACATTTTAGTAGGTATGCGTTTAATTAACGCTATATGTAATAACATCTAAGTTTTATGTAAATGGGTCCATCTTTTTTTATAATCTTATTATTATTATTGTGTATTCAAACTAAGGTCTTATTTTTGTGAGTTCAACTATGTATTCATCTCATATAACATAAACGTCATCAACATTAGAATTCGGCTTTGTTTATATCAGGAAAATGCACCGAAACTAAAAAAACCTATTCAATAATTTATCATGGATTGTTTACACAGTTTACTATCCTACCATGAATTATAACGGTCACCCACTCGAGAAAGTGGAGGTCGATAAATGTATGTGAATACCAAATCTCCACTCGAGCTTCACTAACTCGACCGTCACTCCAGCTACACTTGAGGCTCCCTTAGGTTAGGGTGAGTCGAGTTGGAGTGGAGGAACGACATGTGAATACGGGCCTTAGAGTGAGCAAGTAGTAAGTACAAAATCAATATTTTGAGAAAACGAAAACAACTATCCTTATGGTAACAGTTACGATCCTGGTAAAGCAAGCTGTTTCAACTGCAGATGGTCAAAATGACAAGTTCCGATTTTCATGAACATAAGCTTATAAGAAGCGCCTTATTGTGATGCTTATATTATAAAGTCGTTAGAAGCAGTTACGACCTTCCAAGTGTAAGCCAGCGATATGGTCATTTTTACATCATCATATGTATACACAGGTACATAATTATTATCACAATTGCTTATCTTACATGTATTCAACATTCATAAATAAAACATATCATTAATAAGTTTTATTGGTGAATGTTAAATAGTATGGTCAATAGTTTAAAACAAATGTTATGCAGAAACCCCCCTTCATGCAAATGTGTAGACGGTGACAGGGACGCAGTCACATACAAAATTGGTCTTTTCGAATACCCTGTTTAATCCGAACAATTAATACTGATATAAGTGAATTGGAATACATGCACACATATACTTACTTTTTAAACACTGACACTGTGGATTAGCTGAATCATCACAGCGATAGGAGAATGTTTCACCTATAGTTCGGTACATTTTGGTACAAGTCCGATCTGTAAAATATGTTTAAAAATGGCTATGTTAAAATGCCCAACTCTACTTGACTACTCATGTGTTAACGTACTAGTATCCTCGCGACATATATAGTCCGATTTCGATAGTCAGAAAGTTTTCATATTCGAAGATAAAAAAAACATGAACTTAAAATAGCCCTGCGTTCAACGATGGGTCTTTTGACGCAATATATCTCATTGCGTCCCCGTAACGTGCATGCACATAATGCGTAGAACAGTGTGCCAACAAAATACAGTTTTCACGTTAGAGAATTCGGCTTCGGCTTTCCTTAAACAAGATGATTTGCCGAAATTAATGTTTCGTACCCAAATGTTGGACAGAGGCAAACAATGGTTTGTTCTTGTCAAACCAGTGCATCCGTACACATTTCGAACTAAGAACTGAAGACAAATGACCTTTCAAAATGACTGCCGTTAGTCGATACTTTTAAAAGTGTTAATATCTTATTTCTGTTCAGTAATGATGCAATATACTCTTAATTTCATCATTTGTATGACATCGAGACTGCACTGGATATATTTTCTTTACTAAAGCCCAAAACTATTGCAATTTTTAATTAGGTCCAATAACGATCTTTTCATTTGAACTTTCTCCGAAAGCCTACAACCTCTGTCATATTATATATAACACCAAAGATTTTATCGCGTAAGTCTGGTTTTGAGATTTGTTTACCTGTATAGCATTGGACGATTGTTTTAACAATCTTTTTTGAAAAACTACCCAAAATACAAGACTCATGCCTAGATCCCATTGAGCATTTTTGCTTCAGCAATGTTTTACCGATTTAATAAATGGACACATGAAGGTATCGGGAAAAAGGTCCTAGTGGTCTATGAGAAACTTCGGGTAAGTCATTAGAAAAATTGTGAAACCCCAGTCCCGGACGGCCCATGAAGCCAATTTATTTGAAATTGGGCGTATATCGTCGGGTAACAAAATGCTCAGTGGGACATAGGCTTTACCGGGATTGTAATAATCATAAACTGTAAGTGCCGCAGGCTGACGAGAACGTTGTCTTTCTTCGTCATCGAACGTGTCTTTCAAACGGAATATAAAGTCCGTGTCACTTAATGTCCCCTGAAAAATGGAATGCATTAGAAGCAAAGTAAACACATTTAGCAGTAAAAGATGGTCGTATAGTGCGCTCAGGATAATGTGATATTTACATACATTGACTAGGTTGGTCTACTGTTGCAAAATGGGTTACTTAAATAAACACATGAGGTCAATTGTATACTATGTGCTAAATTTTATTTATTGCCTGAATAAACTTTGTATTTGTATTATCAATGTAAAGGCACACATACTTTGTTCAGGTAAAACACCACAACACCTTGGCCACTATACTCATAGGCATCGATATTCTCTGTTTCGTCTCTGAGCTGGAAAAACAGTAACAGGTCAAAGTCTAAAGTGTCATTATCAATAATAAAGATAAATGCACTTATGCATTAATCTAATTTATTACGGCGGAATTTCACGGGATCTCCGGGTATTATATACACATGGTGCGTTTACCGCTACCCGGCGACGCTATCGTTTCCATGGTAATTCTCGCGAGAATACGATATTCACTGAGCGTGAACTCACATGATTGCCACGTCGGCTCACTTGCTTGTTCGGCAGCAAACGACGAACTTTAAAGAAAATTAATTAAAACTTTGGCTATCGAGCAATACTTTATGATGCCGGGTCGAGGACAAGGTGCAAAGAGAAGGCGCGGTGCAGAAGCAACGGGGCCGAGGACTAGGGCCAGTGCTAAGCGAGCTAGACCGGCGTTGGATGACGGGACGGAGCCAGCGAGAGGTATAAATCATAACGTTATAGATTTTAATGAAATTATTTGTGAGGCTCAGGTTCATGCGGAACAAGACCAGGTTAATGCTAGTTCGAACAGTAGCATCACTAATACTAGTCCCGTGGAGACCCGTATTTTGTCTAACGCCGGTAATGCTCAGACCCTGCCTCTAGGAAATTTAGATGTAGGGGCGTTGCCATATAACGGTACATGTTTGCCGCCTGTAATGCAACCCAGTGCTAATATGTTCACGTTTAATGAAACACAAAATGTTGAAAACATGCTTTTGGAAGGTCACGAGCTGACACGTGTCGCCCAAGACGATATTACGTTACATGTACCGCCTACTCTAAAACAAAAAATCTGTAAAGGCGAGTACGTCAATCTTTCTTTGCTCATAAAGGGTGCGGTGGAACTGGCCGAGCTATATTCCGGTAGTACGCTCAAATTAAATACCGACGGTACGATTGCCGTCCGGCCCACGGTATGTAAAGATGATATTGGAACTATTGAACGCTGGACAGACGCGTTTATTGTCTATATGTCTATCTATTTGTCCACACACCCCTCAAAGATACATGAAATGTTGCATTATTTTTATGTTATACGAGAATGTGCGTCCCGCCAGGGGGGGCAATTTTGGAAAATATACGACCAGCAGTTTCGCCTTCGTCAGGCCACCACACCGTCGTCGTGGTCGGTGATTAATCAAGGCTTGTGGTCTAGGTGTTTGCCTTCAATGCAAGATACATATAGGTATAAACAATTTGGGGTCGAGTCGCGGAAGCATGGTCAATCGCAGAACATATGTGTAGCTTTTAATAAATGCTCATGTAGCTGGCCGAGTTGTAAATATAACCACGCATGTATTAATTGTGGCGGCACGCATAACATAATGAACTGTCACACAGGTACTCAGTCAGGTCCTTCACGTTTCGGGTACCAACAGGGTACTTACGGTCAATCGCAAACATATAATGCGGGTCATAATACCCAACAAGGTTTTACTGGAAATCCCTTTCGAGGCCGCCGCCCATACAGAGGGCGGGGATATAACCAGTACCGTGGTCAACGCGGTTTATATAGTAAATAATAACATACCGTCGCTTATGAATAATCCGACGAAATTAGCTCCTTCACCTATTAATATCCAATCTTTAAACCACTGGTTGTCTGATTACAAATCCCGTGATGCACTAATACTATTAGAAGGTTTTACACACGGCTTTCGTTTAAATTATACTGGTCCACGTGGGACACGCTTTTCAAAGAATTTGGTGTCGGCTAGACAATTCCCCGAGATTGTCCTACAAAAAGTACAAAAAGAAATCGATGCCGGTCGTGCGGCTGGCCCGTTTACCGTTAGTCCGATGAAAAACATTCAAATATCTCCGATCGGCGTGGTACCAAAGAAAACACCCGGGGAGTTTAGGCTGATACATCATCTTTCTTACCCAGAGGGGTCATCGATCAACGATTTCATTGACCCGAAATTATGTTCGGTTAAATACACAGAATTCGACCAAGCAATTCATATCATTCAGGAACTGGGAAAAAATTGTTACTTGTTTAAATCGGATATAAAAAATGCATTCCGTTTGCTACCAATTAACCCACAGGATTTCGAACTATTGGGATTTATGGTGGAGGATAAAATTTTCTTCGATAAGGCTCTTCCATTCGGCTGTAGTATTTCCCCGAGTTTATTTGAAAAATTTTCAACCTTCCTTGAGTTTTGCGTTAAAACCAAAATGAAATCGGGCCACCTAATACATTATCTAGACGATTTCTTAGGGGGCGAAAAAACGTACAAGTCTTGTAAAGAGTTGATGGTGTTATTCAAATCAATTATGGACAACTTGGGCGTTCCGCTAGCGGACGAGAAAACAGCAGGCCCGACTCAAATTATTATTTTCTTAGGTTTAGAGCTAGATTCAATAAAAATGGAGGTTCGGATACCTCTCGATAAAATAACGGAAGTCGTTCAAAAAATCGAGTTCGTTCTGTCGCAAAAGAAGGTTTGTTTGAGGGTCATACAGTCACTTATAGGGTCTTTGAACTTCTGTTGTCGGGCAATTCCTATAGGTAGGCCATTTTGTAGGCGCCTTATAAATGCCACATGCGGCGTAAAACATATGAGCCGCGATCTGAGAAAAGGGCCCTTCATGAAAAATTTTCGATTTTCATTTTTTTGCATTTTCCGAAGAATCTATCTTTCCTGTGTACAAGAAAGAAAGATTTTTGTCAATTTTTCAAATATTGACAATTTTATGACATTTTAAAGGAACCAATGACATGGACATTTTTGCCAAACAACGGGTATCTCAACATGGACATATTTTGTTACTGTTTGGTGTTTAAGTGGCATTTTCACACTGTTGTTAATCTGCTCGGATTGAATTTATCATTTGAATAATGATACTTATTTGTGAGGAATAGCATTTGTGTGTAAAAATATGCCTTTATCTTATTTTTTGTTGCCATAGCAACCATTTATTCAATTACTAAAATATGCAAAATTCTCTGGTTTACTAATAATGATCAGGAAAATATTACAACTGCAATATATGGGCTTTGTATTAAATAAATGCAGTCTTCGTTTATAGCAGAACAGCAAAACTAAATACAGAAGTTACTTTATTTCTGGGTATGTATGTAAAATAAATCCCCAACAGGTTTTCAAACGGGGCATATCGGTTTTCCCTCCGTCCGTCAGTCAGTTCGTTAGTCAGTTAGTTCGTAAAAAATCTGGATCCTGACATAACTAAAACATCTTTCAAGTTTTGTTTAGCAAATTTGATCTGTGGATAAGGGGCAACAAAGGGAATTATGCACATCTATTTTTATTGTGTCTGAAATTGTGGTTGCTATGGAGACCGAAATGGTGAAAATATGTACAAAAAGACTAGATCCTAAAATTACTCATACAGTTTCCATGCTAGGTTTATGAAACCTGGTATGTAGGTAGGTGACAATAAGAAGAGTATAAATATCCAAATATAATTTCATTTTAACAAAAAATTGGGTTGCTATGGATACCAAAATAGTGAAAATACTTCAAAATCTGGAATCCTGTCATAACTCAAAGAATTTCCAATCAACGTGCATGAAATTTTGTATATGGAATTTGAAGAAAAATACATATACTTTACGCTTGTATATTGTTTAATTCTGACAAATTAAGTGGTTGTCATGGCAACATTGATATAAAATATAATACATAGCGTCATGGATTCAAACATGTAGGCATCTGTCTTGCTTGCAATATTAAGTGGCGTGTTTATGTTCAACTTCATGCTCTTCATTGTCTGGTTTTCTCAAATAGTTTTACTTATATAAACCAATTCAGGCATACGATGATATATGATGGCAAATTGAACCCGAAAGGATTGATATTTATTTCATAACATCATTAATGGCAACGCGGTTCCAAACATATATTATGTTAGGATTTACATTAAACTATTTACTTTTCAATACTACATTTCTACGAAATGAACATAATTGATGTTTTTATATGTTATTCAAAAATGTACTATAAGAGACTGCTAACCCATTGCATTGCTATTAATCATCCATAATAATTAATGGTTTTGTGGTCTGTCGATTCCAAAATTCCTCATGTTTTGTTTATATCTGACTTCGTGTAACACTCAAAGGTCTTACTGTCTTGATTGTCTGTCACTACAGTTCGGATGCTGTAAATGACAAACAATATGTACATATTACAGGTTTTATATCGAAATCAAATTAATAACACCCTTGTAGTTAGCAGATTCCAATAAACAGGTTTTTCGTTTACATTTTTTGTGTTTTATCCCAAAATATGGCATTTCGCACACTTTACTCACTTTATACAGAAATGTTTTGATGTATTAAGCAAATCGTTACCACCAACCGAACACAGTAAGCTATTATTAAATGTCATGATTAATAATGATGTGGTCTTCTGATTAAAAATTACTTAACTTATGTTTATATTTTGAAATGTTTTACCCCAAAAATTTTCACATAATGAACAACTTTTTAGAATAGTTTATTAATGGAATGACAGCATGTGTCTAATCGTATTGTTTAATTTTCAAATAGCACAGTTTGTGGTGTTATTGTTAAACAGATTCCAGAAGTATTCAATTAAGTTTATATTTTGTAACATTTTATCCGAAAACATTGTATCTTTAACAAAAGCTTTAAGTTATCAATTTCTTACTAATTATTATACTACAAGTTATTACATAATATAATTATTAATAAAATATGATTATGAATAACATTGTGATCAATTGATTCCAAAAATCCTCACTTTTGGTAATATTTTGGACTGTTTTACCCCAAAAGTAGCTCAAGACGCGTATCACTTTGAAACTAGATTATAAATATCTTAAGCGGAAAGTCATCATCTGCTTTCCTTAGTGGTTTATTACTAAATGATGTCATTAATGGCATTGAAGTAAACCGATTCCAAAAACCACCATTTTAGTTTATAATTTGTATGATTTTACCCCAAAATATCATAGAGTGATCCAAATGGATAATGTATCATTTGATATATTATACTTGAACTTACTACAAACCAATTGTAGTTGTTTTAGATATAATACGATTATAAATGTCAATGTGGTCAATTGATTCCTAAAATCCTCACTTTTGTTAATATTTTTGACTGTTTTACCCCAAAAGTAGCTCAAGACGCGTATCACTTTGAAACTAGATTATAAATATCTTTAGCGGAAAGTCATCATGTGCATATCTTAGTGGTTAATTACTAAATGGTGTGATTAATGGCATAGTAGTAAACCGATTCCAAAAATCACCATTTTAGTTTATAATTTGTATGATTTTACCCCAAAATATCTTATAGTGATCCAATTGGATAATGTTTTATTTGATATTTTATATTTTAACTTACTACAAACCATTTGTAGTTGTTTTAGATATAATGCGATTATAAATGTTAATGTGGTCAACCGATTCCAAAAATCCTCACTTTTGTTTAATTTTGCAATGTTTTTGCCCAAAAATGTCTGAAAATGGACAACATTTAAGACATCAGATAAGCAATATCTTATGCAGGCAGACAACATGTGTCGAGCATACTGATTTATAATCATATAACATAATAAATGGCATTACAGTAAACCGATTCCAAAAATCACCATTTGTGTTTATATTTTGAAGGATTTTACCCCAAAATATCGTATCTTGATCAATAACTGATACTTTCATATGCTGTATAAAACTACAAGATACTGCACTCATATTGCAGTGGTCTTTAATAAAATACGACTATAAATGACCATATAGTCTGCCAATTCCAAAAATCCTCACTTTTGTTTGTAATTTGTCATGTTTTAACCCAAAAAATATAGGCTTCATGTGTTACTATAGAACTTCATATTAAGTATGTTACAAGGCAACAAGTATGTGGCAGGATACAACATAAAACATTTTTGTGCATTTTTTGCCTCGTTTTGAAATTCGCAGAAAATGATGTCGTAACTTTAAACTCAATTTTCTCAATTTGATGTCAATGTCATTAAGGGCCCTTTTCTCAGATCGCGGCTCATATGTATCATTACGTGCGTGTTAATAAGGAAATGAAATCTGATCTCAAAATGTGGATGCGTTTTTTCAGTGGACATAATGGTGTCTCAGTCTTTCACGACCGTTTTTGGGTGTCTAATGATGACGAGCAATTTCATACAGATAGCGCGGGTGCTATAGGGTTTGGTATTTGGTTTAAGGGGCATTGGTGTAACGCGAAATGGCCGGACGTGTGGCATGAAAATGGCTTTACCAAAGACATTACAGTGCTTGAACTGTTTCCTATTGTCGCGGCAATTTTTATTTGGGGTAATGAGCTACGTAACAAGAAAATTCGTTTCTACTGCGATAATCAGGCAGTAGTCCATATATTAAATACCATGACCTCTAAATCACCCGCAGTCATGATGTTAATGAGGGTATTTACGTTACAATGTTTGCATTATAATTGTTGGGTAAAAGCTTCACACATCAGCGGGGCAAAAAACGAAATAAGTGATTCACTATCTCGTTTTCAGTTCTCACGGTTCAGGAAGCTAGCTCCAGAGGCGGATCTATATCCATCGGTAATACCGAACTTTCTTTGGAACATCTTCGAAGCAGATCTAAATACTTGGCCAGTGCAGGAATAGCGGAAAATACCGCTTCGACCTATTCTACGGCAAGGAACAAGTTTCAGTCATTCAGGGGCTCGTATAACTTACCAAATAACTGGCCACTCCCTTTAAACGAGGTGGTTTTGTTCATTACGTATTGTTTTGAAAAGGCCTTGTCAGCTAGAACAATAGCAACATATATTTCTGGTCTGGCTTTCTTTCATAAAATTAATAATTGGCCAGATTTTTCTCAAGCCTTTATTGTCAAAAAGCTATTGGAGGGTTGTCATAGATCACGCCGCACATTCGATACGAGAGCCCCGATCACTATGGATATGTTAAAGGAAATATGTAAGCTTCTACCCACGATTTGTCATGATGCTTACGAATATCAGTTATTTAAGGCTATGTTTTGCCTGGCATATTTTGGCCTATTTCGCGTAGGAGAATTAGTCTCTACCAAGGGTCAAGTTAACATGTTACAATCAAGAGACGTAACTCTTGATATACCAAACAAACATGTTTTGATTTCCATGAGTAGGTTTAAAACAAATCAACGTGGTAATCCGGTGATTTTAAAGTTACCGTGTGAGCGGGATGGAAGCATATGCCCTGTTCATTCGTTACAGAAATATCTTTTTTTTATAAATCGAGTCAAACCGGTCCGCTGTTCATTCATAGTAACGGGGCAGTAGCCACCAGATATCAATTTGCAGCAGTGCTGAAAAAATGTATTGACCGTTCTCAATATAACCACTCAAATGTTAAAACCCATAGTTTTCGCATAGGCAGGGCTACGCAATTAGCTTTAATGGGAATGCGGAGTCAGCCATTATGAAACTGGGAAGGTGGCACTCCCCCGCCTATAACACATACATACGGGTTTAACCGTACTTTAGGCCAGGTTTGTCTAGCGGGTGATTATATTCATGGTATTATATATATACAATTATCTTGCACGGTATAGCTAGTGTCGCTATGGTGATAGGACTATCGTAACTGACAGGCTTTAATAATGTCTTTACAGACGTATGGTTTATCGGGGATTCAATTCCATATTGGGCTGGGGTGCGAGCCGCCGAAAGAGGAATGCCGAATTTGAAGTTGCCGGACAACCTTACCATGGCTTGGTGGTGTAAGCGGGGTATGAGTTTGGACGATTTAATTAGCTCCTTGCAAATTCCCGTCCTGTTTAGGAGTTGTCCTAAAGTTATATTGTTCCATCTAGGTGGCAATGATCTTACAAAACATTCCTTAAAATGTATTTTTAAGATAATAATAGAGGCTGTTACTTATGTTCATCAAGCATTTCCAGAAGTAAAAATAATATGGGTTGACATTCTCCCCAGAGTTACCTGGGGAGAACACGCCTGTAGTTTGAAAGCCATAGAGAAAAAGCGTAAACGGGTGAACCAGATGGGCCGAAAACAATCCAACGGGCATATTACGGTCGACATCGACGTTCTTACACTCGGTTTCTTCCGCGATGACGGTATACACTTGTCCGACGTTGGTTTGGAATTCTATAATGACGCCATTCGCGAAGGCATTTTAAGTTATATATTATAAGAATTTTGGGGAAATAAAAAATAGATAAATAAGAAATAGGGATATCGAAGCTTAATTATATATTTTTCATTTTGTGGCGTAAAATTCTGTAGTGGGGATGCAACCGAGGGCATATCTATTATTTTTATTAAAAATGAATCAATACAAAACATATATTTTGCATTTCCATGGGTTTTCTCTCGGTTTCGACAGCTGTTACCAGTCAAGACTGAGGTTCCTGTGGTTACAAAATTCAGTCACTTGACTGTAGTTTTTTATGAGCGTTTAAGACTTGTCCGAGCGTTGACTCAACTAGAAAAATGGCATCTCTTAAAAGGTCTCATCTGTTTAGATAAGTCACATTTGGTTAAAATACATACTTACTGTAGACATGGTTCTTTATATGGTGCCTGGAGCGTACCTGGTTTTATTACGGGGTACCTGGAGCGTACGTCCCGGTATGTTATGGGTACTCGGAGTGTACTCGGTATTTTATGAGTACCTGTAGCGTACTCGGTCTCTTTTATGGGTACTCGGAGTGTACTCGGTATTTTATGAGTACCTGTAGCGTACTCGGTCTTTTTTATGGGTACTCGGAGTGTACTCGGTATTTTTATGAGTACCTGTAGCGTACTCGGTCTCTTTTATGGGTACTCGGAGTGTACTCGGTATTTTATGAGTACCTGTAGCGTACTCGGTCTCTTTTATGGGTACTCGGAGTGTACTCGGTATTTTTTATGAGTACCTGGAGCATACTCGGTTTCTATGTGTAATCGGAGTGTACTCGGTTTCTTGTTACAGTAAATTAATGTTAAAGTTTGATAACAAATCTTATATGCCCTCGGTTGCTACCTTGCGTAAGGCGTTTTCACCTCTAACAGCGTTACCTGTTAGAGTAAAAGTCAACATGGCCATTCTTCGCCACTTTAATTTAATTCATAATCGCAATAAGGCAAGCCTATATATATTACATGTATTATAAACAATATTCGCTAGCCATTTTGTATATAAAGATAATTATAAAATTAAATTGTTATTACTGCTGCCAGTTGTTGTTTTGAAATTTTATCTTGGAATAATAAAGATTAATTCACTTATGCATTAATCTAATTTATTACGGCGGAATTTCACGGGATCTCCGGGTATTATATACACATGGTGCGTTTATCGCTACCCGGCGACGCTATCGTTTCCATGGTAATTCTCGCGAGAATACGATATTCACTGAGCGTGAACTCACATGATTGCCACGTCGGCTCACTTGCTTGTTCGGCAGCAAACGACGGACTTTAAACCCACCCTACCGCACCCTTCAGGCAATATCAGTCATTATTATTAATTATCAATGTTAATAGTCTAACTATGTTTAATGGCAAATAGCAGTTACTATTATTATGCTGTATGAGTCATTTTTCTGCCGATCCGTTTGTTGTTATTTCAGTTTGATATTGAGAGAGTCAGTAACATTGGCATACGTATGTTGGCCAGAACAGACACATGGTCACGTTGAGGTTGTACTGGAAGTAAACTACACAATATACGACACAAGATGGTTCAATATGGTAACTATGAGGACAGATCCGGCATCAGATAGCATCCAGTCTTCATGGAATTCACGTATAGGAACTCTTCGTGTGCAAGGTGATTCTTACGTATGGGAATAATGCTGATAATGTGTTTTTGTGTTGTGATTACCATGGTATCAGTGTTAATTATGATAATATTAGTGTTTAATATGATGTTCTTAGTGTCGTGAATGTGTATATATTAGATGCTGAAAAGGAAAAGACATGAAGCCTATAATGTGAAGTTCGGAAAGTACATTTGTAGCAAAGGACGTGATAGTAGTCGTTCTACCAGTGACCAGAACTGTGTCTTAACGGTGATTTAATAGCCAATAAACAATTAATAACCATATCTAGATATAGCACTTGCCTTACTCATGCATTTATCTAATTATAGTAGATATTTTATCATTTATTACATACATTGTCATGTTGGCGTAAAATTCTGTAGTGGGGATGCAACCGAGGGCATATCTATTATTTTTATTAAAAATGAATCAATACAAAGCATATATTTTGCATTTCCATGGGTTTTCTCTCGGTTTCGACAGCTGTTACCAGTCGAGACTGAGGTTCCTGTGGTTACAAAATTCAGTCACTTGACTGTAGTTTTTTATGAGCGTTTAAGACTTGTCCGAGCGTTGACTCAACTAGAAAAATGGCATCTCTTAAAAGGTCTCATCTGTTTAGATAAGTCACATTTGGTTAAAATACATACTTACTGTAGACATGGTTCTTTATATGGTGCCTGGAGCGTACCTGGTTTTATTACGGGGTACCTGGAGCGTACGTCCCGGTATTTTATGGGTACTCGGAGTGTACTCGGTATTTTATGAGTACCTGTAGCGTACTCGGTCTCTTTTATGGGTACTCGGAGTGTACTCGGTATTTTATGAGTACCTGTAGCGTACTCGGTCTTTTTTATGGGTACTCGGAGTGTACTCGGTATTTTTATGAGTACCTGTAGCGTACTCGGTCTCTTTTATGGGTACTCGGAGTGTACCCGGTATTTTATGAGTACCTGTAGCGTACTCGGTCTCTTTTATGGGTACTCGGAGTGTACTCGGTATTTTTTATGAGTACCTGGAGCGTACTCGGTTTCTATGTGTAATCGGAGTGTACTCGGTTTCTTGTTACAGTAAATTAATGTTAAAGTTTGATAATAAATCTTATATGCCCTCGGTTGCTACCTTGCGTAAGGCGTTTTCACCTCTAACAGCGTTACCTGTTAGAGTAAAAGTCAACATGGCCATTCTTCGCCACTTTAATTTAATTCATAATCGCAATAAGGCAAGCCTATATATATTACATGTATTATAAACAATATTCGCTAGCCATTTTGTATATAAAGATAATTATAAAATTAAATTGTTATTACTGCTGCCAGTTGTTGTTTTGAAATTTTATCTTGGAATAAAGTATTAATACACTGTTAGCTGAATGTTGCATCATTAATGTTTAACGATATTAGGCAACATTTGTAGGAATTATGCTAATGTTAACATATAATAAATGCCAATGTGAACTATCCGACCTTTAAACATAAATTATATAATTGCATTGAAAATGCTCATCCTTGGCTTGAGCGTCGAACATATCTCGTAAAGATTGGCCAACGAATAAGATACTTATGGATGTTTTTAACTTTTTTTTAACATATATTTACTTAAACTCTTTTACGTGTGCTTTCAATATCAACGAGTGCTACCATTTGAATTTAATAGTAATACGATAAGTCATGCAGTGAGTCGTTTTATACATTGTGAATATAATATTTTCTTCATTTTCCATTTTCTGATTTGCATTGAATTAACTTCAAAAGGATATAATTAATAATAAAACAAAGATAACAGTTTAATGGTTTTCACAGATATTAATACTTTATGACACAATCTAAAGCCAATGCGTGTTTCAGATGCTTTGCCGATGTGTCGACGTTTGTGAAAATGCACCTTTTAACTCTATAGCTATGTCTGTAAAACATGTCAATATTTTCAGGCTACAAGAACAGTAGATTGAATGGTGTATTTAATGTTATTTATCCAATGTAAATACCTTTTCCAGATCTTCCTCGAAGGCTTCAACTCCTGTTTCCAAACCAAATTGTACCAATGTCATCCCGGTTTCTTCATATGCAGCACTATAATAGTAAAACTCAGAAATGTGTAGCTCCTACAAGTATAACGATTATGTTCATAACCCAATTATTATGTCCGTAACCCCGTTATTATGTCCGTAACCCCGTTACTTTGTCCGTATCCCCGTTATTGTGTCCGTAACCCCGTTATTATGTCCGTAACCCCGTTATTATGTCCGTAACCCCGTTATTATGTTCGTAACCCCGTTATTATGTCCGTAACTCCATTATTATGTCCATAATCCAATTATTGTGTCCGTAACCCCATTATTATGTCCGTAACCCCGTTATTATGTCCGTAACCCCGTTACTATGTCCGTATCCCCGTTATTATGTCCGTAACCACGTTATTATGTCCGTAACCCCGTTATTATGTCCGTAACCCCGTTATTATGTCCGTAACTCCATTATTATGTCCATAATCCAATTATTGTGTCCGTAACCCCATTATTATGTCCGTAACCCCGTTATTATGTCCGTAACACCGTTATTATGTCCGTAACCCCGTTATTATGTCCATAATCCAATTATTATCTCCGTAACCCCCTTATTATGTCCGTAACCCCGTTATTATGTCCGTAACCCCGTTATCAAGTCCGTAACCCCGTTATTATGCCCGTAACCCCGTTATTATGTCCGTAACCCGGTTATTATGTCCGTAACTCCATTATTATGTCCGTTATAACCCCGTTATTATGTTCGTAACTCCATTTTTATGTCCATAACCCCAATATTATGTCCGTAACCCCGTTATTATGTCCGTAACCCCGTTATTATGTCCGTACCCCCTTATTATGTCCGTAACCCCATTATTATGTTGATAACCCCGTTTTGAGGAGTTGAACACACAATATAATTGGTTATGGTGTAGAATTTGTAAAGTAAAAGTAACAAAGATCCAATAACTCTGTTACTTTTCCATCCTTTAAAGTCATCACTACATGGAGGCTGTTCATCTGCGAAAGTTTTACGAAATTTCAACCAATGGTTTATGAGGAGTTCAACACAAAATATTTGCGTAACGCCGTACAGACAGACGTACGTACGTACGGACGGTCAGTATCATATATATAAACCACCACTTACAACTAACAGTGTAGGGGCACAATAAACTTTGAAATAGCTTTGAGATCCGTTTCAGGTACAAATAGCTTATGTACTGACAAAAAAACTATGTGTAGGTTTCCTAAAGGCGTGAGAGATGACAGACAATTAACTTACCTCACGCTGAATTTGACACACTTTACAAGATCGCGTATCCCATCTGATGCTCGCTTTTTCCTTTCTCTTTCTATAACGTCCTCCCCAAAAGCTACATCATCGTAGAACTCGGGTGGTTCTTCCTTTCCAGCCTTTCCACAGACGTCAGCGTTGCTAAATGAGTCAAAATAAATTCTCTTAATAACATATTTTATCGTGTAGAGGGGCCTGGGTGAGCTTGATCTAGATTTGGCTGCGTTTCTTTCGGTCTCATGCAATAACCGCTATTCTATCATTTATTTGTGGAATCGGGTCGGCGGGGACTTGGATTTTTAATTGTTTCTGTGGCTTATGTGTGGACATTGCTCAGTGTGGCTCTGTTGTGGTGTTTTAGATTTCTGTGATCGGCTGGTTAGGTTGAGTGCTACCTTCCCTGTCTGATGTCCTCGTACCCTTTTTACACCAAATGTATATATACTAGCAGTATACGTGAATATCGGATAATAATTTCACTATGGACACATTTCATATAATCGCTAGTATTTGGAATACTATTACACAACTGTAATCGTGCATTTATGTCTGTCACATTGCATACAAACATTGAAATATTATTACATTGTATTTTATTGTTATAAACGTTATGATTCGAGAAGAAAATGGTAGTAAATCACGATTCCTTATTCACTTCAATGTACAGTGCTGTCGGGTAATTCTGCGCACCTAACGGGTATTGGCTTTCTACATTTGAGATTATTTTATTTTTAGAATAAATTATGGTGCTGTTTGGATAGACGGAACCTTCGTTGACAAATGTAAACAATTCAAAACATCGTACCTTCGCTAAACTAGGTCAAATGTCGTCACGAAACAAGATGACTCCCGGTTTTCATGACGTAATTTTTTTCGGCTAATTCTGCGCAGGTGGAATTGTTTTTTTGTATAGTATGTTTCAAAGATTTTTTTTCATAAGAAATTTATCACAGTATCTAAATAATAAGTCATTAAGACAATGTTGACAAAAAAGGAAAAGTCATCATCCATTACAAAAGTGCTTTTATTCAATTATGTGTCACGTGGTATGTCAATTTAACGAAAATCGCCGTTGACACTCATTTTGGTCAAATTTTCGTAGAAATACTTTTCCGATTCGTTGAAATGATTATAAAACCTTACATAAGTAACATACATCTACAAAAACACTGGAAGACCGAAGAAAAACGACCCAGCAAAGTCTGAAAGAAATAGAAAGTTAAGGTGCGCAGAATTACCCGATGCGCAGAATTACCCGAAACGACTGTACGTTTGCAAAGTCTGCGAAACTTGCTGGCAGATGTATCATGTAAGTAAAATGTGTTCCAATACTTGCAATTAACAAAAATTAACATTTGTGAAAAAGGTGTTCAACAGATGTTAATTATAGAAAATAAACAGTCACTATTTCTCGGTAGTTGTTAATGTGAGCAGTTTTGGAATAACATTATGTACAATATTTGTTACATACAAATGTTCAAAATGTCCACTCACTCTATTTATAAAACAATGAAAATCTGTCCAATGCTTGTAACTACATGAAATGTAATTGAGGCCGTCGTGTTTTGAGAACTACACTGCAAACTTCAATAAAACGAGTATAAATTTGATATGCATATGCGTAAGGAGATTCTTCGATACAAAACAGATTTCGATATGTTATTTACACTAAATCCATAAATCACGAACTGTACGTTCTCGAATAAGCAGATAGCTCTGAATATATATGTACATAGTGACTAAGAATACGTATACTAGTATATTTTGTGAAAAAAAACCCACTTCTTAAATATGCAAAAATATGAATACTTTACTTTATAAACATTGTAATTAGACCAACTTTTATTTTTACCCATTAGCACTGTTATTTTCGTATCCGATTAATTTAGAGTTCTTATATGAAGCTGTGTTATGTAAATAGGAATTTGGAATCACAATTATGATTGTCCGCGCTTATTTTGAAGACTAATAATATCGTCTTTTTAAAATCAACCAAACACGGGTCAGTTTATCGATACAAGTAATAAACGCACATCTTGAAATAGCCTTAGAGCTGAGGGCGATTTTTTCAAAAAACAAAATCCAAATCTGAAACTTTCACCAAAGCTAGTCATATGACCCAACATTACGAAAATCCTTTCTTATAAGATTCTGCTTTCACAACGCTTCAGAAGCCAAGATTGTGTCCAATATGGCCGCCATTTAATTTCCTGCAAATTGGTACTAAACGCGTATTTAGGCCTAATTGTATTGCTTTATCAAATAAACGTTTTGTATTGTCCAAACACGATGGATGTTTAACTAAAGAGAGGTTTTAAGTGGTTTTTGAAGAACATTTGGACATTATTGACACAATATGACCAATAAATAGACCCAAAATTAGTGGTCTTTAGCGTATTTTTCTTCTTTTTCTGAATCTCGTTCCCATAAAACTAGATTTTAGACACAAATGTTTACAGTTAAATCATTTTATTTATCAAACAGTTTTATTTAGGCGACATTTAATTGGTTTTCAAATACAAAGTAAGCAGTTTTGTGTTATTCCTAAGGGTACAGAGTGGGTGGGGTAATTTTACCAAAAAGTGAAAAAATGAAGATATTAAGTAAGCACAATGCTTTTAAATTATTTTGATAAAATAAGTCGATGTAAGGTTGGTATGTTGTATTATCCACATGTAATGATGTATTTTCTAGATCATTTCTGGTTGCTAGAGTTCAGTTATATAAAGTGGGTGGTGTAATATATCTCCATTAATTTTAAGAATATTATTAGCAACACGTCGATAGTGGTTTAAAGTCTGACCTTTTTTATTCTTACATATGGTATGCTGTAATAAAATGTTCAATATGTTTCTTTTTTAATAATAAATAAGTGCTTATACAAATAAAGGTGTTTCCTGTCCAAAGTGGGTGGGGTAAATAAAGTTAAAAAAATAAGAAATTTGATATTTTGAGAAATTGCATTATTTGACTTATTTTGCTAATTGGGGTTAGAATATGTCTCTTTGGCCATATGATGAACACAATTGCAACCTGGTGATCTGTTTAAACAATAGTTTTTGTTTACGATGTTTTGTTTGATAAGTGGGTGGGGTAAGGTATCTCTATTAATTTTAAGAATATTATCAGCAACACATTGATGGTGGTTTAAAATTTGACCTACTTTTTTCTTTTTACCTATGATATGCTGTACGAAAATGTTCAATTTGTTTGTTTTTAATAATAAATAAGCGCTTATACAAATTAAGGTGTTTCCTGTCCAAAGTGGGTTGGGTAAATAAAGCCAAAAATTAAGAAATTGGATATTTTGAGAAATTAAATTATTTGAGTTACTTTGCTAATTATGAACAGAATATATATGTCTCTTTGGCCATATGATGAACATAATTGCAACTTGGTGATGAATTTAAAAAGAGTTTTTGTTCACGATGTTTTGTTTATAAGTGGGTGGGGTAAGGTATCTCTATTAATTTTAAGAATATTATCAGCAACACATTGATGGTGGTTTAAAATCAGAAATCCTTTTTCTTCTTACCTATGATATGCTGTATGAAAATGTTCAATTTGTTTCTTTTTAATAATAAATAGGCGCTTATACAAATTAAAAGTTTTCCTGTCCAACGTGGATTGGGTAAATAAAACCAAAAGATTAAGAAATTGGATATTTTGAAAAATTGCATTCTTTGAATTTTTTGCTAATTATGGGTAGAATATGTCTCTTTGGTCATATATTATACATGATTGCAACCTGGGCACTGTTTTACTAACAATGTGTAAATGTCGCGTATATTTACGCATAGACATCTACCTTACGCAAACTCGTAAGTGTGTTTTACTAAACGATCGCAAGTACTCGCATACATTTACGCAAAAAATATTGAAGATTGAACGTAATTAGGGACACAATATAACCAATATAACAAATATAACGGGTACCAGAATGAATAAATATGCGTCAAGATTTGATGATTAATCACGCCTAAAACAACAAGTGACGGTCTTAAACATCAAACGACGGTCTAAAATAACATGCGACGGTCAAAAATAATCAGTGCGTGTTAAAAACTCTTCACTTACGTTCATATTTGCCATTTAGGGTTGCCCAGCCTTGGCGTAGAAATAAGCTAAAACTTACGACAGAATGTGAACTAAAATATCTTTGTAAAACGCATTTACGCAAATATTATCGACGTACGCAATATTTTAGGAAATCTTAGGTTTACGCTAGCGTAAATGCTTTGATAAAACAGTGCCCTGGTGATTTGTTTAAACATTAGTTTATCTTTACATTGCTTTGTATGATTAAGTGGGTGGGGAAAAATTAATAAAATCACGAACATTTAGATTGGGTGGACCATATTGGATAAAACCAATGTGAGCTGAAAGGCAAATGAAGAAATTTTGAAATATGGAAATAAGCGTTTGAGTCTGCAGTGCCACTAGCACAAATTTACACAATATTTGTTAGTCTTCAAATGAGAAATTACTTCCCAAATTGATGTCTCCGTGAATTGACAATAAACCGAAAATAACGCGCAAAACAAAGCTTGTCCACCTATGCACATGCTGCTTATTTCTTGCAATGTAGCATTAAAAGTATTCATGTTATTGTGTACACTAAATTTTCTGGAGCACTTATTCGGCCTACTTAAGAGCAAGTCGAAGGTCATTTTGGGGTAAAAGATAGATGGATATATTTTATTCAGTATTGCAGTACATATTACATGGATAAATAAAAACATGTATACATAATAGAACAAATTATACGTACATGCATTCAAAAGTACCCTTGACAGGCACACCAACACTAAGGATAACACAAAAAAGAGATCTCTCTTATTTCCATTGTGGTCCTTTAGTGTTGATGGTATGACAAAGAGAGGCATTAAGTATAATGTATTATAGACTATTGCACATATATAATTACATAAATGCATTAGCATATTTGTTGATCACAGTTACTTTAAAGCTTTATGTTTGACATTCTATATATTATTTATATCACAGATAATATGTGTCAACAGTCAAATGATATTAGAAACTTTGCTTTTGAAAAACATCATGCGTTCTTTTGGGTGGGGTTAAATTGTGGTCTCAATATCAACAAATAAAGTGAAATTAATAGTTCCATCTAGTATATTTTCTATATTGGAGGAACAAATCAACCATAATTAA
Source organism: Spisula subtruncata (assembly GCA_963678985.1). Classification (NCBI taxonomy): domain Eukaryota; kingdom Metazoa; phylum Mollusca; class Bivalvia; order Venerida; family Mactridae; genus Spisula; species Spisula subtruncata. Next base: position 6,591,556 of record OY787671.1, read on the forward strand.
GTATATCTGATAGATTAATGTATTACACAATGAAAATAAGTTTAAAAATGTTCGATATAACTTTATGTTTCCATAGCAACGCACAATTGTGTTCTACAGACAGCGCGAACGCACGCCTTCGAGTTGTCTTCTTCGGTTGCCTGGCAATAAGAATAAAATATTCATACCCAAAATTGATATTCGCAATAACATCGATGAGAAACCATATTTTACGATAATGTAAAGACAATATACGAAAACTTATTCTCCTGATCATTATTCACTAACTCTCAGTTTTTCTTGACTGACCCTCGTAACTCTGACATAAATAAAAAAAAATTTAATAAATTTACTTAAATATTAAATGATGTAGATATAAATTACTTAAAACTTCTATGCATAAATAAGTAAATTATTTAATAAATACTAATAAATAAATGTCATTTAACTACCTTAAAAATTTATATCAACTTGACTAAAAAATGTTTCTTGACTTTTGCTTTAAAAACAGGCAATTTCTCAGTCAGTGCTATACTAGCAGGCAGCTGGTTCCATTGGTTAATGCCAGAGTAGAAAAAAGATTGTTTCCCAAAACCTTTTACCTTAGGAACAGAAAATCCTCCCTGATTACTTAATCTTGTTCTGTATGAATGAACAGAATCATGTGAAATGAAATTATCACCCATATAGTCTGGGGCTGTACCATTTTTTATTTTGAAAACATGACACAGAATGATCTGGTCTACACGCTTATTAACCGGTTACCAATTAAGTTGTTTAAAATGCTGACTTCCTATATGCGACCTTTGTATGATAATGCACCCACTCACAAGGCATGTATTTTAACTGACTTTTTTGAGTCAGAGAAGGTTACCGTCCTTCCACACCCTCCGTATTCGCCAGACTTGGCCCCCTGCGACTATTGTCTTTTTCCAAAACTTAAATGTCATTTATGTGGAAGGAGATACAATTCGAGAATTGTCGATATTCGATAGGCTTAACAAAGCAGCGGACTCAGAATACAAACTGTTTTGGAAGCTACTGAAACGCGGATCTAATTTCAACCTAAATGGTCAAACATTTTACGATGCACACGTTATACGGTGATTTTTCCAACATTATAACGATGTATTTGCTACTGACAACAAAGGCGACGGCCTATCCCTTGAATATCAAACGGAGCTAAATGATTATATCTCCAGGCCACTAAGCGTTCATACCCAACTACTACTTAGACCAATTGAATCGGACGAACTAAATACAATAGTTACCAAACTGGCGCGAAAAAAGGCCCAGGACACGATCAAATTCTTAATGAACATGTAATCCACGGTGGAAATTCAATACAACTCATGCTTACTTCGCTTTTCAACGCTATACTACATAACCTCAAGGTCCCAGATGACTGGCAAACAAGCGTCATCATACCGATATAATTATAAGGGCAAAGGGAAAGTGAAAACAGAACCTACGAGCTATCGCCCAATTTCTCTAATCCCGGCTTTCTGCAAGATATTCCAGAAAGATGTATCGTTAGTCGCACTCGCGCCATTCCGACTACAGAAAATGTTTGACATCGTATTCCAGTATTGCTACCATTGGCATGTTGCTACGAACGTCCACAAATGCAATGTCACCGTATTTACGAGAAAACGCAAACAGCCTAATGTAGGCATACTATATGGAGACATATTTATCGAACAGACCGATAACTTTGTTCATCACGGCATCCTGTACTCATATAACTTAAAATATACCGATAGGATCAAACAGTAAATAAAATAAACAGTAGATCACACTAAAACTTTTGGGTGCTCCACTCGAACCAATCCTTGATATCAAAATTGAAAGAAAATTTCTGACAATTGCATATGCATGCATAGTGCAATGTCTCAACATTTACACTGACCTGACATAGTCATCATTCTGTTGATATGATTAACATATCTTGATCTCATCATATCAAGATAATCATTGTACATATATATGCATTCTATTCATGTATTTCACATACCATTTTTGTAATTAATTATTGATTGCTTGATTGTTTGCTAATAATTGTAAATACATGTATTAAATATCTTCATATATAGAGGGAATTAAAGTGTTGAAGTTGAACATATTGAACATTTTCGTACAGAATATTAGATAAGAAGCAAAAATATGTCAGATTTTAAACCACCATCAATGTGTTACTGATAATATTCTTAAAATTAATGGAACTATCCTACAACACCCACTTTATCAAATAAATCGAGGTAAAGATAATCTAGTGTTAAAACGCATCACCAGATTGCAATTATGTATAATATTTGACCAAATAGATATGTTCCCTCTATAATTAATAAAAGAAGTCAAAGAATGCAATTTCTCAAAATATCCAATTTCTTAATTTTTGGATTTATTTACCCCACCCTCTTTGGGCAGGAAACACCTTAATTTGTATAAGCACTTATTTATTATTAAAAAAAGAAACATATTAAACATTTATTACAGCATATCATAGGTAAGAAGAAAAAATAGGTCAGATTTTAAGCCACCATCGATGTGTTGCTGATAATATTCTTAAAATTAATGGAGATATATTACCCCACCCACTTTATAAAACGGATCTCGAGCAACCATCAATAAAAGGGGATAATACAACATGCCAACTTTACATCGACTAATTTTATCAAGATATTAAAAAAATTATGAATACTTAATATCTTCATTTTTTTTCATTTTTTTGTAAAATTACCCCACCCACATTGTACCTTTAGCAATTACACAAAACTGCTTACTTTGTATTTGAAAACCAATTAAATGTCGTCTAAATAAAACTGTTTGATAAATAATATGATTTAAATGTAAAAGTTTGTGATTGTGTTTAAAATGTAGTTTTATGGGAATGACATACAAAATAGAAGAAAAATACCCTAAAAATCACTAATTTTTTATCTATTTATTGGTCATATTGTGTCAAAAATGTCCAAAAAATGGTTCGACTTGCATTGTAATGGGTATTACAAAACATATACTAGTATGTTATAAAGCAATACAATTCAGGCCTAAATGCGCGTTTAGTATCAAATTGCAGGAAAATGGCGACCATATTGAACGCCATCTTGGATTCGGAAGCGTTGTGAAAGCAGAATTTTGTAAGAAATGGATTTTCTTAAAGTTCATATGAATTACTTTGGTGAAAGTTTCATATTTGGATAAAAAAATTGAATAAAACGCCCTCAGCTCCTAGGCTAAAAACAATGCAATAAACACAATAAACTTCGAAGCACATCCCAAAGATCATGGAGAATCGTCATACATGTTCGTGTATCTCCATGGACACGTCAAACCTATGTCGGTAAAGTAACTTGGTGGTGTATTGTTAATAACTTTGAAAACATGTTCATCATCTTGTTTTAGTTATACATAAGTATTCTATAACTTTAGTTTTACCTTATATTTCCAATGTTGATATCCAAATTATTCACGCCATCGATAGCAATATCAGATACATTATATCCACATATTTCGTTCGCCTTCGCTTGTCTGTTATACCGTAAATCGATCATCATTCTACCTGTTCCCGTTCCAGATACCTGAATGGTCAGTTGATTGTTGGCTGTTTCTACAGGTAACTAGAAATTTACATGCTACTTTATTAGTTAACAATTGAAATTCATACAGTTCAGCGAGTGGCATAGCCGTTTATGTGTACCCAACGAAAGATTACAGCCATTGTCAGAGCAGATAGAGTTTAGTTTAGCATTGAAAATTTGAAATGATACAAACATGTTTGTATAAGCCTTTATAACTGGGCTATACATGTATCTACCTATTTCCCAAGAAACGACTGCAAATCTTCATACCAAACCCATCCTACATGTTCACACGTATTTTGAGGGTCCTTGTGTAAGCGTACTCAAGTTATACATGTAGATAGGAAGCAATACAGTATATACGAGGAGTGATCAATATATTCGAGGACTTTACTTCTCAATTTTGAAATATTGGAACTAGAGTAATGAAATTACAAGCTGAGGTAGGTCAATCAATTATCTTCTGTTTTTGCTAACTTGCTTTATGATAACGTCATTATTAAATTAATGACGTCACGTTTTGTAACCATGGTGAAGCACGCACCGTCGAGCATCTCTGGCGTAACGTTATTTCTGAGAAACGATTTGCTATGTAAAATCCTCGCGATATCTCCAAAATAACTTGAATAAATTGTGCATGGATTCTGTGCGCTCCCAATTGGCAATTTTTATATGATTCCGTTGTTTATGTGATTGTAGGGTCTCTGTCAAACGATTGGATCGATAAAATGAGGATAAAATGAGGATGAACATAAAAAATAACACCGCGTTAGGGACACTTTCCGTTAAATTCTGCGAAATAAGACGCACACATCTGAACCAAATATAACAGGCGAAAACGAAGACTAGTATAGGTACAAAACATTAACATTATTTTGATATTGCGTCCTAAACCTGATAGATCGTGCCTCATTCTTAATTGGAATAATCCAACCACCGTTTCCAATAACGCATCGATACTCATGTTATTCCACCTCACATTCCAGAATTGGCTATTAACTACATATTTCAGTAGTAAAAGAAAACAAGTCTCATACATGGGACCGGGATATCTGTCAAGATAGGAGCTATGTGCTGCTCCGACGGTGACGCTTGGAATGACGTCGCGTGGCGTCCAACGTCACACGCCCCTTGAACGAATCAAATAATTTTATTAGTGTATTTGGTCGGAGACATCTTACTTAGAATGATGTTAAATGGATTTTAGCCTGGCTGCCAATATGAAATTGCTAGATGAAAAGTCTTCGAATATATAGATGACGTACTAGTCAAGATCAAGATAATGGTCCATGAACTTCAACTAACCGTCAAGACAAACTCAGTCAGAAGATATTTTGCCAACATATCCTTGATGAGTGATCAGAAACCTGGTGGTTAATAACAAAGTTTATTGAGTCCAGTCGTAGGACGTTGTATTGACCAGGGTGCCGTTTTATCAACGAGCTTACGGAAATCGTAAACTTGCGGTCAACTTTAAATTATTTATAATACCTTTACATTAATTATAAATAAAATGTGGTAAATGGAGCTGATATAATGATCAATGTTTAGTTAATGAATTCCCATCAAACAATATATGTCCCCCATGCGCAGTTGTTAAATATTTATACTGAATCTAAATCTGAACGTAAGTTTACGATTTCCGTAAGTACGTTGATAAAACGGTACCCAGAACCTGCCAATTTTCTTAAACTATTTATAAACTTTTATTGATTTGGAAGCTTTAGCTTCGTCATTCAGTTTCTAAAGCCGACACTAGGACTGTCATCTTCGGTATGACTGAAACGTTATAAATCCACATTTTATTGATCAATCTACATGTATGTCTTTCTGACACCAACACTTTGACCTTCAGAGGTTTAGTTTGCTTTCTCGCTAGGTTGTGTGTTGGCCATTGTGTCAAGTGATCGTGGTCTGTGTTGATTCACTATTTTGTTTGCGACTGTTTCAATTGATTGCAGCTTTCCCTTCCCAATTTTTATCATCTTTATATATCAATATGATGCATTTATCTGTCAGGAGCAACATATCAACAGGACCAAAGAATATTACTCTTTATATTTGAAGGGATCATAAAGACTAAATACAAGTATGTAAGATTCTACTTCACATTTAGAGCCCCAAATTCCATCGATTATCTAAAATACTTATCAGAACGATAATAGATAACGTATCGATTTCAACATACGCTTTACAACGTGTAATGTTTGTATTTAGCTACATGTATTTCTCAATCAAACTTTCAACATAATTATGCCGAATGCATAATATGTGAAATTACAATTCAATTAATTATATTACTGTAACCAGATGAGATTTTTGTATTTGAATTTCAAATGCGTAATTGGCAAGATCGCGTATATGATGACGAAGAATTTCGAAGATTTAAACTCATACATGAATCGATCTCACCTTCTCCTATATGGTCGTCAGCTGAAACGCACTCCGAAATCACATATGCTTTCACAGCTGTTAGAATACTTACATTTAGACGCTTTCAAAACTATGCTACCTGCAAATATTGTAAGATCGAAACGGAGGACATCAATTTACATCTCTTGTCTCAATGCATGTATACTCGACGTAAAAAAATCTTACTTATACATTGCATAACACAGGCCTGTGGGTTAGAAGCAGGGTCCTTTCTAGATACAGCTGATAATGAACTCTTTACCCAGTGTTTGTTTAGTGCCCAGCTGCCCGCACTCTACTCATTATCGCGAGACTCGCAATCACTATTTCTTAAATTATCAATTAAATACATTCACGATATATGCAAATCTCACTCACTCAATTAAAAATGCTACACAAAGCAATGTCAAATGATGTAAATTGAAATGTGTATTTTTTCTTTTTCTTATATTATGTAATTCATAAATTATGCATTATCTATCTGTATCTTTCACTTGTACATTCTATATTATGTTGTTTTTCACCATAAATGTTCATTATTTTCATTATTCATAAAATGCATGTAATGTATACATCACTGTTAAAGTGGAATTAAATCGTATATATTTGATAATTGTGGTTTTTAACCTAAGTTAGTCTGTATGGATTAACTCCCTTGTTTGTGTAATGAAAGATCCAGTTTGACTGTGTTTTGTGTAATTACTGTTTGAGTTAATCCCTGAGTTCAGGTCACATGACTGATATTCTGTGTCAGTCTATATCAGCTTTTGGTTGGAAAAGGTTGGGTAATTTGAAGTGAAGATTTGTACTATGAATTATAGTGGAATCTGAGAGAAGTATTTGCGGTTTGATCTTATTTTTTATTATGTTGTATTCTTATATCTAATATTCTTGTACTTGTACTTTGTAAGTATATGGAATAATTTGTTCAAATTTTCAGAATCTGTTCACAAGAGTTTCTTCTTTCTAACCATATATTCATCAATATTTTCACAATTTTGTCACGAAGCCTGGTTTTCCTGGAGAACGGCTCATATTATTATATGTATTACATCTAAATAGTTTCGGGTCCCGTGGAATGACTTTGGCCGGTTGTAAGATACCGGTGTTGTGGAAATTTATACCATAAATGACACACTCGGAACTTTTGATAAACTAAGCTTCAATACTGTGCAGATTGAGACAGACTGCTTGACTCTAGGGTACGTACAGTCGAACTTCGATGCCTCGAACAGTACTTGCCTCGAACACCCCAGATGCCTCGAACTCGTTCTCCGGTCCCGTCAAAATCCCTTCTTTATTCATATAAAAAAAACATAGATGACTCGTACAGTTCGAGGGTCGAACACTCGAACTGTCTTGCTGGTCCCTTGCTATGATTTACCAGTAGATGACTCGAACAATGCAAATGTTCGCACCTTTCATTGTTTGTCCACGGGAAGTCGGTGAAAGGTGTTATTAACAACTTGTGACAATTATTGTACTGTGTACGACTGTATTGTATTACTAGTCCAGGCGAGAGTCACCTAAACCTTGCTATATAGTATTAAGTTTTTTTTATTGTTTTTCTGAGTTGTCTAGATATTGAAGGTCTCAAAACCGTTTGATGACACTCTGTCATCATTGGGGAACTTTTTTTATTTGGGGTTAAAGATGGCCTCTGAAATGGCGATTTTAACGATTAAATACGGACAATAATTTCATATAACATTTGTACTACCGTCAATATATTAGCACATGTGTGTTTATATTGAAAGTGTTTATACATGATTAATAAAGGAACTATAAACATTAACTGGGTTTCAATAAAATGCACGTTTTCAACAGTTTATTTGTAATTTACGTGACCAAAATGATAAAATACAAGAACAATCGGTACTAATAACCTTTTAATGTGATATGAAACATAACCTTAACAATGAAGTAGGTTTAAAGAATTTTTATGTTATATTCAACCTTAAACAATGTGCAAGACATCATTGCATGTAGAGCAGTATGTGTAATATACGTTACCATTAAAGTATTTTAGGCAAAGTATGAACTATTATGTTTCCTGCTTGTTCTGGATTATTAAACTGATAATATTGATGTTTTCTCTTGCAACACATCTTTTTTAAATTGGACATGTAATTTAACTTCTTAATCAAACTGTGATTTACGTGACCATATGTTACCAAATAGAAAAATGCATAATATAATGTAATATATGTTACCATCAACATATTTAAGCAATTTAAGACTGGAATTTTATACCCTTACTCATTCTGTGTCATAAGTTTTCTTTCGCTAAATCTGGGTTGAACTATTACAAAGCATTATGGTAAATTGATTTCTGGTTGAAATCGTGATTTACGTGACATAATGCAAAACTCCACAGTTCACTGTATAATGAAGATGTATCCATCCAGTCTGTCGATATTTTAAATTTACAATGACATCATGTAAATGACACAATAGATGCATGTCTGAACTTATTATAACAGTAAGAAATATTTGTAATCAATTACCACATGTTTCTATATCCCATACCGGTACATGTTTATATATAAACTTGACACAAATCATCACGGTTTGACGACCTATTTAAATCAATACCTGTCAAGATTGTTTAAAATTATAATTGTGTTTTCAAGAAATAATCACATAAACATACCCACAGTTTGACTAGATACTAGTAATTTTCAAGCATGTAGCCGTTTACACACATCTTCGTATCATATAATAAGCAATGGAATACTTGTATATGCATGCACACACAAAGGTACACTAAATTCGAGTTAAATATTATTGTCACAACTACATTTTGTGTAAAAAGTTTTCTAACTGACATCAATGATTCTCAACACTAATTACATGTACTGGTGTTATTCGTCGCCACGAGAGGGTATGAGATAATAGAAGCCAGATTTCCTTTAATGCTCTGTGTCAAGCAAGGGAATTACAGTAGATCATATTTTTGTCTCGTCTTTGGTATATAGGCGAACTCCCAACGACATGACTATCGAGGAGGCAGTTCAAGTGTTTTATTTTGATGCTATAGTAACATTGTCAGCTATCATGGCTAGACAGGAGGACATTGCTGATGCTACCTTTACGCATTTCTAGATCCTTTGGGACTTGGTTCAAATGAGCTTTTCCACATACCTGTCTGTATGTGTGCCTGCTTTACATTCTATTCAAATGCCTCATGTGTGGGTTTATTTTGAAATTCTTGGCGTGACAGCAGACGACGTCCTTACCTTTGTTCCCCAAACACGCTGGTGGACGGTTAGGGTATCACCACCATTTCCACATCTCTTGTCATGGTATCAAAATCGACGCACAGTACGGTTGCCAAGCGTGGTTTCAAAACGTAACGGAGCAGACCCGGACCGTAATACTTTTAGAGTACTACTAGTAGCTTTACCTACCCATAAATAGGAAGCGGTGGTGTCCCAACTTAACAAAGCATGTGACGCTGGAATATATGGAGTTTAAAAATATGACTTCATTTTGTCATCATGCTGTTTCTCTTATGTCGACCGAAGCACTGTATTTGACTTGGATGCGACGCGTGGTAATAGGGCGAAACAAATACATAGGTAAATTCATCTGTTGTCAATAACCATGCTGCTACCAAACAAAAAGCAACCATGACTGTAGATGGCAACAAGAAACAATTGTTGAAGAGTTAGAAGTACGAACACTGTCAAATGAAGCACTACATCATGATTTGGTGTAACTGCACAAAACCATAGACCCATTAAATTGGACAAGAACATCAGGATACTACACCAAGATCTAAAACATCTCACATCTAACGACGAGGCACACATTTTTAACAATATATGGTTTCTGAAACACATGAGGGGAAAACTAACTAAAATATGATCATACATATTACATTGTCTCTAAAGTATTATATACATAAAACTCCCTAGTCAGAGATCGCGCTTCAGTTGACATAAGAGAAACAGCATTACAGAATGCAGTCATAATTAGAGAATTTCTAGCGCCAATTCAGAGATAGGTAAATCTACAGTTAGAATTACTGCTCTCAATGTATTACAGTCAGGTTAACTACATTAGGCTACCATACAGTCAATTTTGATGCAATTATGAAGGAAAGCACTAAAGATGACAACAGACAATGTGAATAATTATGTTACTACCAGACATGAGCTGATCAAGTGTGGTTGTGACAGTACAGTCATGTCTAACTGGTCATTGTAGATGTTACCGTGCTCGAATGTACTGCACATTATTTTTTGCATGTATTAGGGTATATCACTCGTAATAAACCTGAACCTAAGGTGTAGTTAAACAGCTACATGCTTGAAAATTATCTTGTCAAGCTTTAGTGGAGTTCCTGTGATTTCACTCGAAACTATGATTATAAAAAACGTTTAGTTCAGATATATATATATATCATGATTCAAATAACTAGTCAAACTGTGATGATTTGTGTCAAGTATATATAGTCAAACATGTATGTGGAAATGAAACATGTTGTTACGTTTAACAATATTACTTTCTATAATTATAAGAAGTTCCGATATAAATCAAGTTTCCTATTGATATGATGTCGTTGACAATCTTAATTGATTCTTCTTGATTATACAGTAAACATCGGAGTTTTGCATAATGTCACGTAAATCACTATATTTGTATTTAGAAAAGAAATCAAGTTACCGAATTGCTATCCGATAGTTTAAAACAGATCTATCGAAATAAAGCATCGATCATCTCACTCAAATTCAGAATGAGTAAGAGTATAATATTCCAGACTTAAATTACTTAAACACTTTTATGGAAACATATATATTACATTATACTACAAATGTATGCATTTTCTATGTATTTTCTATGTGGTAACATATGGTCACGTAAATCACATTTTGTGTAAGAAGTTAAACTACATGTCTAATTATTTTTAAAGGATGCCTATCAAGAGAAAACATTGATCATATCAGTTTAATAACCCAGAATAAATAGAAAACATAGTGTAACATACTTTGCATATAAACAATTTAATGGTAACGTATATTACACAACCGTCACATACTGTTCTACATGCAACGATGTTGTGTACAATGTTTATCACTTACCATTCATTTAAACCTACTTCATTGTAATGTTCATGTATGATATAACATTAAAGAGTTATTAGTACCGATTATTCTTGTATTTGATCATTTTGTCACGTAAATTACTCATAAACTGTCGAAAATGTGTATTTTTCTGAAACCCAGCTAATGTATACAGTTCCTTTATTAATCATGTTTATTCCTTTTCAACTTAAACATAGATGTGCTGATTTTTTGACGGTAGTACAAATGTTATATGGAATTATAGTCCGTATTTAATTGTTAAAATCGCCGTTTTGGAGGCCATCTTTAACCCCAAATAAAAAAAGTTCCCCAATGATGACAGAGTGTCATCAAACGGTTTTGATACCTTCAATACCTTGACAACACAGAAAATCAATAAAAAAAACTTAATACTATATAGCAAGGTTAAGCGAAAAATCCCCAATCCTCGTCCGGACTATACAGGTTTGTGAAAACACTTAACACTTATATGTCCGTTAATTACTTAATGAAAGAAATTATAACTGATTCATTTTTCATTAATTTAAATGTTTGCATTCTTTCAAACAAACTGAACTCGATTTATATTGCAATAAAATAATAACACAAACGTATGTTTCTGTTTTCACTATCATTTTGTTAATTGATTGACAAACACTAGTTTATCACTAAAACATTGATTAAAAATGCGACCGTACGGAGCGATTAATAAAACAGGGAACTTGGCTTACAAATGTGAATATTTGAACAGCTAGCCGACGATTTCACGTTAATTTTGTCAAACAATATAATGTTTTATTATGATTATGCATATTATTTCACAATTGGACACAAATGCATTAAATATGCATTAAATATGAAATACGAACAAACACTCAAAATACGACAATTTCACACGATTGACAGGTACACGGACATGTACCGAGAAGCGTTCGAACTTATACATACATGTATACAGTGCATATAGACTCGTACCCACGATGCCTCGAACCGGTAGATGGCTCGAACTATTTGCCCGGTCCGAAGGTAGTTCGAGGCATCGAAGTTCGACTGTAATTAGACCCCCCCCCAAAAAAAAAAGAAACAAATATACTGTCTAATACAATTTTACCACTGATTGTACCTGCCGCTTCCCATGTGGTAACATATGTATAAGGTGCAAAACGTTCGCGCGGTCTAAATAAAATGATTTAATAAGTCGAGATTGGGATATAATGAACCACGAAGGATTTAATTCACTTACCCCTTTTATGACTTTCTGATACACTGAGTTTTCGTGTGTAATGGTGGTGGTTTTTGGTTTCATCTTATTGGCACGGAGTGTAATCTTCAAGTCCGTTTGAGCAATATCGAGTCGTATTATGTTTGATCGTATGCCATATTCTGACAAAGCTTGAAGTCCAACAACTGTGTCCTGAAAATGTAACGTTTATAGTTAAAGGCACTGTTTGTGGGATGCAATCACAATAATCAAGACTGGATTCAAATAATGGTACACCTGGGACGGTGTGATGTTTAAAATTATTGACCCGTTCTTCCTGCTATTGTTCATTTGGTTGCTTAAGAAAACACATATGGTCGATTTAGTTACTCACTTAGGCCCTTTGCTCCGCTGGGGAGCAAAGGCCACTGTCGAATTCACTCCATCTGATTCTGTTAACAGCAGTTATTTATATATCTTTCCAGGTGTTTCCATTTTCTTTAATTTCTGCCTCGACAATTCTTCGCCAGGTGTTGCGTAGGTGTCCCCTTTTCCTTTTACCTTAAGGGTTCCATTTTTTATCCTCCTTGGTAATTTTGGTGTAGGGTTTTCGTCGTGTGTGTCATATCCATCCCCATTTACGTCTTTTTATTTATATGCTGATAGGTGTTTGGTTGGTGATGTTCCCAGGGTCTTCGTTACGAACTTTGTTAAACCATTTTATATTTAGTATTCTTCTTTAGCAGTAGTGGATGACGCTTTCAAGTTAAGTTTACATGGCTTTGGTTGTTCTCCATGTTTTTGAACCGTATTAACATAATTGATGTCACGTTTGAGATGAATAGCTTGATTTTTGTTTTTCTGGATATTTTGTTGGCAGTCCATAAGTTTCTTGATTGAATATTACTCTGGCTTTTGCTGGACAGAAGAGCGATGTCATCAGCAAAGTCTAGCTGTTCCAAAAAAGTTCACTGTATTCCATCTTTTGTTTTCTTCTGTACATGCTCTCATGATCAAGTCTATGGCGAATAAGAAGAGGGAATATGATAGTATACCGCATTGCTTCACTCCTGTGGTAACATGAAAATTGTCTGATAGTCTTCCTTCATGTAGTACTCTGTATTATTATATGAGTTGCGGATGTTGATTATCTTTCCTGGAATTTCATGGCGTTCCATTAGCAGCCACAGCGACTCTCTGTCTAAATTATTGAAGGTCATCTCAAAATCAATGAAATGCATATAGACAGATGTGTTCCATTCTATTGATTGTTCAATAATAATTCTTAGAGTTGAAATAAGGGTGGTCGATTTACTACTAAAAGTAATAAGGAAGCCCTTGTTCTGGTTTTAAGGGAGTCAATGTTTCTGTTTCCATGGCAACCTTATTTTTGTCGAATTAGAAAAGACGTACATACAACCCTCATTCCAGATTATTGACAGACTGACAGACTTCCAATCAGATGAACGGCCGGACGACGGGCAAACCTATAGTCATTCCGGTTGGAAACAAGCAGGGGACTAATATGTTTGGCCAATTTTCCATGTTTTGTTGATACTAAAAACATATACTTCAAATACTCACATTCATAACAGTATAGTTTACTTCTTCTCACTAAGGTACATTATCATGTATTTATTTGCTGACGGATCGGTAATGTTTCGGTCTCATTGTGCAGGAACCAGGCCCGGTGATTATAAACATTTCTCATTCTCATACTCCAAGTCCATACTCCATGCTCCAACTTGAAACCCATATTTTTAAGAATTTTGCATAAAAACCAACATCAACTTGTAGCAAATGATCTAATTAAGAAAATGAACCACCATTTCATATGTTTCCATCAAGAAATACAGAAGTATTATTTTGAAGAATTTTTTGTAACCAGGAAAAGCTCCAATTTGAGTATGGAGTACGAGTTGGAGCATTGATGATCACACTGACACATGGTACAACTATGCAAAGTTTGATCCTTTAAACATATTGTGAACAGTTAATGCGCATACTGTGCAGTTTGACAATAACTTTTCTTACCTGCGTGGAACGAAATGCCCCTACGGAATCTCTCTGTAAGGTCAGCCACCTTACAATCTCACCGCTGGTTTTTATATCATTAAATTGCAGCATTGCTAACAAGGCATACGCAGCTGTTTCCACAGACTGAGCGCTGGCTCGGTATGTTCCTGTATTACCCCAGTGTGAACCATCTTGAAAAGGCAATAAAAAGCATTCAACAATAGGGTCAAGAAATCGATATGCATGCCCGTCTTATTTAATATACACAAAACAACGGTTAAAAGGCGTTGTACAAAGTTTATGGTATCATTTGAATATGCAGCTGTATTTTGAAAATCTTAACATGCGTTCGGTTTGTATTGTCATACATGTAATATGATTATCGTCTTTTCCATGTAACTGACAAATCCTATTGCCAGGAAACCACAATAACAAGAAAGAATGGACGTTTTAGCTTCTTGTCACGTTTCTATTCTTATGTCGCTGACTGGCGTTTGTTGTTGTCGCAGTATGTATACTAGAAGCTATTTACTTGTGTAAAATTGCTTACTGTGACACAAATAAAGAATGTCTGATATAAACGGACATTGACAATCAAGTTTTGTATTTAAGTGTTTATGGTGGTAAACCTTCACTAAACAAGTATGCCAAGGCGTAAAGCAATGCCTTAAAGGACTTAAAATACTTGCATTTCAACAACTTCACATTTTTTGTTAATATTTTCGGACGGACGAAAGGACAGGCCAATTACTATATTTCTTTTGCACCAGTAGATGTCAGGGCATAAAAAGAATATTTCCACAAAAAGTACATGTAAATCAATGTGAACTCAATTACATACAACCAAACACATCATTAAAGGCAAAATTATCATGTAACCTAAAGCACAAACTATGAATTGTTCATTAACCGCGATTCATTCATTACAAATCTTTAACTATGAAACTGCACGTTCATTCAAGACAAGCATCGCTTAATTAATTTGTTACCCGTTATAAAACCAATTACATACAAATGTATCAGATTGGATAAGTCAACATACATAATTATTTGAAAAAAATAAAAATATTTTGACGTGACTGAACTGATCATAAAAACAACTTTGTGTGATATTATTCTAAACAGAAAAGTCAGTGTAAATTACTTTCAAGTATGTTTTAATAGATGATTCGTTTTCATCCAAGTGTAGAATCACGTGATCAAATAAATGCGGTTTTACGCTCAAAACTATTGCGATTTCATTTGCTAACGGAGAGTTTTTTCTTGATCATAACGACCGTGCATTTAATATGGTTATATTATATAGCCTGAAGTACTTTCCGTATATGTAAGAATACCCGGCAAGTATCGAGTTCGCTCTATCTTTAGCTGTTTTTAATTGATGCTCGACCAAATTATTACACTCGGTTGGAAACTGTATTTGGTCGAGCATTAATTAAAAACAGCTTACATTCATATACTAGTATTCGAAAATTCATTTCTGCGCTTAATGATAAAATTAATATTATTAATTATTAATAATAATAATTTGCTTGACCGCGCTATGCAATATTTATTGGGTAGTATGCTGTTTTCGAGTGTGCCTGATCACGTCACGTGATTATAAAGGTGGACCATTTAAATGGCAAACCATCTTAAAAGGAAACCGAAAAACAGTTGATTAGTTATTGCATCAGGGTGAAGGCAGTGGTATGTTTACAATGAAACAAAACTTGTATGTATGGGATACCTTTTCCGGAGTTTATTTTGGTCTGTTTGAGCAACGCTAAAAATTCGTATCTCCTGTTGCTTTTTGACAAAGCCAGTGCGTATGTGGATATGGCTAGAGTATAAGGGTCATTTCTAACCACTCTTTGGTCTATTCGTTCCAGATAGTGCCTTGCGTTGCGGATTGCAGTGTGTAACCCCTGTAATAAAAACAAATGAATATGTACATGCATAACGGCATAGTACATGAGCCGCTGTAAAAAATGCATGACAAAGAATTTTCACTTTTCCCTTTGTGTCATGACCATATAAAAAAACAACACATAAATAAATCATGACCATATACATTTAAGCTCTAGTAATGCTTTTGTAAACAAAACCCGTCTTTCGACGGACTTACAAAATATAAAACTAAGAAATATGCACGCTAGTTCACATGTAAAAGATCGTATGCAAGAACATGTATGACTTATTACACATATACGTGGGTTGATCACAAAGAAACACAATACAAAGTGATATAGATACAGGAAGTGAAAACTCGGTTGATAAGTTGAGAACTGCCTTTAATTTCCGAGTTCCTCATAATTATTTTTATCGATAGCATTTAACTCATGACTTTATGATCACCAACGTTCTATCAATGTTTTAACTACATGGTGACTACCAAACTATTACACCTGTTCTAAGATAAATTTTGAATTTCACTTACCGGAACCTGTATGCTGCATTCCTGTAGAGCTATGAGTACATAAGCAGTCAACGAATGGTCCTGCAAGAATACAATTTAGTTTGTGTACACCGCACATTGTACCATTAAGAGCATTTTTCGACAATGTTACATTATAGTTATATGGCCCATTGCCAACTGAATCCCTGTTTTAATAGTTGTGGATAAATAACTAATGAAACGTTCGATCAAGCATCTGCATGAGAAGATTAGACATTTAGTTGAATAAAGCTATTGTAGAAAAGGGTATAGCTATAGTAGAACATTTTTCATAAAATGCTTTACTATCAAATCACCAGTGACCTAGTTTTTCGCTGACACAATTACAATTTGTACCTTAATTTTATTTAAATGATTATTGTGATTAGGCCAAAATTATTGTTATCACAATACTCTACACATGTTTTCCTATGACTATATCTATACTAGGTCTAATTTTTGACCCAACATGACCAAATATCGCACTTAGCATTTATTTTATTACGATAGTCGTTATAATAAATGTCAAATATTTCCTCTTGAATAGGCAAACTTTGAACCCTTAGTAACTGTATCAAGTTTTTCTATACGTTGATGTAGCTTACCAATTGTGAATCCCCAATAGCATACTAGATTTGATAGAGATGCACATCGTGAACAATGTATTTTAAGATTATGTCAACAGTTTAACATCTAGTGACTTCTTCATGTTTTTCTATGATTTGACATTATGACCATGTGTAACTTTTGCAATAATAAGCAAAATATCAAACTTGACCTAAATATTACATTGGAATGATTATTGTAACCAAATTTGTAACCAGGTTTAGTGACCTCTAGTGTCTACACATGCAAATTGTGAACGAAAGCTCACCCTTGCGCAGGTTAGCTAAATGTAGATGACAACGACAATGCCAATGACACTAGATTTGTTGATTTGGGTCACCACAACGAATAATACAGATAAATATAAAACCTATTTTTAAATCAGTGATACATTCATTAATGAAAATAAAAATAGTTTTACTCTCCGTTTTCTCAATTCAAAAATAAATAATACGACCAAATCCACCGAAAAAAGTTTCATATCACTGGAATTTCAATAATTTGATGGATAACATCAACTAGTGTTTATCAGTATCATTTAAATTATAAATATACTCACACGCATAGTTTGAAAACGTCGAAATGGATTTGGGTCATCGAATCTACCGTCATCTTTAACATGTTTGACCAGCCAAGATATGCTTTTATCAATGTCGTCTCGAGCCACTGCACTGTAATCTACTTTCTTAGCTTGACAAAATACTTTTGCCACAAACGCAGTGAGCCTAAATAATATATACGAGGGGTGATCAATATATTCGAGGACTTTATTTTCATTATTTACTTGATGACGTCACTTTTTGTAACCATGGTGAAGCACGCACCGTCGCGCATCTCGGACGTCGCGTTATTTCTGAGAAATGACATGCTATGAAAATTAACGCGAAACGCGACATCTCCGAAATGACTTACAATTAAATTGTACATGGACTCTGTGTGCTCCTAATCAGCCAATTTCATATGATTCCGATGTGTATGTGATTGTTGGGTCTCTGTCAAACGGTTGAGTCGATAAAATAAGGACAAACAGCAAAAATAACACCGAATTAGGGACATTTTCCGTTAAATTCTGCGAAAAAAGACGCACAAATCTCAACCAAATGTAACTGGCGAAAACCAAGACTAGTATAGGCTACAAAACATTATATCGTTGACTCCGAATCAAAAGGGTTATTTTGATATTGCGTCCTAAACCTGATAGGTCGTGCTTTATTCTTAATTGGAATTTTCTAATTTTGTAAAGTCAACAGCCCAGTTTTGTTTCTCACAACGCATAACTACCATTTTTATTCCATCTCACATTCCAGAATTGACTACTAACTACATATTTCAGTAGTAAAAGAAAACCAGTCTCATACATGGGACCGAGTATCAGTCAAGAAAGGAGCTATGTGCTGCTCCGACGGTGACGCTTGGAATGATGTCGCGTGACGTCCAACGTCACGCTCTCCTTGTATGAATCAAATAATTTTGTTATTGCATTCGGTCAGAGACATCTTACTCCGAATGATGTTAAATGGCTTTGAGAATAGCTGCCTATATGAAATTGCTAGATGAAAAATCCTCGAATATATTGATCACCCCACGTATATATAGGATCCATAAGTTGAATTTGAAGAAGTTATTCTTCTTAAACACTTCTAACTATAAAACAAAAGAAATTAAGCGGATATATGTCTTAAAGATTTAGAAAATGTTGATCCCATGTCATATATAGTGCAACCTCACTATAAAAGTAATATATTGTACCCGTCACGCTTAGCATACCATAAAACAGTTTGACAAAAACTTCTACTAGACAATACAGTATCGCTCATACAAGTTTATGTTACGTACGTCTTACAGGCTTTAAGCGATCCGCCCGACTGTCCAACCAATTAATATAAGACAGGTAAGCTTTTGAACAATTTACATTGAAAGAAACTCACCAAATACTGCGTGGCCTATTACTAAATGTTCCGTAACCACCTTCTGGGTTTCTGTATTTTGACCTTTGGTAAATGACGCCTAAATGAAATATATAAATTACAGTGTCCTTTTATAAGAAAATGGAAAATATAATTCTAAGATAATATCACAAAAATGTTGAATAAAACTGTAGCAACAATCAGACAATATACACTGAGCGGCAATGAAAACGCAACACTTACATAGTACAGCATAACACATTTGATAAGTATGTGAGCATCACGAAATTTTGTCATAGAATAGATATATGCAAGTGACACATGAATATCACTTCGAATCAGAAAAAATTGTTTAGCAACATAGTTTTTTACCAGTTATTTTGGGGTCAGTATAAAACAGAAAGTCGTATGTTTTAATCTTCTAAAACCACAGCCAGGAGCGATCCATCGTGTGCATCTAAGTCGTATTAACCATATGAAGCGTTCCTTGAATGCTAGTGGGATGCTGTACCCTGGTAGCACAAGGGCTTTGTGAAGTTCAGGTACTTTTAAGGGGCCTATACACTATTTCGCGAACAACCACTAAAATAAAGAAACATTGTGTATTATAGCCATGGTGTATTTTCTATGATCAAAGGGAGATAGTCTTGGAGTAATAAAATGATTGAATAATTAACTTGCCAGTTTCTTTATAACACTGCTTCGAATATTGCGCCTCTGAATGCACATTCGAAACTGTCCGTTTAGAGATTAATAAAATTGTACAATATTTGTCCCAAGGATGGTGAAAGTATCACCATTTGTAACTGAAAATAAATTGCATGAACGCTATAGGTATTCTTTTAAGACTGATTATTGCACTCAATGGAGAAAAAATGCGCTTTTTAATTGCGTGTTTAATTTTCAAAACACAATTTACGTCTAAATATTAATGAACATCATAACTTGGGCATGAAGACTAGTGCAGTAATATCCAGTAATACAATTTAGTGTAAAAGATTGGTGATTAATCTAAAAAAGTGAGAATAATTATCCAAAAGTTATCGCACTTGACTTAAACATTTGTCTTAAATCCTGTGATTTCTTATGCATTTTTAGCTTTCTTAATAGGTGTTCATGTATTCAAACTTGTGTTAAATAATTAAATAATGACTTCGGTAATTTAAATAAACGAAACACGGATACCCCACAATTGAACATAACGACCGATCTTTCAGAGTCATCCGTTGACATATGCACCTTGTTTTCTACTACTTTTTTGTTTTTCTGACTAATCCATCCATATTCTTCAAAAATGCTTGCACGATATGCGAGCAAATCTCTAGCCACCTATCAGCACGCGGGAAAATGCGGTTTAAGGCTATTCAGCTATGGACGAGTGATTCTCCAAGTATTTTCACGGCAAAAGCTGAATTCTGTATAATATTTATCGAAGTGAGCATACAAAATTTCAAGTTTATGAGTTGACAGATTACAGAAATATTCTTAAGTTTAAAAAGTGTTGCGTTTTCATTGCCGCTCAGTGTACATGTAAGATCGGTGAATGTCTCAATGAGTTATAATACTGCCATATCATTCAATATGGACATGATAAGCAATTAAAATACACCCAGGGGATTAACTCATTCATAAACTCTCTATTATTTTTAGGAATGAAGAGTTGTCTTAACAATAACTCTCCATTTTTTTGTATACACATTAAATGCAATGTGTATACAAACTAATGGAGAGTTATTGTTAAGAAAACTCACCATGCCTGAAAAACATAACACACATATGTAGTGTTAACAAAAAATGGAGAGTTAGTTTTATCAAATGTGTTAACAGGTAATTAAGAATTATTGTAAATACTGTTTATAGTATGCATCAGTCAGTGGCATTCATTGCTTGCCATCCCCAGAGATGCAGGGGTAGCTGACAATTAAATATTGTCCCAAATGTACTGGTTCGGTGAAAAATTCTCAACATTTCCCCGGCAAAGCGTGTGAAGCTGGAAGGTAAAAACCGCCGCTTACCCAGAGTTTGGGGCCGTAGATGCAACTGACTGGTGCATTACAAAATGTATCTGTTCAGAAAAATGGCAATCAAAATCGCAGGAAAAGCATCACTCGACTGAAAGAACCGAGCACAGAAAAAGGAAAACAAAACACAGATAAAAATGCTCAACACATAACGAAACTAGAAAATGAATCAACCCACTGTTACTAAATAGCTATAAACATGACATAATTTCAGTTATTAAGGTACGTACATTGTATTACGCTCGCAAGAAATAAAGAAATCAAGATGATACTAGTGTGATATCAAATAACTTTTATTTGCAATTTTACTTTCGGGTGTCCATGACCATTAAATAAGTTGCAATTACAGTTTTGTTATACATTCACAAGTGCCAAAATTATCACCGAATCATGACACCCGATCTTCAGCATGATACTGAAAATGAAATAGTCGACCTTGGCTTACATTAAAATGTCCATAAACATTGCAACTAGGTTTTGAGATTTTAATCAGATGAAAACTGTTTGAATATAACAGTACGTATTAAGCTAATTATTAATTGTTTTTGGTCATGCAAGGCCCATAATCCAATAATTTAATAAGAATTGTGCCGATTGGACTGCTAAATTTGAATGAAAGAGCAGGCAAAGATTGCTTAAATTTTGAAGCGTATGAAAAACGTTAAGTTACCAATTAACGAGGGCTGTTTTTAGCTGTTCAGCCAATCAAATACCCTTTGACATTCCCCTGTTCATTGGGCTACCTAAGAAAACATACGAGTATCACCGGGGAGAATATCTCTCTCCCGTGTGCGTGGCAGCCGACATCGATCTGATAGACACTACCCTCACACGTATATATACTTGAGTACATTAATTAATACTTTCATTTAAATGACTGTTCAAAAAGAGCTCTAGGCTTAATAAAACATGCTTTAAACAGTGTAGTTATGTTATCAATTATAAATATCCATGTATAGTTTATGCACGGAAATATATTATCCTCGTATCTGACTGAAATATTAATAGTCTTTATAATGTCCACCGTGTTATAACATCAAGTGACACTGGGTAAATGACCATTACTTGATCGTGTAACACATATCTCACAACATGTGTTTACATGGACTACACACCATTATTAAAGTAATTGAGAGTTTTTGTATTAGTTCACTGGTTTCATGAAAAAGCATGATTTTCTCGCTCAGACATGTTCATATTTTTAATCTTTTATTTATAAGAGGTACATCAGGGGTGACTTTTTTTGATAAAATGCATTTGCTTTCAATTTTGATTTATATTTGACAGTATGGGTGTATTTTAAGTCAAAGAAAATCCGCGTATCTGTCCATTCCTTAGCAATAATGAATACTCGGCCCCTTCGGGGCCTCGTTTCTATTATTTCTCAGGAATGGACAGTTACTTGGACTTTCTCCTTCACGGAAACTTCTTAAAGTCAGAACAAGAACTACATGTAGCAAACGGATGGGTAGAACACTTTAAAGATCAGGACGAAACCACTAAGATTGTCTAACCAGACGCGTTTGCTTGAAAACGATATCAACAACAATAAACCTTCCAGATTTAATCGCTGCCCTGAAGTGAATTTGTGATACAATACAGGTACGAATGATTTCTTCATCATCATTATATTGATTAGGTGTTTTAAATAGGCGTGTTTTTGTACGAGTAGTTCAGGGACGACGTTGAACTATATATGTTCTAATACCTTCTCGGATTAATCTGTTTCCTCTTTGCTGTATTGTACTAGTAACTTGCTTAGTCTGTTTCAAGTAGTTCATAGCATTGACTGTAGGTGCAAGTTTTGCCATGTTTTGTTCGGCACAACCAGAAGGTATTCTGAACAAAGAGTCGACGCCCTCCAGCAGCAGCATCCGAACAACATTATCCATTATGTCACCTACAATACATGAGTATTGTGTTGAGGTTATCAATTACAAATCGCGACAAAATCATAATATGAAGTGCTGTCAAAAACTACTTTTAAATTACTGTAGCTGTTCAATGAATGGAACAGGCAACTTTCTGAAGTAGCACAACATATATGGCTGGCTTAGAATGAGCAGGTCGTACCTACACAATCAATATATTGAGTTTTCTGAAGTAGCACAATATATGTGTACATTTCATTAAATTACTTTCAGTGTTCTTTCCTGTACACATATTCGTCATCGTCATGAAATCTGGTTAGTTTATCATAAAACCCGTCTACTTGGTAAAGAGGCATTCCCTATAACTAGCATATTATTCCCTACTATCACATTAAATGAGCTAAATGTACAAATCACTATCAATTATCATATGTTGTCAAAAGAAAGTGTGCACAAATATGTCTCTATAATGTCAAAAATATATTTAAATCACCAATAATAATTTATAGCTTCCAGCGATTTATTATTATGTGGTCAAAGGGAAAGAACTCATGACTATTGTGGCTCGTTACAGAAGTATGTTTTCAATCTTTTTTGGGGAATTGGTGGGATCTTTTTGTTGAAAATTTGAGGAGTTTAAGCAATAATGATTCTCATTTAATGTTCCTGAATCGATTTAAACGATCAAAGTTATAGGGACGCCTCTTTTAGTAGAGCCCCGTCTATTGGGTTGGTAATATTTTACCCGTTTGCATAAATGAGTGGTAGATATATTTTATATGTGATTTATAAATGTGTCCATATTTGAATATTTTGAGTACATTGTACATGTAGCTATATTGTTTTAACCATGTATTAGTCGTGATTGTACAGCACTTTTGAACATATGTTTTATGAAAAAAGGCCTATATAAATATGGTATAATAATAAACATGTTATTTTACATATTAATTGAATTTAGTTCAATACTGAATTCCTAGCTTTATGACATCTGTATTGACAGTACTAGTATTTGACCTTACCTTGAAGATAGGCAGTCGCGGTCCCTGTTGTTGGTATGCTATTTTGAGGTAGAGTCAAGTTCACTTTAATAACTTGTTCTGTATCCGAAACATACATCGATTTTTTAACTTAAAAAGACAAATTGTTTGCTCCTATGAACTTTGGGTTACAAACCTATAATTCCAGGAATGAAATAATGATATGTTGGCAAACATTATGTCCTGGAATTACACTATAAACTTATTTACAAAAACGTAAGGTATACAATTATATAGCTTGGCTATTTTGACTTGACCCTGACCTTTATGCGAGAATATATTACGAGGTTCTTGCTTTGAATATATCAATTTCCGCAAGCTAATCGCGCAATATCGGTATTTCAGATTTGTGCTTGTATTACATCTCGGGTGTCTTCGTGATACTCCCCAATTATGAAAACATACACTCGGTGATGTAAACGTAGACAATATCGACTGTTAAATTATGGTTACCAATAGGTCAGGCTCGTGTCAATGTGGCCAAGCTATACCAGAACTAATTTGATATATAGTCCAATTAGGAAACACGGACAGTGAGGTCATCGTTTATGTGTACCCATAAGATTTAAACCATTGCTTAAATAGGTAGAGTTTAGTTTGGTACTGAACTGTTAGTATAATCCTTTATACTTGTTTTTACACTGTACTAGTGGATTGTTCCACTGCGTCACTGTATTTTTATCCTAACTGGACTGTAACTACGTATATTGGTACAAAACATGTATGTCATGGCTAAGTGTCAAGCATCTAACTTCTAAATAATACTGTGACATGTTAAATATAACAAATAAAAGCAAAATGTATATTAATCTAAATTCTAACAAAGCACATGCATTTGGCCTTCTTCACGTTTAATAAACTAGCTGTACTTTATTACCCAATAAAACACAGCTGATTGATGACGTCATGTTTAACGTCATACATTCTTACGAATATGTGATGTGCCTATGAAAGAATGTAGTTCGACGTCAACCTTTCTTGTTGTGCTATAAATTGCAGAGTATTGGCGATGTAAGTATCGTAATTATGAATACAACAGTGCAGTTTAGACACTCGTTTGGATGCCAAAATTAAATCTCTCGTGCTGCACAAGCGATTATAAACAAAATTCCAAAAAATTATGTCGAAAGAAGAGAAATGAATTCCCATTTTAGACAACTTTAGATATAGCATCTAGTGTATCCGTGCATTCGTGAATAACATTTTTGTGAAACATTAACTTACTTTCTGTAACACGACTGTGGTGTTGACAATCATCAGCCTGCTCAAGTGGATCCAAGCAAACTTGTATGGGGATTTCTTCCTCAATGCCTTCATCCTAAAAAAATTTAAAACATGACAACAAGATCAAAGGTTAAAACAAAGTATGTTTGAATACTGGACAAACTGCTAACCGAATACATTTCAAACTTGAATATTTTATTTACCAACTTCAAAATTCCATATCCGTTTCGATATGGATAATGTACAAACTGTAGGTAACCCCGTGACAATGCATTCGAAAAGCATTCGTCGAAGAAATGTGTAGGTAACCCCGTGACAATGCATTCGAAAAGCATTCGTCGAAGAAAGAAATGAATAATGTACAAACTGTAGGTAACCCCGTGACAATGCATTCGAAAAGCATTCGTCGAAGAAAGAAATGAGGAAACAAACACTTTTGCAATAGAAGGTTATAAAATCGCCATTTGAACGATTAGTGCGTATATATTTAGTAAAATGTTGTCACTTATGCCGGATGACTCATCATTTGCGCGCTGATAGTGTTACTGTAAATACGCCCTAGACTATGAGTAGATTAGTCTCTAAAACAACATACTTTGTTACAAAAACGTGGTAAATGCAAATAATCTGTCACTCGGTGAAAAGTACTTGTATCTATCTAGAGTCAATATGAACGAGTAATTACATGATAAATATCCTAAACTTTCAAAAGCACATCCTTCCATATATCTGGCTTAGAATAGAATGAGAAGGTCGCAAACCTGTACAAAATAGATATTTTGGTAAAACAAGAAAACAGCTGCCATACAATTACACTTTACTAAAGGCGAAACTAGCTGTTTCAACTTCCGTTTGGTCAACATGACACTTTCATATTACCATAAAATAGGCTTATAAGAAGCACCTTGTTACGCTGATGTTTAATATGTGTATATCTGGCCTAATCATTCTAAGCCAGCGATATATAATCTGGATTTATGTGACTAACCTCTACATTTAGATATTTCTTTACCGCATCCGTCTGCGGAATGCCGTTATCATAAACAACAGCAGACACAGTCACAGGCAGTTTCCCATGTTTCATTGGAACCATAGGAAATCTGATCGTATGAGCACTATTGGGTTCCAATTCAACCTGTGTTCTCTTCGATTGCTTCCCAAGTCCACGATCATAGCACAATGTCTCAATGCCATCCATATAAACATTAGCCTGTAAAATATTATAAGTACATATTATATAAATAACGAGGGTGCTTCAAAATGTTCTGACACAACTGTGAGAAAATACATCTACTCATTCTACCACGGTGTATACCCGCATTGGCACCCTTTCTGTACAAAACGCTGTATCAGCACCCTCTCTGTACAAAACATTGGTTGTTCAGGACACCAGTCGACAGGAGAGGTACGTAAATCATTGATTATGCCACAAATGCAGATTTGTGCTTAAAAATACCCCTGTCAACATTCCATTTTAGTTTGAACGTGTGGCAACTAATACAACAAATGGAAACAAAATGAAGACAGTGGTGTATCATCGGGTTGTTCCGTGGGCTATCGTTTGTAAGCACACATCAGCATTGTTGACCAAATAAATCAATTTCTTCCCTCTCCTTCATCAAAATTAAATGTTTTGCACATACAGGGTACCGGTGCAAAAATAGAGAGGGTGCCGATACAGCGTCTTGCACATAAAGGGTGCCGATACGGATATACATCGTGTTTACTGTACACCTAGATAACAGATTGAGAAAAACAATAATTTTGGGGGTTGGTATTTTGTGTTTATAATTTTTAAATTGTGTTAGACTACAAATCAATACAATTGGGACACTAGTCGTTTACCTGGTATGATTTGTCAGTCACGAACAAAAATTAAATTAATTCATTACCCCATATGAGTGACATGTTCATGATTTATATTTTAGCACGCATGGCATCACTGTAGTATTAAATCATCCTAGTCCGATCATTACTGTATATACAGTACAGGATCGTGGTTAGTGAACGGAATGGACATACTCTCTCGGTACTATTTGAGTGTCTAAGTAGTTCTTTATGTTCGAGCATTGTTCTGTTAATACAGTACAGGATCTAGGTTAGTAAACTACATAGACATACTCTCTCGGTACTATTTGAGTGTCTAAGTAGTTCTTTATATTCGAGCATTGTTCTGTATATACAGTACAGGATCTAGGTTAGTAAACTACATAGACATACTCTCTCGGTACTATTTGAGTGTCTAAGTAGTTCTTTATGTTCGAGCATTGTTCTGTTAATACAGTACAGGATCGAGGTTAGTAAACTACATAGACATACTCTCTCGGTACTTTTTGAGTGTCTAAGTAGTTCTTTATGTTCGAGCATTGTTCTGTATATACAGTACAGGATCGAGGTAAGTAAACTACATAGACATACTCTCTCGGTACTATTTGAGTATCTTAGTTGTTCTTTATGTTCGAGCATTGTTCTGTTTATACAGTACAGGATCGAGGTTAGTAAACTACATAGACATACTCTCTCGGTACTATTTGAGTGTCTAAGTAGTTCTTTATGTTCGAGCATTGTTCTGTATATACAGTACAGGATCGAGGTTAGTAAACTACATAGACATACTCTCTGGGTACTATTTGAGTGTCTAAGTAGTTCTTTATGTTCGAGCATTGTTCTGTATATACAGTACAGGATCGAGGTAAGTAAACTACATAGACATACTCTCTGGGTACTATTTGAGTGTCTAAGTAGTTCTTTATGTTCGAGCATTGTTCTGTATATACAGTACAGGATCTAGGTTAGTAAACTACATAGACATACTCTCTCGGTACTATTTGAGTGTCTAAGTAGTTCTTTATGTTCGAGCATTGTTCTGTTAATACAGTACAGGATCTAGGTTAGTAAACTACATAGACATACTCTCTCGGTACTATTTGAGTGTCTAAGTAGTTCTTTATGTTCGAGCATTGTTCTGTATATACAGTACAGGATCGAGGTTAGTAAACGGAATGGACATACTCTCTCGGTACTATTTGAGTGTCTAAGTAGTTCTTTGTGTTCGAGCATTGTTCTGTATATACAGTACAGGATCGAGGTTAGAAAACGGAATGGACATACTCTCTCGGTACTATTTGAGTGTCTAAGTAGTTCTTTGTGTTCGAGCATTGTTCTGTATATACAGTACAGGATCGAGGTTAGAAAACGGAATGGACATACTCTCTCGGTACTATTTGAGTGTCTAAGTAGTTCTTTATGTTCGAGCATTGTTCTGTATATACAGTACAGGATCGAGGTTAACAAACGGAATGGACATACTCTCTCGGTACTATTTGAGTGTCTAAGTAGTTCTTTATGTTCGAGCATTGTTCTGTATATACAGTACAGGATCGAGGTAAGTAAACTACATAGACATACTCTCTCGGTACTATTTGAGTGTCTAAGTAGTTCTTTATGTTCGAGCATTGTTCTGTATATACAGTACAGGATCGAGGTAAGTAAACTACATAGACATACTCTCTCGGTACTATTTGAGTGTCTAAGTAGTTCTTTATGTTCGAGCATTGTTCTGTATATACAGTACAGGATCGAGGTAAGTAAACTACATAGACATACTCTCTCGGTACTATTTGAGTGTCTAAGTAGTTCTTTATGTTCGAGCATTGTTCTGTATATACAGTACAGGATAGAGGTAAGTAAACTACATAGACATACTCTCTCGGTACTATTTGAGTGTCTAAGTAGTTCTTTATGTACGAGCATTGTTCTGTATATACAGTACAGGATCGAGGTTAGTAAACTACATAGACATACTCTCTCGGTACTATTTGAGTGTCTAAGTAGTTCTTTATGTTCGAGCATTGTTCTGTATATACAGTAAAGGATCGAGGTTAGTAAGCGGAATGGACATACTCTCTCGGTACTATTTGAGTGTCTAAGTAGTTCTTTATATTCGAGCATTGTTCTGTATGTAAAGAACTGATTCGGATGTGTAACATTATTGGGGATTATGTGCTAAAACACTTAACTCGGGGAAATATAGCTTTGGTGAAGTGTTTTTATTGACGGTTTAGAAGTTGTGTTATGGACTCGCTAACGCCTTTAACTCAACGAAGAAATGCCCGATACATATGATAAACAAATGGCCGATTTGTAGCGAGATAAGCAGATCACGTGTTATGTCTGTCGGCCATAATATGTCTTTTCGGTTGACCAAGATACTTTAAACAAACATTACACACTGACGTCTTATAAATATTGCATGAGTATGGAACACATGAGAAACACATGTTATAAAAGTTCTCTGAATTCGATGGACCATTTCATTGCTTTTCAGTACATGTACAAACATTATTTTTAAAATGGTCAAAAACTTGTCATCTGATACCAATGGTTCGTTTTGCACATTGTGTGGTGCACAGGAATTGTTTGTGTATTTGATCAATGCTGCATCTTGTTGAGGCGTTATTATTCGTGTTTGTTAACACCGAGATAGATTGCTCGCACATCACGTGACGTGGAATCGTTCACAAAGACGATGAATTGTACATGGGTCCCATGTTACTGATCTACGATGTCGGAAAATCTACATCCGACTTTGAGTATGCCAAGAACATCTGGGTATTTATGTTTGGACAAGCGCCACATGCTTACCGACATATGTTTAAGCAACGTTTCTTGAGTTATCGAACGAAAACCATTTTGTCTACCAACCGACAGACAAACCGATATACAGATGTGAGTAAAGCAAAATATCCCCTCATCAAAGATGGGTGTACACATGTATAATAACACTTACGGTTAAGGAAGTAAGTCCATAATTGAATATGGTGGCTTTCACTTCTAAATGCTCCAGTCTTTTAGCCTTATACGGAAGTTCCAGTTGAACAAAGAACTTTTGATAGGTTGTGACATTTGTTGGTTCAGCCATACATACGCCTTTATTTGATATACCTAAATATTTCAAAAACAAATATTATTATTATAGCAGTTAAATGCACTTAACTTTATATATTTATCTATTAATTTACGATTATACTGATCATTAAACACAACTGCATTGTCTACAGACTAGTAACTAAATAATATATGTCTATACAGCATCACACAGACAACAAATGAGCAACAGCAAAACTGGAAAATTTTGAGACACAATGTCTATGTATTGTTTGAAATTTAATATGATTCCCATTCTCATACATTTTGGTAGTCTTTTCAGATGTGATAATGGTTCATACACATTTCACGGATTTCTTAAAGCATCTATGGTGTAGCCTAAATGTACACAAACAAAACTACAACAAATAAGTTTTACTAAGAACCGGCAAACATACATCTATTATTTGACTATGGCAACGAAGAGCATAACTGTAAAGTACATAATAAAAAATAATTTGACAGCGGCATACGAGTTTAAATGTACGACGAGTATACAAAAAAGTTATATTAAATTATATTTCCTTGTTTTTATGTTCAAATTTAATGTATCACATATTACCAATTCCCTGAATCATCCATTCTGTTATAGATTCTGGATATGCCAAAATCACATCACTTGTACCATTCCTGTAGTGTAAGTATCAAAGTGCCTTATTCACAAACATTGTAAGTCTAAAACTCTGACTTAGACTTTACATTGCCAAATGTTCTATTCCCTCTCATGCTGATAAAAATGCACCGAATTCGATATAGATCAATTATGTTAAAGTTTATAGAGCTATATCGGAAGATATCTAAAAAAAAGTTTCTTAACTGAAAAACAATTATGCTTTCATACCAATTGGATCATTTTTCGCTTCAGCTTTAACAGAAACTCTCTCTGTGATTTATTGGACATTCACACTGTCCTTTTCATACAAAAGTGTTCTAGAACACCCTATAAAACTATAAGAATCGTCAAATTTTCGACGATTGAATCAAAGTACACGGAACCCATCCAAAGTTTTAATTTGTAATTAAGGTAGTCTAGTGTCATACTAAAAACAATGCGAGTAATTGTTTTGACATTGAATGAATGTTAGAATATAGCTTTATAGCTCTATACACTTTAATGCACTTATGTTTATACAATTAATACATTAAACTTTAAAATGTCTCTCTTTGCCATGTCATCAACACTAAAGGACGACAATGGAAAAAATATATTCTCTTTTTTTGTCCTATCTTTAGTGTTGGTAGGCATGTCATGGTTATTTATTAATGCATGTACCTATAATCTATTATATTATGTATACATGTTTTATATACTCACAGACCATGTATCATCTTCAATATTGAACTAGAACTGTCATTGGGTGACGAATAATACCCCCACAATACTGCCTTGCCACAGAAGTATGGCAAGCTGCAACCATAAGAAAAAAGAAAACTGGACGAAAAGTTATGACACGGTAATAGAAATAGGTACATTTTTATTAATCTGTAAAATGATTTATATACTAGTAACTACACATTACTTGCTGTTGCAACTTCAGCTTTGTTATAAACTCCATCCTTAGTTTTTCGCGCTGCACACCGACTCATTGTGGTGTACAATTGTACCAGGTTATTTTTAATAGTCACTATAGATGATAAAGTTATTGTCTGGAAAAGCTAAAATATGGCTATATTTTACCTTTAAAGGCTAAGTGTGACCTTGACCTTTGGGATAAAGACACAATTTTTGTGCATGACACACCATCTTATTGTGGTAAACAATTGTGCCAAGTTATTTTAAAATCCCACAATAGATGACAAAGTTATTGTCCGGACAAGCTAAATTATGGCCATTTCTGACCTTACAATTCCAAGTGTGACCTTGACCTTTGACATATTGGTGTGATTTTTGCGCATGACACACCGCCTCATGACGGTGAACAATTGTGCCAAGTTATATTAAAATCCCACAATAGATGACAAAGTTATTGTCCGGACAAGCTAAATTATGGCCATTTCTGACCTTACAGCTCCGAGTGTGACCTTTAACTTTGACATATTGATGTGATTTTTGCGCATGACACACCGCCTCATGATGGTGAACAATTGTGCCAAGTTATATTAAAATTCCACAATAGATGACAAAGTTATTGTCCGGACAAGCTAAATTATGGCCATTTTTTACCTTTCAACTCCAAGTTAACCTTGACCTTTGAGATATTGATGTGATTGTTGCGCATGACACACCGCCTCATGATGGTGAACAATTGTGGCAAGTTGTTTTAAAATCTTTCAATTATGGGTAAGTTACAGCCTAGACAAACTTTTAAGACCGACCGACAGACCGACCGACAGACCGACCGACAAAGTGAGTCCTATATAGCCCCTCTACCTATGGTAGTGGGGGTATAATAAAATCTATTTATCTATCTACATATACATTATGCTTATACGAATTGTGTATAGGTTGTAGATCATATATTATATTTATAAACAAATTAGTGCAACGGAGCGATAGCGACCGCAGTACTACGGTAAGTCATTTGAAAACAAACTATCTCTTAGCGAACCAGGTAACATACCAGTTGTATGGTTTCTGTGCCATTCTATGCTTATTTTTCTGTCTGACAATATTCGATCGTCAGATAAAAGGCATTATCCAGTCAGTTCCGGCCAAATCAGCCCGATAACAGGGTGCCGGATAACATTTTCAATAAACCGTCAAGTGGTCATGTGACTTGCAATAAACCGTCACCTCATCACGTGATCTGACGGACTTCTTCTTATAGCGGGGTCGCCGGCTGAAACTCTGTATCCGAGGATGAGGTTTTCCTATTTAAAATGAGCTTGGGTCGATCAATAATTGTTCTACGACTTACCTGCGTGTACATGACGTTATCAATATGTCCGACGTTGTTGTTTTGTCGTGACGTCAGTGAACGAACGTGACGTTAGGCACAAATAATGAAAAGGCAAATAAATAGTCCGACTTTTATTCCCTTTTTAAAGCAGATGTAGTGACCGGATAAATAGAATAATAGGTTAGTGCCGTGGAGTGAGTGAAAGTTTATCCGGCTCGGCTGCGGAAATTATCGGATTCGCCTACGGCTCACCCGATAAATTCCTCCGCCTTGCCAGATAAACTTACTCATCCACGGCACTAACCTATTATTCTTTATATAATACAGTTGTAATTGTTATGGTGTAATATTTATCACAGTTAAAATGTGTGAGACTTACACATCCAATTGCATGATATTAAAGTGCCAGGATTCCCGGAAGTCAGTTCTAGTTCTGAGTTTACCACCACCTTCTATAACCCGCTCTAGATCACTGATATATTCCGTTTCAAAGTCAAGTGTACGTGCATCTATTCCACGGTCTACAAAATATATATTGAAGATTAACTATGTACAATGTACGTATATTTATGACGAATGTAAACACTTATTCGATCTCAAAACACGGTATCTTTGATTCAAAGATATACATAGCAGATTTTAAACGCCAATCAGATTAATAACACTAATAAGCTGGTCATAAATGTATGACTATATAATAGTTGCGTATATACACTTAATCACACTCCCAACGCAACACCAGTAATTTAATAATTTCTCAACTATTTTAATTATGAATATGGTTTTAGACTGTAAAGATTTGAAAGTCCTTTGGAGATTTTTTGTTGATCAGTTCATCGCTAGATGAAAAACATACATGTCTTAGGGAAGTCATTTAACGTGACCTCTTACGGAACGTATTCAAATATATGACAGCGTAAAAGGAATGGAACAACTGTTATGGTCTGATTTTAATGAGATTGCGACGTGTGCCACTTTTTCGGTTGGTTCATTTCGTACATGGCAATTTCCGTTAAGTTGTACTTCCGCTGTCGGATTTCGTATCATCATTTGTGAAAGCCATTTAAGCTAAACATATAGACAAACAAACATACCATTTAGCAAATCCAGCAAGGTATGTAGGCAACTTTTATACATAGCTTGTATGCAGAGTGTTTTGACTGTTCCGTTGAAGACTACTTGTCTAGCTTTTCCTAAACACACTGTCAAAGCATCAATATTCTTCTTATCAGTCGTTTCATAAAACACATCATTTGCGAACTCAATGCCCTTCTTACAACAGGTTTGATCCACCACAGAACAGTCTGAAATGTAGATACAACGGTAAATATATTACGGAACGGAACTATTTGATAATTCCAGAAAGAATATGTAAAGATATAAATCAACAAGCTTTCAAAAGACATATCCCCCTAGGGAATTTCGGTCACAATATATTTCTGAAAGCCAGCTGTCTTCAGATTATACTTAGGCGAGTGAAAGAGTGTCCGCTTCAATGGCCAAAACCCTTATTTCATTGCCGCATTACACTCGTTTAATGCTTTTTTAGCTTTTATTAAACAAGTACGATGATCTTCCATGTGCGCCAAAATGACTAAGCAATATATTTTTACGCGTGTGATACACATACGTGACAACACATGTTTTTCTGCTCGAAAAAGTAACGTCACCGGGTTAAAATTAACATATAACTATGCCGTGCTTTCAAAAACGAACGACATTTTTCCATAACGCTCGTGATGCTAAAATGCCATGCTCAGTCATGTAAGCTAATTCTAACCAAAGACCGTTAATAATAGCCTTTAGAAATCTGGACGTAAAATACTAAATAACTTGAAGATACCGATGTTTCGAAATGAATTTTAAACGGCCGCATGCTTGTAAATGGGACATATCTGTCGCATTTAGATATTTTATATGCGTTGGAAATTTGCAAGTCAAATTTAATTAGGCTTGGTAATGATTCGTCCAGTTAACATTGTCTCATGCTGTAAGCATTATGAATAGAATCTGGTGTATATTTGTAAATACTTGTACGGTATATATCGTGAATAAATGCATACGGCAGCTTTTGCAAATATACCAGACACTCAAACTACATCGTAAAATAAACACTGGATTAAATGTGCATGTCAATCAACCGAATAACAACACTACAATATTTGTTTATATTTGGAAATGTTTCATCCGTGTATTGATGAACACAAATCCGGGAAGAACAACACAGTCTTAAACCAGTTGGTAAATTGCAAAATTCACAAGTCGTCAAATTTTAAAGTTATGCATACGGTGCCTAAGCGTTACCGTAAATCCGAACCGGTCGGAAGATTAAACGGTTAACCGGTTAGCAATTTGACCGAGTAGTTACATCCCTACTTTTAATATAGGTTAAGGTTAGATATAATATGAAAAACATGCGCTGCATACATCAGGGATTCCCTCACTCAATGCCAATGTGCGGCAAAAATAACATAAATGATGACTAAACTGCAGTGAAAACCCATGGTTGTAATGTCAAAGACAGTTATGTTAATTAATCGAGACTACTTCACAACGATTCCGACCTTGCTTTTTGGCGCGTAACGCCATGTGACGTTATGGCGTATACCGTGACGTCATTGACGTGACATCATCATTTATACATAAATTTGCAATCTGATCACCTTGGTTTTTATCCAATGGAAAATACCTCTGAAATAACAAGGCGACATTTTGAACTACTTTCAGTCACATGATTCGAAAATATCAGCTCCCCCAGTTACGTTTATACAACATGTACACGTACATACGGCAACAAATATGTTAAAGTTTAAACTTGAAAAAGAGGACGACAGCTGCTAAATACTAGATTTGAAAACAAGAATACAATTATAGCTGTATAAACTAGGAAAAAACGCTACGAAATAAAAGTTCGCACAACGTCACGTTTACGTTGACGCTAAATAAACGTCATAACATTCATGACGTCATGTGATAAACAAGACGTAAATTTCATTTATAATCCGTGCTAGATATTAGTTTTCTACAAAGATATTTGACATTTTCTTCGCGATACGCCCTGCTATGCCGTAGGAATAAGAAAATTGATCAGAACATATAAAATAACCATCGTATTGATGGATACATAACGTGTTATTTTCACGCGGATGTATCTGACTTTAGTAGTGAGGGCGAAGTTCCGGCGAACGCTATTGGTGTATTTCTACACTTATTTACGAGGTGTATATACCGGAGACAAACGGAAATGGCCGAGCTTTTACGATTGATAAATTTGGTATGAACTTTTATATCTTGATATTATATCATGGTCTAGAACGGGAAAATTTTAAACTTCGTTAAACAATTCAAGATAATTTATGAGCGAAAAATTAAGACGTTTATTGCCTATTTTTGTATTAATAACTATTCACTGGGAGATTCCTACACACAAAATTCAGTCGATTAGGGCTGACCTAATTTTGCTGGGGTTAAACCTCGCAAGTAGATCTACGGCATATTGGTATGGCGATTAACATCGGCCAGTTACGCTGAATCCCATATTAATTAATGTACAAATTAAACATATTGTTCCCATTCAAATAAGTGCAATAATGTAAATTTGAATCTCAATAATTTCTGAGAACACTGTTTGTAGGAGTTTTACAAACCATCATTCAAGGCCTGCCTTTTCTTCCTTAGTCTCGCTTCACAGTCCAGTGACTTTCTCTGCAACCCTCTTTTGTCAATTATTGCATTTGTTAAGACTTTAAGACCCATGCTCTGAAAGATAGACATGTAACAAAATACCGGTAATCCAGGCACGATGGTGTTCAATGTCACAAAATAATAGGATGTTTTCCTCATTCAATTTGACAATAAACGTTTGCCAAGTTCCATGTTGTTGTTTCTGATGCCGTAATGACTGATGATTGAATTGTTTAGTTCGCGCAATTATTCTAGGTCAAGAGTCACATTTGCACAGAAAGATGCGAACAAATTACAACCAAAAACGTCTTTAAATAAGAAAGAGAAATGAAAAATCGAAAGTAAACCTAAAACTAATGTAAAATATGCACAGCCTGATGTGACGTACGTGTATCAATAAGCACACTGAATCGTTGAAAACGAAAAACAAACGAAAACAAAAAAGCCGTTCTCAAGGAAAACCGGGCTTAATGACAAAATTATGAAAATGTTGAAAAATATCGTTGGACTCTTATGGAGAGTTTCTGAAAATTTGAACGAGTAAATACATACATAAAGAAAGTTATAGACTTTTAAAACTAACCCTTCCCGCCAAGTTTGCGATTGACGTCGCAAACAACATTCGAACGTTATTTGGCGTACGCAAACAGTCATTTCATAACAACACAGAATTTGATAAATTATTAACGAAAACGTTTCACAATATTGTCAAGAGTTTTGATATACTTGGGTATATCCAAAAGTAATGACACTCATCCCGTGTTATATTTGTTTTTTGGGCGATATATAAATGTTAAAATTAATATACAACGTGCTGCAGTTTTCGGTGTTCATAAGTGGATTATACATGTATGTACATTTAAAATATACCTATAACATCATATCGACGCACACGAAAATTACGATTAATTTTCATTATCATAACAAATATAACCATTTTCTTTTATTCGTTTTTATAACAAACAATTCTCGAAAGCAGACGATACTTTATTCACGTAATGAAACAAATATTTTGTGCATGCTGCTAGAAATTCATTGACGTCACCCTAATTTGAAACTCGCAGTATATTTTCAACGCACGGTCTACTTAGCGAAAACATGGCAGAATTGTGACGAAAAGAAGCTGCGCGTAGTAAT
The DNA here is from genome assembly GCA_963678985.1 of Spisula subtruncata. Classification (NCBI taxonomy): domain Eukaryota; kingdom Metazoa; phylum Mollusca; class Bivalvia; order Venerida; family Mactridae; genus Spisula; species Spisula subtruncata. Next base: position 6,629,486 of record OY787671.1, read on the forward strand.
GCACTTTTCCTAAAAGTTATGACAGTCACCCACTGAAACTTTAGTTACACAAGGCGGCAACATAGTCTCGTGTGTATGTAGTATACGTTTTTAATGGTACATGGATTACCAAATCATTATCGATAGAGAGTCATATGAACGGTTTGTAGTAGACCCAAAAGAACACCAAGAGTATTTTAACGCCGTCAATTCAATTCGACGTTCAAAACTGCAATCAATATGTGGTGAGTTTTTGCTGTGGGACTGACTAGAGAACACTTAAAAATAATTCGATTTCACAGAGAGTAAGTGTCGGGTGGTTTGCACATTTTTGAAGGTCGTGAAAATGACTGTATGGTTTACGAGTCATTAGCAATCACCAGGGATGAACTTCTGCTGGATGATTAGATGTCAGCAAGTAACGTCATTGTGACGTCGTTGACGTCGGACTTGTGGCGATGCTCGTAAGTATGTCGCATGCAATTTTTCATATCTCAAGAACTATTCTGTGCATTGTTATGAAATTTGGTCATCATATTTAAATTAGACTGAAGTTACGATGTGAAAAAAATCGTGGTTTTACTGAAATTATACACGATTTTATAGCATCAGTGACATTACTTTTGGATATACCCACGTATATTCTTATTTGAATAAAACACGACAAAATTGGGAGTGTTTGTTTAAAAAGGAAATAAGCTGCCATTTTTAAAAAAAAAACTTTAATACGAGTAGTTTTCGGAAATCCGTCACCATAGCAATGACAAAATTAATTTTATCGTTATTAATCAAATGTTTTTGGAAAATTCATATATTTCTTTGAAGGTCCATTTGTACAGAAATTCACGAGCCGTTCACTGTGATGCACTTTGTTTTTCATAAAAACGGCTTTATACATATCAAACATTCATAAAAGGCTGTGGATTTACAAAAATAATTTCATGCGATGAATGTTAGCCTAAATTTAATTCCATATTATAAAATGTATTGCTTAAACTTTAATTTAACTTTCGCTGTTTAAAACGCAGTGAGGACGATCATTTTGAATTCTGTTGAATGCACCACAGTGATTGTTTTCGAAACAGTCCCTACATTTCATAGTATAACATTTTAACTGTTGAATTAATTTTAATAACATTTGGCATGCAAGTAGTTTAAGCATTTCTCATTATGAATATAATTACGATACTTATTAAGGTGTTGATAGTCAATTTTTGTTTTTGATTTCTTGAAAATGTGGCTACTTTAGAACAAATACACCTTTATAGAAAAATACAAATTAAACAAATGTTTCTTTTTTCAAATTGTTTTTATCAATGATACAGTTACCTGAGTTTATACGTACATTGCCTAATAGATTACATTGCGATCACCATCATCAGGTACATGCTATACGAAGATGTAGTACTGCTATAGGTATAAAAAAAATGTAATTAATCTAAAGTAAATATGAAATTCAATAAAAACAGCAAGCTGCTACACTTTACTCCAAATACGAGTAAACAATTGTTATTGGATATTTCGTCAAATAAATACAACGCCACTTATGACTGCATCCATTAAACAATACCTTAAATACAGCAGCGCTGTTTGATCCACTCCCCTCTCCACAACCAAGATCATGTGACTCCAGTGTGTCAAACATCTGAAACATTTACGCATATAACTTGTACACTATCACCATCCTGCACACAGACAATGGATCTATCAGAATGTATTCCAAGCAGTAATAAGTGGATAGCTACTTCGTTTTCTATATCTTTATATTTTATGAAACATATCTCTTATTCTTATACTGTATAGTTATATTTATGCGAGAGTGATACAGGGTGGTGCATGGCATGGTAATTTGAGTATTACACTGCCTCCCTGTTAAATACAATAGTCTTATCAATGAACATGTTTTCCTGGACTACTTTCAAACCAGTACAAACTTACCCTTCTAATCGACATTGCCGTTAATTTTGCAAAGACAACAGCAATAGCGGGACAATGTCAAACTTTGAGGTTTGCCAAAATAATTTCTTTATTAGATAAGGACGAGGATTTTAACTTGTAACTATGATAAGATGGATGAGTGCCATGTACATGTTCACGAACTATATCCTTGTACCTGAGGTGATATTTGCAAGGTGTCCTTACACATAAGGTAACATTTGGACGATGTTGATTCCTACTTCTTTCGTCTGTCATATCATCCAAACATATAAACATTTACATGTATGCCATTTTAAACTAATTGACCGCAATAATGTAACAGTGGATTTAAAAGTAGTACAAAGTACAATATGTATTTTGCCTGGGTTTGGTATTTTCTTAGGGGGACACACACTTATTGATTGACTTTAAGTAAATTGCTGGCTTCATCTTTACTTCCCAATTATGTTAGAGGTCATACCAAATTTGACTTCATAATCGATAGGCCAAACGTATGATACTGACCATGTCCCTACACTTTTATAAGATGGTGAACCTAAACTTTATGGAGTAATTTATTAGAAACCAGTTGGTCTATTAGTATATATTCCTGTTAAATGTCACAATAACCATGTACTTCGATCTACTGGCCTCAGTTTGAGGGCCCTGGAATTAAATCTTATTTAATGGAAACAATATTCATGCATGGAGCAACATGGAAAAACGTATTGTGCCATTTCCATGTTGTAATCAGAGCAATCAAACTAATATTAAATCTTAATCAAAGATAGTGCAATTACAAAAATACATAGTTTAGTTTGGGCATTGATAATATGGCTACTGTCCATGGTTAGCTTGTCGGTAGAACGGTTTCACTTTTTAAAATGACTCTTTAGAAATCTTACCACGTTTCTCCTTAATACATGTTTACTGTTTAATAGCAATAAGGCTTTGTCCATAACGTTGAGTCCGACGTACATATGTGAGTCACCATTAATAGTTAATTTGCAGTTATCTCCTGGTTTTATTGTTGGAAGTTCTGACCTCAAGGAAAGCTGAAAATATATACTTATAATGTACATTGATATATCAGACAGAATTGCGAGGATTGTTAAACAATGTACCAATCCACTTCGGCAAATAAGGAACTATATGCGCGCAGTATATTGAGCTAGTTTTTAATTGATATCTCGATGTTTTGATCCGTTTAGTCTGGCTATGAAAGCACATCAGTATGCATACAGGTGCGTCACATTACGTATTCCCCTTACGGACCTCGACATACCCTTTTTGGACCTCGTTTGCGACTAAGTTCCGCCGTGAAAATGATAATGTGGTATACCATGCATGTTTTCGCAATATAACACGATTTTCATTACAGTTCTATGCAGTAGGTGTCATCGCATTCATAATGATAAGGCTCTCATCAATGCATAAGTGTGACAAGAACATAAAACCCAGTCCATGATCACATGAGAAGACACTCTTAATTAGAGTGAACACTTGTTTGTTGTACGCTGGACACTTTTAAGGACTTTCCCTGGAGGACATTTTATCCGATGATGATATAAAAATTTGCACAAACATTGTTAAATATAAAATGATTTTGAAGCAATATAACAAATAAACAGGTATGTCGCGGTTCTAATTAAGGGGCTCTTGGCACTTTTGCAACATGTTTTTCAGCAAAAAAAAAACAAATAAAGTTAAAGTAGTAATTTTGTCACCTAAACCATCATAAATTTATGCACTTTGTATTCAAATATTAATATTGACGTAGCTTTTTACCTCGAATTAACAAATGTAATTAATCTGGATGATAATTGTGATTTATTTTCTTAATGATAAGAAAAAGTGTGACCTCTAGTGACTACACAATGGTTTCTAAGATTTAACATAGTGACTGGTTTTTTACTCTAGTTGACCAAATATCAACCTTGATGTAGATTTTGTTTATATGATCATTGTTGCGGAGTTTCATAATAATTAGTTAAAAATTTGTGACGTCTAGTTGATACGCAATTTTTTTCTCTAAGTTGACCTAGTGACCTAGTTTTTTAAAATCCCAGACACAGTTTGACCTAGATTTTGTTGAGAAATTCATCGTGGCTGACTTGCATGAGTTGGCTAAAGTTTTGACATCTAATAACTGATTGTTGACAGACCGGACAAAGAGCAATTGCAGAAGCCACCCCGTCACTTTGAGTGTCATTATATTTTGACACCTCATGCACGCTGTCGAAAACCACAGCATACTAAAAATGGTCATAAAAGATAAATGAATAAACTGTTTTAATGCAAAATCAACAATACAGAAATTAGCTCGATAGCGGAAATGCAGAAATAGTGTAAATAAATGAAGTGCATCTACTCCATGCCCTGTCTTAAAATATTTTGAACACATACAATGACTCGTGTACATATATGAATTCATGTGTTGAAGTAGCTGAAATTGAAATATGTGTTTATCCCTAGAAATGATACAAATTTGACGGGTATTATATTTATACGTTAAGCTTACCTCCTTTCCTCGACACATATGGCGAACATTGAACTTAACAGAGTCGGCAACAATTTCATTGGTATTCTTGTCAACGTAGAAAACTATCAGACGTCCACTTGGACTGACCTTCTTCTCCAATATGTCTGAAAACTCCTCGCTTACTTTATTGCCAGATGGTGTATACCTTGTATGCACAACATTTCCTCTAGAAACAACCTAAAATTAAGATTGTTTTACATTAGTGTGGATACGAACATAATTATGCATTTTAATTCTTTACATCGTTTATGTAAGTTTTATATCGTTTATATCGTTTATGCAGTTTTGGTATATAAAATATTAAATGATATGGCACCTGAATATATGTCAGACATACTTAAATTTTCGAACAACTCAAATCATAATCTTAGATCATCTGAACACAAATATCTTGTTTTACAAAAGACACCTCGTACGAACTATCTTAAAGATTCTTTTGCATATTTCAGCTTAAAAACATGGAATGATATTCCTATAACTATAAGAGCATTTTTAATATTGTATTCATTTAAAAACACGTATAAAAACTACCTATCAAATTGATTGGAATTTATTCGAAATAAGTTTAACTTTGATATTAATTTTATGCATGTGTGTGAGTTTTCATTAACACATAATTTTAATGAGTATTTCTTCTTAGTGTCTGTCGACATATATGTGTTTATTTATTGGCGTGTTATATTGAGTTGTAGTTTTACTTTATATAATCTTATTGAGTGTTTCATGTAAATACTGGTTATGTCAATATGTGACAACATATATTTCTTTTTGTTATTGCTTTATTATCATTATCACCATTATACCAGAAGGCCATATGAAAATAAGATGCATATTGTTTAAAACTCTGTATATTATATATGTAACCTTCGTTAAATAATGATGTTAATATTATTATTATTATGTGTTTTATTTATGTCTTACTAAACAGTGCGTTTAAGTCAACAACCTACATTTGATACGGTACGAATAAAAATCCAGAGAGGTTAGTGTTTAAATCTATATAATGTGCAGCTACGGTGTAATTTTGAATATTTGAGAAGGCAATGAAAATGTTTCCTTCAGGTCAAAAACCTCCGAATAGAATGGTTCTTTAACTCAATATACAGTGACCAAGGTCAGCCAAAAAATGTCAACATTTTAACCGTGGAGCCCTTTTAATCTATAGAAATAGCATCCAGCTGCAAGAAAATGAAACAAAGTAGAAGGTCATGTATCATTAAATTATAAGAAAAATTTGGTTGAACAGATTTTCTCACATGTGCGGATTTACTCAATATCCGTTCGCCCCAACCCTACTTTCACTTTCATATTTAAGCCAGAATGCCAAATATTCCTGAATATAACAATTTCTCTATATCACATACATTCATGCAAAGCATTTAAACCCAATTTTATTATTCTGATGCTGATTTGTTAAGGCATACTCCCATTTCAAGTCGCTTGAAAGTTTTTTCCGGACTATTTGAGTTTATCTGATTTTGGTCCGCGTAGACATCTAGTGGTTATAAACCTATAAAATCAAGTTGATGCATGCTAGTTCTTCAGCGTTTAGAAATGCACCAGTAGTACATATGGGCATATAATTTATGCATGTTGATATTGTTGCAAAATACACAAAACCTACCATGAACATCATCCCCGTGTATGATGTACCTTGTGTGTTTGTGAACGCAGTCATCCAGTTTTTACCATCCTATAAATACAAAATAAAACAGGACAAATTGTGCTCGTGTTTTCAAACGGAAACCATATGGTCAACTTTGGTAAGGATCTAGGGGCGAACCAGTCCGAGTAACAACGTCCTATTATTGATAAAAAAAACAGTACAAACTATTGCTTAAACCTTACGAATAATTAATTGCAAATGCCCTTTTATACCAAATTTGCGAATTGGTAAAAAGATGTGCACAACAATATTTGATTTTCTATCTACTAATTGTGATCTAGTACGAGACTATAAGTATTGCAGGGATACCGTTTTCAGTTTGTCATCATTTTCGATGATAAACCCAATAGCCGTTTTCAAAATTTCATTTGATACTAAGTACGTACATGTAATTAGTAATACCTTCATAACCATTTCCACATGAATTTGGTTTTTGCCACTGTAAGGTCTCACAGTAAAAACATCGCTTGTCCATAGTTGATCTTCGGTCAGTTCATCTTTTACGCTAACCTGAAATACGTACCTACATTTGTACCGCAACTTTACTATTTTATTTCCTGGTATATAATGTAGCTTATCGTATTAATGTACATGTACAGTTATGCAGTTCTATCAGTTTGTATCAACATGTTTTTGTGAAACATGTAATGGTTAAGGTGCGTACATACAGTAAGTTTTGATGTATACATCTGGACCTATAAGTCAAAATGTACTGTGTAGTTAGGTGTAGTACGCCTCTACCATACATTTTCTCGAGATGTACACATTCATTGTTACCAAGTGATATGAGGGACATGTATGGGCATGATGTACACGTGGTACAAATGTACATCCTCGACTTATTCACCAAAACTTACTGTGTGTACGCACCTTTAGCGACCGTTTGTGTATATTTATTCATTCTGGTACCCGTTATATTGGTTATATTGATTATATATTGTGTCCCGACTTACGTTCAATCTTTATTATACTCCGACACGCTTACTGACTCCTTTCAACACGTGTACATTATTTCTGTAAGCGGGCACTTTGGTGAGACAATTACTCAGAAAATGATTGGTCACTTTGAGCTTCAAACTATTTCAGATTTGCATGATTAAATTCATGAGCAGTTAAATAAACGTCACAGCTAATTGCCTGAAACATACACTAAGACGGATTAATATGACCCTGCTACTGTAAACTGATCAAATTTGCAGTATTGAATTTTAATTAGTGTCTTGGTTAATCTTATTAATAAAACTAAAGAAATGCAGCATTAAATTTTAGTTGGGAGCAAAATCCATCAAGATTTAATGATTTTACATTATTGGTTATCAGCAGGAATACAGCAATACTATAAAACAGTATAAACAGTTTGTAACATACATTGTGCAACCAACAAACAAATCTGAATTATTATTATACAAAGTTCGAAAATCAGTTATAACTTTCTATTTGTTTTCCTGAACATAGTTGATACCACTTAGAATCAATCGAATACAGCATAATGCTGTAGTTTATATATCAAGATATAACCCTATGAAAATGAATGGTTAAACAGTGAACATGTGTCAATTCATTATGATCCTATTATAATACATTTTAATATCTATAAAATACACTTAAATATGTTTTAATTAACATCAGCAAAGCAGTTTCAGATATATTATATCAAAGGCCTAAAACAATCTTGTTTGGAAATAAACATTTATAAATATTTTCATGATATAAATGACAATCGACTATTGTGTTTAATAACCAAATGGATATAGCAAATGATATTGGACTACATGTATATACATATATATATACCATTGTGTATCAAGCTTTAATCCGTGAATGTGGAAAATTATTGCTTTTGTAATCTTAGCTTTAATGTGATGTATTACCAGTTTCATGAGTTTTACTCAATCTATATGACAGTTAATCTGTTCTAAAATTTAAAATATGTAATACTCATGAATTGTGCTGGAGTAGATTGTTATAATCATTGTCACTCTGGAGATCATTTTACTTTTTGTCGGTGTATAAGACAGATACACATTACAAGTTACGTTACTCGGCTTCGCCTCGGACAATTTTTGTTGTCCTTACAAAACTATCCTATAACACTTGTAAGAGGACACGTTTGATCAAAACCTATTACTGTATCTATTACATATTTTTGCGTTCGTTTAGTAAAACACACTTACGAATTTGCGTAAGGTAGACATATATGCGTAAATTTACGCGGCATTTACGCATTGTTAGTAAAACAGTGCCCAGATCCTCATAGCGTAACGGGTCAAAAGATATGGTTTAATCCGATTCGGACAAGGGTAGGTTTCCAATGTTTTTTCTACTTCACAGTTAATTTTCTCCGTTTTGGGGATTTTTTTACTCGTAAATTAGGAAACATTGTCATTATTCCAGATTGAGAAAGAACCGTTTACGCCTCTAGTAATAAAGTACTAATATTACCAACTAGCAATTTTATATAGAATAATAGGTTAGTGCCGTGGATTAGTAAGTTCATCTGGCAAGGCGGTCGAATTTTTACTCACTCCACGGCACTAACCTATTATTCTATTTATTCAGTCACTACATCTGCTTTAAAAGGGAATAAAAGTCGGGACTACTTAGTTGCCATTTTATTATATGTGCATAACTAAACGCCACGTTCGTTCACGGAAGTCACGACAAAACAACAACGTCGGACATCTTGATAACGTCATATAAACGCAGGTAAGTCGTAGAACAATTATTGACCCAAGCTCATTTTAAATAGGAAAACCTCATCCTCTGGTACAGAGTTTCAGCCGGCGACTCCGCTTTAAGAAGAAGTCCGACAGATCACGTAATGAGGTGTCCGAATATTGCAAGTCACATGACCACTTGCCGGATTATTGATATTGTTAATCGGCACCGATTTATCGGGCCGATTTTGCCGGAAGTGACTGGACAAATACATCTACCGAGACAACTGAGATAAAAGAAGTAAAGATGCAGTTTCAATAACAACCAATCAATTTGAATACAACTGACGAATACAAACAGTTATCTGCAAGTGCATGACAATAATTTATTGTGCACCAGGGAAAAAATATCAAACGGAAAATTATTCAGGGAACCCGATAATTGATATACATCTAAGAATTCGTACCATAAATTTAATTTCCGCTGTTCCATGACGGGTTGCAAACGCTTCCTGGATTTGCCCCTCGGAATCAGTCCTGTCAGTTATTGTGGAGTTCGGCCCATTGTTGTCAAACATGAGAAATTCGACCTCTTTGTCGGGCACTGGTGCACCATTTGCGTACATCAATATTAACTGAGTAAAATAAAGCACATTGTTTATTATACAATATTCTTATTACCGTATTACAATGCTTAAAGCATATTGACAAAACAATAAATACAATTTCAATACAGCTGAGAACATGTAAATTCGAAGAGAAGTATGTAGAACATCATGTTTTATATATCATTATAGTTCTTGTTAAACCTCACTTAATATTATATCAGTGACCAACAGGCAGTTGGTTCCATGACAATACTAAAAAAAGTAGTGTAACGTCAACGGGGACGTGTTAGTCGGTTTGATAATGTTCTAATTTCAACGTGCTGTTATAAAGTAAACCTGTCTTTTTTGGAGAGGTCGAAGAATACTGGATATTACGAGGAATGATTAATGGATAGTGATATGCACATAATGACATTATGTTATGCTCTCTTTCGCAAACTTTAGTCGAGCGTAGCAAAATACATTAATTAGCAAAGTTATAACAAAATTATCAGCATTTTCCCATGAAAATTATAAATAACATCCCTCGTAATATAACAGAATTGAACTTTCTTTTTGTTTTTATTTGGTGAAAGATCTAATTTAAAGTCACTCGTGAATTATTGATTAAGTGTTAACAGTGGACAAATAAGATCATAATAAACTCACCAACTGTTTGCCTCGACTACATGAACTAAACTAATCTGAATGCTATTTTGTAGAAATACAATGTGGTAATTAATTGCAAATTAAAATAGAATTAAAGGTAATACTATACAAAACAAAAATATCATACTGGCATGACCAATGAAACTTCTGATTTTCAAATATCGCAAATAATCGTCATAATTTTAGGAGTTGTTTTCTTACCTTTAGAAAGTATTCAAAACCAGGTCTGAAATGAAGCTTTGAGTGACTAAACATAAATTGATATGGTTTCTCTGTGAATATCGTGCCGTCATGTTTAGCACCCTCTTCGTTTCCTGTTTCCTCTTCATACACAGTAGCAATAACTTCCAATCTTTTACCATTAGGAAACGGATGTCCAATAGCATTGTTAGCCAGGATATCTGCTACAGGGATGTCAAATCTAATTGTGCTGTATGTGTTGATGGTTTGGTCCAACTAACAAAATAAATTAATAAAACAACATTATGATTAAGGAACGACTTAATATTTACTACAGTTGTGATAGATTCATACGCATTTCCTCCTAACGCGTGGACTATTCGTACGAAAATGTATTTCCAGGTCTAATGACCTACTTTTCCACTCCATATGACTAAATTTCTAACTTGACAAATAACCTAGTTATTGTAGTTATGATCAATGCGATCAAGTTTCTTGAATATTAGGCTAAATGTGTGACCTTTAATTATAACATACACAAGGTGTTTTATAATTTGGCGAAGTGGTCGAGTTTTAAAACAGATGATCAAATATTGCAAAACTGGTGACCCCCAAAATGAGGCCAATTTTTACCCGATGGGCATAATTTGAACAAACTTAGTAGACGACCACTTCGATACAAACCAAATATCAAAGTTCTATGCATTTACGTTTTAGACAAGAAGATTAATATGTTTCCCCATGTACAATTCGTGACCCCGAGACGGATGCCCAGCAGCATTATTTGATCAATCTGGGCAGAGGATGTAACGAACCAGATATGAAAGCCCTGCACCTTTTGGTTTTAGACAAGAAGAATTTTAAGTTTGCATTTTAAACCCACCTATTTAAAAATCAGTGATAGAGGTAAAGAACATTCCTACAAAGTTTTATCAAAATAGGCCAAGTGGTTAAGGAGAAGAAGTCATTCGAAGAAATTGTTGCCGGACGGACGACGGACAGGCAATAATTACAAAAGCTCACTTTATCATTATGTGACAGGTGAGCTAAAAACTATAGGAATTAAAGTACAGACAAAATTACTGCCGCCCATGCACCTGAACAAATTACAAAATATTCATTTTCAATCACATGAAATACATGATAAGTTCTTAAGGCATAATATATACTGGTGAATATTCCATGCCATAAATAGTACGGGATAACATAATATCACATGAATTTCCTTGTATCAGGGTTAGTATAACCAGTACGTATAACTCTATATACGTAACGAGTGTAGTATAACGTTTAAATGAAGTCATTTTATCTCCTAAATGACATCATTTTGTGCTGAAAATAACGTTGCGTTAAGCGTCGTTTATGTAGCGGAGTCGTTTTTTCAGCGGAAAGATGCGTTTTTCAGTGTTATAAGAGTCCTGGGATATAAAGAATCTAATACTCGTTGTCAATTGATATAAACGTATATTAAACTCGCCAAAGGCTCGCTTAATAAAATTTCCCAAACTCGTTTAATATAAATCTATATCAATTGACAACTCGTGATATATCTATATCTGTTATTCTGGTACTCGTTGAAATTTTGTTTTCGAAATTTAGGTTTTGAAATCATACCCTTTTGCGCTTTGTCGACAATACATGGATAGTTTCCTTTCCAGTCTCTCGAAGGTTCAGATCAAGTCTAGCATTGCCATTGACTGGTTTTCCGTATACATATCTACAAATTTAATATACGGTTGATTAATAAAATAATGCGAGCTGTTTTCAAATGGGAAATTGGAAGCGTCTAGACGAGACACACATACAAGTCCAATATGTAACTTGTCCAACATTTGACCTAGTGGCCTAGATTTTAACGCAGCATATTAACATAATTTGGTACTGGCCTCGATCAAGGAGACAAACAATCTGACCAAGTTGTACAAATTGATTAATTTATTGATTTAACATGTATACGTGATATTTGTAAAGTGATGTGTGTATGCATGCATGTATGTAAATATTTATTGTATCTTGTTTTACGGTTATAAGATGTACTAGTATTATGCTTAAGCCGAATAAACTTTTCTGTATTCTGCATGAACACTGTTGCCTCAAGGGTACAGACAAGCATATTGCAGACGGACGACGGACGAAGTGTAGTTACAAATGCTCACATTGTCACTATGTGTAAAACAATCAAAATAAATTAAGTAAATATGCGTAAAGTTACTTTGCTTTCACTGTAATTGAAACCATTTCACTATTTTGCAGTATATACGGCAAATTGACTTCGATTTCCACACCAAATGTTGGCAGAACTGAAACGAAATATATTTATGATCAATGTAATCGAAGATAACGACGACCTTGTAATCAAAGATAGCACCGACCTTGTAATCAAAGATAGCGACGACCTTGTAATCGAAGATAGCACCGACCTTGTAATCAAAGATTGTACCGACCTTGTAATCAAAGATAGCACCGACCTTGTAATCGAAGATAGCACCGACCTTGTAATCGAAGATAGCACCGACCTTGTAATCGAAGATAGAACCGACCTTGTAATCAAAGATAGCACCTACCTTGTAATCGAAGATAGCACCGACCTTGTAATCAAAGATAGCACCGACCTTGTAATCAAAGATAGCACCGACCTTGAAATCAAAGATTGTACCGACCTTGTAATCAAAGATTGCACCGACCTTGAAATCAATGATTGCACCGACCTTGTAATCAAAGATTGTACCGACCTTGTAATCAAAGAAAGCACCGACCTTGTAATCAAAGATAGCACCGACCTTGAAATCAATGATTGCACCGACCTTGTAATCAAAGATTGTACCGACCTTGTAATCAAAGATAGCACCGACCTTGTAATCAAAGAAAGCACCGACCTTGTAATCAAAGATAGCACCGACCTTGAAATCAAAGATTGTACCGACCTTGTAATCAAAGATTGTACCGACCTTGTAATCAAATATTGTACCGACCTTGTAATCAAAGATAGCACCGACCTTGAAATCAAAGATTGCACCGACCTTGAAATCAAAGATTGTACCGACCTTGGTATCAAAGATAGCACCGACCTTGAAATCAAAGATTGCACCGACCTTGAAATCAAAGATTGTACCGACCTTGTAATCAAATATTGTACCGACCTTGTAATCAAAGATAGCACCGACCTTGAAATCAAAGATTGCACCGACCTTGAAATCAAAGATTGTACCGACCTTGTAATCAAAGATAATACCGACCTTTAAATATACATATATAGTTTATTTCGAGAAACGTTAGACATTATGCCCATGAGTTTACAATCAATACAATACACATACAAATACAATAACAATAGTATATAGCTAGTTTGCGATAGAAAAAAATCGTGTTTTTTAAACATTTCTCTGTAATAACTAAACCTACAAGTATGAAATTATGCACGAGTAAATGAAATATATCTACCTAGTACACACTGAAATTTCAGCAACATCAGAAATTAGTTTAAAAAGTTTTGTTCATAAGTTCTATGTAACATATTTGTAGTTTTGTATGAAATATCAAGTTAGAAGACTTGATACTTGCAACAGCCAATAGTTGATATCCGGAACTCTGTGCAAGGTGGTTTTCCCCTTAATTTACATGTAGGTACAAACAAATCTGGCCTAGTTAGACTGGTTTTGTATTCATATGCAAACACAACTGACCCCTACTCTATTGTCCAGATATGAATATTCATGACTCAAAAGGATTATAACGGTAAAACTTTATTTGTACCTACAGATTAGTGGAGATCCGGAGTAGGTCTATTGTACGGTCACGTGATACGCATATCGGTATATTTGCGTATTTGCTACCAACTTAATTTAACACATGTTAGGCCCGTCTGTGAATATGACAAAGTACATTTAATTGCCGTACATTGTTTATAGGCGACACACCTAAATAAACCGAATCATACGGGCCTCCTAAGTCTTGTCTTTATAACAGCAATCTCAATCCCGCCGATCACGGATTGTAACGGTTAAATAATAGATGGTAAACCATCAATGGAATACCAGATTACCTCCCACCGTTAAACAGTAAATACGCATGTAATTTCAATATGTAATAAAGAATAAATGTCTTTTAATTGGTGACTATAAATTATGAAATTCAAAATGGGAGTAGGTAGGAAGTTAATGTAGTTCTGTGTAATTGTTTACCAAAATCTGATAAATAGATTTTCAGAAATCTTTAAAAAACACGATTTTTTTCTATCGCAAACTAGCTATACTAGCATACTATCATTCACGCACACATAATACATTAACTTCAACTTCAACTTCAATGTTGTACTCTCCAACGCCACTAGGGCATTTACTGAAAAATAAGGCAAACACACCCACACGTTCACACACGCGCACACACACGCACGCGAACACACATGCACACATATAGTCCGGCCCCAAACCCATGATACCCTGCATTGGAGTATAAAGTTTTTTTCTTTGGTGATTTCAGTAGACAAGACCTTCCAAATAAAGGATCCGGTTGATGACACTCTGTCACCCTTGAGCATTTTGAGAACATTGGGAAAAACTTTAAAAAATATAAACGAAACTGCGAATTTTAGGAATCGGTAAGCTGCGAAGTCATCATTTGTCTTATTTCATAATAAATCACACTGACATGTAGCTATTAGCATGCAGATGCCGACTGCAAAATATTGGAACCGTGCACACATGCAAACTGTGTTAATTTTGGGTTAAAACATTAAAAAATGCATGAAAAAGTGCGAATTTTCGGAATCTGTTAAATTCAATGCCATGTATAATTCATTTTAGTATTTAATCACAGTAGTTTAATGTTATTAAGATATCAAACATCTTTAGTCAATAAATTGTGCAGTATTTGATAATTTTAGGCCTTAAATACAACATAGCCGCCATTATGGCCGACATTATATAATTTCAATTAGGTATAATGAATATAAAAAAAACACTTGATCTATGCAATTTGAAGCATGTTTTCTTTGAAGTTTTGTTAGTAATACTATGTAAAATGTTTGCAAAGTTTTGATAATATAGGAGACATTATGATTACGATAGTAAGCGACCAAGTACATTTGGTGGGGTTAAGAAGATGTTAATTGGTAAGAAATTTCCAAAACCATGCGTGCGTTACAGTTAGTAGTTGAAAAAATTCTTCGCCCAATATTCAATGCAAATGTGATGCATAGTTTGGGAGGTTTAGAAGTAGTGCTCAAAGAGCTAACAGACAAGAAACGTACCGCAAAAGTTTGGATTGCTGCCTAATAAAGCCAGTATTCATCATGTTGCTGTCTTATAGAGCTGAACGTGAGGCCGATTGGCCACTGCATCTGAAAGCTGTAGAAATGATGATTCCCTACTTCTTCGCCTCTGGACACATCCATTATGCGAGGCATGGTCTGTACTATCTCCGGTCCATGGAAGCTATGCCACAACAAGTTCTAGATCGGTTCCTTCATGATGAGCATTTGATGAGACACGCCCCTGGTGTATGGAATGCTATATGGAGCGATATGTACATCGAGACCACGTTTATGCGCTACGGACATGGCGAAAAGGGGATTGTCGGACAGACCATGAAGCCTGAGACACTGAAGATTTGGGAATTAAGCCTACATATATGTAGCAGATTAGAACAGGATCTCAGCATGGAAGATATACATAGTCAGAAGAAGAAGGAAAGCGTCGTCTACAAACTGTCAACGAAGATAGAAAAATCATTCGCTTGAAGTTGGGACTCTGTATAGACACAGTAGCTGTTGACGAGCACCACGACGGAATCATTAATATAGCAACTGGAAAGATCTGATGAATCTGTGAATGTAGACCAAGCCGTCGAAATAGGAACAGCGATGCAATGTGAGTTTGAAAACAGGTGGCCGGAAGTTTTAGGTGACAAGATATCTAAAAACTTTAAGGTATTCACGCAAGCTGATACATGTACGAAAAGACATATAAAAGTTGGAGACACGAAGGTTTACAATACAAACTTCATATATTCAAGGGTAATTGGTCTTCATGCAAGCTCCAGGGGTGTTGACATAAAAGATATTCTTTCACATGAGTTGGAACCTATACCAACATCAATGCTTGACGACAATGGTGATAATAGGATATGCAAGTCAATGTCTGTATTAAGCAATAAGCTGAAAGTTGAAGTCTCGGCCGTGTCACAGATAAAGAAATAACAGCCATTGTTAAAGATGGGTGAGCTGTTCTTTATACCATACATTGGTCTACAAATGGTAGTGTAAGCGACTTTGTTGAAAACGAAAGTCTTACATTGGAAAACTACTCAAGACTAGTGATGTATACCTTATATTTGTTCAGTACAAAGAGTGTGACACGGACTGGAAGAGAGTATGAAGCCAGTAGAGTGTATAAGCTGAATCTCCAGATGCAGCCCCCATCCAAGAAAGTCGTCCTAACAGTTGTTGAAAATTAAAAGCAACTAACAACATTAATATGCGAAGGATTACAGAGTGATGGCTCTTTCAATGACAAATACGTCCAATCATACAAACTCATTGTAACTGGACAACCTGATACAATAGTGGAAATAGGCAAAGTTACGAGACTTAGAGAAGATCTAAGAACATCTCATGAGGAGGCAGATAATATCATTGCACAACAGTCAATTCAAGCAGCAAAGGAAACATACTAGTACCAGAAAGGGATCACTGTAATTTGTGATGACACAGATGTATTTGTTTTGCTACTTTTTCACTATCAGTCACAAAATATTGATATTCTCGTGTATATGGAGTCCCCTGTGAAAGACAGAACCACCGTTGATATTAAACAAACTGTGAATAGATACTCTGATATTATTTCGGATCTCATAGCAGCACATGCAATATCAGGATGTGACACTGTAGCCAGCTATAATGGAATAGGGAAGGGAAAGGTACTAAAAGTGCTTAGGTCAGAAAAAAGTCTTCGTAGTGTCAGAGATACTGATGCCGATATACAAGACGTATTTTACGAGTCTTCTAAACTTGTGTCTTCGTGTTATGGTTTTCAGAAGGCAAACCCTATGTCTCAAACTCGACAATTAGCATGGAGTAACAAGGTGGCAAAGTCGTCTTCTACCCTTCAAAAGCTAAGTACGTTTCCACCAACAACAGAGGCGTTTCAAGAGAATATTAAACGCGCACATCTCCAAGCATGTACATGGAAGCAGGCGTTAGAGCAAGACCCTCCTGACATGTTGCCGACGGCTCGTGGATGGCAACAAGAAGTAACCACACAGTAACTTCAGCCAACAACAGTACCTGATGGAGTGGCTTTAACGCCAACTGAGTTACTCAAACTGATCAGATGTCAATGTGCAAGTGAGCCATGTTCTTCAACGCGATGTAACTGCAATCGAGCTAGGCTAGGATGCACTATATTTTTCAAATGTCATGAAAATAACAATAGTTTAAACGAAAAGACAGAACATTTTGATGCTTGAGGAATGTAAATTAGTTAAATATATTTGAAGGAACTTGTCAAGTAGTGAATCTATGTTGACAAACTTATGATTATATGTAACTAACACTTACTCTGCAAAGTAAAGCTTGGCGTTAACACAACATTTTTGTATTTCTACCATAGATTTGCATCATTATTTGGTTTAAGACGTCTGATAGCTTTCAACTCGTTAATACGGAACTTATCACAGTGATAATTACCACAACATTATATCCGTGACATTGTAGTCTACCAATTCCAATTATTCGCACTTTTCTAATATACTTTTTAATATTTACCCCAAAATATTGCATTTCTGTGCCAAAACCTCGTTAAAGATGTTAAATAACAATTTTACAAGTCATTCTATACCTATCTTAGTTATTCCTGAAAAATATGACAGACTGCAGTATAGCCTTGCGATTCCTAAAATTCGCACTTTCCCATGCACTTTTCCATGTTTCACCACCCAAAATACCAAAGTTTGCATAAATGTACGGCTCTAATATTTTGCAGTCATCATCAGCATGTTGATTTTTACCTATCAGTGTATTTGTTCTAACAAAACTACAAAAAAAACATGCTTCAAATCGCATAGATCAAGTGTTTTCATACTAAATTGAAATTATATCAAATCGTCCATATTGGTGGCCATGTTGTATTTAAGGCCTTTAATTATCAAATACTGCACAATTTTTTGACCTAAGATGTTTGATATCTTAATAACACTAAACTACAGTGATGAAATACTAAATTGAATTATACATGGCATTGCATTCAACAGATTCCGAAAATTAGCACTTTTTCATGCATTTTTTAATGTTTTAACCCAAAATTAACACAGTTTACATGTGTGTACGGTTCCAATATTTTGCAGTCGGCATCTGCATGCTAATAGCTACATGTCAGTGTGATTTATTATGAAATAAGGCAAATGATGACTTCGCAGCTAACTGATTCCAAAAATTCGCAGTTTCGTTTATATTTTTTTAAGTTTTTCCCAATTTTCTCAAAATGCTCAAGGGTGACAGAGTGTCATCAACCGGATCCTTCATTCAGAAGGTTTTGTCTACTGAAATCACCAAAGAAAAACACTTTATACTCCAATGCAAGGTTCGGTCGTTTTTTGGGGATTTCGGGCCGGACTAATATGCATACACATTACACACGCATAACTATGTATATTTTTGTCATTACATAGAGCACAGAATTCTTCAAATATCTTATATGCAATGCAAATATTCAACAATTAAATTATCAAATTATTACAAAAGTATATGCCTTAAGTGAGGGGAAGATAATGCTACTCATGATAAGTATCTCCTTTTTCTTAATTCAAAATTCTTATAAATGAACATTGAAAGGTTTTTTGAGAACAGTTATATTTTCTGAGGTTAATAATTCAATTAACTTAGGTATATTGTAATTTCTTCTGTAATACTGTTTTATATGCTGTTTTCGTAAATCATAGTATAAAGGGCATTCAAGCAGGAAGTTAAATTAATCTTCAATGACTTGCATTCTTGACATTTTCTATCTTGGAAAGGTATTTTATTAGGCTTAAATTGTGCCATCACCCCGCTTCTATTTCTAACCTAAATTTTGATTATGTATCATATCAAGGTAAGGTTATAATCTAAAATCAGCTAACAGCACATAACATTTTGCTCTTGAAGTATTTTGGAGTTCACATATCCACTTTTAAATAAAAATATCTTTCATCTTCGTCTTAAAGCAATTATAAACAAGTCTTTGTCTCCCATCCCTCGAAACAACCACACACCATTAAAACCTAGTCTTTCTAAAATATGTTGTACCGATTTTGCCCAATTATTGCTCTTTGAATAATCCTCTAAATCGTTTAACATCATTTTATATACTATTTTAACATATTTATTATTATCACACTGTATTTTTTTAGCCAGAATTTAACTACATTTTCCAGACGTTTGGTAATCAAGGTTGTTCTCCCTAGTTCCTCATACACAAACTTGTTTTGGGTTTGTGATTTGACTCTAAGCAAGAATTTACAATAGTTAAGCTGAACCCTTTCAATCTGCATACAATAATTAGAACCCCATATTTCGCTTCCGTAATTAAAGAAAAACGAGCAATAAGCTTATCAAAAAGGTCCAAACAGTGACTTGTATTCATAAAACTGAATTTTACCAAATTTGCCTTTAATTCATATAACGCCTTTTTTTCCTGTCCTGTTAATGTGTCATAAGTACTTGAAAACAAGCCCCTACTGCAAATACTATTCCTAAATATGTGAACTTGTTGACAGTTTCAATGTGTTTACCATCAGACATAAATCTTAGATTCTTTTTATTTTGCCCTCCCTTCATAAAAATCATAATTTTTGTTTTACTGATATTGACTGTTAAATTCCACCTGATACAATACTCGTTTAACACATCTAATCCATGTTGTAACCCATGTTCCGTGTCAGAAAAATAACAATGTCATCTGCGTATAATAAAAGGAAACATTTTTAAAACTCCGATATCAATTCCTTCGTGTCCATTTTCCATATTCTTCAATATCATTCAAATACATCGAAAATAAAAACGGCGATAAAGATTCCCCTTGCCTTACACTTAAAAAACAATTAAACGCATCCTTGCTTATATCATTATCATATTTTATCTTAGATTTCACACTAACATACATTTATTTTACAATATCAATAGTATTACCCCTCAGTCCAATTTTTAACAATTTATACCACATATTTTCACGTACAACGTAAGCAAAATCTTTTGTGAAATCAACAAAAGCTGCATAAAGTTTTTTTGTTTTTATTTAACAGATGTGTAATTATCACATGTACAACAAATATATTATCGACTACTAATATTTTTCCGAAATCCTGTTCGTTATTCAATATAAACATTATATTATTCTGCCCAAATATTTAATCTAGTACTGATTACTTAAGTGAATAACCTTCCAAGTAATGTGATGCCTCTATAATTACCCGTATCATCAATATCCCCCTTTTTGTGTATCGGTACTATAAATCCTTCGCTCCATGACTTAGGAAAGTAACCAGCATTAAATAGTTTATTGAACAGGCACCTTAGTACTTTTAAAAAGTGTTTGTTTTTTACTCCGTGTTTAAAAAACTCATTAAACATATATAACATTTATCATTTGTCACATGTTCATTCTTATAACTATCCTTATTCCTTATTATTTGTGCTAGCAAAGTCGCACATAATTTCTCGCCAAACTGTCATTATTTTGATAAACATACTCATGAATTGATGGATTTGATATGTTGTATGCTCTAATAGCGTTTACTCATGTTGCTTTCGCGAAAATACTATCCTTTGTAGGATAACACATTTTACTAATGATAACTATCTGGATCCCACAAGATCTCATGAATTTGTCGGTCGTGTACACTTGGCGGCACTTCTAACGCTGCCACTTGGTTATTCTTGCTATTTCAAAAACTGTTTGAGATAACTTTATCAAATTTTCACCAGTTTTAGTTCAAGACATGTGCATATTGCTGCTCTTGTTAATTCAGAAATTGATGTGTATGAAAATTCGATGTAAAGGCGTAATTTACGTCTCCCGGAATTTCAAAGTCACAAAATTAAACAGCGCATTTATTAGGGGACAATTGAGTATTTTCAATATTTTATTTATTTTCAGCTTCAAGTGTCATAAAATTCATCTACGTTACAATTTCCTAGGTAACGAAATAGCCCATGGTAAGCTTAGACCGCCACAAAATAAGCTCATAATCTGAATATAAAACCGATGCGTTTAAAATAAACGTTTAACCTAAAATAAGGATACTTGAATTGTAAAATTCACATTTCTTTTGAATAACAAATGTTAGTAGTACACAGTAGAGTTGAATTTATTCAGCTTTAATATAATAATTGGTCACACTAAATTTAAATTTCAAGCGCAACCCGTGTTACTCGCAGGAATGGTATTTTCTCAACAGACAGGCTATGTGTACAGAAAGCACTATATTTTGCAGCAAAACCAACAATTTTCGTTTACTAGCATTTTGGTAAATATTGCTAATAACTATAAAAAACCATGAGCAAATATATTGTTGATATGTACAACCATCATAGGAAAAGGGGACATGTAAACGCATACATAACAATCAGATGACCGGTATTGCGTGATAAATTGCGACTTTCAATATAAGTATTCAGTCAGTTGAAGACGTGTCATGCAGCAATAGTCTTTTGTCGGATCGAGCGGAAAATTCGTCTGAACTTGTGTCAAATATTGTTTTATACGTGTGCCAAATTTCATACAAATCCATTAAAGAGTTTTAAAGAAGACAGAAATATATCAGCGGTAGCGTTAGAAGTGGCGCTAAGTGTATTTGCCAAGGGTGAATGGACTCAAAATTAGCATCAAAAACAGCAAACAGTATTCTTAGTTTATTACTGTAAAATTTAAAGAGTTCCAACTTCAGATTTATCTCATAATTAGACTATGACTTTGGCGATATTTCTACTTGCAATACTTCGTGAGATCGTGGCTTGCACTAGCGATGTTAGTTCCATCTTTAGAACAACCTACTTGGCCCATTTTCCCGATGATCAACCCTAGTTTAAAGACCGACCACTCTCCCTGACGGTATACTCACGCTGAAACAGTCTCTGTGTGATCCATTACCGCGGCCTCCGCTAAATAACGCGACCCTGGTGGTTTCATTCCCTTTGTAAAGCAATCCATTTATGTTATTACTATTACTTGTATGTTTTAAAAATACAGAAGTGCGGACATTCACATGGCCCTGGAGTAAGACTTTCACATGACCCTGGAGTAAGACATTCACATGGCCCTGGAGTAAGAGTACGTTTCATGTGGTGTCTTTACACGTCTTCATTAATGAATTCTCGTTAGAGCACAACACACACAACTATACTTTCTGTTTCTAGTACTTAAATCTATTATTGATTAATTTAAAGTAATCGCTTGTTTATTTCATGTGATGGTGCACACAAATTCCGTCATCTATATTGCTTGATAATCTAACATACATATATCTCAGAGTGGCTTAACTTACCATATTCTTCCACTCTAAACAACGCCCGACCATTCGTATCATACTAGAAAATATAACAAAGAACTATCAAATAAAAAACAAAACATATACATTCATTCAACCAAGACCGTCACAGTCGTGATCCAGGGCCCCGTGTAAGTTAATAAGTGCCTTCACGAGTAACGTACTCTACATTTGCAACCTTCCTTGTATCCAGGTTAGTATATATAGCGAATACGTATATTCTTATACTATACGTGTGACGTATGACGTTATTCTACATTGGTTTGTTTTCCAATAGAACTTTGTGCATATTGCGTTATACGTGTCATAAGGAATCTATCACTCGTTTTCAATAAATATATTTATATTTAACTCGTTCAGGAAATATTATTAAGAGAGCTTGTTCAATAACACGTTTTTTAAATTTATATCAATTGAGTCTCTAATCATAATGTTTGAGTTCATTCTAAACCATGACTATTTCATGACAAGTCACACGACAAAATACCTGTCCTTTTAACGATGCTCTTGCAGTCCAAAGACCAATTTCTGCATGAGGTGGTAACGTAAACGGTTGATTCGTATAATAAAATCCACTACTGCTAGTCGTGATTTGTTTTCGACCCAATGTCAAATTAGACGGACTCTACAAAAAGGAAACACACAGAACCAAGTAAAACCAAAGAAACATATATAAAGATACTTCAAGAAACGATAAAAACCAAATATCAAGGGAATTGTTTGAGATTTTCAGTTACACTTCTTAGCTTTCTTACTAAGCCCATCTACTAATAAATACGTTTCCCTATTTCTTTCTTTATTAACTAACTCACTTAAAAATCATCATATTGAAAGTATTTCTATGTCTTATTAAAACAAGAAAAAAATAACAAGAGGGCCATCTTTGACCTGTACGTGTCGCTCACCTATGCTCGTTCATCTTGGAAAACCATATTAAAGCACGACATTTATTACGGTAACCGGAATTCTGCATGAATTTCAATAATTCCGCAATCTTTAGAATGGACCACACAAAGTGTATTGGAACCAATTTGGAATGATATCCCCGTACCGGCTATATTCGATCAGTTTACTAAAATCGCCCGCCGCATATTTTTATACAAGAGCAAAAATTATTGCAAACGATAAAATAGTAAAAAGTAATCATTTTTACAATAATTCTGTAAAATAAAGTTCAATTTCATCAAAACATTGTTTTTAAATCGGCAAAAATTTATCGGGCGGCCATTTTGTTTAAATTCCAGGTACACCACCAATATTCGATCAAAGGGAAGCAACTCGTATGATCATGTCAGTTTCATTACACTGCACAAATAAAACTGCGCTGCACACTAATTTCAACTATTTATTACTCGTATAAGAGCACAACTTTAAAAAATAAGGACTCCGATCAGTAATTAAACAGTGTTTAATATAGTCACCAATCGTAGTGTCTTTAGTTTTCTACGTTTTTCCTGAGTTTACAGTTGAGTCAATAAATGGTTCCAACCGAATCAAAACTCATACATGGGGGCAGAAAACAACGTGTATCTCCACATTATGCTTGTCACAACACAATGGCTTCATAAAATTGTAATAGGTAAAATGTTTTTGATAAGAGATAACGTCTCGTAAATAACACATCTCTGTAATTAAATTCCAATAAGGAAAATCAACGATAGTCGAAGCCATATATGTTCGTGTTATATTTTTCGGCAAGTATACGTTGCCGCTCTTTTACGACAACATTTCGGCCCTGGAAAATATCCATTTCAAGCAGACGTAATGTAAACAAAGCGGATTTTCGATGTTTTTCAGGTAAATAGCGGGTGTTCATCTCTCGCATTTTTTGGGCATAGTAAATTCCCGCCATTTTTAGTAGGTTTCTGTAATTTGGTCATCTTTTTTATTTGGAAACTTATTTTTGACGAAGAAAACTGTTTTTAAAGTTGTGAGTCGTCCATGTAAACAAACGATGCGCACGCAATCGAAATCGAGGTCAAATAAGTAAAATTTGAAACATTTCCGTAGCTGATCGAATTTAGGTTGTGATCGAATATTGGCAGTAAGAGGACAACGGTACAGATCTATAGCGATACAGGGACCATCTTGACCATCTTGTTGAATGTCAGATTAGTAGCACTCATGGTTAGTTGGCACAATATCAAGTTCAACCAAGGTATATACCAGTGTTACTTGTTTGAATTGGCCTTGCTCACGAAGCTAACATGCAACTTTTCTTGAATGCAGCAAACACAGATTGTAAGCCGTTGATCCTACCCTGCAATTTCCATATGGTTTCTTTAAACAAGAGGGCCCAAAATGGCCCTCGGTCCCTAACCTGTCCCTTATGTCTTACAACTTCTAACAAGTGTCTTGAATATTGGACCAAACCTGGTGCCTACATAGAGAGCATACAAGTTTATTCTAAGATTTGACAAACTATTTTATCACAAAAGCTCACCTTGTCACAATGTGACCGGTGAGCTAAAATGCCTACTATCGGATCGTTGATGCACCTCTCAAACAGTACTATCTATAATTCCATTCATAACTCATATTGCATAAATCGTACTTACAATGATATCAATATGCACTGTCTCGTTTTTCACTCCTGCCAATGTTTCATCGAATACCAAAGCCCTGATTTGTACTGTAGGACAAATATATGTTTACATAACAAATATCTATTTGTCAATGCGCAAAACATTTTTAAAAAGTTTTATTAATCTAGCTTGGGAACTGTTTGAGTAATGCAACGAACAAGACTGTGTTCACTGTTTAATGTAGCTGAGTCTCGTCTCCATAGCAACCACATCGTTTATCAGAATGAAATGCTACCGGTATTTAGGCGCGCATAATCCACTTATTGGCACAAACCCACATGAAAAGTATTATAAACATAGCTGGGAAATATTAATACTAAGTACAGTTGCATTACCATGAAGTATAGTCCAAAGAATTTGACACGATCCTGATCTTCACTGTTCATAATATAACGAATGGTGTTTATATTTATTGCACCGGTTGTATGTTTACATAAGCGGTGAACATCACGAACAAACCCATTTAGACTAAGGGTTTAATACAAACACCAATCTAAAATAGCAATATTGCACGATGTGCTTTCGAAAATTAATATATTTTCAACACAAGAACCTTGAAATCATTCATGCACAAGGTCAGGATCAAGTTTAATTCTCCAAGCTGTAGATTCACTGTCAGGATAATGCAAATGGGGAACTGAAGTTTTGTTGGAATATTATAAGAACAACAGGATTGGACCACAACTTACAGTGGAACTCGGTTATAACGAAATTCCAGGGACCAAGAAATTTCTTTCGCCATATCCGATTTTAACTATATCAGTACAACGAAATTGCGTTATATATGATATTGGGTATAACGTAATTCGTTGTACAGTGTATATTACAATCATTATATGATTGTCACTTACAAGTATATAACACTTACAATTTGCTTTGAAATGTTTGAAGAAAAAACATACACGATGCTGAACAATGTTTTGTTATTATTAACTGATCAAATATTCATTATGAATAAGTTCATATCTTACTTTGAATGCAACAATAATCATTCATGTAATTTAACTCACCTTTTTCTTTCGGTGTGTATATTGGTTTGCCAGTTTGAACGATAATGTATCCAGTTTTGTAACTTATTAGAATGTCCTGGCATTCCGTGCTAGAGCTATATCTTGAACAAATCTTGATAAAACTTGGCTTTTCCGAATTGTTGGTTATATAATCAGTGATACCATTCTCAGTTACACGGACATGTGTTGTCTGGGTACTTTCTGGAATCAAAAAAAGATATACATTAAAACATTTACATGCGAAGACATTTCCAGCAAGGCAATACATGTATACTACTTTTCAAAAGGAATGACACAATGTATGGTTTCTAAATCAAGCACAATTATTGTCATAAAAACAAAATGAGTGGAGTAATTTAAATGATAACTCAATTTAATATACGGAGCCGTCACTCAACATAAATAGTATACAGAGTGTGACCACTTACACGACTAGAAAACATGGCTTAGAAGAAGGTCGTAAGTACATATTTAAAATCAACATCACAATGCGCTACTAATGAGCCTATTTTTATGAAAGTTGAAACGTGTCATGTTGACAAAAATGAAGTTGAAACAGCTTGCGTTACCATAAGTCAAGAGTAATTTCAGACAGTATTCTTTTTCTCAAAATATGGATTTGGTACTTACGACCTTCTCGTTTTAAGCCAGCAATATAAACGTATTTTGTTTCCGTTTTGCGATATGTACATTTTCTGTGAAGATACGGCGTTTTAAAATCAACCATTAAGAACAAAACTGCTAACAAATACTTTTTTTGAATGCTAACGCAAAGGCAGATTTAAAACACTAATCCAAACGACTCTGGTCGCGATTTTACCTACCTTCATTTGGCACAACGACATGTTTCGTTGAAAATTTCAGACCGTTCAGTTGAAGCCAAACCTGAAAAAAATCAAACATGTTTGTAAGACAGTATGCCACATGGCAGCCTTATTGTCGGAAATATTAAAGGTACAGTGAACTTGACCTTTGACCTCAAACTCAATATACTGGCCAACTGCCATGTAAAGTTTTAAGACACTAGAACAAAGCGTTATTGAATTATTGAACCGACCGACATAACGAAACCTGATTACAAGTTTGGAATAGTTCGAGGACTTTTTACAGTCTCCGCATCCATTAGAAAACATACATTGCACTCATCCAAACAAAAATACACGGAAATACGCAATCAATATATTTAGGTGTTAGGGTATATTTAGTACATTGTATATTCATACCGATACAATTTTAGCCGCGCGTGTTTGATGGAGGTGGTTCTAACCAGCTCGAAATATTGCACTTCCTTTGTATACCAGTAGCGTACACCATTGTTATTAGGTCTGTCCAAGCCAAAGTAAAACCATTTTATTCATTCACTTTTATATATTCACAATCATGAAAAATGAGGTCAAAATAAATAATATTCGTCTTACATTAACTACAGTATGTTATATCGCTGACTTAGAGCGAGTGGGTATAAAAATGCGATTCTTATCGGCCTATTTATGTTAGATTGACAACACATGGAAGAAGAAAACATGGTCGACCGAAGACAACATGACGTAGGACCACGGTGGCAGAATTATCAGAGACAGGATTATTTTTGGGTGTTGCACAGAGAATAGGTAACGGCAGACCTTATCGGAGAAATACCATTGCAGCTTTATATACAACTGGAAACGAAGAGGATTTAAAAATATATTTCTTTTCATTTTCGTCATATTCTCCTCCCCTTGTCACCTCCATAGATTGTTCTTAGATTTGATGTCAAACCACTAATGCTTATCGGGACTTTTAGCTTCGTTTCCAGTTGGATATAAAGCTGCAATGGTATTTCTCCACTAAATTGTCGAAATAATCATGCTATGCATTTGTATGTATTGGCAGAATGACTAAACTGGAATGAAAAGCATTTAAAAATATTCATTAACAGAATTGTGAAGTTTAAAGCGATTAGTGTTTATGCACAAGATGTGTCAAAATATTTTTAAATGCTATTCATTCCAGTTTAGCCATTCTGCCAATGCATACAAATGCATAGCATGATTATTTCGACAATTTAGCAGCACAATACATTTTATATATTTCCAAAAACCTTTTTTACCTGTACGACCGACAGGAATATTGATTCCGTGGCCCGTATCAAATTTGAATAGATCAAGACTAGTATACTTACACTATTTAACCAAAGTGATAAACATACTTACTTCAACATTGGCATTGTTCAAGCCAAACACACTGACCGTCACAATCTCGTCATATTCATAACGTAACACATTGGGCACCGTGACGAAGTAGTATTGCCTGTCAGTAGAAAGACAGCCGGAATTCAGGCTAGATTTGATACACTTCGTCATATATAACACATATAGGCGTATGTTCCAATTACGTCTAGTTCAACTGTTGCCATACGGAATAACATGAACTTGGCAAAGTTGAAACAAGACATTTAACATAGACAGCATAGCCTTGATATGCCAATCGGCTTTCTGTCGCAACATGGCTGGTATATAAGTTTTTATAAAATTCTACCAGCTATGACTGATATTTTAGACGTGTTGAAAAGTAACCACTTATTGTGTATTTTTTTATTAATGCGCCAGTAAATATAAAAAAGGACCACAGCCCCGGAGGCGGTGGGATAATCCGGCGCCGAAATAGACGGAGGCATACAGCCAGGACCATATTTCACTGGTTAATTACATAGGCAATGAACGCGGTTGTTGCCGCCTATGCGGTAAAATGGTATAAAAATTCCACTCGGGTTAGAAAAAGCAAAATTAAAAAAGTCCTGTCATTCCCCAGGGTTGGGATTTCAATTGACTTGTGCATAATTATCCAACTTGGTACATATTATTAGTAATAAGTACTTTTGTTCACTCTCACTCAGTAAGGGGTTATTCGTTTGTCAAGATGGGCCACAAGACATGACATATAAATCTATCATTAAAGCATGATTCTGCTTATCATAAAACAACTAATTAACATAGACTTCTAAACAAAGTGATAACAAATAGAGCTTACGAATAACACTACCGAGGGAAACGTTGTTTTGCGTTCACTGAGATAACATAATTGCCGGTCATTGAACAGTTATCAAATGTGCGTTTATATTTTGAAAATGTATGTCATTTATTAAATGCTAGCATAAGCCATCAGTATTCACTGTATTCATATTTCCGATATATAATATTATTAATATACAGTTTTATAGTTTATTTCTAAATGCATTAGGAATTATTCCAGTGCGTATAAAAATATATACGAGTACATTCAAAATGTACAATACAAAATAACATAAAAAATGGCACGGATAACAACAATTTATAAATTGTACTTACCCCAATGTTCCAGATATCAAACACACGAGCAATACAATAACAAACGTATGCATGTTATATTCTCATCTTCCAAGTCGTAAATGAAACAACCTCTGAAATTCACAAATTGCAAAGACATAATATTATAACCCGGATACGCAAGTTGTTTGTGTTAAACTTTTGAGAAAGTTTCCCCGAGATTAATTCCAAGAAAAAAAGTATGCTCTATTTACGCAGTGGTTTCTTCGAAAGTATAGACTGGCTTCAGGAGCATGCGGTACATTCTGCAACAAATGTGTTCTTAAGAACATTCAAAAAGGGTTTTGTATGAGCGATCGTTTTACGCTGGAAAATGAATAGTTATTTTTCAGCAAGTTTTGAGAAACTCTTTGATTGATGTTTCAGGAATTAACCCCTTTAGTCTAGAGGTAAACATGTTATTTCAGGTCTGACTAGCAGGTTTGGTTATTTCTCAAGCATTACGATTTATTTTTATAACTAAAAGCCGCATATGCATGACTACGTGTTTATTTATTTCCGAAATGGAATATGACAGACAAACTGACTGTAGTCAATTCACATACGAAGCTTTTCTAGGGTTTCTCAGGATTGTGGGTACAAAATGTCCCAGCTGCTGATAAGAGATGCTATATTTCCAGGAAAGCATTTTTTCTGGTGTATTTTCCATGAAATAAACTACTTACGGATGTTGCGTTTTCCATGCCAAGCAATTGTTGACCGTTTTGTTCCTGCATTTTATGATTTTAGTTGCACGAGGGTCACGTGTTTGTGCTACACTAATATTGTGGTAAAACATATCTGATGTCTGAGAGAAAGTTGCATCGGGGACAATTTAGGGAAGACGTTATACTTTATGTGATAAAGAAAACTTAGCACGAAAGTTAAATGCATGTGTTCGTATGCGTTACGTTGGAAAAATTAGATGGTATCAAAGTAATTAAGGAAAGCAATAGTTGGCCGGGAGGAAAATATAGTTTGTCCAAACACCAGCACCCCCTCATTAAGTGGTTGCCTTTTTATTTGCAATAAAAGAAAACTGAGAGGCAGTGTCGCTCACCTGGCATGAGCTAAAACTGAGCCGTTGGTAAGTATTCAATAATAGCCTTGCATAAACGGCGCACCGGTCGTCGATCACAGCTTGAACAACATTTAGGAAATTGTTGTTGTAAAGCAACGTTTGTCGCAAACCAAATAAACATCATTTCGACATTTTCTGTAACTTTGACTTTGTTTTTGGTATTAATTCCAGGGACCAAATACTCATGAATTATCAAGGAAATCACATTTTTACTCCGACAGAAATACACCCAAATGCAAACCAGGACGTGTGTAAATTGAAGTATGTATTGTTACAAATTTTGTCATTGTATTATATTTGTTCATATAATAGTGTTGTGGTGGACCAGAATTAAACAGGGTTCCCACAAATATTCTAAGACAAAATTTCCTGACTTTTCCTGATTGTTCTTTGACCAGACAGCAGTTTTCCCTGACTTTTTTTAGCGATCGGGTTTTTGTTAGAGCAAAATAGCACAATTAAATAGAAACAGTGAACAAGAGGTTATATTTCCTTTATTTGGAACCAAAATGTTTCAGGAAGTCTTTTAGTGCTGTTGTTTCACACAAAGTAATAATTATTAAAGATTATTCCGAAGTGTTAGGAATTTTCGTCATATGAAATGACAATGGATTAGACCTTAAATTAAGAATTCCCTGACTTTTTTCTGACTTTTGCTCAATTTCCAAATTTCCCTGACTAATATAAAAATTCCCTGACTTTCCCCTAACCTTGATAAAAATGTTGTCACTGATTTTTCCCTGACCTTCTGAACCATGTTAAAATGGATTTACCAATTGTGTTATTCATGGAAAATAACAGACGTTATTATTATGTCATTATAGGCTTTAGAAATTAACTGTCTTTAGACCCGCCGTCCACTAGGACCCCGAAGAGTTCCCGAAACTGAAATTCACCTGATATCTTCGACATCGAAATTTTAAAAGTTGTTAAATTTGGACGCCGAAGGTCTTGTTCGGTAGTGCTTCGGGAGAGCTTAGGGGTAATCGGGAAACCATCGGTAACAGTTCGGGGTGATCGGAAACCCATCGGCAATCACTCCGCACTTTCAGGACGCCTTCTGCGAGGCTTCGTAATTATTTAGCTATCCCGAACGGTTCCCGAAGGAAAGTCGAATCGTTGTCGAAAGCCCCCATATAACTCCAAAGGGATGAGTTCTACGCATGATGATGATGACGTATATCCCGAATGACTGCGGAAGCGATGCCGTCAGTTTTCCGAAAGGTTGAGATAGTAGTTCGGTATCGTCTATATACATCGGTAACCTTTCGGCATTCCATCGGCATCGATTCGTAAACCCTTCCGCATACTCCTCAACGTTACCGCGTCCTTTCCGCACGATCGGGAAACATTCGGGACTAACTCCTGAACTGTCGGCTTTCAGTCGGGATACATTCGGCTACTTCAGATAGGCTTCGGTAGGTATACCGCGTGTATACCGCAACCATTCGTATACCGATCCCTGAATACTTCGCGAACAAGCACCACGACAAAGCTCCGACAATGTGACTGATAAATGATCCCGAAGGGTTCCCGAATCGAGCAGATTGTAATCGGCATCCCTTCCGCATAGCATCGAGTCTAGTGGACAGCAGGTCTGATAAAAACAAAGATCCAAGTCCGACTCTGAAGACTTAGTACTAAACATTATTTAGAAATTTACTTTTAAAAAGTTATCGGCTTGGTGAAGAACTTTACTTAAGAGATCGGCATAATTCAGAAATTTACTTATTATGAGATCGGCATGGTTATGAAATTTACTTTACATAGTGACCGGTATGGTTAAGTTAGTACGGTGTATGCTATCTAACTAACAATTGTTTTATAGTTGAATATACTTAGTATATAGTTGAAAATATTTATATAGCGCTTTATATAACAAGTCTCTAAAGCGCTTAACTCGCGAAAGTCACCTAGTTGACAGTTCATTAAAAGTCTAAAACAATTTCACTTGATTCACTGATATGCACTTTTAAACAGATGTGTTTTAAAGTCTTTTTGAAGACTGTCAGAGAGTCGATGCGCCTGATTTCCACAGGAAGACCGTTCCATAAGGTGGCAGCACATTTGTCGAACCGCTTTTCACCGTAATTCTTGGTTCTTACTTTAGGAATGTTTAATAGCATAGCAGTGTCTGACCTTAAAGACCTGGTTGGCTGGTATTCTCTAGTCAACTCATTCATGTAGACAGGAGCATGGTCATATCGGATTTTAAAAGCGTAAAGAATGATCTTGTACTGTACTCTATATGGAACAAATTTCTCAGCGAGCCTACACACAGCTGAAAACTTATCTAGACTTACATAACCTTAACACGCCTAATTTAACTGCAGCAATTTGCATGAAAAACTTCAACATATTTGTTTTCTTATTTACTTTAAAACGTTTCAAAATCATAGTCAGAAATCTCAGCAATAAACATCCGTTATTTGACACATTCGAGGTTTCGGTTATTTGAATGTCGGTTATTAGATCTAGATTCTAATATTAAGATTCTTATTCTAAGAATACGTCACACGTAAGTGATTTCAACTCACCGACTTGCTACAAAGAAGAGAATCCACTTATACACCCACAGGTAACTGTAACATTGATAAAGACAATTTGAAAACGGTAGTGAATGTAAATATACGCTATCATATGGTACTCGAGAGCGCTTTCCATCAGTCAAAGTCAAATCGTTCAGTGTGGGAAAAGGGCTCAAAACGCATGTACTGATGGTTCTTTATCGGTACATGTAAAAAGGCATCTCCACCGAGATAAGGCAATCTGTTCTCTCATTTGTTTCCATTTAACTTCTAGCAAATAGCAATATGACACTGGTAAAGAGTAAAACATAAAACATTGTTTTGAAAAAAAATGTATTTTTGTATAACGGGCTATTTGTTCTAAGTGGCCAGGATTTTAATGTTTCAAAAATAATAACAGGATTTTGACATCTCCATGTACAAATTAAATTCATAAAAGCATTTAATTAAAATTACTTCCATAAAAATCCCACCGAAATTGATCTTAAGTTAAAACTTATGTCATGAAAAACATTTGACATGTTCAAACCAACAATATACCAGATCTTCATTGATTGGGGAAAACTGTTTGAAAGGAGGCTTCCATCTGGACATAAGCGCTTAAGCATAGGTCACACTAAGCATGTTTTGCCTTTTTTGTTGTTTCTTCGTTAAATCATATTTATTGCATGGGTTTTACAGCATTTACATCGGGTTTACATAATAAACGAGGGACGTTCAAAAAGTACTTGGACTGGATCCCTGAACGTAATATTTAATCGGAATTCAGTTGCGAAAAAAGGGATATCCGATTTATCGCGTAATTCTGTCATGTCCGTCCGTTATCGTCCATTTTGAAACCATAGTTACGCACACCGGCACAGCCCATCAATAACCACTGATGTGGACTACTGAATTAGCAAAGTCTTCACTACTATCCTATCGTTAGATGCGAACCATCGCAAAAACGTAACTTGTTGCATGTTGGACTTTGTCTGAAAATGAGGGACAACTTCGGAACGCTAAAGTGACGTCATCTGAACGTAAAGAAAAACTGACAATAACAGGTTCCGTCAACAGTAAAGTCATATACGCTCGAAATAGTATGCAATCGTAACTTCAATAGGACATATTTCTGTAGTTATTTCTACAGTTTTAGAATGTCACATAGGTATTATGTATGGTTGTTCTAGCGTGAAAAAAAACATGTAAGTAATAGGAAATAAAAAATGGTAACGTCAATATATCAACATTTTATTGTGCGGATTCCCGCCCCGATATAAAATTCGGAAAATTACATGCGATTCTCACAAGCGATATACGTGTATATAGCTCTGTGTTACACGCATGTATTCATCACCATTATCATTAAAAACAGCGCATTTCATAGCCCTATGAGTGACACTTACGACGTATAAAATAGGGCGACGTCATTTCGTGCGCCTGGTGGGATAAACACCTGCAACTATCGAGACGCGTATGCATTTATATTCATAATTACACTGTTTGTAGAATTATGTTTGAAATTTCATATAATATAAACTTTATTTTGTTGAATTAAACAATGCGGGTTTTATGACAATAATCCTAGTACTTTTGAACATCCAACGTACAATTAATTACAACAAATAGAAGCATAATTATGATCAATGTAAGCATAACTGGTTGGATTGAGTGCTCCTTCCCTGTCGGATTTTCTCATACATTTTATAGACATTCTTTACACTGTTACATTCATCACATAAGGGTCGGGTCACACGCTATTCAAACATTAGATATTCGCCCCCTCCAATCAATTTGAGGTAAAATAAAG
Organism: Spisula subtruncata; assembly: GCA_963678985.1. Lineage (NCBI taxonomy): Eukaryota > Metazoa > Mollusca > Bivalvia > Venerida > Mactridae > Spisula > Spisula subtruncata. The sequence continues at coordinate 6,664,521 of OY787671.1, forward strand.
TGAACACTTTATTGTTTAAACAAAGAAGAGCGTGTCACTCCACATATTTCATGTGTTGTTACATCCCGTCTGTTTCCAGAACTTACTCCCCTCCAAGATTCTTCTACTTGCTACATCATCGTGAAGTATCTATACTTAATATATTTCCTTCATAATAAACAACGATTGAGTGTTTCTGCCAAATTGCATGTACAATGTACGTTCGTTTTACTTAAACATATGTCAAGCTTTTTGTGCGTTTTTAAAGCACTGGTCCATATGCAGTAATTTTTCGTCTGTTGCCAGACTTAACCAATTTTTCCCACACGGACATATCCCAACCTAGATCCTGCTTCCTACAGTGTTGTATGTAGTATCTAAATGGTAACTGTGTACTAGAGTACGAGTATAATGTGCACCTCGCAAAATGAGGCGCCAATATTTCATTACAATTTTCCTCATTTGGTATTTTTTCACTACCATGTTGAAACAAGATTTGTGCCCCGGTGGAAGCCTTGTCCATAAAAAACAAGTCAATCAGGGGTCATAATTCTGTTAAAATGTTTGCTAGTGTGCAATGACTTTGGTAATGTAATGAAATGTGTTGAAGGTGATGATAGAGAAGTATAACTTTAAGTTTGATAGCAATGCATTGATGTACTTCAGAAATATTTCAGTTTCAACATTTTGTAACGGACGAACGACCAGGTGCAACGGTATATGCCTCCGCATCAGTAGGGACATAAGAATGTTGAGTTAGAACAGAGTTGCATATTTTATACAAATCAAATGTCTACATGTTCGTGCCAATACACTTTTTTGTAATTGGAAACCATATAGCAATGGTGTTGTCGGTCCGGCTGTTCGTAACGCAAAAACATGTGTGTCCTCATAAACCGTTGGATGAAATTTCGTCAAACCTTCACAGATGAACAATTGCAATGTATAGATCAAAGGTTGGATTTTTCTGTGTCAATGTTTAGCCAAACTATGGCCCTTTGTCACTTTTACTATATAACCTAATGGGAACACCTGTGTCCCATTTGCATATTTCTTTTTGCGTCAGTATTGGTAGTGCGATGATTTTTTCTTCTAGGACCTAACATTTCTACTTTTCCGACAAGCTTATTGTTTCATAATTTGACACAAATGCATTAAAATATGTATTTAATATGAAATACGAACAAACACTCAAAATACGATAATTACACACGATTGACAGGTACACGTATCGAGAAGCGTTCGAACTTATACATATACAGTGCATATATACTCGTACCCCCGATGCCTCAAACCGGTAGATGGCTCGAACTATTTTCCCAGTCCGAAGGTAGTTCGAGGCATCGAAGTTTGACTGTAGCGTGTTTTCAGTGCTTTTTGGAAATTCGGTAGTTGTTTTACTGTTTCTGAGTGCTGTTGGCAGTGCATTCAGAAGTTTCGATGCTGCAGCTATGAAACATCGATCACCGTACGTAACAGTCCTCGTCCTCAGCATAACAAGAAGCACAGAGTCATGTTGAGACATAAGCTGTCTTTGTGGAGTTTATACCTCTAACGTGCTTCTGATGTTGCCAAGGGATTTTCCATGTAGTGCTTTGAAAACATGAGTCGAGACCTTGTATTCTACTCTGTAGTGTACAAGTAGCCAGTGAAGATCCTTCGGCACAGGAGTGATGTGATTGTAACGCGGTGTCCGTGTGATGAGGCGAGCATGTTGTATTTGGTTTATTTTGCAGTTTATTCAGAAGGTTTTTGGGGGGACCACACAGTGACGAATTGCAGTAATCTAGCCATGGTGTTAATAAAGAATTGATAAAGGATTTGGTTGCATCAACAGTCAAATATTGTCTGATTTGACCTATTTGTCGAATCTGAATGCAACACGACCGTGAAACAGAGTTTACATAGAGAATAATAGGTTAGTGCCGTGGATTAGTAAGTTTATCTGGCAAGGCAGAGAAATGTATCGGGTGAGCCGTAGGCGAATCCGACAATTTCCGCAGCCGAGCCGGATAAACTTTTACTCACTCCACAGCACTTACCTATTATTCTATTTATCCGGTCACTACATCTGCTTTAAAAAGGGAATGAAATGAAAGGAATGAAAGTCGGGACTATTTATTTTACTTTTCATTTTTTGTGCGTAATGGCACGTTTGTTTGCTGACGTCACGACAAAACAACAACGTCGGACATCTTGATAATGCCCAATCGTAAAAGCTCGGCCATTTCCGTTTGTCTCCGATAAAAACCGAGGTGATCAGAATGGATAATGTCATGTACACGCAGGTAGGTAAGTCGTAGAAAAATTATCGATTGACTCAAGCTCATTTTAAATAGGAAAACCTCATCCTCGGGTACAAATTTTCAGCCGGCGACTCCTCTTTGAGAAGAAGTCCTTCAGATCACGTGATGAGGTGTCCGTTTATTGCAAGTCGCATGACCACAGTTTATTGAAATTGTTAATCGGCACCCTGTTATCGGGCAGATTTTTGCCGGAAGTGACTGGATATATGTTTTTATCCAGTCACTTCCGGCCAAATCAGCCCGATAACAGGGTGCCGGATAACATTTTCAATAAACCGTCATGTAGTCATGTGACTTGCAATAAACCGTCACCTCATCACGTGATCTGACGGACTTCTTCTTAAAGCGGGGTCGCCGGCTGAAACTCTGTATCCGAGGATGAGGTTTTCCTATTTAAAATGAGCTTGGGTCGATCAATAATTGTTCTACGACTTACCTGCGTGTACATAGAGAATAATAGGTTAGTGCCGTGGATGAGTAAGTTTATCTGGCAAGGCGGAGGAATTTATCGGGTGAGCCGTAGGCGAATCCGATAATTTCCGCAGCCGAACCGGATAAACTTTCACTCACTCCACGGCACTAACCTATTATTCTATTTATCCGGTCACTACATCTGCTTTAAAAAGGGAATAAAAGTCGGACTATTTATTTGCCTTTTCATTATTTGTGCGTAACGTCACGTTCGTTCACTGACGTCACGACAAAACAACAACGTCGGACATCTTGATAACGTCATGTACACGCAGGTAAGTCGTAGAACAATTATTGATCGACCCAAGCTCATTTTAATTAGGAAAACCTCATCCTCGGATACAGAGTTTCAGCCGGCGACCCCGCTTTAAGAAGAAGTCCGTCAGATCACGTGATGAGGTGACGGTTTATTGCAAGTCACATGACCACTTGACGGTTTATTGAAAATGTTATCCGGCACCCTGTTATCGGGCTGATTTGGCCGGAAGTGACTGGATAAATGACGTTATCAAGATGTCCGACGTTGTTGTTTTGTCGTGACGTCAGTGAACGAACGAGATGTTACGCACAAATAATGAAAAGGCAAATAAATAGTCCGACTTTTATTCCCTTTTTAAAGCAGATGTAGTGACCGGATAAATAGAATAATAGGTTAGTGCCGTGGAGTGAGTGAAAGTTTATCCGGCTCGGCTGCGGAAATTATCGGATTCGCCTACGGCTCACCCGATAAATTTCTCCGCCTTGCCAGATAAACTTACTCATCCACGGCACTAACCTATTAGGGGAATAAATAGCCAGCGAAGCTGGCTATTGTAAATACCCATACCAATAATGTCCACGTGCGTATCTTCGTCGAGTCTCTGCAGGTACTAATGCTTTCAGAAAAAGTTATTTCCGGTCAAAAATTTCAGGCAGTTTTCCGAGGTGAAAGGTCCTTCGAAAATAAAAAAAATAGTAATCTGTAAACGGTTGCCCCCTATCATTTTCTTTCGAATTATAACCATCTTTAAAAATATTCAATAAATCAAACAAGCTACTATACTGGATACACGGCGCCAATACAAGACGTGATGTCATGACGTCACAAATAACAGGAAATGACGTCATACCAAAAGTACGCCAAATAGACTCATGACGTTACGTTGCAATGTATAACAAATCAGTATAATATAGGTAAAACTCTAGGTTAGGGATGCCTACACTTATTCCAAACATAAACCACAGATACATAGCCAATCTAAAATTTTGAATAATTATTATTTCTGGTCTGAAATTTAAAGAGGAAAAGTGATCAGTTGCTGATCAATAATTATCTTTGTATAGGCCTATTGTATAACATCTAAATTCAACTCATATTTAGTCAGTTTCTCTCTGAAACATAGCTTAGCAGATATCCAATGTGTATTTAATCCCTCATTTAGGCGGTGCCTTAGTTCATATTATTCTCTATATCCATGTCCAAATGTGAATCCAACATGACACCAAGGTTTCTCACCATCGATGATGGTCTGATTACAGCGTCGCCAACTGTCACTGTGAGATTCTCGGCCGTGTTAGCATTCCGTTTTGGTACAAACAGGATTACCTCTGTTTTGGCAGCATTAAGTTTCAGCAAATTATCTTTCATCCAGTGCAAGATATCCTTCACATAAGCTTCGATTCTTTGGAGGGTAATAATGATATTTCTGGAATTTGAATATGCGATTTAGATCTATATGCACCATATTCACTCTGGAAAAGAATTGTTTCTTTATTTAATTTGTGCATATCAGTGGTGGCGTCGTTTTAATGAAACCTGTTTAATTCGGTGTGACTTTGTATATTAATGGAAAAATGTAAAGTATTTTCAATCAAACAGGTTTCATTAAAACGACACCACTGATAGGTACTAAAATGTTTTGATCAAATTAACCGGTGAAATGAATCTTGGAGTTTTGAATCCAGAAATACCAAAAAAATAACTTATATAAGGTTGTATTTGCTTTAGTTTAGCAAGAGGAATATGATGAGGAAATACAATTTGTTTGATAACAAACATAAGCAAAATATGTAACATGTAAACAAGGCTTGAGCCGAATGTTTACAAATCAGTCGCTCTACCGATTGAGCTAATCGGACACCCTGCTACAAAAATTCCTTCATTATTTCATCAACAAAATTAAGTTCATATCAGTGGTGTTGGTCTGAATAAACTTGTATTATTCCAAGATAGAATTTCAAAACAACAACTGACAGCAGTAATAACAATTTAATTTTATAATTATCTTTATATACAAAATGACTAGCGAATATTGTTTATAATACATGTAATATATATAGGCTTGCCTTATTGCGATTATGAATTAAATTAAAGTGGCGAAGAATGGCCATGTTGACTTGTACTCTAACAGGTAACGCTGTTAGAGGTGAAAACGCCTTACGCAAGGTAGCAACCGAGGGCATATAAGATTTATTATCAAACTTTAACATTAATTTACTGTAACAAGAAACCGAGTACACTCCGATTACACATAGAAACCGAGTACGCTCCAGGTACTCATAAAAAATACCGAGTACACTCCGAGTACCCATAAAAGAGACCGAGTACGCTACAGGTACTCATAAAATACCGAGTACACTCCGAGTACCCATAAAAGAGACCGAGTACGCTACAGGTACTCATAAAATACCGAGTACACTCCGAGTACCCATAAAAGAGACCGAGTACGCTACAGGTACTCATAAAATACCGAGTACACTCCGAGTACCCATAAAATACCGGGACGTACGCTCCAGGTACCCCGTAATAAAACCAGGTACGCTCCAGGCACCATATAAAGAACCATGTCTACAGTAAGTATGTATTTTAACCAAATGTGACTTATCTAAACAGATGAGACCTTTTAAGAGATGCCATTTTTCTAGTTGAGTCAACGCTCGGACAAGTCTTAAACGCTCATAAAAAACTACAGTCAAGTGACTGAATTTTGTAACCACAGGAACCTCAGTCTCGACTGGTAACAGCTGTCGAAACCGAGAGAAAACCCATGGAAATGCAAAATATATGTTTTGTATTGATTCATTTTTAATAAAAATAATAGATATGCCCTCGGTTGCATCCCCACTACAGAATTTTACGCCACAAAATGAAAAATATAATTAAGCTTCGATATCCCTATTTCTTATTTATCTATTTTTCATTTCCCCAAAATTCTTATAATATATAACTTAAAATGCCTTCGCGAATGGCGTCATTATAGAATTCCAAACCAACGTCGGACAAGTGTATACCGTCATCGCGGAAGAAACCGAGTATAAGAACGTCGATGTCGACCGTAATATGCCCGTTGGATTGTTTTCGGCCCATCTGGTTCACCCGTTTACGCTTTTTCTCTATGGCTTTCAAACTACAGGCGTGTTCTCCCCAAGTAACTCTGGGGAGAATGTCAACCCATATTATTTTTACTTCTGGAAATGCTTGATGAACATAAGTAACAGCCTCTATTATTATCTTAAAAATACATTTTAAGGAATGTTTTGTAAGATCATTGCCACCTAGATGGAACAATATAACTTTAGGACAACTCCTAAACAGGACGGGAATTGGCAAGGAGCTAATTAAATCGTTTAAACTCATACCCCGCTTACACCACCAAGCCATGGTAAGGTTGTCCGGCAACTTCAAATTCGGCATTCCTCTTTCGGCGGCTCGCACCCCAGCCCAATATGGAATTGAATCCCCGATAAACCATACGTCTGTAAAGACATTATTAAAGCCTGTCAGTTAAGATAGTCCTATCACCATAGCGACACTATTGCTATACCGTGCATGATAATTGTATATATATAATACCATGAATATAATCACCCGCTAGACAAACCTGGCCTAAAGTACGGTTAAACCCGTATGTATGTGTTATAGGCGGGGGAGTGCCACCTTCCCAGTTTCATAATGGCTGACTCCGACAGTCCCATTAAAGCTAATTGCGTAGCCCTGCCTATGCGAAAACTATGGGTTTTAACATTTGCGTGGTTATACTGAGAACGGTCAATACATTTTTTTTTCAGCACTGCTGCAAATTGATATCTGGTGGCTACTGCCCCGTCACTATGAATGAACAGCGGACCGGTTTGACTCGATTTATAAAAAAGATATTTCTGTAACGAATGAACAGGACATATGCTTCCATCCCGCTCACACGGTAACTTTAAAATCACCGGATTACCACGTTGATTTGTTTTAAACCTACTCATGGAAATCAAAACATGTTTGTTTGGTATATCAAGAGTTACGTCTCTTGATTGTAACATGTTAACTTGACCCTTGGTAGAGACTAATTCTCCTACGCGAAATAGGCCAAAATATGCCATGCAAAACATAGCCTTAAATAACTGATATTCGTAAGCATCATGACAGATCGTGGGTAGAAGCTTACATATTTCCTTTAACATATCCATAGTGATCGGGGCTCTCGTATCGAATGTGCGGCGTGATCTATGACAACCCGTCATGGTATTTAATATATGGACTACTGCCTGATTAACGCAGTAGAAACGAATTTTCTTGTTACGTAGCTCATTACCCCAAATAAAAATTGCCGCGACAATAGGAAACAGTTCAAGCACTGTAATGTCTTTGGCAAAGCCATTTTCATGCCACATGTCCGGCCATTTCGCGTTACACCAATGCCCCTTAAACCAAATACCAAACCCTATAGCACCCGCGCTCTCTGTATGAAATTGCTCGTCATCATTAGACACCCAAAAAACGGTCGTGAAAGACTGAGACACCATTATGTCCACTGAAAAAAAACGCATCCACATTTTGAGATCAGATTTCATTTCCTTATTAACACGCACGTAATGATACATATGTTTTACGCCGCATGTGGCATTTATAAGGCGCCTACAAAATGACCTACCTATAGGAATTGCCCGACAACAGAAGTTCAAAGACCCTATAAGTGACTGTATGACCCTCAAACAAACCTTCTTTTGCGACAGAACGAACTCGATTTTTTGAACGACTTCCGTTATTTTATCGAGAGGTATCCGAACCTCCATTTTTATTGAATCTAGCTCTAAACCTAAGAAAATAATAATTTGAGTCGGGCCTGCTGTTTTCTCGTCCGCTAGCGGAACGCCCAAGTTGTCCATAATTGATTTGAATAACACCATCAACTCTTTACCAGACTTGTACGTTTTTTCGCCCCCTAAGAAATCGTCTAGATAATGAATGAGGTGGCCCGATTTCATTTTGGTTTTAACGCAAAACTCAAGGAAGGTTGAAAATTTTTCAAATAAACTCGGGGAAATACTACAGCCGAATGGAAGAGCCTTAACGAAGAAAATTTTATCCTCCACCATAAATCCCAATAGTTCGAAATCCTGTGGGTTAATTGGTAGCAAACGGAATGCATTTTTTATATCCGATTAAACAAGTAACAATTTTTTCCCAGTTCCTGAATGATATGAATTGCTTGGTCGAATTCTGTGTATTTAACCGAACATAATTTCGGGTCAATGAAATCGTTGATCGATGACCCCTCTGGGTAAGAAAGATGATGTATCAGCCTAAACTCCCCGGGTGTTTTCTTTGGTACCACGCCGATCGGAGATATTTGAATGTTTTTCATCGGACTAACGGTAAACGGGCCAGCAGCACGACCGGCATCGATTTATTTTTGTACTTTTTGTAGGACAATCTCGGGGAATTGTCTAGCCGACACCAAATTCTTTGAAAAGCGTGTCCCACGTGGACCAGTATAATTTAAACGAAAGCCGTGTGTAAAACCTCCTAATAGTATTAGTGCATCACGGGATTTGTAATCAGACAACCAGTGGTTTAAAGATTGGATATTAATAGGTGAAGGAGCTAATTTCGTCGGATTATTCATAAGCGACGGTATGTTATTATTTACTATATGAACCGCGTTGACCACGGGACTGGTTATATCCCCGCCCTCTGGATGGGCGGCGGCCTCGAAAGGGATTTCCAGTAAAACCTTGTTGGGTATTATGACCCGCATTATATGTTTGCGATTGACCGTAAGTACCCTGTTGGTACCCGAAACGTGACGGACCAGACTGAGTACCTGTGTGACAAATCATTATGTTATGCGTGCCGCCACAATTAATACATGCGTGGTTATATTTACAACTCGGCCAGCTACATGAGCCTTTATTAAAAGCTACACATATGTTCTGCGATTGACCATGCTTCCGCGACTCGACCCCAAATTGTTTATACCTATATGTATCTTGCATTGAAGGCAAACACCTAGACCACAAGCCTTGATTAATCACCGACCACGACGACGGTGTGGTGGCCTGACGAAGGCGAAACTGCTGGTCGTATATTTTTCCAAAATTGTCCCCCCTGGCGGGACGCACATTCACGTATAACATAAAAATAGTGCAACATTTCATGTATCTTTGAGGGGTGTGTCGACAAATAGATAGACATACAGACAATAAACGCGTCTGTCCAGCGTTCAATAGTTCCGATATCATCTTTACATACCGTGGGCCGGACGGCAATCGTACCGTCGGTATTTAATTTGAGCGTACTACCGGAATATAGCTCGGCCAGTTCCACCGCACCCTTTATGAGCAAAGAAAGATTGACGTACTCGCCTTTACAGATTTTTTGTTTTAGAGTAGGCGGTACATGTAACGTAATATCGTCTTGGGCGACACGTGTCAGCTCGTGACCTTCAAAAAGCATGTTTTCAACATTTTGTGTTTCATTAAACGTGAACATATTAGCACTGGGTTGCATTACAGGCGGCAAACATGTACCGTTATCTGGCAACGCCCCTATATCTAAATTTCCTAGAGGCAGGGTCTGAGCATTACCGGCGTTAGACAAAAATACGGGTCTCCACGGGACTAGTATTAGTGATGCTACTGTTCAAACTAGCATTAACCTGGTCTTGTTCCGCATGAACCTGAGCCTCACAAATAATTTCATTAAAATCTATAACGTTATGATTTATACCTCTCGCTGGCTCCGTCCCGTCATCCAACGCCGGTCTAGCTCGCTTAGCACTGGCCCTAGTCCTCGGCCCCGTTGCTTCTGCACCGCGCCTTCTCTTTGCACCTTGTCCTCGACCCGGCATCATAAAGTATTGCTAGATAGCCAAAGTTTTAATTAATTTTCTTTAAAGTTCGTCGTTTGCTGCCGAACAAGCAAGTGAGCCGACGTGGCAATCATGTGAGTTCACGCTCAGTGAATATCGTATTCTCGCGAGAATTACCATGGAAACGATAGCGTCGCCGGGTAGCGATAAACGCACCATGTGTATATAATACCCGGAGATCCCGTGAAATTCCGCCGTAATAAATTAGATTAATGCATAGGTGAATTAATCTTTATTATTTTAAAGACCGTGCATTTGTCCATTGATATACAAAGTCTCATCAAAACGACACAAAGATAATTAACAGACTGTCTAGTGAGATTATCTACAATTGCCTATATAAACTAACGTACATCCGCCATTTTGGTTTGACCACTGGTGTTATCGATTAATTGGGTGATGCCAGACTCCAACTACTGTAGATTTGAGACAGGGAACCATATTATAACAGTGTAATGTAAGGTATGCGTCCGGGGAACCAAACTATGCATCCATCGATTTTAACTGATATAAACTGGAAAAACGGTCGTAAAAAAGGTCGTATTACCTACATGTAAGTGACAATGATTCATAAACATCTAATGTGTATGATATACATATCGCTCACTACACATGTTATACTACCTGGTCCCGTTATTATAAACATTTCTCATTTTCAAACTCCATACTTCATGATCCAACTTGAAAAACAGCTTTTTTTAGAACACCAACTTGTAGCAAATGATCAAATTAAGGAAACTTACCCGGTTTCATATGTTTCCATTCAATAATAAATAAATTACAGCAGTTTTTGTAACCAATAAATGCTCCATTTGGAGTACGGAGTATAAGTTGAAGCATGGAGTACGTTCTCCAATGTTTATAATCATTGAGTCTGCTGTCTATTATTCATGATTTCGCGGGCAGACATGGTACTCTCGGGAAAATAAATATTGAATTTTAATTTAATATATATTCCAGTAAATTAAGGATGGGTGTAGACACAAAGTACTGGTAAGCGGTAATGAACATTCACGAAGGAAACTTGTAACTTAAAAGATAATAAATATCGGACAGGCAACGCTCAACTGTTATTTACTTTACTTGCCAGTCAGCTTTTTCTGAACTGTAACAGGCATACGAGTGTCTCTTACGGATTTGAACCGGGTCATCGGATTCGGCAGCAAGTACACTAACCACTGAGTTACGATAGTACATTTAAACAACCGAGCATATAAACATACAAACAAGACAGAAGGACCACAAAATACTAGAATGCAATATTTCTACTACTCGACTCGCGTGCGTGTATAATCCCTTTTATATTCAATAAATCGTTGGCTTAGAATGAGAAGGTCGTAATTACAAAATCAGTATCTCGATAAAACAAGAAAAATTGTCTGACAATCACTCTTATGGTAAAACAAGCTTTTTCAACTTCAGTTGGGTCAACATGACAAGTTCCGATTTTCCAAGCAATAGGCTCGTAAGAAGCGCCTTATCATGCAGATTTCAAATACAAAACATGTATGCATTAGTCTTATAAGGACCGTCTCATTCTAAGTCAACGAAATGTGTAACCTGCCAGCCGAGGTCCGTTCAATCCGGTGGAAATGTATTTAGCGTGATACGTGAAGTATGGTTTTAGCACTTCATTTTTTAATCCCGTGATTGACATTTTGTTAAAGGCATTTAGGCGTTTCGGATTCAGCAAATGCGTAAGCATCCACGTGTATGCTTACAATATACCTACTCCGGATCTCCACTAATCTGTAGGTACAAATAGAGTTTTACCGTTATAATCCTTATAGTCATATCTGAGTTGGGGTAAGTTGTTTTTGCATATGAATGCAAAACCAGTATAACTGGGCCAGATTTGTTTGTACCTACATGTAAATTAAGGGGAACACCACCTTGCACTGAGTTCCGAAAATCAACTATTGCACCAAAAGCACCATTTTTGTACTTGATCGCCATGAACATTATTCAGATTATTTGTATTATATGTAGCATATGTGTTTAGATTGACTTTTCTATACTAACAGTAGTCTCCTAGATAACCGTTCCAATTCCCAGTAGTATGGAAACATTATGCCTTGATCGGCAGCAACAGAACACTCATTAAATGTTATAAGTACACCAACACAGTACATAGCGTTACAGTGCAAATAGTCGGTCGGTCGACATGCCGAATGGTTTTTCAACAATAACTCCAAAACGACTGGACCTAGGTTTCTAAAATTCTTAGTGGAGATTATTCATCCTCCACTTAATTTCAAGGTCATTTGGAGCAAAGGTCAAACTCACCATGACCTTTGGACACACAACAATCACTGGTCCACTACATTAGAAATATAGTACCTTAGATTGTAAAACTTTACAGAGAGATTGCTAATCATTAGATGTAGTCTCCTACCATTTTTAGGTCGATAGGTCAATGGTCAAGGTCGTGATGACCTAAGCAACACTAGGCTAATTACTGTCATGAGTCGTGAATGTTTCACAAACCGCTCTTGTACGGTCTGTTATCGAAATTCTTCCGGTTTTTTGTTTTCCTGGTGTGTGTATTGATGGACAATGTGTATGCAACATCTTGAGAGTTCTTGCGAAAATCATTTGCTTTGCACGTGCATTTTGCATAATTTGAAAATTCACGGTTCACTGCTCGCAGCGTGCGAATTATAATCATCAAATTATCGGATATTGCTGCTATACTACGCATATGAAGACATGCAAAATATGAACATGATATCATGCTTAATAAAAAAGATATACGCATTACATGTTGGTGTACTTATAACATTTAACAAGTGTATGCACATTATTCATCACGGGAGTAGACTGTACTTTGTAACAGGTTACAATTGTTGTATCCGCTTGACAACCGTCCAATATCCGATACGGTATGATTTTGCCACCAACAATTAAAATCAAGGTATAAATATTGAAATTTCGAAATGTAACCATCAGAATCAGGGCAGTTGTAGATGACAGATGGTTCAAGGAAATGGTCGATAATCGTAATGAGGAGCATTCAAATGAAATCAAAGTGTTATTCAATTGGAAATGAATGTCAATAATGTACAAGACAAATGTTGATGCAATGCATCAAAATAGCCGCAATTGTGTGGTTTACATGACATGAATACCGTTATATAAAGCATCAACAATAACGCTGTTATAAATTATTCTATCAACTGAAATCTCTAATACAGTAATCAATATGCACTGCAGGCAACAGTCACAGTGAACTTCTGTTAGTGGACTCAAAATTAAATTATGTCATATGTACTGCTGATGACCAACATACCTGTATGCGCCTATGTCAGCCAAATAATCTAATGGAAACTGTTGCCAGTCTAAGGTCACATTAATCTTAACTTTTGATCTGGTGAAATCGGTTTGCAGGTAACAATAAGGTAAAATGACAACATAATAAAGATACTGATTACACATTTTAATATCAAATATGAAACCACAGGTAACTGTATCGTTGAAAATGAAAAAAAAATTAAAATACAAATTTTCCAAAAAAAACATTGTTTCGTTTTTAGTTTCACTTTTCGAAGAAAAAGTGGAGCTATAATTGTCATGACCCACTCGTCGGCGGCGGCGTTGGTTAACCTTTTCGTTCAGGTCCATTTTTCAGTAACCGTCAAAGATATTTGATTCAAACTAAGTATGCATGTTAGACTATAGCGTCACTTCGCTTGGTTCCCGATTCACTCTGTAAGAGTTATGAGTGGACCAGCAACCAAAATAAAGGGCTATTTATAGACCCTTTTCACCGTTACTAAAAATAGCCCTATGTATATCATTATCTTGACCACATGTTCAGCTGGAGGCAAAACATTGATTGATGATCTTAAGGTTTGCTTGTCTTTCTGAAACCACATGCATGTAGATTATTATAATGAATTAATAAATAAAATATAAGACAACCTGCTAATGTGCTAACTATTTTAGCACACTACCTTAGGTGATCGTATGTAGGTATTTAATCACAACATTTCAAGAAGCTTTCAAGTATGACTGCTTGCTAGTAGATCTAGGTTGTTTTACTTGAAAATGTGCATACTATACTATAAACACGGAATATAAAAAAATAATTCATAAATAAAAAGATTTGTGTAAATGCAGTATAAATGCAGTATAAATGCAAAAACACGTGCTATGAAATTCATATTAGATCTACAAACACGAGAAGTATTTCGAGGGCTCAGTGCAAAACTATGGTAACTACATCAATTTACAGAGGCACATACCATAGTTTTGCACTAAGCACTCGATTTGTCCATGAATTTTGCTCTGAATGAGTTGAGTCTTTATGAAGTCAGTTAATAGTTTTTAAACCATGCCTCTCTCATCAACATGGGATATTTAGGATTTCTATTCAATACTACTCCCTTTTCTTTATTCTGGCGGTTCCCACAACCAGAAATGCAACAGTTATGTACCATATTGTTGCAAATACTATCACATGTATACTGAATTTACTACTGGAGGCTTATCACCAGCCTACATTATATAATTCATGAGCTTATCAGTCAGGTGGAGATTTGATGAAAGGGGTCTATACATGTAGTAATGAATTTATAAATAGACTTAACCCGGTGATACACAAAATGTTTAACGATAAATTTCAGCAATATATTTTCTTTTCATTATCTATATTTGATAAATAAGAAAATTTATATGAAACTCTATATTATTTTTATCACGCGAAATCATCAGCATCATTGGTAAACGAATAAACTTAACGATAAAACTAGCGATCAGTTCAGTATTAAAAAAAATAGACACCCCAGCAAGTCTACGCTAAAAGGGATCAGCAATTGAATTATTAAAACGGAAACATTTTCTATTTTACTTATGAACATTATCCATCCAAAAAATGTAATTCATGGTGGAATAAATAAGTAATTCATTGTGTTAAAATAGTAATCAATTAATAGCTTCAATATCCACGCAAACAAATTTATTCATTTTATTAACTATCAGTAACTTGTCCTTTCACCTACATGGGAGAAATTTGATTCCTATTCCATTAGATAGCCGGCTCAAGGCCGGCTATCAATAACATGTTAAGGTATTACAAAACGCTAATTGTGTGATAAATTGCATTTTTGTCCAGTTCGCTAGGTGGAATTGAAAACGCCAGAGGATTACAATATTGACTTGTGAGATTTTAAATAATGATTATAGTTTGTAAAATGACGATCATGGGATTCATTTACCGTCTTTTCCTTACATCAGTGCTAGTCACTTTGCATTTTGTGGAGTGCAATAATAATATTTTTACAAACGAATATGCAAACACTAATGTTGCCACGACTCCAACTACACCACCTTGGTCGGACATAACCATTAGTGTTAAGATAGGCCTAAATGGTTCACTGGAGGATCCAAAAGGAACTTGGATGGCGGATCTAACGTGGGAATATATCGACAGTCGAATGATGGCAAATGATACTGGAGCATTTTTGGATACGTTTGAGCTTGGTTTCCAAAGGGATTTGGTTTACAAACAGCTTTCAAGCTGCCCACTGTCACAGCTCTGTGGATTCCAATTAGTCGATACAATGCTTGTCATGTTCAACGGAAGGTCATGTTGTGAGTCATGTAGCTGCAACTTTCCTAATTGTCTGGAGTTTGGAACATGTTGTATTGACTTGTTACTTCAGAATACCAGTCTTGACATGGACCCGATAACTGCAGCATCTCGGACAGAAGATGACCCGATAACCGCAGCATCTCGGGCAGAGGATGACCCGATAACCGCAGCATCTCGGATAGAAGATTTCACAGATGTTCGTAAGACAAAATGCATACCATTGCATCTAACACACAACGACGTGATTAATAAGGATCAGATAGACGACGGTGCTTTCATGTATGCTGCTTGTCCACCGGGCATCAGCCAAACGTTGCTCCATAACTGTACAAGAATATACACGAACGAACTAAGAAGCTATGAAGATATTGTTCCAGTTATGAGCATTCTAAACGGAGATGTGTACAGAAACATGCATTGTGCTTTTTGTAACAATGTATTAAAAACAGAACTCGTTAAAGCCGATGTTTATTTGAGTTGTAATGAGCAAGTGCCACTAAGCACCGAGGACGAAATTATCCAAACTGTACTTGACGGAACTTTTTGCGATCTATCCTTCAAATTTAGGTTTCGATACACACCGTGCACCGTGTCTATATCTGAATGTAATGTCACAGGCAATTGGCTTCATTTTGATCCAAATATTGAAAAGGCATGTCAACTATACAGATCTACAATTTTGATCAACGATGACAGTTACAAGAATGTATTTTGTGCATTATGTAACGGCGTTAATGTCGAGGATGCCGTGTGTGAATGGGACAGTCCGCTTAGTATTAGGCCTACGTTCGGGTTCTCGGGACTCTTGAAACTTGAAGCAATCAATGATGATCTATTGAATGTTGATAGATCTGATGTCTGTACGGATAACCAGCTTTATGATTACATTACTGTAAGTATCATTGACCATTTATTGTTTCATTGGTTTGAATTTTGGGGTAGGTCTACGTTGTATGGTATTGTGTAACAATTGCTAGAAGGGAGAAACGGAGAATGCAGCTTTCTCTTTTTATGCTGAGCGTTTTACAATGGAAATACTAAACCAGTTGTCCTGAAATCATTCGAAACTGTTTCTGTCATATTTTATCAATCAGGTGACAATCACAGCGAGTGTGCTGGATATGACATTGCATTGTCACTGAAGGAATAAACCTGACTTAGTCTAGTCCGGTGTCCATCCCGGATCATGCTGGCCAATCGCTTACACATATCAGTATCGGTAAGTTCAAGTTGCACTTTGACTGTTTGTCTATCCAAAAGATTTAAACTTGCTAAAAACATGAAACGATTTGGTTCTTCAAACTTTTGTGCGTGTTACTCCGATAACTACTATCTTCACCTGTGTTAGGTCAATAGGCCAAATGTCAATGTCACTAGTGGGCATATGTGTTTCTGGAACACACCTTGTTTAGAAATATGCGTTGGCTTTGTCACCACTTTAATCTTCGTCATTGTAACGCATGCCACTTCTACTTTTTCAGAACACCTGCCGAGACATCGTGTGTCCACCTTTGACCAATCTTTACCATGGACAATGTTTTAATATATATGCTGATGTTACAGCGATGCTGTATACTTTGTATTTAAAGATAGCTCCACTAGAATTCACAACAATGCTGGAGGCGCATGCATTCGCTGACACACTACTGGACTATATCACTTCCAGGGTACCGTTATTCGACACAGGCGTTTGCGGACTGCAACTGATGTATCATATTGCCGAGAATGCTACAACAACAAACGGAACAATTAACATAGAGGCTGTCCCTTTAGAGTACTACAAACTCAGGATTCAAATATATTTTCCATACTCTCATGTCCCAAGTGAACTATATGAACGGTACATTTTACTCCAAAAGTCGGTACATAGAATAGCATATTTTGACAATGAAGAAAAGCAGTTGAAAACATACAATGTTAGGTTCGAACTTGTCGACCTTGCTCCAGAGCAGTTTGATAAGGTCGCTAATTGGTCAGTGCGTTACTTTACTTCGTTTTTCGGTGCCGCTAGCCTGTCATTGTCATTACAAGAATTGTTTCAAGTATTTACAACGCCAACCAATGCAAGCGGTGAAGACATACCGCATATAAGAACAAACAACTATTTGGGTGAATGTTCTAGTTCCCGCGACAATGTAGCGAACGATATATTACATCTGAACAAATGTCCTTAAGTTTTAATTGAGCAAGATGAGACAGTATGGTCATTAACTGATCAAGGTGCCATGTTTATTAATGGCAAGTTTAATGTGAATTATTCTGGTTTCTTTCAAGATTTAAATGGCTACATGGTGATATGCACGGATGTATATAGGGAATATATGGTTCCGTTTATGCCTACACAGAACGAGGCACTATCGCCAGTGACAGTCGTGTCCATAGTTAGCAGTTCATTGTCCATTCTTTCTCTCCTATCAACAACTGTAGTATTTCTTATCTTGTCACAACTGAGGAAAACACTTCCGGGTAAAACAAACTTATCATTGGTACTCGTTCTACTTTGCGCTCAGTGTATGTATCTGATCAGCAGTATGGGCGGCTTGGACCCTGGTTCCTGGCAATGTGTTATGGTTGGAATTATCTTACATTTCTTCTGGCTTCTTTCAATAATGTGGATGAATGTGTGTACGTATCATGTGTTTCACGTCCTAACTAGAACCAAACTTGTATCAGGTACCGGGATGTGTCGGTTTATGGTGTACCATATGTATGCCATAACAATGTCTGTGATTCCCGTTGTGGTTAATATATCAGTTTCGTTGGTTACATCTGATTCTTACGGGTATGGTGTCACTGTTTGTTACATATCTTCGCAGGATATGGTTTTGTACACATTTGGTATTCCAGTTGCTATTATCATAATGTGTAATATAGGTATGTACTTAATCGTGGTCTATAAAATCCGACGTTCACCTTCTGTGCAGAAAAACGTAAAACATCAACGCAATGACTTGTTGATATTTGTCAAGTTGTCGACGGTTACAGGAGCAACGTGGATATTTGGTTTCATCTATATCTGGACTGATAACATTGTCCTGTCTTATTTATTCATAATTTTCAATGCTGGGCAAGGTTTATTCATTCTGTTTGCGCTTGTTCTAAATAGGCGTGTATTGAATTTATTGAGAAATGATGTACTTGGTCAGAGTGTGACAGATAATGCATATAACACATCTAAAACCAGTGCTAGGAGTAACCATAATTAAAATTTACTATCAATTGATCTTGGTATGGTTTTGGAGCTATCTATAGTTGGTACACAAACTAGATGCCGCGATAATCTTCAGAGTTAACCCATGACCGAACTATCGCTAGTTCACTTTTTTGGTCTTGTATAAGCTACGCTACCGTGGAACATTTGAACGCAAATGTGTGTTTTGGCATCTGCGGGAATCATGCATGCACAAATAAACGACTCAGATTGGCCTTAAGTTAGCATCAAAACCCACCCATTAGAAAGTATTAATTGGCGTAGAATCCTTAGTAATGATTACGTTCGCCTGTCATAGCAAAGTCGGATGCTTTCCTGTTTGATATTTCGATGTTTTTCACGTTGTTAGATCTTTGAAGTCTCGTTTCCATAATGAGCAACATTGGACAATATTATTCGAAACTTAATTCCAGTAAATGGCGAACATGACTTGTGCTGGTGTACACGTTATTGTATACTAAATGCGGGTATTGAATAATTGATGCCAATTTTCAATGAAATTACTGGTACTCAATGGATGTTGTTCAGGTGTAATATTAACAGGTTTCAAATTCCAATGAATATAACATATTTATTATATTTGTGTTACTTGTTTAATAAAGGTGTGCTATTGATTTAAATTATTGGTCGACTAGTTATCAATCAAATCACACGTTAATTCAGTTTACTATACAAAATCACCAGTGTTCATCAGGATAAATTAATGCTATTAGATTACTCTTACTCATATTCAGCTTATTAAACACTGTAAAACTAGGCTTTTTAGATAGCTTTCAATTATTGATGTAAACTAGTTTTTGTTATTTGTGTTATTTTAGTAACAACATGTTTAAACAATCCTAAGTATCCTATTACACAGATAATTAAGGTAGAAGCCTGTGGTCGTGATCAGAAAGGGTTATTCAAAATATCTAAACATTTGATGGGTGAAGAAAAAGAAGTTGTGTTACCAACTGGTAAACCTGCTAAAATGCTTGCACAGGATTTCAGTGACTTCTTCATTAACAAAATTGAAGCACTACGTACTGAAATAGTCTCCAGTATTCTGTCAAACCAACAAAACGACAGTGTTGAAATGGAAACTCCATTAGGAGAAGAGCAACAGTCAGAATTTGCTCCAACATCTGAGGATGAAATCCGAAAACTAATAAATAAATCAACTAGTAAATCATATGATCTTGATCCAATACCAACATGGTTGTTAAAGGATTGCTTAAATGAACTACTACCATTACTAACAAGGATATTCAATGCATCAATCATTACTGAAACGGCTCTTCTTCGAGCGCAAAATGACAGCCTTTGCCCTCTAGATCAGAAGAAAGCTACTGTCCAGGTAATGTTGGATTTTGTCAGCATCATTTGACACCATTGATCACTACTAGGCAGACTTGATGATAATAATAATAATAATAATAATAACGACTTTATTTATAGTGGATTACATATTTGGTTCGAGACCAATTTTCAATATGGTCCACATCAACATGAAATATATATACAGCAATTTACAGAAATACATAATACTGATGAACAGAAGACAAATATAACAGAACTAGTCAATAATCAAGAAACAGAACACAGTACAAACGTAACAGCATTATGATAATGGTATCCATAATAACAAATATGTAGTTTATGGATGTAATTTTGTAGTGTGTAATATATAAAACTAAATAATATATCATGTAGTGAGTCCTGTGTAAAACCACTGCAAATAGGACCTTTTAAATTGTTGAAGTGTTTTGGAAGTGCGGACTTGTTTTGTGATGGCATTCCAAATTACAGGCCCTGAATAATTTAAGGACTTGCGGTAAAATTCTAGTTGTGGTTTAGGAACTGCAAGTTCACAGTTTTCAGTAGATCTAAGTTGGCGATCTGAGTGCTGGTAGTTTTGATTTAATGTGAATTTCGAATTAAAGTATTCTGGGCAAATATTATTTAGTGATTTGTATATTAATATTGCCTTTTTATAACAAATTCTATCGAAAAAAGTCATCCACTTCAATTCTTTAAATAACTCTGCTGAAGGTGCGTTATATTCCTTGTCAAGAATTATTCTGGCAGCACGTTTTTGGAATTTAAGCACAGTTTCTAACAGTTCCCCACTACAGTTTCCCCACACTGTACAACAGTAGTCAATATGGGGCAGTATGTATGCATTGTATGATCATTTCGGTATAACAGGCAAGCCATTAGAGTAAATGAAATCCTATTTGCGTGACCTCTTCCAGACTGTCTGTATAGATGGAGAACTTCCAATACCTGTACTAACGAACAACAGAGTTCCACAGGGTTATGTGCTTGGTCCGAAGAACTATATCGTGTACACAACACTAGTGGGTGCAATCTGAAGAAAACATCAATTGCAACATTATTTCTATGCTAATGACTCTCAATTCCAGGGTTGCCCGCAAAGAAAAAAAAGTTAAGTTACCAATTTTCTAGGGCTCTTTTCAGCTGTTAGGCCGCTCAAGCACCCTTTGACATTTCAACTTTCCCTGGTCATTGGGCTACATATGGAAACCTACACTCGTGTCTCCCTTGGGAGACTATTTCTCTCCTGTGGTGGGGCAGCCAACATCGATCTGCGGTGCCCAGCAATAGACACTACCCTCACAGGTACCATTTTACACCATGGTGGAGTGGAGCATGTGGGTCTTGCTCAGAGAAATTAACCAGTGGTCCAGAGGGGGGTCGAACCCGGGACCTCTCGATCCCGAAGCGCGCGCCCTACCTCTAGGCCACCGCTCCCCACTGTATGACTGTAGTAAATGCAATTTTGGAAATTATTCAGGAGAAGCTAAAAACTTCCCATATTTTCCAAATTAAATGTATTTAATGCATTTTTTCAATATTTTGTAAAGAATTGAAAACAAAAACCAATGAATACATGAAAATTAAAATATATGGATGAAAAAAGGTAATTTGAAGAATTTCTTGAGTTATTACACTATTGCACTGAAATTTCGCATGACCGGGTTCAAAATGTTTATGCAATACTGTAGTAAGTCAACCTACTACAGTATTGCAGGGAATATTACTTAAGTTTTTATTAAAAAAATCTCTGCAATACAGTAGTAAGTGTTATAACAAACAGAAAAAAATCATAAATACTTTAGATATATTTTGTTTTTAATGACCCCAGTGTGGCATATAAACAATTAACTGTCTGTCCATCTATCTGACCGTAAGTATTTTTGTTATGCATTGGATAAATTTTTTTCAAGTCCAATATTTTGTTTACTATTAAAATCATTGCTATGAAAGTTAACTAACTAACCTAATTTACTATCTATAGTCAACAGTACTAGATAAATTTATGCAATATATAACTCTAGGATGATATGGTAAGGAGTTATGGCCCTTTGTAACTACAAAATTGTGATAACAGTTTTTCTTGAAGTCCGATCTTGTTTACATTCAAAGCTATGGCAATGTAACTTGGGACAACTATGAACTATCATCAGTCTTTAGCATTAGGCAAGTGACATACCTCTAGGGATTTGTAAGAAGTTGATAGCCTTCTTATCTTTTAGTTATTTTTAGCTTGACTTCTGTAGACAAAAGAACCTTGACATTGTCATTTTCGTCAGGGGTGGTTTGCGTTGATGTCCATATTATTATAACTTAAGGTTTTCACTAAAAACTTACACAACTGTACTCATTAACTCATTATCACAAGGTCATTCAGTTATATTTTGTTGTATGAGTATTTCTAGAGTTATCTTCCCTTGATTGAATGTTAAGCTTCGAAATGTTGCTCATTTTTGTTGTAAATTTTTGTTTTGTCAATAAACAGCTGTTATTTCAAGGTTTCAAAATAAATCAATAGTTTTGTCAAACTAGCAGGTTTTCCCTGAGACTGGTTCATATATATATAACCTTTTTTTAAATAATTATTATTATACCATCTTTATATTGCCCTTTTTCATGTAAATTACACGTAGTACAATCATCACAATTTAGACATAAGTAAATCAATATGCAATGGATGCAAAGTGTTGGTAAAAATAATATGGGTAAAAAAATAACCAAGTATGGACCGTTTAAAAATCAACACATTCATCACTTATTTATGTAAAAGAGTAAAATATACAATTTAAAATACATGTAGTTAAAGTCTAGTTGATTTCGCAAGTTGTATGGACAGTCCAAACATGCATTACTCCACCAGTCATTTCTTACTTTTCACTTTACGACCTTACTTCAATGTATGTTTACCTGGTACGATATTTGAGTTTCAAGAACAGCGTCAGATAAATCTACTACGAGAAAGCCGTCTTCAAATGTATAACCGAAGCTACATTTAAAGAGACCCCTATACCAGTCGGTGTTCACTGTTCGTTATGCCACCTACTTCTAATGTTCACTTAAGACATAATTGTTTTTGAGTTTCGAAAGCAGGGTCAAACATCCACTGCAAACAAGAAACCGTCTCCAAAGGTATAATCGAAGCTACCTTTACATTTAAAGTGACCTCTATACTTCAAAGTAACAAAAGACAGGCTACCTGAATGGTGCTACAAGGTCATTTCCAGGAGTTGTTTCTGATTGAGTTCACAAACACCGTAGTTCTAGCCGCCTCCTTTCAAGCACAGCATTAGATACCACTACTACGAGAAACCTTCTTTTAAAAGTAAAACCTTAATTATCTGAGTAAGTTTTTGTAAAATAGTGTGTTTTCAGCGCTTTCTTTAAAGATGGTAGTGTTTTACTGTCTCTAAGTGCTGTTGGCAGTGCATTCCGAAGTTTCGATGCTGCAGCCGTGAAACATCGATCACCGTACGTAACAGTCCTCGATCTCGGCGCAACTAGAAGCACATAGTCATTTTGAGACATAAGCTGTCTTTGTGGAGTATATACCTCTTACGTGCTTCTGATGTTGCCAAGGGATTGTCCATGTAGTGCTTTGAAAACATGAGTCAAGGCCTTGTATTCTATTCTGTAGTGTACAGGTAGCCAGTGAAGATCCTTCGGCACAGGAGTAATGTGATTGTAACGCGGTGAACGTGTGATGAGGCGAGCATTTTATATTTTGAATATTTTGCAGTTTAATCAGAATGTTTTTGGGGGGGACCGCACAGTAACGAATTGCAGTAATCTAGTCATGGTGTTACTAAAGAATTGATAAAGGATTTGGTTCATCAACAGTCAAATATTGTCTGATTTGACTTATTTGTCGAATCTAAATGAAACACACGACCTTGAAACAGAGTTTACATAGAGAATAATAGGTTAGTGCCGTGGATGAGTAAGTTTATCTATCAAGGCGGGGAAATTTATCGGGTAAGCCGTAGGCACTTACCTATTATTCCATTTATCCGGTTACTACATCTGCTTTAAAAAGGGAATAAAAGTCGGGACTATTTATTTGCCTTTTCATTATTTGTGCGTAAGGTCACGTTCGTTCGCTGACGTCAAAACAAAACAACCGATTTTGCCGTAAGTGACTGGATAAATGTTTATCCATGTCCAAATGTGAATCCAACATGGCACCAAGGTTTTTCACCATCGATGGTGGTCTGATTACAGCGTCGCCAACTGTCACTGTGAGATTTTCGGCCGTGCTAGCATTCCGTTTTGGTACAAACAGGGTTACCTCTGTTTTGGCAGCATTTAGTTTCAGCAAATTATCTTTCATCCAGTGCAAGATATCCTTCAGACAAGCTTCAATTCTTTGCAGGGTAATAACGATTTTTCTGGAATGGAACCTGCAACATTAATTGTACTAGTTACACGCTATACCATTTGAGCTAACCGGGCATTTGAATATGCGATTTAGATCTATATCAGTGTGCCACTGGGTAATCACGTGACTAAAATGGTACTCAGCACTTTGAAATAGATCGCAAAAATATGGATATTTGGATAGTTTTTCGATTCTTGGCAAGTACTCCTTGGTTATTCTTACTAGTTATATTGTGCAGTCTTTGCGAAATTGAACGCGCTTTCTAATCGTACATGTGTCATTCCTGTACTCTCTCTCTGGTTTCTGAGATACCTTCGAGGTTTTAAGGCGAACCAGGGACATATTTCGCCGACATTCCTAGATAAATTACACAAAAAACGTTAATGGGAATATATTCGATCATGTCCAGGTGTCAGTACTTTTTTGTATTCGGTAAAGAGTTTTTGTTTAAAAATAGTTACTCTTTCATACTTGATTGGTATTTAAATACGCTTTTTCTGCTAAAATGACAATTTATTGAATTGGTACTTTCCGCGGAACAACAATGTTGTGATACAAAACACGTATCGTTTTAAACATGTATATTAGAGCATGTAACATTTCTTTGGCTCGTCTTTTTTGTTTAGTATATTTTATGTTTAATATTATGCTTACTTTAAGTTGCCTAATAGTTGTTTTCGTCTATTCTTTTACAGAAAACAGCACCAATGAAACATGGTGCCGAGAGAATTGGAATCGAAACTGCTCTGAATTAATTGAAGGAACAAGAATGATTCGTGTTATAGTAAAAAAATTCAATGTTACGAGTCTGTGTTCTGGATTGACCATAACATCATGGTGCGCAAACTTGAATAATAAGAAGGAAGAGAAAGATACAGTAGTCTCGTGTATATGTGATCAAATTAAAGGATTTTTCCAAAATTTCCAGAACTCTGTAACAAACCTGATCAGAACAGATAAACCATTAATGCTTTAAATCAATGACACATGATTTGTCAGTAAATTGAAACATATTGTGGAATTTCATTTCTAAATTATGTAAAATAGGTGGCATATCGAGTGTCTCCAACACCACTGCAACAAAACAAGGCAATGCGACTTCTTCGAATTTTACAAAAATCGCATTATTCTGTTATTCTGCTAATAAAGGTGTGTTTTCTGGAGTTATGTCTTTGTTGCGCAATAATTTATTAAACGCGTTTTTTTTATTTCTTTTCCCTCTCCAGTAACTCAGTGGATACGTTTTCCGGCTCAAATCCGAGTGGAGGCACTCGTATGCCAGTCATATTTCAACAGAAAGGAGGTGACTGGTACATAAAGGCTATGCTCTGCAATTTTCGCTACAAAAACGAAGACAATAAGTTCATTATTATCTGTGTCATATGCATTTAAAAACTAATTTTGGTTGCCTTTTAAAAATCAACACCACTTCCACTGTCGAGTTTTTAAATCCGTTAGGCCAGAGACCCGTGATTTATACATTGCTTCTGACACCATTTGCTCTGACGTACATTGAAGAGCTGTTCATAATGATCAACTTCAGTATTAAAAACAAATTGACTAGATTTATTTGTGATGTTACATTATTAACTGTTTTATACTAATATAATCAATGCTATTGAAAAACCATTTTGATTTTATCTAATATATATATTTTTTCTGGTTGATATCTTTGTGAGTATTTCGACATTCAAAATATAATTTCAGCTGCAATTTTAATGTGATAACACAACAGCTACAGTATACTAGTAGTTCGTTGATACAGATGGGCATTGTAAACCTTTATGTACGCTCATGGTTTATAATCGGTAATTATGTATTTCGAATCACAAATGAAAAGAAAAAAAATACATTTTATCGCCATTTTTTCTTTTTGTTATTATCGAATTAGATAATGCCTCTGATCAAGTATCTAACAATGAAAAGCGATGACCGATTATTAAAGTACAAAATGCCAATAAAGTAAATGTACTACAATCTATTATATATGAGTGTTGCATTTAATCAGAAAAAGACAAAACAGCATTTAAAATGATTTTGAATCTTTTGTTCACAATTGCAATGAAAAAGCACTAAAATCAGCTGTAAATAACCGTCCTACATTGATTGATGTAACGTTATATTTGGATTCCATTCCCGCCCAACTATATAAGCTTCAACCTACACGAATAAAAGCTATGTGAGAGTCTCTGTTTGATCAAATAGTACATTGCACTGTTTTAAGATTCATTTCGCATTCGCTATGGTGATAGTGTGTCTAAATGCACTTTTATTGTAGTTGACCCGTGACGTGTTCTCTTCATTCGTCTGAGCATAGCTTCTCGCAACGTCTTACTGTAACTTCTGTATAAGAATAAAGGAAACCTAATTAAACAACTGAAAGCAAGTTTAATCAAACAGTATTCTGAACCAAGGTTCCAAATGCGGTCATAATTTCGTTCTAGAATGTACAGGACTGGTTTAAAACTGACCCGTGGTTAGTATCACAAATGCGTTATTCTGTGGAGAGTACCATTTCAATAATTTACCATTTTTACAAGAAATCCCTTAAAGTCACCAATAAAGGACGTTTTTAGTTACTCAGTTTTAACGAGAAGCTTTTCTGAATACAATAAAACAGAAGCACACGAGCATGACATAATAAATTGCCTTTAAATATAGTTTTTTGTGTAGTGTATATACAGTAATGCAGGTTTGTTGACAAAATATTCCTCTAGTTCGCCTTAAAACATCGAAGGTATCTCAGAAACCAGAGACAGTACAGGAATGACACATGTACCATAAGAAAGCGCGTTAAATTTCGCATAGCCTGCACTATATAACTAGTAAGAATGATCAAGGAGTACATACCAAGAATCGAAAAACTATCCAAATATCCATGTTTTGGCGATCTATTTCATAATGCTGAGTACCATTTTAGTCACGTGATAACCCACACTGTATATGCACCATATTCACACTGGAACATAATTGTTTCTTTATTTGATTTGTGCATATAATTGGCCTTGTTTTAATGAAACCTGTTTAATTCAGTGTGACTTTGTATATTAATGGGAAAATGTAGGGTATTTTCATTTAAACAGGTTTCATTAAAACGACACCACTGATATGTACTTAACTGTTTTGATCAAATCAAGAAAACCTTCTGTACCTGCGTGTTTATATAGTGCATATAAATCGCTCTTGGATTCAAATGCCCTGTTAGCTCAATTGGTTGAGCGTCTAACCGGTGAAGTGAATCTTGCAGGTTTGAATCCAGAAATACCAAAAACAAATAACTTATATAATGTTGTATTTGCTATTAGTTTAGCAAGAGGAATATGATGAGGAAATACAATTTTTTATAACAAAAATAAGCAAATATGTATGCAACATGTGTAAACAAGGCTTGAGTCGCATGCTTACAAATCAGTCGCTCTACCGATTGAGCTAATCGGACACCCTGCTTCAAAAATCTTTCATTATTTAATCAACTTTATTAAGTACATATTAGTGGTGTTGGTCTGAATAAACTAGTATTATTTCAAAGACCGTGCATTTGTCCATTGATATACAAAGTCTCATCAAAACGACACAAAGATAATTAACAGACTGTCTAGTGAGATTATCTACAATTGCCTATATAAACTAACGTACATCCGCCATTTTGGTTTGGCCACTGGCGTTATCGATTAATTGGGTGATGCCAGACTCGAACTACTGTATATTTGAGACAGGGAACCATATTATAACAGTGTAATGTAAGGTATGCGTCCGGGGAACCAAACTATGCATCCATCGATTTTAACTGATATAAACTGGAAAAACGGGCGTAAAAAGGTCGTATTACCTACATGTAAGTGACAATGATTCACATAAACATCCAATGTGTATGATGAACATGTACATATCGATCAATCCACATGTTATAATACCTGTTCCCGTTATTATAAACATTTCTCATTCTCAAACTCCATACTCCATGCTCCAACTTGAAATACAGCTTTTTTCAGAACAACAACTTGTAGCAAATGATAAAATTAAGGAAACGAACCCAGTTTCATATGTTTCCATTCAATAATAAATAAATTACAGCAGTTTTTGTAACCAAATTTGTAAATGCTCCATTTGGAGTACGGAGTATAAGTTGAAGCATGGAGTACGTTCTCCAATGTTTATAATCATTGAGTCTGCTGTCTATTATTCATGATTTCGCGGGCAGACATGGTACTCTCGGGAAAATAAATATTGAATTTTAATTTAATATATATTCCAGTAAATTAAGGATGGGTGTAGACACAAAGTACTGGTAAGCGGTAATGAACATTCACGAAGGAAAATTGTTACTTAAAAGATAATAAAGATCGGACAGGCAACGCTCAACTGTTATTTACTTTACTTGCCAGTCAGCTTTTTCTGAACTGTAACAGGCATACGAGTGTCTCTAAACGGATTTGAACCGGGTCATCGGATTCGGCAGCAAGTACACTAACCACTGAGTTACGATAGTACATTTAAACAACCGAGCACATAAACATACAAACAACACAGAAGGACCACAAAATACTAGAATGCAATATTTCTACTACTCGACTCGCGTGCGTGTATAATCCCTTTTATATTCAATAAATCGTTGGCTTAGAATGAGAAATTCGTAATTACAAAATCAGTATCTCGATAAAACAAGAAAAATTGTCTGACAATCACTCTTATGGTAAAACAAGCTTTTTCAACTTCAGTTGGGTCAATATGACAAGTTCCGATTTTCCAAGGAATAGGCTCGTAAGAAGCGCCTTATCATGCAGATTTCAAATACAAAAACATGTATGCATTAGTCTTATAAGGACCGTCTCATTCTAAGTCAACGAAATGTTTAACCTGTCAGCCGAGGTCCGTTCAATCCGATGGAAATGTATTTAGCGTGATACGTCTAGTATGGTTTTAGCATTTCATTTTTTATCTGTGGCAATCCCGCGATTGGCATTTTGTTATAGGTATTTAGGCGTTTCGGATTCAGCAAATATATTTTTGCACTTGATCGCCATAGAAATTATTTAGATTATTTGTATTATATGTATCATATATGTTTAGATTGACTCTTATTATTCTGGAGTCTAAACATAGGTTCTAACAGTAGTCTCCTAGGTAACCGTTTAAATTACCAGTAGTATGGAAACATTATGCCTGGGGCCTTATTCACCAACGTTGTAAGACTGAAATTCAGACTTAGACTTAAACTTGGCAAAATTTATAACAACTGTCATTTCTTTGTAATTAGATTTAGCTATTTGAAATTTTATCTGATTATTTATTGTTATCCACTGAACATGTATACCTATCTTTATCAAAATCTGTACATTTGTAATAACTTGAGAGGGAGTGGAACATTTGACAATATAAAGTCTAAGTCTGAATTTTAGACTTACAACGTTGGTGAATAACGCCCCTAGAGCAGCAGCCACAGTATGCAAACTATTCATCACGGGAGTAGACTGTACTTTGTAACAGGTTACAAATGTTCTATCCGCTTGACAACCGTTCAATATCCGATACGGTATGATTTTGCCCTCAACAATTAAAACCCAGGTATAAATATTGAAATTTCGAAATGTAATCATCAGAATTAGGGCAGTTGTAGATGAGAGATGGTTCAAGGAAATGGTCGATAATTGTTATGAGGAGCAGTCAAATTAAATCAAAGTGTTATTCAATTGGAAATGAATGTCAATAACGTATAACATGTTAACGTATTATAAAACACCAATTGTGTGATAAATTGCATTTTTGTTCAGTTCGCTAGGTGGCATTGAAAACGCCAGAGGATCATGGGATTCATTTACCGTCTTTTCCTTACATCAGTGCTAGTCACTTTGCATTGTGTGGAGTGCAATAATAATATTTCTACAAACAAATACGCAAACACTACTGCTGCCACGACTCTAACTACACCATCTTGGTCGGACATAACCATTAGTGTTAAGATGGGCCTAAATGGTTCACTGGAGGATCCAAACGGAACTTCTTTTCCATGGATGGCGGATCTAACGTGGGAATACATCGACAGTCGAATGATGGAAAATGATACTGGAGCATTTTTGGATACGTTTGAGCTTGGTTTCCAAAGGGCTTTGGTTTACAAGCAGCTTTTAAGCTGCCCACTGTCACAGCTCTGTGGATTCCAATTAGTCGACACAATGCTTGTCATGTTCAACGGAAGGTCATGTTGTGAGTCATGTAGCTGCAACTTTCCTAATTGTCTGGAGTTTGGAACATGTTGTATTGACTTGTTACTTCAGAATACCAGTCTTGACATGGACCCGATAACTGCAGCATCTCAGACAGAAGATGACCTGATAACCGCAGCATCTCGGATAGAAGATTGGACAGATGTTCGTAAGACAAAATGCATACCATTGCATCTAACACACAACGACGTGATTAATAAGGATCAGATAGACGACGGTGCATTCATGTATGCTGCTTGTCCACCGGGCACCAGCCAAATGTTGCACCATAACTGTACAAGAATATACACGAACGAACTAAGAAGCTATGAAGATATTGTTCCAGTTATGAGCATTCTAAACGGAGATGTGTACAGAAACATGTATTGTGCTTTTTGTAACAATGTATTAAAAACAGAACTCGTTAAAGCCGATGTTTATTTGAGTTGTAATGAGCAAGTGCCACTAAGCACCGAGGACGAAATTATCAAAACTGTACTTGACGGAACTTTTTGCGATCTATCCTTCAAATTTAGGTTTCGATACACACCGTGCACCGTGTCTATATCTGAATGTAATGTCACAGGCAGTTGGCTTCATTTTGATCCAAATATTGAAAAGGCATGTCAACTATACAGATCAACAGCTTTGATCAACGATGACAATTACAAGAATGTATTTTGTGCATTATGTAACGGCGTTGATGTCGAGGATGTCGTGTGTGAATTGGACAGTCCGCGAAGTATTACGTTCGGGTTCTCGGGACTCTTGAAACTTGAAGCAATCAATGACGATCTATTGAATGTCGATAGATCTGAGGTCTGTACGGATAATCAACTTTATGACTACATTACTGTAAGTATGGCTGATCATTTTGTGTTTCATTTGTTGGAAATTTGGGGTAGGTCTACATTGTATGGTATTGTGTAACAATTGCTAGAAGGGAGAAAGGGTGAATGCATCTTTCTCTTTTATGCTGTGCGTTTAACAATGGAAATACTAAACCAGTTGTCCTAAAATCATTCGAAACTGTTTCTGTCATATTTTCATCAATCAGGTGACAATCAACGCGAATGTGCCGGATATGGTATTACATCGACACTGACGGAATAAACCAGACTTAGTCTAGTCTGGTGTCCATCCCGGATCATGCTGGTCAATCGCTTGATCATATCAGTATCTGTGAGTTCCAGTTGCACTTTGACTGTATGTCTGTCCAAAAGATTTAACCTTGCTTAAAACATGAAAACGCTTTGGTTCCTCAGACTTTTGTGCGTGTTACTTCGATACCTACTATCTCCACCTGTTTTATGTCAATAAGCCAAATGTCAATGTCACTAGCGGGCTTGGAAATATGCGTTGGCTTTGTCACCACTTTAATCTTCGTCATTGTAACGCATGCCACTTTTACTTTTTCAGAACACCTGCCGAAACATCGTGTGTCCACCTTTGACCAATCTTTACCATGGACAATGTTTTGATATATACGCTGATGTTACAGCGATGCTGTATGCTTTGTATGTAAAGATAGTTGCTCTAGAATTCACAACAATGCTGGAGGCGCATGAATTCGCTGACACACTACTGGACTATATCACTTCCAGGGTACCGTTATTCGACACAGGCGTTTGCGGACTGCAACTGATGTATCATATTGCCGAGAATGCTACAACAACAAACGGAACAATTAACATAGAGACTGTCCCTTTAGAGTACTACAAACTCAGGATTCAAATATATTTTCCATACCCTCATGTCCCAAGTGAACTATATGAACGGTACATTTTACTTCAAAAGTCGGTACATAGAATAGCATATTTTGACAATGGAGAAAAGCAGTTGAAAACATACAATGTTAGGTTCGAACTTGTCGACCTTGCTCCAGAGCAGTTTGATAAGGTCGCTAATTGGTCAGTGCGTTACTTTACTTCGTTTTTCGGTGCCGCTAGCCAGTCATTGCCATTACAAGTATTGTTTCAAGCATTAACAACGCCAACCAATGCAAGCGGTGAAGACATACCGCATATTAGAACAAACAACTATTTAGGTGAATGTTCTAGTTCCCGTGACAATGTAGCGAACGATATATTACATCTGAACAAATGTCCTAAAGTTTTAATTGAGCAAGATGAGACTGTATGGTCATTAACTGAACAAGGTGCCATGTTTATTAATGGCAAGTTTAATGTGAATTATTCTGGTTTCTTTCAAGATTTAAATGGCTACATGGTGATATGCACGGATGTATATAGGGAATATATGGTTCCGTTTATGCCTACACAGAACGAGGCACTATCGCCAGTGACAGTCGTGTCCATAGTTAGCAGTTCATTGTCCATTCTTTCTCTCCTATCAACAACTGTTGTATTTCTTATCTTGTCACAACTGAGGAAAACACTTCCAGGTAAAACGAACTTATCACTGGTACTCGTTCTACTTTGCGCTCAGTGTATGTATCTGATTAGCAGTATGGGCGGTTTGGACCCTGGTTCCTGGCGATGTGTTATGGTTGGAATTATCTTACATTTCTTCTGGCTTCTTTCAATAATGTGGATGAATGTGTGTACGTATCATATGTTTCACGTCCTAACTAGAACCAAACTTGTATCCGGTACCGGGATGTGTCGGTTTATGGTGTACCATATGTATGCCATAACAATGTCTGTGATTCCCGTTGTGGTTAATATATCAGTTTCGTTGGTTACATCTGATTCTAACGGGTATGGGGTCACTGTTTGTTACATATCTTCGCAGGATATGGTTTTGTACACATTTGGTATTCCAGTTGCTATTATCATAATGTGTAATATAGGTATGTACTTAATCGTGGTCTATAAAATCCGACGTTCACCTTCTGTGCAGAAAAACGTAAAGCATCAACGCAATGACTTGTTGATATTTGTCAAGTTGTCGACGGTTACAGGAGCAACGTGGATATTTGGTTTCATCTATATCTGGACTGATAACATTGTCCTGTCTTATTTATTCATAATTTTCAATGCTGGGCAAGGTTTATTCATTCTTTTTGCGCTTGTTCTAAATAGGCGTGTATTGAATTTATTCAGAAATGATGTACTTGGTCAGAGTGTGACAGATAATGCATATAACACATCTAAAACAAGTGCTAGGAGTAACCATAATTAAAATGTACTAGCAATTGATCTTGGAATGGTTTTGGAGCTGTCTATGGTTAGTAGCCAAACTAGATACCGCGATAACCTTCAGAGTTAACCCATGGCCGAACTATCGCTAGTTCACTTTTTTGGTCTTGTTTAAGCTACGCTACCATGGAACATTCGAACGCTAATGTGTGTTTTGGCATCTGCGGGAATCATGCATGCGCAAAGAAACGACTCAGATTGGCCTTAACTTAGCACCAAACCCCCACCCATTAGAAAGTATTAATGGGCGTACAATCCTTAGTAATGATTACGTTCGCCTGTCATAGCAAAATCGGATTGCTTTCCTGTTTGATATTTCGATGTGTTTCACGTTGTTAAATATTTGAAGTCTCGTTTCCATAATGAGCAACATTGCACAATATTATTCGAAACTTAATTCCAGTAAATGGCGAACATGACTTGTGCTGGTGTACACAATATTGTATACTGGCATGCAATACGTGTATTGAATAATTGATGCCAACTGTCAATGAAATTACTGGTACTCAATGGATGTTGTTCAGGTGTAATATTAACAAGTTTCAAATTCCAATGAATATAACATATTTATGATATTTGTGTTGCTTGTTTAATAAAGGTGTGTTATTGATTTAAATTATTGCTCGACTAGTTATCAATCAAATCGCATGTTAATTCAGTTTACTATACAAAATCACCAGTGTTCATCAGGATAAATTAATCATGGTTATGCTATAAGATTATTCTTACTCATATTCAGCTTCTAAAACACAAAAACTAGGCCTTTTTTGATAGCTTTCAATTAATGATGAAAACTAGTTTTGGTTATTTGTGTTATTTTAGTAACAACATGTTGAAACAATCCTAAGTATCCTATTACACAGATAATTAAGGTAGAGTCCTGTGGTCTTGCCCAGAAAGGGTTATTCAAGATAACTAAACATTTGATGGGTGAAGAAAATGAAGTTGTGTTACCAACTGGTAAACCTGCTAAAATGCTTGCACAGGATTTCAGTGACTTCTTCATTAACAAAATTGAAGCACTACGTACTGAAATAGAATCCAGTATTCAGTCAAACCAACAAAACGACAGTGTTGAAATGGAAACTCCATTAGAAGAAGAACAGTCAGAATTTTCTCAAACATCTGAGGATGAATTCCGAAAACTAATAAATAAATCACCCAGTAAATCACGTGATCTTGATCCAATACCAACATGGTTGTTAACGGATTGCTTAAATGACCTACTACCATTACTAACAAGGATATTCAATGCATCACTCAGAAGTGCTTATGCACCCAAGGGTTTTAAAGGCTCCAGAATAATACCACTGATAAAGAAGCGAGGCATTGATCAAAATGTATTGAAAAAGTATAGACCTGTGTCAAACTTACTTTCATTTCCCAAAGTTCTTGAGAAGTTAGTCGATGCTCAACTGGCAGAGCATCCAACACTACATGATTTCCATGAAAACGTCAGTCAGCATACAGAAAATTCCACTCTACTGGAACGGCTCTTCTTCGTGTGCAAAATGACATCCTTTGCTCTCTAGATCGGAAGAAATCTACGGTCCTGATAATGTTGGATTTGTCAGCATCATTTGACACCATTGATCACTACTAGGCAGACTTGATAACCATTTCGGTATAACAGGCATGCCATTAGCGTGGATAAAATCCTATTTGCGTGACCTCTTCCAGACTGTCTGTATAGATGGAGAACTTCCAATACCTGTACTAACGAACAACAGAGTTCACCAGGGTTATGTGCTTGGTCCGAAGAACTACATCGTGTACACAAAACTAGTGGATGCAATCTGAAGAAAACATCAAACGCAACATTATTTCTATGCTGATGACTCTCAATGGTATATGGCATTCAAACCAAAATCAGTCTCGCGGGATGAAGCACTGCAATCAACTGAAGTTTGTTTGAAAGATATCTTGCACTGGATGAAAGATAATTTGCTGAAATTAAATGCTGACAAAACAGAGGCAGTCCTGTTTGTACCAAAACGGAATCCAGTACAGCCGAAGATATCACAGCGAAAGTTGGCGACGCTGTAATCAGACCATCATCGATGGTGAGAAACCTTGGTGCAATGTTGGATTCACATTTGGACATGCATAACCATGTAAACTCTGTTTCACCGTCTTGTTTCATGCATATCCGACAAATAGGTCAAATCAAAGCCCTTATCAATTCTTTAGTAACATCAAGGTTACATTACTGCAATTCGTTACTGTGTGACTCTCCCAAAACTGTTCTGAATAAACTGCAAAATATTCAAAATACAGCGGCTCGCCTCATCACACGGACGCCGCATCATCACATCACTCCTGTGTTGAAGGATCTTCACTGGTTACATAAACACTACAGAGTAGAATGCAAGGTATTGACTCATATTTTCAAAACACTCCATGGAAAGTTCCCAGGCTACATAAGAAGCATGTTAGAGGTATATACTCGACAAAGGCAGCTTAGGTCTCCGTATGACTGTGTTCTTCTAGTTGTACCGAGGACGAGGAATGTGACGTATGGTGACCGATGTTTCACAGCTGCAGCACCAAAACTCTAAAATACAATGCCAACAGCACTCGGAGACAGTAAAACAACTACCGACTTTCAAGAAAGCACTGAAAACACACTATTTTACAAAAGCTTACTCTGATTATTAAGGTTTTACTTCTTAAAGTAAGTATAACTTGATTATGTAGAGCCCCCCCCCCGCCTTTGTGTTTAGCAGAGCACACACCTATTGTGTTACGTAGAGTCCCAACTACTGGGTTTAATAAGCCCCGCCTACTGGGTTAAGTAGGACCCCGCTACTGATAGGCTTAATCAGAGGGCCCCGCCTACATGGTCAAGTAGAGTCCCCGCCTACTGGGTTATCGATCAAAGCAATGAGTTGCTGTTTTTTGGGGCAATGGATCCATGCAGACCGACGAAACACAATATTAGCTCAAATTAGCCAAAGATAAAAATAGACGTGTGAAATATGTGCCTGATCGAACACAAAGTCATCACTATGAACTATATTCTGATCAACACATTATATGCCGTTTCTTTTCCGGTACACTAGAGGTGCCACATGAACCATTTGGGCTGATCACGCCAAAAACTAAAAACCTTAACCTTTATAAGCATACCAAATGCTTTGAAACAGTCTGGATACATTTCATCACAGTTTTTTCCAGATATTTAAGTAAAACATGGTCACAGTGGTCAAAAACGACCACTGGCTTACTGAATATACATGTAATACAATATATACATTTGTATGTGTTTAACTTTGGATTGATTTCTAGGTTGTTCCCCAGGTTAATTTTACAGTTATAGATATTATTGTAATGATGAATTCGCGTGTTTGAAAACGTCCGTCGATTACTCTAGGTAAAGTTGTATGAACATGTATCACAATTTACAAATACGTGTACGTGTAGGCTTTATGCGGCTCGTTTCACCCTATCCTGCCATTTCCCAAAAGAATCGTTGTCTCTAAAATCAAATTGATCTGATCAAACCATGGCATTGGGGGACTATTTCCCTTTCGCGTGATTTAACTCCGTTTGTTTGATGATTGATTTGATCATTGATCATTTTGAAGCTTCACTGAACCCCAACCATTCAAACTATAGACAACTTTTAACGGTCATTTAGAATAATTAATTATTAACGTGTGCAATATTCCCTGGGGGAGTATTACAACCACGACATTTGTCAGAGTGATACAACAACAACAACAACAACAACAACAACAACAACAACAACAACAACAACAACACCAACAACAACAACAACAACACAGCTTGTAAGCCATACTTTGGCTTCTAGCCTACAGATAGAAACAGAATTTAAGTAGATTTAATAGTGGTTCAGCCACGCTTTGTGGCTCTCGCACAAAACGAAACAAACATAATACAAAATTATTACAAGTAAAAAAGTTTCGCAGGCAATTTTTCATATATGTTTTGGAAATACTGATAGTGTGCTGAAAGTTCTAACTGGGGTGGTATTCACAAAGCATCTTAAGTGAAAACTTAAATATTTTGACTTAAGTTAAAATATTGAGCTCTACATATTTCCCAAGAAACGAAGAACACATGTTTTCTATATGATTACTGTAACTCTTTACACAGTGCTTCTAAAGAAAGTATTTAATTGTTATTTTTGATTTTTATGTTAATCTGATACACTTAAGGAAAAGTTGAGATTTTTAGAAAATTCTAAGTTTTCACTTAAATTTCTTTGTGAATACCACCCCTGGACCATAACATTTACTAGCATATGGTATGTAGATAATGCTGTGTTATCAGGTTTATAGGTATACATGGTATACGCAAGTTTGCTAAATGGTATAACCAAGTTTCAAGAGCATTAAAATAACCCGTTTTAAGCAAAAGCACAGGTATAAATACCCTCAAAATAATGTATGAACTCTTTAGTGTTTTGTGTTTTTAATAACTTTCAGACTTGTTAAAAACCAGCATGGTCTCGCTGAAGATATTAATCTGGTAGTTCTCATACACTATTAATACTACATTGCAATAATTATCGTTAATAGAGGGGATACTATCATCGCCCAGTGGGATACTATAGTTGATCAGAGATACGGAAAGTGTTCGTAAGAGCTGTTCTATACACTGTTTCAAACACTGTTACATGTGTTCATATTCCAACTAAACTTACGAACAAAATATTCTGTTCTGAACAGTATACAGAGTATAAGTAACTACACTAAAAATATAAAAAATAAAATAAACTTTAAAGGTGGCCGATAATGTAATTTGTGGAAGAAATATGATACAAAAAATCCCAACGTAAAAGGTACTTATTTTAACTTAATTTTTTTAAGTCAT
The DNA here is from genome assembly GCA_963678985.1 of Spisula subtruncata. NCBI lineage: Eukaryota > Metazoa > Mollusca > Bivalvia > Venerida > Mactridae > Spisula > Spisula subtruncata. Next base: position 6,703,097 of record OY787671.1, read on the forward strand.
TTCCTTTTTTTGTAACATACTATCGCCAACGAGATCAGAATATAACGTGTTTCGTGAAATTTCCGGCTGTCTTCTTGTTATTCAATCACATGACTGTTATAAGGACCACATATCATCTGCTTCTTGTTGACAAAAAGAACATGTTCCTATCACTAGTCCAGTCTTACGAACACATCCGATACTTAGACTGGTATACGATATTTCGTTCAAAAAGCTCCCCGTTACTTAGTGTACGAACGTCTGCCTAGGAATTAGCCAATCAGGTATCAATACGTGACCATGTGCTCCTCCATAGCAAACAAGAAAACTCGCCAACGATGCGAGGCCTTCAGGCCATGCATAATACATGTAAAGGGTAGAGAGGTCTTTCGAATTAAAATGCTAGCATTAAGATATGTAGTTTTTATAGTTTATGTATCATCTATATTTGATCGAGAAATAGTTATATATAAACAAACTTATATATAGATGTTTGGCCATTGGTGGTAGTATTTAAGGTGTGTTTGCGTAAATCATAATATTTTGGACAAATAAGTAAAAATGTTATTCATTCACGAGATGCAGAGACTGTTCGTAAGGTATATAGTACAAAATATCACGAATGCGTTTGTAACTAATGCATGCTTAAATCAGTTGGAAGTTACCTTCGTTATACAGCTTCATTGTGTGTACACTACTGTGTTTCCCATTTCCGATTTACATAACTCCAGAGAATTGAGAGAAGCAGTCGTTGTACCGATCTTCAAGAAGGGAGATAGGCACCAAGCATCCAACTATCGCCCAGTCTCGCTTACATCGATAGTCTGCAAACTACTGGAGCACATCATACATAGCAGTATCATGAAGCACTTTGACCAGAATGGCATACTATCGGACGGAAAGGAGCTGTGAAACTCACCTGATCACCACCGCCCATGAGATTGCCTCTGGGATAGCATCCGGAAACCAGGTTGATGCCATTCTGCTGGACTTTGCCAAAGCTTTTGACAAAGTGCCACATCAGCGTCTTCTCCTCAAGATGAGTCACTATGGCATTAAGAACAAGACCCTATCCTGGATACAGTCATTCCTACTAGACAGGAACAAGCTCGTGGTATTGGTCGGAGCGCAGTCAGACAAGGCGAGGGTGAAGTCTGATGTACCACAGGGATCTGTGTTAGGCCCACTACTATTCCTGGCCTACATAAACGACCTACCACAGTCGATAAAGTCATCCACCTCCAAACTGTTCGCTGATGACAGTCTGCTATACAAGACCGTTCACAGCCAGAAAGATAGTAAACTTCTTCAAGAGGACCTTACAGCCCTGGAATCGTGGGAAAGTAGATGGCAGATGACCTTCCATCCAGCAAAATGTGTAGTGCTCAGAATTACTACGAAGAAGGCCAAACTCATCGAAACCAGCTACCAACTCCATGGCCATACCCTGGAGACTGTCGAAGCCAGCAAATGCCTAGGGGTGACCCTATCAGACACATGGAGCTGGGACACCCATGTCCGCAACGTGGTAAACAAGGGCAACCAGACGGTGGGATCTTGCGTCGAAACCTGCGGGAATGCACTCCAGAAGTCAAAGCAGTCGCTTACAAGACCATAGCTAGGCCAACAATGGAGTATGCTGCTGCAGTGTGGGACCCCACAACCCAGAACAACATCAAAGCCCTGGAACAGGTACAAAGAAGGGCAGCTAGGTTTGTCACCAACGGCTATTCGTCAAAAAACCTTGGATGCGTCACGAAGATGATTTAGAACCTCCAGTGGGTATCCCTGGAAAGCCGTCGTAGACAAGCTAGGCTCCAGATGCTGTTCAAGATACACCACAGACTAGTGGACATCGAGACAAAGCAGTTTCTGAAGCCTGGGGACTCGCGTACCAGAGGAGGCCTGAAGTTTTTCCAGGAGCGCCACCATGACAAGACATTAGGAACCTCGTTCTTCCACCGAACCGCCAAAGACTGGAACCGACTTCCATCAAAGGTGACAGCTACCGACAACCTGGAGAGTTTCCAGAGAATGATCAAGGCCTGAAACATAAGGCATTCTGTACATAGTTTTAACAGTTTTTATAAGAGTGAATCAGAGACAGTTGTTCACGCATGTGTTAATACAGTATTCGCTGAGCTTTATACAGTCCGGTAGGACTCCTGCTCTTTAATTGGAAGAAGAAGATAACGTCCATCGTGTGTCCTGTGCCATTAATGAAATCTTTAAAAATTTAAAAGGGAAGGTCGTATGTAAAAATCATATTTTGAGAAAAAAAATGTCTGAAAACTACTCGATACTTTTGGAAAAACTAACTTTTTTGTATATTCTACTTCAGTTTGGTCAGCATAAAAAGTTCAGATATTCATGAAAATTGGTTCATAAGAAGCACATTGTCTCGCAGCTTTCAAATATGTGACGAGGGCTCGTACTGGGTTTTTACTTAAGTAGAAAGACAACCAATCAGATCATACCATATAAAACTATTGGGCAGTTTCAGGCGATATGATTGGCTATCCTTACTCTCCAATTAAATAAGTTCAATAATGAATACTACCACTGAAGCATTTTCGTATCAGGCAAATGTAAGTCCTCTGTGGAAACATCCTTGAAAGATGACTTACATCTTGTTAGTCAATGGTTGGTTGATAACAAGTTGTCACTTCACCTTGGTAAAACTGAGTCAATTTTATTTGGATCTAAACATAGACTTAGGTCAAACTCTTCCCTCAACATAACATGTAATGGTACAAATATTGAACCAACTACTGCAGTAAAATATCTTGGTGCTACTATTGACCAGACCCTATCTTTTGATTCCATGGCCCGATCAATATTAAAGAAAGCTAATGCCCGGTTAAAATATCTATACCGTAAAAAAGGTTACCTCACTCAACACACCAAGAAACTTCTTGTTATGGCCCTTATCCAATGCCACTTTGATTATGCCTGTTCTATATGGTACCATGGGCTCACCCAGTCACTTAAATCCAAGCTTCAAACCACCCAAAATAAGTTAATAAGATTTGTGCTTGATTTAGATGCTAGGTCGCACATAGGAAGTCAGCATTTTAATCAACTTAATTGGTTACCGGTCAATAAGCGTGTAGACCAGATCATTCTGTGTCATGTTTTCAAAATAAAAAATGGTACAGCCCCAGACTACATGGGTGATAATTTCATTTCACAGGATTCTGTTCATTCATACAGAACAAGATTAAGTGATCAGGGAGGATTTTCTGTTCCTAAGGTCAAAGGTTTTGGGAAACAATCTTTTTCTACTCTGGTATTAACCAGTGGAACCAGCTGCCTGCTAGTATAGCACTGACTGAGAAATTGCCTGTTTTTTTAAAGCAAAAGTCAAGAAATATTTTTTAGACAATTTGGTATAAATTTTTAAGGTAGTTAAATGACATTTATTTATAAGTATTTCTTAAATAATTAATTTATTTATTTATGCATAGAAGTTTTATGTAATTTATATCTACATCATTTAATATTTAAGTAAATTCATTATATTTTTTATTTATGTCAGAGTTATTTACTATTTTTATAGTTTCATTCATTTATTACTGTAATGTATGCCAGGTAGAGTCTTTCAGTATTGGTAAATTCTTAACTTTAACTTGTTTTTTTTTAAATATCATTTGACTGTTGACACATATTATCTGTGATATAAATAATGTATAGAATGCCCAATTTAAAGCTTTAAAGTAACTGTGATGAATTAATATGCTTATGCATTTATGTTATTATATCTGTGCAATAGTCTGTAATACAATGTACATTTTACTTTTAAAATGCCTCTCTATGTCATGCCATCAACACTAAAGGACCACAATGGAAATAAGAGATATCTCTTGTTTGTGTTGTGTTATCCTTAGTGTTGGTGTGCCTGTCATGGGTACTTTTGAATGCATGTACGTATAATTTGTTTTATTATGTATACATGTTTTTAATTATCCATGTAATATGTACCTCAATACTGAATAAAATCTATCTATCTTTCTTTGTATGGCTTCATAACTGACTTCGTCCCCAAGACTGACGTATCCCTCGCTGAACCTTTGGTACCAGCCAAACCCAAACTCATGACACATGGAAGGCTCGTGGTAAGTACCATGGTGTTTTAATATATACGATATTTCGCTGGCTTAGAATGAGAATAAAGGTCGTTAGTACTAACTCGATATTTTGAGAAAACAAGGAAAAAAAGTTCTTGTTTTCTCTTTAAAATTTATTCTTTAAACAGGCTTTTACAACTTCATGTTGGTCAGCATGATTACTTCCGATTATCATGAAAATAGGCTCACAAGAAGCGTCTTATTGTGCAGATTTCAAATATGCATCAGTATTACAAGTTCGTCAGTAGTAGTTACGACCTTCTCATTCTAACCCAGCGATTTATCAACCAGAAATAGTAAATCTGTTCAAGGTATATACTTTTTCAACTAACTGCATGTACATGAACCGGTCATATGAGTTTCATTTGCAGTCGTTTTCATTGTTGTTTGTGCAGAGAATGTGTAATGAAGAAAATATACATCGTTGTGTACTTTTTAAAAACGATCAAGAAATTAATGTTACAGTGCTGCCGGGTAATTCTGCGCACCTAACGGGTATTGGCTTTCTACATTTGAGATTATTTATTTTTAGAATAAATTATGGTGCTGTTTGGCTAGAAACAACCTTCATTGAGAGTTGTAAACAATTTAAAACATCATGCCATCGCTAAACTAGGTCAAATGTCGTCACAAAACAAGATGACTGCCGGTTTTCATGACGTAAATTTTTTCGGCTAATTCTGCGCAGGTGGAATGATTTTTTGTATAGTCTGTTTCAAAGATTTGTTTCTCAAGAAATTTATCACAGTATCGAAAAAATAAGTCATTAAGACAATGTTGACAAAAAAGAAAAAGTCATCATCCATTACAAAGGTGCTTTTATTCAATTTATGTGTCACGTGGTATGTCAAATTAACGAAAATCGCAGTTGGCACTCATTTTTGGTCAATGTTTCGTAGAAATGCTTTTCCGATTTCGTTGATGTGATTATACAACGTTACATAAGTAACACACATCTACAAAAACACTTGAGAACCAACCGAAAACGACCCAGTAAAGTATGTAAGAAATAGAAAGTTAAGGTGCGCAGAATTACCCGATGCGCAGAATTACCCGACACGACTGATATCTGTTGCTTCATTGTAAAACGATACTGATTATTCGCGCGATCTATATTAGGCGTGTTTATATGTTTAAAAAATTAGGATACATAAAAGCTGTAACTATAGTAATTGTAAGCCATTTTCGTTTATTTGTTCATATTTATATATTTTTTATGTTCTTGTTTTTTTCTGCTTTGTTCTTCTTCAATTTTTCAATTTGAGATCTACTTTATACACTGATAATTGCTCCCAAATTTCATGTTTCACATTATAGTACAACGTAAGTATATAATATAGATAATTTACAGTAAGTGTAGTATGCCTATTTCGTAATAAGTGACTTTTATTGAGTGTACATGTGCCAGAGTAGTCATTGGCATGATTACATTTTTTCATAAGTCTATGAGCAAATCGATAATGTACATATAGATCTATATAAAATACAACCAAGCTACGAAAAATAATTGTAATTGATCACGTACACTCATTTGAAAATGTTTAAATAGATTCTTCGTCGTGTAAGCGTGAAACAATCTTAGGTTGCGTGAAGTTGGCACAACATACGACATTGGACATTGGACATTGAATTTTTCGAATGTAGTTATGAGAAATCATCCATCGCAACATTGAACATTGGACATTCAAAATTTTGAATGTAGTTATGAGAAATCATCCATCGCAACATTGGACATTGGACATTCAAAAATAAGTTTTCGAATGTAGTTATGAGAAATCATCCATCGCAACATTGGACATTGGACATTCAAAAAAACATTTTTTGCATGTAGTTATGAGAAATCATCCATCGCAACATTGGACATTGGACATTCAAAAAAAAGTTTTCGAATGTAGTTATGAGAAATTATCCATCGCAACATTGGACATTGGACATTCAAAAAAAAATAATTTGAATGTAGTTATGAGAAATCATCCATCGCAACATTGGACATTCAAAAAAAAAATTTTTTGAATGTAGTTTTGACAAATCATCCATCGCAAGTAGTTATGAGAAATCATCCATCGCAACATTGGACATTGGACATTCAAAAAAAAAAATTTTTGAATGTAGTTATGAGAAATCATCCATCGCAACATTGGACATTCAAAAAAAAATTTTTTTGAATGTAGTTATGAGAAATCATCCATCGCAACAATGGACATTGGACATTCAAAAAAAAGTTTTCGAATGTAGTTATGAGAAATTATCCATCGCAACATTGGACATTGGACATTCAAAAAAAATTTTTTTTTTTGAATGTAGTTATGAGAAATCATCCATCGCAACATTGGACATTGGACATTCAAAAAAAAGTTTTCGAATGTAGTTATGAGAAATCATCCATCGCAACATTGGACATTCAAAAAAAAATTTTTTTTTGAATGTAGTTATGAGAAATCATCCATCGCAACATTGGACATTGGACATTCAAAAAAAAAAATTTGAATGTAGTTATGAGAAATCATCCATCGCAACATTGGACATTGGACATTCAAAAAAAAGAAATTTTTTGAATGTAGTTATGAGAAATCATCCATCGCAACATTGGACATTGGACATTCAAAAAAAAATTTTTTTTTGAATGTAGTTATGAGAAATCATCCATCGCAACAATGGACATTGGACATTCAAAAAAAAGTTTTTGAATGTAGTTATGAGAAATCATCCATCGCAACATTGGACATTGGACATTCAAAAAAAAGTTTTCGAATGTAGTTATGAGAAATCATCCATCGCAACATTGGACATTCAAAAAAAAAATTTTTTTTGAATGTAGTTATGAGAAATCATCCATCGCAACATTGGACATTGGACATTCAAAAAAAAAAATTTGAATGTAGTTATGAGAAATCATCCATCGCAACATTGGACATTGGACATTCAAAAAAAAGAAATTTTTTGAATGTAGTTATGAGAAATCATCCATCGCAACATTGGACATTGGACATTCAAAAAAAAAATTTTTTTGAATGTAGTTATGAGAAATCATCCATCGCAACATTGGACATTGAACATTCAAAAAAAAAAATTTTGAATGTAGTTATGAGAAATCATCCATCGCAACATTGGACATTCAAAAAAAATTTTTTTTGAATGTAGTTATGAGAAATCATCCATCGCAACAATGGACAATGGACATTCAAAAAAAAGTTTTCGAATGTAGTTATGAGAAATTATCCATCGCAACATTGGACATTGGACATTCAAAAAAAAATTTTTTTTTTTGAATGTAGTTATGAGAAATCATCCATCGCAACATTGGACATTGGACATTCAAAAAAAAGTTTTCGAATGTAGTTATGAGAAATTATCCATCGCAACATTGGACATTGGACATTCAAAAAAAAATTTTTTTTTTTGAATGTAGTTATGAGAAATCATCCATCGCAACATTGGACATTGGACATTCAAAAAAAAGTTTTCGAATGTAGTTATGAGAAATCATCCATCGCAACATTGGACATTCAAAAAAAATTTTTTTGAATGTAGTTATGAGAAATCATCCATCGCAACAATGGACATTGGACATTCAAAAAAAAGTTTTCGAATGTAGTTATGAGAAATTACCCATCGCAACATTGGACATTGGACATTCAAAAAAAATTTTTTTTTTTGAATGTAGTTATGAGAAATCATCCATCGCAACATTGGACATTGGACATTCAAAAAAAAGTTTTCGAATGTAGTTATGAGAAATCATCCATCGCAACATTGGACATTCAAAAAAAAATTTTTTTTTGAATGTAGTTATGAGAAATCATCCATCGCAACATTGGACATTGGACATTCAAAAAAAAAAATTTGAATGTAGTTATGAGAAATCATCCATCGCAACATTGGACATTGGACATTCAAAAAAAAGAAATTTTTTGAATGTAGTTATGAGAAATCATCCATCGCAACATTGGACATTGGACATTCAAAAAAAAATTTTTTTTTGAATGTAGTTATGAGAAATCATCCATCGCAACAATGGACATTGGACATTCAAAAAAAAGTTTTTGAATGTAGTTATGAGAAATCATCCATCGCAACATTGGACATTGGTCATTCAAAAAAAAGTTTTCGAATGTAGTTATGAGAAATCATCCATCGCAACATTGGACATTCAAAAAAAAAATTTTTTTTGAATGTAGTTATGAGAAATCATCCATCGCAACATTGGACATTGGACATTCAAAAAAAAAAATTTGAATGTAGTTATGAGAAATCATCCATCGCAACATTGGACATTGGACATTCAAAAAAAAGAAATTTTTTGAATGTAGTTATGAGAAATCATCCATCGCAACATTGGACATTGGACATTCAAAAAAAAAATTTTTTTGAATGTAGTTATGAGAAATCATCCATCGCAACATTGGACATTGAACATTCAAAAAAAAAAATTTTGAATGTAGTTATGAGAAATCATCCATCGCAACATTGGACATTCAAAAAAAATTTTTTTTGAATGTAGTTATGAGAAATCATCCATCGCAACAATGGACAATGGACATTCAAAAAAAAGTTTTCGAATGTAGTTATGAGAAATTATCCATCGCAACATTGGACATTGGACATTCAAAAAAAAATTTTTTTTTTTGAATGTAGTTATGAGAAATCATCCATCGCAACATTGGACATTGGACATTCAAAAAAAAAAATTTGAATGTAGTTATGAGAAATCATCCATCGCAACATTGGACATTGGACATTCAAAAAAAAGAAATTTTTTGAATGAAGTTATGAGAAATCATCCATCACAACATTGGACATTGGACATTCAAAAAAAAAAATTTTGAATGTAGTTATGAGAAATCATCCATCGCAACATTGGACATTGGACATTCAAAAATAAGTTTTCGAATGTAGTTATGAGAAATCATCCATCGCAACATTGGACATTGGACATTCAAAAAAACATTTTTTGCATGTAGTTATGAGAAATCATCCATCGCAACATTGGACATTGGACATTCAAAAAAAAGTTTTCGAATGTAGTTATGAGAAATTATCCATCGCAACATTGGACATTGGACATTCAAAAAAAAATAATTTGAATGTAGTTATGAGAAATCATCCATCGCAACATTGGACATTCAAAAAAAAAATTTTTTGAATGTAGTTTTGACAAATCATCCATCGCAAGTAGTTATGAGAAATCATCCATCGCAACATTGGACATTGGACATTCAAAAAAAAAAATTTTTGAATGTAGTTATGAGAAATCATCCATCGCAACATTGGACATTCAAAAAAAAATTTTTTTGAATGTAGTTATGAGAAATCATCCATCGCAACAATGGACATTGGACATTCAAAAAAAAGTTTTCGAATGTAGTTATGAGAAATTATCCATCGCAACATTGGACATTGGACATTCAAAAAAAATTTTTTTTTTTGAATGTAGTTATGAGAAATCATCCATCGCAACATTGGACATTGGACATTCAAAAAAAAGTTTTCGAATGTAGTTATGAGAAATCATCCATCGCAACATTGGACATTCAAAAAAAAAATTTTTTTTGAATGTAGTTATGAGAAATCATCCATCGCAACATTGGACATTGGACATTCAAAAAAAAAAATTTTGAATGTAGTTATGAGAAATCATCCATCGCAACATTGGACATTGGACATTCAAAAAAAAGAAATTTTTTGAATGTAGTTATGAGAAATCATCCATCGCAACATTGGACATTGGACATTCAAAAAAAAATTTTTTTTTGAATGTAGTTATGAGAAATCATCCATCGCAACAATGGACATTGGACATTCAAAAAAAAGTTTTTGAATGTAGTTATGAGAAATCATCCATCGCAACATTGGACATTGGACATTCAAAAAAAAGTTTTCGAATGTAGTTATGAGAAATCATCCATCGCAACATTGGACATTCAAAAAAAAAATTTTTTTTGAATGTAGTTATGAGAAATCATCCATCGCAACATTGGACATTGGACATTCAAAAAAAAAAATTTGAATGTAGTTATGAGAAATCATCCATCGCAACATTGGACATTGGACATTCAAAAAAAAGAAATTTTTTGAATGTAGTTATGAGAAATCATCCATCGCAACATTGGACATTGGACATTCAAAAAAAAAATTTTTTTGAATGTAGTTATGAGAAATCATCCATCGCAACATTGGACATTGAACATTCAAAAAAAAAAAATTTTGAATGTAGTTATGAGAAATCATCCATCGCAACATTGGACATTCAAAAAAAATTTTTTTTGAATGTAGTTATGAGAAATCATCCATCGCAACAATGGACAATGGACATTCAAAAAAAAGTTTTCGAATGTAGTTATGAGAAATTATCCATCGCAACATTGGACATTGGACATTCAAAAAAAAATTATTTTTTTTGAATGTAGTTATGAGAAATCATCCATCGCAACATTGGACATTGGACATTCAAAAAAAAGTTTTCGAATGAAGTTATGAGAAATCATCCATCGCAACATTGGACATTCAAAAAAAAAATTTTTTTTGAATGTAGTTATGAGAAATCATCCATCGCAACATTGGACATTGGACATTCAAAAAAAAAAATTTGAATGTAGTTATGAGAAATCATCCATCGCAACATTGGACATTGGACATTCAAAAAAAAGAATTTTTTTGAATGAAGTTATGAGAAATCATCCATCGCAACATTGGACATTGGACATTCAAAAAAAAAAATTTTGAATGTAGTTATGAGAAATCATCCATCGCAACATTGGACATTGGACATTCAAAAATAAGTTTTCGAATGTAGTTATGAGAAATCATCCATCGCAACATTGGACATTGGACATTCAAAAAAACATTTTTTGCATGTAGTTATGAGAAATCATCCGTCGCAACATTGGACATTGGACATTCAAAAAAAAGTTTTCGAATGTAGTTATGAGAAATTATCCATCGCAACATTGGACATTGGACATTCAAAAAAAATTTTTTTTTTTGAATGTAGTTATGAGAAATCATCCATCGCAACATTGGACATTGGACATTCAAAAAAAAGTTTTCGAATGTAGTTATGAGAAATCATCCATCGCAACATTGGACATTCAAAAAAAAAATTTTTTTTGAATGTAGTTATGAGAAATCATCCATCGCAACATTGGACATTGGACATTCAAAAAAAAAAATTTTGAATGTAGTTATGAGAAATCATCCATCGCAACATTGGACATTGGACATTCAAAAAAAAGAAATTTTTTGAATGTAGTTATGAGAAATCATCCATCGCAACATTGGACATTGGACATTCAAAAAAAAATTTTTTTTTGAATGTAGTTATGAGAAATCATCCATCGCAACAATGGACATTGGACATTCAAAAAAAAGTTTTTGAATGTAGTTATGAGAAATCATCCATCGCAACATTGGACATTGGACATTCAAAAAAAAGTTTTCGAATGTAGTTATGAGAAATCATCCATCGCAACATTGGACATTCAAAAAAAAAATTTTTTTTGAATGTAGTTATGAGAAATCATCCATCGCAACATTGGACATTGGACATTCAAAAAAAAAAATTTGAATGTAGTTATGAGAAATCATCCATCGCAACATTGGACATTGGACATTCAAAAAAAAGAAATTTTTTGAATGTAGTTATGAGAAATCATCCATCGCAACATTGGACATTGGACATTCAAAAAAAAAATTTTTTTGAATGTAGTTATGAGAAATCATCCATCGCAACATTGGACATTGAACATTCAAAAAAAAAAAATTTTGAATGTAGTTATGAGAAATCATCCATCGCAACATTGGACATTCAAAAAAAATTTTTTTTGAATGTAGTTATGAGAAATCATCCATCGCAACAATGGACAATGGACATTCAAAAAAAAGTTTTCGAATGTAGTTATGAGAAATTATCCATCGCAACATTGGACATTGGACATTCAAAAAAAAATTATTTTTTTTGAATGTAGTTATGAGAAATCATCCATCGCAACATTGGACATTGGACATTCAAAAAAAAGTTTTCGAATGAAGTTATGAGAAATCATCCATCGCAACATTGGACATTCAAAAAAAAAATTTTTTTTGAATGTAGTTATGAGAAATCATCCATCGCAACATTGGACATTGGACATTCAAAAAAAAAAATTTGAATGTAGTTATGAGAAATCATCCATCGCAACATTGGACATTGGACATTCAAAAAAAAGAATTTTTTTGAATGAAGTTATGAGAAATCATCCATCGCAACATTGGACATTGGACATTCAAAAAAAAAAATTTTGAATGTAGTTATGAGAAATCATCCATCGCAACATTGGACATTGGACATTCAAAAATAAGTTTTCGAATGTAGTTATGAGAAATCATCCATCGCAACATTGGACATTGGACATTCAAAAAAACATTTTTTGCATGTAGTTATGAGAAATCATCCGTCGCAACATTGGACATTGGACATTCAAAAAAAAGTTTTCGAATGTAGTTATGAGAAATTATCCATCGCAACATTGGACATTGGACATTCAAAAAAAAATAATTTGAATGTAGTTATGAGAAATCATCCATCGCAACATTGGACATTCAAAAAAAAAATTTTTTGAATGTAGTTATGAGAAATCATCCATCGCAAGTAGTTATGAGAAATCATCCATCGCAACATTGGACATTGGACATTCAAAAAAAATATTTTTGAATGTAGTTATGAGAAATCATCCATCGCAACATTGGACATTCAAAAAAAAATTTTTTTGAATGTAGTTATGAGAAATCATCCATCGCAACAATGGACATTGGACATTCAAAAAAAAGTTTTCGAATGTAGTTATGAGAAATTATCCATCGCAACATTGGACATTGGACATTCAAAAAAAATTTTTTTTTTTGAATGTAGTTATGAGAAATCATCCATCGCAACATTGGACATTGGACATTCAAAAAAAAGTTTTCGAATGTAGTTATGAGAAATCATCCATCGCAACATTGGACATTCAAAAAAAAAATTTTTTTTGAATGTAGTTATGAGAAATCATCCATCGCAACATTGGACATTCAAAAAAAAAAATTTGAATGTAGTTATGAGAAATCATCCATCGCAACATTGGACATTGGACATTCAAAAAAAAGAAATTTTTTGAATGTAGTTATGAGAAATCATCCATCGCAACATTGGACATTGGACATTCAAAAAAAAATTTTTTTTTGAATGTAGTTATGAGAAATCATCCATCGCAACAATGGACATTGGACATTCAAAAAAAAGTTTTTGAATGTAGTTATGAGAAATCATCCATCGCAACATTGGACATTGGACATTCAAAAAAAAGTTTTCGAATGTAGTTATGAGAAATCATCCATCGCAACATTGGACATTCAAAAAAAAAATTTTTTTTGAATGTAGTTATGAGAAATCATCCATCGCAACATTGGACATTGGACATTCAAAAAAAAAAATTTGAATGTAGTTATGAGAAATCATCCATCGCAACATTGGACATTGGACATTCAAAAAAAAGAAATTTTTTGAATGTAGTTATGAGAAATCATCCATCGCAACATTGGACATTGGACATTCAAAAAAAAATTTTTTTTGAATGTAGTTATGAGAAATCATCCATCGCAACATTGGACATTGAACATTCAAAAAAAAAAAATTTTGAATGTAGTTATGAGAAATCATCCATCGCAACATTGGACATTCAAAAAAAATTTTTTTTCAATGTAGTTATGAGAAATCATCCATCGCAACAATGGACATTGGACATTCAAAAAAAAGTTTTCGAATGTAGTTATGAGAAATTATCCATCGCAACATTGGACATTGGACATTCAAAAAAAATTTTTTTCTTTTGAATGTAGTTATGAGAAATCATCCATCGCAACATTGGACATTGGACATTCAAAAAAAAGTTTTCGAATGTAGTTATGAGAAATCATCCATCGCAACATTGGACATTCAAAAAAAAAATTTTTTTTGAATGTAGTTATGAGAAATCATCCATCGCAACATTGGACATTGGACATTCAAAAAAAAAAATTTGAATGTAGTTATGAGAAATCATCCATCGCAACATCGGACATTGGACATTCAAAAAAAAGAAATTTTTTGAATGAAGTTATGAGAAATCATCCATCGCAACATTGGACATTGGACATTCAAAAAATAAAATTTTGAATGTAGTTATGAGAAATCATCCATCGCAACATTGGACATTGGACATTCAAAAAAAAAATTTTGAATGTAGTTATGAGAAATCATCCATCGCAACATTGGACATTGGACATTCAAAAAAAAGTTTTCGAATGTAGTTATGAGAAATTATCCATCGCAACATTGGACATTGGACATTCAAAAAGAAAAAAAATTTTTTAATGTAGTTATGAGAAATCATCCATCGCAACATTGGACATTGGACATTCAAAAAAAAGTTTTCGAATGTAGTTATGAGAAATCATCCATCGCAACATTGGACATTGGACATTCAAAAAAAAGTTTTCGAATGTAGTTATGAGAAATCATCCATCGCAACATTGGACATTGGACATTCAAAAAATTGGACATTGGACATTCAAAAAAAATAATTTTGAATGTAGTTATGAGAAATCATCCATCGCAACATTGGACATTGGACATTCAAAAAAAAAAATTTTTGAATGTAGTTATGAGAAATCATCCATCGCAACAATGGACATTGGACATTCAAAAAAAAGTTTTCGAATGTAGTTATGAGAAATTATCCATCGCAACATTGGACATTGGACATTCAAAAAAAATATTTTTTTTTGAATGTAGTTATGAGAAATCATCCATCGCAACATTGGACATTGGACATTCAAAAAAAAGGTTTTCGAATGTAGTTATGAGAAATCATCCATCGCAACATTGGACATTGGACATTCAAAAAAAAAAAATTTTTGAATGTAGTTATGAAAAATCATCCATCGCAATATTGGACATTGGACATTCAAAAAAAAAATTTGAATGTAGTTATGAGAAATCATCCATCGCAACATTGGACATTGGACATTCAAAAAAAATTTTTTTGAATGTAGTTATGAGAAATCATCCATCGCAACATTGGACATGTAGTTATGGATTTAATAAGAAATAATGTATTTGAAAACTATCAGCTATCCACTGCCCATCACCTGGGATGGGACCATGGTCGCACACTGACTGGTGCATAAAAATATGCTAAATACAACATAATATAGCTATAATAAATATCACCCGCTGATTAGCGCGAGTTCATATTTCGGAACAGAATACGCAAATATTTAAATAATAACCAATACATAAATAATCGTCAGATTTTCAAAAAATAACTTGTAGTATATTCCAAAATATATAATTGACCTGTTTTAAATACGATTTTATTAACATATCGGACAGAATGCTATAGAATGTACGCCGAGTATGGTCCGAAAGTCTGTTCGTAAGTTTAGTTATGTTACTCCGAAAAACATTTCTGCTCTTGATCCGGCGGGAGTACGGACAACCTTCATTATAATCATATCAGTAGTCAATAGCCCTTACCACTGGACCACTTGTCCACCTAAATTCAATTGATCGACTTTAAATATATATGTATATCGCATCTAATAGAAGTGCTGTGACATGAAACCATAATTCTATCTGGTTCCGTTCTTGAATTATTTCATTCAACCAAAAAAAAGTCATGATATTACCATTGATATCATTTTCTTATATTTTCCTTCTATTGAAATCTGGTTCTATCTTATTAATTACCTCCCTTTATTTAATTTTCCCAACATATTTCTACCTAGTCCTGTTTCCATAGCGGGTGGGGGGGGCATCTCGTTTGTTGTGTTTTAATTCCCAGTTCATCAGTTGTATGGAGACTACCCAGTCACTCATCTTGACACCGATGCTTGGTGTCTTGAGAGCAGCACAAACATTCGAGTGAGTCTGGGCTTATCAGAACTCTGACACAGCATGTTGGTGCAGCCTTTATTTGAATGGTCAAAATGACATCAATTCGCCACACATCAGTACTTTCAGTGCTTTGATTTATACCGTTGTAATGCAGAATATATATAGAAGGGAATAAAGAACTTTAGAGGCATAGTATATAGTTATTCTGCACTTTTGACAGAATTATACGTCTTTGTTCACACCGCGCACCTAATTACACGTGCTATGAACGAAAAACGTTACCATGGCGACGTTAGCTAAAGTGTTAAAAATAAATACATTTTTAAATCTACAATGATCGGACTTCCAAAAATCGGACTAATAGATATAATATTTTGCCGACGAACGTAGCCAAGTACCGTAAAATGTTAAAGGGTGCTTGACGGCAGCCGAAAAGAGCCCTAGCATAACTGGTGACTTAACTTTGGGCCCTCTTGTTTTATGTTGTAGCTTGGAGAATTTGACCTGATCTTGACCTTAATGCATGAATATATTTTAGCTAGTTTGCGATAGAAAAAAATCGTGTTTTTTTAAACATCTCTGAAAATCTATTCCTCCGATTTTGGTAAAAAATGACACAGACCTACAATAACTTCCTACCTACTCCCATTCCGATTTTTTTTCTATCGCAAACTAGCTATACAAGGTTCTTGCTTTGAATATTTAATTTCCTGAAGCTATGGGCATTATCGGTATCTTAGATTTGTATTAATCTTACTCATAAATGGCCTCTTTGTGATACTCCCTGTTTATGAAAACATACAACTAGGGGTTATGAATGTAGACAAGATATCAGATGTTCAATCATGCTATTACATATAATATGTCAGGATTGTGTCAAATTCTCAAAACTTCAGCAAATGCTGTACCGTTTTTTTTTTTATTTATGTCTGTCACTTGTTAAAAGCAATGTAGCACCAAAACATATTTTTTTCCTTTTCATAAATTAATGTAATGGTGTGAGCTTTTGTGATCACTCTTGTTACGCCCTAATATCTACTGATGTAGGGGCATTTAGAGATTTTCATGTCTACTCGTTTGCTTGTTTGTCTGTCCGTCCGAGTTCATTTGTTTAAACTTCTATTTTTTTTTTTAAGTCCATCAAGAGTCTGCTTTCAAACTTGACATACTTGTTAACTTGTCTGGTTCCCTGTCCTAAATCTTAGAATATAAGATGAGGTAGCATCCGATTAATTCCGATTAATAACTCAAGTGGTCAAATCAAAAGTGTGGATGTATGTTGTTAATTCATGTAGACAATTTTAGATTAATCTCACTTAACAGCGTGTTCTGTTGGTGTCGTTTGTATATCAATGGAAAAATGTCTGGTATTTGCAATAGTATAAGTTTATTCATAGCAACAACACTAATTAATTACATTAATTTTATGTTAACACTATGATCATGTTAAAATTTGTACTTCCAGTCTTCTTTATCACCGTAGTCTATATACTATGAGTGTTTGATTTTTCTAACTATTGTGGTGTTATGGTGTACGTGTATTGATAAAGGGTAGGCTATCATTTTCATCTTGAACATGGGTCATTCAATAAATGTGTTAAAATTTTAATACCAAATTGAATGGAGAATTTCAAACTACATTACATAAACTAATAGCCCTTTAGACACAGGAGCAGAGCTATTTTCATAGAGTATTGAATGCTGTAGCTTGACCAGATTAAATTGAGACTGAGCAAAGACTGTAAGCATGTCCGCCTATACTCAGCTGTATTCCATTCCTATGTTTATTTACTATATACCTTTATCTATGTATACAGCCAGATATAATTGTAAGTTTATGTTTTAAAACTTCAGAATTTTCCGGATTTTAACGAATTATGCAAGGAGTCTCAGTTTAATATGGTTGGACAATAATTAGCTAAATAATGTTTATAAACAAAATAATATTTTGATTTAAAAGTTTTTATGCCCCCGTATCGATAGATCGGGAGGCATATAGTAATTCACCTGTCCGTTCGTTCGTCCGTCCGTCCGTTCGTCCGTTCGTTCGTCCGTGCGTTCGTCCGTCCGGCCTGGTTAACCCAAATTGACAGTTTCTTCTAGCATGAATATGGCTTGCTACAAAGTTTTAAAACTTGCATGGATGTTGTATATGACCACTCTCCACACGCCTGTAGTACCTGACTCCATTTTGACCTTCACCTTGACCTAATTTTGGACTTAACTTATCTCCCCTTTAGTATTTTTACAATAAAGTTTTGTTTTGAGCGTATCTTCAAAACTATTTAACATATTGACTTGAAACTTAAAATATACATAGATGGCAACTTGGAGAAGTGCATTGACAAAGAACCATAACTCTGTCTGTCTTAAATATTGAATTATCTCCCCTTAAGTGTTTTTATAGTCAAATTTTGCTCTGAGTATATCTTCAAAACCATTTAACATATTGACTTGAAACTTGGAATATAAATAGATGGCAACTTGGAGAAGTGCAATGACCAAGAACCATAACTCTGTCTGTCTTAAATTTTGAATTATCTCCCCTTTAGTATTTTCAGAATAAAACTTTGACCGGAGTGTATCTTCAAAAGTGTTTAAGATATTGCCTTAAAACTTGAAATATAAATAGATGGTAGCTTATAGAAGTGCATGGACCAAGACCATAACTCTGTTTGTCTTACATTTTGAATTATCTCCCTTTCTGTATTTTCATGATAATTGTTTGTGCGGAGCGTATCTTCAAAAGTATTTAAAATATTAACTTGAAATAGATGGCAACTTGGAGAAGTGCAGTGACAAAGAACCATAACTCCTGTATCACCAGATCACACATGAAGTCGATCAAGGCACTGCTTTCAAATGTGGCATATTCGTTTACCATCATAAGCCCCTCATAGTTCAAAGCCATGTAACACTATCAAACATTTTAACTGAATAATGGCCCCTGATTGACTTAGCTTTTTATGACCATGGCTTCCACGGGGGCATAAGCGTTTATTGAACGCAGTCTTGTATTATAATATACCGTAAAAGGGCTGATGACATGTTACTGGTTTACATTATTCAGTATAAATTTAGGAAGTTAACAATTGTTATGATTATAAGGACCTATTATTCAAACGCAATTATTATCAAGTATTGAATAGTTGATGACAGTCTACAAATATATTGAATGACCCTCATGGACAATGGTTTCTGAAGACTATCGTAACTCAGGTTTTGATTGTTTGTATTTTGATGATCTCAGTTTTTGTGAAGAAATAATAATGGTTTCAAATTCTTACACTCTTATGTTGTTTTTGTTTTCTTAATTATCTGCCTGTGTTTGATGAGGGGTATATTTGCTTATTGCTTTGATCATTTCGATAAACAAAATGGTTCACATTCAATAACCCAAGAAGCATTACCCTAGGATACTCATTTTTAAAGTTAACTGATGTTGACACAGTTGTATAGGGTATAACGGATCACTAACTACATATGGATATGCTTTATTCTTTCAAAATAAAAAATGTTGCAAATGTTTAACACATTGCTCGGTCATGAATTACCAACATTTTGAATAAAACTCTTGCTTTATAATCAAGTAATTTGATGACAAAGCTAAACAGTTGATATGTCTATAGCAGATCACTACATTCCTTTCAATTGAAATCATCTCAAAAGTTATATAACCTGTCAGATAAGACAAAACACCACCTGATATGTTCCGGTTAGTGTTGAGGCAAGTGGATTTCATAACAAAGTCGCTTAAATGAGTCAACATTTGACAGTTCCATTATCAAGACACATTAATACCAATGGACTAGTACAGTACACACGTATTATATACACAAGTGTTACATAATTATATTTTGATAAAAAATATCAAATTCTTATTTTGCAATTGTAATACCGGTCACTGGATCATACAAATGGACAAATAATTGTAGACCAAAACATAACAATGATATCTACATAACCTAAATGCACTTTTCCCATTGAGTGATCCGCTATACACATTCTTCTACCAGTACTGAACTTGATCCCACTCTGGGACATTGTCGTTCAAAATAATTATGGTGAATTGATGGTGCAAATTTGGAATAATTGGCTAAAAGTCGGTTTAAAATTATATACAGTCAGACGTGGCTCCTACATCAGTGCCAACCTTTGCTTGATAGCATCAAGACTTGAGGCTCTCTGGAAGCTGGTTACACAGTCTTGTTGCTGAGGGAAAGTATGAATGTCGCATGTAGTCGGTGCGACAATAGAGCACGATGAAACGACTTGTGTTGCCTCTGGTACTGGTAGTATGAGGATGTAGACATTCCCTTGTGTTGATGTCGATGTGGCCGTTGATAATGCGGTACATCATCGTCACCTTTGCCTGCTTGAGTCTGTGTTCTAAGGTTCCCCATCCCAGGTCCTTGATCATATGGGAGGTACTACTCGTGGTGTGATAAGTCACCCTAAACAAATCGTGCGGCTCTGCGCTGGACGGCCTCTACATGACTGATCCAATTGTGGGTGTGTGGGTCCCATGTTGTTTCCGCGTACTCTAGGATTGGACACACAACTGTAGTGTACGTGCGAGACTTGATGTTGGCTGGGCATGAGGACAGGTTGCGTCTTAAGAGTCAAAGACTGTTGTTAACCTTCTTGGTCATGACATCGATGTTAGGCTTCCATGAGAGGTTGTCAGCAATGGTGACGCCAAGGTATCGTCCAGTCCGGACTGATTTTAGTGCCTGCCCATGGATGGTGTACTGGGACTGGACTGGGTGTTTTTTTCTTCTTGGAGACGTGGATGACTTCACACTTGGAATAATTGAACGGGATCAATCAGTCTCTCTCCCACTGCTGTAGTACTGCTGTATCGGCCTGTGTCTTTATCTTGCGGTAAAGGAGGCTATCATTCGCAAATAATCTAGTTGTGGAGCTCACTTTACTTGGTAGGTCGTTGATATACAACAGGAACAGAAGGGGTCCCAGGCAGAGGATGAGTGATGACAGATGTCATTCTACTAAGACTTGCTGGCTACGGTTAGAAAGGAAGCTTGGGATCCAACAAAGGACGGAAACTGTTATACCATAGTGCTTTAACTTGATGAGGAGTCTTTCATGCGGGACGCGGTCAAAAGCCTTGGCAAAATCTAGGAGGACTGTGTCGATCTGTTCGCCTGCGTCAAGTATAGATGTCAGGTCATGGAGTGTAAGTATCAACTGGGATTCGCAACAATGCTTCTTTCACGAATTTAAAAATAACAAATTACGTGCGGAATTAACTATTACCCAGCAAACAATATATATCAGACCCATATGGGTCCCACATGGGCTGCCCATATAGGACTTCAACAGTGATCCTTATGGGCTGGCCCAGATTCTACTGAATTGTGTCCTATATGGTCAACCCAGATACATTTCAGCAAAATATACAGCACCCCATCCACTGCTTTGCGACGACACTGCATCGGAAACAACAGTTGAATAGCTTCTTCAGAGTGGAGAATCACGTGTCCAAATAAATAACGTTCACACTCACATTTGCGATTCATCTGCTATCGGCGAGTTTTTTAACCATCTTCCATTTGTTATGGTTATATTATATAGCCTAAAGAATATATTGTATTTGTTAGAATACCCGGCAAGTACCGATTTCGCTCTATATTTAGCTGTTTTTAATTGATACACGACCTAATGCATTCTAGATGCAGTTTTCAACCGATTGTAATAATTTGGTTGACGTTCTATACGAATTATGAGCTTAGTAACATTACAACGTCTTTTGAAGGGTATTACTTTTGAAACATCAGGAACACAAACGTCTGGGTTAAACAGAGGCGATTGCTTTGAACAAGAAAAAATGATAATAAAGTGTCACTTATGGAACAAAATAATTAAGTAGCTTAAGCAAGTTAACTACTCAAGACAAGAGTCCCTCTGAGTAATACAATTTACATTACCGTGTCTAAATATTCTTTACATCAATACCTTTTAAAATACAGTATAACCTTTGTTAAGACCAAATTTACCATTCAGCTTGATGTGCTAACACGAGACTTATGTCGGCATACGTCAAAAATCTACTGAGCGTTTCTTTGCGGATGCGCATTGCGGACGACTAATCCGTGCACCGACCGCGGAGACATGGAATGTGTCCTAAATCTTTCAACCAGTTCCTTTTTTTGGCGGACGCGACTACGCGGATGCGGATCACGGACGAGTGTACATGGAATACCGGCCTTAGCGGACGAAATCGCAATTGGTTTGAGTGTGAACGTTATTCATTTCAAATCATTTGTTCACGTGATTCTACACACTTTTTTGTTTTTCACATAAAACTCTTTTTTTTTTTATATATAATTTTTCATGTAATTTATTGTACATTTGAGCCGCGTCATGCGATTTTAGGCCTTCAGACAAAATTTTGACATTTTGCGTTTTATTGTTTTCTTAAAATTCAAAGTTTTCTAATCTGAATATTGTTTGTTTAGACATTTTTTACCAACTAGTTTCGAAGTTATGCACAATTCCGTATCACAACTACTTATAAAAAATATGAAAGTAACGTCGTTTTGACGTCGTCGTTTTAACGTTATGTATGTGCGGTACTTAGGGTGGTAAACTATGACGCATAATGTGAATACAATATAACATAATGTATTATTTAAATGGAATCAGTCAGTAATGTACGCCAATACTTTTTATTTCTTAACGATATATTTTTGTTGAAAACGTCCACGGCCGGTGCAGAAAAAAGACGAAAAAGTATTTGTTGTCAACCAATCCATAACTAGATCTATGTGATTACTTACACCACCGTTTACCTTCTTCCAAAATTCGCGACAGAAACAGATGGCATCATGCCTATTACAATCCATAGCAACGTATACGTCCGATGCATAGCAACGTATATATGGTAGCTTAGCCGAGCGTAATGATCGAAAACAACACTACTACACAACACCGCGGCCTTCCTCTTACAGTTTGACCGACACTACTTTTTCCGCGATGTCTGCATCACAGTAGCAGGAATTCGCCACCTGTTTGACTCTGATATTTCCCCGCCCATTCCCGGGATTTGGGGCGAGGTTTCCATTGAATGTATAGTTCCATAATTATTATACAAACTCCACGTATTAATTCTTACAATATAATATCACATGAATCTAATTCTTATAAATGAACAATGTCAAATCTTAACAATAATAAAGTATTCATGCAACTTTCAATTACATACTCCCGTGTTGGCATACTCTCTGTCAGTATTGCCTTGATGTGACTGACAGTACTACATGATTAAGCTACTTAAAAAGCATTGCGCGATGACAGGTCTGTAAAACCGTATACCAAAGTTTAATTGAGCAAAATATGAAACACCTACTAAAACATGACACCCTCCACCAGTAGCCTGTAGCATGAGTCAGTCAGTCAAACATAACTGGAGTCAGCAGAAAAGAACGAATCGCAAGGTAACTATACAGCAGCACAAGGACGACCACGCAGCTTCAGGAAAACCAATCAATGAAGCATTTTACAACCAAACGAAGTAATGCAGTCTTGAAACTTTAGGGCAGTTGTATTTTTAACAGCTGCCGGGTATTTGTACATGTATGATGTCATGCGCTCGTGACGGGCTGGTTGAGTTGAGTGCTACATTCCCTGTCCAATGTTCCCATGTCTTAAATATGTGTAACACTTGAGATGAACATCATGCTGTTAATTGAAAAGGCACTTTCTTACGCTGAAGCCTAGGTCCCACTGTTGAATTTCTCATTGTAGATATGGAATTACACATAGTTTCTCTCGATCCCCGAAGCTACTAAATGTTATCGGTACATCCCCAAGCCAGTAGGGTCGACGTATTACGTCGGCAACATACGGGGAGTACTCCCTGGAACCCTACCGGAACAACCAAATTATGCCGATAAAGAACGGCATATCTGCTGGGATTAAATATCAAGACCGCGAATGTGTAATCGAAATATTGCCAAATGTCATCGAAAATATATCTGGTAATTAGTCTCATTACAAAAACAATACATAGATCCAATGTCCGATTTTCAGATTCTGTTCCCCTTCATGATGCCATGGTTGATGCACGCGCCCGTTGCACCCACGGTCCCCTTACCGGGGATCCGCGGGGGTAGCCGGATAAACTGCGGTTTTTTACCATCCTGCCAGGGAAAGTTTTTTTTCTACGAAACAATACCCTGCCCGCGTATAATATTGAGTTCTCAGGAGCCGGTGGAAATACCGGAGATTTCACCATCAGGTGCACAAGCAGGATCGTGGGAGGTTGGGGTTGACAACGTAAAATCCCATTGAATGTCCAATGTTCAATGTTGCGATGGATGATTTCTCATAACTACATTCGAAAACTTTTTTTTGAATGTCCAATGTCCAATGTTGCGATGGATGATTTCTCATAACTACATTCGAAAACTTTTTTTTGAATGTCCAATGTCCAATGTTGCGATGGATGATTTCTCATATTTACATTCAAAAAAAAATTTTTTTGAATGTCCAATGTCCAATGTTGCGATGGATGATTTCTCATAACTACATTCGAAAACTTTTTTTGAATGTCCAATGTTCAATGTTGCGATGGATGATTTCTCATAACTACATTCGAAAACTTTTTTTTTGAATGTCCAATGTTGCGATGGATGATTTCTCATAACTACATTCAAATTTTTTTTTGAATGTCCAATGTCCAATGTTGCGATGGATGATTTCTCATAACTACGTTCAAAATTTTTAGAATGTCCAATGTTCAATGTTGCGATGGATGATTTCTCATAACTACATTCGAAAATGTTTTTTTTTTAATGTCCAATGTCCAATGTTGCGACGGATGATTTCTCATAACTACATTCAAAAATATTTTTTTTGAATGTCCAATGTCCAATGTTGCGATGGATGATTTCTCATAACTACATTCAAAATTTTTAGAATGTCCAATGTTCAATGTTGCGATGGATGATTTCTCATAACTACATTCGAAAACTTTTTTTTGAATGTCCAATGTCCAATGTTGCGATGGATGATTTCTCATAACTACATTCAAAAATGTTTTTTTTTAATGTCCAATGTCCAATGTTGCGACGGATGATTTCTCATAACTACATTCAAAAATATTTTTTTTGAATGTCCAATGTCCAATGTTGCGATGGATGATTTCTCATAACTACATTCAAAATTTTGAATGTCCAATGTTCAATGTTGCGATGGATGATTTCTCATAACTACATTCAAAATTTTGAATGTCCAATGTTCAATGTTGCGATGGATGATTTCTCATAACTACATTCAAAAAAATTTTTTTTTGAATGTCCAATGTTGCGATGGATGATTTCTCATAACTACATTCAAATTTTTTTTTTGAATGTCCAATGTCCAATGTTGCGATGGATAATTTCTCATAACTACATTCGAAAACTTTTTTTTGAATGTCCAATGTCCAATGTTGCGATGGATGATTTCTCATAACTACATTCAAAATTTTGAATGTCCAATGTTCAATGTTGCGATGGATGATTTCTCATGACTACATTCAAAATTATTTTTTTTTAATGTCCATTGTCCAATGTTGCGATGGATGATTTCTCATAACTACATTCAAATTATTTTTTTTTTGAATGTCCAATGTCCAATCTTGCGATGGATGATTTCTCATAACTACATTCAAAATTTTTTTTTTTTTTAATGTCCAATGTTGCGATGGATGATTTTTCATAACTACATTCAAAAATTTTTTTTTGAATGTCCAATGTTGCGATGGATGATTTCTCATAACTACATTCAAATTTTTTTTTTAATGTCCAATGTCCAATGTTGCGATGGATGATTTCTCATAACTACATTCGAAAACTTTTTTTTGAATGTCCAATGTCCAATGTTGCGATGGATGATTTCTCATAACTACATTCAAATTATTTTTTTTGAATGTCCAATGTTGCGATGGATGATTTTTCATAACTACATTCAAAATTATTTTTTTTTTAATGTCCAATGTCCAATGTTGCGATGGATGATTTCTCATTACTACATTCGAAAACTTTTTTTTGAATGTCCAATGTCCAATGTTGCGATGGATGATTTCTCATAACTACATTCAATTTTTTTTTTGAATGTCCAATGTTCAATATTGCGATGGATGATTTCTCATAACTACATTCAAAAATTATTTTTTTTGAATGTCCAATGTCCAATGTTGCGATGGATGATTTCTCATAACTACATTCAAAAAAATTTTTTTTGAATGTCCAATGTTGCGATGGATGATTTCTCATAACTACATTCAAATTTTTTTTTTTTGAATGTCCAATGTCCAATGTTGCGATGGATAATTTCTCATAACTACATTCGAAAACTTTTTTTTGAATGTCCAATGTCCAATATTGCGATGGATGATTTCTCATAACTACATTCAAAATTTTGAATGTCCAATGTTCAATGTTGCGATGGATGATTTCTCATAACTACATTCAAAATTTTAAATGTCCAATGTTCAATGTTGCGATGGGTGATTTCTCATAACTACATTCAAAAAAAATTTTTTTTGAATGTCCAATGTTGCGATGGATGATTTCTCATAACTACATTCAAATGTTTTTTTTTCAATGTCCAATGTCCAATGTTGCGATGGATAATTTCTCATAACTACATTCGAAAACTTTTTTTAGAATGTCCAATGTTCAATGTTGCGATGGATGATTTCTCATAACTACATTCGAAAACTTTTTTTTGAATGTCCAATGTCCAATGTTGCGATGGATGATTTCTCATAACTACATTCAAAAATGTTTTTTTTTAATGTCCAATGTCCAATGTTGCGATGGATGATTTCTCATAACTACATTCAAAAATATTTTTTTTGAATGTCCAATGTCCAAT
Organism: Spisula subtruncata; assembly: GCA_963678985.1. NCBI lineage: Eukaryota > Metazoa > Mollusca > Bivalvia > Venerida > Mactridae > Spisula > Spisula subtruncata. The sequence goes on from OY787671.1 coordinate 6,729,977, forward strand.
GTTGCGATGGATGATTTCTCATAACTACATTCAAAAAAAATTTTTTTTTTCAATTTCCAATGTCCAATGTTGCGATGGATGATTTCTCATAACTACATTCAAAAAAAATTTTTTTTGAATGTCCAATGTTGCGATGGATGATTTCTCATAACTACATTCAAATGTTTTTTTTTCAATGTCCAATGTCCAATGTTGCGATGGATAATTTCTCATAACTACATTCGAAAACTTTTTTTAGAATGTCCAATGTTCAATGTTGCGATGGATGATTTCTCATAACTACATTCGAAAACTTTTTTTTGAATGTCCAATGTCCAATGTTGCGATGGATGATTTCTCATAACTACATTCAAAAATGTTTTTTTTTAATGTCCAATGTCCAATGTTGCGATGGATGATTTCTCATAACTACATTCAAAAATATTTTTTTTGAATGTCCAATGTCCAATGTTGCGATGGATGATTTCTCATAACTACATTCAAAAAAAAATTTTTTTTTCAATTTCCAATGTCCAATGTTGCGATGGATGATTTCTCATAACTACATTCAAATTTTTTTTTAATGTCCAATGTCCAATGTTGCGATGGATAATTTCTCATAACTACATTCGAAAACTTTTTTTTGAATGTCCAATGTCCAATGTTGCGATGGATGATTTCTCATAACTACATTCAAAATTTTGAATGTCCAATGTTCAATGTTGCGATGGATGATTTCTCATAACTACATTCAAAATTTTGAATGTCCAATGTTCAATGTTGCGATGGATGATTTCTCATAACTACATTCAAAAAATGTTTTTTTTGAATGTCCAATGTTGCGATGGATGATTTCTCATAACTACATTCAAATTTTTTTTTTGAATGTCCAATGTCCAATGTTGCGATGGATAATTTCTCATAACTACATTCGAAAACTTTTTTTTGAATGTCCAATGTCCAATGTTGCGATGGATGATTTCTCATAACTACATTCAAAATTTTGAATGTCCAATGTTCAATGTTGCGATGGATGATTTCTCATGACTACATTCAAAAATTTTTTTTTTTAATGTCCATTGTCCAATGTTGCGATGGATGATTTCTCATAACTACATTCAAATTTTTTTTTTTTTGAATGTCCAATGTCCAATCTTGCGATGGATGATTTCTCATAACTACATTCAAAAATTTATTTTTTTTGAATGTCCAATGTCCAATGTTGCGATGGATGATTTTTCATAACTACATTCAAATTTTTTTTTAATGTCCAATGTCCAATGTTGCGATGGATGATTTCTCATAACTACATTCGAAAACTTTTTTTTGAATGTCCAATGTCCAATGTTGCGATGGATGATTTCTCATAACTACATTCAAATTTTTTTTTTTGAATGTCCAATGTTGCGATGGATGATTTTTCATAACTACATTCAAAATTTTTTTTTTTTAATGTCCAATGTTGCGATGGATGATTTCTCATAACTACATTCAAATTTTTTTTTAATGTCCAATGTCCAATGTTGCGATGGATGATTTCTCATAACTACATTCGAAAACTTTTTTTTGAATGTCCAATGTCCAATGTTGCGATGGATAATTTCTCATAACTACATTCGAAAACTTTTTTTTGAATGTCCAATGTCCAATGTTGCGATGGATGATTTCTCATAACTACATTCAAAATTTTGAATGTCCAATGTTCAATGTTGCGATGGATGATTTCTCATGACTACATTCAAAAATTTTTTTTTTTAATGTCCATTGTCCAATGTTGCGATGGATGATTTCTCATAACTACATTCAAATTTTTTTTTTTTTGAATGTCCAATGTCCAATCTTGCGATGGATGATTTCTCATAACTACATTCAAAAATTTATTTTTTTTGAATGTCCAATGTCCAATGTTGCGATGGATGATTTTTCATAACTACATTCAAATTTTTTTTTAATGTCCAATGTCCAATGTTGCGATGGATGATTTCTCATAACTACATTCGAAAACTTTTTTTTGAATGTCCAATGTCCAATGTTGCGATGGATGATTTCTCATAACTACATTCAAATTTTTTTTTTTGAATGTCCAATGTTGCGATGGATGATTTTTCATAACTACATTCAAAATTTTTTTTTTTGAATGTCCAATGTTGCGATGGATGATTTCTCATAACTACATTCAAATTTTTTTTTAATGTCCAATGTCCAATGTTGCGATGGATGATTTCTCATAACTACATTCGAAAACTTTTTTTTGAATGTCCAATGTCCAATGTTGCGATGGATGATTTCTCATAACTACATTCAAATTTTTTTTTTTGAATGTCCAATGTTGCGATGGATGATTTTTCATAACTACATTCAAAATTTTTTTTTTTTAATGTCCAATGTCCAATGTTTCGATGGATGATTTCTCATTACTACATTCGAAAACTTTTTTTTGAATGTCCAATGTCCAATATTGCGATGGATGATTTCTCATAACTACATTCAAATTTTTTTTTTTAATGTCCAATGTCCAATGTTGCGATGGATAATTTCTCATAACTACATTCGAAAACTTTTTTTTGAATGTCCAATGTCCAATGTTGCGATGGATGATTTCTCATAACTACATTCAAAATTTTGAATGTCCAATGTTCAATGTTGCGATGGATGATTTCTCATAACTACATTCAAATTTTTTTTTTGAATGTCCAATGTTGCGATGGATGATTTCTCATAACTATATTCGAAAACTTTTTTTTAAATGTCCAATGTCCAATGTTGCGATGGATGATTTCTCATAACTACATTCAAATTTTTTTTTTGAATGTCCAATGTCCAATGTTGCGATGGATGATTTCTCATAACTACATTCAAAAATTTTTTTTTGAATGTCCAATGTCCAATGTTGCGATGGATGATTTCTCATAACTACATTCAAAAAAATTTTTTTTTGAATGTCCAATGTCCAATGTTGCGATGGATGATTTCTCATAACTACATTCAAATTTTTTATTTTTTAATGTCCAATGTCCAATGTTGCGATGGATAATTTCTCATAACTACATTCGAAAACTTTTTTTTGAATGTCCAATGTCCAATGTTGCGATGGATGATTTCTCATAACTACATTCAAATTTTATTTTTTTTGAATGTCCAATGTCCAATGTTGCGATGGATAATTTCTCATAACTACATTCGAAAACTTTTTTTTGAATGTCCAATGTCCAATGTTGCGATGGACGATTTCTCATAACTACATTCAAAATTTTGAATGTCCAATGTTCAATGTTGCGATGGATGATTTCTCATAACTACATTCAAAATTTTGAATGTCCAATGTTCAATGTTGCGATGGATGATTTCTCATAACTACATTCAAAAAAATTTTTTTTTGAATGTCCAATGTTGCGATGGATGATTTCTCATAACTACATTCAATTTTTTTTTTTGAATGTCCAATGTTGCGATGGATAATTTCTCATAACTACATTCGAAAACTTTTTTTTGAATGTCCAATGTCCAATGTTGCGATGGATGATTTCTCATAACTACATTCAAAAATTTTGAATGTCCAATGTTCAATGTTGCGATGGATGATTTCTCATAACTACATTCAAAATTTTGAATGTCCAATGTTCAATGTTGCGATGGATGATTTCTCATAACTACATTCAGAATTTTGAATGTCCAATGTTCAATGTTGCGATGGATGATTTCTCATAACTACATTCAAAAAAATTTTTTTTTGAATGTCCAATGTTGCGATGGATGATTTCTCATAACTACATTCAATTTTTTTTTTGAATGTCCAATGTTGCGATGGATAATTTCTCATAACTACATTCGAAAACTTTTTTTTGAATGTCCAATGTCCAATGTTGCGATGGATGATTTCTCATAACTACATTCAAAAATTTTGAATGTCCAATGTTCAATGTTGCGATGGATGATTTCTCATAACTACATTCAAAATTTTGAATGTCCAATGTTCAATGTTGCGATGGATGATTTCTCATAACTACATTCAAAATTTTGAATGTCCAATGTTCATTGTTGCGATGGATGATTTCTCATAACTACATTCAAAATTTTGAATGTCCAATGTTCAATGTTGCGATGGATGATTTCCCATAACTACATTCGAAAAATTCAATGTCCAATGTCCAATGTCGTATGTTGTGCCAACTTCACGCAGCTACAATCTTAATAGAATTATATTGACAACTGCGAGTGTTTTTGGACGATACCACTCTTTTCGCTCATTAACGTGTTTGCGTTATTTACAGCACTTTTTCTTCATTAACGTGTTTGTGTTTCTTACAGCACTTTCCGCTCATTCGAAATGTAAACAACTTTGCAAGACTGAAAACTTATTTTATGTTTCTTTAGACTGGTAAGTTATAATGTAGATCATTTTAGTTTTAAAATAAAGCTTCTTAATGATTGCTTTAATCTGCATTTCCAATTGCATCTGTTACTCAGTTTTAGAGCATTCAATGCCCAATATCAAGTTAGCTGGAGCTGACTTTCAGTGCAGTTGCACTGCCAATCTCAGAATCAGCAAAGTTCTGAGTGACAGTGAGTGAGTGACTTCTTCCGAACTCTTTGCTTCTTCTGCCACTTTCTGACCACCATCAACAGATTGAGGATTTTAGTAGTGTTTTCGCAAAAGAAAAACAAGTAAAGAAATAAAGATAAGAATATGAAATAAGTAAAGAAAAATATTAAAACTTTAAAAGCCTAAAAAGGTTAAAAACTAGAATTTAGAATCAGCGTGTGGTCAGACGTTTCTTTGCTTAAATTTATAAAGTAAAGATGACAAAATGCAATACAGTATAAGACGACCTGCTACACTTTATTGCACTTGATATAAAAACTTCTGTAATTTTAGACAGCCCTAGCTATATAGGACTCGCTAGGATTACGGAACTTCCGTAATCCTTGCCTGTGGGAATCCTAGCCACTACCTTCTGTTTACTGGGATGAAGTTAGTTAATGCGTTGGTAAAATATACTTGTTCATTGTAGATCTTATATATGGTATTGGTAATGCGGTTTTCTTTTCGGTGGTCTTCTACTAAGTTCTAGTGATGTTCAGTTGAGATTTGATATCATGTCTGTTACACTTGAGCAATTGTACGAACTGCCTGCATGCTCTACTTTGTACCATCTCTAGCTTGTTGATTTGACCTTTTTTCAACGGATCCCATTCTGACTCAGTAACTTCAGGAGCTAGCATATTCAATGGATGGTCTAATGATGGCCGTATAAGCTGTTTCTTTCACAGTGAAGTTAACATAGAGTGCACATAAATAGTTCTATTTTCATAAGCGCCTGCCCATAAAGAGAGACAACCGAGTGCGAGTCAATGACCAGTCATGGTACCGCACACATACACTACAGTACTCACATACTGACTAGCACCGCTTATGTATAATGAATAGGAACCCAAAATCACTACAAAGTTGACCATTATGCTATGCTGTTAAATATATAACCCTTTCTAATTCAGATGTATCACAAAAGCTAGAGCATTTGATGCCGAAGTTACAAGAATGACAGCCAAAAGTTATGCCAGAAGTATAAGTCTTCCTTCAGAAAATTCCTTCAAAAATCTTCAAACAGCAAGAAGATTTGCGATTGATGTTGGTATGGTATACTTGTTTTAATCCATGATAAAGTCTGGCAACAACCGGGACCTGATTTTGACTCAATTCATTTTCAGGAGAATGCCAATGTACTGGCATAATTGGTTACCCATTAGGTTTCTCAATAGCACTGTGACCCAGTGTAATTTGTCAAAAGCATGCAGTCAATTTGTTTTTGCCAGATACCGTAAACCAAGAAAATTTTCGCGAAACTAACTTTCGCGTATAGCCAATCTTCGGTACATATTTGTGACTACAAAGTTTCGCGTTTTAAAGTCTCTCGCACACACTGGGAGAACTAAGTCACATAGTGACAAATTCATTGTAATTACCATCTGCCACACACATTGCTCTTTCCTATATGGGATATAATTGCCTTACATTTATCCTTTGTCCCTTTATTAAACCGTTTCAAACATTGATGAATGCAAAAGAATTGACAACTGATCCAAACTGTCAAAAACTGCATAATTATGCACTAGTCAATATGATACTCCTGCCCATGGGAGCAGCGGGGATACAGGGGGAATTAGACAGATGAATCTTCCTAACAGGCAAAAATTAGACTACTTTATAGACCCTAAGTGCCAGGGAATAGACTTTGGTCGAGTTTGAAGACTCGTGAATAGCTTTGTGATTACGTGTCCAGATCCTGGGTATTTAGACAGTAAGCATTGTCTCCTGGCTGAGGGTTGATATTTAAATTAGATATCAATAAATTCCTCCTGGGCCTCCCACCGGGTGGGCTATATATTGATTGACAAGTGCATTACTGTGCTACAATTATCCATGGGGGTAGGAGCAGAGCAGGGGGGGCCAAGGGGGGGCCATGCCCCCCGAAGGTCTGGACCGGGGGGGGGGCCAACATATCTATTGGCCCCCCCCAATAATTCAGACGAAAAATCATAATTTATGACCTAATATATCTTGTTATAGGCAATTTGCCTTCAGTTCTTGGTAAAAACGTATCAAATTTTTTTTTTGCTCGCTTCGCTCACAAAATAACTTCCTTATTTTCAAATACCTCTTCACCCATTGTTTTCAAAAATACACTTGTCCCATGAATTGCACTCTTAATGTCCCCCAACCCTCCTATATGACTTTGGGACGTTGTCAATTATATATAAAGCCTTTGAAACAAACGTTTTCACCTTTTAAATTTAAATTTTATGCAAACACTTAATTGTGTTTTTGTTACAACTTAAATTCCCTGCATTAAGGTCCTTTTTTAATGCAAAATAAGGTATATCAGAACGCCTAGAATGCACTAGATTTATCCATAATTTTGAAAAATTTCCGGAGGGCTGACCCGTGTATACTTGAACGGATTAACTTCCAGTTAAGAGGTAATTACTTAACCAAATGACCACAGAATCATAAACTCACAGTTAGTATATAGATATAGGAGTGTTTTGGACATTTAAGAGTACAGTTTGTGTCTAAAATAGTTTTGTGCAATTATTGCATGTTGACTAATTGACATAAGGAAGTTACTTTGCGAGCGTAGCGAGCAAAAAAATTTTTTTTACCCCAAGTTGCCAAATGTTTGGCCCCCCCAATGTTGAAGACACTCCTACGCCCATGTTATCATTATGTAATTATGCAGCAACTGTGATTAACTAGTCTAAAAATGAATGCAGTATTTTTTTTCAAAATCACCCAATTATACACTTAATAAGAACATTTTTCTACTTGATAGGCGAATCTTGTTGCTTAAAAATAAAGCACAAATAAAGCATATTCAAGGGGACAGGTTTAACTGCAATGCATTTTGTTAATAAATGCAAAATCCACGAATTCAAGTCCCAACGAAATTGTCTTTTTTACCAAAACCACGAAATTTTGTCCCAACGAAATTAAATGATTTTACAGTAATGGATAATTAGTGGAAATTGCCTATTGGATTGATTATTGGTTGTGTTTTTCTGTCTGTGAAATCCTATACTGTAAAATCATTAAATTTCAATGGGACAAAATTTTGTGGTTTTAGTAAAAAAGACCATATGATGCCTGGGATGTTAAATCGTGGATTTTGCATTTCAGGTAAAAAAAATACAAGGGTCAAACTTATTGTTCAATGGGATTTGGTTTTGTGGTTGAAGGTGATCCACGAAATCCTCAAAATTTAATCCCCCACGAAATTTAATGATTTTACAGTATGCAGAATGTTACTGTTCTATTTCTAGGTGGATCATTAGCCAAGCTAGCATATACTGCTACTGTACATAGAAAAACTTCTCTTGTGTCAGATGATGCAGAGGTACGTATAATCAGGGACTATACATTCAAGATCCTGGTAAAATCAGTCATATATGATGGCATGATGGCAATAATTGTGAAGTCGTTCAAGAAATAATTATCCCCTCCCACATTTTATGCCCCCCATCTTTAAAGAAGGGGTATATAATAATAAATTAATTGATATTGCTTTGCTATTGTCCGTCTTTCTGTCTGTCGGTAGACCTAAATGTCCTTTTTTGCTGGCTAAGAGTGAGACATATAAAATCAATAAATATATTTGAAATCAGCATCACAAAGTGCTTCTTAAGCGCCTACCTGTTTTTTTTTCATGAAAATATGGAACTTGTCATGTTGACCAAAATGAAGTTGAAACAGATTGTTTTACCATTATAAGAAGAGTAATTTTCAGTGATTTTTTTTTTCAAAATATAAAAAATTTGTACTTTGACCTTCTCATTCTAAGCCAGTGATTTGATGCAGTTTATGGCATTTAATTTCAGGATGATGGATCTATCTATCAAGTATCGGACACTGATGAAACCATCGTGCGACTCCATTTTGTGAAATTTGAGACAAAGTTTATAGAAAGTTGTCTAGACTTTATACAGAACCAATCAGAATCGACGAAGTCTTCTATACGAGAGAAATGTATCAAAGTAACAGGAGGCGGGGGATACAAATACACAGATCTCATTCACAAAAAATTAGGTGTACAGTAAGTAATTATCTCCCGAAGCATCAAATTCTGTATCTCAGCAAGATCTCATATATTGGCATTTGCCTTTATGTTAATTTACTTGTAATAATAATAATAATAACGACTTTATTTTAAGAGGCAACACAGTTGGGCAAGCCCAGTCTTCCCTGTGAGCCTCTATGGCAAAACATATTTACAAAGATAGTATGACATATAAGTAATAAACAGTCTGAAGTATAAGGAAGGGCTAAACATTAGCATCACTAAACAAGAATAAAACTCACAGTTAACTGTTTATTACAGTAAAATTTTAAGAGCTGGAACTAATTTGGACTCTAATTTTAGTATTTTGGTAAAATCTCAATTTGAGTTGAGATTTCTAGTTGAGACGTTACAGGAAATCAATGACTGGTGGTTTATTTATTGATTGCAGGGTCGACCGTGAAGATGAGATTGCTTGTCTTATAAATGGTTGTAACTTCCTGTTAAAGAACATACCTGATGAAGTGTTTACCTATCAACGACATGAAACACCAGAGTATAAATTTCAAGCTGTGGATATGAATGTGTTTCCATACCTGCTCGTCAATATTGGTTCTGGTGTCAGCTTTATTAAGGTATTGTAAAATTTAACATGCATGTTGTTTTGCTGTATTGCCTTGGTCCTACTTAGTAAATTTTTTGGCTCGGCGAGGTACTTTAGATATAATTAATGGCTTTTTATGGGCATAGGGGAAGCTTCAGGGTAATCAATTAGAAAATTCGTGATATCCCTGTTTTCGATGATTCTCTAAGCTAATTTATTTACATTAAGAATATATCACTGAGGCAAAAATATGCTCAGTGGGACCAAGACATAAATATGAAACATTTAAATTCATTCTGTGTCCATAATCTGCACCTCAATCCACAGTCAGGGTACAGTAATGAGTGTGCTGGATTGTTCTTTAATCTTTCAAGTGTTAAATGAAGCTATTAGTGTAAAAAAATATTGTTCATTGCTTACATAACTTAGATAAAATTTAGTATGAACTTAAACTATGAGGACAAACTTTTTTCACACCCTGTATTTATAATAATTGATTACTTGTAGGTTGAATCTGATGATAAGTTTGAACGTATCAGTGGTACAGCAACAGGGGGAGGTACATTCTGGGGTCTAGGCTCACTACTCACCAAAGCCAAGGTATTCATCATTATATCTACATATCAGCAATTGTACCTTGACAAGTTAACAATTTCCTATCTGTGTATAATTACAGGAAGTTTAAAAGTCATAATCCATGTACAGGTCCCTCGTATCTTAATTGAAATAAAACTATTGAACATTTATGTTCAACTTGTAGTATATATATAGGATCTACCACAAGTTTTCTTTTGATATCAACATTTCTTAAATGAGTCTAGAAAAAACAGTTATTAAACGAGCCTCCGGTGAGCTTATTAACTTTCTTTTTGTGATGAATTTAAGAAATATTGATCTCAAAAGAAAACTTGTGGTATATTCTTTTTATCACACTAGAAATATGTTTTTTACCCAAAAAAGCTCCTCGATACAGAATTCGACTAAACTATGCACCCAAGAACACCTTCCAGCGTTTCCACGTAAAAAAAGTAGTCCCAAATTGCTTTCTATATAGGCACTAAAACGATGCTTTAAAAGCTGCAAACAATTAACATTTATTCAAATTACTATAATTGGCATTTTTCAACTTATTATTAAATTTATAAAGAATATGGTCTATTTATTTACTGAATGAGAGAATTGTGGGTATGAATGATGCAAATTTTTGTTATCACACGTGTTGTATAACAATGTTCTTCGATTTGTTATCACATGTAATATCACGTTGTTTATTTGATAAAAAAAGTATTAACTCCTGAGATAAAAGTCATATTTACAATACATTTTTGTATGCAAAACTTAATTATAATTTAACTCAAGCAAGCTCAAGAAAAGAAATGTAGACATCAATCCTACTGTAGTTGAGTTCAGTCATGAAATCAATGAAATTTAATCCCCCGCAAATAATAATGTTACAGCAAATACTCACTTGTAAAAAAAACAGGGAAGAATGAATGATAATAACAATTCATGATTAACTCATGGGAGACCAAGAAAATATCTTACATTTAAATTTATAGTGACAAAAGGATTTGCGTCCGCATTTTTTTTTTTAATGGAGCATGTGATTGTATATCCTGTTACATGTTCACAGACATTTGATGATTTGTTGTCACTGGCTGAGAAGGGAGATCATAAAAACGTGGACATGTTAGTGAAAGATATATATGGTGGTGCATATTCTACACTGGGCTTGAAGGAAGATATTATAGCCAGTAGTTTTGGTAAAGCTGCTAGATCTCCGAGGTCTTCTACACAATCAGGTTGGTGTGCTGTTAGTCTTTAGTCCCACTAAGCATTTTTGGCCTCGGCAATGTGCTCCCGATGTAAATAAATTAGCTTCGGCGGGCATCGGGAACAGGGATATCACAAATTTTCCTATGATTACCCTGAAGTTTCACCTAGACCTCAAAGACCCTTTTCGCTATGCCTTCAGGCGCCCATTTATAGGGAGTACTACGCTATTGCCAAAAAGTCTCAGTGGGGCGAAGGCATTTATCTGTTTAATATACTGTAAACCGATCATCAGCATATACGCGACGACAAATGGCCTCATTATAATGTATCTCGCGATGTCCATATTAATTTTTTGAAACTCTTCATTGCTACTTAATTTGGTTAATTTCTACCATTCGCAAACTCCCCAAAATTAAATCCATTTAATCAAAATACTTACTGCTGTGACTAGAATTTAATTTGATTTTTGTAGAGGAGCACAATTTCCGTGAAGAAGATTTGGCACGTAGTTTGTTATTATCCATTAGTAATGATATTGGACAGTTGGCATGTTTGTACGCGAGGCTTCATTCTCTGAAGAAAATCTACTTTGGTGGCTACTTTATACGTGGACATCCCCTCACTATGCATACTATAACATTCGCTATAAATTACTGGACAAAGGTAATTACTTACTCATTTAATGTCATTTTATTAATGTTCTGTTTATTACACATCATGCACAAGGTTTGTTGTTAGGTGGTATACTGTAATAGCGTTTTCAGCCTGTCTGTCTGTCCGTCAAACAATCAGATAAAATTTCACATCTAAATCTAATTGCAAAGAAATGGCAGCGATTAAAAACGTCATCAATTTTAAGTCTGAGTCAAAATTTTAGTCTCATGTTGGTGAATAAGGCTCCAGTAGTCAATAACAATGATGTGTTTAACATTGCAGGGTGAGGTACAGCCTATGTTTCTACGACATGAAGGCTATTTAGGGGCCATTGGGGCATTTCTGAAGGGTGACGCTGAGGAAGGTGCGTATTGAATTTGTGTATCCCTTTTGAATTCCCTAATATAAAGGGACAGATATATTGATTTTAATATGACCAGCTATTGAAACATAGGTATTGGCAAAATTCTATGAAAACCTTGGTTATACTGTAAACCAATTTACTTTCACAACTACTACTAAAAAATTAAAAAGTACTAGCCCATTTTGCCAATCATCAGCATGTATGCAACTTAACATTTTCGAGTTTTAAAGTCTCTGGCTATATCCATATCAATGTTTTGAACACTTTCACAGCGGAATCATTGCGCAAATTTCTACCACTCACATATTCCACGAGATTAAATTGGACAAAATAATTTCTTGGTTTACAATAGTCTGCATGTCTTTTAATCCGGAGCCTAATTTATCCTAAAGCTAGTTCTATATTTCACTATTTCCAGATGCAGACAAGTATTCCTGGGAGGAGAATTTTGCTGGCAGCTCTGGTCTCGCTGACCCGAAACCATCTACAAAAATATTGCAGAAAACGGACTCTGAGGTAATCTCTTTAAATTTTTCTATTGCCAAAACTTCATTCCAGGCCTTGAATAATGTTGATTTGTGATACCAGTTTTGAGTCTGATCTAGAAAGGAGATTAACTCAATGCCTGACTCTGAAAAGCAAGTACCAATAATTCTGTCCTGCCTTTTGACAAAATCAGACCCCTCTGTGGGCTCATAACTGTCCTACTTTTGGCAATGGTTATTGGGTTTTATACAGTGAATAAGGTGATTCTCTTGTTTGACTGCACACAAGCCGGGCATATCAGAACAAACCCCTACCAGGATTCAAACCTTTGACCTTCCACTATGACGGCATATGCCTCAACTACCTAGCCACGGAGACGGCTCATGTATATATCGATGGCTTAGAATTAGAAGGTCGTAAGTGCCACTTACGACCTTTTAAGATTCATACATATTTAGAATAAGCATCACAAGGCACTTCTTATGAGCCTATTTTCATGAAAATCAGAAATTGTCATGTTGACCAAAATGAAGTTTTAAAATCGTGTTTTCCCATAGGTAAAGAGTAAATTACAGTTTTCTCTTGTTTTCTCAATATATCGATTTGGTAGTTACGACCTTCTTGTTCTAAGCCATCGATATATTCCTAGAAATATTCCTTGTAGATGTATTTATGTTTTTCAGTTTGATAAGTTAGAGTTGGATCGCCTAGAGAAGAACTTATTACCGTGTCCATTGCTTCTAGATGCAGATAACTATCTACCTGATACTGTAGATCTAACCCAGGATTCACAGTCCAGGGAATACTGGTTACAATGCTTCAAGGATAGTATAGATAAGGTATAGGAAAATATGATGATTAAAGACACAATCCTGATAGTACAACTTTTCTAGAGCAATACACATTGGGAAACACTGTTTGGTAGTTGCACAGAGGTTGTTGCACTAAATAGTAAATGTAAATTTATGGAACAGAATAATTTTTTTGTCTTAAAAGAGATTGTTTCTCTTTGTTTCAGTTTAAGGGTGTTTGCTAGTAGGACCCCTGAATATATTTTAGCTGTTTTCATGAAACTTCACAGGTATGTTAATATATATATGCATGTGAAGTTGTGCATTTAAAACTTTTGATAAATTCATAGAGGTCAAATTAAGGGATCTAATGAACCTTGTTTGAGAGCCTGTTTTTTGGTGAATTTCCACATGTCCTGTCACTGTATACTTTCAGCAAGAAGAACAAGCTATAAAGTCACAAGCCACAGTGGACGGTGCTAAATCTAGGGCAGCTCAATTCAAACACAAATATCTTGAGAGGTTAGAAAATCTAGATAGGAATCCATGGTATGTATAACACATGTGGTTTGATCCGTTAAGATATTTGGCTTTTGTGAACCTGCCAGTCAGTCGCAATAGCATCAGCTTCAATTTAGAGAGGTCCTGTGTTTGATCAGGGTTCTAGTATGTCTCCCTTGCTTCGCATGTGATCAGCATAGTCTGTCTGTCCTTCTGTCTGTTCGTCCGTAGACATATTCATGTTGATGCAACTCCTCCTACAGTTTTTGCAGGATTTCCTTCAAACTTCCACACATTAGCATCCTCAACAGATAGATGTGCGCGAAGGAAAAAATTTGCGCTGTCATGATTTTTGCCAGAACTATGGCGGTTTTCCAGTGGGGGCATATTAGTCTGCCTACTGGTGACAGCTTTAGTTAGTTATGTTGTCAGGAAATGTGACTGGTTAGTCTTCATATTACTGAAAAACTGTTGACAAAATGGACTTTAAATTGACAAGTTTATAAATTTTAGAATCTACTGTAAACTAAAAATTTATTTTGCACTGTTTAACTTTGCGGAGTTTGCTAGTGGTAGAGATTGTATGTGTTGCCCGAAAGTGTTCAATACATTAATATGGACATAGTAGAAGGCTTAAAACACGGAAATTGATGGATACATGTACTGATGTACATTCTTTAGTACCTAAGTTTGGTATAATTATGTGTGTGGAAATTTGAAACTGTATTTCTTTCCAGTGCATATGGATCATTAAATGTTCGCGGTCTGTTGGATATGAGAAGCCATTGTTTAAAGGAATTCAATTTTACAGATCCTTACTCTCAGGTATATTTGTATTAAACTTTGTTGTTCCCCCTACCCACCATACCCTCGGGACATAAATGATTTAAATATTTACAAGAGATTTTTTTTGTCTCTTGCTAGCATTTGAAGTAAAAAGTAAAGTACCAAATTCAAATCTGTATTTAGACATGGGTTTGTTCAACAGACAGTACAGTGTACTTGTATATGACCCTAGGCCAGGGTTTTCTAGCCTCCGTCTTATTCTTGAAATTATGTCTGTCCATAGACAGATTTTTATGGAGGCAACTCCTCCTACAGTTTTTGCAGGATTTCTTTCAAGCTTTCACAGATAAACATCCTCAACATGTAGATGTGTGTGACGGAGAGAACTCTGATGATTTTTTCAAGAGTTATGGCTCTTTGCCAGCAGGGATTATATTAGTCTGCCGAATGGCAACAACTCTAGTTATTTTTTCCAACGTTTTGGGTGTTTATCTCATTGATTTTTTACTTACATTTTGGCTAATTATTTGTCTTCATTAGGGCACCATGTCTTCTATGGTAGATATCAATTTTACATTCTCCAATTTCAGCAAAAACAATTTGAAAATGAACAAGCATTGAAATATTTGCCAACACGTTTGAAGGAGCTAGATAAATTAGTCGAGCTTGAAGAACGTACATTAGAGCTAGCTAAAGGTTTACTTGCTGGTAATGTATTTGACTGGGGAGCTAAGGAAGTGGTAGCCATAATGGAACAGGGAGATTTCAGTTTTGAAGATGCAGAAAATACACTACAAGGTATTCTACTATGAACATTGATAATAATTGCTGAGTTTCTGTTCGTGGCCCCAATCTATCGAGGCATCTCATGTAGAAATCTCATCTCAAATTGAAATTTTACTCAAATCAGATTCTGAATTTGAGATACATGTATATCTGAGGTTCAAGCTTAGTAAATTTTACTGTAATAAACTTAGAATAATGCTTTCTGTTTTTATGTTGCAAGTTTTGAGTCTATCCTCACAAGGAAACACATGGTAATATTTTAGCTATAACTTAGATTGAGATGTTTAGGGAGATGGGGGGGGCCTGATCACACTATCTGTATTTTGATTGCATCAAACAGGTGTTGACGTGGTTAGCACAGTGATTAGGGCTATTGATTGTCATCTTAGTGACATGCTCATCCACATGGGTTATCCTGGTGACAAGGGTAAATAAATCCAACCCAATTAGTGATCTAGGTCTAATACTGGTTCAGACTGATCCTTTTATTATGTTCTTTCGTTACCATGGAAACAGTCATGTGCTAAACATGTGGAGGAGGTTTTGAATACCTGCAGATGAGCAAGTTAGTACTGGTTGCATACAAATTCCTGGAAAAGTGGTTCGGTGAACTGCAAAATTGTTGGAAATTAAGTCTAAGAAAACTAGAAAAAGTTATGAAAATAGTTTAATTTAATCAAAGCAGATGTGCAATTCATCAGTGAAATCTCATTCTAATTCTGTTCAACTGAAGAAAGTTCAATCATTGTCTTACATTTAACAGAAATAACAGAGGCTCCCACGGAAGACTTGGCTTGCCCAACTGTGTTGCCTCTTAAAATAAAGTCGTCATTATTATTATCCATTTTTCAAGTTTTGAAACTGATGCTCATTGACAGAAATAAATTATTATAAATTATTCTCATCTTGAATACTTATTTTACAGTACGACCTTGGTTGATGGATGATTTTGATAGCTGGTTGAAGAGACGTACTCGTTCTACTGGTTATAAATGTGCAGTTATATTCTGTGATAATAGTGGTGCTGATATTATACTAGGTGTCATACCATTCGCTCGGGATTTGCTCAAAACAGGAACAAAGGTAAAACTTATTTTTATAATATTATGCGGAGGCGTATTGTGATTCATCTGTCCGTATGTCTGTCAGTTCATTTGTCTGTTACAAATTTCATGTTGATTGACTTAGCTGGATATTCTGGACAAGGCTACCAACGGGGCATAAGCGTTTACTGAATGCAGCCTTGTTTAAAAATGCCAAGCATAGTCTTTAGTTGCCAGTTAGCTTTCTGCTAAAACATGGCTGGCATATGAGTGCCTCCACTTGGAATTTTGAAACTGGGTTGCCAGATTAGAATGCATCAATTTTGTATTCATTCTCATTAAACAGTTGACTATACCTGTTTTTCCTTTGAGAATGGGGGTGGCAGTGTGGCTGACAGGCTAGAACTCTCGACTGCCTATCCAGAGATCCCTTGTTCACATCTCGGCCAGGGCCAGGAAATTTTAGAACTGCAACAGTTATTGAGTCTGTCTTGACATAATATATCGGTTAAATAAAGCATAAAACAGTATCGTTTAGACCTGAAATTGGTGGTCTTGATTTGGAGGTGGTCTTTTTGTTAAGGTGGTTTCTATGGAAGGCTTAACTGTACATTTTTGTTCCCGTATTTTTAAAATATTTCTACATTTATGATTTATATGAATTGCTTTCAGGTGATCATGTGTGCCAACTCTAAGCCAACGTTGAATGATGTCACCTATCAGGAGTTAAACATTATACTTCGCCTTGTCTCATTGATATGTCCGGTGATTGGTGAAGCTATGGGTCAAGGTCAACTCATAGCCATGGCATCAGGTCAAGGCTCACCATGTCTAGATCTCAGGTTTGTTCAAACTCTCATTGTATCTTCATATTTTACTTTGTTATCAATTTATATCTCCCGCATGCACTGGGACGGACACATTGATTTTATGCTGGGTGGATGTCAGTAACTCAGTAATTTCGGTGATTTCAGTGTTTGTCACCCACCTAGAACAAATGAGCCAGTTGGTTACCCAAAAGTAGTCTTGCATATATCGGTGCTATACACAGGGCATATTAAAGCATCAAGAAGTCTAATTCGGACAGAAATCATTGCACCTCAGTTTCTTGTATTGCATACCGTAAAATCATTTAATTTCGTTGGGACGAAATTTCGTGGTTTTGGTAAAACAGACAATTTCGTTGGGCATGAATACGTGGAATTTGCATTTCAGGTAATAAAACAAGGGTCAAAATTAATGTTCGTTGGGATTAAAGTTTGTGGCTGAGGTGAACCATGAAATTTAATCACCCACGAAAATTTATGATTTTACAGTAACTGTTTCTCCCCTCGGAGTGGGAGATGATAAATCAATAAGGTAGGAAAAATGTGTTTGAGTATTGAGACTGTTAAAGTTGATTCAAAACACTTTACCCAGTTTACTAACAACCACCTGTGAACAACAATCACATGTTTGTTATTTCAATGGGTGGTATTTGCTAAAAATAATGTTGATAAATAGCTAGCTTTGAATGAGAAGGTCATAACTACAAAAAAATCAATATTTTGAGAAAAAAAAAACTGTCTCTAAATTACTTTTTACTAAAAACAAGATTTTTCAATCTCAGTTTGGTCAACATGACAAGTTCAAATTTTCATGAAAATACTTCATAAGACGGGCCTTATGATGCTGATTTTAAATAATTTTATCTATCAATCTATGCCAGCGAAATTGCTGTAACTTATGTTACTTTGACCTATAGATAGATTAATAGTTAACACTTTTTCAGGTATATAGATCATGATCTTGTTAACCGTATGACGAGTGAAGGAGCAGATTTAATCGTTATAGAAGGGATGGGACGTGCAATTCATACAAACTTTGAAGCTAAATTCAAATGTGACTGTCTGAAGGCAGCAGTTTTAAAGAACAGGTGGCTCGCTAAACGACTCGGTGGTGAAATGTTTAGTGTCGTGTTTAAGTTTGAAGAGGGAAAGATTTGATGACCTCACATTCGTGGTTAATACTTGACTTAACTGACTTAGTCCTCTTTATCCCGGCTGGGACATAGGGCCGTTTCTCGGTTAATAAATTTGTCCTTATTTTTTCTCGATGGACTTAACCACACCATCTTGGACAGAGTGTCAAATGTGGTGTTGTCTAACTATGCACACTTCTACCTTTTTCAAACTTATAACTATAATATACAGAATTAAGGCTTCTTCAATATTCAGAACTCTTATTCTACTCAGAATTTAGACTTCTACACAATTGTTTAGTCTGTAAACTGCTACATTATTCAGACTTCCACACTACACAGAATTCAGACTTACATGTGAGTTTGAACAGTCAATACTGAATATAGACTTGTACATTTCGTCTTCACCAAATTGAGACTTCAATGCTTTGTCAACACAGAATTCAGACGTCCACACTACAGAATTCGGATTTTGATCCTAAGAGTGGATAGTCGATGATACAGAATTCAGACATTTTACCAATTTTCTTCAGACATCTACAGAGATTTCAGACGTCCGTGTACGATGCATAATTTTAGACTTCTACGATATGAAATATTCAGACTTTTACCGGTGTTCTAACCAGAATTCAAACTCGGAGGGGGGTCAAGTTTGTCTCACAGTAGAGAGATGTTGTTGTTATATTTTACATATATTTTACCCTATGCTGATCTGTATTTGTATCTCATTGTTGTTATTGTTGTTAAGACTATTTTTACCCAGTGAAATAATACACAGATATAAAATATGGAATGAAGAGCTTGGTGTTGTACTATTTCTTCAATGAAAATTACTTGATTAAGTTACCTCCCCTTGATGATTAATTATGAACAGCTTTTTTCTTGAGATATGGATGGATTGTTCTATATATCACTCTTGCGTGGGTGATCAGGCACTGCCTTGGTTGTGTGGCTTTGGCTGGTCTGTACTCTACAGTAGTTTGTATCAGAATTCAGATATACATTAAGAACTTGGCTTTTGGCTGGTCTGTACTCTACAGTATTTTGTATCAGAATTCAGATATACACTAAGAACTTGGCTTTTGGCTGGTCTGTACTCTACAGTAGTTTGTATCATAAATACATTAAGAACTTAACATCCTGGGCACAGAATTTTTTTATGGGACTCCAACCAACTATTTTTTCTCTTGAAAAAGTAGAGTTGAGCATGAAAATAGCTTTTTAATCATAGGGCTGAGTCTTGTACATTTGTTCATGTGTAGTAAGCGAACACTATTTTGAGTATTTTCTGTGATCTTTATTTCTCAATTTCATCCCACAATAACAATCAACAGTATTATATATCAATTAACAAATAGATTTACATTCATATAAATATATCCAGATAGAATATGTTTAGGAAAATATCATTAACAAAGAATTGCACGAAATAAAAAAGAAAACATTTTTAATCAAAACAAGAAATGTGCTTACAGGACATGGGTACCCCCACTTTGTGATATATTTGGGTAAATACAGGGGTTCCGGAAATCTGGATTTGCTGCTTTAGATTTTTTTTTTTGCAAAAACAAAAGTTATTTGGTGAAAATATTCAAAGAATTAACAAAGTTATGGTCATTTGAAGTTCCATAAACTAAATCTTAACAGTAAAAATTCTTGAAGCCTTATTTTAAAAGCTGTTGGAATGTTTTCCTATGGCACCCAAAACCAATTTTCGACTCATTTTCAATATTGCCATTATTGGGAATTATGCCATACTAGAACCCTTGAATATAGTTAAACTAACAAAGGCTCATAACTGTGGTAAAAATTGACACAGCAAAAAGTTCCATTCTTTACAGTCATCTAAACATTAAATGGAGTTCATCAAATAACCAATTTCCATGCCTAGACCAAAATATTGATACATTTTATGCCCCATCATCTACTGAGGTGGACAATTCTTCCACTGGGGCATAAGCATTTACTAAACACAGTCTTTGTTTAGAAATAAACATTTAGCAAAAATCAGTCTCCACTTTTCTACTATTGATTTGTAAAGATCAATTAATATGCAAGATTTTCAGAACCATAAGCCAGCAACCCCATTGATACAATCAGGCCTGGATAAAATATGTTTATACACAACATGTTTAACATAAAACAATGCATTCATTGAAACAAACAAGCAAATATAACTGAATAGATTATTATTCTTTATAGATCAAAGATATAACATACCGCTGGCTTAGAGTGAGACAGTCGTAAGGGAACTTACGACCTTTAATATAAGACTAATGCATACATTTGAAATCTACATCATAAGGCGTGTCTTATGAGTCTATTTTCATGAAAATCGGAACTTGTCATGTTGACCAAACTGTAGTTGAAAAAAACTTGTTTTACCATAAGTAAAGACAGTTTGTCTTGTTTTCTCAAAATATTGATTATGTAGTAAGGCCTTCTCATTCTAAGCCAGCGATATTTTGTTTGCCATTTCCATATACATGTACACATATTGCCAGTATAATACAAAATCTCTCAACAAATTGACTACTGACAATTATCTACTATAGACCTGGACTGAAATTTACAAAGCATCTTCATAAGAAACTGCTGGTTAGTTCCAAATTCTGCTATGCCCATATTAGGCATATTGAAGAATGGCACTATCAAATCACTACTAATTGTATATCATGTTTTTAAAACACATCAATTAGCCCCCATGGCAGTCCACTAGTTATTGAACGGAAACCTAATGGACATACGGACAGACCACCGACCAACATGTGCAAAAAAATATACCCCTCATCAAAGATGGCGGAGCGGGGGGCATAATTACAACTATTAGATATTGATAATGAAGCACTTGACTATATAATGAATTGTAAATACATAACATGAAAATAGATAACATGCATGATGAAATGAACTAGATTCTGGTCCCACAACTATCACAGTTTCAAAGTTATGATATGGTAAACAATCACACGTTCCACTGGTGGCTAATTTTCAAGGGTCATTTTAATACTTTTGTACTGAATTTTACCATTTACCATTTTATAGTAAAATTACCTGCCATTTAAAGGGACACAACTCCAATTTGATGATGAGAACACTTTTTGTAGACGTTTTAATCACAAAACTATGTTGTACAAATACATAAAGTATTCTCACCACTTATATTACGATAAAAGGCGCTAATGATGAAAACTCACGAAAATGTTTTACCATATGTTTATTAGGTGACGGCTTTTCTCAGCCTTGAGACATTCCTACGCCATAGATCAAAGTTGAATTGAATGTATTTTACTGTGTTAGTCACACTGAAGATTTTAAGAGTTTTAAATGTTATGTGATTATTTTTCTTCTAGATCTATGAATAAGTCCAGATTCTGATATAAATGTATTAGGTCTATCAACCAAAAAAATGCGATTTTAAGAGAACTTTAGGATAAACTTTGCAATTTAACAAATGGAGTAGAGTCCCTTTAAAGAAAAATAACAACATATTAGTGTTTTTTCCAGAACCCTTCAGGGGCATGGCGTTTTCTGAGAAAAGGGCACTTTTTTTGCGCGCGACCTTATGAAAAAGGGCACTTCGTTGCACCCGGCCTTCTAAGTAAAGCAACCACACCTAGTTCCTGGCAATTCAGCACCAGTACATTTTGGGAAGTTGGGGAACCATGCAATATTGAGTCCTGGATCTAAACCAGTATTTTAGTCTTTCATATAAGAGTAGTTAAAAACTGACAGACAGACAGCATCAATGTTATATGCTTCCCACTAATAAGTGTGGGGCTACAACCATTAAAAGACACTAAGACTTACATATGAATTTTTTACTTTTCTGGCAAATGATTGCCAAGTTAGCAACAAACACTTTGGATATGCCACATACACATCTCCAGTGTGTGTTTATGAAGACTAAAAGAGCAAATCAATTGAGTTATTTCATTTTTATTATTTACAACCTTACACATAGATCTACAAGAGGAGGATATATAGACTATAATAACAGGCCTACTTTGTTGGCATCAGTAGGCTGGACATATGGATTCTATATCAGGGTTCCCACAAATGTTCTAAGGTAACCCTGCTATAGAATCCATATATCAAGCAATAGGTTTTCAGTCAGACTGTTCCCTGACAACACAGCAGTTTTCCCTGACATTTTGGAGTGATCAGACCTTTTTGTGAGAACAAAAAAAACCTGACTTTGAAAAAAATCCCTGACCGTGGGAACCCTGTATAATATTGCAATTGGTAGCTGACATATCAGGCTAAGCAATAAATGGCATGATTTAATCATATTGTGTAGTCTTATCTGCCAGAGTGTAGCCAATAATCAACGATAACAAACTTATCCGAAAATACGTGAATATCCGAATCTGCGTCACTCACAGTATTACTGACCTGATAAATTCGACCATTTTCCGTTATTAATGCGTTTAAACCGTTATAGACTCGTTAAATGCCCTTATATCGTCTTAAAAGTTCGTAGAATACAAGCGTTGTCATCGGCAGAATTGTTTACATTCTCGACACGGCATATTTGCAGAACAGTTCAACACGCGCGTCACGTGACCTGTATGTCGGCATATTTTCACATTCTCGCAAGATAAATGTGCAATGTGTTTAGGCTACTTTTAATTACTTTAAAGCGTAAACTATATGCATTTATGCGATTTATAATAAAAATTCGTCCACTGGATTACTGTTTTAATCGCCAATTTCACGGAGCGTACATTTGTGACAGACTTTAACTTCGCGTCAGTCGTAACATAAATTGGATATCAACAACGCACGTGAGCATATTAAATAGTTTATGATATTAAAATTTTGATTAGGCAATCATCGTCGGCAGTTTTATTTTTAATTGGATTAATCTTGCGAAAAACATTCATTTGTTAATTGCCGACGCTCGACAACTAATTGAAAAAATAGCGACTGGTTCGTGTTTTATGCCCGTGAAAAGTCAATTGCCGACTGGTTCATGCTTTTTTTTATGCAAAATCATGATGCAACCAGTCTACTGCAAATTTCTTCTTCTGTAAAAACATTGACTGGTTCACACGTTTTTTTAAAGATAAAGAAGCAACCAGTCACGTGATTTTTTCACCCGACTGCCGAGACCCCCGTTGTGTAATACACACGTTGACACGTCGTATCTTAGGTGACAAGTCATGATACGACAGGATGTAGGACAGTCTACATCCGATCGAGAGGGCACAATAAACAATTAGCAGCTGACAAAAGGGCACTTGGCGCAAAAAGCCTTTGATAAGGGCAGCATGGCGCATCGTTAGTTCGGCAGAAAAGGGCATGGCGCATGCGCCATGCTGAAAGGGCCTGGAAAAAACACTACATATATGTATAAAAGCTAAAACCCTTCAATCAAAACCTTGAGGGTCAAGAAGTGGCTTTTCAGAAGTTAAATTGGTAGTTCCATTAGCCAAATGGAACTCCTTAATCTATACACAATAGGAGCTACGCTCCATTATGCTTAGACAGAGTCTAAACTTCATGATGTATCACCAGCTGACAGCATATTACATATACTGAACACATTTATGCAAGGCAAATATAAAATGGAAATTTATACCCACTGTAAAATATTTTTGTTTTAATACTTTCCATTTCATAAACTTTAGAATTTGGTCACCTGGCAGGGCTTTTTTTGCCAAAATTGTGAAGAAGCCCTAGCCTGTTAGATACATGTGAAACGTAATGCACGATTTTTCTTCAAATTGTGAAATTCAAGCGTAGTTTTACTTTTGAATTGTGAAAGAGGAAGCACGATATTGACTTTAATAAATTTGTGAAAAGCAATTTACAGCTAATATTTCCCTTTATTTTGTAAAGAAAATCACTAAAGGCTTGATATGTTTCATTATTGGATGTTTAAGCTACTCTGGTTTTATCAATTTCAAATTGTAGAAAATTTTGAGCCTGGGGAAGTGGTTTCATTTGTGAAAGTGGGACTTATGTGGATTGTGAAACAGGCATTTTGGAATTGTGAAGCACCTTCCTTCAAATTGTGAAGTAGCCTTTTTTCGGGCTCTGTTATATAGTAAAAAAAAGCGCTGCCTCGCCAAACGTCTCATCTGAGCTAAATCTCATCTCAAATATTGCCATGTGTCATTAAGATCATTTCCTCAAAATTAGCAAAACTGACAGTACTATTTCTGGTTTATAACAGTTTACTTTAAAGAGCTTGAACTTAAGTTTCATTGATCTCCGAATTCAGACTCTGATTTCAGCAAAATCTCAATTTTGAGATGAGATTTCTACTTGAGAAAGAGATCTTTTGAAAGATCTATTGGTGCCTGTCTAGCTCAGTTGAAAGAGCACTAGGTATTCAGCAGAATGCCAATATAGGCTAGGAAGGATATGTAAATAACATAAATTATTCCACGAATTGGACCATGGCGCTATATATTTTTAAGTGTGTATTTAGATCTGTGATTGGACATACTACAGTCAATTGTCAAATAGTTTTACATTTTATGGAAAAATTGTCTGTACATTGCAGAAAAGCGAGAAAGCTTAGTTGATCCATCAAATTATCAGACACAATTCCTGTCTTATCAGATCACAGAAATTTCACAGATCTTTCAACAGGAGTCCATTCTTTAACACATCCGGCAAGTCCAATTTTTCCACAGCATGTATCACATTTGTTGTACAGCATATTATCTGTCGAATTCTTTTTATGCAGATCATTTTCAAGGACCTTGTATCAGCTTCTGCATCAACTACTGGCAGCAGTGTTTGTAACTTTGAACCATCATTCATTTCGTGCATAAGGGACAGTCTGGTGACAATACGTCGGAGTATGTGGTTGTATGGCAGGAACTCTGGCAACTTAAGGGGTAGCCAACATGAGCGGAAAAAAGGGTTTTTATAGAAATGGTTCCTTACACAAACAGCCTGCGTGATGAGATCCAGAATATTGAGAGATCCAATGAAATTGTCCAGCATTTGTTTTCCTCCATCTCTCAACCTGTAAGAGTCGTACTGAACGTAAAAGACGAGAAGTGCCAAGTTTAGATAATCTTCCATGTTGGAGTAGTGCTGGCGATACTCCTTTATTTCAGCATTCACAAACACACCATGCTTAAGTAAGCATTCCACGAATTTAGGCATGCATTTCACAATGGCTGTCTGTAAAGGCAGTCTAGTCTTTGAGCCAATGTTTGGATTACATCCTCTTGCAAGTAGTTCATTAAATATATTTTCATGACCGCCTAGAATAGCAAAATACAGGGCAGTTCTACCTTTATTGTCTTGTCCATTGATATCCCCACCACTAGCAATCACTTCATCTAAAAGTTTCATCTCATCATATGAAGCACAAACATGAATCGGTCGCAATCCATCGTTATCACACATGTTTGGATCAGCTCCATACCTCAGCAGTAACAATGAGATATCGTAGTTACGACAGACTAGAGATTTCAGCAAGATTGTCCTGTTAACAAAGGTGCGAACATTGATATCAGCCTTATGCTTCAACAGTAGCTTCAGTATTTCTTCCACGGTCTTCATGTCACTGTCAGGCTTTCTCAGAACTTCCACTAACGGAGCGTTCCATTTCTTATCAGCAACATTAGCATCAGAACTTTGAGTTTGACACTCTAGAAGTATCCTGACACATTCAAGCTGTTGATAAAGGACCGCTAAGTGGAGAAGGGATGTCCCTTCGTACATCTGTTTCCACACAGGGAAATCTACATTGTCACAAAAGCGTTTTAGTTGTACAGCATTGCCTGATTTTACAGCTTGGATGACACGAGATGTGACAATGTCTTCCCCTGAAGCATCTTCTTGTCTTTTCGACCAATGCTCACCCATCTTCAACACCTGTTTCATATATAAAAATGGAAATTTATTATATGATTGAAAAGAAATCACAGTTTGTAAATTTGATAATATTTTTCATGTTAAATAAGGTAATGTAATTGTTGGTGATATTTCATTTTCAACAATTACAAAAGTAACTTAGTGGGTGTTAGACGTTTCAATCAGTCGAAACCACAACCATAGACATTAATAATAATATATATCTGTGCCACAACCCCCTCCCCGGGGTGGGCTGTAGATAGCTGTGCTTTTTCTTTCAGCTTCCACTGCACTGCTGAGGACAATATTTACATAGACATTAATAATCTGTGATATTTACTATAATTTAGTTGTCAGTGGTCATACCGGAGATATTCATATCAGCTGGGAAAGGTGGGAGTTTTGTCCCATCCCTGGGTTGGGGGCCGTGTATTGAACGGACTGATGCACTGACTAGAGAAATACAAAATTAAAACGGACATTTTTGCATATAACTATCCGAAATTATCATTATCCGAATGCAATGCAATTAAAACAATTAGCTCACTAAAAATAATTGTTGACAAGAAATTTACTCGTATCATTTAAATGTGCAAAGATAAGTATACGCCAATATGCAAAATTGAACAACAAACGAAATGTGAGAACTAACCAACAAAACTTGCGAAACAAAATAAAAATCAACAGCTGGATTGTCAAAATAAAAGAGTTACTTCCCTTGGCCAAGTGTAAAGTCTACCGAAAAGTACAAGCAAATCGCGAAAAGTACCAAAAAAGTATCAACGCCAAAGAATGAATTAAGAAAGATCTAAAATGATAATGAGATCTTTGCAATTTATAATAACGACATATAGATCTAGATATGGATATTAAATTTGCCCGGAAATACATCATATTAACACTACGCACCATGGGGCACCCCCAACTTAGTCACTAATATCTGTACAGTTTCTGCACAACGGTATATCGCTGGCTTAGTACAAGAAGGTCGTTACTACCAAATCGATATATAGAGAAAACAAGAGTAAACTGTCTGTAATTTACTCTTTACCTATGGGAAAACACGTTTTTAAAACTTCATTCAAGAAGTGCCTTGTGAAGCAGATTTCAAATATGTATGAGTCTTATAAGGTCGTAAGAGTTAGTTACGACCTTCTGGTTCTAAGCCATCGATATGTTATGCCACATATTTTTATAGGTCAATATAGATACATGGGTTAGTCTGGCCACCCGACTAGATAATATATTTTATCAATCAAATAGGCATAACTTTTTTCAATTTTCGCTAGATTTTATTTTGGGCTTGATAATCTATGTTTGAGGGTGCAAAGGGAAATAATTTCATGAGAAAAGAGTATGTTGAGGAGTTGTCTTTCTAAACATCGGGTATGTTAGACAGACTAATACATGGGTATGTGCATTATGATTTAAGGGGCTAGGTTTTTTGCACCTATTTTTTATCACTTGTGATAGGTTTGAGTAGCTTGGGGAGCCTTACTAGCCTATCATTATTTTCTTTTTTAACCCCATCACTAATGCACGCTGCAAGTACTAATAAAGAATAAGAAAGAAGACGAAGGTGCCAGATTGGCGTGCGTATATAAGCTATCTGTTAGTAATTATACTGGTGCTATGTTGGTGTTGTAGGTGGGATATTGTTAACAAGATTGGCGTTCGTTGTGAAAGCCATGCAGGGGCGTACGTCAGACCCTGATCTCTCGAAGCATCTCAAGTAGAAACCTCAACTCTTAAAATCAGAATTAGAATTAGTGATACATCTGGAGTTCCAATTCTTGAAGTTTTACTGCTATAAACTTAGTATATCATTTCTGTTTAATGATGTTAATTTTGAGTTCACCCTCGCATGAAAATTAACAGAAAGAAACCTGTCAATATTTGAGATGAGATCTTGCTCACAATGAGATGCTCTGTGAGATTGGAGCCAGGTTGGTGACAAACTGGCGACTGTGAAACAGTGACTAATCAGCCAGGGGTGAAATGTTGCATGCATTTCACATCCTCTTAATACAGACAAACCGCTCTATTGATAGAGTTAATAATCACCTTCATGAATTACTTATACAATGTATGCTATTTCGAAGTTGACTCACATGACCAGTACAACTTTCTAGCCCATGCATCGAGTCCGATGTTTCGACTGGTTAAGTTCCAAACCAGTAGGTAAATATGCCGGCGTGCTTAGCCAAATAAGCGACGATAGTTGTAGTTTTAAGATAAGTTAAACCCCTAACAACAAATGCAAACTCGAGTCATGCCATAGTACTCTACGATTCACTATAGGATTTATATAGCTATATGTAATACTTGTGTGCGTATACCAAACATTTGTTTAACTTTTAAAAAAAGCTCGCGGATTTAAAAGTTTAATACTATAATTAAATTACCCCGGACAGTAATTAAAGGATAAGATTTAGATATCAATGTTTTCAGGAAATTGAAACACATATATAATTAACAATCCAACTCGTTGAAAAGGATAATATTTCAATTAGGTATTTTAGAAACTAGCTATTTAATCCTAACACCTGTCTAGTGTTATAATTTAAGCTGACTGTGGATTAACTCACGTAAAGGTTTAAACATACCATGTTACGTAACTTAACAATCTGCTATCACATGTAGGTGTTTGATATGGGGTCCATTTCTTATGGTTAAAGGTGCTCAGTCCCAGCTCGAGCTACTACAGGAAAGTTCCGCTAATAAGACCACTTTGATTATTATGAAATCATGCAGATTTTTACCAGTTTAAGGTCCCAAAGTATTAAATTAAGAACAAAAAAATGTCCTCTAATAAGACCGATTCGCTATTAAGACCACCCTTTTGACTAGTCTTATTAGCGGAACTTCACTGTAGTTACTTTTTGTATGGTGTAATAGGCTTATAGCGCAGATTTCCTCCCAGCATACTTTGTGGGTATTTGTGATTCACACGCCGTCGATCTGTACCATGAACAAACTATAGTGTAAACAACAATGATTTGTAATTCGTTTTTTAAATCACTTTTTTTATCAAATGTGATAACATTTAAGTTAAAGTGGTGGTGATTGTTTATGGCATATACAGGCATATATACCAAAAATTACGCAAATATTTGACCATTTTAATTTTATTTTTGCAACACGTCAATACGTGGACAGCACCTTTAAATACATAATACACATGTAACCATTTTGTTTTAATTCTCTATAGTGTACCGCGTTTTTTGTATAGCATGACATTGCAATAAAAGGGTATAATAAAAGGATACACTGAAACTCATTTCAACGCTAAAAACTACATTTTTCTTAAAACGTTATATCTATTGCAGAAAAAGTTGCAGTTAAGATGAACTTAAAGAGTTTATCATGCCAATATAGTTACTACTCGACTGAACTGAATTCTGTGCTACATTTTAACATGACTTTATTGTGACTGAGGTTCTATATATAATATATTATGTTTTCGGATTTTATGCAAACCTTTTTGTGTTAAAATTCTGTCTTAAACGACAATTAGAGCTTGATAATTAAACACAGCTGGTTTAGACTAAATCTTGTTAGAAAAACGACTTGTTCGCTTCGCAGACGCAACCAGTTTGACAAGATGCAGTTGTCATTTGGACAAAAAACAACCTCACAGACGCTCGCATAGGACGAGATATTCGTCTGACATTTTTGGATGATCTCTTAGGTGACGCATGTCAACGCAGGTTTTCATTCAAGTTTGTGTTGATATGTTTTGTCGGAAGTGCGTGCTGATTTCTTCCCTTCAGGTTAACTAAGCAAAGGAATATACGATACGCAGTTAGGTAAGATTACAATGCTAAATATGTGCTAGTGAGGAATGTGTAAAAACGACAATAAAATGCAAGTATAAAGTTTGTGTGAAATTCCACGTGTGATATTATATTATTTGTTATAAAACTTATAATATGGCATGCTATTCTAAACAAAAAGTATGCATACTTGTAAATTCAAAGTTAAGAACCTGTCGTTGGATACTATGAATAAATACGTGCTAAATCCTAAACTCCATTGCTTTGTATACAAATAAAACTAACCGCAGTACAAAAGTATCATGAAAATTACGATAATTTAAATGTGTTTAAGTAAAATATTTGATATACATGTACTTATTTATACAGTTACATTTCAATTTATTGATAAGGTTTCCATTTTGAAGTTTATTTTCAGAGCTATTCCCTTTAATGGTAAAACCATCCCACTTTTCAACGGTCCTGACGGAGGTCTTACTATCAAGGCTAAACAATACTTGTCGTGTCTCCAAATTGAAGTTTTAAGTTCATTTTATTTTCTACATTTGGTGATATATCTAATACCACATATGGAAACAAAACGTTTAGGTCAACATTCGGATTGTCATGAAAATAGGCTCATAAGAAGCGTCTTGTAATGTAGATTTCAAATATGTATGAGTCTTCTAAGGTCGAAAGTAGTAGTTACGACCTTCTCACCCTAACCCACTTTAAGTCATAACTGTCATACTGTTGATTGGTTTCTATGGCGACAGATCGATGATAATTTAATAAATTATATAATTCTAACCTTTTATAGATTAACTTCATTTACTCATTTATTCAAGTTTGTTATGGACAATGCGTTACTACAAATATATCTTTATTCATGAAGAACAAATTATGACAAAAGTCTTCGTTATATAGGTACAACCACCATATTCAATATATGTTATAATTATATAGTAGGTATTTTGTAAGTTTCAACATACAATATAAGATTTCTCTTGTAATAGGATGGCAAATTAATTAGCAGAAAATGACGAGATATCTTTTATATTTGTATTAATAGCATATGCACTTAAACGAAGCATATAATTTGTGCATAAATTGATAGTGGATGGTGAATAATGAAATGAATTAATAGGAGTAGAAGAAAATGATGAGTAATAAAACAATATACACGTAGAACTTTGATAACCGTGCCATGGCATACATATTGTTAAGTGTCGAACGGATGCATTGAATATGTAACATACTGTAACCGTCGTATGCTGCTAATATTTAGTATCGGAACAAATCACAACAATCCCTTTCTATTTTTTAAATTAACATCTTAGAACATAACTACATAACGTATAATGTAGCAGTTGATATGCGGCGGACAAATGTACAGTCGGCTGTACTGGCATATGTCTGAACATGGACACACGCTTTGGGATCAAGGTAAAGAACCACTAAATGCCTCCGCGGACCAAGTGATGATACACTCAAGTAGTCCTTAAAAAAACTTTGGTTTGCCTGTAAATGGAGATATTTCTTGACAAATGTGGATTTGAATGATGAAATTGAGCTTAAATGGTTGGTAAATATGCATGTGATGTAGTAAAACTGTAATATTTGTATTATTCCACTATTTTGGTCTTGATACCAAAGTGAAAGTAGACTAGGGTAAAACCCGGAACTTATAAATCCGGACATGTGTGAAAACGGATAAACCATGTTTAAAGGACAAAAACTTTCTTAGAAGATACATGACCCCCCTTTTTTATTGCATTATTTTGAAGCTTAAATGCCCCTCTTTACAATGATATATATGGTTCAGGTGGCCATAGACTAAAAACAGTTGAAAATTTGGGCCTACTATGGGCACTTTACATTGAGCTATATAGCAAATTTATTTGGTGGTTTCTAACCTCAAGAGACCCCGGGTTCGAATCATGTATGCATCACTTGTTAAATTCTCCAACCAAGGATAACCAACACATTCCACTTTACACAGGAGGATCATGAATGGGTTTATGAGAGGGTCAAACGAAAATAATGTGCTAGTGACTGCCATTGGCATTAAAATATTAATGTAACAACCGACTTGCGATATATATTTCAATTCGGTGCTTTTTAAAAATGTAACTCACAAACAAAAACCGTGTATATATAAATTAGGTGGTGTCACACATACGTTTGTATATCAACAACATGTGGCAGTTTTATTGTGATATAATTTCTCTTCACTGTATTCCTTATTTTCGATTCAATTTAGTTTGGTTCATTAATTTATATAAGAGTGCAGACATATGATTTAATGTTGATCAAGCGGCTGTGATAAGCACATGTAACAGTATCATTGAAAAAGAAAAAAATGAAAATGATAAAAAAATGGGAAAATTAGTTTTTCTCGAAATTTAGGTTCCGAAAATACGAGTACAAATAATATTATTGTATTATTCTGTTTCGATGATTATATTACCTATGGTGATAGGGCGTTTTTTACACAGACACTTTAAATTACATTGATTGCGAAGCATCGAACATTCACGTTTAAAGTTTCCTAAAAATACAGACGAATGGAGTCATGAAGTGTCCTTCCATTATTTTAAATCACCGAAATTGGCATTTTTATTAAAGACGATCATAACTACGCTGGTTGTTTGACGAAGGCTGCTTGGCGAAAGTTTTCAAGTTAAACAAATGTCATTACTTGGATTTTACGGATAACATCACCCAAGATATTTTAATATGTATATGCTGTTATTTATCCTCGCCACCGGATGATCCATATGGGCGAGGCCAATTTTAGTTTTTGGGGATAGTGGTACTCGACCAGAGAAATATTGACAGCTAATTATGAAAGGAGCTGTCCTTTTCCTAACAAGACCACTGTCTGCTCTTTAAGAAGTTACTGTAACCTTGTTCGTTCTGCATTTATATTATAACTTTTTCATGACAGCTAGAACAGTCAGTCACTATATTACCTTATGGCTAATTCTCTTAATAATATTATATTCATACTTAAAGCACATGGATAAAACAAATGAAATGGGTTTTTTGTGTTTTCATTTTTTTGTCTTAATTGTCTGAACATAATATCGCGAGAAAACAAAACATCTTTGCGCCGTTTGTTGACAGTGAGCGTGACTTTTATGGCTTGAAATTATACTTTGTTTACGGACTCGACTCATGACTCGACACAAGCATGCCTTTGGTTAAATTTTGTAAAACAACACATATTAAAGCAATGTACCCTCAGTCATATACGAGGGGTGTTAGGAAGATTTGCATTTCTTGATACAAATATTTAAAACTTATCCATGGAACTATCTGCAATCGAGCTACTTGTTTCAAAGGGGGAAATGACTCAATTTTCGCATGTTTGCTTATTTTCCACACACGCTCCCTGTTCGATTTGTAAATTTATCTTTTTGACATCCCTACTTTAAATCTTGTACAAAATGTATGAAGATGTTGGTTTATACAATGTACAGTATTGTTAGACTCGCTCACACTTTTGTGAATGTACTTTGTACAGAATTTCGTAGCTGTTAAGATAGTTGTTTATTTTTGCCTTTGTCAATGTGACATGCGCATTTTGAATGTGCTTTTGGTACCTTTCTTTTTTGCAGAGCCTTTCGTAGAACGCCGTTCTAATCTCCTCATGCAAGGTATATTTACCGGAGACAAACGGAAATGACCGAGCTTTCACGATTGACATTTAATGGTATATTTGTCGGAGACAAACGGAAATGGTCGAGATTACACGATTGAGATTTAATGGTAGCAGAGCTTACACGATAGATTCGGTCTCGCTTGTATAGGATACATGGTTCGGTGCTACCTTCACAGTCCAATATTATTTAATCAACGTTTCATCATTTTAGTAATGGTGGATAATTGTTTATATGAAAACGTTCGAGTATCTGACATTTCAGTGTCTTACAAAGGGGTGCTTCAAAATTGGTTAGGTTAAATGTTCAACGTTTATAGCCGAAAAATGGTTTCAAACGACATAAAATATAATTAAAACCGAACTTTCTGCTATTACATGTTATATGAATAACCGCAATTTCATTTTTAACTTGTGGCATACTGTGTTATATCAGTAAATACTTGAAAGTTTCGTGTTATCTCTGACGTATCGAGCCTTTCATGTTCTTTTTGCTCAGTCTAGAGGAATAAAAAGTGTACAAGCTCGCGCTGTAATGTCAGTCAATTCTTAACAATATGACAGCGAACGATAAAGTAAAAGTTTTACTTATTTATGACATGATGCACTTGTTATCATAATCCAAGTTTTAATCTTAACCCCACCTTTAGTGTTCATGTTTTCGCAATCTGACGTGCCTTTCAGTAAAAAAGAAACGTTCAAGGATTACATTAGAATAGCTTGGCTATTTTGACCTGAGCCTGACCTTTATGCAAGAATATATTACAAGGTTCTTGCTTTGAACATATCAATTTCCACAAGCAAATCGTGCAATATCGGCGATTAAGATTTGTGTTTGTATTACATCTCGAGCGTCACCGTGATACTCCCCGATTATGAAAACATACAATCGGTGTTGTAAACGTAGGCAATATATCGACTGTTAAATTATGGTAATCAATAGGTCAGGCTCATGTCAATGTGGACAATCAAGTACGAAATTCAATGAGTTTATATTTTAATTTATACTAATTTATATTTAGATCGATTGTGAAATAAGCTCTTTATACCACAGTACATGTAATTGATATTAATCACTCTCGACACTTCATTCCAAGTGGTAATAATGTCAACGAGGGTATGAGAGAAGAGGACAAAGTTTTGTTTCATAACTGTATCAATGATACATACGAAAACGAAAAAAAACCAAGTTTTGTCAAATTATTTTTTTGTTTCGTTTTTAACGATACACTTACCTGTGGTACCGACCCGGAAGTTCACAAGAACATATGTTGTTATTTGACAGACAAGGTTTACCCACACATCCATGTTTGGTCAACAGGACGTAGCGTTTAGGAAGCTATTCGTTTCATCCCCAGGAACACGATTTCATCGATTTGTACAACTGGTCAATAACCAGAAGAGAAAAAAAACGATCAGACAGGCCTTGATATGTTTTTTTCCCTTTAGCATGCTAAAAAAGATGGGTCGGTTGGTAGGGATTTTTTTTTGGAAAGGACACATCCTTTGGTCCCAACAACCAAATTATGTCACAGATTTATTATGTAGCACCAAACTCTATTATTAAATTAATAATTAAATGATAAAACACAAATAATTCAACATTTTTGTTTTATACAATCAAAAAACCCAATTTGACGAACTTGATTTTGGAGATGTAAAAAAAAATTGGGTAGGGGGTAAATTAAGACGGTCGATATGGTAACTGGAAACGAGTCTCATCATACGTTGTATAACTTATAAAAATCGATTAACCAAGCTTGTGGTTCCAACTACATTTTAGATTGTATGGTTGATTTGTATTAATAAAGTAAGATTGTATCATCCATGAGTCGTGTGGGTCGCAGACAAGAATGAATACTATTTGAAGTATTACTATTGGCATTTGGATTGACATTTCAGGAACAATTAAAGATTCAACGCATATTTGCATTCTCAATTTGTCCAAACCAGATTATAAATAACCTCTGCAGATCATGTATAACTCCCAACTAATTACATTCTACTCAGATTTATGTTGATATTATTACGGTAGTAATTCTACGACGCTCTAATTGATGGTTCTGCCATTCGTCAGCGATTTATACCGTCTCGAACGCGGGCACCTGTTTATGACGTCATTGTTGAAGACATATCTAGGCGTTTACTCGGCTATAAATGTTTGGATGACACTTAATTGTTAGCTTGTTCTGACTTTTACAGACATTTTGTTTCCATGATATGATAGTGATTGGTACCGGAAGGTTTTCTGGAACAAATCCACAATAAGCGGCTGACATTGTTAATTAGACTGATACAAACTCGTACATGGCTTCAGACACGCCACCCACTTTGTTAAGGAGCCATTTAGTTTGTAAATAACAGAATATATCATGAAAGATGCGTTTGTGATATCGTTTATAGCCCACATACTAGCACTCATACAGTGTTTATCTTGTACAACATGCTGAGTTGGCCAGGAATTTCAAATATATTTTATTGAAGTACCGGACGCCGGGTATATTTGCGCATGCTCTGTCAGAATGTGATAATTAAGCTCCAAAACACTGCTCGGTGTTCATCTAAACAAGTAAGTATCAGTAGGCTACATTTCATCTAAGTTTGATGATAAAACTGATACAAGAAATAAAGTCAACTCGTGGTCTGTTTATTTTGTAAACAAACCCTTGTTTTAGACAAAAATGTTGAATTTCTTACATGACTAGCCGCGTGCCGGCCGCCAAAACCATCGTTTAGTACGGGGAGTGTCCTGTGCCAGCACATAGAGGGGCCATATTTTCTCATTTTGCTATAGAGAGCAGTCCGATATTCATATTCTGTGAGCAAAATGTTGGGACTAGACCTATATACATGTAATTATGTATTTACAAGAAAGCCAGAAAAAGAGCATGGTCACACTCAGTTGTCCTCTGCTACATTCAAGTTTTAGCAGGTATTCTGTACAAATACATGTATATTATCTACATTAATAGAACATCCCTGTTTAAGGTATTTGTCACCCTTGGTAAACTGTATTCTAAAATGTTTTATACGAGTCTCAACTACTCATATAGAATTTTTGAAGCTTGGTATTTCAGTCATTGTCGGATACCCACAGTCGTTGCCTCCGCTCCGCTCCGTACATCTGAGCGGAGCGGAGGCAACGACTGTGGGTTTCCGACGATGTATTTCAGTACGTTTTACTCAGGTACCAAATAATGTCTGGCACAATGTTAGAAGGGTAGTGGTGTATTTGTGTATCATCCCAAAACGTTGTACATTCAATGTTATCATTGACTTAAACTCCTACTGCATCAATGCTTGTAAAAATCGCGGAATATTTGTTTGCAATGTTTGTGTGCGCAGTAAATCAGACCAGCCTCATTCCGATTCTCAAATGGGGCGAATAACATATGTTGCAAACTTTTCATTGCAGTGTTACCATGGCAACAGCCGATCACGTGACGAACCACAATATTTCACGGACAATAAACGCTAATGACCATGAAATGTGATCTCACAAAGTAGCTGAAATATCGTTTACTTTACGAGATTCCCGCCTCTAAATGTGTAACTTTATGACGTATTTCTGGCGTAATGGACTATTTCGACATTTTGTTTACCATTACCGGAAGTCGCTTATTTGAAACTTGCTAAAGTTCTGTCTAGCCGTCTGACATTTTCGTAGTACGCATTGTACTGCTTCGGCATTTTCTTTTATCGAATCCTCATAAAATTCAAGGCAATACTTTATGATAAACAAAATACGTTAACATGGTGTTTAGTGTGGTACATGGACTGTAAAATCAGTTTTTCATCAACATTAAACTTGGTACGCTTTGGTAAAATGCAATTTTTGTGTTGGTTTGTAAAATTATGGATAACCAAACTTGAAAGGGGAAACCCCAGTTCCATATTTTGGGAATTAGATCTTATGGTCAAATCAACCACGAAATTCACGAACATCTAATACACACGGAAACGACTGAACAGTATTTGAAATTGTTCGTATTAAAAGGTATACAATATTTCGAACTATGATTATACAATGTTAAAGTGTTGTTATAATAGGACTTAACTAGGCCAAGTTGCAGTTGTGCCACTTTAGGTCGCATAGCGTTAGGTCACTGTCATTAGTGTTTTAAACTAGGTCACGCCCTGGGGTAGTTGTGCCTCATTTGGTCGCCGTTTCGGGATGGGTTTGTGTGAGCATCGCCCTATCTAAACATGAAAATATACGACACTATTTGTCAAATTGTAAAGGTTCGGCCATTTCCGTTAAAAACATTTTGTCTCCGGTGCAATGCATAAAGACAGCGGTGATCAGAATGACTATTTGCCCCAATGTTGACAACGCTCCTACGTCCATAATGTAACTTGATCAATGCGTTTACTATACTACAAAAATGTTGTCAAATGATTTGAAGTAAATCTCGCTACAGCATATTACAAATTAAATGAGGCTTTTTAAATATAACTATTTATTCTTCAGTACGTGTGGAATATTATATCTGCTTAATTATAATAGTTACGGTTCATTTTGACATTTAAAGACCAGTCTCACACAACTCAAAGTTCTGTAGCATTCATGGAGTTCACAAAAGGCACAGATATATATTTATACTATTAATGTCTTTGCAAAAGGCTACTAGGCGTGGCAGGGACGATTCGGTCATCAACAATGCTTTTCGATTAGAAAGATAATAATATGGAGAACAACTTTACTCAAAAATATAAAATAGTTCAATATTATTGTTTACATAGAATAGAATATTATTTGAATGTTACTTCCTAACAATGCTTCTCAATCAGGACAAAGGCAGAGTAAAACATGTTACGTAAAACATCTCATTTGAACATTGGTCTTGTATTTTGACATGACACAGAATACAAAATGAACTGAACGTATACTTGTCAGTAAATAACACACCTTACCATGTCCGTACAATAAACTGTCCCCAACTATATACGTTCCGAAACTCCCCCATTATAAAGGTTTGTCACATCTCTATTACATGAGTTTATTTGTAATAAATTTTCAGTGATTATACAATTAGGTAGACCAATGGCCCGGTCACACTACAACGTTTGGTAACAACGTACGGACCGAACGTACGCAGATTTTGGAAAACAGATAGCTGTTAATACTTCGACAGCTGAAGTTTTACATCAAGAGATGATGAAAATCTAACAGGGAAAACAACACTCACTTCGAGCATATAAAACAGAAATCACTAAGTCTACAATCACAAGGCCAAATGCCCAGGGGCCTTATTCACCAACGTTATAAGTCTTAAATTAAGACTTAGACTTAAAATTGACTGCATTTATAATCACTGCCATTTCTTTACAATTAGACTTAACTATGCAACATTTTGTCTGATTATTTGGTGTTACCCACGGAAGACGTGTACTGATTTTATATATATCAAAATCGGTACATTTATAACAACATGAGAGCGAATATGGCAATATAAAATATAAGTCTGAGTTTTAGACTTATAACGTTGGTGAATAAGGACCCAGCTCGCAACTGACGGAGACAATGAAACAATACCACAGAATCCTCAAGGTTCAACCGTCACAATGCCCAAAAGTCCCAGTTTTAGCTGTAGAAAAGCTTAAAGTGGACTGCCTCATGTTTCAGCTACTAGTATAACAAGTTGAAAGCGCAACAAAAGAACATGCTGAAGTACGGTATCAAACACTAACAGGCGAACATACCACCCGAAACATTCCTGGCGTGACGTGACCGTCCCAATACGCATGCGCACTTGATTTGAAAACGATGGGCGTTCTCGTGTATGTGTTCAGTGTACGGCGCTGATAATCGTTGTAGTGCGACTGTGCCATAAGCAGTAATTGGATGCCTAATTGTTACAGGTATTTTATTTCTGAACAACCCAACTTAGATTTATTATGAAAAGGTGAAAGTATTAAGACCAAAAATGTGTTTAATTGGTTCTAATTAATTTCACAATCTCTTTGAAATACGATCATATATCTATTAAATCTTATTTTATCGTCTGTCACCACAGGTAGAAATTAATTTGTCGAACAGCATTTTTACGTCAGACCGAATCATTGGCATTAACAGAGATTAAGATTACATAAGATATTAAGTTAAACTCTCGAATTTTAAATTTGATTTAATTTATTCATGCAATGGAATCATCAGTCGTTGTTGAAATTATTAATTCGTGAAGTTGAAATCGTGAATACTTGAAGTTTTAATCGTGAATACTTGAAGTTGAAATCGTGAATACCAGAAGTTGAAATCGTGAATGTAACCTAAAGTGAAGTCATGAATACCTGAACCAAAATGCTGCTCTGGTCCTGTTCCGTAAAAGAAAAGTTCTGTCAACGCTTGTTGTTCCCATATCGAAAACCTCCTCTCTAATTTCGGCTATACATGTAAAATACATTTAAATAATATAAAGAGTCATTTTATAGAAATGTAGGATTTAACAATAACAGTGTAGGAATTTCCCCTTCATGCTCACAACAATTGGTGAGTTTTTGAACTACAGGTTAAACCAGTGTTATCATCTAAAGCATCTATGTAATAGAAAAAAGTGCTTCAATTATATTAAATTTATTGCATGATAGTGATCGACATTTTTTAATAATGGTTTTAATAATTTATATTTTGCTATTTTCTCCGGTCCAGAGGTTTTGTGCTATCCACGAGAGTGCGTTCTGATTTTTGGCTTCACCGATATTTAATAATTAGGCATATCTCACCTAAATCATACATAAATTAATTACATTGTGATATTTATAGGGATGTTTGGTTAAGTTACCAATTTTCGAGGCCGTTTTCAGCAGTTCAGCCGTTCAACCGTCCTTTGGCATTTTAACTTCCCTTGGTCATTGAGCTCCCTAAGGAAACCTACATTTGAGTCTCCCTGTGGATACTATTACTCTCCTGTGTGTGTGACTGCCAACTTCGATCTGCGGCGCCCAGGAATAGACACTACCCTCATATGTATTAAATGTACACCTTGGTGGAGTGGAGCATGTGGGCTATTCTTGCCCAGAGAAAGTAACCATTGCCCAGA
Organism: Spisula subtruncata; assembly: GCA_963678985.1. NCBI lineage: Eukaryota > Metazoa > Mollusca > Bivalvia > Venerida > Mactridae > Spisula > Spisula subtruncata. Next base: position 6,770,542 of record OY787671.1, read on the forward strand.
CGATGGTTGAACCCGAGACCTCTCGATCCTGAAGCACACAGCCTACCTCTAGGTCACCACTCCATTCGCTAATTGTCTGTAGAGAAGAGCATTTGTTTTCTCACTGTTTAAATGAAATAGAAATTTAGACGTTAATCTGATTTGACAAGGGAGCGTGCAGTCTTGTTTCCCACCAGTGTAAAAGATTCAAACTTGAGATTTTTGTTCTGAAAACCTTTAACCCCTCTCGGCTCATCTGATAAAACTGGTTGCGATACACACCGAAATAGTATGATATAGTTAATCATTCCCGTTTTATATACAAATAATGTGATGTTGCCACATTGATTAGGTAGACCACACAAAAATTCACATTTTTCATCTGCCGTTAATGGGCTAGCGTAGATTTGTCAAAAATGAGCAATTTAAAAATTGTACTGCAAATAAAATTAAGTGAAAGCAATTTTGTTTAGATTAATATTTGGTGATAATATTGAGGTCTTAATAGATATATGTTTGAGATACGTCGGTAGGGCTACATTAGATTGTAGATAAATAAATTAGGGGTTGTTATTTCATAATTTGAGAAGAAATATGTAGGTATCTAGCCTTGATCCAGATCGCCCATATACATAGAACTGCTTTGTCACTCCACGTTTAGTTTCAATTTTACTGACTGTATTTATACATTGTGACTAGACCAAACGTTCTGGATATTGTTGACCCCCCCATCCCCACCGAGCCGCGATACATACCACAGTGACTTTAAATTAGTTTTCATACCCATCTCTTCTATGACTTCTAAATTAAGTTCTTGTATGGACATATAAACCAAAGGTGGTATTCCATATTGAAATTACTTGACTTAAGAATAAGGACAGCCAATCAGATTACACCGTAATAAACTCATGGTTAGTAACAGGCGGTATAATTGGCTATCCTGATTCTCAAATTCAATAAGATCAATAAATTCCATATCCAAATACATATGACTACAAAAGGACCCGCTTCTTCAACAGAAAGTTTTGCTTAATGTAAAAACTGTTCAGTTATAAAAAAAACTGTTCAGCTATAAGCATTATAAGTGGAGCACAACTCTTACAAGAAACTTTTCAAAACAATTGGTTACCACGTATCTACCTGAAAATCAAACAACTATAATTTACTACACACCTTGCTCAGTGGTTCGTGTGCTTGCCGTCTAATCTAGCGATCCGGGTTCAAATCCGGGTGGAGGCTCTATATATGCATGCCATTTTTCAGCAGAAATAAAGCAAATAAAGACAATGTTCGGCATGCTCGGTACCGGTGTAATTACAGATATGGTGTATATGCATCATGCAATATTAGACTCCATAGAGTAATGGATTAAATGTGATTGGTTTCTTGAAATAGTTACTTATTTATTTGGATAATGTTTTAGAAACCTAGTGTATTGATGCTATTGATAATGCACACAGTTTTACCGACAAGTCACTTGAAGAGGTTTCTGAAATTTTCTGTGTTTACAAAGATGCTTGTAATATTTGTTCGAGAACGGCCAAAAAGCCACGATGTATTAAGTTGTATCAATTGCCTGTGTATATAAAATTAAGAGTTCGCAGTGGCATTTATGTATTGTTGCCGTGCTACTGACAGATACGCGGAATTAAAATGTACTCAATTTAATTGTTTCTGGTGTTATAGTAGTTAAGCTGTTGGAACAAGTTACGATTGTTTTGTCTGCGAGATTTATAGCTTTTCTAGCATGATAGAAAACAGAGGGGAAAATACTTTAAACGGTTTGCTTTTGTTAACTTTTGTATCAGACGCTGGATAAAAATGATTCCACTCACGTTTTCATGTTTTTTTCTAAGATTCTAAGCTTCTATAACGTTGTACTCTTTTGATGCCGGTAGAAAATGAATATATTCTCGTAACCGGAATATGTTAGCAATTAAATTAACTTGAGTAGGGGTCAGGGGTATATGCATATCAAGAGGGGTGTTTGATTGTTCCATTCCAGAAGGGATCCGTTGTGATTGATTAATACGGTTTGGTTTGTGAACCGCCAGCTAGTTGCATATATAAGTTGCAGTTGATGGTTAATAAGATCAACCCAAGCTTAACTAAAACCAATTCTTGCTATTCTTTATCACTGTGCCATTGCAATTTGAGTCGAGAAACATTACTCTCTTTTGTACCGATTTTTATTCGAACTGATCGCGTTCGAACCCACGTGGACAAGGGAGACTAATCGTGCATCCCCTACAGATACGCGCACGTCTGTACCTTTAGGAATTATCACCAAACAATATGAAACTAAAAATTTACAGTCGTGAAATATCATCTGTTTTTGTTGAGTAAAGTAAATTGTGTAAAATGTTCCATTTAGGGTAACGATAGCATATTAACTTTCTACTAACGTTATTTTTTCTAAAATTCGAATATGTTCTAAAATGTATATTCTGTAATTCATCTCACCATATTGTCTAATAGCATATACCATTCATTCTACTGCTATATGTTGCCATGCATTCTTGCAAACATTCAAATAGTTTCAAAACTTATGTGCAAGCATATTGCACTTTCAGAAAAAGTATGCTTAATGTACACGTATGTTATTGCGATTGTTAACAACCGTGATATCTGTCGAACAATTTCTCTGCTTGTTGAAATTCCTGAAATTTCAAATTAACTTAATTAAACACACCTTTGGCGACTTATTGTCGAACTTATATTATGTTACATACATATCGTCGCTTCCACATAATATCCCGGACCTACATTTTTATGATTTTTTTTTATTTCATTTTCTGTATCTACATACTTTTCTGCGTCGTTCCGTTTAATAACCAGGCCCGTAGCCAATCAGAAACAGTCTCTTTGGCGCTTTTATAAAATACCAGATCTTCATTGGTCAGTATTTCGAACTTACAAAATACCGGAGCTGCAAAAATATGCATGTGCGGCATTGTATAACACTTTAAAGCGACATAATTATATTAGACGGTAAAATATATAATGTATAAATGTCCGGAACTACAAAATTCAAAATTTAAAGATGTAGCTTCGGGTTAATTATAAAATGCCTTGTCTAAAATTTCGTATTATAAAATACCGAACTTACATATTTGTTAATTTCTCATTAAACATTAAGTGCGTATTCAATTTGACATTAAATCTTGTTTAAATAATGTTTCAATATGTATATAAAATTATGTTAATAAACGTTATTGAATATATAGATGTTTCGCAAAAAAAAAAGTTTTTTGCTTCTCCTGAAAATTTGGTGTTTTGTAGGTCCGGGATATTTTAGTGGAAACGACGATAATAGTTCTGTGTCAAAATTCATTTTGCACATACTTCTAATAACGAAAAAAAATCAGTTTAAACATATAAAATACAGGGCAAAACTTACCTCAACGCACAGAAATAGACAGACATTAATCAACGTTTCGATAAAAATAGTTTTCATCAGTTGGTAAATTTTCTGAATACGTGAAAGATCCTGTATGGTTGTAATTAGTTTGATATCTAATAATGTTTAATTTATATCCAACATAAATTCACATACAATGGGCACATTAAACGTCGATTTACTGATGAAAATAATTACGTTGAAATAAATTTAACTCAAATGGGCGGGGAATGAAGCATGGTTATAATATACGTATGGCAAATGAACGGCTTAAATTATGGGAAGTGGAATTACAGACCATTAACTAAGAGGCATTGGGCTTAATTTTATAACCATGATAATTAACGTTTTATAATAGCACTGTGGATCACGTACTGCGCTTACTAATTGTTCAATTCAAGGATAGTTGTCGGTGACAAAATGATGACCGGGCGATATGTCCACCCAAATACTGACGGACATCGTACAACCATCGGCCCATGTCCGTTCGACACCCACTGTCAACTATCCAATGCCATATCAAACACTGTGTGGGGAACCACGTGATCAAATGATTTTAAATGAATAACGTTCGCACTCAAAACATTGGCGATTTCGTCTGCTAACGGTGAGTTTTTTTCATGATTATAGCAATCGTGCACTTTATATGAGTATATTATACAGCCTTAAGTATCTCCTGTATATGTATGAACACTAGACAATAACCAATTGGGCTCTATATGTATTTGTTGTTAGCTGGTGCTCGACCAATGTATTACACTCGGTTGAAGACTACATTTGGTCGAGCATCAATTAAAAACAGCTAAAGATAGAGCGAAATCGGTACTTGCCGGGTATTCTTACATATACGGGAGATAGGCTATATAGTTTAACCATATTAAATTAACGACCGTTATAATCAAGAAAAAACTCACGGTTAGCAGACGAAATCGCAATCGTTTTGATTGCGAACGTTATTCATTTGACCACGTGATTCTCCACACTGAAACATTTGGCCTATACATCGTGTATGCATCTCGGTAGTGTTTTATCAAAGCGTTTACGGAAAGCTTAAACTTACGTTCATTTGTTTTCTTTATAATACTTTTACAATTATGAAATGTGGTAAATGGAGCTGCACTACTAATCAAGATTCAGGTAATGAACTCCTACAAATAATATATGTCCCCATTTCGCCCTTGTTACAAAATTATAAAGAATTTAAATTTGAACGAAAGTTTACGATTTCCGTAAGTGCTTTGATAAAACAGTACCCTGATACACAAACATCGTCTGCATATCGTCGGTCTGGTTATGTGTGACCCTGAAATCAGTCACAACTTAAAATTGTATCCAACAATGTCCAGATGACCGGCCGATGTCCGTGCTGGCTCCTTCCAATCAGTCAAAAACTAAATTATTTTGACGAATCTTCAAAGAAATATTTCTATAATCAATAGTGAAAATGAAATACATGTCGAACTATGTGCACGTGTTTAATAGCCGATCAGTCGTACATGATTCGTTCTGTTGTGACTTGCCTACAAGCCGGGAGATCTCTTCATCTAAACAAATTACCGTCTGAAAGTTGTAAGATATAATTTAAGTATTATTAACGCCTGTTTAACCATCTAATTGCAAACAGACGAGAAATCAGCATTTCGTTGATTTACGAGAGGGATGTTCATTAAATTTAAGGAGTGTTGATCAGCATTAGGGGTCGATATATTTAGAAAAGTATTACTGGTGGAGAGCGCGCGCTTCGGGATCGAGATGTCGAGGGGTCAATCCCCCTCTGGACCCCTGGTTAATTTCTCTGAGCAAGACAGACATGCTCCACTCCACCATGGTGTTAAATGGTAAATAGTACCTGTGAGGACAGTCTCTTTCCTGGGCGACGCAGATCGATGTTGACTGCCACACCCACAGGAGAGAAATAGTGAGTGTAGGTTTGCATAGGTAGCCCAATGACCAGAGGAAGTTAAATGTCAAGGAGTGCTTGAGCGGCCTAACAGCTGAAAAGAGCCCTAGAAAATTGTAACTTTTTAACTTATCAAGTCAGAAAGTAAGTGCATACTAGTATATTATTTTGAGGGGCGTTGATTTACACGTGCGTCGTTCCGAACATTCCAAGCTGAATTTGATTTAATGTAAACATACTAAAGACATGCAAGGATCCATCAACACTGTCACATAACTGAATGATCGGCCCTCTTGTTTTCGAATTCATTGTTAATACACAAAGAGGGAAGCTTTCTCAAATTACTTGTATTATAGATTTCGAAACAAACTGAGCGAATCTAAATATGAGTTTTAGGCAATAATCAAGATAGAAGAATTGTTTAAAATCAAGTAATTTGATAGTCATTTACCAATGGTATTGTTACAGTCAGGCAAAGGTTTGGGAGTTATTTGTAAACCAATCTGGGCGATAAACGACGATTATTTGTCAAATATGAGTGCCTTGAACAATAGGATGAGTGTCGCGGACTAAACGAGTATAATGTTTGATCTATTTAGATGTGTTTAACCGTTGATAATCGGTCAGCGGCGATTAAATCTCAGATTAAGATATGAGGCGTTTTCAGTGAAATGATATACTAGCAGAAATATGACTATGGACTGACTATGTTATTGATACATAAACAGGGTAAAGGTTAGATTAAGAGATTTCACTTTCACTAATTCTACATGTTCCAAATGCCAAACTAAACAAGGGGCCTTCTTAACAAATATTTAACCTAAGTATGCATGTCTACGTGTGTGTATTCTTATGCACTGTTTCTTATCATGACAAATAAATGTCTCTAGCAACTTTCGGCGATTCGTGATTTTGCTGTTCAGCAGGTTAAATAGGTTTCTTGTGCATATTTCACTGAATGGGGTGCCTCCTTAACATGACTTTGGTCTTAGCCACACTATACCTATTGGGCATTGTCAATCTGACAAATATTACAAGACTGAAACGCGAGAAAGCATGAAAGGGTTTTTGTACATGTTGTATTTTCACCAATGGCGTGGCGCTTTTATGGAATCGGTACGCCTCTCTTGGTCCAAGTTGGTGGCAGGGCACTACTAAGTCAACGGGGGGGGGGGGCTGCACATACTGCTTACAATGCATAGGTGTACTAACTGGTTGTACATAATGGATATGTTTACCCTCACAACCTCACTGGTTGTAAATGACGAGTACACCTTATATATTGTATGACAATTTGGGTAGGTGAACGTCCGTCCAAATAATACAATGTAGTAATAAATATGCACACTACTTAATTCCGTCAATAGTTGAAGTTATCAATTCTTTTCTACAGTTTGTTTACTTTGTATGAAAACTGGTTTTATATGGTGATAATTTATAAGAACGTGTTAAAAGCCTGGGTTTATTAAACGATGATTTGTGATTATTGTTATAGCTTGGCTATTTTGACCTGAAACTGACCTTTATGCAAGAATATATTACAAACTTCTTGCTTTGAATATATCAATTTCCGCAACCAAATAGTGCGATATTGGTATCTCAATTTTGTGTTTGTAATTACAAGTCGAGCGTCTTCGTGATACTCCCTGAGTATGAAAACATACAATCGGTCTTGTAAACGTAAGCAATATTATGCTAATCAAAAGGTCAGGTTCGTATCAAATTGGCCAAGCTATACCAGAATATGATGGTGTGACGAACACAAACCGAGTCCCAGTCTGGTGATAACCCCCATCTTATCAAGCAATGCCTCTCTTTCTCAAACCAGTCCCATTTTTTGACGTTTTTATGGTAACAACTGTTGCGAATTTCCTTTGATCTTTCAAGTAAATAAACTATTTTAGAATATTAAATATTTACACGACAAGCACTGCCTTTAAATCTTAAATTCAAATATTGTAAATTAACAGTTCGTTCGGTTCTCTCTGGTTGTCAATCTATGACGACAGTCCTCAGTAGTCTGAATCATTCATACCCCGAGTATCTATTCATACACCGAGTATCTATTCAGAATATCTTATGCCTAGGTCCCACTGAACATTTTTGCCTCGGAGATGTACTCCCGATTTAATAAATGGGCATCAGAAGATATTAGGAAACTGGTCATCGTGGTCTAGGGGAAGTTTCGAGAAAAACAATATCTACAAATTGTGAAATCCCTGTTCCCGATGCCACCAGAAGATAAGTTATTAAAATCAAGAGTAAATCGAAGAGTCGAAATATGCTCAATGGGCCCGAGGCATATATCTTGATTCATACAATCAGTGTAAACTTTGTTTTTTAAAACAAGTTTTTTGTATTTCTAGTTTGAAATATATCTACTGACATTCTACTTGCAGATATGCATCCAAAGTTCCATTAACGTTCTAGTACCGTATACGTTTGTTCAAAACTTGTTTTCACTCAATTAAATTATATACGGTTGGAATGTTTTATTTTGGTGGTAGTCCAGAGTCCATGGCTCAATAAAATTGCAAGAAACTCAATAAACGTTGGAAAATACTTATTCACTGATGAGCGCCCCATAATATTCCGCCTTGTTACCGCCATGCCATCGCCTGTCGCCCTTGTTTCGTCTTGCCTATAAGGTTACTTGAGTTGCGTTCCATTCTTGTGGCTAGTCCTAACCATTTTCATTTCCTACTAACCAATATGATGACCATCCTTTCTAGATCACATTGATTTACCGGGAGGGCGGGGGGTAATTGTATTTGGTCAACATATTCTTATCAAGATTTTGGAACTCAATGCACTATTCGTAACTACGAACATATACATTGTACAAATGTACAAATATTGTGTCGAATAGCGCTTATGTGGTTAAACTTTATAGACATTCGATCTCCCTGTGTGTTTGTAACAATATTGAGAGTCCATTGACATCACACCAGTGTCTGAATTGTCTTTAGCACTGATTAGAACACTATTAGGCGAAATGACCCATGCTATGACTCGTTAGATGTATTACTTTGTCCTTCCCTTGAAGGGACAAGGGAACATCGAAAGGACCACATACAAACGACTGTCTCAGCCGCACAAACACATACACACAACCTTTGTCCTTATGTTTGCCCTGTCAGAATCTCGGAAAAGCCGATAACGTTAGTCGACGTAAAAGTAAAAGACAATTCGGTACGTTCCTAGAATTTGCTATAAAAACGCAGCAAATCACCCAAAACTGTGATGTCATAACTCTGAAGAAAAACAATGCCAAGTTATCAACATACATCAGTTGTCTTAGTCAATGAAGAAATACCACAACTATTGTGAAAGACTGCTCTAAAACTGCCAGTGTTTGACGCCCTTTCGAATGTCTGAGATATCTAGTGTGATCGGAACGCTGATTGCGGAATATCTCGGAACTCACGGTTGCAAGACAGGTATTTTACAAGATTACAGAATATCTTGGTGCTGTTTACTGGCATGAAAAGTTGTTTGGCATTTATAGCCCTGGTATCACGACGTTGTAGGTGAACCACTGTTTTATACCGTAGTACTTGTTAATGTTAAACAAACAATATGTATATTGCTACAAGTGTATACGATCAGGTCTCGATCTCCCGAACCGTCTCAAACAGAAAGCTCTGTTCAATCTGAGATCATGGTCAACTCTGGGTCTCGATTTTAGATACATCAGGAGTTGGTCTTCTTGTCTTTATACTCTGAATAAGTTGTCTGTTTTATGATCCCCATTTCTTGGTAAAGTCTCCATCGAAATGGCAATATGTGGGATGAGAATAAACTAAATCTGAGATCCTTCATGAGATTCGGGCCGGGGATGGTATTCAATCAGATCACACCGTGATAAACGCATTGTCAGTAACAGGCGAAATAATCCCTGTCCTTATGCTCCAATTAAATAAGTTCAAGATTGGGTACCATCCCTGGGAACCCGGGTCTAAGAAATAATACATCTACCTTGCATGTATCTGACACATCTAAATGATAGTTTTGGTCTTTTTTTACTTTTAACAAGTACTGTTACATCGAACGTGGAATGGTGTATCTCAAGCGTCCCGAGTGTGGGTGGTCATACGATAACTCGGGAGCCCAGTCATATCAAGCAGGAGACAGTTTCAGGATGAAAAGTATACTAGTAGAACTTCGACAATTGGTGCTCAATTTGATCACATAAAAGTGTCTCCTCAAATACAATGTCACGCAATGAATTATCTTATCCAGCTACGCTTCGTATCGGAGTTTAACTTAGAACTCCCGAATCAACCGATGCGTGGCTCTATGGTCCTAACAGTTAAACTAACGTGCGTACACATTAGCACGATGCTTTTCTGAATGAGAAGAGCTCGAGAAAATATGAACCTACTACTGACACAGTTTGGTGTCGTTAAAATGTTGGTTCAACCAAGTTTTTTTTCAGAAGACATTCGCACAATAACATTAAGTGCAAGGAGAACATTGGTAAGTGTGTTTATATGGCAGTAAACTGTTAGTGTGTAGGAAATTAAAGGTATATTTGTAATTACGTAACACACATTAAAATCAAAGATTAAGATTTTAGATTGATAAATTCCGCCATCTAATCGTAGTAGGGGCGTAGTGCTTCAAAGTTGAAAGCTATTGGTAGCGTTTCTGCATTTAAAAATCGCAATGGCGCGGGTCGTCAATTTTATGTGTATGTATTTTACTTAATATATTGCTCTTTTAATATCCACAATAATGGTATACTCAACAAATAGAAGCAAACACGTGGATTGTGTTATCACATTTTTATAATATTTTAGTCTTAGGCCTATAGTCTATTTATATGTGAACTTTGTAGCCATAACTTTGATGTGGCGTTGATTCGGTTAAATGTCGGAGCTGTTCCAAAATAGTGATACCGATCAAACAAGCCTATCGCTAAGATACGGTGATCTCTTTTACATTTTTTCCACAATCAACCTTGTCGATCGTTTTAATAGGACATTAGAACGTGTGACACTTAGTAAAATTTGACTTATCGCTCCATAGTCACAATAAATCTTACAGTTAAAATACTTTCACAGGGTGTAAATTTTAAAATGGCCGAAAATCGTTCTGTACATCCAGGTTTTTCGTTTTTTACGACATAGATTTGGTTTGTTTATTCTTTCCCATTGGTTCAACGTCAGGCTTCAATTCCACTTTATCGTACAATCTTTAATAAAAAGGAATGAAATTTCGAATAAATTTTCATTCAACAATTTTGACAATTGTGTACGTTTAGTTCAAAACGCCATCAATCACGTGGTTAAATGACCATGTGACATTTTTAGTGCAAGAGGATATCGTTAAATCACCGCACAATCGTAGAAATCATCTGTTTTATTTTTTATTGATTTCTAACAACTTAATGTTTAAATATTTGTGCGAATTATGTAAACTTGATTCTTGTTGTCTGTCAAATATTGAGAATGGAAGGCTGTTTGACGCATTAGATGAGTTGCATTTTGCTTACAATGTGGTGTTGAACATTTGATTGATATATTCTACACAAATTACGTATCGTTGTGTGTACTTGCATGCAATAAAGCAAAACCATCATAAATCACTTTGTCCTGTTGTCGGATTTGATCATTGCAGCCACGAAATAAAATCCCCACATTTACATTTGCATTCGAATTCAGGTAATACTTTTCACATGTAACAGTATCGTTGAAAAAGAAATTTAAAAAAAATAAATTTAAAATTTTTTTTTTCTCGAAATTTAGGTATTATATACAAGGTATATTTGCAAGGAAATTGAGAGCAAAATCGAAAGGGTGCAATTTCTTTTCATAGACTACGGCATTTACGTGAGTTGATCATGTACAAAAGGCTGTGTGGGGGACAACTACAGCATAATGCCTTGCAAACATTTGAAATCATGCTTTACATTTACCTCAAAACGATCAAATGCATCGTTTAAACTTTTATTTTAACTCTCAATGGCGTAATTCGAATTACGCTACAAGGACGGCCGGTGTGGTTTTTAGAGTGTCCGACGACTAGAGATATTCCGAATGTATTTTTATAACCAATGAAAGTCGTTGTCACAAAATGGATATCGTCCGCAACTTTCGGACAAACATGGTGAAAATAAAAACATTTGACTAAATAAAATGTGCAGATGATTCGTTTCGCGGCTAATACGGAAGCTCGCATATTTCACCACGGTAAATTTGTTCAAACTGTTGCGTCCTTCAATTCTACCGCATTATTATGCTTATTCATGACGATAAATGCAAAATATGAAGGTTTTTATCCTCGAAATTTGTATTTTTGGTTTTATTGGAATGCACCTTTCGAACCGGCTGGACACAGGGATCTAAACTTTATGGCATAACTTTTTAATAAGTTGATCAATTTCGATGGAATTTTGCATGTGAGTAGTTTTAACAATGTTGCGTAAGAATATAATTAGTTATTGAATTATCGAAAGCTAATTTTTGTTTTTTGATACTTTGAAAATCTGTGTTTTTAGGGCAAATATACCTTGTATATAATACCTAAATTTCGAGAAAAAAAAAATTTTCAATTTTTTTTTTAATTTCTTTTTCAACGATACTGTTACCTGTGATACTGTTCGGCATCCATTCCTACATAATTGTAGTGGTCTTGAAGTATAAAGAAAAAAAGACAAGTTACCAATGTTCGAGGGCTGTTTTCAGCTGTTCAGTCGATCAACCAACGTTTCACATTTTGACTTTCCCGGGTCATTGGACTACCTTAGAAAATCTGCCGCTTCGAGTCTCACTGGGGGAGACTATTTCTCTCCTGTTGGTGTTGCAGCCAACATCGACCAGCGACACTGTCCTCACAGGTGTACCAATTTACACCATGGTTCAGCGGAATAATGTGGGTTATTTTTCCTCAGAGAAATTAACCAGTTGTCCAGACAGGGGCTGAACCTTGGACCTCTTGATCCCGAAGCGCACGACCTACCTCAGAGAAATTCACCAGTTGTCCAAACGGGGGTTGAGCCCGGTGCATCGGAATTCCCGAAGCGCGTGCCTTACCTCTAAACCCACAAATAATGAAATATGAATGTTATAAAATAAGTCATATGGAACTAATGAATTCATGAAGTCGTTTGTTATCGTAATTTCATAAAATCTCGTACGATTATTGAATCTAGAAACAGTTAAAACGTGAATTTATTAAATTGAAACCGTAAATTTGAAAAAAAGCAATGTCATCTCAAACCTATCGTGCAAATGTTCACAATATATTGTCAATGGATGACGAATTGTTTTATAAATAAACCCAAACTTAAAGATTTTTTATTTGAGTCATTTCGTTACATTTCTATTACACAAATGATGTACTTTGTGGTAAAATGATTGTATCGGTGTAAAATACGCTGCGGTTGTATCAATTTCAATTCAATAAAAGTCCAATCACCGTTATATCGGTGGACTTTTTATTTCATATAGGAACAGTATATTTCTGGTTATACGTGCAGTTGGTATTTTGACTTGCTCACGTTTGGAAAAAAATGAATAACGACCAAACATATGAATGAAGGAACGAAAGAGCGAGCTGTATTTTGGTCAATATGACAAGTTCCGATTTTCATGACAATGGGCTCATAAGAAGCGCCTTATGACGCAGATTTAAAATATGCAAGTGTCCTAAAAGGACGTAAGTAGCAGTAACGACCTTCTAAAATTCTAAACCATCGAAATGCACATCAGTATAACTAGTTTGATGAAAGTGTAGTTAATATGGAAGTATTGATACCACCTGACAAGTAAAATAAGCCATATCAAAGTCATGCATATTTGTATGATCATAGTAATTGTATATTTTATTTTGGAAAAAACAAATATATTTAAACTAACCATACTATCAAATGTGCATGTTTATTTAGTTTAAACAATCATTTAATTTGTTCATATGAATCTGATACTGTTTTATCAACTCGGTTAGTATTTTACACTGATAAAATTATTTTGACAACTTTTTATATGCAGACAGCGTTTACATATTCCCCTATATATGACAATTGGTATATTTGTATTTTATACCAAGTATCAAATACCATGGTACTAATCTACCGGGCATGTTTTTATATTCCTACTATTTGCTGACGGCATCTTCATTATTACATTTTTATTGAAAACAAATTGTTTGATGTCAATTTTAGTACAATAAATTATTCAATAAATATTATTACTTTGAAAGCTGTGAGTACAAATGTATTAAAACTAGATTTGATCAGACGTGAAGTCAGTCTATACACTTGTGTATTATTTAATTATTTGGTTTATATAGTTTGTATTATGAGTATGTTTATGAGCAGTATGCTGAGTGTTATTTCAATTATTGTACGAAATGTATAATTTATGTGTATGCACCTGTTACACAGCGGCGGGGTATGGACGAGTTATGTTTACTATTCGTTATTCAAACATGCGTCTAGAGTTTAGTTATTGATAGAACAATAATATACATGAACAATAATATAAATTATACATCGTATAAGATGAGAATCACATTTTTATGTACTTCGAAATCATTTATTCTTTGTGGTGTTGCTTAATGGCTTTATTCTTTGGGCTAGAGACCTTGTAGATGGCTATAATATATTTTCATAAGAACGTTTACATAAATTTGTATGTACAATGTATAATAATGTAAATTACACAATGTAGGTGGGTCGTCGTGAATTTAATATATCGTTATTTATTGACAGGGAAGGGTTTTTGTGTAGTGCGTTTTTATACTGGTCTTGGTGATATGTTTAGAATAACTCGAGACGTTTTCAAGCGTTGTTAAGTGTCTCACCGACACAGGTCGTCGAATACCGAGTAACACCGTCCTGTCTCTGTGTGCCAACCTTTTTATTTTTATGGTCTTCTTTATCCTCGCCGCCGGATAATTCATATGGGCGAGGCCCCCAGAAGAGTTTTAGTACTTTTAGTTTTTGGGGGATAGTGCATGATACAGAAGATGTCCAAATTCCAGAAGCATCCCTGGTTCTTTTACATGTCAGGTGTATAGCACCCATACATGGGACCTCGGTTTAAAGTCTCATCCGAAAGACTATTTGTAATTTTAGATGGCCAGCCCAGGATTCGAACCCACGACCCCGAGATAAGAAGTGATTACTTATCTCGCGCTCTACCGACTGAGCTAAGCGGACTGGCCAACCGATTCCGCTACCACCTTAAGTAAGTGATGTTACAATTTAATCGTGAAAGCTCGGTCATTTCCGTTAGTCGCCGAGTATGATAAACCATGAACAAGACAACGATTCTAGTTTAAACAAGACTTTGGCATGTTACATCCTAGAAGGGAGCGAGACCACACTACCAGGTCTTGAGATGTACATTGTCCCTACCACAAAACCAGAGCTGCTCATCGTTACTGTAACTGCAGACTACAACCTATGATTCGACAATACGTCTGTATTGGTGTTGTTCTTCTTCTTGTCGTTGTTATTGGTGTTGCTGTTGTTCGTATACTCAGTGTTGTTTCTGTGGTGTTTTTCTTCATAGACAAAACAAGAATAAACATTAAATGTCGGGTAATATACCCGTTTATTCATGTTAATTAATTCGACTTCTCGGTATTTTAATCTGCGAAGTTTATCAATTAATAAAATATCTTTAAAGCGTTGCACACCCATTCCTGCGTGATAGTTAATATAATTCAATATTCAACAGTAAACACAGTATTCATACAATACCAATTTACCTCATAATATATGTTTATAAAAAGCTACAATTTCATTTTGTCGGGGATTAAGTTTCCTATGTTGTTTAATCAACGCACACTTGTGTTGTTTGTTTAATTTTTTTACACCATCTTGTTTAGTAAACGCGTCGCGAGCTTATTTAAACAAAAATATATACTCGATAATTAAAACCTTAAGAATTACTGATGACTGACACATTGTCTACCTTAAGCCCGTTATAAGTCTATCAAAACGTGCTAAATTGACAACTTTATCGCATTTTGGTAGTATATTATTTAATAAAACAGATCTCTTGTTGCTAATGCGCCGTTTGCACACCGAGTCTTTAAATCTCTTTAAACAGATTTTTTAAGCGACAGAAAGAAACTAACATAGTTTTGATACCGGTTGGATGTCCGACATAAAAGTATTGAGTAAATACGCCTGACACAATACACATGTCTTTTTATCATTTGTTCAACTTTAAAGAACAGCGTCTTTTACAAAGCGGAACTTGGTGCACAAAGAGGTATTTATTTTCAATCGTTTCTTACAAAATAATATCAACTTGTCTCGCTTTCAAGTTATTACGGATGAACGCATATGACAATGAGAATCGACAAAATGAAGATTTCAATTATTTAAATTACCGGTGTCGTGGAGTTCATAAAAATCACCTGTTTTCGCGATCTTCGAAATGTCGTCTGCAAAATGTTGTTTTGATCTAGATTGCCGAACGCTTGTATTACAAGGGAGGAGTCACACGGTTGTTTATCACCGTGAGTTGCTATGTAAATGATGGTGCCTCGTAATTCTCTGAGACTATAGTGGAAAGTGTAGCAGAATTTCAGACTAACTCTTGGATGTTCCTAAAATTCCCGCGATTTGGTTAGGATATAAGATGTGAGGAAACTTTATTTTTTCAGTGACTTATATTTTTGTATCACATGTGAAACAGTTTTTTACCGACACGGATCATTTTATGTGCACTCGGGGCTCGACCGTCCTGGATAAATATTTCATGAGTGTGCGTTTTGAACGAATCCAAAACTTTCCAATGAATATTCATGTGCGGATATTCAAATGTTTAAATTTTCAGTGATTTAATTTTGACAAGAAATGTGTTATCGTCGTGTGAATAAACACCTTACTCATGTCGCGTTCAGATAATTTATTGTCGTCGATAACAGATCATATACAAGAGATGATTAATTTGTGGTCTGGTTTTTATTTCGAACAAAAACACGAAAACTTATGTGTAATCAAATGGTGGTGATCTTTAAGAAAAGTACACGAATTTTAAGACAACTTAGTTTCAATCAGGATCTGTCATCACGTGATATCTTAATTGAGTTAATTATTAATCTCAAAATCAATTATCGAATGTTAAGTAAAAAATTGCCTTAGTTGAGTGAGATAATTGATGTTTGGTATGATCGAGATAAGTTTTTTTGTGACCCCCGAGATAGGTCCCGGCTAACACGAATGCTGTTATAAAACATAGTAACGTTATTTCACTTGATTTATTTTTTATCTAAAATCAGTTTAGCGTTATTCTGTCATATTTTTCAAACTCAGATTCATATAAAATGTTTATTCAACAGACGACTAAAATCTTTAGAACGGAATCGTAAACGGTTTTTAACAAATATAATAATAAAAACAATGATGTTGGTTTTTACTAATGTAAAGATACAATGATAAGATCGATCGGTTAACAATCATACCCTTTTCTCAACTAGAAAGTGAGTAGAGAGGATACATGCATACTTTATATTGATATTTAAAGCCACTGATATGGTCAAGATTACGATAAGAGTACCCATTCAGATATTTGCTGAGTAACGCCACCAGGGTCAGTCGTCTGACAACAAGTTTGGGACAGCAAGATGGTATTTTAGAATGTTTTTGCATAAACATGTTAATGTCCAAAATTTTGTTTACATTGACATCAATTACACGCGTCTAACAATAATGTTACACGGCGAACAAAACCCTAATTTTGTTGCAAATTGTCCCTTCAGCAATTTGTAAGAAAAAGGCAATAAAAATGTGATGTGTGCACTTTGCGAAGGTGCGTGAAAAGTTTTAGAACAAATGCGGCTAATCAGTCACTTGTTCGAACAATTGTCAGCTCGGTATTTTTACGATCGGCCCGAGGTTAGTTTCTCTACCCTAACTACAGAGAACAAAAGGCAATAAACATTTTACAACCCTTGTCAGATTTTAAATCTATGTAATTTCTCTGTTTGCAGATAACTAGGCGGGTGACTTGACTATCTCTAAAGACAAGATCAAACCAACAGGACAAACATGGTGCACACTCTGTGACAGATGCAATCTACGTAGTATTGAAGACGAATAACACATAATAAAACTGTTCATTTTAATGAGTAGTTCAAGAATTTATAACCCTTGAACTGTGTGCCAGGTACTTGAAGCGATTCTCTGCGAGACAGTTATTTTGACGTTTGTTGAAACCAATTTTATTTATGTGAAAAAGACTTATCTTCATATTAAAAAAATGCATATATTTTTTAAGAGAGGTCTTATCTTCAGAATCAGTGCCAGCGTGATCGACACGCGTGCTCATTCATCAGTTTGAATGTGTTTGAAGTTCCTGAAAGTCGTTCAGTGTACCTTATTCACGACAGTGGTGTATCTCTAATTGTAATTAATTAAAAGCTCTTGAAGGGAATTACAAGTGTTCATTCACAGTTGTGACTTATGTACGCGTGAAAGTGGCGGTACGGACCGTCTCTCGCAGGAATTACCTTGAAAATTGTACCATATGATCCAAAAAATGATGAAAATCCTAAAGTACAACTCTTGAAAATAGGACAAAAAGTCAAAAAGATATTATTGATAAAAGTCTATATCTACCTGTTTCTATAATATCGAAGTACTGAACGTTGCACGGATGTTATGGACGAACCATATGTCTAAATGGACGGTGAAATTTGAATTAGGTGCGTGAGACATATTTCGGCGACGTTAATGGGTATTTTTGATGGATTTTGGAGTTCTAGTCAAGTAGTGCAGTTTCTACCAGCTCGAGGTTTTACAGGAAAAAGTTAGGCAGAAAATCGACACGAATCAGTGACTTAGTATTCAGCATACACAGTTATATCTTATCCAAAGAAATTAAAAAATGAAGATAAAACAAATATGAAAATAAAAGATTTTAGAATCTTCTAAGTGTTAAACATTAAACAACGAGATCTCAATTTTCCTGAAAGTTGAAAATAATTAGAACTATCAAATCGTCCTATACGCGTTTCTTGCTTCGTTTCACCTCTAGCGTTGTTTAATGCTCCCTCGCCCGGAACAATTTTAAAACGTAGAGTCAAGATTGTGTCTTAAATATTCGCCAACGAAGTAAGAGCAGATTAGTAGTAATCTGGGTGGCTGAAACGCATGTATCGTTGTTCAAGGTACTCGTTGTTTTTACGGGGATAAACCAACCAATTGCAAGTGCGAAAGTGTGTGTCGATAACAAGGGTTTGAAGTCGGATTATTTTATTAAATAACATATCTGGATTTGTGAAACAGGCGAGCCTTATGGAAATTATAAAGTACGAGTTTTTTGTGAAGTTTTGAAAAACAGGTTTTATTTACAAAAATTCGGTGTGTCAATTTTTTAATGAAATTCAATTTTCCTATTAGCGTACATCTGCGATAACTATGGGTCCGTTCGGTTGAACAACAGGAAAACATCTGTCATTACGAAAATGAATGGTCAGGGAAATGCATTTTAAGTGTAAAGTTTTCACACATTTATAAGAAATCGTGCCGACGACTTTAATTGACATATGGTGCACGTCTATAGAAAACGTTATTATCTACAATAATAAAAGTAATAATTGAATAATAAATGAAATTATAGACAAAGATTATTATATTATATTTACTTATAATTTCATTGCCTTTCAATTTATCAGTTACCCAACTTGCTATAACATTGACTGATTGTATTACAACTGCCAATGAATGTTTACAACCAAACTAATTGATACATACTAATTTAATGAATGAAAATTATTTATTTTGTGAAAAAATACCAACTTGAGAAAAACGGAAACTAGAGTTGTGTTGCTGTGTTTAGTAGAACCAGAGTTTGTGGAAAGCTGGAAAATTGGAAAGTTGAAAATTTGTGAAAATTTGGAAAATCTGAAGACAGGATTCAAACATGGAAATGTTATCTAATAAAGTTCTCGTACAGTTAGTGTTATCATTAATTCTATGGATGGATTTATGCACGGGAGTTAAGTGGCTGTAAGTACTATTTTAATTACAATTTATATTTATTACAAAACTTACACAAGCTTAATGTTAAGTATTTGTCATAAAAATTCCAGATAAACAATTAAACAATGAGACGTGAAACTTATTTGTCTAAAAACACTTCTACATATCATAATCGTATTAACTCAATTATTCAAAAAATCAAGTTAATACGTCTAAGGTAATTTATTTGTCTAATATTATGATTATTTTATGAAGATGTTATTATTGTAATAATACATTCAATTGTAAGTATGACATGTTACAATATAATTTATTAATGTATTTATCATTAATTGGATCTCACTGGTACTTTATTTTGTAAAAAATGCATTCACTTGAATTCAAGTTGATATTAAATGATTATGCAGTATACACGTAGTCTCACTCAAGATGACCGTACAAGTATTCAAGTTCGTGAAATACAATGTATATAAAATGGGTGGGACTTTGAAGATATTTTGTCATATTTTGATTTGTATTGATTACTCACAAATCATTATATCTCTGGGTAACACATTCTTGACTCTGGTATTTGTAAGTATTGTGTTTAAAAGTGCCGTAACAATGTTGTATGCGTCATCTATTCTATCTAACACTATTACATGGCAAATCTGAATATTGAGTTCGATACCCAAAGACCTAGCCCCACTGACAGAAACACACGGAGTGACGGCATCCACTAATCGAGCCTCCAATGACAGACATTTGTCAACCGATACTGACATACAGCTAGAGCCCATAACACATTATTTGAATTTATTTCATTCGTAAAAGAATCAAAAACTCAAAAAGGTCAGCATACTAAGTTTACTCATGAAAGACACGCATTACTTTTTGGCCTTGCGCAAGAGAACAAAGTGTATTATGTTTATTGCCTGTTTTCGGCCTAGTGTAATATGCACACTGCAATTATATAATATATATATATAGACTGTACACATACATTATTTGCCTACATATTGAACTCAAATGTACAGCATTCATCAAGCATGTCAACGAGATATTAATAAACAAGTCTGAATTTGTTTCAGATAAATGTCAAAGAACAAATATTCCAACGAACAGTCAATTATTTCAACTATAAAGGTTAAATACAGTCAAAACATTTATCTAATATTTCTATCTAAACGCTCTAATCGGTTTGGAAATGCAATGTATTGGCGAATTTATTGAATTTGAAGTCGCTAACTTTTTGACTACACCGAAATATCCTCCTATTCAGTATTTCACAATTTATTTTCATGTCTCTGTATCGTTTGAACATCCCACGTATTTTATAACGTTTAGTTTCAAAACATTTTGATCACCCCACATATTGTATGACGTTTTTGCCACACTACGTTTTCTTTTTAACTATTTTACAGCGGTTTGTCTCAAACGTTTTGACCATCCCACATATTTTATTTCGTTTTGTTTCCAAACATTTTGATCGCCCCACATATTTAAGTAGAATACGTATTTAAGAGAACATTACAGTCGGTGTAGGATACATCACCAGGTGTGCATACATATGTCAATAATCAAAATCAAATTAATATATTTTTTCCAATCCATCAATGCAAATGTATTCGAAAAATGCAGCTTTAAAAAAGCATTTACCTTTTTGTAAGATTTATGAGGATTGTTGTTTTTGTTTTACTAGCGCACTTATTATGCAGACCGTCAAGTTAAGGTAAAAGTTACATTTCAAATAAAATTAAAAATGTACTTTTTTAAGGCGTCAGTTATTTGCAACTGGAATACTTTCCTCTAACAACCAACCAATTATTTTTCATCTCCAAGGGTTTTTAACGAACTATGAAGAATTTAAATCTGTGCGTAAAAGTTTTGCTAAAACGGTATCGAAGGTATATACAGTTAAAACTGAATCATTGATTCTGACATTTACAGTTTACATGTGTTAAACAAAGTGTAAACATATAGCAATCCATTGTTTTCATTAAATGTAAATAAATGTTTGAGAAGCAATACTGTTACGTGCTGAAACTTCATGTCTAAACTAACATAATAGTGGGGTTCTGGTAATTTGTCTAACGCACCCTATATTTAGAAAGACAATTCCTCAATCTTCTCTTTTCTCATGAAATTATTTCCCTTTGTACCCTCAAACATAGATAATCAAGCCCAAAATAAAATCTAGCGAAAATCGAAAAAAGTTATGCTATTTGATCGATAAGATATATTATCTAGTCGGGTGGCCAGACTTGGGTTCTGGTAAAAGATATCGACTCTATCGTTTGTCCATACCATAAATATCTTATTGGCATTTTTTCTGGAAGTCTGAAAATGGTGAGTTGAATCTCCAGTACCTAAAATCAATAAAATTATTCAGCAAAAAAGTTTACACCTTCCCTACGTATATTATATTTTCGGAATGTTACTTATACCAGTACATTGTACCATGAAAATTGCCAGGAGACCCGCTGATAGACCCTAAGGCTTATTGAAATTTCTTCAGAGCCAATATTTCATAGACAAGACTCCGTATTCTTAAGGTCAAACTTATCCAAATGAAACTCACGTTTCAGCATTTAGTAGAAAAACACTGAATGCAATCATTAGAATCCAAGATTGTCAAAATTGACATGATTTTACTTTAGAATTAACTTTAAAAACATCAGAACGAATTGTATTGTACATGCCTCTTTATTTTGTTAATTCTAAATGCAGATCTTTATTTATTCCTTCCGACGTATTCTCATTCTGAAGATGTCAGGTGTAATTTACACAATTGCAGATTTTCTTCTAGAAATTCCGAACGGTGAAACCACATCAATAAATATTTGTAAAAATAGAAACACTAGAATTTTATTCGCAGGTTTTCTACGATATTTGCATCATCCCATTCTGAAAAAATATTTATAACATGTGCGCTGCACATATGATTGAAACTCCAATTCCAAAAATATGTCTTGAAAAACAAAACAAACCTGTTCAATTCAGGTCCCAAATTGATAATAAATTACCGTTTACTAGTATTTAAGGAAACCTGACATTCTAACACTCGTAAGAGTGTAACCATTCTATGTTCTTTCTGCCAGATTGGACAATGACCCCACCCGACCTCAAAGGAATGTCAGGGATGGTTTGTCTGTCTCAAGAAAAGTGTTCGAGTACTTTCAATATTTATTAAAAACTGTGCGCTGTACTAAATCATAGTAGTGAACAAATTATATGTATGTATATAAATATTAACATTAAGTAACGTACACCCAGTTTATAATAAGCTCTATTTGTAACATATAAGTGTGACTCTAGATTATCCACGGAATTTTACACAAGAAATTAACAAACTAGACAAGATTACGTATTTCAGGCCGATGCAAATTAATACTGTGGTTGTGATAAAAGGTTTAACAAATAGGGGAGATATTTCTTGCAATTTGGAAAGAAAATCAAACAAAACTTGGGTATCCTTTTATTGATTGAAAGCCTCAGTATTAAGACCCCTCAAAACCTAACACACACCCAAGTTTCACTCCTTAGTTCTCTGTCATTTACACCTGTTTCCAATACAACGTCAATGTTAGCACCACCCCCATTTTGATATTTTGCACCTAAATTTTGACTCGAACCCGTACTGTACAGCGCCGACGCCTACTAGCAATCGAATGCATCGATTAGACTAATCGTCTTTCGCAACAACACCCACACACTTTTTATAAATATGCTTATGATGTTTGTCATAAAACTTTATTCTTAACAAGAATACAATATTCCTAAAAATAGTATTGCGAGTCCAACAAATGGTCGTATTGTTGAGGTTAACTTCATTTCAAAAACACATAATATCAGCATGTTCACCTGCCGAGTGCCTACCTACCACAAATGTTTGGCATTAAATAATGTGCGTGAGGGGAAATATCTATAAAATATTACGTACTCAGCAATTTTAAGTACATGAGTCTTATAAGTCACAAATGGTGACAGCAGCATACAAAGAGC
The DNA here is from genome assembly GCA_963678985.1 of Spisula subtruncata. NCBI lineage: Eukaryota > Metazoa > Mollusca > Bivalvia > Venerida > Mactridae > Spisula > Spisula subtruncata. The sequence goes on from OY787671.1 coordinate 6,793,753, forward strand.
TGATTCGATGGAGTGAACTAAATAGTCGCTTTAATTGATCATAATTTGCTCATGGTCAGGCAAGATATAGACTTAAAACTGTACATATGTGCGTAAAGTTTACTAGTGACAGACAGACACATGTATACTAGTATGTGGATATGTACTTTTACTTAAATGCATGGCTATCAAAGATGGTTATAACTCTTTCAAACATTATATATAGTATTATGTAGCCTCCGTAGCTCAGTGGTTAGCTCGCTTGCCGCCTAATCCGGCGACCCGGGTTCAACACCTGGTAGAGACACACATATATGCCTGCCATATTCAGCAGGAAGTTCACTGGCAAATGAAGGCTTATGTTCGGCATATATGTATGAAAATACAGTAAAACCCCGTTATCTCGAGGACTAATCGGGACAAGGCAAATTATCGAAATAAACCGGGAGCTCGACATAGCGGTGTGATTTAAGTATACAACAGATATTTAAAATATTCGCCGGGACTTTGAAATTTGCTCGAAATAATCCGGGTGCTCGTAATATCGATGCTCGTCTTAACGAAGTTTTACTGTACACGTCGAGAGACATGTCGTATTAAGCTACTATTGGTAGCATCAGGAATAACATGACATGTGATGCATCGTGACCGTGACATATGATGAACCGTAAAATTGATATATTTTGCACCGTGACATTGACATCTCCTGCACCGTGACCGTGGTGTTCTGTTAATTAGGGTACCTGATATGACGTGCAGGTTGCTAGCCGACATCGAGTGCACATGTGCGACTTTAATTGATGTCAAATTATGCATCATGTTACACTTCATTTAGATGATAACCCTACATTCCATGTATACCTACCTGCAACATAGAATACTCGTCGGATGTATATTTTGATGAAAATACATTCATTCTGTTTTGATCCACATAACTCTCATAGACTCAACCCAATTCGTTTTGATTCATACTCAGTCGCGTTACACTATTTTGTTGATTATTTGCTCCTTTCTATTAACCTCTGCTCTGCTCTGCTCTGCTCTGCTCTGCTCTGCTCTGCTCTGCTCTGCTCTGCTCTGCTCTGCTCTGCTCTGCTCTGCTCTGCTCTGCTCTGCTCTGCTCTGCTCTGCTCTGCTCTGCTCTGCTCTGCTCTGCTCTGCTCTGCTCTGCTCTGCTCTGCTCTGCTCAATCTTCTATTTTCGGCTTTTCTGTTCTTCTATATTTATTTATGCTCAGCTCTGTTTATCTCTATTCTGATGCTGTGCTCTTTCCGCTATTAAACTATGCTCTATTCAATTATCTTACGCTCTGCTCTTTTGTTCTTCTCATTTACACTATACTTTTCTATTTTTCATCCTGCTCTTTCCGTTATTACCGCTTAAATTATACTCTGCCCCTCCCTAATTTTCCTTTGCTCCCCTCTATTTCTGCTCGAAAGTGCCTTTTTCTTTCTATCCGGCTCTGTTGAAATAAAGTAACATAATCATTAAGTTGAATTTAATTACGTAATAAACTATGTTAACAGAACACTGTAACACATTACATGTAATAGATGTGTAGGAAATTGGTAATGAAATTATTTCACAATTGATTTATCCGAGCATTAAACAAGCAATAAAATCAACATTATGTAGCCATTGAAAAACAAATCACAGTCATCATAAGAGTAATGGGTACTATTCAACATAGGGGAAATGAAATATAATTTTGTATATCTACACACATATTATGTACTATATAAGTAACATAATCAGCGAAAAAGCAAGTACATTGTACTAGTATAAGAAAAATGCTCGTTTCCCTTAGCGGCTTTGAAAAAAATAGGGTCGGTAGTCAGGGCATTGTTTTTATTATTTTAGGGGAAAATACTCAGTTGACCATTAAATCATCCACTATTGTGTTTAGAATACTCACGTACCGCTTCCTTGATAATGAAATACCGAAAAAACCAGATTGTCCTGATAGAATAGGTCAAATTCAAAGAATTTCATTTTTCTCAATTTTGTCCAACAAAAAAAACCATTTAGGTGGGGGGGGGGAATAGGATCGGTAGCGGTAGCGGAAACAACCATTTTTTGGCCTAATTGGAATACAGAAGGAGTTTTATTTTTATTTTCAACTTTTATGTTTCGTTACCTTATCGTATCAGCGATTGGTTGTGTTTCTCCGTGTCGTTATTTAAGATATTTGACAAGCATTTAGGAATCTGTATGTAACATGTACATTTGTAATTATTTTTACAAATAAATAATATACTTTTCTTAATATTATTAAATTATTGCATAACCATCACTATAACTTTGAAATAATGCAGAACATTACTAACTAACCAAGAATTAACATGCTTAATAACATGTTTTATATCTTCATTCCGGTGGTGCATAAGCTAATTAACAAAAACACAAATTAAGTGTATTTTCATATCAAAATTAGCCACATTGCATCAAGACAACGCTAAAACGATAACCCGTGTTAATGTTCAACAAAAATCCATTTAAACGACTTTCGTCAACGTTTGCTTGTTTGCATGTCACAAAACACAAGGTTTAACTATTTAATTATCCAGTTAGTCATGAAAATGACGAGGGCTTTTAGAAACGTCGGTATTTGTTTGTTCTGTTACAACGGCAACCACCGTAATGATTTGGCCTGCAGACTCCCCGTCAAAATATGCAATCATGTACATTTATTTAGTGCAAATGTAGTGCAAACACTTTCAAATTTTTGAGTGAGATAAGATATCGAAATGTTTCAGAGTCCGCAGAATACTAATCTAGCGTCGCGTTATACACTAATATTCTATATAGGTCCGCAGATTACGAAAATGTTGTCGTATAAAGCATTCTCAATCTGCAAAATCCAAAATATATCTAATAGAAGCATTTTGGAGGTGTTTAAGCAGTTTAATTATTAGTGTGAATTCTTTTTGACCTTGAATTGATCATTTGACCCAGAATCAGACATATTCGAAAAGAAGAAGTTCATGAAGTTTGACCAATAGCCTAAAATGAGTTAAAGAATGAACATTTTCCCGCGTAAATCAACAAACACGACGTCATTCTGGCTCAACGTTTATTTAGATATTGGTTCAAGTTTTGTGCTTTGCGATAATAGAAAACAATTATTATTTTAATTATTCTAACGGTGCTATCAGTCACGGCTCTGCATGCTGCCCAGCACCACGTAAGCATTAAAGAACTCAGAGCGGAGCAGCTTATATAGAAGGGACTTCAATTTCTAGATTTTATCACATAGAAATAAATATTTAAACGAGGTACAGTACTAATGCACACTACCAGCGTGGGTGATGTGATATTCAAACTATTCGCCAATCAGACGCCATTCGTTAACCAAACTTGATTTAATTAATCAGGACACGTGTTAGACTACGTCTGAATGTACCCTTGATGCCTGACAAATTCTCTGTAGATCTAACGTATATTAATATACATCCATATTACCACCAGCCTATAGGTTATATTGAAGATAATTTTCAATTCAGTTCTACTTTTATCCTCAAGACGTTTTTCATAACCCGCTGTTTATGTTCCTCTCATGCTATGGGTTTGAACTGTTAGTAGGTGCTTGCTTAGAATAATTTGTTTGTACGAGAAGTATAAACGCTGGTTAGAGTGGATTGTTTGTTTCAAAGAGTGTTCAGCGATTTAGAACTTGCTGTTGTATGATTTATTATACACTTCTATTGCATCTCAACCGTTAGGCCCTACAGTTCCGAAACATCCGTATGAAATGTTGTACTCTTTCAAAGCCTCTATATTTCCCATCCCGAAACCTTCGTGTCCGTTTTGTTGTACTCTCACATAGAATTTCAACCGTTTCCCCAAAATCCCAGTGGTACCACTGTTATCATAGTAGGGGATTACTATCCTTAGTAGCTCTTAAGTTAAATTTTTCTTGTGCCCTGTGGTGTTCGTTCTGTACGTGTTCTGTTGTTCCTGTTTGGTACTGAATCCATGTCCGATTTGCTATCATTGTCTTGTACGTTCTCTGGTCCAGCATTTACTGACACTACTTTTTGTCCAAGGTGTTGCGGTGTATAACAACGTAACTTTAAAACCTCTGCGACAATGCCAGCTAGAAATAACTGTTATCAAGTTTACGAAGGGTGGTCTTATTATTCAGAGTTATTTAGGAACCGCATCACTGTTTCGCGATTGTAAACTAGAATTTATTTCTTAATGTTCATTCTATGTTTGTTTGAGAATGGATCTCCGGATGTTTCCGAATTAAAAAGACGCTTTTAATGTACACAATTATACTTTAAAACAACATTTGAGAAATTGATGATTAAAGATCACGTTATATAGGTTCTGTCTCGAAACGCAAATTTATGTCGAATTCGACACATTTAATTGAATTTTATCAGTCATGTCAACATTGATGAATGTGGCTACATATTTAATAAGATTAATTAGTACCAATTAACTATGCACTCTGATCTGTCTTACGCTTCCAGTGAACATACATCAATGTTATTTCTAAAATCACTGCAACGGCTTAATAACTTAGAAGCTGCCTAATCCGCAACGATACAGTAGCGTAGTCGTAAAGCGACTGCTTCGGGGGCGACGGATCTCGAGTTCGGTCTTAAGCCGCCACAAACCAAAAACGGTTCATTATTATACTGGCTTGTCATCATTGTGTGGTGTTCAATATAGTTAGGTCCAGGGGCCTTATTCAACAACAGTGTAAGTCTAAAACTCAGCCTTAGACTTTACATTGTGAAATGTTCTATTCGCTTTCAAGTTATTATAAAAGTACCGATTTTGATAAAAATAGGTATACATGTTCAGTGGATAACAACAAATAATAAGATTAAATTTCACATAATTAATTCTAGTTGCAAAGAAATGGCAGCGATTTTAAATTTTGTCAATGTTAAGTCTAAGTCTGTGTTTTAGACTTTCAACGTTGGTGAATAAGGCCCCAACAGGTTACAGTTACTATTGGTTCGCTTGGTGTCAGGACAACGTGGCTGGGTAGTCTCAGACATGTAGACATCATACTTAGATTTCTACACCTAACATTTATTAGGAACGTCGAAACAAGCGGTATCTACGTATTGTGAATGATTTCTATTCACTTTGGGCACATTTGATCACTATTATGGATTACAAACAAAACGCACGACTGATATCGTAAATTGTTTACGAGGATTCGTATCTTGGTATATACAGCTATACATGCTTGTGATCAGTTACTTGATTAACGCGCATACCACATTCCCTGTGACATAATCACGTTAGACCACCCCGAGTAATTGTATTGAATATTCAAACAATGTCATTATAAAAAAACTGCTAGTATTTTAAAAGCTGCATTTTTAGGTAATCTATCTTACGACGTCACCCAAAGTCGTATAATTGTTGGTGATATATTTTCCCAGGCACGGGGTGATTTTTAATGTCTTGGGTGTTGAATAAGAGCCCTTAGATTACTGAGATGAATTGACATCAGCTCGACCCTAATTATATGGGGCTACGGTGCGAATTTTCTAGAATTTCATTCCAATTCGAATTATAATCATTAGCCAAAGGATGTTTGCGTCTCTTCACATAATAAATCTTTTTATCAGCGAAACACTGCCCCCAAGGTTTAGGACAACTTTTTGTTAGATAAGTGGTTGCGATGAAAATTTGCATGTTTTATGAAAACAAAATGAAGGGTGTTGTATATACCGCCATCTTGATGGGATGAAAACTCAAGTCAATTAATCGTTGGGTCTCTGACAAGTTCGTACTACAGCGAGTATGGATGTTTATTCTCCCTGAATGCTTGGAGTCGGTAGATGATACACACTTTGTTTTCGCTGTTATTTTTTACAACCACGACAAAGCCAGCTGTTTTTCACCAACTTTCTGAACTGCTAGCGAACTGCTTGCGTATTCATAGCTCAACATAACATGTTATTATGTTTGTTGTTTTTTCTGAAGTTGTTTGTTAGACGAATTTAAGGACATTTGTCGATTTGTTGATACTGGAACGAGGTGCAATCCAACACCGAGGAGTGAAAAGTTTACCACTAGAGAATAGTTAGTTGGACAAAGATGTGTGAATTAGCACATAACCAAAGGACGAGTGATATAATCGGTGTGCTAATGAGATTATAAATGACAACCGATAGCAGAAAATATGGACGCTATAATTATACTACACATGTAGTAATAAAATGTTCACTTACATCGTACCTTTACCTAAAATAGACGATCGAATGAGATTTATAAAGCCCGGAGTCCGGACACGGAAGCGGGTGTGCAGACATACGCAAACGCGTAGACAGAGACAGGTGGACGGACATACGCACACTATTGATGCTAAGACATACGCAAATGGAAGAACATACACAGACAGGTGTACGGACACATGCCAACGGGTCCTAAAATATATTAACCAACGCAAACTGGCATAAAGACGCACAAACAGACACACATACGGCTGAATGGACCGCCACCCTCGGATATTCTGACACTCAAATAGCGAGGTATGGGCGAACACTCAAACACAAGTACGGACACACATAGAAACCATTGAAAAGACCATAATTTAAACAAAAGGACGCGATATGTGTGGCGTCTGACGTCATACGTCATGGGTTGTTGGCGTCGTACAAACAGATGTCAGTATGGTCATATGTCAATAAAAGTAAAGGCGAACACAATCTGGTGTACGGATACATGTAGACAATACATTACGTTAGACTTCAACGCCTCACTAGAAACTAAATGACTTTATAATTTAAATCAAAATGGCAGAGGTAGGTTGAACGGGTGAACTGCTGAAAACAGCCCTCGAAATTTGGTCGGTGACTATTTATAATTGAGTCCGCACTATCAGATTTGGACTCCCATTCGACCAAAGTTGCTCAGTAATGTTTTAAAAGGTCTATCAAAAACATGTTGAAATTGATAAATATTTCGCGATGAAAAACAATTACAAAACTGTACATTTTTTTAATTTGCAATTAGTGGCAATGCCATGTACCTTGAACTACCTTGTCATTTTGGGAGGAATTCTATATACTTGAGTTAATTAGACATCATTTTGAAGTAAATGACAGACACGCCTATAGTAGTGGTGGTTCTTTGTCCAATTTACTAAAAACCTTGAAATTCGATCATGTTCTTTGCACTTGCACACATAACTTACTCTGTTGTCTGTTTTATCTTATAATGATGTGTCAAGAGTAATAAAATAGCGACTTGTTGCAAGAGCAATATTTGTGCGCAGTTGTGCATGCGTGAACTATCGCTGTCGTTGTATCGTTTATACAATGTTTTATTCATTGATTCAATTCTTACACGCACGTCCTTCGCTGAATCAGTCGTTCTTTGTGGTTTGACGTATTGACACACGACATTCTGTTATATGCACCGAGATATAACGTTACAAGATGCGATACATATCGTTATATAATCTCTGAGTGAAACAATCTATCGGTATTAAAGCAGACCACAAATCCACGATATCTTAGACGGGTGGTAGCGCGGTGGTCATAAAGTCAGATAATGGTAAAGCAGGTTGCGGTTGTGGTATCGATCCTCGATCGGACTTCTGATTGTAAACATCGCCCATTGTGTCTATACAATGGTATGATGGCAGCAAAGTTATTCGGGGAATGATATACAACATGTACATGTATGTTGATAAAATAAGAGTGTCTAGTCATGATGATGAAGTCATTGCCCCTACGATTGTCAGTGAGAATGCTAGACTCTGTCTACTAATGGTGATTCAGTCACTATCCCCACGACGGCTATCGATACAGATAGGCTCTGCATGTCTAACCTTACCTTACCTTACCTTACCTTACCTTACCTTAATATTTTCTTTGATGCGGTTCAGATCGTAAGGTCGCCACACTATTTTTCGAATCATCACTGTTCTTTGCTATGGCTTCCACTTCTCCCCGTGGTAACACTGACTCTCTTAGATCGGTACATGTATATATCGTTCTGCAACAGATAGTCTTTGGTCTTCCTCTAAGTCTATTATCCAGAGGTGCCCTTCGATGTATGCATCTTACGACCGTGATTAATTCACTTCTCTATTAGACCATCAATGAAAGGGGTGACATCTTCCTAGTGGCTGTTGTTTAGCCATTGTACAAACGACCACCAGGCCCTTTTACTATACATACTTCTATGTAGAAGACCACTCGTACACAAAATAAAATATTACATAAATCAACACTGTACCATTAAGACAATCCAAAGCCACACAGAAGCGACTCAATATCGCCTAGCCACCCACACAAGGGGTCAGGCATAGCACAAACCATCCGTAAGACGGTCAGGGGGGTCGTATCGAAAGCTCCAAGATTTCTGACCAAGAGTTTAAACACCTCTCTCAACGCCCACAGCAGCGGAGAGAAATTATCTCTCAAAAGTACAGCTATGATATTTATCAATGAACAATTTGTCAGAATAATGTTATCAAGATTTACACAGGTGATAAATTTTGATAATAATACCCATAAACTGGTTCACAGAGATAAATGAATTGTTTATATCAAGTACTGAAACTGCCGGACGTTGTCCCATCAATTTACTTATAAGTTCTATATATTTTATACCGACATATCTTTGATAAATCAATAGTTCACGTAGATACTGAATTATGCTGGTAAAAAACAAAGTATGCTATAGTACCAAATGACGTATTGCCGTTTGGAATAGAAAGATGAATTTCCTGAACAGAAATCACTGTTATCAAAGTTCCTACGGTGATTCTACAATTGATAAACTATTTGAATGAATCGGAATATATTCGGATGCGCAAATCACGAAAATGAATAATCAATTACAGTCCAATTTATGTGTAACAGATCGATCTGGCCGATGTTTGATAGTTAATCTAACCTGAACAAATGTCTTCCGCAGCGTGGGATGTTACTGTAAGGAGAGCTTGGTTGATTTCATAGGTTGGTTATACCGGTTTTCTTCGGTTGGTCATACCGGTTTTCGATTGGTCGGTTGGTTATACCGGTTTTCGGTTGGTATTACCGGTTTTCGGTTGGTATTACCGGTTTTCGGTTTGTTATACCGGTTTTCGGTTGGTCGGTTGGTTATACCGGTTTTCGGTTGGTTATATCGGTTTTCGGTTGGTTATACCGGTTTTCAGTTGGTTAGGCCAAGACAAAATAATGATGTGGTTAAGATCTACCCTGTTGATCGGTCCTGTGCCGTCCAACATTGATCTACCCTGTTGATCGGTCCTGTGCCGTCCAACATTGATCCACCCTGTTACTCGGCCCTGTGCCGTCCAACATTGATCTACCCTGTTGATCGGCCCTGTGCCGTCCAACATTGATCCATCCTGTTACTCGGCCCTGTGCCGTTCTACATTGATCTACCCTGTTACTCGGCCCTGTGCCGTCCAACATTGATCTACCCTGTAACTCGGCCCTGTGCCGTCCAACATTGATCTACCCTGTTGATCGGCCCTGTGCCGTCCAACATTGATCTACCCTGTTGATCGGCCCTGTGCCGTCCAACATTGATCTACCCTGTTGATCGGCCCTGTGCCGTCCAACATTGATCTACCATGTGCAACGTGTTAGCGGCATGCGATATACGTGTAAAGCTATCGGCAAGGATATTGTGGTATCCACTGTGCAGTTCTTCTTTTCGGACCATGGTATTGGATGAATTGTTGATGACTTGAACGACACAATGACCACCAAGCTCCATTACATTTTATGACTGGTTTCCTGGTGCGTTTTATACATATAATAGTACATGTACATATCATGTTTATATGAAGTATCTCAATGGCGTATCAAAACTAAGTTGGTTTGAAAACCTTGTAAGGACGAACAAGTATGCGACAATTTGGCTGGCGGTTATTCACCCTCTAACTGATTTATGTGAAGACAAACCTCAACTGCTTGCGGAAAAACATCTTACTACCATGTTGGTAACAGTGGACTGATATGGTCAGGTCATCAACCGCATTATGTAACTGGTTGGTAACACAAGACCGATGTTCAGTTGGACTGAACGCTGTATTCAACTGGTCGGTAGCCCCGGGGCACTGGCTAGGTCAACTGACCTTGGTTCGTATAATCATGTAACGCGAAGCGGTGTAAACTCAAAAAAAAAAATCGCATTTTTCTAGCATTTCGATAGCATTTTTTATATTAACGTTTTGATATCGACCTTAATAAATAAAAACAGCTTTTATGACGTTTTGACACCTGAACTTAGAACTTGAAGTGGTTTCGTTTCATTTTCTGGTTCGGTCTTATGTTAGAGATTGTGGTGTTTACTTGCGGTTTATGTTTATACTTTCAATTTTTGTTTTTCCTTTTTCTACCTTTAAGTCACTGATTCTGATGGGTGCTGCTTTTCATGTCCAACTTTTTACTGCCGTTATTTACCAGTTTTCCTTGAATCAATGCCACCTTTGTAATGGTCTAACTGTTCTACCAACTGCGCAAGACTCTAATGGATTTGTTTTGAAAATCGCAAGATGTCTCTACGTGTTGCATATCGCCGACCATCAATTTAAGGACATAACACGACCGTAAAACTAAATTGTCGTCGGCGGAAATATTCAGAATTGCTACCTTCAGCGTCTTAGGGAACATAAATTTCACAGCATCTTCTTCAATTCATGTTCAGTTTCAAATAGTCGAACAAAACCATATGGCGATTTCCCGTAATTTATGATAATTGAGTCGTCACTCCTGCGGTGATTGTGACAAATTTACAGGTATGTCTATAATTACAAGAATTTGACGGTTTTAAATCCCAACATTACATGTAACTGAACCTGTCTCATGCTGCAGGCAAGGTATTCAAACTCTCCACATGCACGGCAGGTGTGATGGCGTTAGAAACAGGGTATGTGGCCGCGATTAGTAAAGAAACTCTTAATTGGAATGTACTGTGAAGTGGTTGGTTGGCAAGGAAGGGAATAACCTATGGGGGACATCAGTGCAACATGTCAAAATAATGTAATAATTGACATATACTAGTATAAGAGAAGTTGTGTTCTATGTGAATACCGTCACCAATAGACATGACTTTGAAATTTGACTAAATACTCATAAGACCACAGTTGTTAGCATTTTCCAATTGTATTAACATGTTTCAGTCCACAAGAGTGACACCGATGAAATAGTCTAAACAAGTACTCCCTTGACTAGCACAGTTATAAGCATAGTAGGTTATCATAATGAGCATTGGCATTTTTCGAAATTTTAAATGTCATGACTGTGTCTTGGTTTGGTTCGTTTGTCTGTGCATGTCTGGTTTGTCAAGTAGCCAGAGCCCACATCTAGTGTTCTAGTCTATTTTAACAAGTGAAGGTCTCTATTTGGTCTATGTTGATTATGGATAGCACCAAAACTAGCTGCCAATATCGCCAGGTTTCATTCTAGTAATTTGCAAATGTATAAAGGCCAAGATGATCAAAATAAGTTAAATTATGTTCTACTGTGGTATAGGCCTTGTTCATGCCAATCATCTGTACAAAATACCGAGCGTGGCTTTTATTTGCCAGTCAGCTTTCTGTTGAAATATGGCTTCACTCGGTTTCACCCGGATCACCGGATTCGGTGACAAGCGCGCTAACCAGTGAGTTGCGGATATTTAGAAGCGGTTGGTTTGTGCTTTGTGGTTAATAATTCAAGGAATTGTGGTTCGGTTAAACTGGTCTCCACGATTGCGGAAAACAACAATTAAACATGCGTACAAAACTGAGAACATTTTTTACATTCATCACTAGGGCAGTCCTTTGCGAATATTTGTTGGATAGTTGTCGAGGTTAGGCTGGCAGTTTAAATGATTTAATGCCGGGTTTGTTATGTAATTAATGCATGTTAGTCTACTATGCGGGGTGTGATGCAAAAATATAGTAAATCACTTTTTTGTGGCTGTAAACTTGTTTCTTATACTCATTTTTGTCTAGAATCGAGAATATTGCAGCACCCTGTCTCCTCTGTGGCGACACGCTTCATATTGTTAGCCATCAATTGTTTATGCACACATTCTGCAGACATTTAACGAGCTAACATGAAAGAGGACACGCTGCACGAACATCTCGTGCCTTCATCGTTTACATTTTAAAATAGCAAAATAGTGGAAACTGGGGAAACTGGGGAAACTGGGGAAGTGTGGAAACTGTTGCACGTTTATCTCGGAGAATTCAGATTTATCCTAAACCCTCGTCTCCTTGATTTATGTAAATAGTTAGTGTACTGAATGTCTGCTAGACCGATTATTCTACTCAGTTTTTATTAGACACAAAAGAATTCGAATTTCTGATGTTGTTTTGATGTAGTAGAGTCTCGGGAACGCTCGCTAGCCGCAGTAACGTTTAGACTTAATGCATGCAATCATTTTACCATATGTTTGTCTTAACTTGCATGAATTAAAATACGTCTGTAGTTAAAATGTTGAAATAACATTTCATCAGCTAGGTGTAACTTAACCGTTAATAAACAATTTATTTAGTCATGAATAATCTGCATTTATCCTATTTTGAAAACAGAACAAGGGTCATATAACATATTACATTATACACTGTACAATCATTATAATAACAAATTAAAAATGACGTATTTTGTTAGTCTTTTTCAACTGCTTGACAAAATATTATTAAATTATTCATAGACACAAAACCTAAAAACTCAATAATAAGACCTTAACTTGAACCTAAAACGAGATTGGTATTTTCCGGGAGTTGGTATTAATATCAAGATTGAATATAGAACTTCGTTCACTCCTGCTTCTGTATTTTTTGCCTATCCGATTTGTTATTGTCTCTATATCTTTTGAATTTCCCTGTATCCGGGTTAGTATAACCAGTAGATATAACTTTATACGTAACGAGTGTAGTATAAAGTTTAAATGACGTCATTCAATCTCCTAAACTATATTATAGCGGAGTCGTTTTTTTTTCATCAGAAATATGCCCTTTTTCCATGTTATTTGAGTCCTATGATATAAAGAATCTAATACTCGTTGTCAATTAATATAAACTTATATTAAACTCGTTAAGGAAACATTATTAAGCTCGCCAAAGGCTTGCTTAATAAAATTTCCCAAACTCGTTTAATATTAGTGTATATCAATTGACAACTCGTGATAGATCCTACATGTATATATATTATACAATGTCTGTTATTTTCTGAACAATAGCACAGTTTTCTGAAGTTAATCTCGGGGTCTTTATTTTTTTAGTACCATTTTATAAGATTTATTTGTGTCTAACCTAATATTCAGAATTTTCACACTATTGTTATTCCCACGCATCAATGTTTCAGTTTTCAAGTCAGCATCTTTGCTAAAATTAATTATATCTATAATTCATCAATTAATATCAATGTATAGACGTGTTATGATAAATATAAGATTGTACTTTCACAAAGGTGGTCCGCTTTAATTGACAATTATGTCAACTGTTTGCGTTAAATCTGTCACGTAATATTGCCCGACAATTTAAGAGCGTCTCATCATTTTGTTTTTTTATTATCTGCATTTTTATCTATTTTCTTTTGAAGTATATAGTTACTAATCTTTTCGCTTAATTTGTTAACCGTTTCAACAGCTTGTCAATTTTCATGTTCGTCAGACTGGTTATCAGTTTAATCATCTTGCAATGTAAACCAGTCCAAGTTAAAACTTTGAAACGTGTCACAGTCTACGCATTCCTTAAGTCAATTCACGACGTTAAGTGGACACGGATAAATGTCTATGCAAATAGAATTTAAATAACAGAAGTAAAAAAAACCTGACACGTTTTCTATATAATTGGTGCACGCACCAATGTAATGCCTTTAATGCTGAAAAAATGCTAATAAATTTGAATAGAATTGAAAAAAAATATATCAAAACACTCAAAAGTCTTATGGAAATCGCAAATTTGTGTAAAGTTTTATTTCTCATTTTTATGTTACTACTGCAAAGTAATGTTAATAACTGATCTACCATTATTCTTATGAATTAATTAGTGAACGTACATCTACAAATCATTGCAGACAGTCTCAAATTTGCAGTTTTTGAAAATCGTGCTTAAACGTAGCTTGTCCGTTATGCTTTGATAAAACGGTATAAAAATGTTGCGGTTCGATATGTACGCATAGCAGCCTCATCAACTTTGTCTTGTTTTTGATAGATCATATACAGGCAACATGTACAACGATCGCTTTGATACAAGAAATCACTTGAAAAACATATTATATGAGATTTGCTTTAAATTGCAGCACCATGGTTTTGGCTTAAATTCGTAATTAAATAAATACTTCGCAGCTGCGCAATAAAGTAATGCCTGACATTATCAATCGTATATCGGTTATAACTGTTCTTATAATTATATCATACAAACACAAACATTAACTTACCATTACTCAGCAATTTTTTACTTCTCTGTGTTCAATCCCAAAACACGCACCGATCTGCTTTATCCCTATCCGCACCGTTGTGGTCTAACCAAATCCGCACCGATGTGTTCTATCCCAATCCGCACCGATGTGGTCTAACCAAATCCGCACCAATGTATTCTATCCCTATCCGCACCGATGTGGTCTAACCAAATCCGCACCAATGTATTCTATCCCGATCCGCACCGATGTGTTCTATCCCAATCCGCACCAACGTATTTTCTCCATATCCACATCGTGTTCACCCCAATCCGCACCTCATTTTTATTTGATTGACCCCCTTAATAATCTGCAATGACACACATTTCGCAGCCACTGAATTAAAAAATACTTTAAAAGACTATTATAATAACACATTGTTGATTTTGAGCCACATGGGCATATTAAAACCAAACAAATTGCCAAAAAAATCAAACCAGAGGGGTAATAAATTTCGTGCTTTATGTTAGGACTAATTGAGCATTGCTCAAGCTTAATTTACAAACATTTCTTGAAACTGTGTCTGGCTTCCCAAATTTTGGTCTCGTCTTACCAAGATCCAGTTGATGAAATCTAGGGGAAAGTTGTGTCCGTCTCTAACCGGAGTCAGAAATGAAACACTACATGTTAAGTGACCATACAATTAAATCATGTTGTTGACACCAATTTAGTTTTCTAGTAAATCACCACGACCAATAGTCGCTATATTGCCAGGATTCTTAAGATTCTTATAGTTGAGACGACCACGACGCACCAAACATTGTATTCGCATTTATATACCTTCTGAATGCCTAGTCCACAGTTTCGCATTTTTTTAAAAATCTTGTAAAGCTGAACATCTGCATGTACTCGTATTTCTCACAAAAGTTCTATAGAGACATTTTCACGCTTATTTGATGATTTATTGGTCGTTTTGAAAACAGAAAACTCTCAGAGCTGCTTCTCATAGTGTTACATAGTTATTTTTGCTGCAGTAAAATACATTTCGTAAGAGGGAAAATCAGATTGGTGTCTACAATTACTGTTTATGAAGTGTTGCGAGAAAAGAGATGATAATATTTTACATCAGTGTCTGAACTTGACAGTTTGTTGCGTTTCTCTGTGAATCAGCATGTACAACCAATTATCACTGAAAAGTTGGAGTGTAATATCGAGTGAAAAAATATTTATCGACATAGACCTCTAACTTTTACTGAGATCTTGTGGAATTTGTATGTTAGATAATTCTCAGAAGATATTGTTCAACTGAAAATTGATGTAACGTTCCATCTGTATGGAATTTATAGAATTGTTAAAATCGTTTAACAAATATTTCTATGTTTAGACGACCCCGATGCGCCCAAAATTGTATTCACATTTGTATGCACCTTCTGAATGTCTAGTCCACAGTTTCGCATTAAAAAAACTATTGAAAAGTTGAATAATGCACATATGTTAATTTGTTACAATCGTTCAACAAATATGTGTATGTTTAATTTAAACGATTTAAAGAATTCTTAATGTATTGCAAAGCAATATAAAATGGTTGTCGGTCGTCTTCAGGTTCCCCTCCCTAGCAAAGTTAAATTTGATTGGTCAAATTGCTGCAGTTTAAATGAATGGCAAAATGACGATAAAAACGTAAAACTCAATGAAAAACAAAGCAACTGTTGGAATAATACAATGCATATAAACCTAAGCTATAAATGTTTTACCGACATGAATGTCAACGACGTATTTTGTGTTTTTGCGCAAGAAAGCACGTCGATCGTAATTAGAACTGACGTAGTCGTAAGCAACCAATGTTAGAATTTGTTCCCGACATATCTCGTGCTTATTGCACGTGATCAAACGTGTCAGGGAACAGCGGGCTTATCATACAAACATTGATAATACCTCTCTCATTAAATTTTACAAGGTAGTAACAAGAACGGTTGATAAAAATTATTGTAGGAACAAAAAATTTTGGCAGCGACGAAGCTCGCTCGTTCGTTAAGCATACATCGTATATTTGAAAGCCAGTTTTAGAATAGCACCAAGATAATGTTGGTATTTTACGCAATATGAGTAAGTTTTATTACTTGCATTTCAACCAGTTTCCAGCACATTTAACTTTGTCTATGACTGAGGGCACATTCCTTGGATTGTTAAAATTTCATTTTTTTAATTGAATTTGAAATGCGGATTGAGGCTCTTAGTTTCCTGGTGCATGTTTACACGTATATCTATTCCATTGTCTAAATAATTTCCAATGTTTCAATTTTCTTTTTAAAATGCCAAGCAAAGCCTTTATCAACTTTCTGTTAAAACATGACAGGCATATGAGTGCCTCTACTCGGATTTTGAACCCTGGTCACAATATAAGACCTCAAGCGCACTATCCACTGAGCTACGGCGGCATGATTGGTATCGAGAATAACACCCTTGATAATAGATCTAGATGTTCCTGTGTCGGTTCTCGGTCGAAGAAGTTAGTCATTTCTGAAACTCATTTTATTGTTTCCTACTCAACTAGGGCGGTGAGCAACCTAGAAACACTAGAAGCCCCGCTTGTATATATCGGTGCTGTGTGTTACTTATCATTTGATATAAGGGTACCGACAATACTGACAAATACATACAAAATGGTTAGATCAACGAAACGTGGAACAGCACTATCTAGCTCTCTTCCCTGGTATTTCAAAGACAATGAATTGACCAGCACCTAGATACCCCACCACTAGATTATGACGCGTATTTGGAATTCCTCATTCACAGCCAACAATACAGTAAGCTAAATATTTCCTTCCGGAATATTGCAAGTGAAAATCTGCAATACTGTTTTTGTTTCGAAACAGCTGTACCTATACTAGATTTCCCATATATCACCAACCATTGTGGCTTATTTCCGATCATTTGGTTCATTTAACGACCTTTCGGTTCCTTTTATCTTATTGCTCCTCTTCCAGTTTATCTGACTGGTTTTCGGATTTATCACCCGAAAGTTCGAATGCCAGTCTGGAAATCTTGCGGCTGAGGTATTACAACTGCTGACGAGAAATTCTTAAATTGTGATATTCTGAATAATGCCTAAGATAAAACGATGACGAGGAACCGGGAAAAAGTTTTGGATGTTTCTCGATAATTGTTGAACGTGTTAACGTAAATTAGCACCTTGTTAGATGCTTGTTGATGAACGCTTGGTGTCAATACGTCATATAAATAAACCGCCAAAAACGTGTGTGTGATATCACTAGGAAACAGAATACATATAATCTTATAGCTGAACGAGATTGATTTCATGCATGGTATCTGACAGGCTAGAATAATCAGCGAGAACTATCAACCATTTCATCCACACATACGTGTCAATTACTTTTTGAAGCATTCTGAGAATTCATGAATTCGTCAAACGAGTGAAAAAAATAAATTTTAATCCAACATTAACTGTATTTGCGTTATTAATATGTCTAAATTTATGTTTTATGTACAAGTGTCGTCTACTTTTGATAACCAAACGTGAACCTTGCCAAAAAACTATACCACTTCTGAATTTTAACACTATGATACCTGTATAATATGTATGTCTACCTTTTGAAACATGTGGATTCGACAAAAATGTATATCTCACAATGAGCTCATTTCGTCGTAATTTACACGAACATTTTAATACTAATACGTTGTACAAAGTATATTGAAATCAATTATTATTTGTCTTTAAAGGGACCCAACGTTGCAAGATGAAATTTTAAGAGTGTTAACTTAGTGCGCTTGTCGTCTAATCTGGCGACTCGAGTTCAAATCCGGGTGGCAGCACTCATATTTTGCCATATTTCAACAGAAAGCTGAATGGCAAATAAATGCTCGACAATACGAGGAATCTAGTCCATACGTCGGTGTTTCAGTTCGAATAAGTACAGGTTTCATTGCTCGCTAACGCCTTGTGGTCATAATAAAATTGAAAAGACCGTGCCAAACTGAAATTGCTTTGTTTTATTGCCAATTTGTCTTGTAGTCGGTATCTTAATTATTCAAACAGATGGCTATATCAAATTAAAAACAAGTTAAATTCCCGATACTTTAGGACACAATAATAAATAGCGCTAGCCTACGGCCATTGCTTTGCGCCGTATGAGCAGTGCGCATGCGCACGCCATCGGGTAAAGTCGCGGCAATAAAATCGGAGACTTTGTTTGGAAGGCCGTTATTTGCGTTTAATGACATGAATGATGTGAATACCCGGGTATTTAATGCCGTTTGAACATGTTGAAGGGGTATTTAATACTAACTGTCCCTTTGACCTAGGTCATGCATACGTCTATTGGGCAAAGTGACCACAATTAAACGTTAATGTGGAAAGATGAAACAAATTGATACTCATTGAAGGTTTAAGATACACAAATAAAAGTTCATAAATTGAAATAGCACATTGTGCAAACTAATCAGACGTCTTTGATTACATTTTTGTTTTCTCTTGAGAGCAATGAAATAGGTTTTGTTTAGACTATGTATACAGTGGTATATGTTATTGATGTATAACTCCCGCATGAATTGTTCAATATCTACTGAGAATTGTTTTCACTTATGAGGAGACTTCCACCCATTAGTGTTGATGTCTTTTTCTCTATGATTGAAGCATTTTGCAACATGTACCTGGTCCACCTGCTCATATTTTCATGTGTTTCCTACAGTATCGCAGCATTAGCTAAAGTATAATATTGCACACGGTCTATATTTAATACATATTCCAAAATTATTATTTATCATGGAGAGCACACCGCGAAATTCCCCTTTGTTAATTTATTTCAAACATATTTCTATAGACAGTTGCTGATTATCAAATATTAAATGTATTCTTTGAAAATCGTATCTAATAATGCTTATTTGTATGAAGCATTTTTTAAACAAATGTTATAACAGAACAGTCATGTGCAAAGCATTAAAGCATCCTGTTAAAACAATGCAAATCTACTATGTTTGTTAGCTAAGGTGTCGCCTCCGTTATAAGAGGGTCTGCCATATTTTGCACAAGGGACACCTATTTTCTGACGTCAGTTCCTCAAGAATCCCGTTATACTAAGACTACAATGTCCTACACTAGGAACGTTTGGTATTTGGTAATCACCATTATGATTTAACTAGCTGAAGGTTCACCAACCGGTCAGATCTTTATGAACCATTTAGGAATTCAAACTCACAACATTTCGCCCTGTGTGGATGCTTAGTAAACACTTGATAACTGCTGGGGCTTAACCAACCAGAAACAGTTGTTTTGTTCCATTTGTCTAATGTCACTTAGTAAGCATATCGATGGTCACAAAAACATTGTTTCAAAACCGCTGCTTCTTTGCCTCACCGATGCCCATTTGCCACAAAGACCTTTGGTATGTACTCTACTGACAGTAGTCTAGAAGTATTTAGTGCTGATTGCATCTCTGTTTTTACTAGATTTTTCCACCATGAGCAAGATATCTTTCAAGCAACAACAAAGAGATGCATGTAGCGTTTTGCAACGCTATTACGACTTGTCGACAATCTACAATGTTCTATCGTTTTACCATATGTGAATATAAAGAAGAAACTATGATATTATATAAATATCGGATAGACTCAATCTAAACTACCTGATTTATTCGGCAAGTAGATAGCAATAATGGATAAAACAGATTATCCTAGAAGTATAAGCGACGCTCTTCTTATTTTGTCTGCTAGTACTAACGGCACATACACCGGTATTTACCACTCCATTATGGCTGAAGTACACCATCTTGCCAACTCCGCAGTAACTCCTTGTTAGCAGCATAGCATGGCATCACGACTACTCTCAACAAAAGGTATTCTTCTTATAATCATGTATTAACTAAAAACAAAGAAATAATACAAAATAAGGTCAGATTACTGATTGGAATTAAAATATTGTGATCGTTGTTTACTTAGGTGACTGTATGGATGACTTGAAGCTTGACTGAATATTTTAGAATTAGCACTAGCATCGAGAATTGCATACGTGGGTCGTCATCAGGCGGATTTGTGCCAGAGGAGCATTCGTTCTCCATCAGTCAATATTGTTAGTCACAATATGTTGCCAATGTCCAATCATTCATGTCATTATAAAACACCAAATAACGGCCTCACAATCAAAGTCTCCAATGGCTTTGCGCGACGTTACCCGATGGCGTGCGCATGCGCAGTGTGTATAAATACCAAAGCAATGATGATAGACTAACGCTAATCAGTTACGTAAATACCCAATGTTTTTAAATTAAAAATATGCATTTCCTGATTTACTAGTATACAATAGTTGTTCGTTCTGTCGTCTCTAGAGTCTAGATGTTATGCCATGATGTGTTATATGCATTAGCAATTATTCTACCGGAAGTCGTTAAGTGTCGAGACAACAGTTATAACAATCTGTACTATATACACTTCCTTTATTTACGACATATCACTATTTAGTCTAGTTCTAATAAATCGCTCAGTCAAATGTATAAGTTGCGCATTTTTTACCATTGGAAATGTTTCTAGGAAACAAATAAACACATAAATTAGCAGGGTCATAATTCTTGTTAAATCATCTGTGAAATCGAAGGATGGATGCTTCAGAGTCGCGTATTCTTTGCATACATGTGCTAAAGATATTAGTCAAAACGGTGCTGCATTCCAAAAGTGTGATTTGCAAGCGCTTTGCACCGTCCTACGCATGTCTCGTGCATGAGTACGTACAAACTACGAAGCCATGACATGGCCACGGATCTAGGTCTAATGGCATATGATACCATTGTACGGAGTCATGTTATGGCCACGGATCTAGGTCTTATGGCATATGCTACCATTGTAGGGAGTCATGTTATGGCCATACGGATATTTCATTATTAATTTGAGCCAGTATGCTACACGACCACAGAATACAAATTGAATGCACACTATGACTTGAGGTATATGGAAAACCCTGTGGTCCGTAATCTAAACAAAGCGCTACGTAGCAATTTCAACGGAGGGCAGGCAACACATGCCGTCTAATTTTAATTGAACGGGGGTAACTGAATGAAGGCGATTGGTTGCGTTTTTCTTAGACAACGGACCGATCTAATAATTGTGTCACATTTCTCGGTGTCTTCATTAGTAATCTACACAAATGGCGATTTTCATTTCCTGATTCCCGCGTTTTTTTTAAGTTAAACATTCGATGGGCGTAACATAAGAATCTGCGTTCAATCGGAGAATTTTCTTTATTATTTCATGCTTATTAGATTCTATAATCACATTGTAAGGTGATTCAACAAGCAAATTCATTAGATACACAGTATCTGTCTACCCGGAGTTCATCGTACGCCTCTTAAACGTATTTGTATTAAAATCTTGAAAAACGTGAAAACAAACTTAAAAATCGGAATGTTTTTGATCTCATCGTCGGTGCAATATATCATAAGAGCACTGATTGTATTTCAATAAGGATATTGTAAATTGTTTCGTTTGAAACGTGAGTGATCGCTTACAAGAAATTACAAAAGGACAACGATGGTGAATTTTATAATGAAACAAGCGGTATGTGTGTTTTAATAATTCCGAATGAACTTGCAAACAAACGGTTCTATAAGCGACTGAATGGTTTCATCTTTGCAGGATAGAAATAAACTTTAAAAAGGCATTTAGGAAACCAACCCTGTATAAATGATTTCAATTGCTTAGGTAAATAATATGTCAAATAGAATGAGACAAGACTTACTCGAACAAAGAAGTAGCAAGTGTGTTTATTAAACTTAAGTGGCTTGTTCAAAATTAAGTGAACATCATAGTACCTGCTTTGACCTTCAAACATATAAACTTGAGATATAGCAATATAAAACTGACAAATTGTGATTGTGTATGCCTTGTTGTGTGGTGTCGTTATATCGCGACATTGAACGGAAAAAATGCTCTGTGTATTACGTCATCAAAACACGCCAGATCATTGGGGATAAGTAAATAACCATCAGCGTGTGCATTGCAATCGCACCCAACACCTTCATTATGAGCTAGTCCATACACTTGCATAAATATGTTGTTTTTCATGATGTAAAAACAGAAGACTTAAATGTAGTCCTTTACTAGTATTCCTGACCTTATGGGCAAGTTGATTGACAGGCGCATAGGTATGTTACGATGCATATAATATTTTATTTTTCAACAGCCATTACTGATTGTCCTATTGCATCCATTAATTAATTACACAGTTTAGTAACCCTACACAGATAGATGATTATTAACACAAGGGTGCACTGTACTGTAAAGCTCCATTAATAAGACCAATTCTATTAAATTTAAATTTATTTGGACAAAAAATGTTGAATTTCGCAAGTTTAAGATCTTAAAGAAATATTTTTTGAAAGAGAAATGTCCACTATATTAAAGACTGATTCGCTATTTAGACCTGATTTTTGTTTTAGGTTTTGTTCTAGGATGAATGTACATTGTAAGGGTCTGCTATATATATATTTTTTTTTTTTTTTTGTCGGCATGTATTTTCATTTAGAGGTCATACCAAACTGTACTTCTAGTATCATGAACTAAGGAAACTTTTGGAAGATTTATTGATACTTTATCTCTGTATATAACGAAGTTCTGCTGTAATTTATGGACGTTTATAAATGAGAAAAACTACTTAGTGAATCGTTTACAATGGTAAACGGTGAAACAGAGAATTCGCTAAAATGGTCGGTTGAAATCGTTGTTGAGTAGAGTTTTGGACACACCTAGTTTGTATGGGGAGCGGTTGCCTAGAGACAGGGCGCTCGCTTTGGGATCGAGAGGTCCCGGGTCAATCCCCCTCTAGACCACTGGTTAATTTCTCTGAGCAAGACACACATGCTCCACTCCACCATGGTGTAAAATGGTATCTGTGAGGGCATTCTATTACTGGGCGTCGCAGATCGATGCTGGCTGCCACACCAACAGTAGAGAAATAGTCTCCCCAGGGAGACACGAGTGTAGGTTTCCATAGGTAGCCCAATGACCAAGGAAATTAAATGTCAAAGAGTGATTGAGCGGCCTAACAGCTGAAAAGAGCCCTAGAAAATTGGTAACTTTAACTTGTTTTATATTCACCGTGCGAATGCCCTGTCACCGAATGCAGCTCATCTACTTGAATAGCAGGTAATCGGTTTTGCTGAAAATGACATTGACATTTAATTACACAATGTTTTGTCCATTTAAATAGCTATGTTATTTTGGTAATAATTAAGGTAACGCAGTTTTAGCTATAAAGTTATAAACGTAAAATAGTTTGTGTTTTTGTTGTGGCAGATTGAAAAAGCAACAGTCTGATCCTGGTTGTGTGCTGTTTGTCATCCTTAAATGGTTAGGATTGTATGGTATACGTTATGGCCATGACGTAGCATTGTTTGTTTATTGTTTCTGATTACTGGTTTTGTGTTGTTTGTTATGTTTATACTTATGTTTTACTGAAGTTATGTGTATTTGTCTATTAGCATTTGTTATGTGCCGCTTATATATGCGTGCAGTGTTTGTGTATGTTTTAATTAGGCCCCCTGTCGGTATTCAATGGGAGGGAAGTAGATGCCGTATGTTTGCCCTCCACCGGTCAGCCCGTGAAGCAAATCTGGATCCTTCCATGACTCAACCAGTTTTCAACATAGGTTTATGAAACTTGGTTTGTTGAAAGGGACCAATAAGGAGATTATGAATGTCTATTTTTTATTCCGACGAGCGACAACAGAAACATTGATTTTGAGGACTTTTGCTTGCATTTTCTAGTTACTTGTTTATCTATGTTTGTGATAATTTTGTACTTTTGTTTTGTTGTTAATTTTCTGTCTGACAATACTGTACAGTTGTAGTACTTATTGGGAATGTATATTTTGCTCTATTTGCTCTGTCTGTAAATGCTGTGGCTACTAGGCCTTTTTGTATCTGTTTGTGATATTCTGCGTGAACAGTGTCTATTCGTAACGTGTTTGTTTTTATCGGTACTGTTTCTGCGAGAATGCTTGTACATGCAGTTATTTTTAGTTCAGTGCACATTTCACAATTAATATACGAATAAACGAATCAGCTCAAACAAATCAGACTTGAATGTAGATACGTATGTTACACGTGAAGTGGTGTGCTCTCGTTTACTCCTGGATATATCAATATTGGACCACCCGTAATACAAGAAATAGAAACTGTTACCCATAAACAAACAAAAAATCGAAGCACCCAACATTTGTCTTATTTTATTGTCCTTGTTCAATAGGAATGTTAGATAAAATCGGCGAACATAATTGCTTATTACTACAAAACGTTAAGGAAGCTGTTTCGAGCAATTGTTGATCAGTTTTAGAACGTTCGCTTGTTGTATAAAACTTGGTAGTCTATCTCATTGAGTGCAAATGTACCCAATGCTTCTGCGTTTTCTTCAAAGTTGTGAAAACTTATAAAAACTCGGTTGAAAATGTACCGAATTATATTATGTGTTAGGAAATAATTTCTCTCCGAAATGTGCAAATTTATCAGTACGTTTCTATTTAATATCAAGGCTATAAAAATGAAATTACGCATTATTTTCGTGTATATCTAGGGTGTAGACTGATAAACGATGTGGTCGAATACTTCTATAGACAAATTCAACAATGTTAAATCCATTTACACTGATATGAAAATCGCATGTTTTTATTGGAATCTTACACTAGCTCCTTGCGTTTGCTTTGCCTGTGTTCCAACCGCACACGGCCTGGAGAGAATGCTTTTAAATTGATACATATAATGGGACTTCAGTACAATTTCCAGCTAGGAATATGGGGCAACATATAAAGAATTACTGTATGCATCAGGTAAAATCTGCTAATACGACAACTTCAAAATTTTTTTAAATCTAGTAGATATATCGATTTTAAGATCACGAAGTCGTAAAATTAAAAATTAAATTCGCTAACGATACCACTTGTTTCATAAGCAGAAGTTCACCGTACGAGCATTTAAGTAAAAGTCCCAATTAGCCCCCATTCCACTCCATATGATTTCTGAGAGCGTCTTTTAAATCAGAGCGTATTGTAAGTGAGTATAATCGGTATTTTGTACTTATGCAAGCATTTTAGTGTTGGATAGTTTCCATACATATAACTTCGAAATTTAGATGGAATACGTGGCAAGTTGAAGTCGGTAAAGCCACGGTTCTGTCAAATGAAAACAAATTACTTACAATGATGACCGATTTAACAACTTTTAACACAGCAAACCCCAGCAGTGGACAGCAACAACGTTTGTAATATGTTACATTGTATCTGCAAAATCACACTCCTTGCTACATGCTATAAAACGGTTAGTGCTAAAACCCATTTCTTCTGGAATATCAGAAACGGGTTGTCAGAATCCGCATGAAATGATTTAGTACGTACAATAATATTAGACACACCTTCAAGCTTTGAACGTCCAAAGCACCTGCTCACGTTTGTTGTCTGAACTTTCCTTGCACCCGGTCCTATCAGAAATAAGATTGCATTTTACACCAAAATAATGCATTTATCGCGGCGTTTTTGAATCGTCTTCATCAACATATTGCGTTTCTGAAAACCTAACACCATGTTTGATAAACGGATTGATAAGCCCAGCCTTTCACTGAATTTTTATTATCGAAGGTAGATGAATATGTTGTGTTTTAGGTTTCTCATTATGTGCCTATATCCCGGCTAACTAGCCTCATTATATGCTATCGTAAAGTTTTACCGTCCTGATATAAGATTAAATCATTTTATGTTGAAATTATGTCTATTTTATTCAGACAGGGTCTAGCCCATTTGGCATAATTAAATAACGGACAAGTTCCTCGTCAGTTTGTCCTGTTTGATACTAAGAAACTTTCACAGCACCCTGATTCACAGACCACGTGATAATATCCACGTGACAACGATAGACCAGTAGTGACTTTCATTTTTGTTACTCGATTTTTGTGCCATGATTTCAAACCGTGAATTCGTAAAATTTAAATCGTGAAATCGTATAATTCATAATTTTGAAATATTGAAAAATGGTTAAGTTAATTAAATTCACCAAGTTGAAAGCGTTAGTTGTATAAATTGTACGTTAATAAATTGACGTTCATGTAGATGAAATGGCACCTCCAGTGTTTCGTAGTTCCAGTCTTATATCAGTACGATTTCTTGTGGTTGCTTGTGTGAAAACGTAACTTACACATAAGTACCACTTGAAATGCCACGCTTAAATTGTGGAATTTTATGCTTATTTAAACACATTAGTAATGTGGTATTGATAGCATGGTACCAGCATTTCTAGTGAGAACCAACTTGGTCCGCATTCTCAAAGCTTCTAATAGATTTTGTAAAAATAATACTAGACGAAAAATTGAGGTAAATAAAAACTATTCTTATGCGATCATTTCTGCTTTCATTTTTTATACATGTGCGTTAACAATAATCCATTATAGAAATTGTTTGAATTGTCGTGTTGGTTATTCAAAAAATATAATGCATTGAGTACAGCCTCCCCAGAGCGGCTCTCGAACTGCAGAGCAACAACCCTATACATAACACCGCCTTCGTTATTTCCTAAGTTAATAATTATCTTCCATGAATTTAAATTTAACCTCTGAAGAGAAACAACTTCTTTAAACAACGACCGATATATGTGAAGATCACAAATTGTGTTGATCTACGGAGGCTGTACTGTTCTATACTAATTGGAGATAGATAGATAGATATTTTATTCATCCTCCAATTTAGGAGAGCATATTTTTTTTTTATTTTTTTTTTTATTGTATACCGTAAAATAAATGTGTGCTAAATATTTTGTAATTAGATTAATATACATGCATAGTTGTTAACCATTGTTTTGTTAAGTCATGTTGTTTAAATTAACATGTTACTGCAAAGTCATTGTCTGCAGTAGGTCTAATTGGCTGTAAACAGGAAATTAGACTGTCATGTATCCAGACTTCCGTTTTAATCAATTTGCATTACTTTTACTCGCCGGCATTGTGTTGTATTAACTAATTAACCTCGGGTGCATTGGTATGCCTTGGTTTAATTCAAAACAAAATGGCGCGCAATCTAAATGTTGTATGACTTTTTTATGATATTGCTATTCGTTTTGGCGGCAGCTGTGCTAAGATACAAAATGCCTAGCCATTTATTTGCCAGTCAGCTTTCTGCTGAAATATGACAGGCATATAAATGAGTGACTCCATCCGGTTTTGAACCGGGAACTCAGATTAGAAGCTTAGCTCACTAACCACTGAGCTACGGAGGTTCAAACATAACAGTAAAAGATTGTTTAACACACGGTCGGAAGTTTCATACCCCACTAATATAAATTATTATGAAAACAATGGTTGTTTCCTGAGAGTTCATAGCACCCTTTACGGTCAATCAAATAATACTTTACCACACCTTGAACACAGCCAAAACGCAAATTAAGATTATTGCCATGTGCAAATAATAAATAAAAATAACGACCACACCAGGTTTGCAAAAGTCAAAACAGACCGGCTTCTGTTGTTCGTCCAGAACGTCAAGAAATTAAATTACAGTTGTTGATTTGTGTTAATTATAACTGCACGTGGCTGCATGTGGACTGCATGCATCGCGTGTAACAACGGGATCACGAAATAGTTTACTGCAGTGTTATGCAAGCTGACTGCTTACAGGAAACAGGTTGTTATATCGACTTGACCTTAATATCTGCTAACATTCTTACTCATTTGTTTTTTCATGAATGAAATTTCCAGACATGCAAACTGTTGTATAACAATTTATACAACAGCTCTTTCTCATGACCTTGACGTACCGAACGAAACTTTTGAGTGCAGTTGTAACATTGGCCATTGTACTATCATGTTAACAATGGAATTAAAACTGGAAAATTGTATTTCATGTTCGGTGTGTCACATGGATACAAATTAAATAAAATAAGACAACACGAAACAATACTGAGGATCATGTAAGCAAATTTCAGACATCGGAGCCGGAAGCAACGCAACGTATTTCATTGTAATATGGCAGTAGTGTTCATTGTTTCCTGAAAATACAAATGTCAAAAAACATCTAAACTCTGAAACACTGCCTTACAAACACAAAATGCAAAAATACGATTTTGAAGTTCACATAAACAAAAACCAATGTTATACCGGATTGGGAATCAGTTATTCCATTTTAGTGGTTTACAAAATGTATCTAATTATGGCTCTGGCCCTATACAGTTACTATCAAAAGTTGCAAAAATGTTGGGCTCTATGTTTTAATTGCGACATGTATCTAGCGAATCGGCCAATAACAAATTGGACAGGGGAGGCACAATTCAACAGAAAACAAACAAAAAGGACAGTTAAAGTGACCCGGATCAACGCGACGGCTTATGCGATATGATGACTTTTTAGCCCTTTGCTCCGTAAATACATCTTTTTCTGATTGTGTGTATGTTTATTTATGTATGGTTGTGTCGTTTACTTGCAGGGCGCTGTTCAAAAGCCGGACGAAAAAATGGAATTTTCCCGACGACTGCAAGAAGTCAAGTGGTTTATCTTCGGACCAAGTGAAGATATGCGAACAACATATATCCTTAATGGAAACTGTGTCACAAGCTTCATTTAAAGGTGTCGATGCGTGTCAGAAACAATTCTATGACAGAAGATGGAATTGTTCTTCAATCACTGCAGTACCAAAATTGACAAAAGATTTAAAAAGAGGTATGTATAAAAGATCACCAACTCTTGCAATGCCATTTTGGGGTATACTTTTATATAAGCGATACATTCAATGATGTTTGTTTAGTATTATAATTGGCAACATTATTTCAAAAGAACACCGCCTATACTTACATTGCCAATTTGTTGGGCCCTCCTAAATAAGCGATCCATTCCATGAGTTTTGTTCAGTATATTTGATAAAATCATTCTAAGTCTTAACATATTACCATAAAATAGAAAATGGTTTATGTTTTACCCTCGATAGTAATATGATAGTGTCCAATGTCCATCTTCCAATGGTTAGTACATATGTAATGGTATATAGTCAAGGCTTTGGCTTGACTTAAATGACATCATGATCTTTAAGGTTTATACGTTTAGTAAATGAGTTACAATTTACATTTTAGTTGTCTTGCAACCCCGGTGCACGAACTTTTGCAAGAACGAAATAATTCATATTTTGATATAATAATTCACTCATTTAAAATTTAAGGAATAAAAAATAAATAGTTTAATATTCGAGAAATCCGGTACAGCAAAACGAATCAAGAAAAAGCACGGCCTGTATGCCCTTCCTGATAATATATTAAGATAATTTTATTGCAAACAAGATTCCCATTTAATTCTCCGTTTATCATTCCAGTTATTTGCTAGAATCTTTGAAGTTTTACATTTTTATGATTTATTTCATTTTTTTCGGACTGGAATTTAGTTTTTTGTTCAAATGTATTGTAATTCTGATTCACAGAGAAGATTAAATTTTATCAATGTTTCTTTTGGTTGATAAAACTTTATTCGCAACATATGCTGCAAAAAATAGCTAAATAGAAGAGCGGTTGGGTTAAAGCAATTAGCATCTAGATGTACGCCAATAAACATGGGTTAATAATGGTGCTGTAAAAAGATAAATCAATTCATGTTTTTTACTTATAGAATAAAAGTGGATTTTTTTTATTAATAAATACCGAAAGTGTAAAAGTTGTACAAAATACGCTCGTATCTGAATGTATTTGGTCCGTAGTTAAAAGCATGTCCCTTGGCCGTCCTACATACATTATATTAAACGTATGAACAATTTCATATCAGCCTGACCCCTAAATGGCCCCTACATGTAGTTGCTATCTGTATTAATATCTTATATTTTGAGAGCAATGTCACAATGTTATATCTAAACAAATTATTTATTTACGACTTAAACACGCTCGGTCAAGGAATACATTTTACCTGGCTCACCAAGCGGCCTGCAACTATTGGTTCTTCCTCTTTGGAGTCGCTTGTTTCTAATCTAGAACAGGCTAAACCACAGAAAAAGACAATAGCTGAATCCAATGGAAGGGGAGGCGTCGAATAGTGTTAAGAACGAGTAAGCCATGATATGTAATGTTGTCTCAGGTCGTATGCATTCTAGATAGTCGTACACAACTGATAAGTACAAGTATGCATTGATGATAATTTTAATCTGCATCGACTGCTAAGTGGTAGAGCGTTCTCAACGAGTACAAGAGGTCTCATGTTCGATACCGCACCGCGACATACCACAGTCGTTCAAAACTGGTACAAGCATGTTAGTAAAATCACATTAAACTGAGATTCGCTTGACCTCAACGAGCAAAGGCCTGGAGCAAACAATATCTCCTCTTGTGACGTTCAGTATTGTTAGTTCCAACTTACTTGTTTGTCCGCAGACTAAAATGTTGTTGCCTAATGGGATTTCAAGCAATCTAAGGCGGCGGTTAGTTCCTTAGTTTCAGAAACTTAGAACTCTCACGAATGTCACGTGATCTGACTTGGCAAGTCACGTGTTATCTTGGATCGAATGCAAACCATGTGACTCACTTATCATTATTTTATTTCTCCCGCTTAGACGTTTATTTGTATTTTATTCATTTCTTCAACTTGTTCAACGGAGGGCGTGGGGTAATTATTTTGACCGCTGTCCAAGGAACGCATTTACTTATAATAAAACATTAACGACTACATGATTCTGATTTTATCGTTGCCGTCATCTTGATTAACCGTCGCTCAAATCGACCACCCGTGCACATAGAAACGCTTACTAATATAAATCGACTAAGTATCTATAATACGCTTTAATTTCATCTAATTTAACATAAATAAGAAGTTAATTGCACGACCCATAAGCCCCATTACACTGGCATTACAAGAATCTAGCTCCAACTGTGAGGAGGGCGGCTGGTTTTAATAGACTAGGTGTGCGGGTGTATAATAACAGCGAATAATTCATGCTGTAGTTAACAGAACATTAGGGATATCAGGCTTGTATTTGACGTCATAATGATGTTGAACATTTTCTTTACAAAATAATATTATAAGTACTATCTTACAACCAACTGTATTTCTCAGTCGTAATTAAGTAATTTAAAAACGTTTAGATTTAATGCATTTACGGACGTTTTAAAATTGTGAAGATGGCCTTTCTTTTGAATGCGACGGGCTTAAATTGTACACAACATCCTATCACTTTTAAACGGGAGAATGAAGAGGCAAAACAACAAAAATAATTCAGAGTATCCAAAATAACACCATAACAAAAACGATATAATCAAACAACAAACGTTTCTAGTGATAAACCTTATTATGATCATTTGACTATGTTATTGGGCTTTCTGTATATGGATGGTTCGGTTGAGCGCTGCCTTTATGACCAGATTTTCTAAATTATCTTTTTATCTTACGCTCGTCAGATAACAAATATGCTTTTCTTGTATATGTATGCATGTCGAGATATTAAGTGATACAAAAAATACTGTAGTTGCTTCATGTTTTGTCGTACGAAAGTTTCTATAAAGCCTGTTTTGATGTGAGTACAGGTTTGAACAATTTTTTCGACTATCTGGGACTCAAATATCATTTGTCATCAAGGTTGCGGATGGTTAGACACGGAGGGTCTTGTTTCATCACAAAGCTCTACAGCATACCAACCCAAATCACAAACAAGCTATTCTTCTATACACAAAATTAATATATCAGTTTCGTATGAATGTTCAAAATAACTTTATTACATAAAATTTATGCATTGCCAACTGTGAGTCTGTCGCCAGTTTTCGTTTTATTGCTCCTGAAAAAATGTTTACAAAATCAAAAAGAAAATGTCGATTATACCATTATAACTTTTATACATTTTTTCGTATATATATAATATTTTACTTATTATAAGTAGACCACCGAAATGTCTTTGGTCCATCTTTGATAGCCCGTAAAACGAATTGCTCTATAAAATGAACAGTCAACTTGTCAAAGCGGTTGCCGAGGATAGACTTGATTACAGAGTTTTGAGTGTTCTGAAAGTCTTTATTTCTTTGTTTTTCTTTATTTTTGTTTATTTTATCGATAAAAGTTTGACAATTTTTCTGCATTTTAGGCGGATTTCTTTTGGAATTTCAG
The DNA here is from genome assembly GCA_963678985.1 of Spisula subtruncata. Classification (NCBI taxonomy): domain Eukaryota; kingdom Metazoa; phylum Mollusca; class Bivalvia; order Venerida; family Mactridae; genus Spisula; species Spisula subtruncata. The sequence goes on from OY787671.1 coordinate 6,826,159, forward strand.
ACGTGTACGCATCTGCAATTGTGATTCATATGGAACTGGCGCCTCTTTAAATGTACTGCTCAGTATGAAGGTCTGATTTCTTAATATTTTTGATATGGTGTATCATTAATGAATGTACAAACTGTCTTTTCAGGAACAAGAGAGCAGGCGTTCGTGTATGGAATAGCATCAGCGACACTGTTACACTCTGTAGCACGTGCTTGTAGTGTGGGTGCAACCAACGAGTGCACGTGCGGTGCATTCCCATTAAAAGCACCGACGGACGATTTTAAATGGGGTGGATGTGGAGACAATGTAGACTATGGTCTGAGATTCACAGAACTATTCACATCGTATCATACTATAAAAAATTCCAAACGAAAGAAGACTATGATGAACTCACATAACATCGCTGCTGGAAGTCAGGTATAGATTGAAAATTACCAAAAGCGCACACTGCTGCGTCTTCCATTGAAAACGCATTTTTTGTCAAATATGCATATTCAGGTGCAGATGTTTCAAGGATCAGGTTCACGTCTTGTGATTAATTTTGCGGTTCTCCGAAACTACACCATAGACCTACGTCTGTTAGGATTTAATATAAACTGTAGATGTGAAGGTCATGATATATTATAGTATATGAATTGCGATGCCCCCACTTACGCGTATAACATGTGTATGTCTAAGAGCACAAAACAACCATTTGGTTGGGTTAGGGTTTTCTGTATAATTCGTGTCGTCTTTGACGTTGGTATGACAACGCTCTTGACCTCCGCCACCAGATGCTAGATAACTAAGTACTGGTAATTAATTAATTCCAGGAAAACTTGTAAGCTAGTTAGTAGACAGATGACTGAAAGCATTGAATACAATAAAACAAACACTCGTCATGTTGTCAGAGTATTGTGGTTAGTTTGTTAGGTGGGATGGTAAAAGCAGCCATTGTTGTTTATTACCAATATAACAAGTGGGTTTGAAAAGTATCGTCAAAAACAAAATATCATTTTTATTATAACGGGACGAAACCTATTGTGGTTGGGGACTACTTTTACGCTAAGGGAAAAGTGTTTTAATTAAACGAAAACCACGTGGGGTTTGCAATTAGTGGTCTATCTTTATAACTGGACGGTTAACATAAGTGTGCCTTTATTGTTGGCAATTAGAGGTGGGTTTGTGTTCTATGTCAGAAGTAATAAGTTGTTTGTCTTGTACAACATGAAAGGCCAAGCTTATTAGCACATGTTTGATATTTTATGGGCCATAAACATGACACATACATACGAATAGAACACGTGGTTTCTACAATAAAACCAAAGCAAATAATGAAACTAACAACTGTGTTACAGTCAATGAAAAGATATTTGTACAAATAATCACTAAAAGATGGCTCATAAAATGTGCAGTTTCGTCATCATATGTGTCATAAAGAAAGAGTGTTTATTCTTTCTAGTCTTTGGTCATCAAGCATTTTTATCTTACATAAATTCCCTACCTACATGACAGTAAGTACTTCGAGTCTATAGATCGACAGACGTTACTGTCATTTTTTCGTGCAATTCCCGTTTTATTCCGTAAATAAACTATTGCATAAATACCGAGGTGATCCAAATAATAACGTCATCTGTTTGAGCTATAGATTATTTCTGCTACTGAGTGCAAATGAATGATTGGGGAAAAGGTCTACATTAAACTCACTCTAAACTGGACCCCTGTCCGGCCCGGTCGAAAGTGAATTTCAATATTTTTTTTTAATTCAAAATTGAACTTTTCAGGTTGCAATATCAAGTTTAACGACAGCATGCAAATGTCACGGTGTGTCTGGTTCATGTTCTATAAAAACATGTTGGCCATCCCTGGCGGACTTCAACAAGATAGCACTGACGTTAAAACACAAGTACGGAATGGCAATAGAAGTGAAACGAAGACGTAAGAATGGCGTCAACACATTTGTACCAATAAACAAGAAAATCGATTCAATTCCTAAGGATGAATTAGTATATATTCAAAAGTCACCTGACTATTGTTCTCCGGATCGCAAGATGGGATCGATAGGAACGCAAGGAAGGTAAGGGTTATCTTTTATTATTTATAGTCTGACCTTAGGTGGCACTTTATATATGCTTCCGATGTGTTACTAAATATAGTCGTTTGTACAGGATGCTAGTAATTACTAACAGTACACTTATTTTAAAAGTCATCGTATGCAAGTACATGTATCTGTTCGTTTATTTTCACAACCAGACTTGAACATATGTTGTTTATAATGCCATACTTCAATACACAACAGAATCCACTCCTGTCACACGGTATATGGAAACGTCAAAGTTGGGCTCAACACGGTTGCTCCTATATTTTCTCTTGTTGAATCCATTCCCCGTGTGACGGAAAGCGGTTCATGTGATACATATTCAAATATAATACTCCACACATTTATTTTGTTTTCATTCTTATTTACGTTGTGTGTTACTTAACTGCAACAACAATATAATAAACACTTATTACAATACTATATCTAACAATAATAATAAAAGCAATGAATTATCTATGCATAGAGGCAACAAAATTAGAAAATTATCAAATCTTGATTGTGAGCCTCTATGTTTGGGAGCTCTACGTTACTTTAAGATGGAAGTTTTTAACAAATTAGCTTTACATGTTTTTTATTGAATATTTCAGAATTTGTGATCGGGACAGTCACGATTCAGGTGGATGTGATATTATGTGTTGTGGACGAGGGTATGACTCGAGTGACGTAGAAATATTCAGACGGTGTGAATGTAAATATTACTGGTGTTGTGAGGTGAAATGTAACACGTGTTCGGAAATCATCCGAGTCCACAGATGTCGGTAACAGTCCGCCGTAGTGCGACCGAACTATTGTAATGGCGGTAACAGTCCGCCGTAGTGCGACCGAACTATTGTTAGTGCTATAAGGCACTATTTCACATCCGTAATTCTGAGAAATCCGGATACACAGGGTGATAATTTGGCTGGTTCCCCGATTGGTTTAGTTTGATACTAGGTGATATTGTTGAGCGCGGGAACCATGTGTCTTGTTTCTTGTAAGCTGGTTCCCAAGCTGATAATTAACCAGTCGTTTACAAAGCAAAAAGGACATGATGAGTGCTGGGAACCAAGAAAGGAGCCGCATTTACCTGAGTTGTGTACTCAATCGAGATTACTTTAACTTTGCAAAGGGAAGGAACTATGTATTGAATGTGTTGTGAGTGCAGAAACAGTTAGCGTTCGTGATAAGAAACAAATTGGCGGTGCAATGTTTTGACGACATGTTTGTTGCAATTGTTTCAATTAGAATTGTTGTATTAAAATGCCGTACTTTATATATTTATAGTACATGTATGTATATAGACATTTACCAATAATAGATATTTTCATTACCGTGTAATGAGGAAATACCAATGCAATGGTCAGAACAAAACGTTTTGCAAGACAGAACTAGTACATGACTGTACATTGTACATACATACGAACTTTTCGTTTTTGCTGTTGATTTTCCTGATTTAAATTACTAAAATATTGAAGTACAATGTATTTCTTCACGAAACAGATATTTTTATATTTATAACTGGACGTATTCATTTCTTGAAAGACGGGTTTTAGTTTCCATTAATATTGTCAATTCAAAGTGCAATGTAATCTGAGAAAACCATACACATTTCAGACTGTCTGATTTGTTCAGTTTTCACAAAAGTTCTGTACTAACGACTCATTAATTTTCGTTCACAAACTTTTGACTCACATGTTCTACAACAAAATTTTGATATTTTGTTAGTCGTGAGTTGGTATTTTAGAACAAATTGATGTGCCTTACCTTCACATAATATTTACAGTTGTATCTAATTTGTCTCTATTCATCGCTACTCTATACATTTGTATAACTCTAACGCGGTATTGGGACCTGTGCCATCTAAAGTAAACAGGTAAATCAGGCATAACAACATAAGGATATTGTAAAAGGGATTATCTTTTCAATGAGTACCGTAATTTTACTTGTTGAATAAAAGTGAGCTGGTAAAATAAACTTCTGCTCTCCCTAAATCGATGTAATGGTCAGTGATTTCTGTTTATATTGACATTGCAGAATATCGCGTTAGAGTTATACAATATTTACTGTTGCAGTACCGGCTATACTAATAATAGTCTAGCTACACCACGTCACTTTTAGCTACAGAGCCAAGACAAAATTTTCTTCTATTCGAAAAGAAAAAGAGCTCAAAATCACGTGATATTGCAACACTGTGACAATAATATTTTTTTATTTAAAAATTAAAAAAAACCTAAGCGGATGGTAATGTGACGTGAAGAACGCTTTACCTGGGCTCAATTCCATATTTGGCACGTTGCGTTCTTCACTGCTGTTTGATGTGGCCATGTATTCCAGGAGTGGAGAACAGGTCAGTTCTATGAGTAATTAAGTCAACCTTTATTGATATTTTTAAATGTAAACTTAAAATCGTAGAATTTCGTGACTGAGAAAACTTATCGAAAAAAACGACACAAAACGCGACAAAAACAACCGTTACGTCTGATATGACGTCATTCATTCATGGATTGTGTCGATAGTGAGAACAGGACTGAAGCGTTGGTTGATTGAATTTAGTGCTACACAGCTTAGTGTCTACTGTTTGTACAGTTTTGTAAATATAAACACATCGTGTAAGGGTTTTTTTGTTCTTGAAAGGTTGTAGTCACGGGATGCATCTGTATATACTCCCTTCCGTAAGCCTTCTATAATATTCGTGGTCCGTCAGAAATCATCTGGCTTCCGAACTAAAAATTAAAACGTTCTTGGCCAATCTCGTCAAGATCGAATCCTTATTACAAATACTAAAACAATACTTAAAATGTATATTTTTAATGTTTAGCGACGAAGTAGCCTCCGCCATTTTGGACCCGCTATGTGACATCACCAATGTAAACATTAATATGAAATACATGTAGTAGGGAGAGACCATAGACTATAGTCCTACCTATATCTTGCGGTTGTATTGTAAATGTGTAAAAGTGTGTAAATATAACATGCCTCTTCATATACATTGCAAGGAGGTACATAAAATTATTTTCAGCCGGATTCAGATTTTCGTTGATTTCATGGCCCACAAATTGCGTTTTAACTAAATACACGAAACAAAATTTTCATGAACATATCGCTGGCTTAGAATGAGAAGGTCGCAAGTACTAAATCGGTATTTTGAGAAATCTACCTGAAAATTTTCTCTTCACTTATGGCAAAACAAGCATTTACAATTTCATTTTGGTCAACATGACATTTTCAGATTTTTATGAAAAGATGCTCATAAGAAGCGCCTTACGGTGCATATTTCAAATAAGCATTTGCCTTATAAGGTTGTAAGTGCCACTTACGACCTTCTCATTCTTAGCCAGTGATATGTGATATTACGGTACATCGTTACAGATAGATTGCACATTTTGACTTTTCTATGTTGTACGATGTGTTGACTGGAGCCTTCAGTGACTATAGGATATAGAGGATCTATCACGAGTTGTCAATTGATATAAATTTATATTAAACGAGTTTTCGAAATTTTATTTAGCGAGCCTTAAGCGAGTTTAATAATATTTCCTGAACGAGTTTAATATAAATATATCAATTGACAACGAGTGATAGATTCTTTTTATCATATGACACTAAAAACGTAAAATACGCATTGATTTATTGGAAAAACTCAATACCTTATACTACACGTGGTACGTATAACTTTATACGTACTGGCTATACTAACCTGGATACAAGGAAAGTCATGTGATAAAGTTGTATACTACACTATAGTTGATTCAAAGATCTCTGTCACAAGTGCGTAAACAAACATTCATCCCGGTTGATTATTACAGGTTTCTCGGGATTAAATTCTACCATCAATAATACATTTAAATGACTTAAAATCTAATGGTCCTATAGCGTAGTGGTTATACTTACTGCAATTAGCTATTCAGAGATGGAACATTATGGCGGTTTTGACAGACATCTTTGAAAGGACAATACAGGTAACTGTATTATTGATAAAAAGTAAAACGAAAACAACTTTTTTTTGTAACAGACAGGAAAATATAAATTTACATTTTTTTCATTTTTTTTCGTTTTTATACAGTCGCATGTGTACTATACATGTATGCTGTTGATATTGTTGTTATTTCTCTCGGACTGGAGAGATTTTGACTTTATCTTTATTATTATTTGATATTTATTACTTGATTCTGAATATCCAAATGGTTGTTGTTGTTGTGGTATTTCGTGTATATAACACACTATTGTGCATTGATTAAAGTGTACATAATACGTATTCAACGTTGGTCTTTTATTATTCTTTCCTGTATTTTACTTGATGGCTTCCAAACATTAGACATGTATATTTTAAATATGTATATAATATTATATAAACTATCACCCGGTTGGAAGGGATTCGCGTCAGCGACCCCTAACGTCGACAACGTATAGCACAGCAGTGACCACGAACATTCTGACTGCGCCACCTAAACATCTAAAAATCAATTGACACACATAATTATGGTAGTTGTCACCACCGCACATGAGTAGTTAGAATATCTCAAACATTAAGCATGATATTGTGTTTCAGAGCTCGATGCCAAGAAGATATATGTGAATGTTTATCTCTTTTGTGCTCGCGGTTTGAGAGGATATTACGTCTGAACAAATAAATTGTGGATGGCCAACCGACTTGAGCTAAAACACTAAAATGCAGCTGTGCGAACCAAGAAGAATAAGACTGTTATACCAACTTGAACATATAGGCATCACACCAGTAATACAATGTGAAGCATAAAGAACACACCCTCTTTGGAGTTCCAGTCACTCAATGAACACACGCATACACACATACAATTAACTAATTTCCATATAAGGTCAGAGGCCACTAAAACAAGCACGGCTGCCGATTGGTTGAAAAAGTGTAGGGAAACCCGTAAGCATAGAGTTGCATACAGTGTGATTGGATGAAAATGCTTTGTTTACAATTTTAAATGGTTTAGTAAGTGAGTTACAATTTACATTTTAGTTGTCTTGCAACCCCGGTGCACGAACTTTTGCAAGAACGAAATAATTCATATTTTGATATAATAATTCACTCATTTAAAATTTAAGGAATAAAAAATAAATAGTTTAATATTCGAGAAATCCGGTTAACAGCAAAACGAATCAAGAAAAAGCACGGCCTGTATGCCCTTCCTGATAATATATTAAGATAATTTATTGCAAACAAGATTCCCATTTAATTCTCCGTTTATCAATTCAGTTATTTGCTATTTTACATTTTTATGATTTATTTCATTTTTTCAGGACTGGAATTTAGTTTTTTGTTTAAATGCATTGTAATTCTGATTCACAGAGAAGATTAAATTTTATCAATGTTTCTTTTGGTTGATAAAACTTTATTCGCAACATATGCTGCAAAAAATAGTTAAATATAAGAGCGGTTGGGTTAAAGCAATTAGCATCTAGATGTACGCCAATAAACATGGGTTAATAATGGTGCTGTAAAAAGATAAATCAGTTCATTTTTTTACTTATAGAAAGCCTAAAAGTTGTACAAAATACGCTCGTATCTGAAAAGCATGTCCATTGGCGGCCATATATACATAATATTAAACGTATGAACAATTTCATATCAGCCTGACCCCTAAATGGCCCCTACATGTAGTTGCTATCTGTATTTATATCTTATATTTTGAGAGCAATGTCATAATATTATATCTTAACCAATTATTTATTTATGTTCTAAAACAAGCTCGGTCAAGGAATACATTTTACCTGGCTCACCAAGCGGACAGCAACTATTGGTTCGTCCTTTTTGTAGTCGCTTGTTTCTAATCTAGAACAGGCTAAACGATAGAAAAAGACAATTGCTGTAACAAATGGAAGGGGATGAGTCGAACAGTGTTTAGAACGAGTTAGCCATGATAATGGTCCCAGGTCGCATGCATTCTAGATACATGTAGTAGTACAAACCTGATAAGTATGAGTATGCATTGATGATAATTTTAATCTGCATTGACTGCTAAGTGATAGAGCGTTCTCAACGAGTGCAAGATGTCTCATGTTCGATACCGGACCGCGACATACCACAGTCGTTCAAAACTGGTACAAGCATGTTAGTAAAAATCACATTAAACTGAGATTCGCTTGACCTCAACGAGCATAGGCCTGGAGCAAACAATATCTCCTCTTGCTTGACGTTCAGTATTGTAAGTTCCAACTTACTGGTTTGTCCGCAGACTAAAATAGCATTGTCTAATGGGATTTCAACCAATCTAAGGCTGCGGTTTGTTCCTTAGTTTCAGAAACTTAGAACTCACGCATGTCACGTGATCTGAATTGGCAAGTCACGTGTTATCTTGGATCGAATGCAAACCATGTGAAACACTAATCATTATTTTATTTCTCCCACTTAGACGTTTATTTGTATTTTATTCATTTCTTCAACTTGTTCAGCGGAGGGCGTGGGGTAATTATTTTGACCGCTGTCCAAGGAACGCATTTACTTATAATAAAACATTAACGACTACATGATTCTGATTTTATCGTTGCCGTCATCTTGATTAACCGTCGCTCAAATCGACCACCCGTGCACATAGAAACGCTTACTAATATAAATCGACTAAGTATCTATAATACGCTTTAATTTCATCTAATTTAACATAAATAAGAAGTTAATTGCACGACCCATAAGCCCCATTACACTGGCATTACAAGAATCTAGCTCCAACTGTGAGGAGGGCGGCTGGTTTTAATAGACTAGGTGTGCGGGTGTATAATAATAGCGAATAATTCATGCTGTAGTTAACAGAACATTAGGGATATCAGGCTTGTATTTGACGTCATAATGATGTTGAACATTTTCTTTGCAAAGCAATTTTATAAGTACTATCTTACAACTGTATTTCTCAGTCGTAATTAAGTAATTTAAAAACGTTTAGATTTAATGCATTTACGGACGTTTTAAAATTGTGAAGATGGCGTGTCTTTGGAATAGGACGGGCTTAAATTGTACACAACATCCTATCACTTTTAAACGGGAGAATGAAGAGGCAAAACAACAGAAATAATTCAGAGTATCCAAAATAACACCAGAACAAAAACGATATAATCAAACAACAAATGTTTCTAGTGATAAACCTTATTATGATCATTTGACTATGTTATTGGGCTTTCTGTATATGGATGGTTCGGTTGAGCGCTGCCTTCATGACCATATTTTCTAAATTATCTTTTTATCTTACGCTCGGCAGATAACAAATATGCTATTCTTGTATGTGTATGCACGTCAGGATATTAAGTGATACAAAATACGATCGTTGCTTCATGTTTTGTCGTATGAAAGTTTCTATAAAGCCTGTTTTGATGTGAGTACAGGTATGAACAATTTGTTCGACTATCTGGGACTCAAATATCATTTGTCATCAAAGTTGCGGATGGTTCGACACGGAGGGTCTTGTTTCATCACAAATCTCTACAGCATACCAAGCTAAATCACAAACAAGCCATTATTCTACATACACAAAATTAATATACCAGTCTCATATGAATGTTCAAAATAACTTTATAACATAAAATTTATGCATTGCCAACTGTGCGTCTGTCGCCAGTTTTCGTTTAATTGCTCCTGAAAAAATGTTTACAAAATCATAAAGAAACTGATGTCGATTATACCATTATAACTTTTATACATTTTTTTTCAAGTATATATAATATTTTACTTATTATAAGTAGACCACCGAAATGTCTTTGGTCCATCTTTGATAGCCCGTAAAAAGAATTGCTCTATAATAGTCCATGTGACAGACCGAAATCCATTACCAAATTGGTGAACAGATCCAACAATGATTTTCGGTTAGCTTGATATCTAAGCTGTCCGAAATCAGTTGATGGACTCGCGGGACATTTTGCCAAACGACCTTTTGGCGGCCATCTTTAAAGATGGCCGCCGTTATTTTAAGCAAGCAGAGGGTTTAGGAAAACTTCGATTATTCCTCACTCACATGGGCTATCGGCTTGTAATATGTCTTAAAATGTTTGCAATTGAACCCCGCATATGGTAATATATAAATATAAATATTATAATATGATTATTATTTAATAATTATTGATTTTTTAAGGAAAATATGATATTTTTCGATTTTTGTCATTAAGTTTTCTCTTCCAAATCGGCTCTGAGTGTGTATTTGACCATTTATTGATTGTTATATTCAGAGGTTGGTTCTAGGCGTCCATAATAAACATTACATTGACAGATTTTCATTTTAAAATCCTTCATGAGCCAGGAATATTGGATACCTAAAAGTTTAATAATAGTCCTGTCTATAAATGGGATATTTAGGTTAGACCCAACATTGGATTGTATTGTAAATATTTTTTGGTTTTCTGTTAGGGAATATGTTGCAATTGAAGAATATGAATGATGACCAGCTGTCATCATTGAGCATTTTGTAAAAATCAAAATGGCGTCCAAAATGGCCGCCAAAATCAGAAAAACAATCAGAGATGCCAGAAATTAGTTACAAATTTCCTTTTTTGCCGATTGGTTGTAGTTATAATGTTTTTAACACATGTATATTTATTTTATCTATCGTTATTCGTCGATTAAAATATTGTGGGATGGCATCCATGTCGGCTGAAATAAAAATGGCGGTTACAACGGCCGTAATAATTGACATATTGATATATTCTATTAAAACATTTATTTAAATGATTTTTGTTGATATCGGAATTAAAATAATTAACTAACATTCCAATAAAAGTTCGATCCGACTTAATTGACCCGTTGCCTTATTCAAAATGGCGTCCAAGATGGCCGGCAAAATCAGGAAATATGTCGGTGGTGCAAGAGATTAGTTACATAAATTACTATTGTTGCTAATTGGCAGTTGTGTAGATGTTAAACATAGTATCTATTCAATCATAGCATTATTATTGTTTGTAATTATCTAAAATATCATACTAAGAAATCAACGACCAGCTGTAATTGCCATCACTATTGCTGAATAAGCATATTTTATTAAAATCGTATAGTGTGTTCAAAACGTTTTTACTTGTATTGAACATTATATTTATCAGACATGCATTATGGTTTAACTTCAATGTAGCAGCAAAGATGGTTACTTAACATGACATAAGTGGGGAATAAATTGTAGATTATTCTTCTTTCTGTATAGTATATATGGCATTATCATACCATTGATATTTAGTTACAAGATCGTGTGAGCGGCGAGTTATTTTTGTTAAAAACAAATAATCATGATTATCCACTATAAATAAGACCCATCGAGAAGGCATAATCGCTGTCGACAATGCTCATGGATCTGGTTCTAGAGTTTCCAACCAAAGTCACCAATGATCTGACTGATGTTGCTTGTTGTGCTATAGTACCGTTTGACGAATTGCGTCAATATGCTGAACTGCCTCCAGATGACAAATATTTGCCCTGGTTGATCCTTTGCCGAATTTGCGTATTCAAGGATTGCTTTGTCATGTGTCTGGTAACATCGTACCCTAATCTGTTTCGATAGTTTGTTAAGTTTGTCCAGAAGAAGGTGATGCTATTGTAGGCTTTCCTCACAATGGTAGCAACATTGGTACTCATGGATACCTCATCTATTTATAACCCGATGTACTTATCTCTGCCACAACTTGTAACGTGTCATGATGTTGTGGATGAAAAACGAAGTCTTAACACGAGTTCTCTTCCTAGTGATACGGGTGGCCATATACTTGTAAGGATTAAATGACATCAACCATGGACCCTCCCATTCATTGCAGTAGTCTGTCCATGTCATCTTAATAGGCTTCAGCATTTTCTTTAGTAATTACCCTGTTCAAGAGGTTGTTGTCAGCAAGCAATGGTGAGTAGATGTTGCTTGAATAAGAAGGTGGTAGATATACAACAATAAAACGTGGTCCAATGGCTGATCCCTGAGGTACGCCTGGTGTGGCTTGTGCTGTGTTGGTGGACTGTTCCCCCGACCAGTGCATGTTGGGTTCTATTAGCAAGAATTGGGCAAGTACTATTCCTGCCCAGCAGGTTCCACTGATATTGTAATAATTCAGTTTGATGGCTTGCCTCTCCTTAGACCGAAGGCTTTGTTGAAGTCCCGAATGACGGGCCAATCTGATCTCCACCATCTTATTCTAGGTAACAGTTGTAGTTGGTTATGGAGTGCAGCTGGCTCTCAGTGAATATCTTTCTGAACCATGTTGTTAGTCAGCTAGTATCTAAAACGTGCCAAGAAGGGCCATAATCTGGCTTTGAAGTAACGGTGTGTGCTCGACCAGTTCACTTCACACAGACTTGATTGAGATGGACCAGTAGTTGCTAGGTCGCTATAAATTGGTCTCCCGTTTTGATGATGGATGTGACGCTCTAGTCTGAAGGGAGTATATTATTCCAAAAACTTGAGCGGATGTTGTTTTGAATCGTTGCTTCATGTGGACCGTGACCAGTTACTAGTATTTTCTTTCTCACATCCAGTTTGTCCCCATCTCACCTCAGTTGTTCGTCCTACACTATCATCCCAGTGTCTGCGATGGTCTTTCTGGTCTTCTGCAGATCATCAGCGTCTCCATAGAGCTTCTCTTGAAGGGTTGTGTCTGTGGGCCACGTGGCAGTTCGATCCTGGTTGTGTCTTCTGTATCTTTGGAGGACATGCTCGACAGTTTGTTCTTCTTCCCTGCATGGACAGATCGGAGACGGCACCAATTTGTACTTCCGTTACATGGGATGGTTCAGCCTGTTGTGCCTTGAGCGTAGTCGTCATAACATAATCACTTGTTCTGACCTGTTAAGGCAATGGTAAGGATCAGCATCTTGTCTTGGTCTTGTGAAGTTCTTGATAATGGTAACTTTCTCTTTATATCTCACATGTACTGGTGGTTGTGCTGTCTGTGCTCCCAGTTTTGCCAATTCATCTGGAATTTTTTCATTTCCAGGCATTCCACAGTGGGCAGTAATCCACTGTAGGGCTAGTTTGCAGTGAGTACTAAGGTTATGTAGTATTTTGGCTAGTTATGGTGTTTTATTGTGAGCTTTGGTCTACGCTCTGTAGTAACTGCAGTGCTTCCCTGTGGCTCTGCGATGTCTCTTTTTGTTGCCTGGTGTATATTGGATGAAGATTCCAGCACCTCCATCTTTGATAGCTTTGGTGGCTGAGCCATCGGTATAGACATGGATCCATATATCAGGAGGGTAGTCTTGGCTTATCATGGCTAGTGTCAGGCTCCTTAAAACACATTCATCTTCTTGCTTGCCTGGCTCGAGTTGAGGGACTTGGAGTCTCACAGTTATGCAGACAGATTATTTGTTAATGGGTTGACTATATCATCCCTGACAAGAGGTGTACTTGCTATGGTCAAATCAGGTGCAAATTATTTGTTTAACTTCGTGGTTTCGTGTACAAAGCTGCTTCGATTGATCCGATTTTTGGTAAATCCAGCTAATCATGTTGCCATGTGGTGGTTCGGTATTGATCTGAACTTCTCCGCTTGAAGCATGACTTTGGCTTGCCTTCGTTTGTATAATGGCTGGATACCAGTGAACTTTTCCATGAATTCAATCGGTGTAGCCTTCGTAGCACCAGTCATTATGCGCAACGCTTAGTTCTGGATCTTGTCGATAGCTTGGCTGTTTGTATCCAGTTTGTCCATAATTAGTTGTGCAAAATACCCACTTCTTCATCATAGACGTTTGACTTTTCTGATTACTACTAACAATGGTTGGAAATAACTGAGATGGTATATGGGTTTATAATTTTATATGGTACGTTGGCATAGTCTCTGAAATAACATTCATAATGTGTCAATATCAGTGGTATGAGAAAAGTGCTAGGCAAGGTCAATGCTGACGCCCTGGACCATGCTTATGATGGTAATATCAGCCTTCTTCCACAAAAGTGTCATTCTTGTCGGGGTATTCCATCTGGCCGCTGTGGTCCTCGCCACTATAAATACTGAGCTTGTTTCTGTGACCGTGTCTATAAATATTGGGCAAGTATGGCGATGGTAGGTGTTGCCTGTAATCATGCCAGTTTCCAAGTCGATATCTGGTAAGTTGATGCCGCCTGTTAGCCATTTTGTCAATGTAGGGTAGGTAGGGCGGGGGTGGTTGACTCCATAAAAGCTGGGTTGCTGATGGTGGTGGGTTACTGCTGGGTGATCGGTAGATTAGTGTAATGGTGAGCAGATCGCTTCCGTGGCATATTGATGGTGCTGCTGTTTATTTGGTGTATGCGTCGAGTTTGATGTATGTGCTGATTAGCTACTACTATTCTTTGACGGCAATGTGTAAATAAAACATGTATAACTATGTATGAAGAATATCTTATACATATACCTTACCACGTTACCAACCCAACATACATTGGCAATCAGTACCGGTGGTACACAATATTGATCGTACTTGACTTAAGGATAAGGACAGGCAACCAGATAACACCGTAGTAAACACTTGGTCAGTTACAGGCGATGTGACTATGTGGCTATCCTTATTCTCCAATTAGATATGATTAGTATTGAATTCCACTCCCATTTGAACATACATGGTTGGCAACCATCTTAGAAGTCATATCAAATATACTGCACATAAAGTGTTCTTATGTTACAGTAGATCTTTATTTCTAACCTATAGCAGTATTCATATTAACACATTCCATTACGATACATGTTTTAATGTAATTTTTCAGTTTGACATACCTGTATCGGCGGCCATTTTGTCACAATTATGCTTTCAGCCTACATTGATACCATTTTAAATGGGATAAGTCGATCATCAAATAGATATAATGTTATATTTTATACAGTGTATTTAAGTCGTAGTTATGGTTGCAAAACTTACACTGCTATAGATCACAAAAGTATCAATCTGTAACTTCCTTGGACCACTAACACAATATTTAATTGATTTTGGAAGCCATTTTGTCCGCCATTTTGAATCAACTTATTGTTCAATGCTTAAAACTCAAATATTTCTTGGAGTATTTATTACATATTACAGTTCAACAATTTATTTTACATCACTTCAACTTAAATTATGATAAAAACAAATTATTTTCCTAACAGCTTGTCATTTTTTAGCCACCATGTTGATACCAGCCATCTCGGATGCCTTTTTACATTCACTAACTCAATCAATAATATTGAATATAAATAAATAATTATGTTTAGAAAGTTTAAACTACAACCAATTGGCAAAAAAGCGATTTGATCCTGATTTCTGGCACCTCTGATTGTTTTTCTGAATTTTGGCGGCCATCTTGGACGCCATCTTGATTTTCACAAAATGCTCAATGATGAAAGCTGGGCATTATTCATATTCTTCAATTACAACAAATTCCCTAACAGAAAACCACAAAATAGTTACTATATAATCCAATGTTGGGTATAACCTAAATATCCCATTTATAGACTTGACTATTAATCAACTTTCAGTTATCCAATATTCCTGGCTCATGAAGGATTTTCAAATGAAAATCCGTCAATGTAATGTTTATTATGTACGCCTAGAACCAACCTCTGCATATAACAATCAACAAATGGTCAAATACACACTCAGATCCGATTTGAAAGAGAAAAATTAACGACAAAAATCGAAAAATATCATAATTTCTTTAAAAAATCAATTATTATTAATTAATAATCATATTATAATATTTATATTTATATATTGCCACATGCAGGGTTCAATTGCAAACATTTTAAGACATATTACAAGCCGATAGCCCATGTGAGTGAGGAATAATCGAAGTTTTCCTAAACCCTTTGCTTGATTAAAATAACGGCGGCCATCTTTAAAGATGGCCGCCAAAAGGTCATTTGGCAAAATGTCCCGCAAGTCCATCAACTGATTTCGGACAGCTTAGATATCAAGCTAACCGAAAATCATTGTTGGATCTGTTCACCTCTTTGGTAATGGATCTTCAATTTTCAAGACCTGGGACATGGACTATAAAATGAACAGTCAACTTCTCAAAGCGGTTGCGGAGGATAGACTTGATTTCAGAGTTTTGAGTGTTCTGAAAAAGTCTTTATTTCTTTGTTTTTCTTTATTTTTGTTTATTTTCTCGATAAAAGTTTGACAATTTTTCAGCATTTTAGGCGAATTCTTTTGGAATTTCAAACGTGTACGCATCTGCAATTGTGATTCATATGGAACTGGCGCCTCTTTAAATGTACTGCTCGGTATGAAGGTCTAATTTCTTAATATTTTTGATATGGTGTATCATTAATGAATGTACAAACTATCTTTTCAGGAACAAGAGAGCAGGCGTTCGTGTATGGAATAGCATCAGCGACACTGTTACACTCTGTAGCACGTGCTTGTAGTGTGGGTGCAACCAACGAGTGCACGTGCGGTGCATTCCCATTAAAAGCACCGACGGACGATTTTAAATGGGGTGGATGTGGAGACAATGTAGACTATGGTCTGAGATTCACAGAACTATTCACATCGTATCATACTATAAAAAATTCCAAACGAAAGAAGACTATGATGAACTCACATAACATCGCTGCTGGAAGTCAGGTATGGATTGAAAATTACCAAAAGCGCACACTGCTGCGTCTTCCATTGAAAACGCATTTTTTGTCAAATATGCATATTCAGGTGCAGATGTTTCAAGGATCAGGTTCACGTCTTGTGATTAATTTTGCGGTTCTCCGAAACTACACCATAGACCTACGTCTGTTAGGATTTAATATAAACTGTAGATGTGAAGGTCATGATATATTATAGTATATGAATTGCGATGCCCCCACTTACGCGTATAACATGTGTATGTCTAAGAGCACAAAACAACCATTTGGTTGGGTTAGGGTTTTCTGTATAATTCGTGTCGTCTTTGACGTTGGTATGACAACGCTCTTGACCTCCGCCACCAGATGCTGGATAACTAAGTACTGGTAATTAATTAATTCCAGGAAAACTTGTAAGCTAGTTAGTAGACAGATGACTGAAAGCATTGAATACAATAAAACAAACACTCGTCATGTTGTCAGAGTATTGTGGTTAGTTTGTTAGGTGGGATGGTAAAAGCAGCCATTGTTGTTTATTACCAATATAACAAGTGGGTTTGAAAAGTATCGTCAAAAACAAAATATCATTTTTATTATAACGGGACGAAACCTATTGTGGTTGGGGACTACTTTTACGCTAAGGGAAAAGTGTTTTAATTAAACGAAAACCACGTGGGGTTTGCAATTAGTGGTCTATCTTTATAACTGGACGGTTAACATAAGTGTGCCTTTATTGTTGGCAATTAGAGGTGGGTTTGTGTTCTATGTCAGAAGTAATAAGTTGTTTGTCTTGTACAACATGAAAGGCCAAGCTTATTAGCACATGTTTGATATTTTATGGGCCATAAACATGACACATACATACGAATAGAACACGTGGTTTCTACAATAAAACCAAAGCAAATAATGAAACTAACAACTGTGTTACAGTCAATGAAAAGATATTTGTACAAATAATCACTAAAAGATGGCTCATAAAATGTGCAGTTTCGTCATCATATGTGTCATAAAGAAAGAGTGTTTATTCTTTCTAGTCTTTGGTCATCAAGCATTTTTATCTTACATAAATTCCCTACCTACATGACAGTAAGTACTTCGAGTCTATAGATCGACAGACGTTACTGTCATTTTTTCGTGCAATTCCCGTTTTATTCCGTAAATAAACTATTGCATAAATACCGAGGTGATCCAAATAATAACGTCATCTGTTTGAGCTATAGATTATTTCTGCTACTGAGTGCAAATGAATGATTGGGGAAAAGGTCTACATTAAACTCACTCTAAACTGGACCCCTGTCCGGCCCGGTCGAAAGTGAATTTCAATATTTTTTTTTAATTCAAAATTGAACTTTTCAGGTTGCAATATCAAGTTTAACGACAGCATGCAAATGTCACGGTGTGTCTGGTTCATGTTCTATAAAAACATGTTGGCCATCCCTGGCGGACTTCAACAAGATAGCACTGACGTTAAAACACAAGTACGGAATGGCAATAGAAGTGAAACGAAGACGTAAGAATGGCGTCAACACATTTGTACCAATAAACAAGAAAATCGATTCAATTCCTAAGGATGAATTAGTATATATTCAAAAGTCACCTGACTATTGTTCTCCGGATCGCAAGATGGGATCGATAGGAACGAAGGGAAGGTAAGGGTTATCTTTTATTATTTATAGTCTGACCTTAGGTGGCACTTTATATATGCTTCCGATGTGTTACTAAATATAGTCGTTTGTACAGGATGCTAGTAATTACTAACAGTACACTTATTTTAAAAGTCATCGTATGCAAGTACATGTATCTGTTCGTTTATTTTCACAACCAGACTTGAACATATGTTGTTTATAATGCCATACTTCAATACACAACAGAATCCACTCCTGTCACACGGTATATGGAAACGTCAAAGTTGGGCTCAACACGGTTGCTCCTATATTTTCTCTTGTTGAATCCATTCCCCGTGTGACGGAAAGCGGTTCATGTGATACATATTCAAATATAATACTCCACACATTTATTTTGTTTTCATTCTTATTTACGTTGTGTGTTACTTAACTGCAACAACAATATAATAAACACTTATTACAATACTATATCTAACAATAATAATAAAAGCAATGAATTATCTATGCATAGAGGCAACAAAATTAGAAAATTATCAAATCTTGATTGTGAGCCTCTATGTTTGGGAGCTCTACGTTACTTTAAGATGGAAGTTTTTAACAAATTAGCTTTACATGTTTTTTATTGAATATTTCAGAATTTGTGATCGGGACAGTCACGATTCAGGTGGATGTGATATTATGTGTTGTGGACGAGGGTATGACTCGAGTGACGTAGAAATATTCAGACGGTGTGAATGTAAATATTACTGGTGTTGTGAGGTGAAATGTAACACGTGTTCGGAAATCATCCGAGTCCACAGATGTCGGTAACAGTCCGCCGTAGTGCGACCGAACTATTGTAATGGCGGTAACAGTCCGCCGTAGTGCGACCGAACTATTGTAATGGCGGTAACAGTCCGCCGTAGTGCGACCGAACTATTGTTAGTGCTATAAGGCACTATTTCACATCCGTAATTCTGAGAAATCCGGATACACAGGGTGATAATTTGGCTGGTTCCCCGATTGGTTTAGTTTGATACTAGGTGATATTGTTGAGCGCGGGAACCATGTGTCTTGTTTCTTGTAAGCTGGTTCCCAAGCTGATAATTAACCAGTCGTTTACAAAGCAAAAAGGACATGATGAGTGCTGGGAACCAAGAAAGGAGCCGCATTTACCTGAGTTGTGTACTCAATCGAGATTACTTTAACTTTGCAAAGGGAAGGAACTATGTATTGAATGTGTTGTGAGTGCAGAAACAGTTAGCGTTCGTGATAAGAAACAAATTGGCGGTGCAATGTTTTGACGACATGTTTGTTGCAATTGTTTCAATTAGAATTGTTGTATTAAAATGCCGTACTTTATATATTTATAGTACATGTATGTATATAGACATTTACCAATAATAGATATTTTCATTACCGTGTAATGAGGAAATACCAATGCAATGGTCAGAACAAAACGTTTTGCAAGACAGAACTAGTACATGACTGTACATTGTACATACATACGAACTTTTCGTTTTTGCTGTTGATTTTCCTGATTTAAATTACTAAAATATTGAAGTACAATGTATTTCTTCACGAAACAGATATTTTTATATTTATAACTGGACGTATTCATTTCTTGAAAGACGGGTTTTAGTTTCCATTAATATTGTCAATTCAAAGTGCAATGTAATCTGAGAAAACCATACACATTTCAGACTGTCTGATTTGTTCAGTTTTCACAAAAGTTCTGTACTAACGACTCATTAATTTTCGTTCACAAACTTTTGACTCACATGTTCTACAACAAAATTTTGATATTTTGTTAGTCGTGAGTTGGTATTTTAGAACAAATTGATGTGCCTTACCTTCACATAATATTTACAGTTGTATCTAATTTGTCTCTATTCATCGCTACTCTATACATTTGTATAACTCTAACGCGGTATTGGGACCTGTGCCATCTAAAGTAAACAGGTAAATCAGGCATAACAACATAAGGATATTGTAAAAGGGATTATCTTTTCAATGAGTACCGTAATTTTACTTGTTGAATAAAAGTGAGCTGGTAAAATAAACTTCTGCTCTCCCTAAATCGATGTAATGGTCAGTGATTTCTGTTTATATTGACATTGCAGAATATCGCGTTAGAGTTATACAATATTTACTGTTGCAGTACTGGCTATACTAATAATAGTCTAGCTACACCACGTCACTTTTAGCTACAGAGCCAAGACAAAATTTTCTTCTATTCGAAAAGAAAAAGAGCTCAAAATCACGTGATATTGCAACACTGTGACAATAATATTTTTTTATTTAAAAATTAAAAAAAACCTAAGCGGATGGTAATGTGACGTGAAGAACGCTTTACCTGGGCTCAATTCCATATTTGGCACGTTGCGTTCTTCACTGCTGTTTGATGTGGCCATGTATTCCAGGAGTGGAGAACAGGTCAGTTCTATGAGTAATTAAGTCAACCTTTATTGATATTTTTAAATGTAAACTTAAAATCGTAGAATTTCGTGACTGAGAAAACTTATCGAAAAAAACGACACAAAACGCGACAAAAACAACCGTTACGTCTGATATGACGTCATTCATTCATGGATTGTGTCGATAGTGAGAACAGGACTGAAGCGTTGGTTGATTGAATTTAGTGCTACACAGCTTAGTGTCTACTGTTTGTACAGTTTTGTAAATATAAACACATCGTGTAAGGGTTTTTTTGTTCTTGAAAGGTTGTAGTCACGGGATGCATCTGTATATACTCCCTTCCGTAAGCCTTCTATAATATTCGTGGTCCGTCAGAAATCATCTGGCTTCCGAACTAAAAATTAAAACGTTCTTGGCCAATCTCGTCAAGATCGAATCCTTATTACAAATACTAAAACAATACTTAAAATGTATATTTTTAATGTTTAGCGACGAAGTAGCCTCCGCCATTTTGGACCCGCTATGTGACATCACCAATGTAAACATTAATATGAAATACATGTAGTAGGGAGAGACCATAGACTATAGTCCTACCTATATCTTGCGGTTGTATTGTAAATGTGTAAAAGTGTGTAAATATAACATGCCTCTTCATATACATTGCAAGGAGGTACATAAAATTATTTTCAGCCGGATTCAGATTTTCGTTGATTTCATGGCCCACAAATTGCGTTTTAACTAAATACACGAAACAAAATTTTCATGAACATATCGCTGGCTTAGAATGAGAAGGTCGCAAGTACTAAATCGGTATTTTGAGAAATCTACCTGAAAATTTTCTCTTCACTTATGGCAAAACAAGCATTTAAAATTTCATTTTGGTCAACATGACATTTTCAGATTTTTATGAAAAGATGCTCATAAGAAGCGCCTTACGGTGCATATTTCAAATAAGCATTTGCCTTATAAGGTTGTAAGTGCCACTTACGACCTTCTCATTCTTAGCCAGTGATATGTGATATTACGGTACATCGTTACAGATAGATTGCACATTTTGACTTTTCTATGTTGTACGATGTGTTGACTGGAGCCTTCAGTGACTATAGGATATAGAGGATCTACGTGGGTATATCCAAAAGTAATGTCACTGATTCTATAAAATCGTATATAATGTCAGTAAAACCACGAAATGTTTCACACCGTTACTTCAGTCTAATTTTAATATGATGACCAAATTTCACAACAATGCACATAATAGTTCGGGAGATATGAACATTTTCATGAAACATACTTACGAACATCGCCGCAAGTGCGACGTAAACGACGTCACAATGACGTTACCTGCTGACACCTACTCATCCAGCAGAAGTTCATCCCTGGTGATTTCTAACGACTAATAAACCATATAGTCATTTCAAAGACCTTTAAAAATGTGTAACCCACTCGATACTTATATACTCTCTGTGAAATCAAATTATTTTTAAGTGTCCTCTAGATAGTCCCACAGCAAAATATTTAACTCACCACATAATGATTGCAGTTTTGAACGTCGAATTGAATTGACGGCGTTAAAAATACTCTTGGTGTTCTTTTCGGATCTACTACAAACCGTTTATATGACTCTCTATCGATAATGATTTGGTGATATATGCCCCCTTAAAAGATTATACTACATACACATGCGCCTATGTTGCCACCTTGTGTAACTAAAGTTTCAGTACGTGACTTTCAAAACTTTTAGGAAAAGTGCATTACTACGCGCAGCGTCTTTTTGTCACAAATCTGCCGTGTTTTCGCCAAGTAATCAATTCGTTGAAGATATATTACGAGTTTCAAAGTTGAGTGACGTAATTGAATTTTTAGCAACCGACACAAAACATTTGTTTCCTCACCTCACGAATGTATTGTCTGCTTTCGAGAATTATATTTTTTAGAAACGCATTAAAGAAAATTGTTATGATAATGAAAAACAATCGTAATTTTCGTGTGCGGCGATATGACGTCATAGGTATATTTTAAATGTTCATATAATCCAGTTATGAAAATCGAATAATGCAGCACGTTTTATATTAATCAGAATTGAATTGCTGAACATTCTGATATCATATTTATGCATATCGGCCTATAAACAATTAAACCACGGGAGGAGTGACATTACTTTTGGATATACCCTCGTATCACGAGTTGTCAATTGATATAAATTTATATTAAACGAGTTTTCGAAATTTTATTTAGCGAGCCTTTAGCGAGTTTAATAATATTTCCTGAACGAGTTTAATATAAATATATCAATTGACAACGAGTGATAGATTCTTTTTATCATATGACACTAAAAACGTAAAATACGCATTGATTTATTGGAAAAACTCAATACCTTATACTACACGTGGTACGTATAACTTTATACGTACTGGCTATACTAACCTGGATACAAGGAAAGTCATGTGATAAAGTTGTATACTACACTATAGTTGATTCAAAGATCTCTGTCACAAGTGCGTAAACAAACATTCATCCCGGTTGATTATTACAGGTTTCTCGGGATTAAATTCTACCATCAATAATACATTTAAATGACTTAAAATCTAATGGTCCTATAGCGTAGTGGTTATACTTACTGCAATTAGCTATTCAGAGATGGAACATTATGGCGGTTTTGACAGACATCTTTGAAAGGACAATACAGGTAACTGTATTATTGATAAAAAGTAAAACGAAAACAACTTTTTTTTGTAACAGACAGGAAAATATAAATTTACATTTTTTTCATTTTTTTTCGTTTTTATACAGTCGCATGTGTACTATACATGTATGCTGTTGATATTGTTGTTATTTCTCTCGGACTGGAGAGATTTTGACTTTATCTTTATTATTATTTGATATTTATTACTTGATTCTGAATATCCAAATGGTTGTTGTTGTTGTGGTATTTCGTGTATATAACACACTATTGTGCATTGATTAAAGTGTACATAATACGTATTCAACGTTGGTCTTTTATTATTCTTTCCTGTATTTTACTTGATGGCTTCCAAACATTAGACATGTATATTTTAAATATGTATATAATATTATATAAACTATCACCCGGTTGGAAGGGATTCGCGTCAGCGACCCCTAACGTCGACAACGTATAGCACAGCAGTGACCACGAACATTCTGACTGCGCCACCTAAACATCTAAAAATCAATTGACACACATAATTATGGTAGTTGTCACCACCGCACATGAGTAGTTAGAATATCTCAAACATTAAGCATGATATTGTGTTTCAGAGCTCGATGCCAAGAAGATATATGTGAATGTTTATCTCTTTTGTGCTCGCGGTTTGAGAGGATATTACGTCTGAACAAATAAATTGTGGATGGCCAACCGACTTGAGCTAAAACACTAAAATGCAGCTGTGCGAACCAAGAAGAATAAGACTGTTATACCAACTTGAACATATAGGCATCACACCAGTAATACAATGTGAAGCATAAAGAACACACCCTCTTTGGAGTTCCAGTCACTCAATGAACACACGCATACACACATACAATTAACTAATTTCCATATAAGGTCAGAGGCCACTAAAACAAGCACGGCTGCCGATTGGTTGAAAAAGTGTAGGGAAACCCGTAAGCATAGAGTTGCATACAGTGTGATTGGATGAAAATGCTTTGTTTACAATTTTAAATGGTTGTCAAAATCAAGGAATACAATGTTTTCTGTGCAGTTTGAAACATTTGACAAGTGCCTAACTGTATAATTTACTTTTTGGTGGCCTTTTCCGAAAATTGTGTGATTGGCAGTATTTTGGGCATTTTGGTCACTCACTGTGGGGGTAGGGATGTTTCAATGAAATTTGTGAAAAATCAAATTGGCTTTGCCTACATACTGAGGTAATTTTTTGTCATTTATGAACTAATTAAATAAATGAATATTTTTTTTTTCAACATTCGATTTTAAGAACTAATTTGGGGACTTATGCTATAATGTAGGTCTATGGGAAATGCAATAATGGTCTCTGACCATAAACGGATACATGATGATAACTCGAACGTTTAAACTATATCGTTCTAGACACGCCAGAGAAAGCGTGGCGCAGACTAGTGTAGGACAACCAAACAGATGGACCGCCTGCATTGTATAATTATCTACACCGAGTACTGAATAAATCAGTAAATCAATAAATATATATTTCAATATTCGTCTATCACACAAAATGCAACCTTTGTCGTAGCCTTTCCTTGTACATATTTAAAAATAGATGTTCGTTTATTTCACCACATTTCAATTTCAATAATTAGTTTATTTACACATATCGAATATCAAATTACTTTCAAGAGTGTTACGAATCAAAACCTTTATTTACTTTGAATGAGATCGAAATGCTCAAATGAAGTAGTGTTAAACAGTCAATTTGCTTAAGTAAATACAAACATTCTCAAACCATTTCATTGTATGGCACGGTATACGGTCGACATTTGATGGGAGGCTTATTTGTAGATGTAATAATACAAATAATATACAGTATTTGCTAAATGAGAATATGAACCAACGATACAAGTTTCGGTGTTTCAATAAACTTCATCAAAATAATCACGTAAGCTTCACATCGGTACTTATACCTCGATGTCAACTCGTAACGTGCTGACGTCGTTGACTTTTCAGGACAAATCTGTAATATTCGAATATTCAGAGTACTATAATTTATGCACATGAGCTATTCTAATTCATGTACCACCACAACTTAATTGACCATACTAGACATGGAGTTCGATCTAGTGAAATATATTCTAAGCAGAAAGGAGGATTTCTTGCGACGTCATCTTGTGTTGTCTCCGTCAGTGATAGAGAAGTTACGTCAATTTGACGTCATCGGCAAATACACAAAGGATCAAATGACGGTGAGCAATAGCTTTTATACATGTATTTAATTATGCTGCTTGTTTATAAAGGTCGAGAAAGTGTATAATGCCGTGTTTTGCCTGTCAAAAACAGAATTACACGGTAGGTGGACCTTATGGCTAAGTAATCTCCAGAAAGGCGATGATAAGATAAGTTTCTTAATTAGTATTATATTGCTCTCATTGGATGTTTAATTAAACTAAATGGAATATCTAAATTTCTATCGATTGTCCGTATTCTCTTTTATTCAGTTACATGCAGGGAATACTGACAAGCAGCTCACACACATATTCGTAAGCCTTCGTACACGTGGACTACCGGCTTTCAACGGTTTTCTCAAGGTCCTCCTACTCACTTTCCATGGTTGGCTTGCCAATGACCTTCTAGACACGACTATAGAAACCGGACATGTCCACGGAACGCTAATTGGACACATGACAGCGGTACGTGACGTCATCAACAATATGCATCAGTCGAAAATAGAAAAATATCCGACCAGGGATGATTCTTTTGAGAAGCCGAATATTCGTGATCTGGGTGAGGACGAAAAACAACGTAAACAGTTTGAGAAGAAATCAAATGCGAACTCGGACGATGAAGAAGGACGAATCTCGCCCATTACCGAGATCCCGCGGAATCTGCGAGATTTGGAACGAGTGTTCGATAGTGAATCTTCCGCTACAAATAGTTCATTAGCCTCGTTGCGACAAGAGGAAATACACATACGGGCACTTCTGCAACAGAATATACGTGAACAACAGGACTTACTCAGTAAACAAGATGCGCTGATTGAGATTAAAGATAAAATGAAAGATATAAGTAAATCAGCAACACAACTCTTCAGACCAGAACCAGAATCAAGATTAACAACGCAACTAAATAGAGCCGAGCAAGAAACACGATTAACAAAGCAGTCCGTCAGGTTCGAACCAGAACCTAGATTACCAACAACAAGGCTGAAACAGGCAGAACTGAATCGATTTAACTGCAAACATAAGAAATGAAATATGTGGTTTTAGAAACGCACATGACAAAGTTTCTCAAGTTGCAACTTTCGACTGGGGGCATGTATCAGTCTACGTTCGACTCTCCTTTCAAATTTCCAAATATTCCACACAGTCTCAGACTGCAAATGGTTTAGGAGAGCAATACGTGTTCTAGAAATTACATTAAACTTAAATCGCGCAAAATAACTTCTAGGTTTACAGTATACGACACATGTACAACATGTTGACACGACTACATGTTGTGCATTTAACTATGAACTAATCGACTCCTTCCTAGCATTCATAAGGTATGTTTTGTAGATGAAAAAATACAAGTAGGCCTATGATCGTTTGTTTGTTTCTTGTTTAGAAGAAGAAATGTTTTAACTTATTGTTCAAAAAGATAATATTTAATCGGACAGGGATAACAACACTCAGCATAAACAGAAACAACACAAAGATGCACATCACAAGACGGACATACGCTAATCAATAACAAATCGGACTTTGGAGAAGTAAGAACGAAACACGCGATGACTGAGGTAGCATTTATTTTGACGTATTTAATATCTAAACGTTACACATGTCCAACGAATCGCAATCAAAACATGCATGTTTATTTGTAGGGCATGGACATCCCCAGTTTGCACAACAAGCGCAGTCGTAGCTGTTGGCGTCTGTTACACATTGACAACCCGTTGTAGAGGCAGTGTATTTGTTTGTGTTAACAGTTGCTGTAATAGCAATAATATACTAAATTAGTAATGCAAGGATTATATCAGAATATCACAGCATTCAATGTGTACATTCCACCGCACTTAAGCAACAACTGTAACACTGGCGGCAACAAACCAAATACATCAGCAACACATAACCTCTATAGTCGGCCGCAAATCGACTACTAAGGTAAGTTAGGGTTGTTATGAATTTGAGATAAAACTTCGTAACCTCCATGCTTTATTCTTCGATAAAACGGGTACATATGTATTGTTTTTCTAACACATATATATTCCAGTCAGCTTCACGTAGATGTTCTTACAAAAGTTGAAGAAATCATTATGATTTACTATTTTATGTCTTATATCGTATGCGTTGAAGTATCGCCAAAGCAAAGTTACATGTCGCCTTGTATTCAATTCAATGGCTTGAAGCATTAGTACAGGGTGTTTCATAATATCTGTCCCCATTACAAATAAATGCCATGCGTACATGCCTGATCTCATCTGATGTTTTCATATGCCAATGGAAAGCCAACATTTCAAAGTTTTATTCAGTATATAATATGACAATTTTACTATCAAAGCAACATTGAAATTAAGATTTTAAAAAAATGTCAATTTTCGATAAATGTCAAAATGACGTCCATATTGAATTTGCTTTCCAAGTTGAATTACATAGTTTGTAAAGTTTGGCAAAGTATAACCAGTTTAAAAAAAATCAAAAGCAAAACTATTATATTGGTATGAAAGTTAAATGCATTTGTGATCATGTAAAAGCTTATGTGTGATACAGTTGCTTTGGTTACCAGTTGCTAGGCGATGAAATATTACTTTCTCGCTTTCATACTACGTAAACAAGTGCCTGATCTTCGATTATTTTCTTTCAAAATTATTATTTTCAAGTCATAAATTGTTTTGGTGGATGTTTTAATAACTCCATACGTCTATTTGTGAATTTAAAACATTCATTTGGAAAAAACAATATTTGGAAACCAGTCACTTTTTTGCTTGACTACAAGCAAGACTGTATATGCGTGGTTATGTTCTTTCGTTGCCTAGCAACTAGAAACCAAAGTAACTGTTACATTAAATTATTTTTAACTTGTTGTATATAATATAAACTTTCGAATCAAAATATTATTTTGTTAATTAATAAACATTATTTAACTTGATTTATCATTCAATACTTTACGAGCTATGCTATTAATTTGGGTTAAAAATAACTTTGAACGTCATTTTGACAATTATCGGAAAAATGACATTTTGCAAGAATCGTTGTTAATGGGTTGCTTTCATATAAACATTGACATGTTATATACTGAATAAAACTTTGAAATGTTGGCTTTCCATTGATGTATGAATATATCAGTTGAGATCATTTACATACTCATGACATTTATTTGTAATGGGGACAGATATTATGAAACACCCTGTATGTTGTCATTAAGTTAAAAGAGTGTATCTTCATATGGACTTAAGAATGAACTGATTAAAACAAAACCTATACCTGATGAAGTAGACTGTACAGGAGGAGTTGTTGTTAGAGGAGCACGTGTTGATGAGGGTTTCCCTGTTGATGAATACTGACTGATCTGTGGTTGACACCATCCAGAGTGTGAAACATCTTCTCCCTGACGGTAACACTTGTTTTCAATGAGACATGTATCCGGCTAAAGTAAAAAGCAAAATTATTCTGATGAGTATGAATCACGTAGTTTCTGGTAAACAATCAAGAATAGTAATGACAATATCGCCCTGACATTCCAAAGCTCTACCACCGCTAATATTGCCTTACAAGTAACTTACATCAGTTGTGACGTCTCGCCAAACTCACTATTGCACTGAGAAACTGGATCAATGGATATTACAATTAAAACAATAGGGTTTAAAGGTGCTATTTGCTTCTTGATAAGAAAACACATCAAGGAAAATAATTAAATGCATGGTAAATCTTGGCGCTCAAACAATTTGAACAAGGAATATTAGTATTTTAAATACTAAAGTGTAATTTGAAAATACCAAAAAAGATATGATTTACCTTAACGGTACAAATGTTATGTTCTTCACAACTAAGGCATCTTGAATCGTATATTAGATATAAATCCGTCTGGTGACTCAATGACAGACCGCCATTATTTGATACAGACATCTCGTAGCCTTTCAAAGCAGCGTCTTTTCCTGCGAAATACAATGAAGATGAAAGGCACCAACATACAGATTCAACAGAACACGAAAGGCAAGAATACAAAATAAAACAAAACAGATTAGCAATGATAAACAAGAAATGCAGAAGAACGAAGAAAGAAACATCACCGATTACAAGCACACGTCACAAACACCAAAATGACCAAGACAGCAAGCAAACTAAACAACCACAAATACTTGACAATCCACTCCGACTGCCAGCCTTAACCAAGCAAAATGACGAACAAAATAGATATGGAAATTGACCAGGCGAGGTATAGTCTCCTCTGACATCGGTAATGATTATACCCACTAACATGTGAAGAGGTTTTCAGTGCATGCAGAAACGTCTATCATATTATTACTTATGGTTGTTAATTAAATTTAGGAAAACAGTTTTGGCCAAATGACCATCAAAACATTACGGATAAGTCGCAATATCGGGTGCAAGAATCAAACAAAGGTAAGTTTGGATTATAATTATTGATCACAAATAATATATTTTTGTATCACATATAAATAAAACAATTACCTAATTGTGGGTCAAGTTTCAAATGGCATGTAACATAATGGGATGACTGAAAGTCGGTGGGTGTGGAATGTGGCGTCGTGTCTACGACTGTAGGCTTTGCTTGCAAGTTGTACTGAAATATTGAAGAATCAGTTACTTGCATCATACGAGTCACAGGATAGTTGCACTCATGTATTGCTTCTTGCCTTCAAATATGATTCAATCACAGACAAACGGCATTCCAAAATCGTTAACAATGATACTGGTACAACTTCTAAATTGCTGATTGGTCGGTGCAAGATTAGTTGTGGCACAGTAGTCTTCGTACATAACTGAACTGTTGACCACCAGTGGGACTGGTTGAAAATACGTTTTGTATTTAAAAATTATCAAGATAATGTGAGTTCGAATTCTCGCTAGCATGTGTAAGTGCTTATATGTGTAACATTAGTCCTGTGTCTCTGAACGCTGATACACGAGGTGATTTTGTCAGACACTGCTATCAGAGGGATTAAGAATCGAACCGCTCAATAACAGACGATAAGGTCGTAAAGGGAAACAACCAATATTTCAGAACCAGACTCACTCCCGACCGATGATAAGGGAGAAAACTTTTAAAAACATAAAAACATGTTCTTATACTAGTAGTTATCACAAGTTAAGGGGCGGCGTAAGGATAAGAATCATAAACTTATCTAAATCACTGACCTGAATATTCATCATATAGCACTGTGTAGCTCCGGGATAAAAGTTGGTTCCTGACATCACTGGACTGTAGCAGTCACCTGTTCTCGAGTCACAATTACGTACAGACCTGGTGACAACATAGGTCAATTCGTGAAAAAGGTTAAAACGTTACAAATTTCCGAGGGCTGTTTTCAGCTGTTCAGCCGCTCAACAACCCTTTGACATCTTCACTTAATTCGTACACATAAGCAATCATTCTGTGACAGACACGTGATCAAAACACGATAGAAGAAGAAGAGTTTATTTCATTGATGAAAACAATGAGCTACTCGTATATTAATGATTCTTCTTGCGTACAAACTATCTAAGGCAAGGGAGGTGGTTTCATATTGATTAATATTTTCGTTTGATTTCTGTTTAGTTATATTAAGTAAGCTTTAAATGAAAACATACATTTACATCTTTAGCTACCTTTATGTTTCATCTAACAAGAAGATCTTACCCTGATGTTCCGTCTAACGTCGGTAATGCAGATGAGTTAAAGGAACATTCATTCCCTCCAAAACCTTCAGCACAAACACATGAGCCATTTACACAGTCTCCATTCCCGGTACATGCACCTAGACACGATTGTGTTTTCGGTGGCAGAACTACAGTGTTACTGCTGATAGTGGTGTTAACGAGTTCTCTGAACGCACATCCTTCCATCATCGTTTGTAAAGCAGACACCCACATACCTTCGTCACCAGTTAACTAAAGATTTACATTAGAACATATGTGATATAAATACAACTCAGATTGTGTAAATTGTATACGTGAAAGCAAACAATCTTATTGAATCCCAATAACTAGTTATGTTATGACGACCAACTCAAAACTTTAGTTGATTAAATAGGGAGTCGAAGGTGGCAACAAAAAGTAAAACACACAATGCTAAAGCAAACGTCTTCGAATGTCTGTAGTAAATTGAACCACCGGTATTGTGCGGTTCATGAAATCGGAAATCAAAGGCGGTGTCCAAAACGATCGCCATAATTCACGAATGCAACATATAATATATTAGCATGCATATTACTCATTAGCCAACGATGACCACACAAAATGTACTTGAACCCACATTTACTGATTTTATCGAGATAATCGAACAGGGAAGACAGCGCCCAACTTAAATACTTTTCACATTCAGCTAACCACAGCAAACAAAAACATTACATACCACAAATACACATAACCGAACGAGAAAAGGAACACTATCCAATGTAAAAAGCTTAATAACCTAGTTTCAACAATCGAGCAGCTCATCGTTAAACAGCAATAAAAACTATCAAATTATCTAAATACCTCTATATCTGTTACGCACATATCCACGATATCGGTAAATTCCACTTGATTCTTATTACTGATACATTGGACAGTAGATGGGTATTTGTACAGCATGGTGAAACATATTTTTGTGGCTTCCATCTTGGATATTACTTGTGGAATGAACTGTGGCGTAGATGATGGCTTTGGTCCAGTGGTTGCTGAAGTTAATAAAATCAAATACACAATATAAGACCACACGTGGCTCTATAAGGATTTGAACCAATGGACTACGCACATTTATATTTATAAAGACAAATAGAAAGGTGCAAACATTATATTGTTTTGCATTATTTAGAATATGATACATTTAGCCCTTAAAAAATATTTTTTTGTCGAAATATTGAGAATCAGATAGGTAGTTATCTTCAAACATGTCGGCGTAATAATTCTATACCGATATATGAAACAACGATCATTTTAAATACCGGTAAACGCATGTGCAGAAGACGTTGTTGTTGATGTTGGTAGCGATTTTGTTGATGATGGTTGGGATGTTGCTGAAGGCGATGGCAATGTCGTTGTCGTAGGGAAATTTGTGGACAGTTGTGGTGTCACATTGGTACAGTTTTTACACACATGCTACAACATAATTATGTACATCATGGT
Organism: Spisula subtruncata; assembly: GCA_963678985.1. NCBI lineage: Eukaryota > Metazoa > Mollusca > Bivalvia > Venerida > Mactridae > Spisula > Spisula subtruncata. The sequence continues at coordinate 6,858,667 of OY787671.1, forward strand.
TATGATTCCCGACAACGATACTAGTATTAATACACTATAAAATCGGAAAGGACATTCCGCATTCAACAGAAACAGTAGAGAACGAAACGCACATATATGAACATTCAAGAAGGATAGGAAAAAGACACATACCCCAAGAACATACCACACCAAACAACACAACATTGTTACCAAACGCTTACTACTTACTAATTGCATAACAATATGCGACCAATAGGCTTATAGGCGGGTTAGAAAAAAAGGGAAGAGATTCAGGTACAATGGGTGAGTAAAAAAATAGAGAAATTGAAGAATCGGGAAAATGACCGATGGTAGAGATCGAATGACTCGATAAGGTTGAATAGATAAGTACAAAGGGTAATGAAATTGAGAGTTATTGTACTGTGTAAGACAGAGACAACGAGACAATTATAAAATACTGTAAAGGAAATTGATAAGGTACTCTAGGTGCAAAATCGTAGTTGGAATGGTACTTAGTGAAAAGAATAAAAAAGAGAAAAATAAGAGAGTGTAGTATGAGAATAAAAATGAAATAACGGTAGCTACTACTCAATTGTTTCGGATGAATGGAGAATACCGTCCACACTGTATGATCAGTCAAAGCATACAACGACATTTGTATCCATCAAACATCGATCTGATTGTGTCAACGAGTTGCTTGATTCATAACCGGGAATAAGTTTGGTAAACAATAACAGTATTCATATGACATTATGCAAGTATTGTGCTGTGTATAGACCATGGTTAGGAAAACATCATGCAGGACAGGTAGTCCTTTGGTTAGGTATACTTTATCCGGTTAGTTTGATATTAAGCTAGTTATACCTGTATACTTGGTACTGAAGGACTAGACGTCCCACATTGTAGAGATGATGCTTGACCATTACATTGACAATATGACTGTTGATGTAACACTGGCAATGGTTCTGCCTTCTCAAACAAACTCTGACCTGTTGGAATCCTGTACGACAGACAAATGTTAAGCAACTATTACAGACGTAACGCCAACAGACATCCCTTCGCTACAGAACAACATTTTATTTGACATGCATGTAATTAAAATGAAGAAATTCTCATACGTTAGTGGTATGTCAGATGAAGAATGTGCTAGTGAAAGAGAATAATGTTGAAAGTGAGATACAAAAAGGTACAGAAATCATTTTATACAAGTATCTGATAATAATATAGAAAAAGATGTTGACAATGTTGAAATGTGTACGTACCTCCAAGACTCTATAAAATCACTTTTATCTCCAAAGTTAGGGTCCACGTTTCCATTAGATCGTGTGTAATCGTTGTCCATGTTTCCATCAAAATATCCACACAATCCCTCAGTGTCACTTTCAAAAAAAAATAATGGAAAATATCGGCATAAAAGATGGCACTCAGCTTAAACAGCCGAGGACAGGGAGCATTCCAACACCACACATTATAATTACACGACACAATGTCCAACACTTAATTAACTAAGCGAGAAAATAAACTTAACCTCTAAAACATATTCTAACAAATTCGACTTATGCATTGTTTATTGTCAGTAGTAGAATCATACTTACCAAACATTCTACGTAACATTTTGACCGACAAAAGAAAAACAAGGAAACGTTGTCAAGTTTGTCTGTAACGACCGTACGTTTGGACCGCAAGATGTTTATGATTCACAGATTGTTTCTAATAAAACTGGTTCAAATGGTCATTGGAAATAGACTGTTCTGTGATAAAGTGTGTAATCCTTGAAGAATGTTTATCAAAAGTTGTGTTCTACAAATCACAATCGTTGGTGCAATAAAACGGAAATGAAAAAGAAAGAATATTACACCGTTCATAAGTATTCGATTGTAATATAATGTAATATATTATTAACCAAACTGTAATATAGTTCTTTCAACAAACCGTGGTGTGATATTTCAAAGCAACATAACCGAAGGAATTTGGTGAGTTTGTTGATAGCACAGTAAACTATTACTAAGTACAGCAACTCCAGTATTACTTACTCCATGAAAGTTCCGGGTACATTAATAAAGATGTTCAGCATGTTGATATGTCGTCTACGAATGTGTGTCACTTTAACATAAGCTCCGGACCGACCTTTAAACTAAAATACAAACAGTTAGATTGTTTAGAATATATCCCCTAAATATAAATCGATGTAAGTATATGTTGGTAGGACCCATGATCAACTGTTAGCCTAATTAAATCACATCTTAAAAAATACCTTGAAACACATAAGCGACAGCAGGAAGACGTTGAAACAAATGTAAACCAGTACTTTTGTATTTCAAAAATCCGATGATGATTGAGAAGGAATGGATCAAGATGTGATGACTACTTGCTATAATTTCAAAAAGTTTCCACTTATTGTAATTTGGTTACCTTGAACCTTAAAGATAAAAGAATGACATTTAAGGGGATAAAGAAGATAGACAAGTGGAACTATACTCCTCTAATAGAAACCAAATGCAGCTGTATCTTAAGAAAAAATAAGCAATAATACAAGGACAACCAGGCGAACGATGTATTTTGTTAACAAACAATAGTACACGAGAGGTGTGTGAACTTGATACAATCATTGAAGACCTTACAGGAAATTCTTAAATTTAATCTGTCCACTATACAATAGCAATTTTTCAATTTTCTGCAGTAAATTTCTTAAGTGCGCAGCTACCGTATGAGTACTCGTGTGTATTTGGTCATTATAGATAAGTTGTTAGCAGGGTAAAATTCAATAAAAACAAAACATAGAAGACGAATAAATTTACAACTAATACCATACCACGTAGTTATTTCCACTTTGATCTTGTACGACCTCTATATGATTCTCAAACATCGATGGATTCTGGATCTCAAGTTTTGGGTTTGTCATTGGGTTGTCACACATACTCAATGTAATGACGTCATTACCTTCTCGTATCGCCACACCACAGTTAAAGGAAGGTTTCATATTGTGTGGCTTCCATGTTTGTGTCTCCACCTGATAGTACCAAAGTCAAACTTAATACACCAACATGTACATGTGTACATGTGTACTGGAATAAAAGGCAAAATAAGAAAAGCCAACGTCATAGTTATACTGCGTTAGCTTATGTTGAATTATTTGAAGTATACGTAAATGTAAATAAAGTAAAAAAATAACGAAAGTGTTTAAGTCAGACATTCCAACACTGTATTCACCTTTTTCTAAATACATGTATCGGTCATATCAAAACCAACACCTGCTTGTTCCATTCCATGTTCTGATCCGGGAGGCTTTACTCATGAGCACATAAACATTAATCACAAATTGCAATCAAATGGACCACGTGATAAGTTGTATTTAAAACCCAACCCACTAACTTTGAAAGATCCACCATGGAGCTGATTGACCATTGTAAAGCGACCGACACGGAAATCTGTGAAAACGCTGAAAATGTAAACACGGTGTGTTTGGCATTACTAGTAATAAGAATTAAGTACGCACTGTAAACACTAAAATGGTAGAATGAAATATTATCTTAGCTAGTTCGTTTAGGTAAAGTAAACCCTTTTGTAACAGTTAAATATCGCTGATCTAGTCTTGTGTATGTTGTTATCCGAGTTCTGTACTGTCCGAAAATAGTATAATAAATAGTAATGCTGGTAAAATATAACATTAAATAGTGATGCTAGATGAGTAACGTAGTTGGCACCAAATCTCCACACGCTCATCACCAACTGACTACAAGAACATTTAAACCTTATTTTGTTATTGTGAATCGAGTCGGAGTGGATGACCTGTAAGGACTTCCGAGTACGGGCATAAAAGTAGAGAAAATATGTCAATGCGAAGTGTGAACAAGTGAACGTTAACGTCATTACTTACTGTTTAGCATTGTCAAATGTCTTATAATGGGGATCACCGACAGTTCGGCACTGGGCTCCAGGTTTGTTAGATGAAATGCCAATCTGTAATAACAGAAACAAACAAAGAGTAAAGGTGTTGCAATCACTTTGGCTTAAAAGGACATTATATTACCTACATACTGTTGACGGGCTGTGTTTATGATGATTTTGTGTGGTATTGCTTCGTTAGTTGTGGTATATGACATTCATGTTTTCTGTGCCGGGTAGTTTCTGTTGCAGGATGCCTTTCATTATCATTTAAAAAACTTAAGTATGTGCATTATAAAATGTTACACCCATCAGGGAACGTAAATACTGTGGTCATATGAGTCCGTTGAGTGTTGAAACACAATGAACTGAACATCTTTGACGAATAACCAACCGAGATAATATCATTTGGTATTGCACTAAGCCCATTATACTCAAACCAATAATTTAACAAATACAATATACGGTAACTGAACTACAGTACACTTAATTTTACACCAACCATGTAATTAGAAATCGTCACTCCGATCCACTCTTTTCCCGGAAGTAAAACTTGTTGTGTTATTACATGTGTATGTCCACCGGATGTTATGGGAATATTGGGTACCAGACTGACGGTGTATGATGTCTGTGCGCTATGAGTAGCTGGGTTCCAGTCTGTTGGTTTCAGTGTTATCATACAGGTGCTTGGGGCTATGTTTCCTGGTAAAAAAACATCATCAGTTAGTTATTATTTCCATATAAGAGACGTGGTTCGCGATTTTAGTGTTTATTGTTCAATACAAACATCATCAACACTAGAAATTAAAGAAATTGGTTTGAAATGTGGAGACATAGGAACGAAGACCATATAAGGAGAGTAGTGGAAAGCAATAGTCCTTGCCAAAGGTGCCTCGGGGCTCAACAAGGAAACTGTAAGGAGGGTAGGAACGTAAAAGTGTATTAAAAGGCGCTGGTATAAAGTTGGCTGGCTCTTATATGTAATTGAGGTGCTCTAAACAGTTGATTTTGTTAACCAAATTCTACCAACATGAGAGGTAAATACTGTTATTGAAAACAGTCGTGCAATTGGACATAATAAGTCTTATTGAAATTGTTATGAATCAAATAAAATATGATTGAACAAACCATTGTCTGTTGTTATAGCTAGTGTTAGATTGCAGCCAGACTGTCCTGGTTGACGACAGACGATGGGAATGGTTGACGTCAATGTTAGCGTTGTGCTGGGTGACTTCTGGTCCACATAACCCATTTTATCTGTGTACTAAAATAGTTAAACATGATGATATCTATATATAGCTTTTGCTATATTTTTTACACACAAACAGCAGTACATATATATTGACATCACTTTGTTGTGTTTGTAGCGTCAATATTTAATTATGACGGCTCTGTTCATTGCTGTTGATACATACTTTCCGATTTTAGGACCATGTATAGTTGGTTCAATTTGAAAGATATGTACTGTTTTTTTGTAACTATATTGGTTGGAATATAGAAACAAGATAATTGCGCATACGATATTTCTACAATGTATATAAAAGGTGTTTATGTCGAGCAGATTGGGCATAAAACGATTACGTATTTGCGTATCCAGCAGGACGTATTCATATGGAATGGGTACGTTAGTGTGTCAATGGACAAATGTACTTTTACAAATAGGGTTGGTAGGACGAAACAGAAATTGTAATAGCTTATGTATGTACCTTTACGCCGACCCAGTATCCGTTACTAGTTAGCGCTGGACTGTGTAACCCACCGGTGTGCTTGTTTGTGAAATATGACGTCACAGAACACGTCACAATACTATTGAGATGTCCTTGAAGAGCTGCACCAGGGAGACGTGCAACTCTTTGATGTCCTGACAACGTTTGTGACCACTGTGATAAACTTCGATTATCAGCTTCCCACGTAACTTCAAATGTACCGTCCGAGATAGTGTGTGGGTATGATACACTACATTGGAACTCGAAATCGTCGGTTGTGAGTACAGGGTTGCTGAACTTCGGAGGACCAGTCATTATAGGATATGCATCTGTGTACAAAAATAGAGATATAACATGTTACTTTCAAATGTCATCCGATGGAAGTTAAAAAGTTACCAATTTTCTAGGGCTCTTTTCAGCTGTTAGGCCGCTCAAGCACCCTTTGACATTTCAACTTCCCCTGGTCATTGGGCTACATATTGAAACCTACACTCGTGTCTCCCTGGGGAGACTATTTCTCTCCTGTGGTGTGGCAGCCAACATCGATCTGCGGCGCCATGGAATAGACACTGTCCTCACAGGTACCATTTTACACCATGGTGGAGTGGAGCTGTGGGTCTTGCTCAGAGAAATTAACCAGTGGTCCAGAGGGGGATCGAACCCAGGACCTTTCGATCCCGAAGCGCTCGCCCTACCTCAAGGCCACCGCTCCCCCACTATGGGATAGCGCAACTGTTTTGATAAAACAGTGCCCAGGACCATTAGAGTTTTAATCATATAAGTGTATTTATGATGATAGAATTTAATCCCGAGAAACCTTTAATAATCGACCGGGTTAAATGTTTGTTTACGGAGTTGTGACAGAGATCTTTGAATCAACTATATATACAAATATCTTACCAACACATGGTGGGTATCCATTCTGAGAGTATTGTGGACCTGTGCATCGTGGTGGTGTGTCTACAATAATGAAACACAGAATAGTTTAGGAGTTGGTTTGCTATTATATAACCGATTAACATTGTATTGTCCCTTTTTCTATATATGTCACATATATATCACAGGTTCGAATATTGTTTAGAAATAAGCGTATACGTCTTAGAAATAAACGTCTAAAAGAAATAGTTTAAGATACATGTAGTTTCAAATTATAATTGTTCCATTTGGCATGTTGGTCGACACATACTCTAAACGATGATCTATTAATTGAACATGCTATATCCCTTGACCGGACAATGCAAACGATTCCTGTTTAAGTACATGTTTCCAGGTGTGCATTATACTATTTCGTTGTGCGTATAGGCATGTGTCAAAAGGCACTTCCAGCTTTGACATTTTGGTAGTCAAAGGATAAAGTCATTTTCTGAAAATATTAAGAAACGGTTACCTGCACAATACGAGATTGAGCATCCGTCAGTTGGCTGCAGATAGTAGACCAGGTGTGATCCACAATTTCTGGCGGCCACTGATATATTATAGTCACAACAATTATTGTCAGCAGGGTCTAAATCTCCACATGCTGTTAATAGAACTGCCTCACCCGTAGCCTGAAATAATTGAAAACTTTAGCTAATCGAATCGTGGACATACATACGGACGATAACGGACTTTAGTCACTACCACATAATAACAACAAAGATGGCGACATGCAGAGTCCTTAGTAAATACTGACGATTGTCATCGAAAGTGGAAACAACAACGGAATATGACTTAGTTGAACGAAGGATTGTCGGATTTTTGTTTACTAGTATTTGTTACACGTATTTATGTACGGTGTCCCTCATACAGTTTTTACAGAGACTTGAGGCAACTCAATTTTGGAGTCATAGCGACCACGTGAGTAGCATGAATCAAGAAACAATATACATAGCTAAAGCAAGATATCAGGTATGGCATTTCCAAAACATCTTAATAGCAGAAAATGACATACATTACAAATTCTTGTGCTAATAATATAAGTTTAACTTGAAGTTTTCTACTTAAGATGCTTTGTGAATATAAGCCAAGATTTACATACGGCAGGATATTGGCCCTTTATCCACAATGGAACATGGGTACCACAATCATACTGTCTGATACATTGGTTGAATGGTATCTCCGCATCGTGGAACCGGTACCAGCCGCTTGTTAGAACACGATCACACAGAAGGTTGGTACCCGTATCTTTATTGCCCACTTTTCTTCTTGGTTCATCAATAACGTTAACTGATTGGTCCGTACATGGGTCAAAGCCAGCTGTAAAATATTAACAATTATTTTACACGTGCTCCTTTTCATTGGTTTAAGAAATATGATAATTAATCGGCATCGAAGGCAGCACTCTGCAGAAACAGCTGAGCACGAAAGACAGAACTGCTACAAGAACATGATATCCCACTCTACCAACCTACTGCTTCGGTCAGATGTACAAATCCGAAAAGGCCAACAGGCATGGACAAATCAAAAAGACGACTAAACACCACAAGGACAAGCTACCATGAAAAAAATCAGTAACGTCTGTGAACCGTCTAAACTCCATGCATTTCGGATTTGTTAATGCTTCTCGAATAAATATGTCTGTACATGTATATTAGTAAACATATTTGACCTGACGGACAAGACATACTTGTAATGTGAGAATGATATGTCATTTTACGTTATCACGAATGATTCCGCCAATTGTCTGAGCAGGTAAAGAGAATGCAGTATTTCAGCAGTAATCCTAACAAATATTAAAATTATTACTTGCCTTGTATTGCTGAAATGAAAGAAACAAGAATAATCAAAAGGCTATACATTTTTATTTTTCTCGTCATAACACATTCACAATTACGAATCAATTTAATAGGTCATCAACAATGGCTTATCTTTACTCTAGTATTTAACTTTGCACCTTTAATTTGACCTACATTTTCTTTAATTACGTCAGTACGTGACCTTAGACACTGTCGTAACTCAAGTAAAGATCTGTAACAGTACGTCTTTCACTAGACCCTCGCGTAGGTCCTATAGAGGTTTAACACGGTGTGTCTGCCGTCTGGCATTAGACACGGTGGTAGTTACGGGATTGGTTGGCACTTGTAAGCGATGTTGCAATGACAATTCTTTTGAAGTTACGGAGTTGGTTGGCACTTGTGAGCGAGGTTGCACCATAAGGAACAGTATATACGCATGTGACTGCATTTCATTTTGAAAGCTATAATCACACCGGGGAGACTGGACTGTTAAAAGTTACATTATTGTGTTTAAGCAAATAAGGTGAGTTATTCAGTATAGATCATTATACTGTAGAAAACTGAAAGTTCATGTTCTGAAGCTACCTTTATTTTTTAGTTGTATATCTGCGTCAGGTAATGGTCCGCTTTGCGTAAGAAACAATATTTATCACATATATAACGTGATATTCCATGTGATTACAAATAACGGAACAATGTTTTCCAACACGTGTGATAACAAATCCGAAGTCGAAAACGTAATGTCGGCGGCTTAATTACGTTATTTCTGACTGGGTGCTATGGAAATGTGATAAAAATAATCCGTTATTCGTTTCTTTGAGATCAGCATGTCTTAAACTCGTCACCAAAGCAAAGTATTAAGCTAACCAAAAGGCTCGCTCAGCAACTTGTGTTTTCTAGACTCGTATAAGAAATGTTGATCTCCAAAGACAACTCATGACGGATCCTATAAGTATGTCTTTATCTTTTCCACAATTTTAAGGGGTTATAGTGATGTATTCCACATCATGAAATTCTGTTTCACGTATTTTCCTCTTCCCAACAAATATCTGTTTTACATTTTGAAGCAACCTTTTACTTGGAATCTGCTTCTCGTATTAAAGCATTAGGCAATCAGAAAAAGTTAGTTAAACCTTATTTTTGTTCCGCTTTACGTTTGCTACTATGGTTTATCGTATACTCGAATTTAGTTCAGAGCTCAAATGAGTATAAGTTTACTCTTTGTGCTTCTTTTCATTTAAATAATGGACGTTTGTGGCTATTTATGCTTGACAACTTACCTCCTACCCAATGGTACTTATGGTTACGATAATTCACTATCTTCTTTCTGTATAGTATAAACCTGTCTATACATATATGCTGAGGTACCAACGTTTCTTCTATATCAGTTCTAGTTATTGTTTGTCAATCAATTCCTCCTAACATGCATAGCTCACTACCTATTTTGCTAAGAACTTTTGACTTCTGTTTCTCCAACGAATGGCTGTAGTTCCGCCCTGTTTCTTTCATTCTGTGACACTTTTAAGTGACAACCTCCTGCACAAAGTGCAATAAACTATCCATAAAAGCCACAAAGACTGCGTAACTTCTGGGACGGTATTAGTAAAGAATCTCAAGTGAAAACTTAGAATTTTCTAGAAATCTCAAATTGACCTTAAGTGTATCAGCTAAACAGAAAAATCAAGATTAAAAATTATTTACAATGTTTAGAAGCATTATGTAAAGAGCTACAATAATCACATAGAAAACATGTGTTATTCTTCGTTTCTTGGGAAATGTGCGCAACTCAATATTTTAACTTAAGTCAAAGTATTTAAGTTTTCACTTAAGATGCTTTGTGAATACCTTCCCTGATGGAAACAGATAGACTATGGAAAGTAACAATGTGCAAATGTACTAGTGTGTAGTATCATAATGCATGTACTCATTTAACCAATGAGACCAATGGAAATACCTACACATCATCTATAAATTGACAATCTCGAGCATTAAATACTTTGTTTATATAGCTAGGCTATATTGACATGAGCCTGACCTTTATGCAAGAATATATTCAAGGTTCTTGCTTTGAATATATAAATTCCCGCGAGAAAATCGTGCACTATCGGTATTTCATATTTGTGCTTGTATTACATCTCGAGCGACTTCGTGATACTCCCCGATTATGAAAACATACAATCGGTGTTATAAACGTAGACGATATATCGACTGTTAAATTATGCAAATCAATAGGCCAGGCTTGTGTCAATGTGGTCAAGCTATAGGAACCATTACAGTGACATGCTTTTGCTTTGTTTCGTGTATTTGTTTTAGCATACAATTTGAAGATAACCATAATTGTAGATACATTTATTTATTTTTTATTTTATATTTCAACATGTTTTATCACAAGGAAAATGCATCAGGGTTTAAATGAATTACATAGTACTAACAAAATAAGCAGTTTGTTTAACAATATAATATAACAAATGTTTTATACTTATTATCTACAGAGATTCTATATATTACGACACACAGACAGACACACGCACATACACGTACATACATGTTTTATTGTGGATTCAACACATTCTGTATCCATAACACGGGCATACAATCCCTTTCAAAAGGGTACAAATCTTGTTAAAAGGGGACCGAGATAAGCAAATTATACCAGGTTGCTAGGAATTTGACCTTCAGACTTTAAACACAACGTACACGTCCCTACAACCTACCTTAATTTACATTGACAAATGTTGCTCATACCAATTTGACCGAAGCAACACGGACTCATTACACTATCTTACATTGAAACGCATCTATATACAAACAATATTAATAAGATAAGAACTTGGTACGAATTGGAATCTTTTGAAATGACCCTTTAAATTGTTGCAACATTTAAAACTGTATCAACAATGACAGGACATAAATGCAATGGTCACAACATACATACAAGAGCATACTTTATAACCTTATGAAGAATAACAAACAAAAGAACACTAGTTAATACATGCAAAAATATAACTATACATAGACGTCCCGACCAACGGGTACTCAAATTCTAATCACAAAAGTAATGACAATACCATCTTCGATACAGTTTAACATAGCACACATTATAATTGGCATTACGTCATTTGTCAATCTATACACTTCAAATCAATTCAATTTTAACGGTAAATTATAATCACATGATCCAATGGATTAACTTGAAAACCTTCGTCAAGCAGCCATCGACAAACAACAAGGCGGAAAGATATCTGCTCTGGCATAATGTCAATTGACGCCCGATTGCTAAAACAGGACAACTTTATGTCCGGACATTCGGCAATATTCAATGCTATTTTGTCGGACTGCTCGGCATTGCCAGAATAACTTCTCTCTCAACTGCTTTACAAAATGTTGTACGAAATGTTTAAACACTTTGTTCTTATGTCCAACTTTTGTACAGCATTGTGTTGCTGGATTTTCTACTCGTCCATTCACAAAAGCTAAATGTTTGTATAACACGTCCAGACAATGTTCGTTAGATGTAGCTACTATGGATCTTATGTTATAGGGGATTTTGATCGTGATAGAGACCTCGCTTGGTGAAAGTCCGTACACAACAGGTCCTGAAACAGAAGAAAACATTAAAGTGTATAGAGCTATATCGGAAGATATTTTTAAAAAAGTTTCAAAAGCTGAAAAACAATTATGCTTTCACATCCATCAGATCAATTTTCACTACAGTTTTAACAGAAACTCTCTCTGTGATTTATTGGACATGCGAACTGTCCATTTTCATACGAAAGTGTTCTAGAACACCTTATGAAATTATAAGAATCGTCTATTTTTCGAGGATTGAACCAAAGTACACGGAACCCATCCAAAGTTTTAATTTGCAATAAAGGTAGTCTAGTATCATACATAAAACGATGCAAGTAATTATTTTGAAATTGAATGACTGTTAGAATATAGCTCTATACACTTTAAATAAGTAAGTAAAATTATGTTTTTGTTTGGCTGAACGTGTTTCGAACTGCCTTAATGAATAATTAATGCCAACATAAAATAGGATACATGTAACAAGAAAGGAGTAGGTTCACTAAGTGGTAAAAATGGCCCAATCACTGAAATGAATAACAAGTTACAGGTTTCAATGTAAAATGATAGAAAAGTAAGACCATTCAGACAAAATGACTACATGTAGACCCATAAGGCAGACCAACAGTATGTAATGTAACAGATTATGGGGACCTTGACCTACTGGTATCAATATTAACAGGGATGAAGTTGAACTAATAATGACAATAAACCTCCATATAACGTTTGTAGATCATGAACCTTCCACAGACAACCAGCAACGTTCCCTCATATAAAGACAATAGACAGTGTTGTCAAATTAAATACAAGTACATAACCTGCCGCGCACATTAACCATTGTACTGCGGCTCATTGTTTTCATTTGTGTAGTCCAATTTTTTTGAAACTTTGTTTAGGGAAGCGTCATAACAATTTTGGATATATTTTTGTCACGCTAATGATGTTTTGAATGTTTCAAACTTGAATTTTAACTTACTTTTTCACCATTAAAAGATCTCGGTCGTCTGCCACCGAGTGCAGTTTTTGGTGGTTCTAACAAAGAGGCAGCGCTTGTTGCTGAACCCTTGCTTCGTTCTATCCAGCTTTTTAATCCCTCTTCTATCTCTTTTATGACACGTTCACTGCTTTCCATGGCCGGAAGTCGACCTTGTGTGGATTTTGGGTTAATGTCTAACATTTTAAGCATGCTATTCATTTCCATTGCTTCCCGTGAGCCGTATTTAGGACTGCTTTCCCGTCCTTGACCACTAGGCTCGTGTAGCAGTCCCTTCTTCTGCTCCCTTTCTCGTCGTTTCAACTTCTTTAAAGCGCTTACAGCATTTTCATCGTCCAGCAGAAATGATAGAAATTTCAGAAACGGTGATTTGAGCGCGTTGTGGAGTAGCTCGGCTCTATGAATGTACAGATATAATCTCATTTTCATACGTTCCTTCAACTTCCGGACTGTATCATGTGCGTACTTTCGGATGAAGAGTCTCTCGTAGTTCTCACGTGACAATAATAGTACTTCCGATTCACGTGTTACCATGGCATTATCAAGACATGTTGGCAAGCGTAACACTACTTCAAATGTACCTGTAAAGAAAACAGACGTGATTTGATTTTAAATAATTAAATTTCTTCGGTCAGAAATAATAACCTTTATACTCGTATAATAATACGCAACATCCGGGTAAGTTTTATTTGTGAGGTAGGCCAAAATGTACGTACTTTCAGCTTCAACTGTAAAATATCATACGATAATTTGTTTTCTTATTATTTCAACGAGTCCCAATCAAACCATTTGATGTTTGGTACGGTGTACAAGACAGACAAATACATTTTGTAAATAGATATAAACATAAATTAGCATACTAGTATTCAGTAATAGTCACCCAAGGTTTAAGAATGTTGCGTTCAAGAACACCTTGTACAAAGTTTGTATTCGCCTAGGGGTGCTAAATGACATTCAATGGATCAAGGATAATATATTTATTGGTGTAATTAAGTCATGAAACGGTGCAACTGGCACAATAAATAGACCAACATACGAGTATGCTTAGAGTTGCCAGAAAGACTGCCATATCTGCTAATTAATTAGCTGGAGCAGCTTCAACAGTCTTGGGGGTAACCCTAAAATCATTTAATTTGTCACTATTTCGAATGTAATAGTTTTCTACTCACCGACTATTTCGTTGGAACCTAGCAAACACAGCTGTACAAGTTTATGCTGTGCTTTCTTTCGTTTCATTCTTTCATGTGGTGTCTCGTTGTGTCCCGAATGTCTAAAAATGGAAAATATAATAATAATAATTAATATTGATGTTTCTATGGGACCATGCTGTCAGGTTACAAAGTTCAGCAAAAGTTTCGGTACATATCATCGGTGAAAACTCATAATGTCGAAGTAAAGATTGTGCTCGTATTGGTTATGTGAACTATTTTGGAACACTTAAGAAATCAAAGAACTGTAGATAAAGAACATAACTATGATCTTACAACACAACACATGCTTACCTTGGTAATAATCCTGGAAGTAGAGTTTCCATCTCTCGCCACAGATCTTCATATTGACCTTTAAACTGGCTCTGATCACACGTAATCTCCATTTCTCCACTGAAATAAATGACGTCATGAATTGATAAATTGATCTCAAAAACACTATGTGCGCAACTCGAGCTTTCAAACATTCTTAGCCCAGTTAGCTCATTTAGTATGGGGATGCCAATACTATCATATCTTAGATCCAAACTTGTGTACCCGGGTCTGTGATAGTGTTGTTGTCGTAGTGACATTGGCTGTGGTCAGGTTCTTCACTGTGTCTATTTTAGGGGAGGGAGGGTGCAGTCGGAGATTGTGTGGGGTTTTTTTCATGAAAACTTGTCATCGTATAAAGTTAAAGTAGGTAAAGCAAAATAATGAGATACATTATTGAGTTATCTTCCTTAATACCATCAAGGACTGCATTGGTTCTATCATTTACATTCATTTTTTCATAATGCTTTTTTTCGAAAGAAAGACCGGTGACGAGTTTTTCACTTAAATACATCATCACTGAACAGAAAATTTTCAATGATATTTTCATGGCTTTATCCAATAACTTACCTGAGAAGAAATATCATGTGTTCTGTAGGACTGCCCTGGCGAATCATATACGATCCATACTTGGCACTCTCTTTCTTCAGCGCTACAACCAACAATTTCTTCTGCTTTGTCGGCCATTGTCTGAACAGAGAGTTTTCGTCTACAAATTTTGTTTTGAGATTATATTCCCGTTCTAATACATCTCTTACAGATCTGTTATATAGATCTCTATCTATGACTACCAGATCTGTATCACTGTCTGCTACTACTGTTGCTGTACGTATACAGTCCTCCTTCAACAAAGCAACTTCACCGAACGATTTACCTTCCCCTGAAAACGGAATAATTATTGATTTCAGTAAGTACAGAGGTACACATACCAGGCGCATGAATTATTGCCCCTTACACATTGTGATATTAATATAACTCACGTCCGGTGCTTTTGGTCATTGCCGGGCATAGGACAGTAGTTTCAGAAGCGGACGGAAATGATCGACGATCGAACAAATATTGCTTTCATTGACACTTTATTGGAATTCCTATTTAGCTCTTCCAACCACTTCTGAATAGAGCTTCTAAAATAGACGAAGCCATGTCTAGCGAATCGGAAGACCTATTTTGATTATATCTCTTTTGACTTAAATATACAATCCCATAAACATTTACATCTTCATCCGTGCATTCATAATGACATAAACAATGTCCTTACCTCCCGACCATACGTATTGTCCGAGCTGTGATCTGTCAAAGTCTGTGGCCGAACACGTGGCTTCTACCTGTTTCAGTATATCACGTGGTGTGTCCGTCTGGTCGTGTATGACGTAGATAGATACAGCACCCCGAAGTATAATATACAACCTGTAACACAAAAAAACATCATAGATGTTGCGTTTGCCACGAGTCTCTATCGAACCAATAACGTTTTTTGTTTGAAGTCTTGACATCGCAATTTGTTTGCTCTTTCAAACTCTTTCAAATGGTACATAGAAGAGACGGTAGATTCTCTGAAACGGAAGAAACTCAGTCCAAATTATTCAGAAGACCTCTCTTAACTGGTGAAAGTTCTTTCAAACCAGCAATATGTGTAACTGGTCTACATAATTGACCTGAAACTAGTTAACCTTCACATCACTGGGTGTCTCCTTAACAAGATCGGGAAAATATATTTAAAACTAATTAGGATGGTGCAAATTATTTTATGTTTCGTAAAATTAAGGGACAGGACGGCTGTAACTGGGGGAGATAATCATTTGGAGACTTAGTCGTTGTGTTGATAAAAGTGGGGGTTTCAAACTTAAATTCACGTTTTGCACCAAACGTTGATATGTTGAAAATCGTAACATTCGCGTAGTTAAAGAACTTGGTTGGCAACCATGATTGTCTCTTTTTCTACACCAATTTGATAATCAATTATTAATTATGTTGATATAATGACAATAACTCAGGTATCAACTTGGCAGAAATGCAATTGAACTGTCAGAAGATAAACACCTACTGTGTTTAATTTAAAATCATTATTAGAAACAGTGTATGTCAATATTACCTAATTGATTAAAAATGTCAATCATTATGATTGTATAATAAATCATACCCATGGGTAAAGAAAATAAAATGGGAAACCATTTCGTCAAATTGGTATTTCTTCTTTCACACTAATGTTTACGTTAAGGAAATAGAATATTTTTTAAAAATCGCATCGACCTTTAGTGAAAAATATTATTGTAACTATTGCACCATTGAAACATTTTGGTATCACGTGATTCTAAATTCCGTTGAGACTATCATTTGTAATGTGTTTGTTTCGACAAATTAATCTTGAAAACCAAACAAAAACATATCATGCTGGTTGGCAACCAAGAAATGTGCTCGACGCATGTGTATTGGTAACGGTTGAGAATGCTAGAACCTTTGCCACTTTATTTCTATTTTTGTATCATTTAGGAATAACCTGTCGAAAAGATGTACGTTTTTTTATTTTAGTTTTGTTGTTTTTTATTTCAAATTGTTCTGGTAGTCTCTACCTAGCTTTGATCTTTGAAACCTTGTCTCGTTTTTCTTATGTTTACAGATTGCAAGCAAGTATTGATTAATTCATTGACCAATTTATCAAACCAAAATGCTTAGAAAGCCGGAGTCGACGCATTGTATGAAACTTTAATAACTAAAACAGAACAATCAATGCAGCATTTAAATGGTTAAATGTGTCAGGTATTGGGGTTCCGTAAAATTGAGGACCGTTTGCAAAGGTCGTAAACGTTCATTTTCTTTAAGTGTTTTGCAGTCCCTAAAGTGACATTGATCGTAACTAGTTTTCAACGGAATAGTTCTGCAAGTACATCTAGCATGTAAACAGCTATTACTTCTTAAGGTAAAAACTGAACAACGAAGCCTATTATTCAATGAACGATTACGAAATAGTCCATCTTCTTGGAAAGAAATGACGTCGCATGAGGTTTATACATCGGTTTTGCTTCAAGTTACAGGATTATTTACTTACTTATCTCCGCTGTCGCCTTGTTTGATCAGGACATCGTTTCTTACTTTCCGTTCAAAATCACAATGTCGTATAACATCGGCGACAATCTCTGAAAATATATACAATTACAAATCACGTAATGTTTCGGAAATATTCTACCGCTGTGTACTTCAAGGAAGAGTGTATACCTTTAGATAACTCGTTCTTTATGAAGATTGCGAACTTAAATGTACTTTTAAATCCAAACCCTTATTACGCTCCACTTAGGATCTGACGACATGACACTCCGTCAAGTCGACGTTCATTCAGTGAATATGAATAGTTTTCTTAAGTAGACTAAAGAACAAAATTTAAGCGAGTTGTTATCAAATTTAAAACTCCCTATTATTCCCAAATCGGCCAGGACGCTAACATTTTATTCAGTACGAATATTTCTCGAAGTTTGGGGTTCATTGGCCAATCTAGTAGGGGAAAAAACAAATGTCCACACCCTTCCGACTTCTCAGAAGAACGCAAAACAGGTTGAAAACAATATTCAGCTTAAACGAAAAATACAAGTGAAGTAGATGTACCTTCTGGAAGAGTTTGTAAAATATGCGAATGGTTCTGGAACCATTGCACCATGTCAACACATTCAAAATCCTCTCTCAGATCCGGGCTTTTCTTCACCAACTTAATAAAATTATCCTGCATTGTCTTTTTTTAGTTTAACTCCAATGGTTTGTAAACTTTTTAAATTCTAAGTACAGACGTTCGGTTATGTTGAAATTTTATACTCGATAGATATATTCGTCTAAACAGTCCACGGCACAATAGTTAAAGTTATTGATCGTTTGTTGGCAAAATACAATA
The DNA here is from genome assembly GCA_963678985.1 of Spisula subtruncata. Taxonomy (NCBI): domain Eukaryota; kingdom Metazoa; phylum Mollusca; class Bivalvia; order Venerida; family Mactridae; genus Spisula; species Spisula subtruncata. Next base: position 6,876,891 of record OY787671.1, read on the forward strand.
ATGTTTATGTACCGTTAAGCACATTTAGAATAAAGTCTGCACAGGGTAAACAAGTTCTGATATCCGTAAAACTGGAATGTTTCAAAACAATCACTAGAAGTCCTCTTATTACAACGTAAAATCAGTAAAACACTACGTTTCTATAGCCTTTCTAGAAGTAACGGCTTCATAAAACGTCCTGCAATCACTTGATTCTTAAGCACATAGGTTAACGCTCTGGTCAAGTGGCGCCACTGATTAAAAAATCTCTGCGACGAAACTCAATTAAAGTAAATGTTTCAGATAAACGTCCTCAGCATACTAGAACTCACACAAAATCCAAAACAATTATCAAAACAAACGATAAGTTCAACGATTCATCGATTTATCTTATTTATAACATGTCTTCGTCTTTGTAAGATCAATATGCTGCCTGTTTAAAGTGTTTGTCATTACATGTATTATTGTATGGCATTGTTAACTGAGATTTTATCTATCGACCTTTTCTTACCCAACTATTGGACTCTAACAATAAACGGAATTAAATCTATTCAATCTAATTTTTAGTATATATATTTGAACATACATCAGTATGTTTAATAATAATTGTGTTTGATACCATTTTGATCGTATAATTGGAATGAATTGTTCCCTAAATTTATACCCATCAATAAAACCATTGGCTTGATATCAAAAAGGTTTAGAGTTAGATAGATTGCTCGATACCACACGAGTTGTGACGTTACATTTAAAAACACCTAGGTAGTAATTATATTATTATATGGGGTTATTTACATAAATATTCTATTTACGTATATAATGTTTTTTGTGTTTTTGTTGGGGAATCGGGATTGACCAACTTTGTGTGAGGTCATGAGGGTTGAGAAATTTGTGTTCCGCGTTCTAGGGTATGTCGTAGATTAACTTAAAGACATGGGTAAGAAGAAGTAAGTGCCATGTGCAATGGGTGGGTAGCTTTTATCGGGACATGGGACTAGCAGATTTTGTGTCAGAAGCAAGTGATTTCATCGAGACGAGGCCTGGACACTGGGATGACCGAGTCAGGGACATGGGTTGAGTGTGATTCGGAGAGATCGGCATAGTTGAATATGGCTCGGGGACAGGGTTGATCTGGGGCGTGCGGCTGGCAGAGACCAAATGTTGGGAACAATGGACCCATTGTAACTTTTCGCAAATAGCAATATTAGTGATAGGGAAATCAGCGATGGTATAAATAAAGTAACAAAGGTTCCTAACATACGTTCTATAATGAATAAGACTTAAATACCCACATTTAGCATTTGAACATGATTAGTAAGTACAGGGTAATACAAATGCCATGCTCATTAGAGATTAATTACTCTTTCTACAGCTCTTGATTACGAAATATTTTTTATCTTTAAATCTGATCTAAAGACGTATAATCCTCGAGTCTTTCAAATCTAGGAAATACTATAACCTCCAAACAAACAACAAAATACGCACCCAGGTTTCATTCATAAGTGTCTAGCCATGGTATTTACGTCCTTATTTCAACCGTCATAATACCAGTACGAGATAAGCACCTTGGTGTTCTAATATACTTACAGTAAAACCTCTTTAATTAGACCACTAATAAAACTGTCTGAAAACTGGTCTCATTTTCAGTTGGTTTCAAAAGAGCAAAACAATGAAAAAATGGAACTGAAATGTTTGGTCTGCATTTTAATATTGCCTTATAACTTAGTGGAGCCTCTCTATGTGATGTGTTTTTCTGTATTGCCAAAATATCTTTATAACTACAAAATGTATTATACGTGTAGTTATTTTCTAGTTCATTATTGAGGACCTTATGAAATATTGATTATTTTAAAGTACAGTTATTGTCAAATAAGTTACTTGTTATTATTATTATTATTATTATTATTATTATTATTATTATTATTATTATTATTATCATTATCATTATTATTATTATTATTATTATTATTATTATTATTATTATTATTATTATTATTATTATTATTATTATTATTATTATTATTATTATTTATTATTTATTATTATTATTATTATTATTATTATTATTATTATTATTATTATTATTATTATTATTATTATTATTATTATTATACGATATCGTACATTAAATGACATTATAGCATAAAAACGGTGATTAATTTGCGCATACATAAACGGGGAAAAAGGTACGTTATTGTAAAGTTTGTGTTGGTGTTCAGTTTTAAGTATGCTCATTTCAGGACCCAGCCGACGAAAATAAATGATAACAGCGATATATGAGTATAAGTAGTGCTATATTATTGAGAAGGTCATTAAATGAGGTTTTTCTGTACATTATACTATATATACGACCCCCACATATCAGCCCACAATTACTCATTTCATTATTCAAATGCATAATAACACAACATAATGATAAATTACTAATAATGCGATATGAACTATCGCTGTTTAATATAAAAACAAGAGATTAGCAGGCTTAATGCATGCCATCAAGGTTACAAAAAATGTAATCCCTAGGAGGGTATATCTTTTTATCAATCTAAAATAAAATCGATCGATCAAATCACTTCACGGCAACGCTTTAATTCCAAACGTCGTGTTTGTAAGATTTACCCAAACGATCGAATATTATCAGTTAATGTCATAATAAATATTAGAACGAATGGATGTACTTTTCTTTCATACTGTAGCTAAAATGTTTGACCGAGTTTTAGGGCCCGAATTCCAGTTACTCCGAGTTCGGTTCCGCGAATGGATAGGTAATGTCCTTTTATGACAATGTTGTTGCAATATGTGTCTGTTCACAATATGAGTCATAGAATGGGCAGTCTAAACAGTGATCATCGTAAAGTACTGAAAAGAGTATGTTCCGTGGCCGAATCGTTAAAGTGTATAGAGCTATATCGGAAGATATTTTTTTTAAAGTTTCAAAAAACTGAAAAACAATTATGGTTTCATATCCATTAGATCATTTTTCGCTTCAGTTTTAACAGAAACTCTCTCTGTGATTTATTGGACATGCGAACTGTCCATTTCCATACGAAAGTGTTCTAGAACACCCTATGAAACTATGAGAATCATCAGTTTTTCGACGATTGAGTCAAAGTACACGGAACCCATCCAACGTTTTAATTTGCAAATAAGGTAGTGTAGTGTCATACTAAATACGATGCAAGTTATTATTTTGACATTGAGTGACTGTTTGAATATAGCTATATACCCTTTAAAGTGTTTAACGCGGAAACAGATCGACACGCGTTCTTTCCAAGGCTGCGACATACCAAAGGGAAAGTCGTTGAAATCGTCCTGGTACATCCCCCTTACTGGTCGCTGTGCGTTTGAGGATTGTACCAGCCAGACGTTAGTTGAACCGGTGCCACGATAGTGTAAAAATGTTGTTTGTAAGTTGTATCAAAATGTCCACTAAATCGGGGGATTTTTGTTTATAATGATCCTCGTAACACTGGAATCTTTATGTTTAGAAAGTGACTTCATAAGTTCAATATGGCCAACAGCAGACGCATCGTTCTGTAACGTGTTGTCTAGTACTATACGAATAACATTAACAAAGCGAGATAACTCGTCAGCAATGCCAATCGTCGTAGCCATGAGTGACTATAAAATATGAATTATATAAGCTCGGTCAACTTAGTTTCTAACCTAGAGAGAAAACTAACAAAACAACAGACATTTACACTGAGCGAGAGGAGCGTGTTACTAATTGCAGTTGTGAAAAAACGTGAGCACAACTGATAACATTCATTCCTTATGCAAAATCACTGTATAAATCAATTAATCACTGTATAAATCAATCAATCACTTTATCAATCAATCAATTACAGGACCTGGTTTATTTATATAAACAATATCATTATCTCGGCATGCTATTAATCACCTCATATCGGAATCAATTCATAATTGATTTAAAGTCAAGGTGGGTCATTTTTTCTTATCCCTGAACGATATTAGTTTTACAAACACATCTTGGCTCGCAATGTCTTTTTGTCTGAGTTTTCTCCCTTGGATTATTTTCCATTCGATTTATCAGTGAAAACCTTTTGAATGATACGTATTGTTATTTGTCACTTGTTTACTTTGATGTCATGGTGTTATTTTTATCTAATAATTGGTGTTAACCCTAATATTTATCATTCTTGAGTGTATGTGATGTCTCATACGGACTGACTAGAATAAATAAATGCAAAAATCTCAAATTTATGGTAGTTTTAGATCTTTGATAAATTAAATGGATAATAATCACTTCCTGTGAACACAAGTTATGCCTTGATCCCACTGAGCATTTTTTACATCGGCGATGTACTCTGATTTGGGATCAGGGATAACACAAAATTTCGTAGGACTACATCGAGGCTTCCCCTAGACCACGAGGACGCTTTTCCCGATGGCTTCGTATGCCCATTTAGTAAAGCGATGCAAAATAGTCTAAGTGGTACCAAGGCATCGTTTAAAACGATTGAATAATGCTTATTAAAAGAAAAATGTAATACACCAAGTAGGCTCGTGCCATAAAGGCACTGCAATGAAAAACCGCGACCAATTAAACTTATGGAAACATTTCTTAAAAATAATGAAAGCTGTTTCAGATCATACAAAACAATACTAGTAATACATCTTTATCCTTTCATTGCGCGTTTCCTTGGTTTGTTATCGGATAAAATCATGAAATGTATTACGAATATTTTAAACGTCGCACTAGATTTCGCATAAACAGTTTCAACAAAATTCCTAGAGGTCAACCCGTAAATCTCGCTGCAATTATACAACGAAAGTCATAACCACGTATGCAGCAACTAAAGCCTAGGTCCTGTTGAACATTTTCCTTCGGCGATATACTCCCGACTTAAATAAATTGGCTTCGGTAGTCATCGGAAGCAGTTATTTCACAAATTGTCTAAGGTCTTCCATCAAGCTTCCCCTATGCTATATATGGCCCATTTCTCGATGCTTTTCGAAGTCCATTTATTTAAGTGGGAGAACACCGCCGAGGTAAAAATGCTCAGTGAGACATAGTCACATAAATTATCATCACGAAGCCCATTCCAAGTTTGTTTTGTTAACATGAAATACTGTAAACTGAATACACATAACATACTATTATTTCATGAATACGAGACATTATTTACTAATAACAAAATGTGATTTCGTAAATAAAAATACGCACAATAATTGCGTTAAACGCACTTTTAATACAGTAAAAATGCATTCATGATTCCGTAAAAACGCCATATGATTTCAAAAACACACAAGATAAGTTCGTGAAAATACAATTTATAATTTCGTAAATACGCAACTTTCATGTTTTCCTAGAAACGCTATATATAATTTTGTAAAACTTCAATATAATTACGTAAATACGCAATTTATAATTTCATAAATCGCATTTCTAATTTCGTAAAAACGCAAAAGTTTCGTAAAAAAACATAATAATTTGGAAAATACGCAATATCATATCGTAAAAACGAGGTAAACGTATTTCCGAAATATAGACATTTGGCTTGAATTTTTTAAATTTATTTTTCGGAATCTTAAATATCGTTACTTTTACATTTTAATTAAAATAGATATAGAGGATATTTGTATTTTTCCGTGTATGATCGTCTGATAATTCACCGAGTGAGCAGCTGATGTAATAGTTTCACGAGTGGCGTAGCCACGAGTGAAAATATAAGTCAGCTGCTCACGAGGTGAATTGTCAAACGATCATACACGGGAAAATACTAATATTTTATTTATTTCATGCTTCAAATAGCTTAAATGATGGAAATACTCCATATACCGGAAATGTTTTGCGTGACGTCGTTGTCCCGCCATGCACGCGTCGAGTTGCAATCAAATAGTTCTTCTGCAATGGCTTAAATTTCGTCCATTTGTTTTACATTTATGTACATATAATGTTCTGTTATGTGTTAAAGATTAACAGAGCAAGTGAAAATGTTTATTATTTTATTTTTGGCGGCGGGGAAATTTGTTTTAAAAAAAAATAGTCCGTTTGTGTGAAATTATGAACTGTGAAATTATCGGGGAATAATCCCCCGTTATTTCGCCGTAAACCACCGATAAGCATGAAATAAAAATTCATATTTTAAGAACATCACATTATTTGACGCAAATGGTCGTATTCTGACAATTCGGAGTCTTTGGATTGGCATTTATATTTGATTTTCGGCCACTATCCATCAAATAATTTTTATGTTCATATTACAAAAATTTACTAGTACTGGAATATGAAATAGAAGAGCTGAATTACCAAATGTCAAGCAATAAATTCCAGTATCCTGCATGTATTATTGTGAAACAAATACAACGATTTCTTTCACTGCTTGTTTTAAAAATGAACAAAAAATGCGGCTTTTTGCGGCGGTCGTCCTATGATATTTAGTTTTAAAATTTTAAGACAGTCAACATCAATGGCGACGAGTAATACGGAGAACCGAAGATTCTTGAAGAGCAACAGCCATGCCGAAGAGCTTATGTTCGGCCAAAATATGTTTAAAATATATGGGATAAATTTTAGTAGGAAATAAATCATCGTCTACCTACCTGGCTTCACTTTCCGAAATATATTCGACTGACTTTGTAATAGTGGGACCACATCTAAACATTGATTTTCTAGCCGCGATTGAGGCGTTTGTTCTAAAAGCCGTATAACGTCAAATTCCTTCATGATAGTTCAAAATTTCCTAACTAATGAAATTTTTTTTTTATTAATCCAAGTGTCTAAATCTCTTCAGTGCCGTCTCATTAATTGTAATCGTATGTTGATTGGCCAACTTTTTAATACCAACTGTCGCCACTATATTGTTACGTGGTATATATGTACTTACGTACACTGGGGAAATTTAAAAACGCAACAGTAAAAACTAAAAAATATTTCTAGTTCGCCAATGTAATTTTACTAACAATTTACACCATATTTCTCTGGGTGATATTGTTTTTTTTTAGTTATGACAACTGGTGTCCGTAGACTAAGCAAAGCTATACGTAACGCTTTCAACGGGAGGCAATGAATGCCTTCAATATTTAATCCAAGGGGAGGTAACTAAATGAAGGCGCTCGATAGCCCTTTGCTTAGGTAATGGACACCTGCGTTGTCCTTGCGTCGTAAGTTGGCAGTAGAGGGCACGTACTTTACACGCGTCGCACACCGTACTGACCATATACGTGTTCCTACGTGTCACCTGCGTTTTTAAACGCAGACACCACGAACTTGCACGTACGCTTCAGTATTTTCTTTTCAAAGTCAAATGAGAACGGTTGTAAATATATTATCGTCCGGCAGGTAAACTATATTTATCTAGGTTTAACTGGGTATACCCGAATAAACGGTATTCACCGCTATTCTTTCGAATTGAATAGCTCCCTCATCAGTATTACTTATTGAATCGACTTTAATTATGCTTCGATTTAAAATAAACATTTTGTTCTGTTCTGATAAAAATGAATAAACCATATTCATCAACTAGCATCCGGGTCGAATTCATTAGCAAGCTGACTGGCAAATAAAGGCTATGCTCGGCATAATCGTACTTATGTTTTAGTCACGTTTTGAAAGTTGCTGAGTATAGTACTCGTACGTGGTCAAAAACCAGGTTGAAGGTCGGTCCCGTGTGTTTGTCCTGTGTTTAAATGCTTGGTTAATATTTAAGAGAATGTAGCATCATTCTTAAAAAGTATTTAATCGTGATTCAATATAATCATTCATGTCCAATATGTATAACTATTCCCTAACGAAACAATGCAGATGTTCTTTACGCAAACGCGCTGTTCGCTTTTCAACAAAACTGTTATGACTGAAACTATTTCGACTCCAGTCTTGTAAGATAGTTCTGTATACGAGGGTCATTCAATAGCTTCGTATCAGATCGTTCTCATTTAATTATAACTGCGTTCAAACAATACTTTCTTCGACCATTAAAGCAATTTAATTATTGCCATCAGCTAATACAAATTTATGACACCTATATTCGTGTCTCTATGGGGAGACTATTTTTCTCCTGTAGTTGTGGAAGCCAACATCGATCTGCTTCGCCCAGGAATAAACACTGCCCTCACAGGTACCATTTTACACTATGGTGGAATGGAACATGTGGGTCTTGCTCAGAGAAATTAACCAGTGGTCCAGAGGGGGTTGAACCCGGGACCTCTCGATCCTCTAAGCGCGCGCCCGACAAAAAGGGTTCTTTCATATTACTTTCTTTCGTTGGGTATGCCAAATACCTAAAACAGAATGTATTTTAGATCTATCTATCTATCTATCTTCCTGATAGCCAAACCCCTGCTGGGGACTTAAGCTTTGACACGCGTCAAACTGACAAAGAATGTTAATAAGGATAAGAAATAAAAGTATAAAAGATGTGAGAAAGAAGAAAGGTTAAAAATAGGTTAAAAACAGGGCAGGTATTATTTAGGGAGAGGCATGTTCAATACGGCTAACAGCCGTGCTGAACTCGGGTGTGGGAAGGTCAATGATGTCAGGGGGTAGGGAGTTCCAGTGTATTATTGTTCTAGGGAGGAAGGAGAATTTATAGTAGTCTGTTTTTGCATGTATCTGTTGGAATGTCTGAGAGTGTGATGTGATCTTTGTGTATGCCTATTTATTGTATAAACTCAGAGAGAACTGCTTTAACGAAGGTCAATGTACCATGAGTTACGGTAGGAAATCGTTGACTTTTTAATCCTTTAATATTATAAAACCACTTAACATTTTGTAATATCATTTAAGTAGCGCTTAGTGTAGCTTATCTATTAGTATAATTACCTAAACGTTGCAGTCAATTAGAACGAATTAGAATAACTGTGGACGGCTAATGTGTTTAGTGCCAAAACATCCAGCCAATGAGCAACAAGTTGTTTAATCAACATCAGAGCGCTGACAGTGATGATGTGGCATCCTCACTACGTTTTTTTCAGACGAAAAATACGCTGGATGAACGAGAATGCAATTGTTGCCGCCACCCTTTCATTAGAGACAGAAGGCACTGTAGTGTACCAGCGCCTTCCTACAGAACTTTAACTCTTGTAGGCGGTTAAAGTTTTGATTAACCATGTAGTTTTCAGTGCTCAGGCATTTTGTTGATCTCCTTAAGCACATACATTTTTTACAGAAAGGACCTGCTTGGACGGTATTCATGAACTTTTTACATAGTTTAGTGTGACGTAAATTTTGCACTAAAATAACGCCAACGTCATGTTTCAGAAAGGTGTTGCAACGTCGTGAGTAACGTCACGTAAGTTTTGTATACTCCTTTTCCTTGTTAATTTTCTTTTGCTTTCAATGTGTTTAATGATTAGCTGGGAGTTGAAAGACGTGGAACTCACTTAATTGGAAGGAAGCAGAAACGAAAGCTTAGAACAGAACCGGAGAAAAACGCGGCCGTCAGTCTTATGACTGTGTCGAAATAAAAACCACTAGGAAGGAGCATTGTTAATTAAGTGAGTAGTGTACGTAAGTGCTGCTGTGGTACGAAGCGGTGGCATCAACTGCCCACCATACAATGGATGTTTGTCTGCACGCGCAGTGAACTGTAATACTTGTCCTCAACGTAGAACAATCAAAGAGGTCTCATGTTGAACAAACAAACGATTAAGAGCTTATAATTATTATGATTGCGTATTAATACGTTAAGTAGAAAATGGGTATTTAGTTTACTGAAGTCATCAACAAATACCTTTGAAGGATTTGAAAAGCATGACAGTAATTTGTTTTAACATTTGATTAAAGGAACGCAATTTTCGTAACCAGTTAATTGCCAAATCAAACTGGTTTGGTTCATAAAACGTCTAGACTATTGGCAAAGCCCAATGTTGGACTGCATAACACCCGTACATGGATAGGACTAAAGTACACGTTGGTGGCAAAGAACGCACTCAACCTGCATTATTGGTCATTCAACCGTTCTTTGGTGTATAAAATGTATACACATGTGCAAGATACGTCGGTCAGTCGTTTTTTGCGTTTCCGTTGTATATTACCAATGCACGCGAGACCATCTCTGTGTTTTCACGTTCCAACCAATTCATCTCTTGATGGATTGGACAAAATATAAAGCGTTACAGAAATGATCAGTTGTCCATCGCTAGATTCAAACATCTGCTTCTTTTCAATGAACAACAAATATTTGGCGTGGTCTTAGTACTGAAGTGCACGAGAAGGCTTAATACTCCATAAAAAACTAAACCGAACCCGAAAGCATACACACTTTTAGAGACAAGGTTTAAATAATTCAAGAAATCATGTTTTTATGTTAAAATATTTATAATTTCCCTAACAGCGTTCTCTTGACTTCTTGGTGGTGTGATACATTCTTTCCTTCTGACTCATGTGTGGAAGTTATAAATTAGTTGTTACTTCTTAATAATTAATTCAGTAACTTGAATTGTATGTCGTTATGATCGGTAACTCCTGAATGACTGTACGATACATTGAATATTATATTACAAGAGTTGTTTCCCCTGGTATAAAATTTTCGCTATGTCCTATTTGGTGGCATATATATCTTTTTCTAAAGGAATGCGTTAATGAATAAATTATAATATAACGTGTTAAACCCGTCTGAAAGGTTTCTATAAAATCAAAGACAATAGTAAGTTATTACGGAGAATTCCGAGATGTTACGGAGAATTCCGAGACGTAATGAGCGGCTCATCAATCAAAGGTATAAAACAATAACTGCTTGAAATGACAAACTATCTAAGTACTACTGTACTATGATTAGTGGTATGACGTCTGTCCATGTTGCATCATATACAAGGTATTACTAAAAGCCAGATATTTCTACAAATGGGATCTATCTTAGGTTTTTTATGGAATTGAGCAAAGAGGATGAAAACAAACCGATCAGAAATTGACAAGAAATCTATATTTTTGTCTGAGAAAGCCCGGTGAACAAACATGCGTATCAGCATCCGCGTCATCAGCGCACAGAATTATGTCATTCCAGCACTCGACCACATGCTGCACATTCCGATGACAACTATCCTTTATCAGACTGCATTATGTGATTCTTATATTGTTTGAAGTGAGGTTGGTCTACAACAGAATTACAATCATACGGAGAAAGCCAAGATCTGAGAAAAGGGCCTTTAATGAATTTTTTTGGACTTTTTTCATTTTGCATTTTCTAAAGAATCTAGTAATTTTGTCGAAATCTTTAATATTTACAAAGTTATGGCATTCCAAACAAACCTATCACATCAATGTTTTGACAAAAATGGACATAGTAATTTTGGCACTGGGCGCACTAGCTGTTGTCTAGACCTTACTATTGTGAACAGTATATAGTTTTAACAATTAAGGTATGTGGTGGTCTGGGATCGAACACAAAACGTCTCGCACTCGAAGCGGACGCTTTACCACTACGCTGTCGAAGCGGACCATTTTACGTCATTTTAATGGATGGTGTGGTATCTGACATTATAAGAATAAGAAAGCAAATATCCCCTTCAGTACCCTATTACAGATTTGCAATCATAGAAAAAAATAACCCTTTTTTCAGATTAAGTACCAACTGCTTACATGTTACTAGTGCGTACAAGCGATGTAAACTTATTTTATTTGATTACGACGTTATTGGGTAGATATTTCTGGTACGTTTTCCACCGGCGGCTGACTTACTTATTTAGCTGAAGTGCATCCTAACCAGTACTAACATAACTTTCCACAAGGAATCAGTAACTTCTCCACTTAAAGTTGAGGATAACCAACATTGATATGTCAAAGTGCCAACAAACATGATAGCAGAAGATGTAGAAAATACAATTTTTAACCAAAAAAATAAGACATACCTGGTTTAAGTGAACTAAATAACACTGATTTATTCCGAAACCATGGTACTATTTCCTGACATTCAAAGTCCGTCCGACTTTCTGGTGCTTTTGCTAAAGCTGAAAACAACGTTTTATTCCGTATTCTCATTGTTACAAAACGTGGTTGGGTGTATTTTAAAACTTCATTTAAATACACTTTAATATCAATTTTGAGGTTGACAGAGTACTCTCTTCAATTTTTTTCTTTATAACAATAGTTTATCAAGCGGTTGCAACTTCTTCACCAAGTACCGCGAATGATGCGCAAAGATATACACAAACATGTGCGCCGACCGTAATTGCGCATGCGCACATGATAATCAGTTTCAGATCGCAATTTGTTTTATTCCGATCCGACAGTGCACTTTCATAAGATCTATATTCCTTTGTTGTAACTCCTTATTTTACTTCTTGTGAATAAACAATCTAGCCGCTCTGGTGTTGACGGTTCCATTGGCTGCAATCATGAGATTGTTATAAAAAATAATGCCGTTTCCGGTGGAGACGTCACGTGATGCGTTTTTCAAACTTCCGGTTGTAGAATCGGCACTTTCTTCACGTCATAGATTCCTCTCAATGCATCGACCAGTTCTGGAAATTAAACATCAAAGAAATATGATTGCACAAATGTCAATATCATTATCAAATATAATAGCAGATTGAATAGAATGAAATCACAGTTACAGATCGTAGTTGTGCACCGGTTTTAAACCGGATGTACCGATTCTGGTATGGCGGAATGAAAAAGTGGGATATATAAACAAGAAACGAATGGAGCAATATCATAAAAGTCAGATCCTAATATTTGCTCCATTCCTTTACGTTGTTACAGATCTGAATATACTCCGTAAGAGGACAAGTTCAAATGACCTATCTGGCGCACAATGACGTCACGTAGTTCGTAAATCTAAATAATGTGTCGTGAAAAATCATAGTCCCAGGAACCTCAGGCGAGTTTCGCCGCATTTTAAGAACGAAGCGATTTGATTGGATAACGTAAGTTCACATCGTCATAACCCCATACCAAGTGTCGTCAGATCCTTTATTGGCGTAAAGTAGTGGATCGTAATTTGGGTCAGAGTTTAATAAGATTGCCTATCCAGCAACATGATTGACGTGCGTGTTGTAACACACATCTACCACCCGAGTCTCTAGATATTTCAATCATTTACCATTTATTCAAAGCAAATCGGCTTACTTATTATTAAAACAACTTTAGCAATTTACGTAAATAAGAAAAATATAACCCAAAGAATCATAGACACAAACATGTGTATATGAAACAAAGTACCAAATATACAAACCAAATTTGTAAATAACAGTGACCATTGGCAGTCTTTCTTGTCTCAGTTTCATAGAACGAAAAATAATACTCGCTGTATTAATTAACGTGTACTTCTTGTGTTTCAAGAGAGAATATTTGCAAATTTAGTGATACCCGAGATATGTTAAAAAATACGATCTCGGCAGGGATCGAACCTGCAATCTCCTGATTCGTAGTCAGGCGCCTTATCCATTGGGCCACGAGACCTTGTTGACAATGCAGGAGCCTTAATTTCAAAAATAGAATAAAATTATTCTGATAGATATAACGCGCAATCCTGAATCTACAGAATCCGGTAAGTGCCATATGAATTATCGTGCATCAAGAGGGCGAGGGTGAGAATTGCGCGACACACGAAGCGAGACGCGATATTCAAACACTAGATCTCGCTCTGAACTACGAGATTTCGCGGTAGAATATCGTGCCTCGCTTCGTGTGTCGCTTCGTGTCTCCCGCTGAAGTGCCGTGTCTCCCGCTGAAGTGTCGTGCCTCGCTTCGTGTGTCGCGCGATTCTCATATCTCGCGTTCCTAGGTCGAAGCGCGAGATGCGAAACGAGACACGAAGCGACACGCGAGAATCAGGCGACACACGAAACGATGCACGGTATTATATCGCCCGATTGTCGCAGTCGCATAAAATTTCCAAACCGCGAGACACGACACACGAAGCGAGACACGAGAATCGCGCGACTCATGAAAAGAGGCGCGACATTATATAGCGCAAATATCGCTCATTTGTCGCATTCGCCACTACATTTCATAGCAAACAATAAGACTTGATAAAAAGGAGCGTACTGAGGCATTTCTTATCGAATTGAATGTGCCATAAGATCTAACTGTCGTCATTTCCAGTGAATGGATAAATTTGGTATGAAATTGCAAATGCTTCTTCGTCTTAGATGTAGGCCTGAAATGTAGGCCTGCGTATCGAAAATAAGCCATTTTGACGTCTGAGATATAAACATAGCAACAGTAGACGAAAATATACAATACTAAAAATAAGCCCATCTTATAAGTGTTTATATATGGTGTAAGAAACTCATCAATCATAATCTTCGTAGTGATAAATCCGTCACCATTCCGGCGAATGTTTTTTCATTAATTTAGAACTCCTGCACTATACTAGTATAACTGGTACGTTATTCACAAATAATCTTAAGGATAAGTTTTTAAGTAGCAAGTTTTTCTTAAAGCAGTCCGATTTTTCCTCAACTCCCAAGGAAATACTTAAGTGGTATTTACCAAAAACTTATCTTAAGTTTCTCCTTAAGGAAAAAGTTAAGGGAGCAGAGCAGAGCAGAGCAGAGCAGAGCAGAGCAGAGCAGAGCAGAGCAGAGCAGAGCAGAGCAGAGCAGAGCAGAACATAACAGAACAGAACAGAACAGAAATTAATACTTTATTCGTATAGCGCACTTTCGTGCTTTCGTCACAAGTCAAAAGTGCCCTCTATGGCTTCAATATAATTGGTATGTGAAAAATGAACATATCATTAAAATTTACCAATGCAATTAAATCTAATGCATCAATTAACCGTCCGTTTTCAAATACTGTCTTACTTGGAATAATGTATGTTTATATCACAAAAATGTGAACAAGATTTCATAATGTTTTATTTTTCTTTGAAGAATGTAATCTTAATGAACATTAAAATGCAAATTCATGTACATAAATTGTGACGATGGTTCGACATAACCATACGCCAGCCATATCAGTTGTTATATATTTATGGCGAGTAAGAAAAAATCTAATAGTTTAAAAATTCAAAAAAAACTTCTAGTAGACCTAGTTCAATATCAAATACATAGATCTGTAAAAAAATACAAAAGTCATAAAGAACTGAGAATGGTTTATTTATTCTTTACGTTTATTTGCATACGAAATAAACGAAAATGGATTCAATGCAGTCATAAAATATTTTTTCTTCCAGATATTTGTATTAAATGTAATAAATATTTGTAGATCGTTCATTTCACACATGTTCGTCACCTTATGTTGGAAATTATCTAAATAAAAATCCGAATCCAAGTCAGTCGAATGCCATTTGATATTAATATTTATTCATACTGACAAATTCGAGTCAAAAAAAAAAAAAAACGATTTAAAAAATTTGCTTGATTATTACTAGTAATTTATTATATTTATTTATTTTTATAGAAATATAATATATTCGCCTTTTAAAAAATTCTAATAAAATGAGTATATTAACATCAGTAAATGGTGGTTATGTCAGTCGGGAATAAATTACAGCATCGTGGTGAAATATCAATTAAAAGTCGATTTGTAAAGTCATTAGTTAATATTTTTATATCTTTATTATGAACATGGTGATTAATTATATCGCCCACATAATAATGATCCATGTCTTCACTAAACTAGCATAATTTATACGTTTGAACTTAATTAATTCGTATGCATGTGCTTTTATAAAAATGGGTATTTTCATCTGTACTTCTTTAAGATGAGCAAAAACTGTTTACAATTCTTTGATCGAAGCTCCCAAGGACATAGTTCGTAAGGACAAAAATACAAATAAATTGTTTCCCCTTCCCTCCATATCCAAGCAAGAAATCTCCAAACCAAATTTTTTTTTGACCCTGTGAAAAAAAAAATTTTACTTTATAAAAATCGGATATGAAAAATAGTCACAATGTATTCAAAATTAATATCAACCAAAACAGTAAAACAAGTTAAGGACATTAACAAAACAGAATATCTGAAAAAGATATGTTTTTTTTTCAAAAAAAAAAATAGTTTTCCGTCCTACCAAACCCTGATTGGCGAGATGATCTGGGACCTAATTCACTAACATTGTAAGATTGAAATTCAGACTTAGACTATATATTATCACTACCATTTCTTTGCTATTAGATTTCACCATGTGAAATTTATCTTATTATTTGTTGCTACCCACTTTATATATATACCCATTTATATCGAAATCGGTACATTACAACCATATCAGAGAGAATAGAACATTCGGCAATATAAAGTCTAAGTCTGAGTTTTAGATTTAAAAAAGTTGGTTAAATACGGCCCCTGGAAAAGGAAACAAACAGTATTTTGGGACTAATTTTTAAATACACTTTTTAAATACGTATGATTTATGTGATCGCATCTATCAATGGCAGACTGTCTTTGACACTCAGAATTTACAGTTTGTGGGTGCAAATATCTCTGTCTTATAACTACAATGCACCGCAAACAAAACAGGGATAAAGTCAGAGAATAATCCGAATGATATGACCAACGCAGTATTAGAGAATAGAAAGGGGGATGACTCACAAATGACCCTCATTCATTACGACGTAAAAAGCCAAATTTATATTTGTTTGAAATCGTAAATTCCTAACTTTGTAAACTTGGCATCTTGAAAGCGAATTATTGAATTTGAAAAGAAACTCACGAATTCATGAAATAAAATGTGAACAAATGAAGTTTATATCGTGGTGTTGAATTTGAAATTTTGAATACAATATACCACAGGTAACTGTATCGTTGAAAATGAAAAAAAAAACGAAAACATTTTTTGTTGTTGAAAATTTATAGATATAAAAATATAAATTTTCAAAACAAACTTTTTTTCGTTTTCTTTTTTAACGATACAGTCACCTGTGCAATATACGTGTGACTCTCTGAATTTGAAAATATAATGTACATGCGGTTTTTTGATTCTGAAAAGCAGTCAAAGAAAAAAAATAGGCAAACAGAAAAAAACTGTGTTCGGCCGTGTAATTGCAATCCAATGGTGGCTTATTAACCCATATCATTCTTAAGCATTTTCGCACTTACAAACTACCAACTGCTAAAAAGCAGAAATACGACAAATTCAAACTTGTCGCATCTTCGAGTTTGCGTAATTTCGCATTGGTGTAATGTCGCATTTTCAACCAACGTGCAGTCAAGTTCTAATGAACTAATTTAATACAATAGAAAACTAAAACGCTGGTAAAATTAATGCAACAATCGTGGAAATTGGTTTAACATAATAACATATTATAACATAACATAAATACGGCTTTATGTTACATGTACATAATAAGTCAAGCACCGTCATATCGTAATAAATAATCAATTTTCAATATTAGCAGATACAATGATGGCATTCTGCATTCTTTGCAAGGCTAATTGGTTATTCATTGAACTTTTTAATGTGTTTATAATGAATAAAGTATCTAGTGAAGACTTGACTGGTACACTCTGATTCGAGGCAAACCAACGCCATACATTTCCTCTTTTTATCAACCAGTCAAATAAAAAACAAACTTAAAATGACAAAGTTACCAATGTTTGCTTTTATAGGGTATTGAATTTCTGTTCGATGAAATTTAATCTCTTTACGCATAGCCGTGAAATTATTATCTAATTTATTCAATTTCAATTTAATTTGATAATGGTACCACTTCGTATCTTCTCATTTTACGTCATGCCAAAAGACTGGAACAAACAACATCTGTGACATGATGAACAGCATAATTGTATTTATACAAAACTTTACATGTAGGTCTATTGCATGTACATATTTTTAATTATGATCAGGTTATTGACTTCAGACTAGTAACGTTATACTACGGATTATGCTTCAAATTAGATCATATGAAATGTTGAAATAATAGGTATATAATGTGAAACGAACGAACAAACGAACGAACGAACCAACGAACGAACCAACGAACGAACCAACGAACGTACCAACGAACCAACGAACGAACCAACGAACGAACCAACGAACGAACCAACGAACGAACCAACGAACGAACCAACAAACCAACGATAACAGTTAATACACGTAACAGATTTTTGCAGGTTGGATTTTCTAAAACCGTTTTCACATGTATAACCTAGCCCTCTGAGGAGAGTCATGCGGAAAGAACACCGATATCAAAATATTAAATTGAAAAATCTTGTTTTTGTGAAAAACATCTCTTACTAGTAATGATCTTGTTTATGCGTCAAGTACACGACTTCGTCATGTTATACAAACGGTCGTCGTAAGATACCATAATAATTATGAGTTTACAATGTATATATACAAAAATGTAGATCGAAAGCGAGTATCGAAAACTTAAAGAGACTGTAGCGGTATTTTAACAAAAATGTGCATATACTTTTAAATTTTTATTTCGTGATTTTTATTGGTCACTAATGAATACGCGTACGTATAAATCAATACAGAGAACATATAAACATGTTCGGGTAGCTATACTGTCGACTCAATAAGTAATACTAATAGTGAGGAAACTATCCCCTTAGAAAGAATAGGGGGAATTGAGGTAAACTCCGCCACGCACAGTTAAACCTAGATATGCATAGTTTACCTGACGGACGAGCTCATGTTTGTAATTGTTCTCGTTTAACTTTGAACGTACTGTACATGCCTATGTATTGTACCTGTTCACGTTCATGTTCGTATCGCAACCTCCCTATTATGGTGATCGATATTTCACCAAAATTACACGACTCTTGTTATTGTTTACATCACTACGTGGTACCAAGGTCCCCATGCTGAATAATTGAAATCAACGTTAAAACACCGAAATCATAAGCTTAAAACAAATTGTTGCTTGAATTATTCAAACACCACTTTAGAAATGCATTAACTTTAAACGCACGCTGCAACGCATTGACATGACTGTACCTGTTTATCAATTAGTGACATGCATGTAAAGTACACAATAAACATATTTTCATCCGTAGTTCATGAGTAGTATTGTAAAATGTGGTATACAATAATTATTTATTTTTAACATTTTATTACACTTTTCCGGTACAGTATTGTCGGAAGTACACACTTTTCCACATACTCTAGTTACCACACTTTTGGCCAGTGCAGTATTGCAGATATCGCACTCTTTTCCATTGCAGTAGTGTAGTTATCGCACTCTTTTCAAATGCACTAGTGTAGTTATCGCACACTGTTCCATTGCAGTAATTAAGTTATTGCACACTTTCCCAGTACAGAAGTGTAGTTATCACACACATTTGCAGTGTAGTATTTAGTTATCGCACGCTTTTCCACCATTACTATATTACAATAATGGTATTGCATTGTGCACTACAGGTAAATACTTTCTAGTATGTATCTATACAGGGTATGCTAATTACACATTATATCTTACATTAAAGAAACTGGACCATTTTACGAAACACAAAGTATGTTATAATTAAACTGTATATACAGAAAATGAATAAACGTAAAATGTACGATTATTGTACATGGTTTACTTAAACTCAGACAAACAAATAACTGATAAATGGACTTTCAAGTGCGATTCAGATGTCATAGAAAACGATTGATTTTATTTTGTCCGCACAGCTCGTCTCACATAGATCTAATGTTAGAAGACTTTGGCTGTATAGATGCAATGGCATTGAATGTTTAAGTCAAGTGTGTTTAAATAAACACTTCAAAATATTTAAAAGGCTCAAATAATGTTATTACAATCAATGAAGTGTCAACACATTATTAAAAACAAATATGGAAAGTTTCAAAAAATTTATTAAAGTGCCATTGTTATGTCATGATTATGACCACGGCTGTACATGTAATGCATGACCATGTTATGATGAACTGAACATTTCGCTGGCATAGAATTAAAAAGTCGTAACTACTAAATCAATACGAGAAACAAGAAAGAATTTCCTGAAAATTACTCAACTTCATTTTTGGTCTACATGACAAGTTCCGATTTTCATGAACATAGGCTCATAAGAAGCGCCTTGTGATGATGATTTTAAATTTGTATCATTCTTACTACTACTTATGTCCTTCTAATTCTAAGCCAGCAAATTAGTATACAAATGTATACGTGGGTGCGGAATGGGTGTGGATCCGAACACATGGCAGAATGTGAAAATCTCAAGTTAGTACATGTACAGTGCGACCAGAATATTAGGGCTGACTAAGACACTGGTAATGACCCCCTTGAGAATACATCTGGTCCGACTCGTGTGAATAAGCCAAATAGATGACCGGGCACATATCCTAACTCAGAATATAGATGGTAGGACCCCCTTGAAAAAAATGCTGAGAAAAAAATGCTTGACCTACGAATTATATAACATCGTATGGCGTATTTTGCATGAGACGCATATTGTTTTCGATGTAGACTATAGTTTAGCAATGAGCTACATTGGTGTTTTATTCCCCAGTCATAATAGACTCATTCAATGAGAAGTAACTCTACAAAGACTAACTGCAAACAGAAGTATGAAGTGTTAATGTGACATTCCAAATCACAGCTCCATTCAAATTGATTGTCATTGAATTGCTTAAACACGGTCCATTTCCTAGTTCATGCTGTCTAATTAATATCTGTCTCGAGAATCGTTGGAATGGTGGGTGCAGGTTTCGATCCCTAGCCATGAAATCAACAGTTTAATTACTAACATGTCTTTACAATTAGATTTAATTAACCACATGAAATTTTATCTTATTATTTGATGTTACCAACTGAACATGTATACACACTTAAATCAAATTTTGTACATACAATCACAAAGTCGGATAGGCATTTCTGACGGACACTGATGATTTCAATATTGTGTATAATATTTGTATGTCCCTTTTTGTCCAACACATTTATTTTTTCTGTCCATGGTGGTTCGAATGGCTGACACGTACGTGTTTGATTTCTTATAGAAGCCTGTTTAAAGTAGCCAGAAGTAATAGGTAAATTAGGCAGGGAATAAAAGTGATGTACGCACGATTGACTGAGACAAACGCAACCAAAACTCAAACAAAATAATAAAAATATTTCTTAATAAAACACATTAATTCATTAATAAAATTGTCATAATATTCTACAATCTAAAAAATAATCATAAATCAATTATAATCAAAATATCTTACCATGAGTAATCACATGTTTTATTATTTAGATATATCAACGTATTCCTGTAGATAGACTCCCTCACAATGTAAGGTCATTGAACCAATGAATCTAATGGTATACTCGCGTCGTCTCGGCTTCACAATGGCTAAGAAATACGAATTTATCGGCTTCTGTATTGACTTTTAAGGTAGTTTACGCATCTCCGATATACTGACGTAAACTGATAGATTCCTGATTTTAAGGTAGACGGATTGCAAATTGGTTAACTACCAGGTCGATAGTTGCAGTATATCTCTATAGAATGTAAAGTTACTCAAAAATGATGATGTTCTCAGTTATCATTTATCCCATACCGTTGATTAACAAGTTCCATAATGATGTTAAGGAATAATTTTTGACATAAACTTTATACATGTTCAATTATGAGCGTATACCTGTGAGAGCAGTGTCTATTCCTGGGCGCCGCAGATCGATGTTGACTGACACACCCAAATGAGACCATCAGTCTCTCCAAGAGACTAGAACGTTGGTTTCCATAGGTGTCCCAATGATCAGGGGAAGTTAAAATGACAAAGGGTGCTTGAGCGGCTTAACCGTTGAAAAAAGTCCTAGAAAATTAGTAACTTAACTTTTAACTTAAGTCAGTAATGTTCTATTGGAGCCTAACATGAACTTCTTTCCGACCTAATCATGACCGTTGTAAATAATAAAAATATCAATAAATTATAAGATTTTAATGTCAGAATAGCATAATCTTATATTGTACTATAGTAACAAATAACTAACAATGGATATAAAAAAAAAAGTTACCAATTTTCTAGGGCTCTTTTCAGCTGTTAGGCCGCTCAAGCACCCTTTGACATTTTAACTCCCCTGGTCATTGGGCTACATATGGAAACCTACACTCGTGTCTCCCTGTGGAGACTATTTCTCTCCTGTGGTGTGGCAGCCAACATCGATCTGCGGCGCCCAGGAATAGACACTGCCCTCACAGGTACCATTTTACACCATGGTGGAGTGGAGCTGTGGGTCTTGCTCAGAGATTTTAACCAGTGGTCCAGAGGGGGATCGAACCCGGGACCTCTCGATCCCGAAGCGCGCGTCCTACCTCTAGGCCACCGCTCCCTATCCGTTTTCGAGTCATGATCAAATCTAATACTCCAGTATATTCTCTTATAAACCAAGATGTTAAGTATTGTGTATATACTGTAAAATCATTAATATCTGCCCCTGCAGGGGATTTACGAAACAACGAAATTAAATCACTACGAATATTACAGACTTCTGTAGTATATGACTTAGTAGATAAGATATCCTTGGAATTATGTCCCGACGGAAATGATCTTTTTCATCTGAACCACAACATTTTGACCCATTGAAATTAAATGAGTTTACATTATTTGGTTAGTTCGAGACTACGTCACAGATTATGTTCAATATATATATGTTTATTGTTCATTACAAATGGAACAGACAGTTGTCTTTGATTTCATTCGTGTAACATCAAATTGACAAATGGGTGCGATGTATTTGTTATAAGAAACAATTGTAAGGAATGAATTGCACATTTAGTATAAAAACTTCAAAAGATTAGCAATATTAAGCCATATTATTTGAATTTACACCGTTTAAATACGTAAGTTGCTAGTAGTAAAGTTGAGTATTTTTGCGAAACGGTGTTTTCATCATGTGAATTAGCCACGTTTTTATATCACGTAATTGTCATAAATGTAAAAAAAATGTTGAAAAAAACATAGACGATACTCTGATTCAGATGTTCAATTGTTTCGTCTTAACAGCTTTATGAACCACAGCCGTGGCTAAGTTATAGCACTGGAACATAGGTTAGTGCGCTAGATTTACAACCTTTATTCCAAGTTCGAGTCGTCGAACGTTGCGTCAGGTCATATCCTTGATTGATCTATGTACAATTTAAAACAATTACGATTTTCCTACACATGTGGAGAATGAGCTGACTCCTTATGGAAGTCAGTAGTGGTTAGAATATATATCGATGGTTTAGAATAAGAAGGTCGTAAGTGCCATTTACGACCTTTTAAGATTCACACATATTTAGAATAAGCATCACAAGGCGCTTCTTATGAGCCCATTTTCATAAAAATCTGAAATTGTCATGTTGACCAAAATGAAGTTTTAAAAACGTGTTTTCCCATTGGTAAAGTGTAAATTACAGACAGTTTTCTCTTGTTTTCTCAATATATCGATTTGGTAGTTACGACCTTCTTGTTCTAAGCCATCGATATGTAGATCTAGTACTAGAACATTGGTCTTACGAGTGAATCAGCCGCCTTTCATAACTGAAATATTGTCGTTTATAATTGTATTTTTAATGCCGAGCATAGCCTTTATTTGCCAGTCAGTTTTATGCTGAATATCTCTGGCAAATGTGTGCCTCCATCTGAATTTGAACCCGGATCGCCGGATTAGGCGGCAAGCGCATTAACCACTGAGCTACCGAGGCGCACATAACTAAAACATTGTTGAGGCGCCGAATGTAGTTATATTCTAGATCTAGAAGCTCTATATATTTTTCATATAACAAAAATGACCGACTTTACATTTTATATAAAAAAAATCTGATCAATACGTTAGAGTACTTTGAAGGAAGATTTACCAATAGTTTGCATTGTTACTACACCATGTTCACAGACCAGTCATTTTGGTAAACAAATATCTCATATTCATGTAAAATAATTAAATAACAATGTCGACAGAGCGTACATAAAACGCCCTTGTATTAAAGCAACGATGGATCTAACCTGACCTTATTTAACATCGGGAACTTACATACTTGTAAAATTGTAAACGTATACCGTTTCGGTGATAACACATCAACAATACATCAAAAATACATTAAAGCATTCAACATTTTATATTAAAACGTATTCAGATGCATGCAAATAGAGTAATAGAAATTTGAAAAACCAAGGGCGCAATCGTGATTGGGAAATATTGACGCAGTTGGTAGTAACAATGATCATCGGACCCCGATCTCCCGAACCACCTCAAGTACAAATCTCATCTCAAATTGAGATTTTACTTTAATCAAAGTCCGATTTCGAGAGAAGTCAGAAGTTTAACCTCTTTAATTTTTACTGTAATTAACTAAGAATAGTGCTTTCTATTTTGTGATGTAAACTTTGACGACTCCAGCCTACTTAGGAAATTATCCAAATGGCCATGACAAAATTTGAGATGAGCTTTATCTCAGATTGAGATGCTTAGAGAGACTGTGATCAGGACTAATAAGTTCAATTTCCCCATCTGTCTATTGAAAAACCTCTCCGGTTAGGCGTGACATTCACAAGCAGCAAGACTGCAGTAATTGCTCTTCATTCACACCAATTAATATTGTACATGATACTACGCCCAACGTCTTTGCAAGGAAACATTAAGGATACATACTGATGATAGACTTAAAACTATCCACCCAGATGTGATGAACAAGGCATCGGGAAAGTGGCCATTTCGGTCTACTAGTGGACGATTCGGGGTCATTATATTAGAAATTCGGTGTTGTCGCTGTTCCTGACGCCTCCCGAAACTTATGTATTCAAACCGTGAGTATATCACCGTGGCAAAAAGGGCTCAGTGGGACCTAGGCTTCATTCTTATTATATATTATCATTTTGGTTTAATTGGATGTCACCAAATGTCATAATGTCGCTGTCATGTAAGTATGCAAATTGCAAACTTCAAGTTTACTAGCAACCTTATGTTCATATTTTCAAACTAGTAAGGCAATATAAGACGTCATTTTTTCATTTGAATTGATTCAATGCCTGTCTCCTATGAACGGTAATAAATTAGCTAATGTTTAATTAAATGGGGACACTGGAACCTATTTGTGAAATATTAGATCTTTTATATTTACCAAATCTGCCTGGATAATGTCTGGGTCAGAGTTGTCTCCAGCTAATATAATTTGACTCTATATTGGCAATTAGCAGACTAATTTATGTTAATTATGATAATCAACAAATAATCTAGCAATTAGAGTGTTATAGTTTGCTTTATTTTGTATTCAAGTCAACCAGAGACTGGTTCACCTTGAAGGCAAAACATTTATAACACTCTAAAATAATTCCAAAGCAATTTAAATAGTATGTGATGCATAATTTGAACTCCTATGGAAATAAGAGCACTTGAAATTGTATCTAAGCCAATACGATGTTTCATCATTCAATTATAATACACTATATCGTGTAAAAATTCTTCTTTTTTTCTATAAGTTTCAAAAAATGCAGTGTTGGCAGTAAATGGTCTCTGTTAATATGATTTAGACATTTTTTTGCTAAAACTAGCCTGTTACTCTGATTCTGATGATATTTTGCATACATATAGTATCAAGCGCTAATAGTTTATTTTGATTTTATACCTTTTCTCATAAGTAGTTCGTTCTATTGACCTTACTAGTGCTCCTGTGTTACCTACCCAACATTTTAACACATTCTTCCATTTATTGGACAACTCGTTCTCCATATTAATCTAGCTTTTAATTCATTCTCACTTGATAGTTCAATGGCGATATGGTCGAGGCTTTGTATACTTTGATAGTCTGTTCTTGGTTCTGCTTTGGATCTACTAGTATGTGTATAGTGGTGTGAAGGTCTTAAGTCCTTTCTCTTCTTGCAAAAGGTTTGTCTAAAGAATTTTCGTGGTTAAATGTTGGCTTTCTTTTCCTTTGTCTTTATTGACATGGTTTCATGTTACAACGGAGCAGGTTTTTGTCTGAATTTTGAATTATGACAAGCTTGTCCAGCTTTGCTGGTTCTGTATGCTTGGTGCAACTTTATCTAGCTGGCTGGCTGGCTGGTGGCTGGCTGGCTGGCGGGCGGGCGGGCGGGCGGGCGGTCGGGAGGACGGACGGCGAACGGTAGGGGACTAAATGAATAAATGGTCAGTAACATAAATGCTGATGAAGTGAAGGAAGCTGATATTACACAGCACACTATTTAGAAAACTTCACAAGCGATCAGGCAAAAATGACTAATAACAAGATCCCAGATGTATGAAAGATTTTTATTACATATATCTAATAGCTTAAATACATACATGCATGCATAGCTGTTTTAACTAGCACTAGGGTACTACAAATCACAGGTAACTGTATCATTGAAAACAAAAAATAAACGGGAATTTTTTTGTAAAACTCATATTTAGAAGAAAGATTTTTTACAAAAAAAACTTTTTTCGTTTTAGTATTTATCAATGATACAGTTACCTGTGTACAAAATATGACATTGGTCCAACACAGGGGAACTTTGATTACACAGCAAACAGTTATTGTGTCATAGATAATGTAGTTCCGTTATGGCAACAATTGTCTTCCATACAAGTCAGTGTAAATCAGTTCCTAAATTAGCATCTAATGGTTTACTTTAAAATGGGAGATTCAATTTTAGCAAGATTCAATTTTAGCAAGTTTATCTGAAATTTGAAATAAAAATCGATTCAATTTTTTTGGCAGGCTTTCTTGTGATAGTTCAGAAAAGTTTTAAGTATAAGATCCTAATCAGTACTTACTAACTGTACCACCACAAGGAACCATCATCTTTACATGTGGAGGAAAATGGACATTTTATTTAAATTAATTTAAATTTGTTACAAAACAACATACTAGTACTAGACAGTTTAGATAAAGTCAATGCTATGCTTAGGTTTTAAACAAAACATAAAAGTGTTCAGAGGGTTTTTAAAATACACTGGCGTAGGTGGGAATGATAATCTAGGCACTGACTTACACCAACCTTACATAAATAGGCCATCATAATATTTTATAAACTGCAAACATTGAGTGAACTAAATTAGTTCATCAGTTACACATGGCTTGTAGCCATAAAATACTGCATACATACACCTTACTAGAGAAAACTGTGCAAATAAAAAGTTAACATAAGTCTAGGTTCCCAAGGACCTTATTGAAAATGTGCAATGACTAAAATTTAAGTTTTAGTCACTGACATGTTTGCGAATAAGATAGATCCCACATTGGGTATATACCAATTTACCCAGATAAACTTAACCATCAAAGTCATCTCACATACAAATTACACGTACACAACAAGTTCTTAATTACAACTAAAAATATGTGCCTGCATCAAAAAAGCTATACATGTGTTTTAATGTTGGGGTGTTTTTTAAAATATTACCATTAATGATAGACAGATAGTGCATGTAAATCCATAAAAACTTAAAACTGTGTCTCAAATTCACCAAAATTGTGTAAAACTATGTACAAAAATTCCGCAACAATCTTAATTCTTCATAAATAGGTAAATTGTAGATCAGTAATTATTACATTAGGCCATACCAAATCGTATTTTCATTTAGCGTCCGCCCTAAATTTGAATACCTATCTAGCTATCCTGAGACAAAAAACAAAACACTCGAAAAAAACAAGTCATAATGACTTCTATCATCATCATTATACATGTAGGCATATGGCTAATAAATATAGCTATCAAGCATTGTCAATCACAATAACTTACTGAAAGTAACTTAAAATGTGTTTGTGAAGAAGCTACTGTTGTGTAGGGGTTTTGGGTCATGATGGTGAATAAGTATGATGGATATGAAAGCAGTATCTCCATGGATTTTGGAAAAATATGAGGTTGTAAATTTTTTTTTTTTTCCAAAGATGCTCAAACCTATCCGTCCTTGGACGCTAAATGAAGAAACAATTTGGTATGGCCTTATACATATAAACAAAGCAGCTTTCAACTGATAAAGTTTGACAATAATTGACAATTAATAATTAATATTAAGTAACTAGGAGCATTGCAGTTTGCAAAGTGAACATATTCTTGAACATATTCAAATACGGTAGTCATTTACACAATAATTAATATTAAGTAACTATAAGGGATGTTGGCAAAAACATATCTTGAAAATATTCCAATAGTAATTTTGACAATTGTAAGTAACATTCAGTAACTTGGAGGGTCGTCGGTCAAGTGATTACATCTTGAACATATTCAAATAGACAACCCTCACCAGGGGTGTCAACGGAGCCAAATTTAAATTCAGGAAAATCAGATTTGGTCAACCATTTTTGACATACAAGAGGCCTTTAACCATATTGTTTCCATATTTGAATCAGTTTTTAATAAGATATTCTTTCAAAACAGATTAAATTGACCATAACTTTGCCATTTCTCGAGACACTTTCTTCAAATAACATTTATTTCGGTCAGAAATCGGGATATGTTAACCCAGAATTCCGGATTTTCCGGAAATTTGACGCATGATTATTTATTCTATAACAGATAGCACAACACTTTGTATTTTATTTAGTAACATGTAATACATACATAATATTTCATGGATAGTTTTCAATGTGAAAACATCCTTCAGTTCATATTCATGATTCTTCATAAATTAATGACCATAAAAAGAAGAAAATATTTGAATATTAGATATTCTAAAAGCGGACATTTCTTTTTAAAGCTTTTGGTCCAAACATTTTACAAGTTAAGAACCAGGAAACTAACTTGAGTCCATATACATGGAAGGGTTTATTATTCTACTTTTGTGTCAACCAATGTGTATTTCATTGCATAGAATCATATTTAAGACAATGGATGCAACTCCATGTAGGAAAGTCAGGGATAAAATTATAACCATAGATTATTTGCCCATAAAACTAGTGTGTTCTCCAAATTTGCATATTCAAAGGCAGATAACTAACCCCCAAAATCAACCAGTGGCCTAAGGTTTTTTTCCACTTTCTATTTTGATACACATAAATATTTCCGACAGGCACACAGTGTCATTGATTTAATAAACTTGCATGAAAAAAGAACATAGATCTAGTAAATACTAGAAAGTAGCTCAGCAGTCATAATCTCAACCAACGGAAATGATGCAATCCTTATATCGATTTATAGGTACCCTGACTGC
Source organism: Spisula subtruncata (assembly GCA_963678985.1). NCBI lineage: Eukaryota > Metazoa > Mollusca > Bivalvia > Venerida > Mactridae > Spisula > Spisula subtruncata. The sequence continues at coordinate 6,905,778 of OY787671.1, forward strand.
GCACTCCTATATGCTTACGCGCTGGGAACCAAATATTTGAATAATATTCAAATCGAGAACCGTTTACTTTGAACAATATTTAAATCGAGAACGGTTCCCAGCGTGTAAGCGTATTTGAGCGCAGTGGGGGTACCGGTAAAATCGATATAAGGATTGCATCACTTCCGTTGGTATTTACCAGATCTTCGTTCTTTTTAATGCAAGTTTATTAAATCGATTACACCGTGTGCCTGTGATATTTCCCATACCTTACAAGAAACTGCCGGTAGCGCCCTAAAACACAAAGAGATCTTTAATACAGACATATGTTCCCCTACAGTAACCAATAATGACGTAAAACACAAGAGATCTATAAAACAGACACACACACACTCATATACCAGACATAAAATTCCCACATGACTTAGATTAAACCCTCAGTATCATTCTAGATGACATAGTCTACCCAAACAGGACAGGTACCGGTCGGTCAGGAATCAAACAATTTATTCATCTAACTTTGCTAAAGAATCACATAAGAAGAATGGGGTACATATATGGGAGATTTTAAACTTGATATGACACCAATACTACAAAATGTCATAAGGTTTGAGATATGATTTTTAGAAGATTTTAAAAAGTTTTCTTTTATTTACTTCATTTTTTTCTGAAATCATCTTTTTAGACCATAAGGAATACTGAATTTATGGGATAAAAGCCTCCCGACAGGAGATATTGCATGTGTGATATAGTCACATAATGAAGATGGTACAATGCACAAGCTACCAAATCAAGCAAAATAATGAATGGATGGTTGATAGATGCATGAGAACATATCAAAATGATTTTATAATACAGTATAGAAAAAACAATATGAGCAAATATCACTGCTTGTATATACAACATTGAATGAATTAATAGACAAACAATCTAGCAAGCATACACAACATTATACTGCCATACACAAGCTGTAACATCATTACATGAGACACCGGTCCTTAACACGTCCTAACACGACCATTTTCTTGTGTAGCAGCTTAAAGTTAAACCGCGGGCTGGGTGCAAAACTATGGTAACTTCATTACGTTATTATATGTAGGCAACTGCCTAAGTTTTGCACAGAACCCTCAAAATGGTTTTGATCACATCATAACTAATTACTGAACATGAGATGTTTGTAAAACATGTATGCCCCCCCCCCCCATGGTAGATCAATAGTCAGAAATGGTAAAGGTCACAATGACCTCAACCTTTGACATCAATATGGCTTATCTGCAGTTTCAAGATCGTAGAGAAAACTACTTGTTCTACAGACCATCCGACGGACAAGCTCTAAGCAATATACACCCTCATAAAGGGGGGGTGGGGGATGGGGTTTAATTACAATTGCTAAATACTCTTATTAATTTAATTAGGCATGATTATACAGGATAATGATTTTGATCAAATTTCAGCTGATAATGTTTTGATTCATTATATGAGGCATAATATTATGTAGAAACATAATTTGTTAATTAAGCAGTAAATCACAAAGCATAGATATTACTGTGTAATAATATTGTTAATAAACGTCAGCATTTCAGCAATTTTGTTGACAAACACGTATTATGCTATTAAAAATCACACTAAATATTAGCTCTTGCGTAAATGTAAGTTTATTATGTTAACATTATATTTTAAATTAAGAATTTGTTAGAATAACTAAGAGTGTGATAGGTTAAACACACATAAATGTTGGTATGTTAAGTCAAACACCTATATAAAATATGTTAGGTCAAGAACAAATATGAAGTGCCATTTTACTTCTACTAGTCATATGGGATCCACAAAAGCTGTCAGTCCACCAGTCCTGACTGACAAATTTTGGACAGAAAGAAAATCTGTTTATTCCATAAGACAAAGACGATCATTTACTGCTTTTTTCAATTCAGGCTGAGTTTAAAAACTTTCGCAAAGCCTGGATATAAGTCAAGGATCAACTTGCTAGTAAATAAAGCAGTAAATCTTTAACAAAAGTAAAAACTGTCGTAAACCCTCTACGATACAGACCAAGCTGTGTTTATAAACCACATCATATTACAGTACATATACATTTGTAACTAGCACTTTTTATGACGCCAATATCTCGGCTGATGATCATTTTTCACGTCAAGGTCAGTGGATTACCTCCCTTTGTTTGATAACAGCAAGGACCACTGAAGTTATCTCCTTTGGTCAACTACATAATCAGGATCACTGGGGTTATCTCTCTTGATGACAACAGTAGAGACCACTTGTCCACTACAACATATTGCCACCGTACCATGTTTATATCAGACATGTTAATCTGATTTTCATGTCCAATAACTCCTGACATATAACACTGTATCACATAAATTCAATCTGAAATGAATAATATATGATGGTTATAGTATGTAAGCATACATAGCGAATCTTTTAACGTTTTAACTTCTAACACACAGCTGAGGTTTTTTCCATAAAGAGAAACATTTTCACTACACACAAATTATCACGTAAAAATGTCACATTCAAGATGATCTGTTATCAGAATAGTATTTGTGTGCATGGAACAAAATTGTGAGTTAAATTAAAGTTGTTTAAACACTAGTCAACAACACATAACCTACATGTATATTTAAACAATTATAAACAAGCAAAAAAATAAATGAAAAATGAATGAAAAAATATTCAGTATTTATTGACAGGCATCACCACATTATGGTTGTTCATATTTTTCTCAAGTTTCAAGAAAATATACCAACTGGTTACATAGTAATGGTTGCAGAAAGATTGACAAACAAAGGAATTTACAGAAAACAAAAGAATTAAAGAATGAATTCAATAGATTTCTATTGTGTTAGGCCACACTTCTAACCAACTAAGGTAGTTCACGTGAAAGCGGACTGACTGATGGACAGACAACATCATTTCAATAGCTTGGAGAGGAATGATAATAAAGAAAGATAACTCACCAGTACATAAATATTGAGAAGAAGTAAGAGTTAATGCCCTTTCTGTGATTCCTTGGAAGCCATTATAAGTGGAACCAGACTAGCGAGTGGCTTGGCCAGTCGTAAAAATGAATGCTGAAAACAACGACAGGTAGACACATCAGATAAATTCAGTTTAAAATATCATGTAATTTTTTATCAAATATTTGACCAAAGTAAATACTAAAGCTGATTTTTGACCCTCATTTTTTTTTATTCCAAGGTTCTACTGAAATCAAGACCTGTCGTAAAATTTAAAAGGCCTGATAATAAGACCAGACAATTGGCAATCATTCTCAGACCTGAAAATCCTAGTTTCAAAGCCTGAAAGCCTTGTATTCAATATAAACAAAGAAGGAACATTCAGATTTCAAAAACCTGAAACCAGACTTCAATCTGAAAAATACCAGGCCTGGATAATTTAGTATGATACTAGTACCAGGTTGTGACAGCTCTACGTGCCAAACATAGCCTTTATTTGTCAGTCAGCTTTCTGCTGATATAAGACAGGCATATGAGTGATTATATCCAGATTTGAAGCGAAGATGCCGGATCAGGTGGCAAGCGTGATAACCACTGAGCTACGGAGACTGTTTGACTTACCTTCAACAATTCTGAAGCAGCAGCTCTCTTCTCAACATCTACCTCTAAACATTTATCCAGGAAATCTTGGAAGACCGGAGATAATGTATGTTTCTCTTTGATCTCAGGTTTACCATTGGTGGCAATCAGATATAATGCCTGCAAATCGAAACACAAACATTTAAAGTCATACATGTTATTCATGTAGGAAGGATTTATTCTTTTTAGCCACCTACTGGTTTTCAACTGGAGCGGACTATAGGGTTACCCTCTGTCCGTCTGTCCATCAATAAAATCTGGATCCTGCCATAGTTCAAACAGTCTGCTAGCTAAGTTTATTAAACTTGGTATGTGGATAGGGACCCATAAGGAGATGAGCAATGCCAATCTAATTGTTTTGGTTTTACTCCGACAAAAATATTGGTTGCCATGACAGCAGAAAAAATGTAACCAGGTTAGGGACTTCTGTATTGCTAATTACATGTTAAATAAGAAATCCAGTGAGAGAATGGAAATGAGTAGGAATCCCATTATTGTTCGATTGGTTACAAGTATTTCAGCCATATTGAGACTACCCAAACCCAGCAGTTATCTAAAGATAAGTACGTTCAGCATCAAGCGAGTGATAAAGAAGTATGATTTGGTATGCCACAGCCTGGGTAAGAACTCAAGACCACTCACACTCAACGCGGACATTCTATAAACAATTATAAAACAAGATGAAGCACTCACCCTAATTGGGTTTTCATTGAGATATGGTGGTTCACCTTCAATCATCTCTATACACATGATACCCAAACTCCAAATATCAACTGTTGGTCCATACTGTTTCCTGTAAAATAAATACATCCAATTACAGTACAAGAAACAAAACTGCGTTCAGTAAATGCTTATGCCCCGATGGAATCCTTGTCAATAATAACTAGCCAAGTCAATCAGGGGCCTTAATTCTGTAGAAAATTTTGATAGTGTTACTTGGCTTTGATAATGTATAGTAAACAAATATGCCAAGTTTGAAAGCAAGGCATTGATGGATTAAAAAAATATTTGAGTTTTTTTAGTTTCAACATTTTGTAATGGAGGAACATATGAACAGGTGAATTGCTACATGCCCCCGCATCAGTAGATGCCGGAGCAAAAAGGAGATTACATTAGTAACGTTAGTAATTATAATTTGTTGATTATTCATTGAAAACCTTTCTCAACAATAATGATGGCAGATTCACCAAACCAGCAGGACAGGACAACCACAGTTAGTAGTTCTTAAGCCCCTGTCAAAGCAAAACCATTGCAAACACATAAACTCTTACCCATAATCATTTAAAGAGTGCTTTAGCAACTGAGCTGAGAGACAATGAATATATCGACAGTGCCATTTGATAATGCTCTATGATGAAACGCCACTATTAAGGAGAGGCGAAAAACGATTTTTATGAAAACTTTATAAATAATTGAATATAAAATAATATATTTCATACGCTAAACAGCTTCTTGAATAGGAATGGAATAAAACATAAAGGAATTAATGATGTTATGTTTTTCTTTGGCCAAAAATGAAAAAGAACAGAAATGCGGAATTTTCCTTTTGTGATGATTTGATGGTTTCCTATTGGCTAATTAACTCCAGATAAGTATAAATAAAGGGCAGGAAAACGATAAACAGTAAACAGGAGTAACTGAAGATATTAAAAAACGGCCTCTTGATTATTCAGCATTTTTTAATTGCACCATCAATATGCATACCTGGTGACTACTTCAGGGGCCATCCAGTACGGAGTTCCAACCATGGTCGATCGTTTATCTTGTTCCGGAGACAGTTGAGCACAAAAACCAAAATCAGCTGCAATACAATTTATACATTTAGAATTGTTCATGGCATTCATCCCTACATCAAAAGTTTCGAACACCGTTAGCATGGTAACTTAACATTGTCATAACATGGTTAATACTTTAAATTATTTCATCAAATGACTTATTTTCTGCATTCTTTCATGTGTAGCAAATCCGGATTTCTGACTTATTTAAATCGGAATAAAAAAGTATAGAGACCCTGAATAGAATACATACTTAATTTAACACTTCCATCCATTCCCAGCAGTATATTGTCACTTTTTATATCTCTATGTATCACATTGTTCTCATGTAGAAATTCTAAAGCTTGTAAACACTGAAAACAAACAAACATTTATAGTTCAATAATTAAAATTTAATATCAACTGTACAGGATCATTTATGTGACAGATGAATACTTTGATAAACTGAAAGAGATTATTTGTCACAATACTATATGTCAACACTGTAATCAAGCAAAGATTTACATTTCATTAAAATACAGTACTGTTTATACACAAATATTTATGTGAAATGCAAACAATTTGATATATTAACAAGACTCTTTAGGGAAATTGATCATGTCACAAAAATCTTGTAATTTCTGAGAATAAATTTGACTGCATGTATTCACTTCTACAAAAGACATACATGTATGCCCCTGATGAAAGCTTAAGTTTAGAACCTTACTGAAATGTTGCTATAGCTTGGCCACATTGACATGAGCCTGACGAATTGATTACCATAATTGAACAGTCGATATATTGTCTACGTTTATAACACCAATTGTATGTTTTCATAATCAGGGAGTATCACGAAGACACTCGAGATGTAATACAAACACAAATCTTAAATGCTGATATTGCACGAATCGCTTGCGGAAATTGATATATTCAAAGCAAGAACCTTGTAATATATTCTTGCATAAAGGTCAGGTTCAAGTCAAAATAGCCAAGCTATAATAATAGATAAACACATCTGTTTTAAGTTGTGTGCTTCTATGTGCACACTTAATCATTGCACACATTTCTACAGCATTGGATTAATTTGATTGATTCATGTACAAAAACCTCAGACCATTCAGGGTGGACTATACATTCATTCATTTGGATATGAAATAACTGTCATGAAGAAACTGTCATATTGTGTAAGTATGTAAAAGTTTGTGTATATAATACCTCTCTAGCTACAGCAGCGATTTGTCCCTCATCCATACATGTATCTGTAACAACATCAGTGAGAGATCCACCAGCTAAATATTCCATGACAACCTACAATGGTACATACACATCAGTATAGTACATCTAGCATTTCACCTGGCAGAAATTTATTATTTTGTGTGTTCCTAATTTTATCATGAGAATGTTTTGATTAGAATAACAACGTTGATTTGGCAACGGATAAGCACAGATATTCAAGGATGTCATGTTAAATGTTCTGGGCTATATAATTATCCTGCATGTCAACATTATACAAGCAGTGATCAGGTGAAACACAAGAACCACTTATAGGTGTAACAGGGGGAAAGGGTGTACATTTTTCCTTACTGAGCTCTGATTGGCATAAATATGTCTTAGTTCATGTGTCACATGTGAAGCTTTTCTGACAATACGGGTGAACCGGTAATAAATCCACTAAAATACACTTGTTTTTGTCTTTAAAAGTCATTTTAAGTTCATTTCCACCATTGGATTGTCTCCCTACCATACTAATTATTGGACACCTGACCAATTAGTAGATATAGACATTGGACAGGTTGAGTGTTTATTATCATATCATTGGAGTAAAAGGTTAATACACAATTTCCATAATTGGATTGCTTTGCCTCCCTTATTCATTATCAGTTTGACATAACGGGGGCAGTTATTGAAATATCTATGCAGTAAAAAATTAATGCATTACCCTGGAACTTACCCACAATTCCTCACCGACCAGATAACTGTCGAGGAAGTTGACAATATTAGGGTTCTGATGTTCTCTCATCACTAAGATTTCATTGATAATTAATTCTTTCTTTGGTTGCTGTGAGAGATTCATGGCTTTTATGGCAACCTCACGTCCCGTCGCTACTTCAATGGCTATATATACTGTACCCGAGGCACTGAAATACAGAGCAAATCATTATAAATTGAATGACATAACTAAATTAATCATCTTTATTATTATTTATTCTCTAATTTCTGTCTCAAATTTAATGCAACAACAATCAAGTAATCCAAGTTTCACAGAAAATTTTCCAGGTGAGCATGAAATTTCACAAATTTAGACAACTTCTTCATTTGCGCAACAATATAGCATTACTTGGTTGTGGGTGTGTGTGTGTGGGGGGGGGGGGTTTGGTAACTTATAGTTGATTTCATGCTTAAACTTGACAACAAAAACTAATCCCCACAAATAATAGACCATTTTTTGTAATCCATGAAATTAGAACCCCACAAAATTTTGAATTATGTTTTATCAAATTCCTTGAAAATGAATGCCCCAAAAAAAGTTTACTCACCCTTGTCCAATCTTCTCCATTTTTGTGTATTTTCTGTTTGGGTCACCGAGGGAAACAATTGTGCGTAACTTTTCTATTATTTCTTCATCTGTCATCTTCTTCTTCTTTGGTCGTTCATTTTTATTAGCATGTGTTCCATTTGGCTTTTCATCTTCTATTGGTTTTGTGTACTGAAAGCATTCGGTGATGGACACATTACTAGAATTGTTGTACCTAAAACATCTAGTAAATTGTGAATTACTGGAGATATTGGAATTGAAACTTCTAGTAAATTCAATACTGTACATCAAGAAAGTATTTAGGACAATTTAATTTCGGAGTTTGTGAGTGGTAGAAATTAGAAAAAATTATGTAGCCGCGAAAGTTTTCAGAACATTAATATGGAAATCGCGAGACTTAAAACGCAAACATTTGTAGTCGCTAATATGCAGACGATCTACAAATTGTGATAGTTAATAGATTTCCAGTACTAGAGATATTGGGCTTGAATTAACTAGTAAATTATTAGTGATACTGGACTTACCACCATGAATATTTCTACTTACTATAGATTTGGTTTTATCGGGTCTAGCTGCTATCGGAGGAGGTGGGGCCTCATCTTCATCTTCTTCAGGGGTCACGGGGCCAGATGTCTCAATAGGTTTTGGGGGAATCTGAATAATACAGAGATACAGTCAGGACTTGATATAACAACATTCGATATAATGGCATATTGATATATACGAATGTATTGACATCAATTCATCGTGGACAGATGTTTTATAATGCTGTTTGTATCAAATCACTATACTGACATATTACAACGACATTTTTATTTTCAACAAACAGCAATGTTGTATGGAGACCAGACTGTGTTCCAAATCATATAATACAGAAAACATGGAAATATCTAATATAGATACTGTCAGTAAACAATCAGGTGCATAGCCAGCGATATGGACGTAAACAAATGACTATGTAACTTTATATTGAAAAGTAAAAATGTAAATTTGGCCACAATAGCATCAAAGTCCAAATTTCCATACTCATGAGGGCCACTAACTGCAATGCTTCTGAGTGTAATATCAATTTAAGCATATTTACGCCTCTGACAATGGCATGTGATGTTCCACAGTTTGATAAAAGATATCCAGAATATGATAATGCTACTAAATCATTGTTCTGCTAAACTATTGTAATCTGTTTATATTCACTTTTATCAAATAAATGAGCAAAGCAATGGCTAAATTATCTTCATACTGCCAGATGTAGCATATTAAGTTTGGGAATGTTTTTGTTTCTCAATAGTATAATACAGAGAACTTGACAAGATCCTTGTCCTTTCATTAGCATAATTTAATAGCTGATGTCTTCCCATAAGCAAGGAGATTCGCGAAGAAACTCAAGTAATACAAACAAGAATGTAAAGGACCCATATTGCATGATTTGCTGGCGGGAATTGATGTATTCAACGCAAGAACCTTTTAATATGTTCACGCAAAAAGGTCAGGATCAAGTCAAAGTCTCTGTGCTATATTTCAATGAAATTCAAGGTCACTGTTTGTTTCAGGATTATTTGCCCTTGAAAGAGGTGGTTTTGTGTTATCTTTCCTTGAAAGTAGTTTTTTTTGTTATCTGTCCTTGAAAGTACTTTTTTGTTATCTGCCCTTGAAAATATTTTTTTTCTTCAAACCTGTAAATTCAAGGTTAGATAACTCTATGATATGATATATGTTATACTTACAGGGGTTATTGATGTCAAGCTGCTTTGTGAGATATTGTCTGACAATGTTGGTCGTAGTGAATTGGCACCTACAAACATATACAGTATATATAATACATACCCGTTAAATAAACAACAGCAAACATCAAAATTCAATTTTACACTTAATACTGCAAATCCAGTGTACATGTCTAACCACTGGGCTTTTCAGCTACCTTGTAGTATGTAGTAGAACAAGCAGTATGTTTGAACTTTCTCTAAAAGTCCACCCTTGTAATTCTCTAAATGGAGGTGATTAACATGATTGAGTCTAACCATACAGTACAATTGTAGTTAGTCAGTCGTCCTACCATTGTGCGTATTTCATCATGGGTATGATTCATGTTTCACAAGTGATTAAGCCAGTATTCATATTGTCTTATTGATTATACAAGACTTATAACAATACAATAACACTATTGACTAAGAAACCAATAATACAAGCCAGCTAAGTGTTATATACCATTAACTTACGTGTTTCTGAGAAGACAGATGCATGTAACTAACAATTCAATTCCAAATACAGTTCAACCTCTCCATAGAGCACAACCTCTCTTAAGCAGCATAATAATTTTGTTACAAAAGTAACCTTTTCACTACAGATTTTACTACCAATACAACAACCTGCCCATAATATCTGACCCCGATCTCCAGATGCATCTCAAATCAAAATCTCAACTCAAATTTAAACTTAAATCTGAAGTTCCAGCTCTTGAAATTTTTCTGTAAAATAAATACAGAATACCATTTCTGTTCAGTGATGCTAATTTGTAGTCCAGTCTCATATGGAAATTATCATTAAGACAAATGCCAATATTTGAGATGAGATCTTGCTCAGATTGAGATGCTTTGGGAGATTGTGACCTGAATGTTTCCAGGGTCACATGGTTGTTCTAATTAATAGTTATTATTAAGGTTTTATTGTAAGAAAATTCTCAAACTTACTGGGTGGTTTTATATTGGTTAAAAATTTCTGTTTTGATTCCTCTTTCTCTTTGGTTGAAGATTCGTAGAACTCCAGTACATCTAGTACCGTTTGTGGATTCTTCTTTTGTTCTGATAATGAGATGTTGGACTGTGACAATAATCTCGCCCACGATTCCGGCATACCCTGTAATACATCAAATATGGAGACATTTATACACATCACTTCACTACCAAATATAAAATAGAACACAAGAGATGTTAGTAAAACACATTATGCCCCCATGGCAGCCCAATAGTGGAAAATGGTAAAGGTCACACTGACCTTGACCTTTGACCTACTGACCTCAAAATCATTAGGGGTCATTTACTGTTGCTGATCAACCTATAGGTTTTAAAGTTTAATGATCCTAGGCCAAACCTAATGGTTTACAATGTTACACAGTTTGAGTTAAACTGTATTTAAATTTTGGGTCAAGGGTCAACAGTATTTGAATGTAAAATTATATGTGCAACTGTTTCTGAAGTTTTGGGTCTACCCTCTACGTTGAATTTGCATGTTTCTGAGGGAATTGACATAGTTTATTTGCATTTGTATGCTACAAAAAAAAGATTCAACTGAAATTCAATGCTGCCAAAGTTGAAAGTTTTAACTGTATTTTAATTTTGCTTAAGTTACCAAGGTTAAACTATATTTGAATGTTGCCAAAGGTACCAAGGTTCAATTGCATTTGAATGTTGCCAAAGTTGTGGAGTTCAACTCTATCTAAATGTTGCCAAAGTTACCAATGTTTAACTGTATTTGAATGCTGCAAAAGTTACCAAGGGTTAACTGTATTTGAATGTTGCCAAAGTTACCAAGGGTAAACTGTATTTGTATGTTGCCAAAGTTACCAAGGGTTAACTGTATTTGAATGCTGCAAAAGTTACCAAGGGTTTACTGTATTTGAATGTTGCCAAAGTTACCAAGGGTTAACTGTATTTGTATGTTGCCAAAGTTACCAAGGGTTAACTGTATTTGAATGCTGCCAAAGTTACCAAGGGTAAACTGTATTTGAATGTTGCCAAAGTTACATGGTTCCACTGTTTTTTAATGCTGCCAGTTGCTTAAGTTACTAGGGGCAACTGTTTTTGAATGCATTTGAATGTTTTTAATTTTACCAGGTTCTACTATACTTTAATGTAGCCAAAGATGCCAAGATTTGACTGTATTTGAGTATTTCTAAAGATACCAGGTTTGATAGTATACTATGATGAGTTATTTATGCCAGAAGGGAAAAAATGTGAAAACATTAACATAGCCAAGTGCTTTCAACCAGATAAGAGGCAGTCATATCAAAGGTAATACAGTACACAATGATCATAATCAGTCAATAGCCAAATAAAATACAGGCCATTAATTACCATCCTACAGGCTGCCAGCAAATTTATTGATAAACCCATCTATAACTGGTCCCCAGTGTCAGTGCCTTTGTACATATTTTTTCTCTCATTTTCCAGCAATTTTATCATCAATCTTTATAGCAGAGTGATCTCTTTTTTTCTTTCTTCTGCAATGTTGCTATCTGTATTATGACTCTGTTATCATATAACTTCATTCACTCTCCCTCTAACAATAATGTGTGCATGTATGAATGATCAAATCAGGGATCGTCTCAAAATATGTTTACATCTAGGGATGTAGCACACACCGTGCATATATCATAGCCGCCCCCTTTTTCATCACGATTCTCCCAAAATAAGTGTATAGCTCCTGAAATGTGCTTTGAAGTTTGGGAAAGAAAAAAAATTGTTTCATGAGTAAAACAGATACATTTGAATGATGAACAGTCCCGTGTGATATCAATCTTGCGTGATCAACAGTCCTATAGGTTAAACAGTCATATGTATGGAATAAACAGTCCTAAGTTTTAAACAGTCCAATGAGATAAACAATTCCATGAGATAACAACTAAAGGATGTCCAACCATATAGACCAGTATGGGATAAACAGTAAAGGACGTCCAACCATATAGACCAGTATGGGATAAACAGTCTTATGGGATAAACAGGCTTATGGGATAAACAGGCTTATGGGATAAACAGGCTTATGTGATAAACAGTCCTATGGGATAAACAACATTATGGAATAAACAGCCAGATGTGAGATAAACAACCCGAAGGGATAAATAGTCAAATGAGATAAACAACCCTTTGGATAAACAGTCATATGGGATAAAACAGTTGGGTGAGATAAACAATCCTATGTGATAAACAGTCAGATGAGAGAAACAGTGCAATGTGATAAACAAACTAATATGTGATAAATAGACACATAGGATAGACCAAACGTACAATAAATGAGCCCATGATTGTAATGTAAAGTCATGTGTGATAAGTCGGCCCAATCATGTGATAAACGGACACAAATGAATGAAAAGTCATATGGGAGTACCATAGTTAAGTATGGTAATTGCCATTAACCATTACAATCAACATTAAAATATCCTGAAAGCATTTAGACATAATTGCAGGAGCAAGCCATACTACTGGTTCCAGGTATTAAACTGACATGATAGATTTACAATGTATTATAATTATAGACCAGACATAGGAAACATTCTTCATATACTTAATTAACCATTTTAGGCAATATCAAAAAATATTTGTTTAATATATTTAGCTTAGAAAATTTGACCTTACACTGATAAATTATTATGTGGTTTTGTAATTGTTCCATAATAATGTTTTACTGCTTAAAATGACAATCCTGATTGGATCGGAGATAAGCATGGCCCTGATGATGGGTGTTTTTGGACTCAATGCTAAATGTTCTAAACTCACCCAATAACTATTTTTAATCAAAAGATTTTTAGGGTTCCTTGGAGGCACTTTTTCTGCAGGAAATCAATAATACATTTGTACTAATAATACTTATCTATGCAATTAATATTTAGGTACTGAAAGATATTCTGAGAAAAGTTGGTTGGGTAGGACCAAACAAAACATCTTTTTAAGACTGGCCTAGTCTAGCATTTTTCTAGGAAAGCAGGGTAATTTGTAGATATCTGTAAGTACTACTGTTTCTATCTACACTGCACAGTAGGTGGTTTACAAATATTGAAATTCCAGATAACATCTAAAACCTGCAAATATCAAAACAAATTAAGAGTTCACAGAGAGCGGAGAGTGTATACAGTTTCTAACAAAATACACATTTAATTGAGCTAGACATGCAGCAAGGTTTTCTTGGGAAGACAAGTTCAATTTTATTTATACAGTATATACTGTAAAATCATTTAATTTCGATGGGACAAAATTTTGTTGTTTTGGTAAAAAAGACCATTTCGATGAGATGTTAATTCATTGCCTTTGCATTTCAGGTAAAAGACTCAAGGGTAAAAATTATTGATCAATGAGATTTGATTTCGTTTTGGAAAGTGAGCCACAAAGTCCACGAAATTCAACCCCCCCCCCCCCACACACACAAGATTTTACAGTAATGATGCATTTTATTGAATTTGATCTGACAATATCAAATTTACAAAATGGCTTTGAATACTGTGTACATACCAGCAGTCAATTTGATATATAACAATGATGCATTTATTGATCGATATAAATCAACAAGTGGTTTCACAATCTTGAAATGGAAAATGTCCAAAGATTGTTTGATGAGTTGGCTGATTTTTTTTTATTTAAGATGATATTTCCCAACGAAGCTCTACACTTGTTAGCATTATTAGACGGTTTGGGTAAAAGTTATTTTGGCTGAAAACCAAAATGTTTTAATACTTTTAACTTTTGTTGAATGTTGGTATGTAATACTTGGATGTTGTCTTGTAACACTTTTATTTTGCTATTTTTTCTCCAAATTGAAGCCATCATAAGTATACTTTCATAACATGAAGAGCTATCCTTGCACAATAAATTGACAAATTTAGTCCGTTACAGAAATGAGGAAAATTAAAATCACATAAATGTTAAGTAAATTGCAGTAGTGCTAAATGTCTAATTAGCTCATGCACCACATAACTTGCATGCAGTTGCACATGTCATGGCGCAACACATGTTACATAATCGTAGATATAAACAACAGATGGAAAACAAGGAATGAGGATAGACACTACATGTGTAGATGCACGTTGCTCCAGGGAAGATGAAATCACCTCTGAGTTTGAGTCCTATCAGCTGTCTTGGTGCGCATTAAGGCCAAAAATGACAAATTGTTTGTTTGGACTTCCCGGCCCTGTCCATTTAGGGTTGGGTAGATAGGTAGTGTTCATTCATTGTCAATAACTTTTAATTTTCGTACTCATCTAACAGACAAACAAATTTTCAGAGTCAAAAATTAGTTTTGGTTGCATTCTTTTTGCTTGGGTATGTAGGGAAAGGGGTTACAAACTTTATTTTATATGGCCTAAATTATAACTTCTGTTTAGTAATTTCTGCACTAAAGGCATGTTATATATTCATACATAATGGTTGAGGACAGGTTGGTCAGTCCAGGGGCCTTATTCACCAACGTAGTAAGTCTAAAATTCAGACTTAGACTTAAAATTTCCATTATTCATTATCACTGGCATTTCTTTGAATTTAGATTCAACCATGTAAAATTTTATCGGACCATTGGCTGGTACTCACTGAACATGTATACAAATTTATATGAAAATCGGTACATTTATAACCACATTAGAGCGAATAGAACACTTGACAATGTAAAGTCTAAGTCTATGTTTTAGACTTACAACGTTGGTGAATAAGGACCCAGGACTGGGTTAATTTGTTAGGATTATACTTACAGTGAATTCTCCAGTGAGAGGATCAAATCCTACATGGACTGTATGTTCAAAGTTCAATGGCTGAGATATTACAGGTTTGTCTGACTCCTTCAACTTAGCCATCTTATTGCCTGCAATAAACAAGGGAACACATTGACACATCTTCATAGAACAACACACAAGGACTAAATTGAGGATAAACTGTAGAGTTTTCTTCATAGTATAATTTTTGTCAAGCCTACTTAGGGTTTATGACTTTGACAAAAACAAAACATCGAAGAAAACTACCAGGATAAGAGAGTTCTAGTGAAGATTAATCGTATATCCCTATGGGCCTAACATGGCAATGGAACTGTAACTTAATGTTCAAGGTCACATGGACAGTTTCCTTGTTTTCATTTATGTCATAATAATAATATGAAAACTGTGCATGAACCTAGGATGGACCTGCAAAGTTAAGTATCAGGATTTACTACAACCATGCTGGTATGATAAAAAATATATTTTCACATCCTCAACATTGAACTTTGGTCTAAAGAACCAATCAATTAAACACAACCGCAGCTAGGAGTATGTACATTTTCCCAGCCCCTTGAACATAACCACAACATATTAAAGCATTAGCAATGTTGTTGTTTTCAACCTATTTCTTACACTGATAGACTTACCACTTAGTCGTTTCCGACTGATGGAACTTGACAGCCGGTTCCAAGTACTTGTCATTTTGTTATGTATAGGTCTGTGAGTCTTTTATACAACCAAAGATAACTTATGTACACAAACTAGGGGCCACTAAGGGAGATAATGAAACTGATACTATATATAGATCTAATGAATAATTCTAGAAATGTACTGTAATTTTCCAAACATGGCACAAATTTTTATTTAACACATCAAAACTGACGGAGATTTTGCTGCACTTAAATACCAGTAGGATTTCACACTTTCAGAGTAATGAATGCTTTCACATATTCACAGTATTAAATGTATATTTACACTAATATAACACTTCCAGCATCATCTAAGTATCAAATTCACACTTATTTCACACTTTCATAGTAGAAATATCATAATATTCACAACAGTCACAGCTATCCACTAGAACCTAACAACCCTCAATTCTCAATCAATTTCATACATTTGTAAAAGGGGCCACAATGACCCTTTACAAGTATCACACAAGAAACAAAAGGTACAGTACTTCCACATTACACATCCACAATTTTACAAACAGACTGTCATTTAAAAGTTTGATGAGAATTAGCCAAGTGACATTGAACGATGAAATGATGTCCCTTATTAGACAAACACTGAGCCTTTTACAAGTGAATCCCCAAACATGGGTGCTTTCACAGCCCTAACATTGAAGCATTTCTAGGAAAGAAGTTGAAATTATTTCCCCAAGTGTCAACAGGAAGTACTGACAAGGACAAACAGGCAATATTCCTACTGAAAACTGCCGGTCTTTTAAAATTCAATCACATAAAGCCGAAATATTATACACAATTATAATCTGTTTCCTTATACATTATACATAACTGTAGTTAGTATAGTATAAAGACTGTCGAATTTTGAACCCTTAGTCACACAAGATAACATTTCACATCAGATAAAAGTCAACACAATAAATAATTATATCCAGTCAGAAAAGATTTAACAAAATCAAACTTTCAGTAACTATGTTTAATGGTCCTTCTTAGAATGCTCATATATTTTAACTACATGTGTACACCATTGTAGGACAAAGCTTCCCTTTAACTATAGTGACATATATCTACATGTTCATAAATATACTGTAAACCAATTTACTTTCGCGAATACTAACTTCACATTTTGTCTGCCAACGGTATATTCGCGACAACAAGTTTTTTGCATTTTTAAGTCTACAGAGATGTCCATATTAATGTTTTGAACACTTACGCAGCTACTTACTTTCGCAAATTTCTACCACTCAAAAAGTTTGTGAAATAAAATTCCACAAAATAATTTCTTGGTTTACAGTACTTTGCCACTCAAACAACAACAACAACTCCTAATATAGAACTCACAGTGAATTGGTCAGTTCCTAAACCACTTGAGAAAAATGTTGATGATTTCTTAAAGGGAGATCAGCCATCATTGAGTGATTTCACTCAACTGAACTGAGAGGTCATGTGGGTCATTGTGACATTGTACCAATCACGGTATTTTGTTTGTTTCATTTCGTTTTGAGGGCAAACCTAGAGCATGATGCTTAACAAAAATACTACCACATAGCACCATCAAGCACTTTACTACATCTATCCAACAACATGCTTCCATCAAGTAGTGTTTACTGATAGCAAACTGTACCACTTTGCTAGGCGAGGGCTACCAAGGGCCAATTGTCGGTAGCTTTGCTGTGCAAGAGTTTGCTACCCACGGAGCCCTCGCCCTTAGCATATATATAGCTTCATAGCACTTTTTGAAGCATTGCAAACTGTTTCTTAACACTAGGGGCTGAAAACAATTATACACTAATTATTGAAAATTATTATTATTATTTATAATGAAGACAAGCAATGTAAGGTACATTAACTGAATGCATTTTAAAATTCCCCGATTTTACCAGAATATATGTATGGACACTTTCAGTAGATTATTTCCTGACATATTCACTGCTTAAATCATTGAGGATATCTGTGAAAGTTTCACTGGTTAGCGTATTGATTTCATATTCTAAAATATCACATAAATGCATAAATGCAAGTGTGGCAGGAATCAGAATTCACCAAATGTTAAAGGGTGATCGTATTTCATGTACATGTATTCCATAGATTTCCAGTGGTAGACATATTTGAGATGATCACTGAAGACCTGATATCATGACAATGATTCACTGACTGACAAACACTACAAACATTGGAATATTTGTCTATAGAGCATGTAGCACAAATCAAGTAATCCCTTCTCATCCTAGCAATCTGGGTTTGAATACTGCCTTGATCATGTTCTGTTCTTCTAAAGACTATGACATCAGCTGTGCAATCATGTTCTCCACATATAGACTGGAGAGAAGTTTTCTATTGCCTTTGGAAGAGCATTAGTTAGTATATTTCGACGGTACCAAACCAAAACCCCGTAACTGCAAAAAGCGTATTTACTCCGATGAAATAATACCGACGTCTTGTAACGAAATGACACCCTACCTGATCCTATTTGGAACCATAATCAACTCGGACATGTATAAGAATATGTTGACTTGTACTAAATCTGAGTTTGTACTGTCATATACGGGATTTTCAACTAACCTTTTTGAATCCAAAAAAAATACGGTATTGAGTCACCTGACTGTATTGAAGTAACGCGATTGGCTATAAAGATGGCGACTAGACAGTAGTGCGGGGGAAATTTTGTAGATGTGGATGCTGCAAATAAAGTTTTCTTGCCAAAATTGAGTTATGGGGTTTTGGTTTGGCACCGTCCATTTACTAGTATGGTAGATAATTAATTGATACTAGGAAAACTGGTTTGGTCAGATGACCACATTGTATTCATTACTCATCCTGAAAATAATGCACAAGTCCAATCTGATGATCAGCAGGCATACTTTTTGGCTAATCGGATAGACAAAGGTGGGTCATCATGAGCAATTTCTGGTGAAATTAAAGTGTGGGTTGGGAGAGATTTGCCAGTGACCATCTAATGTCTAATCATGACAGGTGGACGTTGAACAATTGCCAATAGATCCTACCTAGTCTGGCAGTTGCTTTGCCAAGGATTCAATGCCATTCATCCATCGTTGCCCAATGTGTATGTCATGCCTAGACATTGGATACAGGGACATAATATGGGCGTTAGGTGACCCAGGTATAACAGGGAAACTGATTATTATATAATAATCTACCACTTTATTGTGTGTAAAGCAGTCTGAAAAGCAGTCAGTTATGAAAGCAAAGGGTCCTATTGTCAATTCAGTAAGTAAAACTAATAAGGGAACTATCCTATTCGAAAGAAAACCGGGGAAACGGGGTAAACTGAGGTATACTTAGTTAAACCTAGATAAACATAGTTAACCTGATGGACTTATGATTACAACTGTTATCATCTAACTTTGAATTGACTATCAGGAATTAAAGCAAAGTGTCCCACAGTAACTGTATTATATAACTACACTCCTTTGTTTCGCCGACTCGTCTTACAGGCTCTAACCAGGAACACAATGCCAGAATAATTTTCATATTTTTTTCCTCTTGAGACACCAGAGAGCATTACTTGTAGGATAAAAGTTTTCTGCAGACATTGTTTTATTGCATGATCAATTAGTCTATTATGGC
The DNA here is from genome assembly GCA_963678985.1 of Spisula subtruncata. Classification (NCBI taxonomy): domain Eukaryota; kingdom Metazoa; phylum Mollusca; class Bivalvia; order Venerida; family Mactridae; genus Spisula; species Spisula subtruncata. Next base: position 6,925,379 of record OY787671.1, read on the forward strand.
TGCATGTTCCTACAGACAGAATCAATACACAGTTTTTACGGAGCAGAGTGGATACTGGGATGCTTAAGTCTATAATAATTCCAGCAGCTTAAGCAAATTATTTTGTTTATTATATTTCACAATTTACTGTAGTAGAAAGACTAAGTGGATATCTCTCTGGTCAAAAGTATAGCATTTCATTTTTTAGTTTGACTTATAATGACAGTCGTAGTGCATTGTGTGACCATTCAATTTTATCCCTGCCTATTTAGGGAAGGGACAGAAAGTTTGTGTGATACACGGCCCTAGCTCTTTCCAAATAGAATCTTTCAAGTTGGTACTTTACTGCGCCCAGTGTAAAGCACCTATACACACAAGACTACTTCTAAGTCATGGTTGGTTATTCAATGGTTAACCATCTCTAGATTGATGGGAAACACTGAAATCCATTTCTAGTGCCTAGATTGGAATTCAAACTAGGACCCTCTGACTGGTAAATTTATGAGAGTGTTAACCAGTCAGCTACCATTCCACTATAGTGAGTTTTAATTTCAGGCATCTAGAGTGCAAACAATGTAGCAATTTTCATTGTCCATGAAGCATATTACTACATCAAAGGTCATAATTTATTCTAGAGGATATGTTGGAAAATTTCTAAATTCACGAAATCTGCTAAAAATTCCAAGTCAATAATCAAACCATTAATATAGAATTGATGCCTCCTTTTTACAGGTGTAGGCATTATGCAATTCTCAGTATGGGCAAATCAATAATTATTTGTTATCTCATTTTTTCTACCTTATGTTCAATCTACAGGTGTGAGCTATACATGGGTGTTTACAGTATTTTGTTTAGCATTTTACACAATTTTTCATTTATTTTGGTATGTACAGCAACCTTGATGTCTATATTGATCTAACTAATGTTCCTGGGTTACCTATCGGTCAAATCAGTTGGTCAGTTTGTGATTCTAACATTTTCTCTTTTGTAACCAAACAAGACAGGCAATCAGGTATTCTGAATTAAGTAGAAAAAAATCGGGAAAATGTAATTAATTATTGAGTGATTGATGTATTTAACCTGTGAATTTAGGATTTGCAAAGTTCTGCTTTGCCTGTCCGAATCACCAAAATTGAACAATTTTCCTTCACACCCTTTACAGAAGTTGTGTCCGAATCAATAAACGCTTGCCCCAGACAAGAGATGATATTTCCTACTTTCACAGATTCAGGGGTGTCAACGGAGGCAAATTCAAAATCAGGAAAGTCACATGCAGCAGTCAACCATTTTTGACAAACAAGGGGCCTTCAAACACGTTGTTTTCATATTAAAATCAGTTTTTATTATAGGAATCCTTCAAAGCAGATTAAATTGACTATAACTTAGCCATTTCTCAAGATATTTTCATCAAATAACTTTGATTTTGGTCACAAATCATGGCTCATCCAGAATTCAAATTTGCTGCTGCTGCTTTGAAACTGATGAAAAAAACACTAAGCAGTTCAGAGACAAGAAGGGCAAATGGAGGAGTACATAAGAATACCATTCTGCTAAATGAATTTCAAGAGTTGCCTGCAAGACTGTCGAAACTGCAAATTATTTAAGAAGCATGTACCACAGTCTTGCAAGCACGCATCATAATACCAGTACTGAGTAATACCAGTACACAGTACACCAAGTACGTGTACAAATCATAGTTAAATCCACAAATCGCTTTTTTATCGACATAGCAACCAAATGGGATTTTCAGCAGAGAGAGTACTAGAAACAAATTAAGACCAACACTCAGTGATACACTACCTGCTGATAAGCCCAACATTCTTTACATTGTAAAACCAATATTGACTGACTGAGAGTTTACATCTTAATATAAGTCTACTACATGTGGTCTGCAAAAACTATCAGTGTTTTATGAAGATTTACATATGTACCGGTATGTACATGATGTCTATGATTCAATCCTCATGTTTTAAAAGTAAACCATGTTGCGGAGTCTTGACGTAACACAGTCAAAACTCAAATGGAACAATCCATTTGATATTGTTGGTATGAAATTTATTATCTTAATAAGCTAAAGGGAATAGATATTTCGCTGGCTTAGAATGAGAATGTTGTAAGTATTTTTAACACTGTCAGAGACAAATTTGAAATCTGCATTACAATGTATTTCTTACATGACTTGTAACTGTTGTATGAGCCGATTTTTGATGAAAATTGAAACTTGTCATATTGACCCAACTGAAGTCCGAAAGGTTGGATTTCATAAGTAAATAGTAGTTTTCCCAACAGTTTTCCCTTGTTTTCTCAAAATATGTAACTTACTTATTGAGACCTCTCATTCAAAGCCAGATATTTATCACATTCTTATGCACAACGGATCCATTTAACTCCGGAGTAGGCTGTAGGGGTTCCGATTTTTTTTAATTTCCAAGAAGCCACATTTTGACCCTCAAGCTTTTGGTTTGAAGGGTCATTTTCTTTTTGGAAATAATACATGTGTGTATTTTGCCTATAAAATGGTAAAATTTAGCAAAAAGTATCAAAATGGCCATTTTTTACATTCAAGGGTCTCATTCCACACATTTCATCCCTCATGGTACCATTTATTATTTAAGTGACCCTCATACATCCCAACATTTGTGATTCAGAGATTTCCAAGATCATAAGCATGTCCCAACAACATAAGGCTTTAATTATAGTTTGAAACAAAGGCTCATCCCAAAACCTCAATAAACAGTGTACATGTAATTGGTATGCAAACAATGTAGTCAAATACACTTAAAACAAACATTGAATGTATTCATGTGAATGAATTATGTAAATACTAAATAACTTGCACAGCTAACAGTTTTTATCAATAACGATTAATCTATCATCCTGAAAGAATGAAAATTAGCAATTTACACAAATTTCATAGATTTTTGTGAAATGTTAGCTTGACTTTAATTATTACCGTATTCAATTGCTGGCAGGAATCTCTAGGAATGTGCAAACCCCATATGGTTCATGGTCATGGTTTATACTTGACACACAATAATGAGGCAAACACATGCAAAAGTCAATATAATCTTTTGTACAACAATTTACTGCAGATAAAATCACCTTTTCTGAATTAAACTATGGCAATTGAATACTAGAAGGAAATATGTTTTATAATACTATCCTGGGTCATCAGTGAGTGAGAGGAGTGGTGAAGTAAAAGTACAAAGTTAAATTTACAATTTTTAGACATTTTTCCATTTATCTGACAGTACAGTCACATCCTGATTAATGAGTCACAAATCAGCTGTTAAACAAAACTTGGCACCACTGGCAGTCACACAATACTGGGATTCAAACATTTAACATACCACTCCAACACACCTTCTTACGCCTTTACCATTCAGCCACACGAGCACCATAAACTAATTACAACACAGTTATGAAGTTAAATTGATTCCTTGAAAACAAGAAAAGTTGATATCGGGATAATCAAATCAATGTTTTGTAAGTGTGACGAGACTTTTTACTCACTTTTAGGCGTTTTCATTCGTTTCTTGTCATCAGGTTCCTTTGGTAATGGTTTATTTTCTTGTGGTAGATTGGCACTGAAAGAATAATTATATAGTATGGTAAAATCACATATTTAGTGGGGATTCAATTTCGTGGATTTTGGTAAAAATGTTATTTTGTGGAGTTGCAACTTTGTAAATCACAATAACATGGAAGTAAAAATATTCTCTCCATATTTGGGCATAAGATTTATCGTGGGGATTTGTTTTTGTATGAAAGTTTGACCCAAAATCAATGAAAATAGCTTACCCCCACAGAAATTAATTAATTTACAGTAATTAGAACAAATACTGCAAGAAATCTTGGCTCATGTACGAGTGTTGGGAATTGGTTCCAAAATAATGATAGATCATCGGTTTTGGTGAAACAATCAATCATTGATTATTAACATGTTATAACGCTTTCCGAGACTCAATATATTATATTTCTAAGTGCTTAACTATGCATGTCATGTAGTTTTAGAATACTTGACTTATAAATACATCAGGGATTACTTAGGATGTATGTGTTAACTACCTCACACAATAAATAAACAAGGAAAAATTGCACTAATTAGTAACTACATATACATAACATTTGTTTATTACTATCAGCCTCAAGGGTTACTGCTTTTCTCAACATTTTTCAATTGTTCGAGATAAGTAATTATTGATTTGGACAAGTAACTTCTGCCCGAAATTAGTAAATAGCAATACAGTCATGAATGTAAAGGAAAACTATTCAACAGTCATGTAAAGGAAAACTATTCAACAGTCATGTAAAGGAAAACTATTCACTTTTTTGAGACTTTTACAGATTTGGTAAAGTAGTTTCTAAATATACTCCTAAATTACAGACAGTATATTTGTAATGAGCTGTAACTCAGAAAATATTCATCTGACCTAAATTCCAGACAATATGCACCACTAGGCTACTAGGCTTGGAACCAACTATTCATGTGAAGTTTTATCGAAACCCGACCAATGGTGAAATTTTAGAAGAACAAATGCTGTCAAACTTTGTGACTATTTTACATCTTTCTACCCAGACCAACAGACATAGCATCAAATCTCCCAACTATATATTGTTGATTGAATGCAAACTGATTAAACAAACATTAATGTTAAACCTTGTTGAAGGAAAAAATGATAATTAATACTGGCTACATCTGTTGCGTTTCCTGAACTTGGAAAAAATCAGAAAAAAATATTTCTATATTGTATATATCAGCTTCATGCGTATTGCATCAAATGTTACGAAAAAACTACAAAGTTTTTTGTTAATTTGATGCAAAATAAATCCCTCATGAAGTTCTTATACTTGGGCCCAAAACCCTGTAAAAATCATCCTACCTGAATTTCCTGACAATATGCACAGCTGGTCTTGGTACATAGGACTCATGTGAAGTTAAAATATCAAGAATAAAATTCTGCCGGTGGTTAAGAAGAACAAGAACAGAAATCTTTGTGACAGACAAACTTGTATATATGGAAGAAATAACAATATCCTAGAATTTAGAAATGAACAACCTCATAAATGCAGTGTTGGCATAACGGACGGTCGATTGAGTAACGGACAGGACTGCGGGAAATACTGGGAAATACCCTGGTCAATTGGACAATACAAGTGGTCGATTGAATTGGTCATGTGAAATTATGCTTCCATACATGTATCTTTATCTATATACCTTAGGCTCTACTAGTGTAAAGGTTATCAACTTATTATTTGTTTTAAATTCTATTTTTTCATGCAAGTTCTCTTCAATGGGATGCTTGAAACTCATGCACTTAGTGTAGAAAATTGTCCATAGAACATCTTTATTTTGTATTGTAGGGTACTAGGGTTATGTCCAGTTATGTAAACACTCCTCCAGACTAATCCTTTGTTTACTGCAAGAATATGACACAATATTGCATAATCTGTTAGTTGTCAGTTTCACGCTTCACACTTAGTTGACCTGATTTAACAATGTGCTAAATTAGTTTAAGCCAATTTATACAAGCCTAAATGATTATCAATATTAAGTATTTATAACAGTCTCTCTCATGCACTTTCTAGTATAACTATAACATTATAACTTTCATTTTTAATTAAAATTAATATATTAATTATTGCTAAATATTTTAATTAGATTTGTAACAAGTGTATTTGATCTATATGTTTAAATCAAAATTTAGTTATTAAAGAATAATTGTGTTTTAGATTTTTTTTTCACATTGAAATTGAATCGACCAATCCAATCGACCACTTTGACCACCAGTTCATTTGACCACCTGTAGACCATACTCTCAAATAAATTGAGGATCTATTCAATGTTATTGAACTGAATAAAGAACAACATGTGAAAACCTGAGAGCTCAATTGCTTCATAATGCATTTAAAATAACCAGTGCACAAAAAAATCTCATTTGACCATTCAATTGACCAGTATTTCCCACATTGAAATTGAATCGACCAGTCCAATTGACCACTTTGAAAATGAATTGACCAGTTCATTTGACCACTTGTAGATCATACTCTCAAATAAATTAAGGATCTATTGAATGATATAGAACTGAATAAAGAACAACAAATGAAAACCTGAGAGTTCAGTTGCTTCATAATGCATTTAAATTAACCAGTACACAAAAAATTCCCACTTGACCATTCAATTGACCAGTATTTCCCTGGACACTTTGGGAGTATTTCCCGGTATTTCCCGCCCAGTAAATACCGGGGCGGTAAATACCGCCCAACACTGCATAAATGTAGGTACCTACCTTGTACTTGTAAGCCTGACAGGCGGGGCTGGTGGCTTGTCTGTCTCCTCAAACTCAGACATGGTTTTCTAGAAATAAAGCAAAATACACTGTGAAGGCATGAACATTATTTAAGAAATAAAAATCTGTTCGCGTTTATTGTCGTTGAATAAAACACGGGCAGGAGTTTGGATGTGGAAAAATTAAATCACGAGTGCGTAGCACGAGTGATTTAATTTTCCGCATCCGAACGAGTGCCCGTGTTTTATTCACCGACAATATACAAGAACAGAGTTTTTATTTCGATTCTAAATACGATAATATCCCGCACTATTTAACTGTGCGCATTCCATTTTCACCCATTTGACATTGAACATAATTCCACGATGAAATTGAGTGGCTTATTAGCTGGTACAATTACCTCCCTCGTTAATGCAAACGACCTGCGTAATTTTCTGAAGGAAATACCACAATTTAAACATTGAAACAATTTCAATAACACGAGTATATTATCTATTTCATAAAATGAAAAATATAAATGGATTGATTATCAGAAGCTTTAATAAAACTTGGTTTCTAGAGTATATTGGAGTTTCTAAAAATAGATGCGTCATAGATGTAACACTGGATTCTCGTGCAACTCGCCTTGTCATCGTGACTCGTAGTAAATTTTACTATAAAGTTTACGTTCATTCATTCATAAATATGTCACGTGATACAGGGCGTAAATAGAAACAGCCAATTTGATAGGTATGTTTTATGGGGGTAATAAAACATTTTTTTTTTTTTTTTTTTTTTTTTTTTTTCGTTTCGGGCCCACAAGGGTAACCCCATTTATTGTCCCCGTCTGTTGGTTTTGTGGGGGTGGGAGAATCATCCCCCACAAACCTTACAATATTCAACAACATAATTAAACAATAAATACAATGATAGAATGAAGAAAGTCAATAATAACAATGCAATATAGGGGACAATAGAAGGGGCTTTGGACCTTTTTCCGTCAAACAGTGACAAAAATAATAACAAGTTTTCACCACCTTTATGTAATCTAGAGTATGACAATGTTTCTTTTTTCTGTACCTATGTTTGAAGACAAATTTTTTTAACAATTTCCCAGCTTTTGTTTTCTATTTCTGTAATGCCTGATTTAAAATATATCTCCCATGCAAATTTTAAGCTATTTTTTAATGTTACAGTACTAGGTAAGATTTCTTTTCTTTTGCATAAGTAAATATATTTTTTAAATTCAAGAAAAAGAATATCGATAGGTATGTATTCCTTTTTTCCACATCCTAAAATGATAGCTATCATATTTATCTTAAAATTTGGGTTAAAAAGTATGATTTCATCATTTAAAAATTGTATTATTGGTTTTATTCTGCAGCATTCCCAAAATAAATGACTTATCGTTTCTTCTTGCATGGGGGTAATAAAACATGGTTAGGTCCGCTCTATATTTAAACGATTAATCCGCAGATCGTGTTAGAATATTATATAATTTCATATTCATTATAAATATTCAATTATCACTGACATGACATGGCTCTAAACTGAAACGCGTCCGCAGGCCTGAAGCCAGTAAAAATCATGAAGGATCAGTGAAAATCTTGAAGGATCAGTAACTGTTTTGTTTACAAATTTGACGCTTCTTTTCTGTTGGACCTGTTACCAGAGACCAAAATATTTTAGTATCTACACCGCATGATGCTTCAACTATCAATGACAATATTCAGTGAGAAAGTTTTCTAAGTAACTTTAACTTACTTTCCAAACTAGTGGGTGGCATAGATGATAACACATGAAAAGGGTATCACTCTTGACTTAGACTGAGAGTGAGAGGTCCCTATTCCCCAGGGCACCTTTCATTTCTGGATTGTTATATGTTGTTCTGTATTTCCCACCCATCTACTGTAGAAATGAGTTGGTTGGCAGGCTAGTATACAGAACTAAGAATCAGCTAGGATCTAGCCCACCCATACAGTCTTCGAATTTGGCCACTAGCCCGAAGCCCGAGGCTAGTAAAATCTGGGTCGGGCTAGTAATTGTCTCTAGGTGACTAGTCCGAAAGGCTAGAGAAAAATTCCTGAGAACACAAATCAAAAGACAAGAAACATCCAAACGAATGTGAGTTGGGAAATGATAATTCTGCATTGTAGTAAACAACTTATTAAAACGTTTAGAGATATTAATATCCACTTTTGATAATTTAATGCCGGAATAGTAACTTTATTCTCGGGCTTGTAAGTTCTGCCTGGTTGGTAGCTCAACTGGCTAGTACTTTGAAAAGTTTTTTGTGAAGACTGCCCATATTCCATGTATCACACAAAGTTTCTGTCTTTTAACTCTTGTCATCTTTCCATGAAGCCAGAGACCATTAGCCATATAGCTTGATATAGGCAGGGATAAAAAGGCCTGCATGCACTTAGAATTTTTTCATTGGAGCGTAAAAATGTGTTAAAATTTAAATCATAACCGACTTTAAATAAAGATTATCTTATCTGAACGATTATCTAATCTTAAATACTTATATACTGTCGAGTCACCAGTTTTCATTATGGTAAGGACCGATATTTAAAGGACGGCATGGCGTAAATGACCAATAGCAAATTATTTTGATACAAGTAAGTTATCAAACAGGAAGAAGAAATAGTAATCAGAAAAGAAATAATAGCTAGAGTTGGAGATTACCGCCATATACAACTGCAACATTATCACGAAAGTATCAGTTGTATCATGATAACAGACTTCCCGATATCAAATGAGTCCAACAATATCCGTCTCGGTCAGGTGCATTTGCCTTTCATTTGGACCGCCTGTCCGCTGATTCGTAATCATCATGGTAAGTTTGCATTGGGTATGTTTTTTCCTTGGTATGTTATTCAATTGATAATGTGTGTCTTTTGAAAGACATATTTTGATTGGTATATAATAAATTTGTAAGCCAACTGCAAAGCAAGAAACACTTTTCTAACTCAGTGTTCTTGTACTCTTTTTCTGAAGGGACTGTTGGTGACCAGGGTCTGAGTATGCAAAGGAAATATATGGCAATAAATTTATTATGAGTGACAAAAGAAATTTTATGAGCTTTCAAAAATGTCTGTGAACTAAGCACTTGTCCAGAGCAAGTTATTTATTTAGACACATAAAATCTACAGATACCTGTGACTAGAGAATACAGAAAACTTTTCTACATAAATTTCACATAAATTTGGTGATTTGGACAAGAATTTGAAGAAGGCTGAATCCGAATTAATAATTTAATTGACAAAAATATAAAACAAATTAATGTTGATATATCAAACAAAACAGAAGCCTGATCATAACTAAGATATCATAGACATATACAATATTTATAGTATGGATACAATAAGGTTAAACAGTGTGAAAAAATGAGTCAACTCAACTCTATGAGTCTGTCTTCCCATTTTAAACTGTTTTATTTTAATTATTTCAGACATTTTAGTTTTGACAGCAAAATCCAGGGCAAACAAAGGCCGGTTATAAAAACAAACCCCTCATAAAAATTATATCAGAAAACAATAGATATTGATTTCTGACAAAAAACAAAGCTTATTCATGTAACAAAAACGATGACTAATCGCCCAGCCTCCTCAACTTTCCCTTCATATTTCAATGAGCGTCTAGAAGATCTTGATCAAAAACAACTTCACGTTGCACGTTCAGTGCGCTGTGTCGGCCTACATTCATACGACAATCGTTGACTGGTCATAATTAAACTGTTTAACTAAGTACTTACCGAGTAAAAACGGAAAACTTATCCGGAAATAACTTGAGATCAAACTTAAAACTTCATCATATCTATCAAGTTTCCGAAGATCGAAGTCTCGCGATATTTGACTCAGACTAAACGAGAGAGCGAGACTTGGAATGAGGGATAGTCTCAAAACAATACAATGTACTGTATTGTCGTTGAATCACCAACAATTAATGTATTAATTTTATTATTGATTTATAATTGCCAAACCCCCTGATTTTCAATCCAGTTTTAAATAGTTTCTTTGATTATGAAACCTAGAAAATCCACAAAAGGTATGCCGTTGATATACTTTTCTAGTCCAACAATTATCGCAGCAGTTACTTCCCTTTGATCACTAAAGTGCTTTTTATTCACTATAAATCTATGAAGTTTTGTTCATTGAACATAGGAGAAAAATATGAACCGAGTTTTAGATTTATAGTGATATAATAAAAGATGTAAACAATTCCAATTTTGATAAATATTTTTCTCCTTTCATACATGTAGATTTAATTAAACCTAGCACGAATTTTATTTGGCGGGAGATTCAAAATAAATTAAATGTCTATTAGTGTAATATATCACAGGGACATGGCACTTTATTTTACGCTCAAAACACTCATTGGCGTAACATCAGTCCAAAACTGTATCACGGTAAAAAAAATGCCTCACAACTCCAATTAATATACAAGAGGGTCCAAAGGGCCCTGGGTCGCTCACCTGTTTGGCCTAGTGACCTAGATTTGGCCCAAATGACACAGTATCTAACTTGACCTAGATTTTATAGAGATAAACATTGTGACCAAGTTTCATAAAGATAGAGTCAAAATTGTGACCTCTAGTGTGTTCACAAGATTTTTCAATGATTTGGCCTCGTGACCTAGTTTTTGACCCCAGATGACCCAATATCGAACTTGACCTAAATTTTATAATGATGATCATTGTGATCAAATTTCATAAAGATAAGGTCAAAATTGTGACCTCTAGTGTGTTCACAAGCTTTTTCAATGATTTGGCCTCGTGACCTAGTTTTGACTCCGGATGACCCAATATCGAAGTTGACCAAAATTTTATAGTGATGATCATTGTGATCAAGTTTCATAAAGATTAGGCTCAAATTGTGACCTCTAGTGTGTTCACAAGCTTTTTCAATGATTTGGCCTTCAAAGGCTTGTGACCTAGTTTTTGACCCCGGATGAACCAATATCGAACTTGACGTATATTTTATAGAGATGATCATTGTGATCAATTTTCATAAAGATTAGTCTCAAATTGTGACCTTTAGTGTGTTCACAAGCTTTTTCAATGATTTGGCCTTGTGACCTAGTTTTTGACCCCAGATGACCCAATATCAAACTTGACCTAGATTTTATAGAGATGATCATTGTGATCAATTTTCATAAAGATAAGTCACAAATTGTGACCTCTAATGTGTTCACAAGGTTTTTCAATGATTTGGCCTAGTGACCTAGTTTTTTACCCCAGATGACCCAATCTCGAACTTGACCTAGATTTTACAGAGATGATCATTGTGATCAAGTTTCATAAAGATTAGGCTCAAATTGTGACCTCTAATGTGTTCACAAGGTTTTCCTTTGATTTGACCTAGTGACCAAGTTTTTGACCCCAGATGACCCAATATCGAACTTGACCTAGATTTTGTTAAGATGACCATTGTGACCAAGTTTCATAAAGATTAGGCCAAAATTGTGACCGCTAGAGAGGACACAACCCAATTGTTGACGGACGGACAGACGGACGGACGGACGGACGACGGACGAAGGGTGATCACAAAAGCTCACTCTGTCACTTTGTGACAGGTGAGCTAAAAATGCCGTTACTTGAGTGGATTTGTTAGGATTGTCAGATCCGATGCATAGTTGTGGTCAAGATTGCAGTCTCATTGATTTGTACGAAGCTGCTATGTTTGATCAGTTTCTTGGTGTATCATTTCACTCTGACCGGCATTGGGTGATCTGGAGACATTAAAATTTTGTACTTCTCGAAGTGGTTGTACACCTGCAATTGCTGTTTACTTCATTGATCCTTTCATGATGTGCTATGCTTGACTCTAGGCTTTACCCAAAGCCCGACAGTCCGTTTTGGCTGTGGTTAACCATGTACGTATTTGAGATATATATACTCTAGCTGAGGTCTCATTGTACCTTGATCAACTGTTTTGAGTGCGTGTTCATTGCCCAGACGTCGTTCCTGCAAGTTTACGCATTATTGCATGTTTTCTTCTAGCCGTTCTTTCTACGTTAATGAGGCGTGGCTTCCACTTTTGCTGCTTGTCGGTGGCGAGTTCAAGGTAGTTTTACCTGCCTCAGTAATAGGGGTGTTTCCCATTCTCACCTTCCCTGCTCTCTGCTTCGATGTAAATACATGTAGTATAGTGGACGATTTCTCTTTGTTTCATCATTACAAACCAGTCTGACGACCATGTCATAACCTTTTCTATTGATCCTGGTATTCGGATTGTATGATATTTTTCAAAAGTAAGTTCCTATTACTATTTTTCACTTATGTTCAAGATTACATGGTTTCTTCGCATTTTATTAGTATTTGTGTTTTTCATCATGCTGTACTTGTAGGATGTTGGAATTTACACAGGTCTATATGTACATGTAGTCCAATTGCCTAGATTGGTGAGTGCGTTTACTAGAAGTTACTTCGACTGATCATAGATACTTCTTTGATTTCAGTTGCCTGGTGGCAGTCTGTATCTCGTGTAGTGTCAGCAGCTGATCTGATGTCACATCAACTGTCTTCCTGTCCCTATATGTGCTCATATCTTACTTCACTTCGTGTTTATCTACTTACAGGAATAGTACTGACATCTTTGTAATTTGTTGGCATCAATGTTGTCCGCTTGTTTACCTGTCAATAGCTCATCATTCTCTACCAAAGTCACTGCATCATGAGGAGCTTGTTTTGACGTTCGTCCTAATTCAACAGCTTCTGACCATCTCGTTCAAAGTTGAGTGATGCTGTTTATTTCTCCAGCTCTAACCCTGTGCTTCTAGTTTGTACCTGAGGAATTACTAGTAGAATCGACTTGCTGTAGTGATGTGTTACTTCCTTGTATATGATTGGTTGTAGCTGCAAAATTCTGCAAGTTTCGTTTGGATGTCTTACATTGTGCACTCTTTACTCCAGTATGGCTTAAAACTTTTGGGACACGGTTTGTTTTTGATGTAGTGAAAGGTTACTTAACAGTGTAACCATGTGAATGGTTAGTTTGCGCTGCAAGTTTCGTCAGAAGGTCTTCCAACTCTTTACTTGAGTATGGCTTAGACTATTTTCTGGCCTCTTGGTACTTTTAGTATTGCCTTCATTTCTGTGTTAAATATGCGTGTATTGAAATCACAACTTAATGTCTCTACCGTCCAGTCTGAAGTCATTGCAGAGTTCATCACTCGGACCTTGATATAAGGTCAGGTGATTATAATATTTGTGTAACTATCTGGGAAGGTGCAGTTTGGTCCACGAAATGGACTGGACTCGGCGAGGAACTTCCACCTCATTGCACCTACTTGTTCACAAACGCCTTTCTTGATATGCCCCTGAATGTCATCAGTAGAGAAAGCTTACTTAGGTCATGGACTGAAGTGAATGCCATCTTATGAGTAAATAAGACTGGTTGACAAAATTCAACACCAGAAAGATCAACATCGACCTTTAAGGATTTACCTGAATGCAGGCAAGTTTCTTGAATGCAACATACGTTGATATCTTGCCCATGTTTAACACAACCAGTAGGCTTTTTCTTGAATATTCCGTTGAATTGCACTCCGAGGCATCACCTTGAAAGGTTGATGTTGCTTTTTTCTCCTCCATTGCTTGTGGCCTAATTTCTTTTCTTGGTACATTATGAAAGAAGGAGGATTCTGAGGAACCCCAGTAGCTGTGGGTGGAATCTGTCCATGGTAAAGGCACCAATTTTCCCCAAGGGATCTAAACGACTGGGCACCACACCATGTTACACTGGTCGATTGTATAGTCATAGCAATGCAAAACTTGTATCCTATGTTCTGCGGTGGTATTCAATATTGATCTTACTTGACATAATCAAGGCCACACCATATTAAACTCTTGGTCAGTTACAGGCGATATGGTTGGCCAGCCGAATTCTTCAATTAATATTGAATACTAGTACATGTTTCACCCTATTTTATGTATAATGGACAGTCTTAAAATGTAACCATATAAACTCACCTTGTTAACAAGCACCATAGAAACCATTAATTCCAGAAATTCTTCAAAAAACAAAATCTAGTTATTTATCCAGCATATCATATGGTAACCATATCAACCAATGACATAAAGTATATCTGTCACACTGTACTAGTTCTACAATTACTCTTTAGTTTTTCATTCACTTTGTACAGTGAACAATGTATATTTACACTTCTCATTGACAAACTAAGGCCTAAAGTAAGTTTTTAATTATTCCTAGTTTCTGAGCTTCAAGTTGTTCCTAGTTTCCAAGCCACCATTGAGCACTGTACATCAAGCCTACATCGACCCATTTCATTATAAATACAGTTGAGTATAGAAGTTTTGTATGCCCTTGTGCTGGATTGGTTGTGGTGAATAAATCCATTCCCTAAATACCTACCTTTTAGCAGGATAAAGAAACAAGGGACATTTTATGCCCCCAAATACTTTTATGAATGACATTCCAATCTCGATCAGAATGTATAGTCAGTTTTAGTATGTAAACCCATCAAATATTTTGATCCAGATGCACACTTGAGTTGCAGTTGTTTTTTTATTCCAGATGACCCACTTCAACGAAAGTCTTCGATGTTTTTGTATTACATGTATCTTTTTTAAATACTATTACAGTCGAACTTCGATGCCTCGAACAGTACTTGCCTCGAACATCCCAGATGCCTCGAACTCGTTCTCCGGTCCCGTCAAAATCCCTTCTTTATTCATATAGAAAAACCATAGAACACTCGAACTGACTTGCTGGTCCCTTGCAATGATTTACCAGTAGATGACTCGAACAATGCAAATTTTCGCACCGTTCATGGATTGTTAAAATCCATTGTTTGTCCACGGGAAGTCGGTGAAAGGTGTTATTAACGCCTTGTGACAATTATTGTACTGTATACGGCTGTATTGTATTACATGTTTGTGAAAACACTTTACAATTATAGATTCGTTAATTACTTAATTTAGGAAATTATAACTGATTCATTTTTCATTAATTTAAATGTTCGCATTCTTTCAAACAAACTTAACTCGATTTATATTGCAATAAAATAATAACTCAAACGTATATTTCTGCTTTCACTATCATTTTATTTATAGCTTGACAAACGTGACATATGAATCGCTAGTTTATTGTTAAAATATTGATTAAAAAGGCTACCGTACGGAGCCATTAATAAAACAGGTAACTTGGTTTACAAATGTGAATATTTGAAGAGCTACCCGGGATTTTAAGTCAATTTTGTCAAACAATAAAAGAAATTATTATGATTATTCATATTATTTCACAATTGGACACAAATGCATTAAATATGAAATACGAACAAACACTCAAAATACGACAATTACACACGATTGACAGGAACTCGGACATGTACCGAGAAGTGTTCGAACTTATACATACATGTATTATATACAGTGCATATATACTCGTACCGGTCCGAAGGTAGTTCGAGGCATCGAAGTTCTACTGTACATGAATGTAAAATCTGTATTCAGTGTGAGCATATGTCATGTTGTTTTTAAATAAAATATGTACACTTGAATAGATTTTGTTTTTGTGTCGTAAACTGGTCAACAGAATTTCAGCCACATAATCCTGACAAAGGCCAACCAACATTTACCTGGAACTATAAAATATGCCTAATGTCGAGCAAGTGATATGAACTAGTATCATTTCCATCTACAAATGTACTTTGGTATGTTCTGGTCATAGGGTATTGTCACACATTAATGATATCTTCATGCTTGCCTTTTTATCAGTATACATAGTAGGCAAACATGTACATAAATTAAAAATATGTCCATGCCCTGTGGTTACAGCCTGGGATCAAACCCATGACCTCACAAACAGAAATGAACACTCAACCACTAGGCTATCAAGGTGGGCGTTTATCCCCCTTACTGCCAATAGCCACAAGATTTCTTACTTACTTAACTAACACAAACAAACATGTAAAAATGCAATAAGTTTAATATGTGATATCAAAAGACAAAAAATGCACAGTTGTATGTAAAAGGTTTTCACTAAGTTTGATAACAGCATATAAACTACAGAGGTAGAGTGGTATGGATTCTTTGAAGGAACAAACTTTCAAGTAAAAATGTTTCATCACAAATGAAAGCAATATAATTATTAATCTCAATTACCGGTAAAGCATTAAGCAAAGTAATTAACTGACAGGTTACATATAACCCACTATATAATGTGAAATTTTGAGGTGGTATTTATAAAGAGCTACTTTAATCACCAATAAAACATTCAAGGGCTATCCTTAATTTGTTGGAAATAGAGTTGCAAACATTCTTAATTTAAGTCAAAACATTTAAGTTTTCGACTAAGATCAAGTTTTCAACTAATATGCTGATGAATGACAGAAGATACTGTATGTTTTTTTCATCCACAAGTCTATTGGGGGCAAAAAAACGCATCAAGAAAGTGGAAACCCGTGCAGCTTCATGTAGATTTGGTATATATCTTATAATTGTGACAGGTGTGCCAAAATATTGATGACATGATTTTACTACAAGAGACAAAAAACAAATACAAGCATGACAGTATTCATCAATGTCAACAAAAATGCAAATAACAACATAAAAACAAATAAGTTTTAAGTTTGAAAACCATGAACACAATATCTGGTGATATGCAGTCAAGAGACATAAACCAACAAACAACACTTTAGAACACAATACTGAAGTAGAGTTACAGTTCTTGCACAATGCACTTCAAGTCACTTACAAGGACAGTTTCTATTATATGGACGAGCAAAGCTGAACAGTGCAGACAAAAGTAACACCAATATATCAGTAGTTCAGGCGACACAACAGTTATGTCTGTCACACCTGTATTACTAATGTCTGTCACACCTGGATTACTATGTCTGTCACACCTGGATTACTAATGTCTGTCACACCTGGATTACTAATGTCTGTCACACCTGGATTACTAATGTCTGTCACACCTGGATTACTAATGTCTGTCACACCTGGATTACTATGTCTGTCACACCTGGATTACTATGTCTGTCACACCTGGATTACTACAGCTGTAATGATATTGATCATGCACAGATCCAAAAGGAAACAGCGGAAATGCTGACATCCGGGAATTTTGGAAATTCTGAAACTATCATATATACTGTGATAAGTTTGCCAGGGCCGCTGTTTTGAGAAAGCAGTATGTTGAACCCTGAGAGCAAATAAAATAGAGATCCATTCCTGAGCAAATATTTTGTTAGACACTCCTACTCCCCCATACCTCAGAAAAAGATTCTCGATGGGTGTGTGTTGATCATCAACTAAACACACTGATTTCTTCCCTACAAATCACTGAACTGTTCATTCCATTTCATGATGTCATACTCCCCACAATTCATTTCTCAGATTTCGCGGAGGTCTGTCGCCGATACTTTGCCTCAAATTTACCCACGTCAAACTTTCTCTTACATCCAGCATAGTTCATGTATCTAATTTTCCCAAACACAGGTCTCTCCTTCCATCCCTGATCATGTATGCCACATATAGACCACATACAGCCTGAAACAAATATATACATCTGTTTACTATAAACCAAGAAACTATTTCGCGCAATTTAATTTCGGAGTGTTCACAAGAGGTAGAATTTTGCAAAATTAGGTAGCTGCAAACCTGTTCAAAACATCAATATGGACATCGTGGGAGACTTAAAAACGCACAAATTTGTAGTTGCAAATATGTCGACAATCGGCAAAAGTAAGTATTCGCTTAATTGGTTTACAGTATGTCTATTTCTTTTCAATGCGAGCAAGTCCTGACTAATGCACCAAACAAGTTTTTCTAGATGATATCCTAACCGCTACTAACACAACCTTATAATGAATCAGCAACATCTTCACATGTTAAAGAAAATTGACATTGTGGTCAAATATTCTTGGAAGGGTATGACCTGCCCTGACAAGGGATCAAGTCCAGACAGCCAGGTTACAAAATCCAACACACTTACCACACAGTTAGGAATCTTTTTTATTGGTAGCAGAATTATTTTGTTTTAGGACTTGGGTGTATTCTTTGAAAAGATTAGCTAAGAAATGAAAACTAAGTAAAATATGAAATGTTGAAATGTGCAAAGTAGGTGATCAATTATTGTGAATCACTTGTACATACCAACATAGCCATTAGGATCTCTTCCATCCAGACTATATCTATCATTCAAATAGATGGCAATCTCTAGCGCTTCTTTAGGGCTTGACGTCCACTCTAATATCTTCTTGGCCCAGTACATACGTAGAAAACCATGCATCTTTCCTTCAGTCACCATCTGATTCTGTTTAATAGATCAACACATACAGACTTCCAGCACTAAAAGTCCATGACTTTTCCCATGATAAATTAAGTAAATTTCAATTTTCCATAATACAATGTCATGTTCTCACATACTCCTAATATAATAGCAAAAACAATTATTTGCCAAGGTCAACGGGAGTTGTAGTAGATTTTACCTCCACACTGGTTGATTCATACCCAAAATCATTCATACTCTAAACCACTCACAACAATACAGAGCTATATAAGTACATGCTGATCAGGAAACTAGTTCTGATCATTTATTGTAAATAGTAATATTTCTGCAAATTTATACTTTCAAGGATATTTCTCGAAATTCAATGATAATAATTAAAATCAATGATTTTACTGTACATTTGTATATAACAAAGCAGTAAGTATAAACACAGACAGATAGAATTTATATAATCGCCAACCTGTGCAGCATTCCAAAGCGGGTCATGCGTTTTACCAGAATCCAACTTTTCTCTGGAATACACATACTCTCTCTTATCATCTTCATGAAGCTTCAATGATGTTTTCGCCCAATCATTAGTTCCTAAAATACATTAGAAATTTAAAGTAAAGATTCATGACAAACTAATCTATAGCCCCCATCTCAGAATGCAGGCTCGAAAATGCTTAAGTTTTCTACCTTTATTCCCTCCTTGGAATGCAAGACTCAAATATACATGTATTTTGTCTTTAATACGACATATGTAGTTCATTGCCCAAGTTTCATTCTTTGATGATAGGAGACAGTGTCAACTCAATACATCACTATCAAGTTAGTACATGCTCATTAAGTATGTTTCATGCTTGATTCACAACCATTTTCAAACTTTAAATAAAACTATTTACAATCAAAGGACCTAAAGTTTAATAATATAACCAAAGCAATACAAATTAGTATATAATGATTCCTTGCCTTCAATGCTGTCGTAGTTTTTGTTGTAGTAGCAAAAATTATCCGACAACTCCCGACGTATGATGGCTTCTTCAATAAATGCATCCACTCCCTCCTTGTAACGACTTCTAAACTGACGTACCATCAGTATACAACGCTGCACTGATATCTGACCTGAAGGGTAATGTTATACTCATTTATTTTAGGTAGAATTTGAAACAGCTTTATCACTTTCAACACCTCATTTTCGATGGTATATATATATCCCCACAAAGGTAAGAGATTGAAACCATTCTCTGTTTGACAGTACTGGTAGGATTAAGAGTTTCCCTGAGAAAGCACTTTGTTTATTATGTTTAAGTAGGAAATTGATGACATATAAAACTTTGTGGGGAGCTGGGCTATGCTTTGGGGTTGACAGGCTCTGGTTCGATCCCTGTCTGTGCCACTGGTCAATCTTGCACCACACTTCATCAAGGTTTTACAAATGGGTACTTCAGAGGGTCAAAAACCAAAGTGCAGTGGCTGCCAACGGGGACATGTTAACAATTAACTTGCAATTCAAGGGTCATGGGGTAAAATGAAGGCGGTTGAATGAACCCATGTCTGAATATAGACATTAACCAAAAACTTTACTTTTTTATAACTCTGTGATGGCTTGCTGCCAAACAATGACTGCTTCCCTCTCAATATGCCTGCTCCCCCAAATTAAAGGTCGTACTCCCTAAATGACTTCTCACCTAATTTGACTGCTTCAAGAAATGACCTTATGTTGACCGACAAGTAAAATCTGCAATTTCTGCACATATATTCTTACGGTATTACTGTAAACTACATTTTAATAATAAAATTTAACTCCATTACATACCAAAGTGTATCCATGGTGAGAGGTTACTAAGTGCATTCTTATTTGGGTTGTTTCTTTCACTACCAAAATATTTCAGTCTTTCATTACAGAAAGATTCAAGCATCTGTAGACCATGACTGGTTCCAGGTTTAGCCCAGTCTACTGGTAACACAGACTGGTCCACTTCTAAAGGTTGATAAGCTGCGTCCCAGTCTACAGGCTGAAATTGTTCAGAACAAGAAATAAGCAAGTGTGTCAGAATAAATTATGAGTGTTGCCTGTAAGACTGTTGTATGTCCTTTAATTAGAAGAAGTCAAGACAGTCTTGCAGGGAACCTTCATAATTTAGAATTGACATTACGCCAGTAAAACTAATCAATTAATCAAATGAATTTTAATGGTCCATTACAATCACATGATTCAATAGATTAACTTGAAAACCTTCGCCAAACAATAAGTCTGAACCATCTCTTCTGTAGCGTAAAGTCAATTGACAAGAGTATACACATACTTTATGGCCTCAAAAAAAACCTCATGTACATGACTTAATGAGCAGAAAAATAAAAAAATGTTTTGAGTCCCACCGTTCTACAGTATTTCAGTCATATGGAGACATTATCATGTCACTGGGTCCACCAGCAGTTACTTGAAACTAACTATGTTGAGCGGCATTCAAGAAGCCAACCAGAACAATTTTAATGATTTTACTCTGGTATAGTGCCTCAGCCTGGTATCAGACCGGTGACATCTCACAATTGGAAGTGGAAAGCACTACCACCAGACTACCAGCTAGATAACCTTTGATACGTGATAAACCAATATTGTGATAACTTCACTTAAATTTTCATAGTACTGTAAAATCATTAATTTTTGTGGGGGATTAAATCTTGTGGATTTTGTGGTTTGCCTTGAACCACGAAATCAAACCCATTGAAAACTAATTTTGGCCCTTGTATTTATTAAGGTCTGATCGAAATCTTTTTACTAAAACCACAAAATTTTGTCCCATCGAAAGGAAATGATTATACAGTAAAACAGACTGTAACTAAACAACATTCCTTACATACCTTGTGTGGTGTATCAATCTTTGATTCCTGTTTACAGACAGGAGGAAACTCTGTAAGGTACCCAGATAACTGATTGTGTATCTTGGTGCGTATTGTCCGTGCACCGTACTCCAGTTTAGGTGAAGCCTCCCAGCATGGCACTATATTATGGGCATCTACCTGAAATACAATAAATTAGGTATGAGGAAATCGGACAGGGAAGGCAGCACTCAACTTAACCAGCCGAGCACAGAAATCAGTAACACCACAACACAACTACACTGAGTAATGCCCACATATGAGCCAAATAAACAATTACAAGTCCAAGGCTGGTACCAATGAGGGATGCCACTAAACATTCACAGCCATTAAGTGTTATAGTCAGTGTCATTAAGTGTTACATGTATATAAATTGTCATTAAGCAATATATAAGTCAATATTAAAGTCATCAGATCGGATATTAAGTGTCATTAATCCTTAAATTAATTGTTATTTACTGAATAAGCTGAGTACATTGTTTTTTAGTCTTATAAGGAGAGGGCTAATATAGGCTAAGCCTGTTGCCCAATCTTATTTCTTTGGAAATAAAATATTAAATAAAAAAAATTAGACTTACTTTCTTTTCAAATATTTTCTTACTTAAATAGCCATTACCGTAATTGTCTTTAAAAATGTCATTTCACTGAAAATCAGCAATTTCTATACATATGTTTAAGTAAAAATAAGGAAACAAATACCTGGCACACAGGGATATGTTTTGGTAAGACATCAACGACGTCACTAACCCACGCTGTAGGAACCCTAAGAGGACAGAAATCTGTAACAACCCCTCCAATACCATTCTCTTCAACAAAAGATGGCAACACGTCCTTAGCATGGCCGACAAGGATATGAAATCTTATACCATGTTCCGAGCATTCCTGCAAGTATAAAAGATACTTATGTAGAATCACAACCACAAAATTTAATCTGATCAAACAGTAATTTTTACCCTTGTATTTACTACCTGAAATGCACTTTCCACGAATTAACATCCCATTGAAATGGTCTTTTTTAACCAAACCACAAAATGTTATCCCATTGAAATTAAATAATTTTACAGTATTTAACAGCGTTGATGTAGTATTTTCAAAACCAGATTTTGGTTCCAAATTTTTTTACAATACCCAGTAGATGGAATAAAATGATGTGAAGCAAGCCTTAATGAGCTTCATATCAATTCCTTTCAACAAGTTAATGCACATATAAATTTGAGACTTTGAACTATAATTTCGTTCAAATATCTACAGGTTTTGGAACCAAAATCTGGTCACTGACAAACACTTTTATTCACTAAACGGTTGTAAGATTTGAGGGCCAAATGCAAAAGACAATTTCCAGTACTAAATTTGAACGTTAAAAGCGAGTTCTAAATACATAACATGTGCTAATAGTAACTGCTAAATGGGTGCACTATATGCAAGTGCTAAATATCAGCGCTAATTACAAAAGCTAAATATCAGAGTTTCAAATGCTATGCTAATAGTGAGTTCATATTGCTAGCGCTAATGCTAGTGTTAATGATAAATGAAAGTGCTAGATGCAAGCGTTAAATTGGAGCATTAAATGACACTTGCTAAATGAGAAAGCTAAATACAAGTGCTAAATGGGAGTACTAAATGCCAGCACTAAATGGGAGTACTAAATGCCAATGCTAAATGGGAGTACTAAATGCCAGTGCTAAATGGGAGTACTACATGTCAGCGCTAAATGGGAGTACTAAATGCCAGCGCTAAATGGTAGTACTAAACGCCAGCACTAAATGGTAGTTCTAAATGCCAGCACTAAATGGGAGTAATAAATGCCAGCACCAAATGGGAGTACTAAATGCCAGCACTAAATGGGAGTACTAAATGCCGGCAAAAAATGAGAGTAATAAATGCCAGCACTAAATGGGAGTACTAAATGCCAGCACTAAATGGGAGTCATAAATGCCAGCACTAAATGGGAGTCATAAATGCCAGCACTAAATGGGAGTACTAGATGCCAGCACTAAATGGGAGTACTAGATGCCAGCACTAAATGGTAGTTCTAAATGCCAGCGCTAAATGGGAGAAAGATTTGGCAACTCACCTTTTCCACTTCCTTTAATCCATCCAGCATAAACGTGAAATGTCTAATGGTAGCCTCCAGAAACTTTGGTACAAGACAAAAGCATACATGTAAATCAACCTCTAACTTCAACGCAAGCTTCTGTGCATATAACAATGCCCAATTATCTGAAATTAAATAATCATTTTTAGATCTTCAAATGGAGCATACAACCAGTATCTATTAATGGAAAAATGCTCTTGTTACAGTCTTTTTTTTGTTATCCCAAACATGGCCTTTATTTGAAAGTCAACGATCTGCTGAAATGGGGCAGGCATATGAGCACCTAGACACGAATTTTAACCTGTGTTGTTGGATTATGCGGCAAGCACACTAACCAGAGCTACAGCGACAAAGGAGGTGAAAGTCATTACCTTATTCAGTAAGACATATATTCTAATATAAGCCATTAAGGCCAACATTGTTTTATAAATTGATTTACGGGACCGCCGACCGTATTTTTTGGTCAAATGAAATAAAAATAAAAGTATCTCTTTGCATTTCTATTTTCATTAATTCCGCCGACGATCTTCATGCCCCGCTCGTAAAAATAAAACTGTCGACGACGGTAAAAAAAAATATATTCGCAAGTGTTTATCGCGTCCGATTTTTATTATCGGCAAATTTCGTTGTCTGTAAAAAATGGAATAAACCAAACGTATACGCATGATAATTCAATAAACAATCGCAACGTCCCTTGTATCGAGTAATTGACAGGCGAGAGGAGGGGTTAATTACCAAAAATATGCGTCGTGAACCAATCAGCGTCCGCGATTCCTTAGATAATCATTGACCCGTCCTGCTAAAAATAAACTTTAGTAGATATCCATGCATACATGTGTAAATCACAAACTGTTATATAAACACGTATGCTTTAATTGATTGGCGATAATTGACACATCCACTAATTTACTGACTGATTTAATTTTCGTCGTACAGCAGAAAAGCGGCTGGTTATTTACGATTAACGCGTGTGTTATAAATTAAATCCAAACAATTTACTTTCAAATTCTACAAATGTCGAGATTTCAAAGAACATACCTATTAAATTCATATTCCGCGCTGATATAATTCCTTGATAAAAATATCCCAACAATCCTAACATGAGCAATTTTTCCGATCCGAGGTCAACATTTTGACCTAATTACGGAAGACGAATGTTTCATCTGTACTCAGTAAAGGTCGTCAGTTTGAATTATCAAAAGCCGTGCGGCGACAATTTCTACATCAAAGTTGTTTGATGGAACCGATGCTGGTAACTTCATAGGAGCGGTTTAGCGATTCGGTGAACTTTGATCGTGCGACATGTGAAACTTATGCCGTAAATTGCATTCGATATACGTGCATTAAAAAAAAAAATTTGAAATTATATTTGACTGATGCAGCTGACTTTTTTTGATGTACCAACTTTGCTGATTTTCTTCACTCGCGAACATTCATGATTAAACTCGTGTCAGTTGACGAGATGTTTAAAGCATTGAACGGTGCTGGTATGATTCGAGTTTTAACTATTTTTTTTTCATTCAAACATACTCAATAATTTTACCAGTTTTTGACTAGAATAGGATGAGTTCGATCTTTTATCAATTATTACTATGTAGCAAGGATGTTACGAGTATGTAAATGTATATTGTAATTTTGATATTTTTTCTGGGTATCATGAATGCTGATTGTATCATTCAGTAATAGCTTTAGGATCAACCACAAAATAATTAAGCTGCTTAAAATTGTCACATTGATATAAAAATAAATATTTTTATTGGTTACAACAAATCTGAAAAAATATCTTATAATTCACCAGGATGCAGGCTTCAAGGCTTCAGAAATCAAAATTTTCGTGGGGGAGATCCCCGAAAACCCCCTTGCAGGAAACATACATATGGTGTTCCAGTGTTGCGTTTATATATGGCCCTTTAAAAAGCAAAGCAAGAGACTGTTCAATGTTCCTTCGGGATATAAAAGTTTAAGACTAGTCAGAAATATACATATATATTATATGGTTTTCTAGTGTTGCGTTTATATATGACATTTTGGGTTCTAGTCAATTTGACAGTTTAAAGTAGTATTGTGATAAATATGACTAGTATTAAACATAGATTTCTTCTCAGTAAAGGCCTTTCAAGCAGGGCATTAAACAATGAAACAAAGAATAGTGATAGATGACTTCTTTTAATAATGTTTCAAGGTACAATATTTTATAAATAGTGGGCACTAAAGAGATGTCAGAAGTTTTAACACAAATGTTCTTTAAAATGCACCAATTTCAATATTTCTGTTGCTTGTAGACACTAGCTGTTTAATTAAATAACATATATATCACAAAAGTAGTGAAAAAAATTAGTTTTTAAAAATAAAAAAAAATTGAAACGTTTAAGCTTTTATTTTTATTTTTTGTGTCGACTCTGTGATTTTTGTACTTTTATTTTTATTTTTATTTCGACCCCCGACCCTATTTTTTTAAAAAAAATCCCGTAAATCAATTTATAAAAAAAAACTGGCCTAATGAGACAACTTGCAATGTTTATGTACAGTGGAGAGTGTTATGTAAGAAAATGGCTGACATGAATTATCAAGTTATACTTATACCTTGAACCCTTTGATCTCGAGACATCCAGTACACTATGCCGCTACTATCATCGGCAAAGTCTTGAGCTTTCGACAACACTCGCACACGTTTCTTATTAAACTTAAACTCATCAACAGCCTTACACACAGACAGCCTGGATTGAGTAATTTTCGTCTGAAAATCTGCAACAGTCGACTTCTTATTATCAGGCTCACATGCTGAATCATCTTCAACCGTTTCATGTTTTCGTTTTTTAGACTTGTCTCCGGAAGACATTGTGAATTTGGTGGAAGACCACAACAGTGAGTTCAATTTCCTTTCAAACAAGAATTTACTTTCTACAAAAGCCAATTGGGTGCTGAAATGAAGTAAAAGAAACAAAAGTTACATCGAAATTCCATGAAAACAGGTTTCCATAAGCTGACAGACAATCAACCATAAAGCTACTTGCTGTTTTGTCTTTACAAAAGCATGAGAAATAGCATAGACAAAATGATAAGTTACAAAAAGGGCCCATCTCAAAGTTGGCCTAAAATCTTTCACTTGTTTATAAATCGAGTTTCATGAATTACACCAAATTAGAGCAATTTTCGGCTTGAACATGTATTTTAATATAATAAAATTAGACGAATATGGAACAGAATACCTAATAATATTGGTCCTTATAATCAATAAATAAATCGATAAATAAATCGGCAAATGTTATTTCCGAAAATCCAATGTAAACATAACTGTGAGTACCTGGTACGCGTACACCGCCTTAGATGAGCGCAACACGTGTGTAATTCATAAGCTAATGTTGTGCGAATAGTTAAGCGAGCAGCAAAATTCATAACTTATTGTATTCTGTTCGTAAGTCATCAACTATCAGTTTACAAGAAAAATCAGCTGAATTCTTCAACAAATGTTCTTCATTTTCAGGATTTTTTGTTTCATGCGAGAGAGCTCAGTGTAACAGTTTCACACGTACTCGGGTACATCACTGTGAAAACCACTTAGTGTCAAACTGCCAGCATCCTCTATTGTTCAAGAAACTTTTTCCATTGAGTATATTGATTCGTCGATAGGGGAATGACGATTTACACATCAACAACAAATAGAGCGTAGTGGAATTTAAAAGTGCGACATTGTCGTGTTAAAATTGTCGGTCAAACAAATCGCCGAGTGTTTTATAAATGTTTTCGGTGCAGATACTGATAGTGAGAAAAGGGGTTGATCTTCGTGGACATGCTATATATATTTCATGGTATTTACAACTTTTCATTCATCTTTTCAAGTGGCGATCGGAACTTCCGACACGTATTTGACAACTTAATACACATCTGCAATGGAGAAAAAGGCAGAAATTAAAAAATCTCCTAGCAGACTGCCCCACATCTAGGCCTAGCTTAGTTCTGGGTACCATAACTAAATGATCTTTTTATTGACTGACGTCGATCTTTAGTTATGGAACTGTCCTCTTTAAAAGTAAACTGTTTAAGATAAACGCTCGGAATGCAAGCTCACGGTTCGAAATTCGCCGAAAAAATAGCACATTCGTATAAAACTAATATCAATCAAATGTTTTGTCAAAAAGTTATCAATATATCACCTGCTTATAACCATCCCACACCCGATGTTTCAATTCACTTCCGTGTTTACACTAACCGAGCCGCCATTGTAAATATTTACATGTGTTGCAGGTGCGCGCATGTGCGCTTTCGAAATACGATTTTTTATGAAACATGGTTGAAAATGTGTCTTTATTGAAACAATCCTCTAATTAGACATCTACATAAGAAATAAGCACATTATTTTCAAAAACAAACTTTAAACTTAAATTCGCACCAAAAAATAATGCTATTTTCGCAGACGACAATCCATTTTAACACCGGGAAACCCCAGGATTTCCCAAAATGAATCACATGGTTTGCTTCGGAACACTTTTGTTATTATCGCTTTTCAAATAATGGCAATTTCTACAGAAACTGTGAAATCCATAGGGTTGAAACAATCGACGGAATTGATGGTAATTCTTATGATTCATTTTGTTTTTTGGTGTACGTTGGTAGAATATGGTTCAATTCATAGGAAGACGATGTTTATTTAGTTGAAAACATGCATTTTGTCATAAAACGAACGCGACTCAATCTGAGTCGTACACCTGTTAGGTTTTAAAGAAGAAAGGTCTTAGACGATGAATTGGAATAATCACTGAAATGGAATAATCATCGTCTAAGAAGCTTGGACTAGGCCTAGCTTATGCAACGCCCTCCTGTTTTATGTGAGGTATGATGTTTCATTGTGACATATTTACAATACTTAGTAGCAAAGTAAAGAGCATGTGATTGAGAATTGCAGTTTTCAATATTTCGAACGCAAATAAAGTCAGTGCTTTCAGCACTTTGATTCTGACGCATGATGCGTTCAGTACTTTGATTCGTTACGCAATTTGATTAGAAAGGATTATACTCGCTTGAAAATAGTGGCAACTCCAACAATCGGATCGCAAGATGAAAACACATAACCTTACAATTAAATATCATAGAATTATTAGATAAGTGCAAATTATAACTTCAAATTACCAAAATAAACGCATTCGCTTTTCTTAAAATTACGTTCGCAGTCAGCCGCCATTTATCGTGTATAGTGCGGGTCTGACTTATAATTTACGGTGCTTGTGCAAAAAAGGTATGAGAAAATCCGACAGGGAAGGTAGCACTCAAGGCAAGGCAATATGCAAGGCAATTTATGCAAGGCAAGGCAATATATGCAAGGCAAGGCAATATATATGCAAGGAAAGGCAATATATATGCATGACAATGCAGTAGGCAAGGCAAGGCAAGGCAAGGCAAGACAAGGCAAAATGCAAGGCAATATGCAAGATAATGTGCAAGACAAAATGCAAGGAAATATGCAAGGCAAGGCAATATGCATTATGCAAGGAAAGACCATATATATGCATGGCAACGCAATATACAAGACAATGCAAGGCAAGGTTAGCAAGGAAAGGGAAGGCAATGTAATATGCAAGGCAATATGCAAGGCAACGCAATGCAATATGCAAGGCAAGGCAAAATGAAAGGCAAGGCAATATGCAAGAAAATGCAATATATATGCAAGGCAAGGCAATATGCAAGGAAAGGCAATGTGAAAGGCAAGGCAATATGCAAGGCAATGCAATATATGCAAGGCAAGGCAATATGCAAGGAAAGGCAATATATATATATGCGTGGCAATGCAATATACAGGGAAAGGCAATATATATATGCATGGCAATGCAATATACAAGACAAGGCAAGGCAAGGCAAGACAAGGCAAGGTTATAAATGCAAGGTAAGGCAATATGCAAGGAAAGGCAATATACGAGGGTATATCCAAAAGTAATGTCACTGATGCTATAAAATCGTGTATAATGTCAGTAAAACCACGAAATTTTTCACACCGTTACTTCAGTCTAATTTGAATATGTTGACCAAATTTCACAACAATGCACATAATAGTTCTGGAGATATGAACATTTACTTGAGACATACTTACGAACATCGCCGCAAGTCCGACGTCAACGACGTCACAATGATGTTACTTTCTGACACCTACTCATCCAGCAGAAGTTCATCCCTGATGACTTCTAGCGACTCATAAACCATGCAGACATTTCCAAGACCTTTAAAAATGTGTAACCCACCCGACACATACTCTCTGCGAAATCAAGTTATGTTTAAGTGTCCACTAGATAGTCCCACAGCAAAACTTTTAACTCACTACATAATGATTGCAGTTTTGAACGTCGAATTGAATTGACGGCGTTAAACATACTATTGGTGTTCTTTTCGGATCTACCAAAAACCGTTCATATAACTCTCTATCGATAATAATTTGGTGACCCATGTCCCTTAAGAACTTATACACATGAGCATATGTTGCCGCCTTATGTAACTAAAGTTTCAGTAGGTGACTTTCATAACTTTTAAGAAAAAGTGCATTACTACGCGCAGCGTCTTTTGGTCACAAATATGCCGTCTTTTCGCTAAGTAATCAATGCGTTGAAAATATATTGCGAGTTTCAAAGCATAGTGACCTTAATGATTTTTTTAGCAGACACAACACATTTGTTTCATCACGTCACGAAAATATTGTCTGCTTTCGAAAATTATTTTTTAAAATTATATATATTTATTTTTAATTATAAAAGCGCATACAAGAAAAGTGTTATGATAATGGAAAACAATCGTAATTTTCGTGTGCGGCGGTATGACGTCATATGTATATTTTAAATGTTCATATAATCCAGTTATGAAAATCGAATAATGCAGCACGTTATATATTAATCAGAATTGAATTGTTGAACATTTTGATAAAATATTTATGCATATCGGCCTATAAAAAAATAAACCACGGGAGGAGTGACATTACTTTTGGATATACCCACGTATATGCATGGCAATGCAATATACAAGACAAGGCAAGACAAGGCAAGACAAGGAACGGCAAGGCAATGCAATGCAAGGCAATGTAATATGCAAGGCAAGACAAGGCAATATGCAAGGTAAGGCAATGTAATGCAAGGCAAGGTAAGAAAGGCAATATGCAAGGCAAGGTAAGAAAGACAATATGCAAGATAACGCAATGTACAAGGCAAACTAGGAAATATGTAAGGCATGGCAAGACAAGGCAATACATGACAACTTGACAAGGCGAGACAATACATGACAAGGCAAGGTTAAACATGACAAGGCAAGGTTAAACATGACAAGGCAAAGCAAGGCAAGGTTAAACATGTCAAGGCAAGGCAATATGCAAGGCCATGCCAATCAAGACAAGGCAATACATTTATTTGTAAGACAGTGCAGTGAACGGCAAGCCAATACAAGACAAGGCCAGACCAAACAGAACAAAGCAATGTCGACCAAGCAGGATAAGACAATTAAGGCAATACATTTGTATGCATGGCAAGGCAGTGCAAGGCAAGACCAGACCAGGCCATTCCAGGCAAGGCAATGCAAATCAGGGCATGTCATTACAAGACATTATAACATTTTTTTTGTTATTGTTAAATCAGTTCTAAAGTTAAGTCCAAGTTAATGTTCCTGGTGCCAGTACCGCGCATGTGCTGCATCATTTCCTTCACCAATATGTCATTTAAGATTTTGAGGTAAGTATTTCATTGAAGTTGAAGTTGAAAGACAAGGCAATGTCAAACAAAGTAGGCAATACTTTGTACAAATACAAATACATGTCATTTGTATAGGGTAAAAATTATGAAATCATATTCTATTGCGCTTTACATTAATATACATTCACTTAAAACATTCAGTTTAAAACCTGGATTCTAGAAACTAGATTTAGTCATATGATAGAGAGCACACTCATTGCCGATGAAACTTCCTAAACAAATAAGTTTTCAAATGTGCTTTGAACCTAGTTTCACTTTTGATGTCTTTGAGATAGTTTGGTAGATCGTTCCACCATTTTGGACCAGTGACGGCTATAGATCTGTCTGCTAATTTTGTTCGCCGTCTAGGGATGTGAAAGTTAGTGTCATTTTGTGATCGTAGTCTGTACCCTTGCCGAATAGGATCAAACAATGTCTTTAGATACGATGGAGCTGTACCCATGATGACACGGAATAAGATTACCAGAACTTTGAACATTACACTGGCCTTAACTGGAAGCCAGTGTAATTCTGTCAGTAGATCTGCACTGGATTTGTCATAAGAAACATTCATGACAACTCTTGCGGCATGATTTTGGACTCGCTGTATTTTTTTCATCTGATAGGCTGGAATTTCAGTGAATAAGGCATTGCAGAAGTCAATATGGGAATGAAACAGTCCATGCACTAATGTTTCAGTAGACTTTTGTGTGAGATGTTTACGTATAGCTTGAAGATTCCGTAGCTGCACATGAGCTATCTGGCATTTTTTCTGAATGTGGCAGTCAAAGTTAAGTGTATTGGTCATGATTACACCAAGATCTCTAACCTGATTCACACATTTTACATCACACCCACCAACATTGACACTTGTGATGTTCAATTTAGCTAACTGTTGTCTGGTTCCATACATGATTATTTCAGTTTTAGACTGATTCATTTTCAGTTTGAATGTTGTCATCCATTGAATGATATCAATGAGGCAGCTGTTAAGTTGTTGAATAACAGTTGTCTCTTCCTGAGAATTTCCTGATTGTAATTTAAAAGCAATCTTATGGTCATCTGCGTATCCATAGAGATCGGCTGGATACTTCTGGACAATCCGATTGAGAGCCGATATATAGAGAGTAAATATCACTGGTCCAGCACAAGAACCCTGTGGAACACCAAACCTCAATGGTTCAGTCTCTGATGCTGACTGTTCGACTAAGACTTTCATTGTTCTGTTTGTGAGATAGGATTCAATCCATTCTAGTGGAGTATTATGAATACCAAATTCATCTTGTAGGATTTTAATCAATATTGGGATATCAATGGTATCGAACGCTGCACTTAAGTCGATCATGACTACGATTGTAACCTGGTTTTTATCTACGGTTTCCAAAAGATCATTATAAATTTTGACCATAGCCGTTTCCACCCCATAGTATTTTCTATATGCACTTTGGTAAACTGGAAGGAGATTGTTATCTTCAATATGCTTGGTGATTTGGTTTAATGCAGCTTTTTCAAGAATCTTGGAGAGAAATGTTAAATTTGACACCGGACGATAGTTTTTCAGTTCAAGCGGCAGCCCTTTCTTTTTTAACAAGGGTTTAATCACAGCACTTTTCCACCCATCAGGAAACACACCAGATAGCAATGAGCGATTTACTATTTCTGTCACTATGGGAGCAAATTGAGAAGAAAACTCCTTTAATTTCGTAGTAGGAATTACATCAAGTTCACACGTTGTAGATTTTGATGCATGTATAAGTTTCATGATATCATTTTCAGACAGTGATTTGAATTCAGTAAATTATTTTCTAATCACAGGTAGATTTGAGCCGTTAGAAGTACCATTGCTGGATATTTCAGATGGTACGTTATCAAGATCATTTCTCAGCAAGGCGATGCAGTGCAATGCAAGGCAATATGCATGACAAGGTAATATGCAGGGTTGTGTATGCGTAGCAGCTAAGTGCCAAACATACAAAATGATATATTTATTAAGATTTTCGTGGGCTCCGTAATTTATACCTCACATGTTTAGGGAATCCGCATTTTACACTCGATCTCACGTGACCTTGTCGCTAAAAAGTAAAAATGGTGGACGAATAAATTCACATTTTGCAAAGCTGCTGCCGAATTAATCTCAAGTAAGATGCTAAATTCGATGTGTAAATCGTTTATTTCGATAAACAGTCGCGATGTTAACCATACTGTCAATAGGAGGAACTGTGATTTGTTTTATAAATCGGCCTCGTAGACGACCACATGCATTTGCACTCGATTTTGTTTGTTTGCCAAACATAATAATTCATTTTGTTATTATGTACATGTTTATTGTATTAACAGTAATATTTATAGATTAATTATGATGTTATTGTCTTTTATGGTCGTTTTATTCCTTATTTTGTCTGCTACCAACTCGCTAATATTATTCAACACACTCGGCCCCAGTCAGTTCGTCCCCTTTTATTTCGGACACACTGTGATCTCCAGTGAAAAAATGCGCTCTGGGAGGTAGCTGTTTATGCATGTTGACAAATATTATTGTTTTCATTATGAAATGCTCACAAATTTAAATTTGTTTAACTCTCTAATTGACTGAAAATTTGGAACAACTAATTTCATTTTCAACTTCAAATAGCAACAACCAACCCCCCCCCCCCCCTTTAAACAGGGGATGTAATTTTGAAAATGTCACGGATTTCTGACCTCAGTATACCTCCTTGTTTCAACGCCTTTATACAAAGAAATGCAAGGGTTTTGGAGGCAAATATACCCGTATATGCCTAGATGAAAGGTTAAACTTAATGTTTTGAGTAATTTTGATGCCAGACAGAAGATTTTTCATGAAAAAAAATCAAAAAGGCAATTTTAAGTTTCAGATTTCTTCTCTTAAAATGCCGAAAACGCAAGTAAATCCATGCTCATTTGAAAGAATAATCATCAATTTATCATTTTCAATTAAAGTTTAAAGGAATTCTGAGCGTAAAAATGCCGAATTCTGATGATGAAACTTTGACAAGGGAGGTAATTTACTTTCACTTTGAGAACCACAACAACAACAACAACTAAACACGATGATGTTTGGAATATTCTTCATAATAACTTTAAACAACCCATAATTCCAGTTGTTTCTCTTAAACTGCGTATTCCAGGTCGTATTTTAAAAATGCAACACAACTTTGTTCACTTTTACTAGAGAATTGAGCCAGAAACAAGATAATCGTATTCGTCCCAAATATTTTCATACCATCATTTTCGCACCCAATATTATTCGTACCAACATTAATTTTCGCCCTAAATATTTTCGTACTCGTTTCTAAAAATGCATGTTTGTTCGTATTACAACTGTTTTATCCACTCTTTGCTCAAAATATATCATTTATATTATAAATTTAACTTTCTTCGATTTTAATGCTTTTTACTTAAAAGGCAATGTTAATAATTGTTGATATGGCAGGTGTAACATCACAAAAAAGTAAAATAATGGTTTGTATTGTTCGATCTATAGAATTGACACACATCCAGCATACTTATTGGTGCTTTTTAAGTCTTTTGAGGTGAAAATACCAGTGAGGTTGAAAAAATTCTAAAAATGAAAATGAGGTCATTTTCTAGTACACTTTTTGACAACTTTGAACCTCTGTAAAAAGCTAAATCACCATTTTATACTCATAAACCTTATATTTTCTTACTTCTCACACCTAGCACTTTTTAAAAATGTATTTATCTGTACAGATTTATTCATGGATAAAAATGGTTGGTTGTTGCTACTTCAAAAAGAAATATTAAATTTAAAAATCACACTTTTTTAATATCACATTTTGCTTTCCTATTTTAAAGCATCTAATTAGAAATGACTGTACAAAGTATCTTTGTCTGTCAACTATGTAAGTAAATAAGATGTAATTCGATTGCTAGGTTGAAATATGATTTGAAGAACACACTATTTTACAAATTTCAGTCCGGGTTTAGACGTTGTTTTTCAAGATCCCTATAATCCATTTGGCTGATTATATACAAATGGTTAAAAATGGATAAAGGTAATATTGTAGGAATTATGAACAGTTGGAACAAGCTCTCAAGTATTACATAGAAGTTTTATCAGTAAATACTTGTATACTTTGAAAATTGTTAAAAATATAACTTTATTTTTTATATTATTTATAAGTATTTTAAACTTATATTTTAATTATTTTTGGTATTGAGTATTTTTTTATTCCAAAATACTATTTTTTCCATTAAATATGTACAGTATAAATTATAACTGTTTACAAAAGCATAACTTTTTTCATAATAATAGCTGCTCCAAATTTATCTCTGAAATATTTCTAAGTACTCATTTCATGAGATTTGTAACATTTTGAATACCGATATATCATTTATTATTCACTGATGCTCTTTCTGATATGTTAATTTCCTGTGATTTGTTTCTGTTCCTAGTTAATTGACATTAATAAGTAGTGTCAAAATACTGTTATCTAATAGTAGTTGATAACACATCAATTTGATATTTTCATATTCATAAACATTGAAACCAGTCAATGATAAAGGAAAGGTGTGCATTACCAAACTTTGACTATGACTAATGAAGTAAAAATAACAATTTTGATTAACTGTACTAGGCTTCGTGTAACTTGATGTAAGAAAGTCCCTAAGTATGTTACTTTTAAAACTTCATGCCTCTGACATTGATGAATGACTCAACTTTGACTGAACATTGTTTAAAAATGCAAATTGGCTTAGTTATAGTTATCAGGTTAGTTTTTTGAAAGATTATATCATCATTTCCTGTTAGCCTTGCTGTATATTCAAACCCACCAGCAGCATGTACTGGCATAAATTTGCTGATTTATGTATTGTTACCGTTATAATATATTATATATAATTACCAAGCATTCTTTTTACAGACAGTAAATTCCGCGGGTTTGAAGTCGGTACAATGTTGTTAGGAAAGAAAGGTCTCTCAAAGAGAGAGCAGGAGGAGTTACGTCGTAAGGTATAACATAAAATTCCTTATAGTCATATGATTGTGATTCACCTTGTCGGATATTATAATTTATAATACAGTGCTAGTAGCCTACTTGTCTTGGTTTAGAATTAAAATGTTCTGTTTCTTATTAAGTGTCGCAGCATCCGGTTTCTATATGATGTATTTATGTCAGATTCTTCCAAGTACTCAGTGTATTCTGTGTAGGTGTCTTACAGCTTTCAAGAAGCACTCCTGTGCTCTGAGCCTCAGTTCGTAGCCAAGTATGTGACTCATCTACAGTCAAAATTGGAATTGGCTAGGCATTTTTAGCTCACCTGACCACAAAGTGGTCATGGTGAGGTTTTGTTATACTGAGATGTCCGTCGTCCGTCGTCCGTCGTGCGTCGTGCGGCGTGCGTCGTGCGTTGTGCGTCGTGCGTCCGTCAACAATTTCTTCAAACAACTTCTCCTCCTAAACCGCTTGACCAAATTTGATCAAACTTTACAGGAATGTTCCTCTGGTGGACCTCTACCAAAGTTGTTAAAAAATTTCTGGTCGGTCCCATAACTAGGTCACACGGGCTAAAAATAGATCTTCAAAAAGGAAACTTAAAAAATCTTCTTCTCTGAAACTATAAGGCCTAGAGCTTTCATATTTGGTATGTAGCATCACCTTGAGGTCCTCTACAAAGATTGTTAAAATTATGTCCCTGGGGTCAAAATTGGCTCCGCCCCGGGGGCCCTTAGTTTTACATAGAGTTATAAAGGGGAAACCTTAAAAAATCTTCTTCTCTGAAACCGCTTGGCCCAGGGCTTTCATATTTGGTATGTAGACTCAGCTAGAGGTCCTCTACAAAGATTGTTCAAATTATGCCCCTGGGGTCAAAATTGGCTCCGCCCCAGGGGGCTTAGTTTTACATAGAGTTATATATGGAAAACCTTAAAAAATCTTCTTCTTCGAAACCGCTTGGCCCAGGGCTTTGATATTTGGTATGTAGACTCAGCTAGAAGTCCTCTACAAAGATTGTTCAAATTATGCCGCTGGGGTCAAAATTGGCCAAGCCCCGGGGGCCTTAGTTTTACATAGAGTTATATAGGGAAAGCCTTAAAAAATCTTCTTCTCCGAAACCGCTTGGCCCAGGGCTTTCATATTTGGTATGTAGACTCAGCTAGAGGTCCTCTACAAAGATTGTTAAAATTATGTCCCCGGAGTCAAAATTGGCTCCGCCCCGGGGGCCCTTAGTTTTACATAGAGTTATATAGGGGAAACCTTAAAAAATCTTCTTCCCTGAAACCGCTTGGCCCAGGGCTTTCATATTAGGTATGTAGACTCAACTAGAGGTCCTCTACAAAGATTTTCAAATTATGCCCCTGGGGTCAAAATTGGCCCCGCCCCGGGGGCCTTAGTTTTACATAGAGTTATATAGGGAAAACCTTAAAAAATCTTCTTCTCCGAAACCGCTTGGCCCAGGGCTTTCATATTTAGTATGTAGACTCAGCTAGAGGTCCTCTACG
Organism: Spisula subtruncata; assembly: GCA_963678985.1. Lineage (NCBI taxonomy): Eukaryota > Metazoa > Mollusca > Bivalvia > Venerida > Mactridae > Spisula > Spisula subtruncata. The sequence goes on from OY787671.1 coordinate 6,963,019, forward strand.
ATGATTGTTCAAATTATGCCGCTGGGGTCAAAATTGGCCCCGCCCCGGGGGCCTTAGTTTTACATAGAGTTATATAGGGGAAACCTTAAAAAATCTTCTTCTCCGTAACTGCTTGGCCCAGGGCTTTCATATGTGGTATGTAGACTCAGCTAGAGATCCTCTATAAAGATTGTTCAAATTGTGTCCCTGGGGTCAAAATTGGCCCCACCCCAGGGGCCCTTAGTTTTACATAGAGTTATATAGGGAAAACCTTAAAAAATCTTCTTCTCCGAAACGGATTGGCCCAGGGCTTTCATATTTGGTATGTAGACTCAGCTAGAGGTCCTCTACAAAGATTGTTCAAATTATTCCCCTCGGGTCAAAATTGGCCCCACCCTGGGGGTCACCATTTTACTTAGACTTATACAGGGAAAACATATAAAAATCTTCTTGCCTAAAACAACAAAGCCTAAGAGCTTTGATATTTGGTATGTAGCATCATCTAGTGGTCCCCTACCAAGATTGTGCAAATTATGCCCCTGGGGTCAAAATTGGCCCAGCCCCGGGGGTCACCGTTTTACTTAGACTTATATAGGGAAAACATATAAAAATCTTCTTGTCTAAAACTACACTGCATAGAGCTTTGATATTTGGTATGTAGCATCATCTAGTGGTCCTCACCAAGATTTTTCAAATTATGCCCCTGGGGTCATAATTGGCCCCACTCGGGGGTCACCGTTTTACATAGACTTATATAGGGAAAACATATTAATATCTTCTTGCCTAAAACTACACTGCATAGAGCTTTGATAATTGGTATGTCAGCATCATCTTGTGGTTTTCTACCAAGATTGTTCAAATTATTCCTTTGGGTGAAAATTGTGCAGGGTTTATAATCAGGTGAGCGATATTGGGCCATCATGGCCCTCTTGTATAATATTAAATAAAGGTAGTGCTGTCAAAAACAAACAGTTTTTCAGATGTTGATTAACTGATAAATAACGTAATATTTTTACAGCAAGACCAGGTAGCAGCAGCAGCTGTTTATGAGGAGTTTGTCGCCTCCTTTGCAGAGAGTAGTAAACAAGGAAAAACATGGGTGAAAGGAGAAACTGTTAATTCTGATAAACCAGGTATTTGTATTTGAATTATGTTCATTTGAATACTTTTGACTGTTCTGTATCTCTATGTTTCTTTGCGCTTGACTGTGACAGTCATAAGTGCATGGACATCCTAATTGCCTAATTGGCCATTGACCTCCGACTTTGAGGTAGTAATTTGTCTATATAATTAATGTTTCTTTGACTTTGGACAGCCAATCAAAGCATTTTACTGATATGCCCAGTTAGCAGTCATCAGTTTGAACATGAAAACGTTTCTTGCCTGATATCAATTGAAACCTATCTTATATTTGTAATTTCAGGAAAGGCTGATAAAGGTCGCTTGTATAAACCCACATCCAAACTTGCAGAGTTAGCATCAACTTTCCAATCAAAGAAAGAAGATGAAAAACCAGAAAAATCTTCAGTAAGTTCGTCTGAATGGTGTTAGTCACATGTTTGACATTGTTGAAATGTAATAAAGCCATTGCACAAAAATGATTTAACACTAGTGTAATAACCTGACATCTTTTGTCCTATGGATTTTTATGCCCCGGTATTGATATATCGGGAGGCATATAGTGATTCACCTGTCAGTTCGTTCGTTCGTCCGGCCAGCCTGGTTAACCCAAATTGACCGTTTCTTCTAGCATTAATATGGCTTGCTACAAAGCTTTCAAACTTGCATGGATGTTGTATATGACCACTCTCCACACGCCTGTATCACCTGACTCCATTTTGACCTTCACCTTGACCTAATTTTGGACTTAGACTTATTGAAATGGCTTCCACGGGGGCATAAGCGTTTATTGAACGCAGTCTTGTTTCATAATAGCTTAAGAAGTTTGTCAAAATGTCATATTTTGACTCTCGTTGTATTTTGCCTATGAAATGGTTAAATGCCATAGAAAGTATGAAAATGACTGTTCAGTTTCAGAAGCTTGTGGAACCCTTAAGAAAGTATCAGCTTTGATGTGGAAGGGTGAATTCTAGGGTCGATTGAAAACCGATTTGTGAAGTTGTCTTTAGCATGTGTGACATAATGTATGTGGTTTGTTTGTTGTCATCATTTGCCTTTGATGCACTGTTTGTGATCGGATCATCTATTCCGTGTACTTACCTATTTGCAGAAACCACATTCGAAAAAGAAGAAAGATGAAAAGAAGAAAAGTAATTTAGAATTGTTTAAAGAAGAACTAAAAAGGTATTTATTTTTTGTTTATTGCACAATATACCAGGTAAATTAAATTATAAAGAAATAGAATGTAAAACTTCAGAAAAAGGTTTTCAGCCTATAGCCTTGGTCCGGTGGTTAATTTACTGGGTTCATAATCTAGTGATCCAGGTTCAGTTCACAGTCACATCAGGTCATTCCCTTCCGTGATGATTTGTCTACTTTATAAAGATTCCTTCAGAAATTGCTGGTTCCTAGTGTAAGAGTAAGCTAGTACTGGTTAGGATAAAGTTCTGGAAACTCTGTTTGGTAAACAGTAATCGTGGATAACTGAATAATTGTTAAGAAACAGCATTTAACTGGAATGAAGTAATATTTGTCAGGCAATGTTTATTATGGCCGGCAAAATGTCTATTAAATGCTAGTGTTTCATTCAGGTGGCACAGAGACAACTTGTGTCCTTAGTACTTTTATTTCATCAGTCTGGTCATCACTTGTCCGGTTGTCCAGTGCAAATAATTGTTGATTCAGGCAATTAACTTGTGCAATAATTATGCATACAGTGTACAAGAAACTTGTTCAGTTTTCCGAATCTAGAAAGTAGTTTAAAATCCTAAATTTACAGACTGTTGCATACATGTAAACAGAATGTATGTACGTTCGTATGTTCATACTTCAGGATACAAGAGGAACGTGAGGAGAGACACAGATTTAAACGACAGATGAGAGGTCAAGATGACTCGGTCAATAATATTGCTCAATTCCCTGAAGAAGACAGGAAGTCAAGATTTGAACCTGACTCCGATTTATCAGGTAATATTCAACAACTTATAGAAAAAAAGATAAAATATGAATAAAAGAAAAAAACTAAATTGAATAAATAAAATACAAATTCAAAATAAGATATAAATAAAAGAAAAATTAAATGTAAAATATGAATAAAAGAAAAATAAAAAAAAATATATGATTAAAAGAAAAATAAGAAAAAAATATGAATAAAAGAAGAAGAAAAATATGAATTATAGAAAAAAATCCATCAATTATACTAAATCTTAATATAGATTAGTATGAAGTTAAAACTTTAAGCTAAGTTCTTAAGTAATAGAGTACTGCTATGACTTCAAGCAATGTTGTTTCTATATAGTAGGGAGCTGACTAACTTTACCCTATTTTCAGGATCTCAAGGACTGGGGATGTATGATCTGACTACAGATGAAACTTCTACAAATATTTATATATCCAGTATCAATCCAAAGGTAAATACAGGACTAATGTGAAATGTCACACGATTCTTGTGCTTGTTATTCAAGTTAATGTGTTTATAAGTAGGGAAATTACTGAAATGGAAATAATGATAAATTTCACGACTATACACAATTCACCAACATATCCTCTTGTGTAAATTTTGTCCTACTAAGAATTGTACTAATAAAGACAACAAATAGGTTGTCTGCATGTCATGATGCCAGTTGTCAGTAACTTTTTTACCCCCAGAACTATCGACTTACATACACTGTATTGTAATATTTACCAAATATGTTTATGTTTGTATTGTAGATGACAGAACAGCAGTTGATGGAGTTATTTGGTAGATTCGGACCATTAGCTAGTGTTAAAATCATGTGGCCTAGAACTGATGAGGAAAAATCACGAGGAAGGAACTGTGGTTTTGTGGCATTTATGAATAGAAAAGACGGTGAAAGGGCATTAAAACATTTAAAAGGTAAGATTTGTTCTTGTATGTCAGCATTGTATGGTGAATTCTTGGACAGGTAGTTTGTACGCGTCGTAAAAATCTTAAACCATTTTCAATTTTCCTCTTCTCCAAGTTTTTTGATTGATCAAAGTTTGATTCTAGTTTTAGGCAGGTTTATGTTGTTATTTGATTTTAGCTTGGACCATGTCTTCCACATGCGGAGAAGTTGTTTGTCAGTTGTTTGTGGAAGATCAATACTGGTTGTAATGTTAAATCCAGGAAAATTGGCCAGTTTAAATAGTCAGAAATGGAACTGCTTAAGTTGTTAATGAATAAAATAAATATTAGAATCTATTCTCTCTTGAATACATGTATGGATTTTTATTTCGTGGGACTTTATTATTTTTGTTTATCAATGTTTCAGTAAAATGATGCCAGTATATTTGAGATATAATTGCATTAATTGTTATTTATAGGTAAAATATCTGCACATATTTCAGTATTTAAAAAATGAGTTATCAGTTTTTTGAAAATTAGTTTTCAGTAATTTGAAAATAAGGTTTCAGTATTTTGAAAAGGACTAATTATTATGAAAAGAACTTATTATTTTGAAAAAAACTTATTATTATAATCTTAGATTTTTCTGTCCATGTATTCTTATAATCTTCTACAAAAATGTACAATACAGGCAGAGAAATAGGTGGTTTTGAAATGAAGTTAGGCTGGGGTAAACCAGTACCGATACCTCCACACCCCATATATATACCACCAGCATTAGCAGAACTCACACAACCTCCTCCACCATCTGGCTTACCATTTAACGCACAGTCAAAGTCACATCGAAGGGAAGGTAGAGGGTTTGGTGCACCGAAGAATCGAGCGGATATGGAAAAGGTAACAATTATTAAAGGAATGAGAAAAATTGAAGTAGTAAAATATTGTATTGTTCTTGTATAAGAAAATTAATGATTGAATTCATTCAGCTTATTGTAATACTAGAAAGTATGTTCGTAGTCGATGCATTGAATGACTAGTGTGTTAAAGGATATACAGTCATTTTTTCTGCACACCAAGAAAGTCTGAAATGTTGGTCGAAGTAACTGTGTTACGCGCCAAGTATGGATATAAACTCAGTTTCAACATTCTTGTAAAAGGATATTTGGTGAATTCTTATCCAAAAATATATGACATTAATAAAACAGTGTTAATATGCAGCACATGAGGCTATGAGCAAATATACTGTTTGACCAAGGTTCTAGGTATTACAGGAATATCTTATTAACTAATATGGACTCTGGTTTTATTGTAAGCATGTCATATGGACTGAGTGTGCATACCTTGGGATGAAGGATTTTCATTTTGTTTTACAATCTTTGTTTAAAAAACATTGGAACTATTGTATCATGTATGAACATTTGTGACTTCAAACTTGGAGAGTATGACGTTTGTTACTAATCTGTAACCTAGCAACCATTTATAATTTATTCTGATTGTGCAAAACTGTTAACTTTCAAGCATTGAAATTTATGCTGAATGTGCAAAATTCTTACCTAGCAACTACTGAGAATTTTTGCTGAATGTACAAAATTCTTACCTAGCAACTATTGAGAATTTATGCTGAATGTGCAAAATTCTTAACAAGCAACTATTGAGAATTTATGCTGATTGTGCAAAAAATTGAGATTGTACCATAGAAATGCTTCTCTAAACTTTAATATTATGATGCATTAACAAGTATTACATTAGATGTATGATTTGAATGCTGAGTATTATTAGTAACACCGCATTATTTAATATTCTTCACTTTGGCAATTCTCCAGACCTTATCGAAAGCCGTCGTCAAAGTGGTTATTCCTACAGAAAGGTATTGCCTCTTATTTGTATTCTTACTAAAACTATAAAAAATTCTGTAAGTAAAAACAGTTCAGTTTTATTGCCTTATTTGGCTGAAATGTGTCTGATTTCAAACAAAAATGTCTTCAGAAATGCCAGTTCTCTATTTTTATGTGTTCGTAATGGTGTTGAAATATATGGTGTCATAGAACATGGTCAAATGTTTTTCCCAGTCATGAGCACTGTTTAATTTTTTTTCTTCATTTAAAAGCATTGGAACTCCGCAAGATATATTTGATATTTTCATTGTCTTGGCCACCCCATAGTGAGAGCAATGTCATTCATGTGCATTAAAAAAAACATGGAATTGCCACTATCGTAGAATTTGGATTCAGCATTACATTTTGAATCACACCAATGTTTAAATTCAATTACTTTTTGAAATCTGGTTTTCAAAATTGAAATTTAACAATTGGCATTACTGAACTGTTAACTTCAAAATAAGAAAAAATAAAAAACATATTTTTGAAACAAATTGAGGAAGTTAAGATTAAGGAAAACCACATACAGCGGATTGGAAGATTTGGTAGAAGATGGACGCCACTCGATGGAATGGTCTCACGGCAACAGAACATCCACATGCACTTGAAGATAGAAGTCAATTCAATAAATAGTTCTCTCTAAGCTTCTGGTGCAATTTTTATGAGATTTAGTGCAAAGTAAATCAGGCCTGGTATTTTTCAGGCATATGCCCAATTTTAGGTTTTTGAATCCTATAATTAGAGAAAAGTTTCAGGCTTTGAATTTTTATTGGGATTTTCAGGCTTGGCAAAATGGCAATTGTTGCTAATTGCCAGGCCTGGTAAATAGTATTATGAATCATAAAGCATACAGAAATGTTCAGCCTTGTTGAATAGTTGACTTTGATCTTGAACACATTTTTTCGGGCATCAGAATGGTAATCCCATCTGGAATTCAGTGTCGGATAGCTTAGAGGGAATTTACATATAAAGTGAAATTTGTGTACACTTTAATTAAGCAAGCACCTGTCTAAAGCAGTCTATTAAAAATCTAAAATGGTATTTTTATGTTTAAATAGCTGTAATAAATGACATTTCGCTTTAATGACTGGTAGCCATATTTGGGAATAATTATTTGACTGACTGCTTTAGGCAGGTGGGACTATTTGAAGCTTTGTGTTAGAGAGTCATCTTCGAGTGGGAGAGGTCTTGGGTTCTATCCCAAGCATGACATACTAAAGTTGTTAAAATTGTACTGGTATATCAGCTTTGCTTGAAGCTTAGCAAAGTGAGTGTGTAACTGCTGGCTTGCCCAGTGTTTGGATAATGAGGGTAGTCTCCATATGACAGAAATATTGTTGGCAAGTGGGACAATATTTAAAATAAACATGACTGACTGCTTTAAGGCAGGTTAGGTCATATGAAGTTGTGTGTGCGTGATTGTGTGTGATTGTGAGTGATTGTGTGTGATTGTGTGTGATTGTGTGTAATCGTGATGGAGTTGGAAGATTGTAAACCTCATTTACTTGACAATTGTTACATGTATGGAATTGGATTAATTCAAGAAACGACTGATATCCTTTTTAATCAATGATTATTTGTACCAATGTTACTCAGGGGTCCTACCAATACCAAAATAATCCAGAAATTCGGATTTTCTGTACTACTACCAGAAATAATTACTTTTTCTGTTACTAATAACAAAAAGTTACATGATTAAAAAATACCCCCAAAAATTCTGAGTTTTTGTGTGTGCTAATCTGACACAGACTCAGTAGGACCGCTGACTATTTGATACATGTATTTATTCTTGCCACATATTCATTATTTGTCTAATTCTGACTGACGTGGGAGAGTTAATTGTGTGATGAAATGTTGTGAGGGAATGTATGGGTGTTTTGTTTGCAACAGTTATTTTTTAAGTATCTTTAAACTTACTTACAGACAGAATGTCTATATCGAACATGTCATATTTTTTAGATATAATTCTGTTTATTTTTTTCAAAGACTATATGAGTTTTTTGAATCACCATTCTAAATTTCATGTACAAGCTTGTATGAGCCATTGTGTGAGAGTGTATTTTCGTATATGCTCTGTTTGTATACAAGTCAAGATTTCAGTATAAGGGGGTGATACTTGCAGAGTAACCCCTATAACATAGTAGTGTCCCTACCTGCATCAAATTGAGTATCTAAGGCATTTCAATCAGGAAAGTTCAAGTTGAATGTATAAAATGAGAAAATAGTCCTGCTTGAACAAAAAATATTTTACTGTTTTTGAAAAACAAGTTTAATTAGCTTTTTTTTAAAGAGTTGGCATTTTTATTAGCTTCATAGAAAATTACTGTTTTACCACTATCTGTTATTACTTAGGGCTAAGAGTTAATACAAATGACTTTGAAATGAACATGAATTTTGCTATATACATTGTAATTATATAAGTGTGAATTGTGAATAGAAAGTGTCGTGTGATTTTTGCGTAACTTTGGTACGAGTGATGATTTTATATTATTGTTTCTTTTCCAATGTTCCAGTTCAGCATTTACTTAAGGACAGTTTATGCTGCTTATGAGTTGTCGTTCTTTATTTTGAAAGTGGAATTATATTTCTAAAATTCAATGACTGTGTAAAACACCACTATTTTACTGTGAAACAATCTGCGTATTGATGTAAAATGTTGGCAAATATGTGAAATTTAAGTAAATTCTGTATGTCTGATGCTTTATGCTTTATGAGTGAAAAGAGAAAGGTCGTTACGACACCAATTATGCAGCAATTGTCCAGGCACCAATAGTTCACATATAGAAATTTAATTGACCAATGAAAGGGTTTCATTTTGGTTGTAAAGAAAATGAGAAAATATCACACTTGTTTACATAATTCAATGGAATCATTTGATAACCTTTGATAAAAAATATCCAACTAACAAATGGATAGAGCATTTTATAATCTGGCATCTGGTCAATTTGTGTAACAGTTAATATAATATAGCAAGCATTTACACCTGATTTTTTTATTACAGTGCTGTCGGGTAATTCTGCGCACCTAACGGTTATTGGCTTTCTACATTTGAGATTATTTTATTTTTAGAATAAATGGTGGTGACATTTGGATAGAAACAACCTTCATTGACAAATGTAAACAACTCAAAACATCGTACCTTTGCTAAACTAGGTCAAATGTCGTCACAAAACAAGATGACTGTCGGTTTTCATTACGTAAATTTTTTCGGCTAATTCTGTGCAGGTGGAACTGTTTTTTGTATAGTCTGTTTCGAAGATTTGTTTCACAAGATTTACCACACTATCGAACAAATAAGTCATTAAGACAATGTTGACAAAAAAGGAAAAGTCATCATCCATTACAAAAGTGCTTTTATTCAATTTCTGTGTCACGTGGTATGCCAAATTAACGAAAATCGCCGTTGACACTCATTTTGGTCAATTTTTCGTAGAAATGCTTGTCCGATTTCGTTGATTTGATTATAAAACTTTACATTAATAACACACAACTACAAAAACACTGGCAGAAGGAAAACGACCAAACAAAGCCTGTAAGAAATAGAAAGTTAAGGTGCGCAGAATTACCCGATGCGCAGAATTACCCGAAATGACTGTATGTGTCTTCCTTTGGTACCTGAGCATTTAGTCACAAATTCATTATTGATTAATGTAGAAAACATATTAAACATAAATTGATTATGCAGCTGTCCATTTTTTGTAGACCTATATGAATTTTTGTGTGAAATTTTTCGTCTTGTTTTTTTTCTCATTGTTAATGAAAAAAAAATGGAAATCTTGTAAATCATTTTGGAGCAGTTCAATAATATCTATGTGCAGTTGGTTTCATATCATTTCAGATACATTCATACCTCGAGACTTCTTGGACCGTTGATTATCACATTAAAAATGATTTTATTCTTGCATGGTGACCATTTCAACATGTTTTGGTTTCATTCAGTATTTTATTTTATTTGTTGTATAATTGTGATTTAAATGGCAACTATGACTGCGGAAAAATCCTAGCTTTTACGTTTTTAAAAAATGCACAAGCTTTTTATGCTTGTTGCCATGGCTACGATGGGTACGGTAATTTCAGGAACCTGTTGTGTGTCATACATCGAATGGTGGAATTTGTTGTAAGAGAAGGACCCATGTTTGAAGCTATGATAATGAATCGGGAGATAAATAATCCCTTATTTAAGTGAGTATATTTGTTTCATAGTTGATCCAATCAGTAACCAGCTGGTTGACCGCTAAATATGCAAACATTCAAATATTACAAATTATGTATTTAACATAATTATATTTATTAAGAAACGATTACCGATTACTGGATTTAGGGCCAAAATGTTTTGATACGAAACCATCAAGTACAAATAATTTTTGGTACGAGTGGGACCGCTAGCTTCCTGTTTCAGCATCCATTGATCTAGCAGACGATTCAATATTTATTTAAAAGAGCCTTCATTTAGAGCTCTGTTTTGAGTCTGTGAATTTAGGACCAGAAACTAGAAAAAATTGTACAGTTTTCCAGTATGAATAATTACAGCATAAGTTACTTGGCCGAATCAACAATTACTTGTTCTGAATAAGTGCTAATTCCTCAGACTTTGTTTATTGTATGAACTGGTATGTTTTGTTTGGTTATTGTAGGTTTTTATTTGACAATCAAAGTCCAGCACATGTCTACTATAGATGGAAACTCTTCTCTATACTCAACGTAAGTACATGCATGTATCAAAACATACCTTTCACAGATTTTAGGTCTTTCAATAAGATACAATTATCCTTTTTGCCGAGACTTTCATTGGGATTGATGTAAATAAAACTGCCCATTTTGAGATGCAGATTATCGAAAACATTTGATGCTGCTAGTCATGTGATAGTCAGTCAATTAGCACATTAGTTTCAAAAGCATGTATTGTTTAATACACATCATTTTGAATATTTTATAATTTGAGGGCTTAGTGCAGAACGATGGTATGTGCCTCTATAAATTGATGTAATTTTGAACCGATCCCTCAAATTGTTAAGGGAATCATTCTGATCAATTGTCAGGTGGTTCTGGGTTTAATTGAAAAAAATGTCCTAAGTTAGTATGTAATTTTTGAAAAAATGAAGGAATTTTAATGAGCTTTTTGAAAACTTGAGTATTTATCTATGTGTAGGGTGATCAACCATATAAATGGAGGTTAGAAGAGTTTAGAATGTTTAAAAATGGTTCATACTGGAAACCACCACCCCTGAATCCATACACACAAGGAATGCCCGAGGAACTTGTGGAGCCCGGTGACCTTGACATTGTTCCGGAGGTCAAGGAGAAAGATGAAGGTGAACAGATCAAGAGAGGAAAACTTACAGACAGGTATTTTATACTGGAATTATAGTTCATATTTTATCATTATAGTAGTGCAGACCTGTACCCACGCTGAGGTACACCCAGGCACTTGCCTTGGTAAAAATTTGAGGAATTTCCAATATATGCACATTTTGTAAAGGAAGCTATGCTTAAAATTATGCAAATAGACACAAGAAAGGATTTGCCTCGGTTTTGTTTGGCATGTGGATACGACCCTGTAGTGTGTTATTTTGGAGATGAGTTTTGTAATAAATCCTCAAACTGCTTTGATAGTCTAAGTGGTTGAACATCCATTTTGAGTTCAGAAGGCCTGGCTGAGTTTCACCAAAGACAAAATAAAAATGTACCAGTGTTTCAAAGTGGCCGTTTGAAGAGCAACAAACTCAATATAACAACACTGATATAATAACTCTAAGCAGAAAATTTTAGGGTTTTCTGCAAGACTGTTGTATGGTGCTTGCTGATTGATATGTTTATGTATACCGGGGTATGTGTATATTTGTAGTCAACGAGACAGATTAGAGGATATGTTGAGAGAGTTAACACCAGAGAGACAGAAGGTTGGGGATGCTATGGTGTGGTGTTTGGACCATGCTGATTCAGCCGAGGAAGTCGTAGAATGTATCACAGAATCTCTCTCCATTCTACAAACTCCTATACCTAAAAAGGTAAATGATAGATTTGTTAACTATTGGCATAGATGACAACAGCGGTTCACTAGCTTCTGACCATTTTATAGGCAACATAAACACGAGTTTATGAGAAAATGGCCCTTCAAACCAAAATATTGTGGGTCAAAATGTGGCATTAAATGATTTCAAAGTAGAAATTTAGAGCACATAAGGTGACACTTGCACAAAGATAAATCTTGTCAGAGGACCCAAAATACTGTCTGGTATCCGGAATTCTTAGGAGTTTGGTATTGTTGATTTACAGTGGAAGCTTTTTTAAGTTGAATTGATAAGAAGAAAATGTAGGACCTAAGAAATCGTCTGATTTTATAGGGATTCCAGTTTTCAGTGAGTCCAGTTTTGAGGGAGTCTACTGTAGTACCTGTATATTCACAATGTATAAATTGTTCATTTTCAGATTGCCAGATTGTTCCTTGTGTCTGACATTTTATTTAACAGTAGTGCAAAAGTTCCCAATGCTTCATTTTATAGAAAACAGTAAGTACTTGGACCTTTCAACTCGGCTTATTGTGTCGTCAATGTCATGTAGTGTCGTCAATTTAAAACTTAGATTAGTATTGTTATCAGAGATAGTACAATACTGGAATTATTCAGAAATTTGGATTTACTGCCCTTGGTAAAGAATTAATTTTTCCGACTTTCAGTAGAAAATTTAAGTTACGGGGTGGAAGAATTTAAATACTGTAAAATTATTTAATTTCAATGGGATGAAATATTCGTGGTTTTGGTAAAAAAGGTAAACCATGAAATCCATGAAATTGAATCCCTGCGAAAATTAATGATTTTACAGTATTTAGATCATATCATTAAATTTTTTGTTTTTACCATCAGAATCATGTGTGATGTAGAGATGTGTGCCCCTGAAGGCACCTGAAACTGATATGCACCTCTATGACATTAAATACCTCACAGACACCAGTGTTGTGTTATTATTATAAAAACTAATGTATCCAATTTTTATTTGTTTCTTATATTTTTTTCAGATTTCAAAGAAAGTTACCAGAAATATTTAGAGATGTACACGAAACTTACGAAAATATTGACGGTAGATTAAAAGCTGAACAATTTAAAGTAAGTCCATGGTTACTAGTACTCCAGTTTGATAAGGAATCTGTTTATTCATTTTAACCATTGGCTTATAAGTTTGGGACACAATTCTAGTATAAAACAAATTTTGATGGGACGAAATTTTGTGGTTTTGGTAAAAAGTGCCATTTTCATGGGACGTTAATTTTTGGATTATACATTTCAGGTAATAAATACAATGGTCAAAATTATTTATTGATGGGATTTGATGTCATGGTTAAAGGCAAACCACGAAATCCACGCAAATTAATAATTTACTGAAAATATCTCTTTTGGACTTTAAATATCTCCCTTTATTATTGGTTGGACGGTCAAGATTGCTACTAATACTATTCAATAATAATAATAATTCATCTTAGATGGCTGCCCATTTAATACTAGAATATCATAGCAACCCAAGATTTCTAACCTTCAGATAAAACTTGCATGTGTTTGCTTTGATATAATTATATCTCAATGTTTGATTTTGTTTCTTTTTCAGCAAAAAGTTATGTTATGTTTTAGAGCGTGGGAAGATTGGGCCGTCTATCCAAATGAATTCCTCATCAATTTACAGAATATTTTCCTTGGCCTAGTTCCTAAAGAGGTGAGTGTGAGAATGGTAGCACTAGCATGTATATTTGTCGTTGTCAAGGAAACCTAATAGGATTATCCCTTGTTCGATTCTCAGCAGGTGCACTTGGTCATTTCTGACATGCTTTCCAATGTTTGGAAACCCAACTAGAGAACCAATAGCTGGTAACCAAGAGGTAACCTTGCCTATATTGATGCTTTACATTGGGCACATTAAAGGACCTAGGAGTCTTTTGAGAAAAAGTATTGTACATGGATTCCTTGGAGATAACTGTCCTTTGAAGTTAGACATGATCGGCTATTGAAGCAGGAAATAATGAAATGCCCTCGCAGACTAGCACTTAAGGACCGACTTAGTGGAACACTAACTAACAAATATCTTAAAACTGTAATGAAACTGTATACTATTTATAACTAACATGCATTCTATGAAAACTGTAGAAGAACTGGATAGAATGCTAACAAGGTTTTACCTGTTAGTCGAAGGTGGTCTATTTAAGCCATGACTGCAATCAGGGAAAATGGAAACTGTATATATTACCGGTCGCTGAAACAAGAATGCATGAAAATGTTAGGTTTTATACTTCCAGTCTGGGAACTCTAGAGACAAATCCTCGTCAAAATCTTCTAGAGCCAAACAAACTCCAAATCCGATGAATGAATCGTTTAAGTCATACTTGGAAGTAAGTTGGATAGAAATAATGACACTGGGGAGGATATCTGCGCCTTTAATGTATCGTGATATGTGTTTGTACGGCAGACAGGGTTCATACAGATTGGCCATGAAGGCAGGGTTTGAACGGGTTTAGTGTGTAGGCAGGGTTTGTACCGATTGGGAAAAGTGAAACAAAACTGGCTTTGTCTGGTATGGTCACTGAAACACTTCACTGTTTTTGCCTTGAACAACTCTCAGAATATCAAGCCTTTGTCTTGAAAACGCCAAAAACATTCAGGAAATGATCTATATTCACAACAATTTAAAACTGAGGCGACTTTTTGCGGTAGTCTGGTGTCCAAAGGTAAAAATATGGTATGGAATTGTCAACGAAATTCATAGTCTGTTCAAGAGGTCACTGGGTAGATAAACCCTGGCTTAACTTAGGAACCTGTGGTCAGAGCTTGCCAGATGTCATTGGGGCAATTAATCATATCAAGAGGAATGTATGGTCAGAGCTATTATTTCTAATGTTGTATAAAATAACAATGTGTATGATTTTATTTTTATTTTCCAGCTGCTTGGTTTACCGTCTCCAAAACATGAACCCAAGGTTAGCCTGGATGGTATGCCATTTGCTGACCCGGAGGTGGATGGAATGCCATTAATGGATTTACAGCCTAGTACCAAGCCAACACGAGATGAGTATGACGGTGTCCCTATCAGAGAAGATCTGGATGGAGATCCATGTAATTAGATTTTAAAAAACTTCTGATTTTTACCCCAAAAAGTGTCTTTTGGTAATTATGTGGGATTTTTTTAAATGAAAAACTATCATGGCTGGTATGGCTGAAAGTGGATATTTTGTGAGCATTGGTATGATGTGTTTACATGGAAACTATTACCCCATAGTTCTTGCTATAAATTGCAGCGCATAAAATGTCTAGTTAAAGAACAAAATTGAGTTCCATTATAGGTACAAAGATTGTGAGCAATCTGTTCACATGAAACTAAAGGATATGTCAATGCAATCTATACTTTACTTATATTCGCATTCTTTTCTTAATAGTGGGTGGAGGTGATTCTGATGTTGATGGGAAACCGATAGAACAAAAAACACCGAATAAACCTGCTCAGAACCTTGCAAAGTTCACCAAATCCAAGTGGGAGACAGTGGATGAAACAGAACTAGAAGCTCAAGGTAAAGTTATAGTTAAACATTAACATTTGCTGTGACCTCGGAAGTGTTCTTATTGTAAATATTTTCACTATATTTTCGAAGGAAATTTGCTGTTCTTCAGAATTAAACAGCCTATCATTACTTTGACTTACTTTACTATCATGACAGATGATTGCTTAATTAAAATAATTTAGAGTTTTTTTTTGCTTCTTTAGAAGGGATCATTACCAGGTCTATCCCTAAAATTCATCATGCAGTTGTCTTCAAAATTCAATTTACATCAAGTCCCCCCCCCCTCTTGCAAAAAAAAGTTTTTCTTCCAAAGTTTAAAAAATAGACCCTTGGCCAACTTTGAAAAAACCCTGCCACTAAAGTCTTACAACATTTATATTTATTGATATTGTAGCTATGACAACATCTAAGTGGGATTTACTTGGTGAAGATGAAGGGAAGGCGGAGGAAGAAGAGGACTTGGATGGACAGTATGTGATTTATCTTATAGTACAAAACAGTTCCTAATAATCCTTTATAAGTCAGATTTTGCTGCACTAGACAGAAATTGAATATACTGCAGAAAACAAAAAAATAGTTGATGAAATAATTCAATGAGTTGACAAAGTTATTGTTATTTGAAGTTCCATTAGTGAAATTTTAATGAAAGGGCAGTGTATGGGAAAGTTTTCTAGTGTTGAATGTGTGCTTATTGCACTCAAAACAGATGCTGCTTAAAAATTCAGGCTAGGGTAATATGCCTCTGTAGAACCCTGAAAAAAGCCCTTTACTGCAGAAAATAACTTATTTGGTGAAAAAAATCCAATTTTATGGAAAGAAGTGTTTGCAACTTAGTTTTGGTGTAGGAATGTGTGCAAATGGCACTCCTAACAAACCTTGCAACACATTTTCCGGATTTGGCATCACGCCTCAGTATATTTGTTCCCCATTTGTAGTTGTTAAAGCATTATAAGGAATTTTGATGTGAGCACAAGCTTAATGTTTCCATAATGCTTTGATAAAAAAGTCGCCAGATGATAATATGTAAAAGCATTTTTAGGAATTTTGTATTTAGATTTCTGTAAGTGCTTTGATAAAAAAGTATTGTGATAATGATATGTTGTTGTTGTTGTTCAGACCTATAGATGAGGATAATCTAGATGGTCTGGAGATGTCTGATGATGAATATAATGATGATAGATCACAGGACTCGTACGGTACACCTCGACACCATCATCCACACGAAATGACCGAAGAAAGACGGCGGAAATTACGTGAAATTGAGGTATATTGCTTGAGATTCAATTGCAGACAATCAAAAATTTCTGCCGAATGCTTGTACATTTTTTTGGCGGTGGCGGTCAAGCTTTATATACCTTGAAATATGTGTAAAGTCTTTTATTCGGATGGAAGATTATGATATCATTAAATTTGTTTTTTAATGTGTGTAAGGAATTTATCTCTATCGCTCCTTTAGTTTTTGTGTTTGTATTACACATTGAGCATCTTCGTGATACTCAAAGTTCATTAAAACTAAAAACCGAGGTTATATAATATAGACAAAATATGCTATTTGACAGGGGTCCTATGGACAGGGAAAAGCTCAGAGTTGTTGTAACTTTATGTCAATCTTTAGGCTCTTTGGTCAGAAAAAATCAGGGAAATGTCTGGGACTTTTGTTTCTGATTATTTGTGGGAACTCTGAATAGAAGGTCGAGGATCGTATCAAATTCTCTGTATCATAACTCTATAATATACATGCTTCAGGTTAAGGTGATGAAGTATCAGGATGAACTAGAGGCGGGTAAGAGAAGTCGTAAACCCGGTATGTCAATGTCACAACAGATTGAACATCATAGGAAGAAGTTACTCTCTAAGGTATGCATATAAGCAGGGGTGACAATTTTTCTGATTAATCCAGAATTTCAGATTTGTCAATTATGAAAGAACCATAATTCCTGACAAAAATAGAAGTTATTTGTTGAAAATATCTTCAGAAGTGGCAAAGTTATAGTCAATTTAGTCTGTTTTGAGGGAATTTCTTTATAAAACCTGAGCTTCATATGGAAACAATGTGGTTGAAGGCCTTTTATTTGGCAAAAAAAGTTAACCATATTTGATATTCTGGATTTTAAATGGATCTGTTGACACCCATGATATAACCAGGTTCTACTCATAGGCACTTGATTTCAACTTGCCATTTAGTAGCTGGGCTATCGCTGACCTGGGCAAATCGTTAATTTACGACAGTTGAAATCAAATGGCAGGTTCCACTAGCTTTTGAATCTGATGTGTAATTTTTCTAAATTTGACCATTTTAGAATATCTTGAGGGTCAAAATGTGGCTTTTTGGATATTTCAAGAGTAAAAACCTCTACTCCAGAGTAATGATCTAGTAATATACTACTTAAACTGTGATTAGGGTATATAACAAAGTTACCAATTGCTTGCAGTGAAATAAAATTAGTACTGTGTCATAATAAATTTGAGGAAACTGATAAGTAGCACAACATGAGAGAAAAAAACAAGGTAAAAACTTCTCAAAAGTCATAATATGAGACGGTAATTTCGAATCCAGTAATAGTTGAAAATCAAATAATGAAAGTATTTTATTTGATGTTTCAGGAATTCAGTGATTCTCCGGGGAGAGATTCACGTAAACGTCATCGATCTAATTCTCCAAGGTACGAGGATAAGTATAATATGTACGATGATAGTCCAAAACGAAAGAGAGCAAAAAGGTGAATATCATGTCATTGGTAGATTAGGAACAGACTTGTAGAATTGTAACTGTAGTGATTGTAGGTATATGGCCACTTCCAACATCCTTGCTGCTGAGTTCACTCTTTAGTTATGAGGTTGAGTGTCCACCTATAACACTAGAGGTCGAGGGTTCGATCCTTGGTGGAGACCCGTTTTTATCGCTCCCCTAAATTACTTTAATGGTGGCAGCGGTGTTTGACGGACGCATGCGAGGCATGGAGTGTCAAATTGAAGAGCTGGTGAGCTCTTATAAGTAAAAGGGGGAGGAGTGTAGTGATTGTAGGTATATTGCCACTTCCAACAGCCTTGCTGTTGAGTTAACTCTTTAGTGATGAGGTTGAGTATCTGTCTACAACGCTAGAGGTCGTGGGTTCGATCCTTGGTGATGACCTGATTTTTATCGCTCCCCTTATTTACTTTATAACCAAATAGTTGCCATTGTGCCTTTAGTAGTTGGTACTGGTACTTTGTCATTGCAGATGCCAGACTTCAAACATGTGTATGTGTCTGAACATCTTATGTTCATGAAACTGCCCTGGAATGTCTATCACAATGTGAATTTTTGTATCTGAGATTTTGATTTTCCTCGAAGTTTCAGCATATGTTTAAAAAGTCAATGCACCACAATAGCCTAGTGGTTAAGCTTCTGCTTTGTTGTTCAATTCTATGTTAACTACATACTGAAGTCATTAAAAGTGGAATGGGTATAGCTCCCTTGCTTGAGTCTCAAGCATAGATAGTTCCTCATCTTTACCAGTTCAGTTGCATAGTGTCAAGATAATGTGACTCTTTAGTTGCCATATGACTGAAATACTTTTGATTATAAAAAAAGATGTTTTCATATACCAGAATTGCCATGTTTTTTATTAGCTCACCTGACCACAAAGTGGTCATGGTGAGGTTTTGTCATACCGAGATGTCCGTCGTCCGTCGTGCGCCGTGCGTCGTGCGTCCGTCAACAATTTCTTCAAACGACTTCTCCTCCTAAACCGCTTGGCCAAATTTGATAAAACTTAACAGGAATGTTCCTTGGGTGGACCTCTACCAAAGTTGTTAAAAAAATTCCGGTCTGTTGCATAACTAGGTCGCACAGGCTAAAAATAGATTTTCAAAAAGGAAACTTTAAAAATCTTCTCTGAAACCATAAGGCCTAGAGCTTTCATATTTGGTATGTAGACTCAGCTAGAGGTCCTCTACAAAGATTGTTCAAATTATGTCCCTGGGGTCAAAATTGGCCCCGCCCCGGGGGCCCTTAGTTTTACATAGAGTTTTATAGGGGAAACCTTAAAAAATCTTCTTCTCCGAAACCGCTTGGCCCAGGGCTTTCATATTTGGTATGTAGACTCAGCTAGAGGTCCTCTACAAAGATTGTTCAAATAATGTCCCTGGGGTCAAAATTGGCCCCGCCCCGGGGGCCCTTAGTTTTACATAGAGTTATATAGGGGAAACCTTAAAAAATCTTCTTCTCCGAAACTGCTTGGCCCAGGGCTTTTATATTTGGTATGTAGACTCAGCTAGAGGTCCTCTACAAAGATTGCTCAAATTATGTCCCTGGAGTCAAATTTGGCCCCGCCCCGGGGGCCCTTAGTTTTACATAGACTTATATAGGGGAAACCTTAAAAAATCTTCTTCTCCGAAACCGCTTGGCCCAGGACTTTCATTGGTATGTAGACTCAGCTAGAGGTCCTCTACAAAGATTGTTCAAATTATGTCCCTGGGGTCAAAATTGGCCCCGCCCCGGGGGCCCTTAGTTTTACATAGAGTTATATAGGGAAAACCTTAAAAAATCTTCTTCTCCGAATCCGCTTGGCCCAGGGCTTTCATATTTGGTATGTAGACTCAGCTAGAGGTCCTCTACAAAGATTGTTCAAATTTTGCCCCTCAGGTGAAAATTGGCCCCATCCTGGGGGTCACCATTTTACTTAGACTTATATAGGGAAAACATAAAAAAAATTTTTTGTCTAAAACTACAATGCCTAAGAGCTTTGATATTTGGTATGTAGCATCATCTAGTGGTCCCCTACCAAGATTGTGCAAATTATGCCCCTGGGGTCAAAATTGGCCCAGCCCCGGGGGTCACCCTTTTACAGAGACTTATATAGGGAAAACATATAAAAATCTTCTTGTCTAAAACTACACTGCATAGAGCTTTGATATTTGGTATGTAGCATCATCTAGTGGTCCTCTACCAAGATTTTTCAAATTATGCCCCTGGGGTTAAAATTGGCCCAGCCCCTGGGGTCACCGTTTTACATAGACTTATATAGGGAAAACATATAAAAATCTTCTTGTCTAAAACTACACTGCATAGAGCTTTGATATTTGGTATGTAGCATCATCTATTGGTCCTCTACCAAGATTTTTCAAATTATGCCCCTGGGGTCAAAATTGGCCCAGCCCCGGGGTCACCGTTTTACATAGACTTGTATAGGGAAAACATATAAAAATCTTCTTGTCTAAAACTACAGTACTGCATAGAGCTTTGTTATTTGGTATGTAGCATCATCTAGTGGTCCTCTACCAAGATTTTTCAAATTATGCCCCTGGGGTCAAAATTGGCCCCACTCAGGGGTCACCGTTTTACATAGACTTATATAGGGAAAACATATTAATATCTTCTTGCCTAAAACTACACTGCCTAGAGTTTTGATAATTGGTATGTAGCATCATCTTGTGGTTTTCTACCAAGATGTTCAAATTATTCCTTTGGGTGAAAATTGTGCAGGGTTTATAATCAGGTGAGCGATATTGGGCCATCATGGCCCTCTTGTTTTGTTCATTATTGTCCAAAACATATCTTCATCCAACCTTTGGAAACATTTTGTTAATTATTCCGCTAGCTTATTTGTATTACAATATATTTGTAGTCCTAAAAGGTCACGAAGGTCAAGATCCAGGTCAAGGTCACAACACAGACGTTCAAGGTCGAGAAGTCAAAGCAGACAAAGACGGAAGTCAAAGAAAAGCAAACACCGAGACTGATGTTGTCATATTATTGTTTCATTTCTCCATCATGTATATAATTAAATCATCCAGCTCGGCTGGCATTACTATATAGCTTGAAGAATTTGACCCGATTTTGACATTTTAATTACTGTAGCATACTTTAACAGCTGATTTATTGTCTATATTTATACCCCAGTTGTATGATTTCTTAAGGGTGAGTATCACAAAGATGATCAATATGACATACAAACACAAATCTAAAGGACCATAATTGCAGGAATTGCTTGCGAAAATTGATATATTCGATGCAAGAGCCTTGTAATATATTCATGCATAAAGGTCAGGATCTGGTAAAATTCTCCTTGCTACGCCAACTTGTGAAAATCTATCGCAACTTTGTTGACTCGTTATTGTGGTCTGTGTGAATGAGGATCGTTATTTCATTATTACAAACAATTGTTGTGACATGTATATAGAGTAGAATCGGTTCATACAAATGGAATGGATTCTCTGACCTGAACAGTAAAATATATAAATATTCATGCTGATTTTGTCTTCTTTTCAATAAAGTTTGGGAGCATTTTACTCTAAAAAAATAAGTAGAAGAACAGAAACTCTAATGTATTTATATCATGCTCCCAATCTTTGATGAGGGGGTATATTGCTTTGCTCATGTCTGTCTGTCTGTTGGTAGACCAAATGGTTTCTGTTCTAGAACGCTTTGCTCTAGGATCTTCTAACTCTATATTGGAGGTTGACGAGCAACAGTAGATGGCCCCTATTGGTTTTGAGGTCACTTTACCATTTTCATGTATTGGGCTACCATGATGGCATACATGTTTTACAAACATCTGTTTGTCGGGCAGTCCAAGGTGTTCAACTGAAGTGGTTTGTTGAGAAAAATAATTTGAACTCTGAATGTGGTACACGCTGCTCCCCTCATTTTTCCTGGATCATCCCTTAGTGAAAACAGAATACTAATATGTTTAATATTACCAGGTACTGGGGCCTTGTTTACCAAAGTTGTAAGTCTAAAACACAGACTCAGACTTTACCTTGCCAAATTTTCTATTGGGTCTCATGTATAAATGTACCAAGTTTTATATGAATGTGTATACATGTTCAATGTATTGCAATTTACAACAGATAATCTGCTAAAACTTCAAATGGGTAAATCTAATTGCAAAAAAATGTCAGTGATTATTAATTTTGTCAAGTCTGAGTTTCAGTCTTACAACGTTAGTGAATAAGGCCCATGAAGATGCCCTAGAACAATACAATCATTTCTGCATTCTCTGAACCAAATTCTGTATGATTTGAGTGCCAGATTCTGTCCTATGTCATCTTGTAGATAATGCTCATCCATAACATTGGACACAGAGTTCTGTCCTCCTCGTGTGCATTTGATAGCTCTTTGTGGAAGATCAAGTTAGAACTGGTTGTTTATTAGTTCAAGAAAATTAAGGTTTTATACTCCCTTTGAAAAACGTGCCGATATTTCAGCTGAGATTTAGCACACATTGAATATAGACAATGACGGCCAGAGATCGAGGCCTTGCGTTCATAGCCTAAAAAGTGCTTCATGGTGCTTTTCAGGGGAGGTAATACATGCCCACTATATTTAAGTGAATGGTGCTACATAGTGCATCTAGTCAGAGCTCTCCACAGGCCACAGCTATTTTGCAGACTACGGATTTTCCACCAGCTACACAACTCAAACAAATTCAATGTTTGAATTTTTTTCTGTCAAGTGATAAATTATCAGCTGCACACAAGTTGTCATTATCACTGGCTACATTATCATTTATGGAGAGCCTTGAAGCGCAGGCAATACATTCCTGATACTAGTAAACTTGTTTTTGTTCAACCAGCATATTTTTCATCTGAAATATAGATAGTCTGGTGACTTGACTAACCACTGATTCGTGAGGATGTAGTATAAATCCAACGCGATATTCTGCAATGTCAAAATAAACAGAAATCACTGACCATTACATCGATTTAGGGAGAGCAAAAGTTTATTTTACCTGCTAACTTCTATTCACCATGGTACACATTGAAAAGATAATCCCTTTTCCAATATCCTTATGTTGTTAAACCTGATTTACCTGTTTACTTTAGGTGGCACAGGTCCCAGTACCGCGTTAGAGTTATACACTATATCCTGGTACTAGTAACCAATAACAACAGTACACATGTTTTAATACCAAAATCTTTTATTCTGAAAAAATCGACACAGTAAATGAAGATGTTTGGCATGACAAAGCTGTACAGATGACTAGAAAAACTACTGTATGAAGACATTGATTGCTAATTATAATCTCAATTCTGTACATAATTTGGCACATTGTGGTGAATTCACTGGAGAGAGTGGAAAGTTCCAATCATGCTAGATAAATGATCAATTGTTTGTAGTCAATGAATTGATAATACTAACTTTATACTGAATAGTTCTTGATCGGAGCAGTATAAAGTATACTTTCTCTTCAATACCAATGTCTCATTCACTAGATAGATCGATAAATGCGAGTCTGTATATTTCATGATAAATTATTCTTGTTCAGGGCATAACGAAAACCTTTCTTCAAAGCAAGATTATTTGATACGCTAAATTAAAGGTCCAAATAGAAATGTACACTAAATATCTTCAGCACTATGTCGAATGTGTTTTTCAAGTAATCAAAATCTGCATGATGGACCTCCCATTCCCAGTGTGTATATTTTTATATCTATAGCAAAATCTATTTGACACATATATACGTTTACAATTAATGTATAAGAAAAGTGAAATCAATGTATACAAAGATCTGTGAAAACATCTAAAGACTGTTAGATAACACAAAAGGTAAGTAATGATAAAAAATATTCCATTGTAAAAATCTCCGAAGTCAACAAATATACTTTATACAAATTAAAGGCACGGAGGAACTTTTAAGTGCACTTGTTAAACTACCACTGCCCAGTACTAAGCGATGCTGTATATCTTGACTGACATGACAGTCTTACCATAGAAGTTCACCGATGTGGGGCAAAGGCGAGCCATTAAAAAAATTAATTGCTACCTTTTATTTTTGTGACTTTCTCTTTTGAATTTCTATGTATCTTGAGCAAGATCTTAAGACAAGGGATCATTTCTTTCAAGACGAGTGAGAACAAGTCGGATATTTCGTAAAAAATCATTATACTTATTATCAACACAGAAAGCGATAACACCTCTCTTATATACAATCATGATTGAAGTTAACTGATTGGATGACAGCATTTGCAAAAGGAAACTATTAACCAATGAGAACGCGAACTAATACACTTTTAGGCCAATCAAAAAGCAGTTCACTAATACTGTAGACCAGCAAGTGTCTAGTTAACCAATGAAATAAGTTGTTACATTACCCAATTTATTCTCAGCCAATCAAATGGCAGTTTGTGAAGCTGATACCAGATCACAGATGAGCCATCTTTCATTCATCAACAGTCATACACTGTGCAATTTTAAGCATTTTACAGTATTTTCTTGGCTATACTCTGTAACAGATCTGTTTTTTTCAGGCTTGAGTCTGATTTCACGAGTTTTGAATCTTCAATATTCCTTCTTTGCTAATTTTGAAATAAAGAGTCTCCAGCTTTGAAACTTGGATCTCCAGGCCCGAGAATGACTGCTTATTACCAAGCTTTCTGTGACCAAAGGCGATTCATGAATTAATCGCTAAAACTCTCAAGTTTCAAAGGAAAACAGACATTATTGCCAAGTACAGAGACTGCAACAATATGTATGTATGCAAATTACAGATCTTCTAAAGTCAGGGAATATTCCAGCCATAAAATGCTTAAAACTTCACTATAAAAGCATATAAATGCATAATATACAATAACATATAACTACGAAATAATGCAGACGTTTATGTCGAATCTCATTATATATCATAAGGCACATAACGGCATGCCGACGGTTTCTGATGTTACAGCGCTTTGAGTGTCTTGAAGGATCCGTCAAAATACAGACGGAAAACTGGCAGCACGAGCACCGTGACTGTACAATATTATTCTCTTATTTATAAAACAGAGAAAAACTTTACAACGAGTTATCAGATTGTACAAGCGTATAAAACCAACATACATATACACAAATATGACTTCATAAAAAACATGCTGCGAAGATATAAAAATTATGAAGAGCTGTTTGAAAAAAAATATGGCTATACACACAAGAAAAATTTAATCCTAAACATGATGAATTTTAAACACTGCTGAAGTTATTAAAGTCACTAAATCTGCATATTACGCAGGATTTACGATTCCTGTTACAACCTTAGCACACACTTGACATCTACTAACGCGAGAACGAAGGTTGCCAGCTTTAAGGGTGACTGATGCAGGATCTCTAAATTGACGATTTTGTTCTATTGTAGTTAACCAGAAACTATATTTGTTGGCAAAGAAGTGACAGGTGCCCCTGCCTCCGTTACATTCTATAAATGGTGTAGCACGGAAATCCTCCAAACAACTTCCAGGACTAGACAAAGCTTGGCCACCACCGCTGGGTCCTGAGCCAGTATGCTGAAAATAAGAAGGTCATCATCAAATATTAGGAATTTGTAAATCTTGAATTTTAAATAAACATTATCATAACAGGGCTGGCTATACAAGATGTTTTTAAAGTGGCCATGCTTCGTTCATTGACATTTATTTACGAACTATGAACTACAAATGTTTTTAGAACTAATATACTTTTATTTACTTTTTTTGATAATGGAGCCTCATTATTCAAGACTATGTATTTTGTATCTAAATGCTTTTTATAAGAATATAAACTACAATGTAGAAATTATAATACATGTAGATTTAAATCTCAATTTTATCATATTAAAAGATACAGGCAACTCCTTAAATAATGAAAATCTATAATTACCATGACAAAACTGTAACCAATCCAAAGTCCAGTCCATCCGAATGGACAATCAGGGATCTCGAGTGTTTGACTGTGTACAGCTAGGACGTTAGATGGAGCGTCACAAACCACACATCTACTGATGTAATTTTGAATCTCGTTTTCTCGTACAGGCATCATTGGCATTTGGGCGTTTGTTGATAACCAATAGGATTTGTCGTTTCTACTGGCGTAGTTACATACATTGTCGGTACCACAGAACAAGAATGGCATAGTGCTGAATCTTCTAATGCAGGAACCAGCCCATCCTAATTTAAAGAAAAGAAGAAAATATTAAAATTATTTCACACTTACATCAAAAAAATATTGTTCTGATTGCATAAAAACTCTACAAAACCAACCGATATAGCAAACCACATTGAAACACCTCAAAAGTTAAGACCATCTAAAAATTTGTACCACATGTCAAATTTAATAAAGCCACTTTTTCATAAAATGTAAAGCAAGACTGCCTTCAATAAACGCTTATGCCCCCGTGGAAGCCATGTCCATAAAAAGCTAAGTCAATAAGGGGCCATTATTCAGTTAAAATGTTTGATAGTGTTACATGGCTTTGAACTATAAGGGGCTTATGATGGTAAACGAATATGCCACATTTGAAAGCAGTGCCTTGATCGACTTCATGTGTATTCTGGTGATACAGGTGTTATGGTTCTTTTTCACTGCACTTCTCCAAGTTGCCATCTATTCATATACCAAGTTTCCAGTCAATATTTTAAATACTTTTGAAGATACGCTCCGGACAAACAATTATCATGAAAATACAGAAGGGGAGATAATTCAAAATGTAAGACAGACAGAGTTATAGTTCTTGGTCCCTGCGCTTCTACAGGCTACCATCTATTTATATATCAAGTTTTAAGGCAATATCTTAAACACTTTTGAAGATACACTCCAGTCAAAATGTCAGAAAATACTAAAGGGGAGATAATTTAAAATTTAAGACAGACAGAGTTATGGTTCTTGGTCATTGCACTTCTCCAAGTTGCCATTTATTTATATTCCAAGTTTCAAGTCAGTATGTTAAATAGTTTTGAAGATATACTCAGTGCAAAATTTGACTATTAAAAGAAACACTAAAGGGGAGATAATCTAGTGTTGGTATTAAGGTAGCAAGACATGAGAATCTTGAGTACTTACCTAAATCTTGGTGGTGAGATCTTTCATTTCCTTCAACATACAACAAACTATAACCTTCCCACATTTTGGTCATACCACTTGGACATGTTGGTAAGTTACGTGACTGACTGTGACGTGTCATCAAGAATCCTACTGGTGGGATATATCCGGGACTACCGGGTAGACCGGGCAGACCTACTTGTCCTCGAACACCTGAAATCATAATCAGTATAAGTAAGTCAAATGTTTATAAGTATATGGTAGCGCTGGTACAGGCCAAATGAAAGGGCTAACTAAATTGACTTATAAGAAGCCTATATTTTCTGAGCACATTAAATTAAACAAGAGCTCCAGAAGGAATTGAAAAGCCGCTACTATAAAGCGCCCCAAATCTTTTCTTGGAGCATACAAACAGAAGAAAAATTTCATAAATTTTTGGTACACGAAAACATTAAATAAGGGCAATATCTGAAACCAATACAATAACCTTTTATATTTGCAAACTTACCATCAAGACCATCCTGACCGGGTCTTCCATCAAATCCACGATCACCCTTATCACCGTATAGTCCTTGATTACCCTTCATACCGATATCTCCCTGCACACCACGTAGTCCGGCTAGACCTATAACACAACAGATATGATGTTATATAACATGAATCCCCATTGAATCCGGGTGCGATACCCTGGTTCATTTCCTGGTGTAGAGCACCAATACATCTGAGACTAACTCTGGGTTCCCAACCTGAGGCTGAGTTCATCTCTAGTTGAGTGGAAAACACTAAGTAACATTTCTGAAATGACGAAGTGCTCCAGTCGAGGATCGAACCAGGGATCTCTCAATCAGGAGTCTAGTATGTTATATTCACTCGACCCCAAGATCAAATACATAGCAACAAGCATAGTAATAACAGACTTCAAAATATTGTTCACAGTAGAGGTGTGTGGAAGATAAATTCAGTTAATTTCAATTGTTAAAACATATGTTTAGACTTAACAGTTAAAAAATGGCCGTCAATAAAAACATTAAACCAGAGACTCGCGGATTTGTAATACTGTAAAATAATTTAATGTTGATGGGACAAAATTTCATAGTTATGGTAAAAAAGACCATTCGAATGGACCTTAATTTTTGGATTTTGTATTACAGGTAATAAATATAAAGGGCCAAAATTAGTGTTAGATGGGATTTGATTTTTGTGGTTGAAGGTGAACCACAAAATCCACGAAATATAAAACCCCATGAAAAAGTATAGAGTAATACCTGCTAGAACACTGAAGACTATAGACTAGAACCGGATATAGAAGTTTTACCTGTTCGTCCTGGTTCTCCCTTCATGCCTCGTGGTCCTTCAGGTCCTGGGAAGCCATTAAGACCTGGTTCACCTTTCTCTCCTGCGACCACATTATTAGGGGCTGGGGGTCCTTGTTCACCTCTGTCTCCCTTCATACCCTCAATTCCTGCAAATATTCATCATGGTATTTAATACAATTTGAACCAGCCCTGCGTTCATGGGAGAATAACGCGATGGAACGTGCATAATGTTTCGTACCAGTTATGGAACGTTAAGAAAATGTTACAAACGCGTTCCTTTACATGATTCTACCTTGCACATAGGGCTGATGTCATATTTTCCATTAGAGTTCATTCATTGAAAATATTCATCCATTTTTATTGATCACATAAATACTGTGATCTACCATGTGAGAACAAATCACAGAACAATTTTCTTTAAGATATTAAAAAATGAATGACGTCATCAGCTCTAAGGCCCGAAAACATAACATTGTCTATTTTAATTTGTTATTTCTAAAGTTGTATTTACTCACAGGCCTGGTAATAAGCAATCTGACACTCATTGTCTTTGGGATCAACATTTTCTTAAAACTTATTATGAAAATATACTAAGCTTGCTAATGGTTTGCTTAAAGAGGCATTCCCTATAACTAGCATATTTTTCTCTACTATCACATTAAATGAGCTAAATGTACAAAGCAATATCAATTATCATAATTTGTCAGAAGAAAATGTGCGCAAATATGTCTCTATATTGCCAAAAATATATTTAAATCACCAATAATAATTTATCGCTTCCAGCGATTTATTATTATGTGGTCAAAGGGGAACAATTTGTGACTATTTTGGCTCGTTACGAAGATATGTTTTCATTCTTTTCTCGGTAATTAGTGGGAGCTTTTAGTTGAAAATTTGAGGAGTTTAAGCAATAATGATACTCATTTAATGCATGATATTCCTGAATCTATTTAAACGATCAAAGTTATAGGGAATGCCTCTTTAATAACCTGCGTTTTCTAAAGTCTTGTTTAAGAATTGTTTATCTAAAAGCAACTATTGATGGATCCTATAATATCAGAGCTCGACCCAAACACTGGTCGGCAGGCCCAAAGCAAGTGAAAATCCGGAAGGACCAGAGAAGGACAAGTAGCTGTTTACAAATTTAACACTTCTTTTCTGTCGGACCAGTGACCAAAATATGTAAGTGTCAAGCCCAGTCTATAGGATCGGTTAGATAGTTTGCAAGGCGTATGCTGCATGAGTGAAGCATCAGACCATATTAATAATTAAAAAACTAATCATTGTTACAAACAATATAATGAATCAGAAACAAAGATCATACCCTTTACTCCGGGGAAACCAGGTTGGCCCTTCAACCCTGATGATCCTTGGGGTCCACTAGGTCCTGGCATACCATCCAAACCTCGTTCACCTTTCATACCAGGCATTCCTGGGCTACCTTTAACACCAACCTCACCTACAATCCATCCAATCATAATAATACCATTATAAAACAAGAAATTTTTGCTAGGGATAAGTTATTGCTACATTTGTATATTTGCTAATTCATTTTGCAAAAATTTATGCTCATAGCTATAACATACATTGGCAATTAAACAGTACTTCTTTATTTCTGAAGTTTAAAATTCATGAAAATTTAATCTTGCAAACTGCATCAGAAAAAAAAATTCGTAAAATTTAGATGTCGTGAAAGTATATGATTTTACAGTAGGCCTATATAGCAGTTTCTCAATATTGTTTATTTCTTATTTTCGGTAATCAATTTTTTTGAGGCCATTAAAAATTATAAGTTAAATGAGTGTATAATTAATAAAAATTTATTAAATATAAAAAAAACACATAAAAAACATACCCTTTGCACCAGAAAGTCCAGGTAATCCATTTTCTCCCTGTGGTCCTGGTCTTCCAGGTTCACCAGCATCACCCTTACGTCCAGGTTGACCGGGGAATCCGTCCTCTCCAGGCTCTCCGGGAAGTCCATTATCACCTGTCAAATAATCAAATTATTAAAATACAGTCAATGTATCTGGGATGACCATGGATCCAAATTTAAAATCAGGAAAATTAAATGCAGTCAACCATTTTTGACAAACAAGAGGCCTTCAACTACATTGTTTTAATATTTAAATTAGTATAAAAGAAATTTCTTTAAAACAGATTAAATTGACCATAACTTTGCCATTTCCCAAGATATTTTCCTCAAAATAACTTTTATTTTGGTCAGATATCATGGCTCTTACAGTAGAATGCAACATGCATTAATTTAAAGCTTTTGTGGTGATGTTCTGAATCATATGTTTAACTGCATCAGATATTATGCAGCATAATGCTGTTATTGTACATACCTTCTCTGCCAGGGAAGCCAGGGTCTCCTTTCATACCCGGTAAGCCTTCACCGGGTCGTCCAGCTTCACCCTTCATACCTGGGAAACCATCACGTCCATTGGGTCCTACAATATTATAAGAGCACGTTTAGGCTTATTCATGTTTAACACAATTTCTCAGCAAATCTTCAGTTACGTACATAACAGTTGATTCAACTAATCAATGATTTATTTTTTACTCGGCTGTATTCCAGCCAGTACTAACATATTCATGCAAACAGCAAACTTCTCTGTATGTCATATTGTAGAGAGATTGTTTATAATGATACAAAAATGCTACAATCCAAGACAATCCACAGCCAGACAGACATGGTGCCTAGCCATTCACACAAGAATCAGACATAGAACTAGCCACCCACATATCCAAAATATGGATATCTCAAGCAAGTCAACAAACTCACCCAGCAATGAATGCCATACTGTGGACTTTGAATTTTGTGCATAATTAATCATAAAGGGAGGTCATAATAATAATGAATGATAACTTCTACAAACCTGGTTCTCCTTTCATTCCTCTGAGTCCATCAAGACCTGGTACACCTCTCAGACCCGGGTCACCTTTAGCACCGACACTGTCACGTCCAGGCTCACCCTTACGTCCAGAAAGACCGTCCAAACCTAGAAATACAAGTTGCAAAGTTAAACATAGTACAGTCTGTTCAAAGTTTAATGATAACAGTTATAAACATAAACTCTTCCATCAGGTAAATAAAACATCAGGCTAGTAAAACAAAAGTATCTTCATAAAGTCATCAGTGGTTAATCAAGTCAAGCTACAAACAAGCAGTAGTTACAGAAAGAAACATATTTTAATTCACTCCTGGTAGCATCAGTAAGACTTGCTGATCAAACATCGGCACTATAAAATCACCAATTGGACATTGTCAATCACGAAATTTCAACAATCTAGTGAAAAATAAATCTTGAAATTTTCAGGAAAAATTTTTGTTAAATAAAAGTTTTGGGAAAATTAAGCAATTAACTGTAAGCTGTATGAGAATACTTGGGTGAACGATTGTATGATTCTTACCTCTGTCTCCTTTCATTCCGGGTAAACCGGGTTCACCATCTCTACCAGGGAATCCTTGTTCACCGGGGATACCTTCGCGTCCTGGTTCTCCCGGGAATCCAGCCTCTCCCTTACGTCCTTCAAGTCCAGGTAATCCTTGCAATCCCAAATCACCCTTTGGTCCCCTAATACCAGCTGGACCTGCATATACAAACCATGCCATTGATTTAGTGACAACAAAATTATATGAGAGGGATCCAGAAATAATCAGACTTAAATGTTTTTGCATGTTTATAAGGTTAAATCGATATCAGAGGATGAACATGTAGCTTATTTCTTTGTACAAATATTAAATAGAGGATCCTGCATGAGTGCACTCATTAACATTCAAAACACTGATGTGCGCTGCATAAATTTCATGCAAAATTTAGCTTAACAATGTGCAAGATGTCATGACGATGTTTGTTTTAAATTGACATCACAGGTCGATTCAAGGCACAGATTGGCTTACATCACCCTGAACGAACGAACGAACGAACGAACGAACGAACGAACGAACGAACGAACGAACCAACCCACCAACCAACCAACCAACCAACCAACCAACCAATGTCAAACTAATTTAAATATTTATTATATTTCTGGCACAGCTTTCGGGCACGGCTTTCGGGCACTCCCACACCGCAGGTTATGTGATAATTTGTCATGTGAAAGCTTTATATATTCAATGTATCTTGAACACATAGGAAAGCCCAACGTGTACACTCTTCAACCAAACTGAACAAGTTTTAAATGATCACATACCAGGTAGACCATCCAGTCCAGGTACACCTCTTTCACCCTTCTGTCCATCTAATCCAGATAATCCAGGACGTCCAGGTAATCCGGCATCACCTTTCTCTCCGGGGAAACCATCTAATCCAGGGGCACCATCCTGTCCAGGGCGTCCAGACTCGCCAGGTACACCAGGTAAACCGCTGTTACCTAGAAACAACAATTGAAAGGTAGTCATAGAAGTTTTGTTTTGCACCTACAAAAAATATATTTAAAAACAACATTTATGCACCAGTCAATGTTTTCCCACCAGGGGTCAATGTGGGGTCCAGGGGTGTGGAAATTCACAAAATTTTTACTTGCCCAAGGGCAAGTTGGACTGAAAATTCCATTTGCCCAAAGACTCAATCTATTTGTCCAGTAAAAAAGTGTACTTAATATTCTTTTTCATGATAATTTTGCCCATGCCCATGGGCAAGTTGGATTGAAAAATCCAACTTGCCTGCAGGCATAAAAGCCCAAGTCGGACAAAGTCAGACACTGGATATCCACACCCCTGGGTGTCAATAACATTGACTGGTGCATTACAACCATAAGTCAATGAGGATATTGACAGATACTTGCACTGACCATGAACAGCGCCTAAGAATTTTTAATAACTAAAGGTGGACTCTTTACCTAGTTTAAACATAGAAAGAGTATTGAAAACATGTCCAAGTTATAAGCATAATCTCACCTTTCATTCCAGGGAAGCCATCACGTCCAGGTAATCCAGCAATGCCTGGTAGACCATCGTCACCCTGTAATGTAAAATTATACGAATAATATTTTCATAAAATTTAACCAACAGAAAAATCCACGAAAATTTATACTGCATGAAAATTACCAGAACTTCAATGAATAAAAAACATAGTACATAATTATGTATCAATATATTTTAGTTATGAGAGAATGAACCTGTCCGCATTTTTATTTGAAATATCCTTTTTTATTTTCCCATTATTAAAACAAGGTCACATAGTCACATACCTTGCATTTACATAAACCGTGTTGATCAATATCACATGTGACACTGTATGTTAACAGAATCCAGAATTTGTATTCAAGATTACAGCAGATTAAGATAAAAGACACAGAAACAGAATTTTTCAGATTAAACTGATATTCCTAAACTGATAAATTATATTTGTTGCTATGACAACCAATTTTCGCTACAGATGATGTAATGTTAATCCCTTTAATGTTAAGCTACTTAGATAGATACTTATACTTGTATGTAATCAGTAATGTTCTTAATTGGTTTAGTACATGGTTGATGAATTGAAACACTGTAGACCTACTCCAGATCTCCACTAATCTGTACAAAAAGATTCTTACTGTTATACCATAATCCTTGTGTTACTTAAATATTCATATCTGGACAATAGAGTTGGGATCGTTGTGTTCGCACATTATTTGTATGTACCTACATGTAACTTAAGGACAAAACAACCTTGCACAAAGCTCCAGATATCATAAATCTATTTTGGTACAAGCAGTCCAGGATCTGAGCCTGTGTCAGTACGAGTATACCTTGGTTGCACACAGAATTGAGGGGCAAAAATATAATGACAAGTCAGACAGAGAAGGCAGGACAGAAATTGTACCATGAAGACCATATGCTGGAAAATACAATAAGTGACATACATTTAGTCCTTTCATGCCTGGGAATCCTGGTACACCAGCTTCACCCTTAAGTCCGTTCTGTCCAGGTAAACCATCTAATCCATCACGTCCGGGTTCTCCAGGGAAACCTCTCTCTCCCGGTAATCCAATACCAGGTTCTCCAGAATCGCCTTTCATACCGGGTAAACCTGGATTACCTGTAAGTATCACATAACACATGATTAACTAGATGTGTCCATTGTAATTGTAGGAGAAAAAGTATCTACCCAGTTCATGACTCGAACCCAGGACCTCTCCTTGCAAGTAAGGCGCTCAAACAACTAAGCTAACTTTGCTAATGACACATGAATAACAACATGTACATTTAAGGATATGAAGTGTCTAAACAGCGTTACATTCTTTATATCATATGACACTAACAATGGAAAAACAGTCTCATTTGATGATTTTATTTTAATGTTATACTACACTTGTGAAGTATAATAATAAACATACTTGATATGCAAACCAGGATACAAGGTAAGTCATGTGATATGAGTGAATATATAACTTTAATCAGGCATGGTATTTTTCAGGCTAGTGCCTGATTTCAGGTTTTTGAATCCTGAATTTTCCTTCTTTGTTTATATTGAAGAAAGGAATTTCAGGTTTTGAAACTAGGATTTTCAGGCTTTGTATTGGTTACTAATTACCAACCCGTGTTACTTACCATCAAGACCACGTTCTCCGGGGAGACCATCAAGACCTCCAGGACCAGGTTCTCCCTTCATACCGTCAAGACCAGGCACGCCAGGTGTTCCATCTAAACCATTCAATCCTGGTAATCCACCGTCTCCCTTCATACCTTGAATGCATAATTATACATTTTGAGACAATATAAAAATGCAGATCTGACTTATGCAGACTTATTTTTGTACAAATTGAAATCAACACCCTGTGATGTATCATATATGTGTATATACATAAACATGTATATTATGTTATGTGATTTGTATGTTTAGAAAAACGAAATAAAACTTCCAAAAAAAAAAAAAAAAAAAAAAAAAAATGCAGATCTGAAGCAGTCAAAAATGCTTCAGAATGTAAAAAAACTGTTCAATTTTAGGGCTTTGTGCAAAGCTTTTGATACATGCCTCTATAAATTGATGTAGTTACCATAGTTTTGCACTGAGCCCTCAAATTGAAATCAAAGGATCTCATTAACACACTTCACTTATATTTAACTTAACGATTGTCCATGTGCCAATTTGTTCCAAAAATGGTTTTTTTTGTAAAATATAAAATGTATACAATTTTTTATTACATTTTTACAAGACAATGGACAACTTTAAGGAAAGTGCAGATAGAGAGAACAAATGAGGCAAGACAAAATCCAAACAAAACAAAACAAGTATGGCAAGTTTGACAGCAATGCCTTGAGGGAGTATTAAAATATTTTTCAAGAACTTGGAAATATTGGTTAACATTTTTCGACCAGATGAAGAGATGGATGATTGGACACGACAATCAACATATTGCTGGCTTAGAATGAGAAGGTCGTAAGTACAAAATAAATTTCAAGACGTCAGAAAATTACTCTTTACTTAAAATGGTAAAACAACCTGTCTTAATTGAACGTTTGGTCAACATGACAAGTTAAGACTTTCTTGAAAATAGGCTCATAAGATACGCCCTGTGATGCTGATTTTAAATATGTATCAGTCTTATAAGGTCGTAAATAGTACTTATGCCCTTCTCATTCTTAGCCAGCAATATGCCTCAAGCATCAGTAGATATTGGGGTATCATAAACTTCAAGAGAATTCAGTAAGTGATCACTAATATAACTCACCGGGTCGTCCTGAGACTCCTGGTTCACCATTCAGGCCTGGTAATCCTGACTCTCCCTTCAAACCACTGGAACCAGGTAATCCTGGTAATCCATCACGTCCAGGTTCACCGGGGAAACCAATCACACCTTGATCACCCTTACCACCTGAAATATCATACAATATATACAGTATAAAATAATATATAATCATAATGGATCTGGTACTGCAAAATCATTCATTTTCATAGGTGACTAAATGTCGTAGATTTTGTTGTTCACCTTTAACCTGAAAATAAAATTCCGTTGTACAATGATTTTGACCCATGTATTTATAACCTGAAAAGCAAAATCCACAAATTAATGTCCCGTCGAAACAGTCTTTTTAACCCAAAACTAAGAAATCATGTCCTATCAAATTTAAATTATTGTATTTTATAACATCTTTATTTCCTCAACTGGTTATCGTTTTCACCAGTTACATTTTGTTCAGATCTGTGCGTCTTACTCCAGAATTTAACGCAAAGTGTCCCTATCGCGGTATTATATTTGCTGTCTATCCTTATTTTATAGACGCATCCGTTTAACAGAGACCCTACAATCACATAAACAATGGAATAATATGAAAATGGCCAACGATGAGCGCAATGAATCCAAGCACAATTTAGTCAAGTCATCTTGGAGATATCGCGATGACTTTAAAAGTTTCGCATTAATTTTCATGATCAGGAGATAATCGATTGATCTACATCAGCTTGTTATTTTATAACTCCAGGTCCATCCAATATTTCAAAAATTAGAAGGAATCCTCGAATATTTTGATCACCCCTAGTAGTTAGACAGAATCACAAAGCCAAAGATCATTTCAAAATACTCTAATATGTTAAGTGAACATTACCTGCCAATCCGGGTAAACCATTTTCACCATCGACTCCTCTAGGTCCAGGAGTTCCATCTAATCCTGGTAGTCCATCGCGACCTGGTAATCCCGGCTCACCACCGTCACCCTTAGGTCCTTGTAATCCTGGCAAGCCTGATAACCCTGCTTCCCCTTTTAATCCAACATCACCTAGAAAGGTATACACATCAGTTTATTATACAGGTGTGTCAATTTTTCGGATTAATCCAGAATTCAGGATTTGCATATCCTGAAAAAGCTATGATTTCTGATCAAAATAAAAGTTATTTGATGAAAATATCTTGAGAAATGGCACAGTAATGGTCTACTTAATATGTTTTGAAGGAATTTCTGTAAAAAAAAACTGCTTTAAATATGTTTGGAGGCCTAGTTTGTCAACAATGGTTGAAGGTGTATGATTTTCCTGATCTTAAATTTGGCTCTATTGACAACCCTGAGATAAGACAGGATACAATAGAAAGGATACACACTGTGATTACAAGAAAGTAAAACAAGAAAGTGTCCATGGGACACGGGTCTGCTCTTTGGGTATATAGCCACCGTGGCCTAGTGGTTAGGGCGTCCGCCTCCGAAGCGGAAGGTCGAAGGTTCGAATCCCGGCGGAAGCTGGGTAAGAACTGATGCGACCGGTTGGTGAGCCGCCAGCTAGTTAAAGAATGGTTACCGTAGGCCCATCTCTGTCAGGCGCCCGGCAATATAAGAAGGGATTCGGGAGGTTCTGTGCGCAAGAAAAATAGGTGTCTCATAAGTCAAATTGGCTGGCCCTTTCAATAGGGGTGACACTATAATAAACAAACACTTTACCTTTTATAGAACAAAGTTACAAAGGGTCATATCACTGGTAAAAATTGATGCAAAAAGCAACAATTAAATAAAGGGGGGGATTAAAGGGTCACATACCAGGTAAGCCAGGGAGTCCACGTTCTCCGGAAAGTCCTGATAATCCTCGTGGTCCAAGGGGTCCGGGTTCTCCTTTCATACCTGGCAGTCCATCTATACCTGGGCTACCATCGTAACCACTGTTTCCCTTCATTCCTGGTAGACCATCAAGTCCTGACATACCTACAATATACATACAAAACATGATAAGCATCAGCCATGAAAATAAGACATACTGTAAATAAATATTTTTATGGGGGTTATTTTTTGTTAAGAACATGGGATGTTATAAATTTTGTCTAAAATGCTATAAATTTTACCTAATATCTTATAAATTTCACCAAAATGGTATAAATTTTATCCCAAATGACATAAATTTTGCCCAATATGTTATAATTTTCACCAAAAATGTAATAAATTTTGTCGAAATGTTATAAATTTCACCAAAAATGTTATAAGTTTCACCAAAAATGTTATAAATTTCACCAAAAATGTTATGAATTTTACCTCTTTCTCCCTTTCTTCCTGGAACTCCTGGGATACCGGGTTCACCAGCACGTCCTGGCTCTCCCTTAGGTCCTACAACAGCGTCACCAGGGATACCAGCATCACCCTTGTCACCTGTAATATTATGTAATATTATAAATCAAGGTTAATGGTTGATGTAATGAGCTATGAAGTGATACATGTATTTAAAATTATAGTAATAATTATTAATAAAAATCTGCATAGAATTTACGCAGAATACAAGTTTGAGTGATACTGGTTTAACAATCTTAGTAAATAAATATCCTGTTGTTTTTTTAGCTTCATTAGCAGAATTGAAACTCAACAGAACTTGTAAAATCTAGAGGGAATATAAAAGTAATTCCTAATTAAATTCTGAAGAAGAGTAAGGGGTTGAAAATTTGAATAAATAGTTGTGTTTTATTCATATTGTATAGTGGGAAGTATAGCATAAGAAAAGGAATGGCCATTCCAAATACTATTTAAATAGTGGGGTTTTTTTATTTAAAAATAATATTTTTTTTTAATGAAGTTCATCATTTTGTAAAGAGCAATTAAATAAATTACCAATCATGCCAGGTAAGCCAGGGAGTCCAGATTCTCCGTTAGGTCCATCAAATCCAGGTAATCCCGCAGGTCCAACCTCACCCTTCTCACCACGTGGTCCAGGTAATCCTAGAACATCAAGTATGAAAACCATAAAACTCCCTGTTACATTTAATTTTATGCAATTATGCCTGTCATATTAAGCAAGAAGCTGACTGGCAAATAAAGGCACCCTTAGGGGCAAAAAAAGAAGAAGAATATTGGGTCCAGGCAATCATAGGAAAATCAAAAGTATGAAAACTTCACAACGCTAGTTTTCAGAGGCTCGTAGGGAAAATTGGGCAAATGCCTAACTACCTTGCCTCTATATTCTAAGTCTTTATTATTATTAATATTATTATTATTATTAACATTGGTTTCATGCTACCCATTTATCTTTTTTCCCATATTTGCGTCATTTGCTGTACTAGGACAACTTAAGAACATCTTTACTGTAAAGTTTGAACCATAATTTAAATCACTGTACCTCTAGGTCCGGACTCTCCTGGGCGACCATCAAATCCTGTATTTCCCTTAGCACCGGGTAGTCCATCTAAACCGGGTAGACCAGGGTTACCAGCTTCTCCCTTCATGCCTGGGAGTCCATCATAACCTGGAAGACCAGGAGGACCAGCTTGACCCCGGTCTCCCTTTTCTCCTTTCAGTTCATCACCAATAAAGCGGGTCTCACCTGGGTAGAAAAATTATAATATAAATTATAAATAAATAAGTGAGTAAGCACAAGGAATCAAATTCAATCCCTCAATTACCATTACAATATTTATATGGTAGACAGTATTGAAAATGCAACACTTGGAAACCAAGTTTGAATTTTTTAATTAAATTAGGGTGAATAAAAAAATATAGATATTATTAAACATGGTTTGCCAGAGACTGTACTAGCGACATATACAGATTTTACTATACCATGTTGGAAAGAGATTTATTTTACTAAATACAAGCTATAAAAAGTTGGCAAGAATTTGAAGTCAATTTTGTTGCCCAAAGTTAAAGTCACTACAAAACAAAGACCAAAATATAAGTACAAAGTTGCCATGGGTCCAGTGCAAGTTGGGCATCACCATTTGTATTTCAGTCCAAAATAATTTTAAAACTTGGCAACTTACCAGGGATACCCTTGTCTCCCTTCATTCCTGGTAGACCAGGCAATCCAGGCATTCCAGGGTCACCATTTTCTCCAGGCAATCCTTGCATTCCAAATCCTGGTTCTCCCTTAGCTCCGGGCAGACCTGGGGAACCTGGTTCTCCAGGGCGACCAGATAGACCAGCAAATCCTGGATCTCCCTGAAAGTTTACAACATATTTGTTACAGGATATGTTGGGATTTTCTTAACAACCAATCAGTTCATTAAATAAAAAAATGTTTAATTCTGACCACAACATAGTGTGCTTCTAATAAAACTTTGACAGTGCATTCAAGGGATGATTATTAACTAGAGCTGTCGATTTTTATCAGGCTAATATACCCCCGCCGGCACAGGGCGTAATTGTAATTGTTGGCATAATTCCTTCATTCTCATCAACATGTTAAGGTTGTTCATGTCTGAACGTTTGTAAGAAATCATGTTAAACTATTGAAGGAGTTTTCCCAACAGGAATCCATCTACGGAAGGACAGAAGGACAAGCTAGAAACAAGGGGGATGGGGGGTGTATGTGAGAACAAATCCAAGAACATTGTTCTTCAACACGTGTGATAACAAAAATTTGCATTTCATTCACTGAATTTGTAACGAGCCATGTTCGTTATGAATTCAAAATAAAATATGTTGAAACATTTTAATTATTGTAATTTTAAAAATTGTCAATTGTTTGCAGCTTTTAATACGTTGTTTCGTGTTTATATACGGAAAGCAGATTGTGACTACTTTTTACGAGGAGACGCTCAAAGGTATTATTCAATGCATGTTTAACCCGTATTCTGAATCGAGTTGCTTATTTTTGGTAAAAACTTATTTCTAATGTGATAAAAAGAAACTACCACAAGTTTTCTTTTGAGATCAACATTGCTTAAATGAGTCTAGAAAAAAACAGTTATTAAGCAAGCCTTTGGCGACTTTCTTTTTCGTGACAAATTTAAGAAATGTTGATCTCAAAAGAAAACTCATTGTAGATCCAATATATATCTTCTATTTATTTTTCATATTGTGTCTCACCTTTTCACCTTCAATGCCAGCGAATCCGCTGTCTCCACGTTGTCCATTTGGTCCACGTACACCTTTCTCTCCGGGCATACCGGTCAATCCAGGCAATCCTGGCTCACCCTTTGGTGCTGAAATATAACAGATATAGAAAAATCACTGTCATGTGACAGTCATGTGATGTGTAATACATGTAATATAGTACAGCCTTTCCAGGTTTTGTCAGAATTATGTCATAGCATTCATTAGAAAGTAATTAGGAATTGCAAGCAATACAGAAGTCCCCTTCCTGGTTTTCAGGTTTCCAATATTTCTGAAGCCATGGTAGCCATGATGTTTGTCCGAATAAAAAAAAATTAGACATGCATAATCTCCTGATTTTGTCCCTATCCACATACCAAGATTTATAAACCTAGCCTCAAGCAATATGCTTTGGGAGCTGCAAATATTGACCATGGATCAGAGGTTTTTCCCAACAAAAGTTTAATTTATATCAAATATTGGCTAAGGGTAATGTTGAAGTTGGTTGTAATCAAAAGGTTGGGGTGCTCAGGGGAGATGCACAGTATCAATGTTATCCTTGATAACAGCTGTGCAATTGTAGGTTATTGTTATTGACAAGGTATTTCAGTTAGTCAATAAGTATGACAGGGAAACTTACGTCTTGCGATATTGATTGGAACAAACGCATCTTCACCAGGGGCACCTGGTTCTCCAGGCACTCCTCTTACACCTTGTAAACCCTACAAGGTAACACAACATACGTTAAATTCTAGAAAATTTGAAAATCCCCAAATTCTAAAAATTATAAGTTTACATGGGGAAAAAATAAAAATAATAATTCTACAAAATATGTGTTGTTGTTGAACAAATTCCCAATTATTAAGTTTACGTGGGGAAATAAATATAATGCCTGAAAGCTTTTTCCAAGGAAAACAGAATTATTGACTTTTAGTCAAGGAAATGACATTGCATCAACTGTAAATTCAAGGAAATAACATAACAATAAATGTATAGTGAAAGAAATGAAATAACACCAAATGTATAGTCAAGGAAATTACATAGCAACAAATGCATAGTCAAGGTAATAACATAACACTAAATGTATAGTCAAGAAAATGGCATAACACCAAATGGACAAATAAGACACTAACAATATGTAGATAATATACTCACTGGTAAACCATCTTGACCTTGGGGTCCTGGAAGACCATCGAGACCGGATTCTCCTCTGTCACCCTTAGGTCCATCATAACCACGTTCTCCTTGAAGTCCAGGTTGTCCAGTCAAACCAGCCTCGCCCTTTTCTCCCTTTCGACCATTCTGGCAGAAATTGCATGAGCCACCTACATCACCCTTAGACCCATCTCTACCGGGTAGACCTGGTAAGCCATCAAGACCGGGATTACCACGGGGTCCATTTTCTCCCTTAAGTCCAGGCAATCCTGGTCTTCCAACTGAAGAGTTTCCTGGGAGACCAGGTAAACCTCTTGGACCAGATTCACCCTTGCCTCCTGGGAATCCATCTCTACCGGGCTCTCCTGGGACACCTGGTTCGCCGGGAATAGATTGACCGGGTTCACCTTTGTATCCTCTCTCACCTTTAGCACCTGGATATCCAGGCTGGCCGGGTAGACCATCCAGACCAGGGAATCCTGTAAGAAAATCGTTTACCAGTATTACAATAACAAATATAATCTTTACTCTTTTAGACACAAACTGGTCCAACAGTTTTTCCCACTAGCAAGTAAGGCTTAAGCAAACTTACATTGTAGTTCTAATAACCCTACCTACTGTAAAATAAATAATTTTCGAGAGAATTGAATTTAGTGGACCCATTTTTTCTGACATTTCCTTATTGTTTTATTGAACTGTATAAAGCAAGAAATGACCTCACATACCTCGTAAACCAATGTCACCCTTGTCTCCCTTATCTCCATCAAGTCCCTGTGGTCCAGGGGGTCCGGGAATACCAGGTCCACCACGAGGTCCCTGTACACCGGGCTCACCACGTACACCAGGTAATCCAGGAAGGCCATCATCACCATTGGGTCCACGAGGACCTGGAGGTCCGGGCTCACCAGGTTCACCATCGCCGCCACCGGGTCCCTAAACACATCATTGAAAGGTTAGCATGTAAGAGACACTTATGATCCATCTGGTTTATTCAATACTTGCCCAGGAGGAATTTTTTAATACTGAGTCCCTCTCTGCTTAGTTCATCAAAATACAAGAATTGTACATTTAACTGGAATATTTGTATGAAAGAAATTTTACATATAAATTGGGTAATAAATATGTTTAAACTAACAGGATTAAGGAATATTGCAGGCTTTTCCATTGTCTACCTCTGTGTTACCAACCAGTTCATCTCTAGATGGGTGGGACAAAATGAGAGAAGTAATACCAACAGTGCCACCTCACTTCAGAATAATTAACTCATGCTTTATAACAAACTTCACAATTCAAATCACAAATTGTATGTTTACGAAAAGCGGAAATGTTGTGGGAAACAATATTGCTCAGCATAGCCAATAATTTGCCAATCAGCTTTCTGCTGAAACATGGCAGGCATATGAGTGTCTGCACGAATATTTGAACCCGAATATCTCCAAATTTGATGGCAAGTGTGCTAACCGCTGAGTACTATGATAAAACAACAACTTACACCGGGTGGTCCCTGTGGACCTCGTGGACCAAGGTTTCCTTTGTCACCAGACAAACCACGTTCTCCTTTCATTCCAGGTAGTCCTGACAAACCAGGCAGTCCATCCATACCTTGGTCACCCTAACAATAGACAGAGAAACATATGCTGATCATACAAAATCAATGTTAGCATCGTAATGTGTTTATTGCCAAAAACATTCATGTCATTGGACCTTTTGAAAGGTCATAACTATATTTACATTTGAAGTGTGTTGTTGCATAGACATAGGACAGCGCTTGATTTTTTTTTTATTGAGCACTTTGGTAGCTGTTTAATATTTTTGTTTTTTAAGCCAACATAGTGTTTGTGACCAAAAATATTTAAAGTGGTCTTAATAGTGAAGGCATTCATGAAACAAGTTTTGAATAAGTATGGGTATGTGTATAAGGTATAAATGATGAGATGAGGTTAATCTTACCTTGGGTCCAGTAAATCCGGGAATACCGGGCAAGCCTTGTTTACCCTGAAAGGACAATCAGTAAATATATATATAGGATTGTCAAACAAAAAAATGTAACATGTCTAAAAAGATCCCAGGTAATTGCCAAAAGGGCTGAATGTGGGGCCCTTGAAAACTGGTCTCATTCTTGAGTTGGTCTTAATATTGAGGTTCAATAATTAGCACAACCATCAAAATAGACCAAAAAAGTTTGATATTGAGGTGGTGTTTAAAGTCAGATTTTTATAGTACTACAAGTACAACATGGATGAAGAAAAAAAACATATTTATCTAAATTCAAAAAGACTGTACATACCCTAGGTCCAGCAATACCAGGAACTCCCTTCTCACCAACCATACCAGGTTCTCCAATACGACCCTG
The DNA here is from genome assembly GCA_963678985.1 of Spisula subtruncata. NCBI lineage: Eukaryota > Metazoa > Mollusca > Bivalvia > Venerida > Mactridae > Spisula > Spisula subtruncata. Next base: position 7,007,668 of record OY787671.1, read on the forward strand.
AATCAACAACACAAACCAGTGAAATAAACTAACTTGAATTTATAATTAAAATCATATATAAAATGTATCTATAAGTCGACTACAAATTTTTTTTAAAGTTCAAACATTTGGATTTTTTCTGATACAATGATATGCATCCAATTTTACTTCTTCATCAGTTTTTACCTTACTGTTTTGACATTGTGTCATCACAAGCTATTAATTATTATTTTATTTACGCAATATTCTGCTTAAACAACAAATATGAATCCATAAACAACAAGAACATGAATTTATTGTATCACTTACATCAAGTCCTTGTACACCTTGGTAACCTCTAGGTCCGTCTGGTCCTGGTTCTCCCTTAGCTCCCTTCATTCCAGTATCACCCTTAGCACCTACACAAACACAATATAAGGGAGTTCAATTGAAGATGAGAAATTATCATATAAAAGTGATTTCTTGTTTGTTTCGATCGGCAGAACAAACAAATATACATACTGATTTTCAAACCTATTGTGTTTTTCTTTATGTGAATAAAATCTCTCCTATAGAACTTGAACGTCACTTTGGCATTTCAATATACAACTGTTACAGTTGGTTAATCATTACGCTAGAGCAGAGATCGCTTCATCTGATTGTTTGTCAAAGGTTGCTTGGCAAAGGTTTTCAAGTTAATCTATGTAATTATAGTTAACAGTTAAAATTGATCTTAAAGGTATTGATTGACAGCAGGCGTAATTTCAATTGGTCAATCACATACAATTTCCTAAAATAATACTGTCAAAAACAAGAGCACCAGCTATGAGTGCTAGATGCTTGGCTTTCTTGTACCTAATAGCAAACTCAATGACTGAACTTTCTTAGTTGAAATAGAAACAAAAAATTATATACCTATTAAAGAGATGTTAGTTTTTGAGAATGGCAGATTGTTGGTGGTTCCTGGTGGACCTGGGATACCTCTTGGACCTCTGTCACCTTTCATTCCTTTCTCTGGCTTGTATCCAATTCCCATGTTTCCTTTTGGACCAGGCTTTCCAGAATTACCTTTGGCGCCCTTTGTATGGAAAAAATGTAATATAATATCAATTTTCAGTATGATACTAAAATGTAAGCATTTAAGTATTTATTTTTTGTGCTAAAATGTTACCAATAGGGACATTTGTAGGATGTTATGTAGGATCATAAGTTTGATAATTTAAAACTTGTATACTTACGGGGTAACCAGGTGGTCCCGTATCTCCAGATAAACCAGGTTCTCCATCAAGTCCATTTTGTCCCTGAAATAAAATTTAACATTGTTAATTATTTTCCATACCAGACAATATTTTTATTGACAGATCAATCGCATATCAAATGATACAAGAGACACTTGTAAAACATGTATGTCCCCATGGCAGCCCAATAGTCTGAAGTGTTCTTGAAACACAAGAAGGAAAACCATTTGTTCTGAGGGACTGACAAACATGTACAAAGCAATGCACTCCCTAATCAAAGATGGAAAAGGTTAACTAGAATAGTGACGGGACACAGGTGCCCAAATTATAGCACCTTTCATTTACATGTTTACAGTAAAAGTAACAAAGGGCCATCATTCTGGTAAAATTTGACATATCTAAAATTTCATCCATAAGTTTGTACATGTTTTAACACACAAGATTTTCATTACTTACTGACGGACACATGTATAGACAGACAGCACCAATGCTATATGCCTTCGACTGAAATAATTGTAGGGGACTATGGGTACAATTAAAGGTTTCATCAACTTACAGGTACTCCAGGCATACCAGAGGTACCACGCTCTCCCTTTTGTCCCTTAATTCCTTCTCCTCCCTGTGCAGCTTCACCTTTCTGACCCTTAAATCCGGGAACACCGTCCAATCCTTCGCCACCAGGTACACCAGGACGACCGGGGATACCAGGCTCTCCCTGTAACAATAAAATATAAAATTATACACTGTATTATTGCAGGATACAAGTTTCTATATGCAGGCCTGGTAATGAGCAATCATTATCAAGGCTGAAAATCCCAGTCTCAAAGCCTGAAATTCCACTTCTGAATATAGACAAAGAAGGAAATGTCAGCAGTCAAAAACCTGAAATCAGACACTAGCCTGAAAAATACCAGACCTGTATCTGGAACATTGAAATAAAAAATTATACAATGTACTATTGCAGATTAAACCAGGCTCTCACTGAAACAGAGAAATATAACATTATTCACTGTACAAATGCATTAAGGTATTTAATCATGTGATGTTTTAGACTGTAACACATAATTATTATAATACTTGATATTGCCATTACAGCGGAGCACTTATTAGTAACATAATATTATCAGACTTAAAGGTTTTATGTTAAATGAATTTAACCAGTGTCTGAATAATATTTGAGTTTATATGAGTTGATCATGAATAATATATTCATGAGTGGAAATTGGAATTTTTGAAAACTTGAACTCCTAAATTTATGTAACGAAAATGAAGTAAAATAGACTGAATTGTACTCTCAAAAACCTGATGTTACATGAATATGTCTAAAACCTTACATCTGTGAGTCTGTTTGTAATAATGTCTTTGGAACAGTATTGGTAACATGAATTAAAATCAACAATGGATAGACAAATGTAAGATAGGAAGTACCTATAGGTTCAGCTTCTTTTTTTTTAATTTATACTAGGTAATTCATTTTAGGTTGATTGTGAAAAACGTTTTTCCAACTTATTTTCATTAATCACTCTCAACACCTCATTCATGATATTATCTGTCACCACAAAGGTTTTTATTTATTCAACAAAGTAATAAAAATCTGGAACCAAAAATTAAGCATCAGATTTCAAAGAACAAAATTTGGTGTATCAGGAGTGTGGTACAAAAAAAGCTAAACACTTTATACAAATTATTTCTGCTGAGTATATCTTTTTCTCTGAACACTGGCTCTTTGATTACATTGGTGAGATTATGTTTATTTTGAAGAAATGTATGGTGTTTGTCATTTCACATACTACCCAATTCAATCAAGATGGGTTTTTTCCACCACCCATTTTCACATTTGTTAGCCATTTTCTTAAAAAAAAAATCTCATAAGATTAAGCCGCCTGATTTAGCACTACTGAGTCTCTTTGGTGCAATAAGGTTTTACCATACTATATAGTGACATACAACCCTGCTGCACTAAATGGATGACTAGGCAAAGAAATGATTGCCATAAAGACTGTTTGTTTATGAATCATTCTGATGTAATTGATATAAGCCTGTTAATTGCATTATTTTGCAAAAACAATAAATTCATCTGCATGATATAAACAGGAAGCTTCTGAAGGTAAGTTGGCAAACCCACAAATTTGTGAGTACCTATTTGAGTATGTATTTATTTACATAGCCAAGATACTCAGCAAGCTATGAAATTAAGCATATTGCAAACAAATTATAATCCTTCATACGAATGGAACTGAGAAAAATAATTATCATTAATATCAACCAAATGCAATTTACAACAGGAGATAAATATCATGCAAGTTAAAATTGTAATAACAGGGTCATATTTAGAGTGAAAAAGGCACCAAGGGTATAAACACTTGCTTACTTCATTAGATGTCAAATTTTGTAAGTTTATTTGAATAATAGTGACCAAGACCTAAATAGGCACAACTGGGCTAGAAATCGTTTTGCCATGGGTTTGTGTGTTTGGGTCACCATACAGTGGGGCAATAGGAACTTGGTCTTTGGCTTGTATGCAGGCATTGCTCAGTGTTGTTATGTTGTGGTGTTTCTGATTTCTGTGCTCGGCTGGTTAGGTCTGATTTCTTCATACCTTTTTTTCATAGGGTTGGCCAGCACACAATAACAATTGAGATACAGAGGCCACAAAGAATGATTTCAAATTGCTGAAAATTATCTACTATTAAATTATGCTTATAGCAAGGTCTAGGAACAGGTTAATTTATGAGAGCTCTATAAAATGTATCCACTAGTTCACCCTTTGTACAATGATTTTTGCATTAATCCAACTTTGTATAGATAAAGTCATAAATATTGATATTAAAACCAAACTTGATGGAATCTGCCTCAAGTTTAATCAGACTTGAGAAATGGAGCACTTGAAAGACCCTATAACACAAGAACCAGTGATAAAGACAGGTAAAGAACATATGCTGATCTGGCATTATTTCTGTCTTCAAAGTTTGTTTAGTCTACAAAATGCCCCCAGATGAAAAACCAGGGAATCAAAACCACAGCACCCCATGCTGACTCAGGCATTTATTTTATGCATTAATTCTGGGAATATTCTCACAGCAAAAATCAGAACAAAGTTCGTATTTAATAGACATGTTTAAGCATATACTGGCCTAGGTGAAAAATTGTTACCCAAATATTAAATCATATACTGGCCTAGGTGAAAAATTGTAACCTAAATACTAAACTCAATAGGCTTATGAAATGAATATAGCAGTTAGAGAAAATGCTTAAATACTGTAAAATCATTTAATTTCGTTGGGACGAAATTTCATGGTTTTGGTAAAAAAGACAATTTCGTTGGGACTTGAATTCCCGGATTTTGCATTTCAGGTAATAAATAAGGGTCAAAATTGATGTTCGTTGGGATTAAAGTTCGTGGTTGAGTTGAACCACCGAATCCGCGAAATTTAATCCCCCACGAAAATTAATGATTCTACAGTAACTGATATGAAAGAACAGTTTGCATATTGACGTATGTATAAACTTGTATTATGTTTGGATTTTTTTCAGTCAATATTATGTAGGATGTTTTTTTTCCCAGTAAAGACCAAGGTTTATTTTTCAGATTTTCTCATGAAAAATTCAGTAATATGATTGAATCTAGTAACCCATGATAAATAAAATTTGGCACTTTTCTTTTGCTTGCTGTTTCTTTTATAAGCCTGGTTCTAACATTCAGTAGCATAACTTGTAACTGAACCTACTTGCTAGATTTATCTCCAAATCTCCAAATCTACATGTAGGATAAGGTTTTCTGGTTGCTTATCAGTAAACATTCCGAAGAGTAGACTGGTTTAAATGATAGCTGTCAGATAGCCACCTAGTTCATTAATGAATCAGTCTGACAGGGGTAAACAGCTGGAACTAGTCAAATCTGATATACATGTACAGGGCTACTTGTGGTGTAAAGATCAAGTTAATGTGCTGTAGTTAATGTAGTAATATAAATCTGACCACCTGCAGTTAGTGTGGAAATTCCATTAACCAAGAGCAAGTCGACCCAGACTGAGGCATTTATGTAAAACCAGAAACACCAAGGTTAAGGGGCCAACAGACACATGACTAATCACAGCATGCAGTAACCCAGATCCCTGAATAATTCAGACATGTAATCCAGAATTTGCATAGTATTAATGATTACGCCAGAATTTAATATGCATGCAGACAAAATAGAAGCCAATTATGTAATTAATAATGTTTTTTAGTACAAACTAAACAAGAATACAACAAAATAAAGGCTTATCATAATTTTAGCCAAATTTTATTGAAATCATTCTTCAATTTCTTTTGATAGAACATCATTAAAATAATTTGATAAGGCAACAAATAAATTCACGATTAGCAACCATTAGAAATAGGCAAGTTAATTTGAATCAAAGCAGAGCATACTGCCGAATGATTAAATGCTGTAGAGGAATAAAACATCATCAGAATACTATGAAACTTCAACTGTGTATTCTCCAATGATGCTTTTAACTAAAAATTGCTATAAAATGCATAAGAATAGCGCTCTTCCAGATCTGGGGCACTCGATGGATAGATGAAGCCAAATTTTTTTGTGAAGCAAAACTTGACTGTCAGCACGACATTGAACTCTATATTGGCAAAATAGCTGCAACTTCTTTACTTTATTTGTAATTGCTTATTTGACCTGATTGTTTTCATTCATTATGTTTCCTAGATGATGTGCCAAATGTTTTAATTCATAAAAATTATATATGTTAGCTTGTGATAAGTATTTCTGGGATGAGCCTTAACAATTTAATTCTTGAACTTATGGTTCAGCCCATTTGCCATCTGATTCATTACTGGCAATGAAATATGTTAATACAATAAATATTCATCATTATTTTCATTACCTACACACATTCCTTCAGAATATCATGCCTAGAATTCAGACATTGTGATAAGCTGGATATTACCCTGTGAATAACCAGATCAAAGGCTAGTCTAAATATCTGACTGAAATGATGGCTTTATCCATTTTTCTAGAAACAAGATAAATGACTTCCTGAAGAGCTCCTGTGGTAAAATATATGAATTTAACCAGAAACCTATCAAGATGATGCCACATATTAATGGAAATATACTTCAAATTTTCAGAAAAAAAATCCATTTCTTCAGTTAGATGCATTATTCTTAAATTTTCAGAAATATGTTTCTATCTTTCAGTTAGATGTATTGTACTTAAATTTTTCAGAAATATGTTTCTATTCTTCAGTTGGATTTTATAACATAAACCTTAGGCAAATGTCAATCAAACAACCTGTGCTAGATGTTCTAATAGCATGCTGTACGGCAGCAGACATTTGCATCAGTCATGTTCATGTAGGAATGTATGTTTATACAATTGTACAATATATTTCTAAGCATTTCCTACGCCGCGAATTCATATGCATGCAGAAAAAAAGAAATACAATACAATCAGGGATAATGTTAAGACTTTGCTGAGAATGCCGATTTTAAATGAGGCAATCAAATCATTCATTTTAACAAATTTAAGTTTATTGTCTTAAGCTTTGAGGTGGCAGAAATTGCAGTAGAGACAGGCTTTTTTGCCAATAGCCGCCTTCCAAAAACAAACCTGAATAAATTCTATGCACATTAAGATCTTAACAATTAATATCATTTAGCTGCAGTGGAATTTATGCAGGTGTGCACTTGCAGATTACAGACATCCTTAGGATCAGTTGTATATATATACAAGTAATCTGTTATGTTGCTTTTTTGTCAGGAGAGAGAAGAAATGAGTAAGCACCAAGCAGTTACATGTGAGAACTTTCATATGAAATCCTGAAATTCTGTAACTCATTAACCAGACATTTTCCTTATCTGAAGTATGCAAACTGAACTCTAAGATGCTATCAAACCCTATTCTAAACACATTTGAACCATTCCAGACAGCTAGAGTACATACTAATCACTTCTCAGAGGCCATAGGTTTTTTATTTTTTGGTTTATGGGAATTTTTTTTATATACATAATTCGCTATCTGGGAAAACACAAGATGTCCAATGTGGCCAAGGTCGCTCAGCTGTGAACCACCAACAGGTCTTTCGGCTCACATGTGTCTTGTGAAAGCAACCTAGGGACCTCAAATGACGTCCTTTTATTTTTTCCATTTCTTTCTATCAACAATAAATTTTCAAAATTTCATTAAACCTATCAATAAAATCACTGTAGCCTTAAGTCTACTTCTCTGATGGCTTCAGTTTAATTTTCATGAGAATGTTGGATAGAAAGCCTAAACTCTGGCATTTCTTGTAATAATGATAGTAATATAATTCACCAACTTATCATCAGATGGAAGTGATATCATAATGTTGAAGGAACCTGATAACAGTTATGGCTGTAAAAATAAAATAAGAAAGCCATCAATAGCTGTTACAGTCTGAACCTTGCTCAAAGCCTCATATTACTGTCTATATAACACAGGGATCTAATAGTACAATGTCACAGAATAAGAAACATTGTTGGGTAACTCATGAGGAAGCATGCTTTATGTGAGTTTATGGTAGCATGCAAGCACTTCAGCAAGAGACTACACCAAACAAATGTTTCCAAAATGTAGGAGGAACTTCAGTGCCCTGATGCACCTGAAAGCAATCTTCAGGGACGTAGAACCAAATCAACTACCTAGATGAAGTCAAGGTCATCTTTGATTACTCGATGGACGAACATCACAGAATAAGATGTTTTTACTAACATTACAGTGTTACAGGATATGCATTAATGTTTTACCTGAGTTCCATTGCAACCATCAAGACCAGCGGGACCTCTTGGACCAGTAGCACCTTGTAAACCCTATAAAATAAACGAAGTTTCAATAAATCAAACTTTACAAAAAAATAATGCCATTCAATTAGAGAAAAATCACACTGATCAGTTAATAATGTTAATTGGTTGTATATTTGTCTCATAGTGTTTTGAACACAAAAACCCAAGTTGAAGCAATAAACTGTTAGTGATTCAATAGAAAGAGTGAGTGGCCTAAACTGATCATACATTTCATTGTAATTGAACATGACTTAATTGACAAGAAGATGACATGTGTCTACTGGTATGTACAAGAAATTTCCACGATATCATGAAATACATTTATAGTTGATTGCCTCTTTGTTAGATAAGAGAGGGAGAGAAAAAATGTTGTTTTGTTCCCAACAATATTTTGGCAAGCACTTGTTGTGTTAATTGGTGCATTCAGACATACATGAAGACATGTACGAAGCTATTCCTAGAGTAATACACAATGTCACTCAGTTGGGGAATCATTGATACAGCCTTTGCCAAGCAAATGTCTACACTTGTTTAAACATAAGAAACCAAGTCGTCACCACTAACAAGATGTTGATACTTGTTTCATATCAGGTGAATGAAGCACTTATTAAAAACACCAACATTTAATAGTATGTCATAACAAAGGGGTGTAGATAAGTACAGTGAAGTTCCGCTAATAAGATCAGTCAAAAAGTTGGTCTTAATAGTGAATGGGTCTTATTAGGGGACCTTTTTTGTTCTAAATTAAATACTTTGGGACCTTAAAATGGCAAACATCTGCATGATTTTTTTCAAAATAATCAAAGTTGTCTAATTAGCAGAACTCTACTGTACTGTATTGTGCAGTAACATTGAACTGGAATCATTACTTGATTGTGTGTTTCCATTAATATTACACAGTAAAAATGCTTTGACTTGTTCCTTGTTCCGCACAAGGACGACATTAGTCAACAGAAACAGTAGACCGAGAAATCACATGGAAATAAAATAACAAACTTGACAGTAGCATGAATAAACACATAATATAGTTCGTGATTTCCAGTTCATTCTCACCATATGAGTGAAACTTGGAATTCATATGGTTAAATATGAATTTGAGCATATAGGTATTAACAATATGTAAATCTATATTTTAATCAGCAACAGACTTTCTTTGTGGTTTGGTGCACCACAATGGTACTTCATACTCAATATTATGAGAATTAGCAATATCTAGAACTCATTTTTTCTAAACCGCAGTATAACTGGAGGCACTATTTAACCACAAATAAAATCATAATCTAAACATAATCAACAACAAAGAAGAAAATATTCAAGGTTATTTGAACATGGTAAACAGCCAAGAATGCATTTCTTGCTTAAAAGATGCACATGTGAGCCTGCCATAGTTTTCAGCAGAATTAAGTTACCAACTGTGTTAATGCATGTGTCCTTTCCAAAACCCCTTTATTGAGTCATATTGCACAATCCTTTAAGATAAGATGTTTTGGTGCTGTTGGCAAATATACCTACAACACAGCTTTGTTTCAAACATTTTTGGTCGTTAAAATTCAGCTAATAAAATTTCAAATGAATATCACTTAGTACTAACTGATTAGCATTTTGAGATGAATAAAATTCTTTCAAACACATGTTAGTAAAACTAAAAGATTAAGAACAAAAGATGTCATAAAATACACCAAGAACATGTCAAAAGTACTTACTGGAATTCCAGCAATACCGGGGAATCCTGGCATACCCATTTTACCCTGAAAAGACAAATAACAATTGATTAATAAACAATTGATTAATAAAAAATTGATTAACAAAGATAGAAACAGTTTATACAAATATTAATTCTTCAATAATCTTGGTTGGCCCTGACTTCACATGTCACACTTGTTGTCCCTGACTTGCTATTTGACAAACTAGGTCTTTCCGCTTTTTGACACTTCAGTGATTAAGTTGAATTTCTTATTCAGCTGTGTCTAGCGCATTTTTTTTTTTTTTCTGTGCTCGGCTGTTTAAGTTGAGTGCTGCTTTCCCTGTCGGATTTTTATTCTTTTGACACTTCATAATGATTAAATCAAATAAATATTTCTGTAATAGTTTTTCAGATAATAAGATGTTTCAGTATACATCACAATGTATAGATCTACAAAGCAAACTGTAAGGTAGATACAATATCATGATTATGACTAATGCTTTACAATACAGAATATCATTTGTTTGCATTGGATGCATTGAGTGTGTTTCCTAAAAACAAATATTGGACGGGTATACCTACAAAATACTGAAAAGTGGGACAATTGACATACTTAAAGTGAAGAAATTCTGACTTTTTGTTTCATTTAAAAACCTGAAGTTTGTGCATATATTCACGCTTTTATTGCAAAAACTATAAGTGAGTTTTACAGAAGAATTGTATAAAGATTACATGCTATAAATGAGTCAGGTGAAACTTGTTCCATTAAGCAGGAACAAAGATAGAGCAGATAATCTGTACAGATAATCAAACTGTCTGCATCAGGTATCTTCAATATGCCATTGGGCTAATGCATGCCAACATCAACATGATAGCAATCAGGCATTGCTGGAGATATAGCTGCTGTTGGAATAAAACTAGGTTATATAATTATACCTTCAACACCTTTCATACATGTTTATGTAAATATACTCATCGGTGTTCCTTGGCCAAAGTGGAAATATAATAATTATAAAATTTCGTCCCTTTGGCACAACAAGGGTGTATCTCTCTACATATAACACAGTGAGATAAAACCTAGTTGCAGTGAAGGGACCAAATGTATGCTATCTAGTGAAGAATGGAGAACACAAGTCCTCATTGCACTCTGTCTCTCATATTTTTCCTTTGCTAAAATGCAAATGGAATGCTTCTAAACATAATCTCCTCATAGTGTTTAAACTGCGTTATATAATTATGTCTTTACAATATCTTTATAAAACCTTTACAATCATATTTATGTAAATATTCTTCTCGGTGATCATTCGCCCAACTGAAAATACACTGCTTGCCAAAATATGTATACATAGGTTATTTCCCCATTGACAGAACAAAGGAGCAACCATTTTTGAAGACAATGAATATATTTGTCTATCTACAGTTCCGTAGATTTGTGTGTTTGACCAGTTCGGTGTTCCTTTAACCAATTCTAAACTTAAGTGATAACTTAGTATTCAAATATGTTGGAACTGATCTGCTGTTTTGTCCAGTCAAAATATGACAAAAAGATTTAACATTCATGAATCACTAATAGAACATCTGTTTCTTTGTTGCAAAAAGTGGCAATATTGGCATGTGGAAAAATCATGGCAATGTACTCTGCATAATTAAACAAGAAAGTGCTGTCTTGTATAAGCTATAGACAGTCATTGACCGTAACTAAAGTTAACATAACCTATCTCAAGTGCATAACACCCACACATCAAATAGACACTGAACTTATTGACCAAATTCCATAGCTATGGTGTGTTTTAAGTTTTTAAGTGGTGCTTGCATGTGTTTAAAAAAGGATCATAAAAGAGCACAAAGCACTTGATGTAAAAACTTTTGCACACATGTTGCTGTGAAAAGATGTGTTGAAATGATAATTTATACATTGCTCAAGAGCTTGCACCTGGTTTATTTACAGTCAATATAAACAACACAACAAATCATGAGGTACAGACAGGAAATTAAACGGAGCCATGTGTATCAATCAGAAGGAGCTTGGACTCCAATACATTCTGGGGTAGGGCACAACACATTGGCACAATTTGTAAGATTTAATTGAATAAAAACATCTTCAATCAAGTTTTAGTTTTTAAATAAGTCTGATGTGTTTGCATTTGAAAAAAATGTATTTACAGCAACTATTAGTACAGCTTTTAACTTTTATAGTATTTTACATAGGGACACATGCCCATTTACCTGGCAAATATACCCAATACTACCTAGCTCATAAACCAAGCATAAAATTATACCTAGGTCATACACTAATGACAGGCTAACGGTCATTTCCTTCATAGATCAGTGAAATATGTACTTCATGTTTAATGCATCATTGAATCAGAAGGCTTAAATCTATTTTTTCATAAGAAAGAAATTTACAGAGGTCATATTTTGTTTCTAATGAACCATTAAAACCAATAAGTGGTAGCACCTGAATGTACCATACAATGCAGAGATTCTGAATGATTTGTTTGCAATGGTGGACTGGTTTCAGGTGCACTCAATTAACTTGCCAATGAGCTGTGCAAACATATAGCACATGTAAAGATTCTTTCAATGCCACACTCATGTTTTCAGCAACCATTCAACGGCATTCATTGTGATTGACTAAAAGAAACACTCAATTGTAGGAACAGTAAAACATTCAAATGACATTATGCCAGTGGTCAATTACATTTGAGTACATTATTAAAGAATAAATTATAAGTACACAATCCAACAAATTTGTTTGAGCCATTGACAAACAACTTCAATTGCCGTATGTGATATTTTTTATGTTTTCAGTACTTTGGCTGATGAAGTTAAGAGCTGTCTTCACACTCCAATTTTCTATTGTCTTTTTCACAAGACAAATGGGCAGAACCTTCTCTACGCTAGGGTCTGTTCAATAGTCAATGACAATATTTGATATACTAGGACACTTGTCCATAATTTGATGCCTTTCCAAAGGTGGATGCTGTAGCCTGGTTTGTACAACAGAAATGTAAATATTGTGAAGAAATATTTTGGGAACCACAAAAAGTCTAAATTAAAAAGACAAAAAGGTTATTTTTTCTCAAAATCATATGTTTAAGGGACTTATTTCAATCTAAGTTTGTAACAAATTTATTCCTCTTGCCCTAAAAATCATTAAGTAAAGATTTAGACTTAAGCTTATAGAAGGGATATAACGTACCGGCTTTTAGTTTTGTAGTAGCAAAAACTGAAACCAAGAGGGGATGCCAATAGCAATAGCCTGTGTAATTACAATGTCTCTTTGGTTACAGAACTTAATGAGCTATAAATAGCACTACTTTCAGATATTCCATTCAAATAAATTCTGTACTAAAGTTACAAAACAGACAACAGCTGTTTTTTATTTAAAAAACATTTCTTAGTTTGTGCATGCAAATCAGTCATCAGAAACCTAGACCAATTGGAAGTACAAGCATAGAAAAATCTCTGGAAATGTAGACAGCAGTCTGGTTGCTCATGTGTAATTCACAAAACATACATCATGAGTAATGGAGTTTTTGGGCAAGAGGAAATAACTGTTTGGTCTACAAAAAATGTCATAATAAGTGGGAATATAATGAGTTTCACAGACAAAGTGGGCGGAGAGTTTTAGATTATAGTACAAATGTACAAACTCAAAGACTCTTGAGTTAGAAAATCTGCCCATTGAAGACAGCTTTATGCCACCTGATAAACTACATGAATGGAGTGAAAAAAAGCTTAACAAGACTTATACCATAGGTGAATGAACCTGTGATCCCAAAAATCTACAGATCTTTATCAGATATGAGAGGGCTAAATGCTCATCAAGATATTGTGAGTTCAGCACATAATAATTTCTTAGAGATAATCCCACAGTCATAAAGGAACACCATAAAACCTCGGAAATACTGAGAACAAGTTTTTTGGGATAAAAAATGTTATTGCGGATGTGTTTTCTTGTGAAAATTTCAAGAATTTATTTTTTCTGTACAACACAAGTTATTATAAAGTGAGTTTTCTTAGCCAAAGAATCCAGGTTAAAAAATTCACTTTGGTGCACTTTCCAAACGAGGCAGGAGGTCTACCGAGGTATTAGTATTACAGTACATTGGTATTATGTCTATTTTGTCTTTGACATGACCATGCCTAGGATCCGATCGGTCCTATAGCTTCTGCACTTGAAGCGGAAATTCTACCACTTAAGGCAATTGAAGAGGTTATGATATTATAATGTATCACCTTTGTAAAGAAAATGAATTACATACTTAAATGCATTACATATTTCACATCATGAGGAGTAGTAGCAGGCACTTAAAAGGATGAGTACAGATACTATATGTAAGTGGTGTTTTTGATGGTTGCTTTTCGAGAGTTTGAAGTGCTTAATTGGTCTTTGATTGACAATAATACTGACACTGTAGTCTAACACTATATTTAATGATTGTGTAATGTCTCGTAAATAAACTACAAACAGAAGCTTGTCTATTTTAGCTAGATCAACCTAAAATTGATATAGTGTGCATGAGTATACCACATACATTCAACAATAGAACGTTTGTAGTCTCAAGTTTTAACATATTTTTATGCATAATATTTATATGTAGAAGCGTGGGATATATGGATGTAGTCCTTGATAAACTTAATATAATTTGGTTTTATCACATACCATGTACAACCCCCCCATAGTTTTTATCCTTGGAACAGAAGCCTCCTATTGAAACAACTCCTGAGTATGTCAAAATTCCAACAGAATGGGGTTAAGTAGTTTCTGGTTGCATACATCATTAAAGTGGGTATGATACTTAACATATAAATTATAAAGGATTCTAAAGTTGATTACTATGAAAGCAAACATTTAAAGCATTGCTTTCATGATTCCAAAGTACAGTTATTTTTCATATGACAGGGACGATCTGACTTCCTTTATCCAAGGGCTAGTGAACCTTGTTCAGCAAAGCAACAGACCATGATCAGCCAAGGACCAATGGACCATGTTTGGCCAATCTTCAGCAGACCATGATCAGCCAAGGACCAATTGACCATGTTTGGTCAATCTTCAGCAGACCATGTTCAGCCAAGGACCAATGGACCATGTTTGGCCAATCTTCAGTAGACCATGTTCAGCCTCCAATATTCAATGTTCTGCAATGGGCTAAAAGACCATGTTCTGAATTGTGCTTAAAGACAATGTTCTGCAATGGGCCAACAGACAATGTTCTGCAATGGGCCAACAGACAATGTTCTGCAATGGACTAACAGACAATGTTCTGCAATGGGCCAACAGACAATGTTCTGCAATGGACTTACAGACAATGTTCTGCAATGGACCAACAGACAATGTTCTGCAATGGACCAACAGACAATGTTCTGCAATGGGCCAACAGACAATGTTCTGCAATGGACTAACAGACAATGTTCTGCAATGGGCCAACAGACAATGTTCTGCAATGGACTAACAGACAATGTTCTGCAATGGACTAACAGACAATGTTCTGCAATGGGCCAACAGACAATGTTCTGAACTGGGCTAACAGACAATGTTCTGCAATGGGCCAACAGACAATGTTCTGCAATGGACTAACAGACAATGTTCTGCAATGGACTAACAGACAATGTTCTGCAATGGACTAACAGACAATGTTCTGCAATGGGCGAACAGACCATGTTCCGCCTTGGGTGATTGGCACATGTTTATAAGGATATCAGACAATAAATAAATCTGACAGAACATTCTAGAACAAAAATAAGATAAACAAGCAATTAGAAGTACATTTGTACATACATGACTTACAAGAAATCATGAATATCTTTGTCATAGTTCAGTCAGACTGACATTCCAGAACTCTCTAGGTATTCCAGTGTACATACAGGTATAGTCCGCTTTATATACAGGATAGCTAATTACCATTTTCTGTACTATAAACAGCTTTAGAGAAAAAATAACTTACAGCCAGGCATGCTGAGTTAATGCCAATTTTCTAAGAATCTTATCTGGAAAATTGTAAAAAGTTGGTTTGGTGAGATTGAATATCACGATAAGTTGAGAAAAATCTTATCATAGTGAAGCATTTCTTGAATTAGAATAAATTTAGAACAGTCTAAGATTTCTTTTCTTTGTTCATAGAGAAATATCTTATTTTAAGACCTATGTTCTTATTCACTCAGTTTGATTGTGATTAATATTAAATTCTTTTGGCATCAGTGTAGATTAATCCAAAGCATATGAGATGGAAATATAACAGGTTTGGAGGGGCAAATACACAAGGTGATCCAAAAGAATTAAGATTACTTTCATAGCTGCTTTATGAACAATGATTATTATATTTTGAAGAAATTTATCTCAAATGCAAAGCTGTCTTGTTGAACCCATTTCACTATGAGATTGTAATTTACAGTTAAAGTGTACAGTTAGTTGAAATTGTTCCACACTCAATGTTCTAGTGTTTGTCCATACATGGACTTCTATGAGGATTCTTTAGGGCATTTAAATGAATTCTTTGGATCATGTGCTGTATTTCATAGTCATAGTTTTATACTTAGTTCTTGACAGGTGCAATTGACAGACAGACTTATTGTCAATTGAAATGGCTCAGTGTCAATTGGGGACATAACTCACTGAAAGTTTGTTGCTTTGTCTAGCTCTTGTGGTGGGAGGTGCAATAGCAATTTTCTCAAGCAATGCAGCGTAAAATTAATGAAAGTGTTATGATGCAGTCAGACAATTTATCACCTAGAGTGCAATAAATGCCTAACATTACAACAGTTGTTGCTGCATTTCTGTAGAAGGTTTTTATTTCTTCTATGTCTTATAACCAAACGTACCCAGTATGTTGAATGGCATATGGGAGCAAACCAGCTGCAATCTTCTATTATTTTAAAATTCACTTTTCAATGTGATAAGCAGAAACACTGAGTTTGTCTGTCAAATCAGTAATTTATAAACCAAACTAGCCCATTTTCTTTTATAATTTACCATAAGTAATTTATTGTAGACAAAATAACACACACACCCAAATCTAAAAATATTTTGCAACTCCAGGAAGAAATGTTTTGTTTACATAAATTCAAACCATCCATCACAAAATTCTAAATTAAAGATGGCATCTACTTATCTAAAAGATATTGAAAATTGGGATGAAAGCCAAAGAAATGAAACGCAAGGT
Organism: Spisula subtruncata; assembly: GCA_963678985.1. Lineage (NCBI taxonomy): Eukaryota > Metazoa > Mollusca > Bivalvia > Venerida > Mactridae > Spisula > Spisula subtruncata. Next base: position 7,024,515 of record OY787671.1, read on the forward strand.
GCCCTGATTGATTGAAAATTCACAAAGGCAAATATTATCAGCAGTAAAAGCATTCCTAAGGAGTCTGTGAAGCTAAATATATCCTGAAACACACAAGTATAACGCCATAAGATGCCAAAGACTCTGTTGACCGTAACAAAACATGTTGTAATGGTACGCATGAAGTAATTTACAAAACAGTTTTATTTGTACATCCTTTTCCCAAGATAAAATAGAAGCCATTGTCATAATAAGCTTTATTACTAGAGACTATGTAATCACATAGCTACTCGATGTGACAAACTATCTATTCAAATTAACTGTTTTTGTGTAACTTTCAGCTATTGGTCAATATTTACAAAACATGTTTTTATTGGCTAATCACTTCTTTTTCATGATGTATCCATTTAATTTCATAAAGAGCCATAACTCTGGCAAAAATTATGACCAAAACTTCCTGACATTAAGTACAACAAGGCTTCAGGACAAATTTTAGGTGAAATTTCATGGACATCTGACCAATGGTTAAGGACAACAAGCATTGACAAATTTTGTGACATCCATTATGACATCCAGGGCAAAATCAAGGTGTCTTCCCACTATAAATCATGAGAGAAAAAAGCATAGAGCAATGTCAAAGTAAAACCGCTATTATATTTTATAACCCCATTACTTACCCGATCTCCTTTAGGTCCAGTAACACCTGTTTGTCCACCATCACCTTTTACACCTTTGGGTCCCATAAGACCCTCTGGTCCTTCAAATCCTGGATTGCCCTGTGGACCCTGAGGGCCTGGTGGTCCTGGGAACCCCTACAGAAAAATAAACAAGGAAGATGCTTACTTCAAATGCCAAGAGCAATGTCAACAGATTTAAGTTAAACTTTTAACAAAATCTTATAGAAATTAATATCATGCTCATGGGTGAAAAATCGGTTAAAAAAATAGGTACACCATACCGTAACTTAGGTCATTCCATTACCATAGAAACATAATGGACATATTATGAGTAGCCAGATAAAGCTGGAGCCCATCGCCTAACCGAGGCACCACCAAGCACTATTTGAGATACTACTTTATGTCAATTCAAAGACACACTACCAGTGTCAAATGCTTGCCAATAGCATACTGTTTCTCAGCACTTAGCTTGTCAAGCCCTAACGAGCACTTTCTTATGCAACAGTCTGCTTCAGAGATGGTTTGTAGCATTTTGCTGGGCAACCGTTTGCTAGTCATGAGGGCTCACCAGTCGCACATAAATTTTTGCAACTTAGTGCTTTTTTGCACTTTTTATTGTTTCCAAGCAAAGCGCTATCAAGACAAGGAGCTCATGGCTTTCTTTACTTGCAGTAACTGTTAAGAAGTTTAGCATTCCTGATAAAGTTTAATAACATTCTTGGAGATTATAATAAGGACTAGAGTGCACCTAGGCTAACCACAGTCAAAGAAGCTTACACAAATCTTCTCTAAACTTTCGGTGTGTCCAGTACAGCAGGTCCACTGGTTTAAGTATGAAAGATATTAACTTACTCTTGATCCTTTTTCTCCAACACATCTACAACCATTGTTCGTCTGACAATTAGCACCACATTCTATCGATGATCTGTTTCTTTGCTGAAAAAGAAATAATACAGTTGTACATATAAATAAATGCTGAAAAGTGCAACTATGAAATGGAATAGGACACAATAGTAAACTGTGACCGAAATGACTTATGAAGCATGCAGAACTTTTTTTTTTTTTTCGTTTTCAACAATACAGTTTCCAGTGATGCAGAAGACATACAAACAATAATAAATATGTATTTTTATGGGATAAGCAGCAAAACAATGTAAATTCTTCTGTAATTGTTCAGACATAATATTCTTTGATAGGAATCAAATGTGTAATGGAAGGGCCAATGACTGGTAAATGCAAAAACATTCAAATTTCATGTACCAATTAGTTGAGAAACGTTATCAGGATGGATAACTATGAATTAGGAATTAAATAATTGCAACTGAAATGAAACTATGTTCAAAGTTACCAAGTAAGCTAAGTTTAAAAGAGGCCATTGACAACAGTGAACTCAAACAAGTCGAAGAGATTGGTTGTGCCAAGTTTATAGAAGTTTATTCATTGCAATGAATGAATCAACAGCTTAGAAAAGAGTGATCAATGGTTTTTGCTGAATCTTCTCCGAGAAGGAAGAGAAAAAAATCATTTTTGAATCTTCAAAGGGAAGGAGGAGAGAGGTAAAAAACTCCTATTTAAAACATCAGCTGTCATTGAGAAGAAGCAGATACCACGATGCTGACAGGTTCAGTGAGCAAAGATTGCAAGAAAACAGACGGTAGCCAAATGAGAGGATAAGTGCCTTGTTAATCTTAGTTATATTATCTGACCTGACCTGATTAGAGAGTGCTGAATGATGTCTGGATTCCAGGTTTGAAATTGTGGAAAAACATTAGATTTGAGATTGAGCGCACATTTAAATATAACCCTTCTTGTGAGATTCAAACAAGTGGAAAATTAGACAATCTAAAGTAAGGTGACCGTTTTGAACCAATTACTTAATTAGTTTTATTACCTTTTGAATGTGTCTCAAAAATCTAGACAAGAGAGTATTTTGCATTGTATTTTCTAGTAATATGTTTGTACCCATACTGAAAAGCACATTCTAATAACCAAATACTATAATACGTATAAATAATCATATTAGAAATTTAGATTCCATCTTTATCAAAATTAATTTTCAAGCACGAATTACATAAATATTAGAAATTGGTAGCATATGTGAAAGAGTAGATGAGCGTCATGAAAATTAGGTAACAGAAAATTGGGGTTGATTATAGTCACTAGTTTTTTTTTATTCTGACCTAATTCACTATAAACCTGAAACTGGAAATACATGTCGGTAGAGTGTATAAGCCCCAGTGAGCAGACTTAAGCCATAGTCAAGAACACATGTTCATCAAATCTAAATTGTAAATGCTAGAAAATATAAACACTTAGTACACACACAGGTGTTGCTCATAGGTCTCAACAATTATTCAGATTTTCTTGAAGCGGCAAGAGCTACTCAGGTGCCCTTATGTCAGAGACCTAATCTAAAGGTACCGAGAAAGTAATTAATTATTAATCATACAAAAGCATAAGTTATAGGCAATGTATCAGTGTTATAATCATATGGAAGGGTAAACAAACACTTGGTTAAATGCAAAGCTTTGCAAAGGTGGCAGCTATTCTTGCAGTTCATTGAAGAGTCTATATACTGAAAAGTTACACATTTTTTTAATGGAATCAGTTGGCGTGTCTGGTGGGAATACATACATGTTTCTTCTTAATGTAAGTTGAAAATAAGGATATGATTAGACATTAATATAAGAACAAATTACTAACAGCGTTACACCTGGCAGAAGGCATTCAGCAAGCCGAGCTAAATCTGCTAATGGTTATTATTTTGATTAGTTCAGCAAAAATACCATCAGGAGTTAAAACAGTTTAGTATGTTTATGGCCAAAGGCAATTTATATTTGTGATAATGCTAATAAACTTTTAACCTTGCACACAGCTAAACATACAAATAAGTTAAACACCACGTATTGAACAAAAACAGTCAAATTTCTCCGGTATCATTAATTAAATTAAAACGTACATACAAATACCTTTTATGTTTTACACTACAATTTGTACAAAAAACAGCTAAGTTTTCTGGTATCATTAATTAAACATTTAAAACAATTAGGAGGTGGAGCAGGATGCAGGAAATGTCAAAATGATTGACTGACATCTGCTATCCCTAAATTACACACATAGAGTCATACCAATGTAACCACTGGCATCTTCTATCATGAAGCAAACATGCAGTCATGTGACCAACAAAACCATGCCATCTGCCCATACATTTAGCTTGAACACAGACATACCAACACTAAACATGACAATGAGTCTTATGGTTACATTAAAATCCACATATTTGTGAGATTGAGTCAGACAGGTCTAACTGGGTGCTTATGATTGACTTTGAACCTCCCATATCTCAAAGGATTTAAAGAACATGTTATGGCAATTTTATGTGCAAGCCTTGGTATTTACAACACATACGTAGGATATTGTTTTCCTTCCAAGCCCACACGTAAGACTACTCACACAGACTGTTAAATGAATCTGCTACTATTATTTTTTCTTCTACTTCTGAATCACAAAAGCCCAGCCCTATCACATAAACAACTGTTGCAGTGTCTAAAAGTGCAAGTTGTACACTATTTGCATGGATGAAGCCATTAGTCTCAAGAGAGACAGGTCTGATGTCTGATCAGATTAGAATATTTCTTGAGAAAGAGGCCTGACCATTTATTTTGCCAAGGGGACCAACCAGTTATTCTTTAACCCTAGACAAACTCATGGAAACAGTCATATAACATACATAGGATAATCCTGATTTTTAGCCAAAAGAGTTCCCCCATGAACAATGGCAAACTGTCCTAAAGTAAGCAATTAAATTACATACCTCTGAAATTACTCAGGGCTGGAAACATTAACTTCACATAAACATCACTTATAACCAGTTAGATAGAGGGGTTAATTTATAAAACTGTAATGTGGCAGGAAAGACTGGAGTTTATACCCAACCACCCGCTGGTTATGGCTGTACTGTATACATGTACCTCCATATCTCATTCAGTAAATGAGGTCAATGAACTTTAAATGAGGTCTGTGGAACATTATTAAGCAAATGCTGAGTTTATGTGATTATAATGCCAATTTCATGAAGTTTTTAAGAAACATGTCAGATATTTTTGCTAAGCTGGCAAGAAACTAGAGCATTAGGGAGTGACATTAAAATGAATGTACTGATAACATTTCAGTTGTTACTGACCTACTCAGACAATACATCAGCCTACTCTTTTTTTAGGTGAAGTTATCCCCACACTAAAACTACTGAATTAATTTTGTACAGGCCCTGATCTCCCGAAGCATCTCAAACAGAAATCTCATCTCAAATTGAGATTTTGCCCAAATTAGAATCTCAATTTATAATAAACCAGAAGTTAGAACTCATTAAAAATTACTGGAATAAACAAAGAATAGCATTTGGTGTTTTTGATGCTAAATTTGAGTCCATCTTCCATTGGAATTTATCCAAATGGCACATGGCAATATTTGAGATGAGATTTATCTCAAAATTATGATGTTTCTGGAGATCAGGCCCAGAGTTGTCAAGAAGGACCCATGACTGTTATTAGGCCTATCAAATGACATAACGCCACCCACCTGATTGTTTGTCAAAGGCTGCAAGGCGAAAGTTTTCAAGTTGATCCATTGGACCATATGATTATAATTTTAAAGGGTAACAATTGACAACTGGCATAATGTAAATTCACATAGCAAGTAATAAAATCTGGTAATTGTTTTCCGACTTATCCAACTAATGTTTCCCTAAGGTAGATAAAGGGCTTTAGATGACAGACAAAGACCAAAAGAAACCTGAAGAAGAATGGAAGGAGTAGAAAGGAACCAACTAAAGAAAGCTGACATCAGCCTTATGTGTCATAGTACACAAAGCAGAATAGGTAAGCAAGTACATTTCACAGTGGATTATTTCTGACAAGTACAAAATGCTGCATCAACCATTAATTGACTGGATGAATCACCTGTTAGCATTGCTTACTCCAACTGACAACATTATATACCTTACTGTAATGTAAATAACAAATATATCATACCAATGCAATACTCAAAGCTCTTGTTATGTTTACATCAATAATATACCTAGCTGGTACACAAGTCAAAAGTTCTAAAAGGACATTTATCTTTGTGTTGGCCCACCCTGTTCAACAACTACTTTAAGTCATATATGGCAGCCAATTGAAAATATCAGTTCCTTTAAATTTAACAATTAGTACCAATTAATGCTTTCCACAAGCAACAAGCGGACAACTTCTACACAAGCGAAAGACTCAATTACTCATATGATTGTAAGATGAATCTGACAGGAAAGGCAGCGCTTCACAGAAACAGCAGAAAAGGACACAATAGAATGTTACCTATTCTACCAAGACATAAAAACTGGAATATATCAACCAACAAAATAAATTCTATCGTGAAAATTGCATTACATTGGCCATCTGAAGACAAGAGGAAACAGGGTAGAACCAAATTAACATGGAAGTGAACTGTAGAATCAGATCTGAAGAGTATTTATCAATCCTCTAGAATAATTGAGAAGCAAAAGGCTGACTTCTTTGTTTTATCATAACAAGCCAGAAAGCTTTTTTATGACAGTAAGTAAGTGAGTAAACTTGCTACTGCTAGTAATATAAGCGCTCAACCAACTGCGCTGGAAAAGCTGCAGCTTAGATTACTCAAGCATAACATGTGCATACACAAGATTTTGTTCATTGATGTCTTCTATCCTTTGAAACAAAAATTCCCAACCTTCGGCAAAAGTTGGTCATGTTGAAAGTACATTGAGGAGTGCTGGGTAGCAAAAACACAACAAATTACAGCAGGAAGCATCTCCCGACAGACAGGGAAGTTTGGTAAACTCATCAAGAACTCAGAAATCATGATAACGCTACCCAGATAAGTAGTAAAGTAGAAGATGAGAGTATTATGATACTTCTATAATTGACTGTAGCTTGGCAACATACTGATTTCCTTCAGTATATACAAAACTGACAAACTTAACAACATTCAGACCCATCAAGAGATCATTATAAACATAGAGAACGTGTTTAGAGAAGTTTAGATTCCTTTAAAAGTACATGTATTTAACTAAGTGAGTTTTGTTATAAGTACCGATAGACAGATGGATTGAATGGATAGACAGATGGATTGAATGGCCGGCTGGACTACATTAACTGGTATGGTTTTTCAAGAGTAGGAGAAAATGCAATGGCTGAGAAACTGACAGCTCCACTCAAGATTGTAGAGGTGATTCCATGACCAGATTAGATAGGCTTTAGGTTTTAACTTATGATTCATACAGTTAAACAAAGAAAGATGGGTAGCTACCTCTTCTAAGAATATAATTAACAATCAGATAAGGTTCATCATATATCAGGAATATACAATATAACAGTAATTAGAAGGGATATTTTCATGTCTTTCAGTTGAACCAAAGTCTGTGAATTTGCCACAGACAAAACATTACTTGCAGGGGTTAAGCTGTTTCTGTATTCTCATTCTTTTGTATTTTTTGAAAGAAATAATGGTCTTGTTGCACTGGAAACGCGGATTATAAACTTCTTGGGCAAAAAGCAGTCTGAACATAACAAAAGAACTATCGAGAAAGACTGACTTGCAGAACAAAAAACAACATAAACAAAAAGTGGTATTGGCATAACAACAGAGCAAAACCCATTGGAACAAAGATCATAAAGTACATAAACATTAAATTGGCTGATGCAATCGCTGCTCTTTATCCTCAGAAGTATATTATTATTGCAAGCCTACATTACAGATCACAAATTTCATAATGGTGACAAAAACATTCACCAGTAATGATCATGAGCATGCATTTTCGGATATTTCGAAATTACGAAGAAAATGAAATATATTAATTGGGAAATTGGTCTAGCATTTCAGAAACTGTTAAGTGTCATAAGTAGAACACGCATGCCTATTTATTTAGCCTACCAGTAGGTATAAGTATAATTTTATTGGAGTTTCTGTCATGCCTTTGAGTTCTGCAAGTCATATTGACTTAGTCGCCCACATTTTGAAAGTTTCCCATTGACCTGAGCGCCCCAACAAAGCCATATCCCTTTGCTTGAATCTGGTTTTTTTTAGGAATCAAAAAGCTAACACTAGCATTTAGCTAAAGTTTCATGACAAAATATCTAAGATAAAGGATATTCACTTGTCCAAGAGAGAGAAAGAAAAAAATGTAACACATTGCTGATTTAAGCAACAATTTCAGCAAACCGATATTTGACTGAAGGTGAAGCTAACTCTACGCCCGCCTTGAACAAAGTAATTCTCTAGCACTGCATGCGAGCCGAGCCATAACAAAAACTCATAAAAGTTAATCATTATTTAAGACTCTAGTTAACTTTCTAATAACTTTAGAAGCCTTCATATGTTAACTTTCTAATAACTTCAGAAGACTTCATATATTACCCCTGCTACTTGAGAATATAGTCTCTCAACAGGAAGTGCATTATGAAACAGTGAAAGTTAGTGGGAGTTGCAGTGAGCAATAAGCGGCATATGTGAAAGACATTAGGTACATATCAGCTACATCAGAAATTGCGAAATACTTGTATATCGTAAACATAAAACTAGACGCTAGAATAAGTTTGCAAAAACTGCATAAAAAGTGCTGGCAAGCAAGAACAACAAATGAGAAATTCATTCGGTTGCATAAATATCATAGAAAGAAGTGAATCAGAAACAATATAAGCAGGTAAACATAATATGTTCCCCCTGATGTACAAGTATGTGCATACAGTTGTACTTTATGTTGTTTTTTTTCATTTATTTGGGTTTAATGTGGTTTCTTAGATAAACAGTTTTTGGGTACATCAACCAATTTTCATGTGCACTGTTTCACAAAGACCAGTACTAACTTACCCTAACTTACAATGATGTAGAATTTTCTGTTTCATGGAACTCCGAAGGGACAATAACCGACGACCAGGAATCAAACCTTGATTGCCCGTATGAATACCATAAAATGGTACCAAATACTGAATGATTCACAAATCAGAACTACTTTCTAACATACTCAGAGACACAAAGGAGGGAGTAGAAAGTAGAATGGGAGAAAGCGGACAATTTTATCATTAAGGATCTGCATGTAGATTTTTGTGCACATCTATATTTTCTACAACACATTAGCAGTCGCCATGCATAAGTATTTTTTACAAGTCAACCCAGAATACTTCCCTCAAAAGTATGTTAGCAGGATACAGTTTATTACTTCACTTCAAAAGTGGATTAACAGGGGGCTGAAAAGGGACAGATAAAGAGAAAGAATGCCTGTGTGTGGTGGCATGAAGTTATTTCGAAAATTCAGGTCAAGTTGATATGATTGAAACCATGTTTCGTTTGGACCACCTTCTGGTCCTAACAGCTAGTGTATAGATTGTATATATTATATCCACCATCTACAGGAGGTATGGCTTATCAGCAAACACTATCATGTTCTGCAGGTAACCACCACCTAGTTACATACTCTAGTAATCTAATTATACCCCTTCTGATTGCCATCTCTTATATACACCAACCCACTGACCAACATCAACAGAATCTGATGAGATTTTACTGATAAGCCCCAAATCATGTAAAATATTCCCACAATTTTCATCATCTTATATAAAGAGAACAAAAGGGATGACCAACATATAATAATTATCGTAGATTTTGTCATAATCTCCTTGTTTAGCCCCAGGTTAATTTACGGTGTTTATCTCCCCCAGACTACTAAAAGGAAGAGATTTCACTGATAAGCCAAAAATTATGCAATTTTGACACCTCAACCCTTTATTTCATAGTTTGTCTATTTTAGCACCAAAATTAGTACACATTCTAGCTTTTCTCTCCTTCAAAATGCTACAGGGAAGAGGGGGTCTATAATGATTGCCTGTTCAAATATCAACAATGAAGTATCTCAAAAATAGAAATCTCAGCTCAAAATGAAATTTTACTCATAATTATGAAAGTCTGAATTTGAGCTAAATTTCAATCTGAAGATCAAGTTTGTGAAATTGTATGTGTATTGAACTCTTAGAACAATGTTTCTGTTTTGTTATACTGAGTCTGGCTTCTTATCGAAATTTACTCAAAGACACATGAAATGATTTGAGATGAGATTTAGCTCAGATTGAGACACCTTCCGAAGATTCTTGGGTGTGGGTACAGTATCATAGGGAATCCGGACAAAATCCCCAGTGGACAGAATACCGGCACCTCATTTTTGACAGGGTGGACATAATCCCGCCCATGTTTTTTACAGGGTGGACAAAATCCCCACCCTATAAATTTCAGGGTGGACATAATACCCACCATGACTTTGACTTATGTAGAGGGTTATTGCTGCATTGTTAACGATTTTTGTGTGATTTTGTAAGGAACTTCTCTATGACTATGTAACAATAAAGGTTAATTTTTTATTTAACATGCATACTATCAACTTTATCATATATGTTATAGTCATGATGGGTATTATGTCCACCCAGAAATTTATAGGGTGGGGATTTCGTCCACCCTGTAAAAAAACATGGACGGGATTATGTCCACCCTGTCAAAAATGAGGGGCCGGTATTCTGCCCACCCGGTATTCTGCCCACCCGGGACTTTGTCCTACACTCTATCATAGCAATCAACACGGCCAGAGGTCAGTGGAAGGCAACAACTACAAGTACTTGTATAACTTCTAGAATCCAATGAATCAGCAAGTTCATATTGAAGGTGTGGCTTATCAGCAAAACCATCTTACTGTGAGATAAATAGTGGCTTTTGTTTCACCCAGTGGGGGGTTCAAGTCTATCAATATCTGCCATCATCAACTGTTTCATAGGATGTAAATCATTCTTGATAAATCCAAGCAAATTTTTGGATACTACTGTAAACCAAGGAATTATTTTGCATGATTTGACTTTGCAGAATTAGCAAGTGGTAGAAATTCACAAAATTAAGTAGCTGTGAAAGTGTTCAAAACACTAATATGGACATCGTCCGAGACTTAACGACATGAAAAATGGTAGTTAATGATCAGCAAAATGTGAAATTAATATTCCAAAAAAGTAAATTGGTTTACTGTTTGTACCATATAGATTCTAATATACAGATGGGCAGAAGAAAGATACAGAGTTCTGTATGTGGTGCAGTACAAGCTATATTACCAAGAAAACATTGATGCAAAACATCCAATGTGCAGCAAAGTTGTAATAAAACATGAACTATAAGTACTGTATAGCTGCCAACACCTTTAATTCTAAGGAATGAACCTGTGTTGAAAGAACTAGAGTTAGAAATCTAGTACTTACTTAAAAACTTTACGCAAAAAAAATCTTTACAAGCTCACAAAACTAGCCTATTTTCCTATTATGAATCCAAGGGTCGCAACTCCTAACTTGCTCTATAGCGTTTTATTAAATAAGTTTGTATAGGAAAAATTATTCATGAAATCTATAAAATACATGTCCCATTCGATGTGTCCTGTCAAAATGTAGATGCTGCACATGTAAGTTAGATTATGCAATGACACCTTCTACTAAACTTTGAAACAGGTTGGCAGACAATAGCTTATAATCATTGAGATATGTTGTATAATGATGGGGGGAACTGATTACAACATATATCATTCATATCTAATTATTCAACACTTATAATGTACTTGATTTGTTGGCCCCTTGTAGGGAGGTGGCAAGATAGAAGATCAGACTGGCTCTTGGTGTGAAAATAAGGGTCATGAAAATAAGGGTCGCACAATGGGGGTCTAATCCCAAACACATGTGGGTCAGATTTACTGACTGGAATCTAAACTAAGCCAAAGGAAACACTTGTTTGCATGAAAGATTTTAATAATGAGATAGGAAGTAGCTGGATTGATTCAACATTAGAATTATGAATAAATCTGAAAATGTTGTGGGTTGGGGTATTTTTGTGGGGGGGGGGGGGTTAAAATGTGAAGCATATCTATCATTATTTGAGATGTAAACAAGTTTTTCCTGCCGAAACTTAATGCATGCTTATCAGTAAGTTTATCAGTAAAATGGAAAAAAATTCAGAAAAATAAAAACTTCCACAACAAGGCGGGTGTGCAGAGATTGGGCTTATCAGCAACAGGTGATTATGTAAAACCCAGTTTACTGTCAAAACATGTTTATGTGTATTACATCAAAAACAGAAATATTTATCTTACATGATGGGAAGGAACTTCTTTACTAGGTCAGGCATGTGATAGCTCTCTCAAAGTCTTCAAGAAATAGGTCAAAATATGTTGGAATCTTATATAATGGCCTTTTAAAAACAAAAAACTAGTCCAGAAACATTTAAAAAATGTGTTGGATTTTTATAGAATGGGATTTTAAAAGCAGAAAAAAACTGGTCCGAAATAGGTCCAAATATGTTGGATTTTTATAGAATGGCTTTTCAAAAGACAAAAATAAGTTTGATTTCTTTGTATTCATGGTATACATTGCTGAATCTGTACTTGGCACAGTGTTAAATGAAAAGTTCATGTGAACAAATCAATGATTTATTACAATGAAGCTGCCTTTGAATCTTTTAGAAAAATTGCTAATTCTGATTTATCAGAAAAAAATCCAGTCAAAAGTACAAAAGTTACTACACAAGATAAGTTGTTGAAGACGGTGGATTAAAAAGCAATTTACAGCTTTACCCAGAAAATCTTGATAAAAGATCAAGCCATGTATCTCGGTTACACTAGCACATGTTCCAATCCATCATATGTCAAAAAATTATATGACATAACTTATAGCCTTGTAGTTACCCAGACATCCACCTACTCTCTATGCCTTAGTTAATTCATGCATAGCAATATCTATGTAACATCCTGTCGATTTACTCAAACACTCAAGTCAAAGAATCACAAATTGAGTGTAAAATATTATAACTAAATCACCAGCTGCAATGTTTAGTCAAGAAATTTTATAAAGCACAAAATTATTAATGAAGCATTTTGCCTTCTGGAAAGCCTTTCCACATTGTTACAGTCAGACAAATCCACGTTTCATGAGTATTTACTAAACTAAAGGACCGTATCCCTTCTTTGAGAACCCATGTCTATCATGATGAGTTGAAACCACAGGAATTAGGCTCACTGAGTCGGAAAATATGGTCTATATAACATTATATGATACATGATGGACCATATTTTTAACTCAATGAGCCTAGTCCCTGTGGTTGAAACAAAGTATGTATGGTACTATCGAACAGTATGTACTTATGACTACTGAGCAACAACCAGCTCAATACTTAAACAACTAACACAGTTTTGTGCAATATACCTAGTGTCACACTTACCCCTTCTGAAAGACTATACACACAAAGGAATATTAACGCACTCAACAATCTGAAAAATACAAAACAGAATGTCAACTTGCCGCCATTGTGTCACATGATGCTAAAACTAATGTCACGTGGTGTCACCAATATATCACGTGATTGTAAAAAATAAAATGGGCGGGAAATGTTTAATATCTTTTTTTACCGTTTTCAATTGATAAAAAAATGACAAATCAATAGTTATCATCTGTTAACTTTCGTAAAATGTACTTTAAACAATATTATACAGCAAACGGGTCAGGAATGGGACAAATCGTAAATAGAAATATGAAAAACTTTAAAATGGACTTGACAAAAGAAAGTATACGAATAGTACCACTGTTTCGACGGAAACGACAAATGCTCATTATCTTTATCAACAAATGATTATTTTCATGGTGTAAATTGTTAACAGGTACTAAAAGCTTACGATTATCAATAGAAAGAAAGCATATTATCAGCAAAGTGTCGAATCATAACTTAATTATTTCCAGAGTCGATGGCATGCCTGCCAGACAGAAGCACTGCGATCTTTTAGGCGGTGATTGGGGCTCCCAATGGGGGAATTTTGTGAGCATTATTAAATAATGAAATAAAATTACTATATACCCGATTTTAACTATTTGAAATAATTTACAACATTAGTAAAAATGCTGATCAAGGTAATTAACAAAAATAGCTTACCTTAACTCCATGGTTAAAGGCTACACATCAACTAAATATAAAACGTTCCGACCGGAATGGAACCCACCAGCCGCTCTAAGACGGCACTCAAAATTCTATTTCTTCAAGTCCTACGGCGGTTCAGCGGCTACAAACTAGTGTAATCCTTCCACCCAAAGCTGAGTGGACTCAGCCTTGTTCGAGTCCTCAACCCTCCTATAGAAAAACTTAATTATATTTCACTCTTTCATGAGTTAAAATCTACAAAGATGTAACTCGCTTCTTTTGCATCCAGTCTCCCAAGTAATGGCGAGATCTGAGAGCTATCAGGTTTCAAAGTAGGCGGGGCTTATCAAATCCTCGCGCTGTCCGACTTAGCTTAATGCGTCCAAATTGCACACATTTTTCAAGAATATTGGACAAAAAAGGTTTCAACTAAAGTGTCCACTTGAATGAGCTATTCAAAAAATTCCTTAATTCGCCTTATCAATCCTTTTTATTCATTTATTTCATTCATAAATCCGCTTCAGAGGTTTTAGTATATGCGTAGTCAAGATGCGCGCTATTTTCGTTCAAGGAATGTAAGATATTGCACGGAATGTGTCTTGTCCACCACAACATGAATGAAATCTTATTTCATACAATGCTCATCTTATAATATGTTAAAGACAGTGTTTGTTCATTGCACTTATTAAACACTTATGATATTCGCCTACATCTACTTTCGTTTAGCGCGGTTCATTTGCATATGATTGACAGCAGGAGCGCGCTGCGCGAGATTTTCTGCTAATGAAGAATAATCTGCTTCCGCTACAGAAGATAACGCGGTCTTGTAACGTTAATAATTCTATATAGCAGATTTTATTTGAGCAAGGAATCACTTTTTAGTCAGAAAATTATATTTTTGAACATTTTTAGTGTAAATCTAAGACTTTATTCTGAAAAATATCGCATTAATATTTTTCTTGGAAAAGTAGTTCCAAATTCAGATGCTGGCTAGGCGGATTGATATAGCACGACTGTGAGTAGTCGGATAGAAGAACTTTTCTAAGATGGTGGTACCCGACACTACATTTTAAGGAAAATAGAGATTTAAAGTGTGCTAAAGAGGCGCTTTGTCGCCGGGACTAATTAACTGGACATTATATGTAAATTGTGTACTGAAAACAACAGAAAATGAAGGTCCAAGGTATTATTCGGTACACCATTCCATTATTAATATTCTGTGCTTGGATACTGGACGTTTCTGACGGAGCGGTGAGTGGGGCTCCTTGAAGGGAGTGCTTTTATTACATTCCCTCTTTGATAACGTAAAACTATTTTCATCTCAACTTTTTAAAAATGTTAAAAAAACTTAATTCACAAACTTTTCTAGTTGTCTGTAAGTTTTTCGATGTTAACGGAGGATATTTGTTACACGATATCGATTACCAAATTATATGGGTTTCGATCATAAGATATTTATCCCGAAGTTGCGATTTGACTGCATTTTCGTGATGTTGGTTTTCAGTATGTTTCTATAATATAGTTTCTTTTCGTTCCGATTTTGATAATAATATCAGTGTTTCAAGCTCATTTGATTTTGTTGCACGTATGGGCATTGACGTGTATATCATTAATACTCGCCAATTCCCTGTGCGTTTTGGGGAAATTTTAATTGCGCCATTATTATTTCTCGTCCACTTGTTAAATTTCAAGATTTTTCTAAACCACCATTGTAAGCAGGTAGGTTTGCTGAATAAAACATTTTTCTACAAGGGTCTGACTTTTTCATATTGTTTTTGTCTGGAGTATTCTCCCTTGATCAATTCATATGTCTCAATTTTATATTTGTCTCCCTTGATCAAATAATATTCTTCATGCAAGTCTCCCAGAAATAATGAACATCAAATAGTGCTGTTGTCATATGGATTGTGTGTTCATTGCAGAAACAAAATGAATATAATTTAAAAAGTGAAATAGAATCAAACCTGTCTTTAAAGACCACTCAGAAAAAGGGTCAGCTTAGATTCACCTGGTGTTTGTTGGTAGATGGTCTGTCTTAACAGGTTATATTTGATTGAAAATGGGTTGACTTAATGTTGGCATATGAATAATTTTCTCTTTAGTTTATATTATTTCAATAAGCATGTACCATTTGGGATGAATTTTAAGAAAGTTTTCTTTCTAATAAATCAAGTGGATTCGGGTTTGTAGGACACTGCAACCTCTTCAGAGTGGCCACACCCTTTAGGAACTGTAAGTGTTATGATAATATTGGTCACTGTTTTTAGGGTTGTTTCACTACAGAGGTTAAATGTTTAGTTATTATGGCCTGGGAAAATTTGAGGGTTGTTTTTAAAGAGGTGGTTGCTGAGGGCTGCTCTGGAGAGCTTGTACTGCATTATAGAACAAAGACTGAACAAATCCAATTATACACTGTAAAGATAAAATATAGTGAATAATGATAATTAATAACAATTTTATTTATAGTGGATAACATATTTGGTTCTAGATCAATTATCAATATGGTTTACAAATGATTTTTGTTTTTATGTAACATTCAACAGCCTAGTAATAACCAATAATTACTTACACACCTTTTTGTAGAGTTAAGTCTTGTGATAAGAAACATGTGGTAATCATGGTCAAGGTTTCTACTGACCAGTGGTCAAGCCACTTGAGGAAGTTAGATAATGGCTCCCCACTGACTGATATCTTTGACCATCTCCTTATCTTAAAATATCTTTAACACTTCATGATGCTGATATGTCAGGCTTAGACTGACATATGTATGACATACAGTTGACATTATATAGGGCTTATACGTAACACTGAAACAATTAAGTAGAAATATATTTTAGAGCTAATGCTAAATTGTTCTATGCTGTAGAATATGTAATTTAGGTCTTTGTTTATGCTTTGTAATGACGATAGTGTGAATTTTTAAAGATTTTTTTAGTCCTTGGCTGGTATTCACAATTATTTTGCATCTTAGTAGAAAACTTTCTTCAAATCTTAAAAGTTTCTTAACATGATATATAGCACAACTAAAAAATTAGCTGTGTCATAAATGCCATATTTTCCTGAAGCCTATGCAGGAGATTTCAATGAAATGCATGAGATTTTTCTTACTCAAACTTTAAACTTAAATATATGAAGTCAATATGCAGTTTTCTCCTATTCTACTTGTAGGACATTACCATGCATGCTTCATAAAGCTATTTAAATTCATATTTGTTAATTTTCATTATGCAAACAAAAATTTCTAGGTTCCAGTATTCCAAGAAATGCAGGAGATTTGATCAATTTGCCTAAAATCATGCGGGAGTAGAGTCTCAAATGCAGAGGACTCCTGCATGATGCAGGATATCTGGCATGTATGCTGTTTTTATGTGATGAAGCAAAACACTAAACAATCTTCTTTTTCTTTCACAGGGATGTCATTTCAGGGATACCTTGTCCACTTAGTCAAATACTTCATATAGAAATGATTGATATTTGAGGGGATTTAATTTTGTGGTTGAAATCATTCATGAAATTAAATCCCACTCCATTATTAATGATTTTACAGTATTTCTTTAGATTGGACTTAATTGCAAACGACATACACGGTACCTTTGGGCTGAACTTTCTGTACAGCTATATGGAATGTTAGTCTATACTTCTGCCCCACACTAACATCCAAACTCTCAGCGCAAGGCAACAGTCTTTTCATATGTCTCTTAGAACTGACCATAGTGTTCAATATTTGTACAATGAAGAATAAATATTTTGGTCAATACATTATTTCATTTTTGTTTTTTTCAGGCTTGTAAAGGCTGCCGATCTGCTGTATGTATATGTCAAGGACAAAAGGGATTACCAGTAAGTTGTTGTGTTTACCTATATCATGTTTAGTATTTTTCTTACCTACCTTGTTCATCCAAACTGTGATATTCTGTAAAGGTAAAGTGTTTGTTTATTATAGTGTCACCCCTATTGAAAGGGCCGGCCAATTTGACTTATAATATAAGACATCTATTTTTCTTGCACACAGAACCTCCCAATCCCTTCTTATATTGCCGGGCGCCTGGCAGAGATGGGCCTACGGTAACCATTCTTTAACTAGCTGGCGGCTCACCAACCGGTCACATCAGTTCTAACCCAGCTTCTGCCGGGATTCGAACCTTCGACCTTCCACTCCGGAGACGGAAACCCTAACCACTAGGCCACGGTGGCGGTATTCTGTATGTTTTATCATCAGTCATTCTCTCGTCCATCAGCATATATTCTTCTCCAGAATCGTCTGGGTACTGTTTTATCATAGTACTTACAGAAATAGTTAAAAGTTACACAACTACCTACATTAAAGCATGATAACCATGTCATTGAATTTGTTTCGTCTATTTTAGGGAGTGATTGGTTTACCCGGTCTTACAGGATCTCAAGGGTTCCCTGGATTTCCTGGACCTGAAGGGCCACCTGGAAAGCGTGGTATTAGGGGACAACAAGGCCAAAATGGAGCTGAGGGGCCTAAGGGCTACAGAGTAAGTATCACAAGTTAAAAAGTATTTCTCACAAAATAAATCTACTACCATGTGTAACTTCACTTTATCATGTAACTTTGTGCTAACCATAATTATAGTTTTATTAATAGCCATCCTCTTCATTTTAGAGGTCTTGTGAAAAAAAGTGGAAAGCTTTAATATGTTAACATTCCTCTACAATATTTCCAATATTTCGTTGATTCCTCATGGCATTGGATACAGTTTAAGAAAACATGATGATTTGATGTACTGTAAAATCATTAATTTTCGTGGGGGATTTAATTTCGTCGTTCACCTCAATCACTAACTTTAATCCCAACAAACATTAATTTTGACCCTTGTTTAATTACCTAAAATGCAAAATCCACGAATTCAAGTCCCAACAAAATTGTCTTTTTTACCAAAACCAAAATGTTACGTAATTTTTTACCCAAAGAAATTAAATGATTTTACAGTCACTGAAAAATTGTTGAGAAACTTTGTTCAACTTGACCACATATAATTATATATTTGTATTGCAGGGAGAGACTGGATTGAATGGTATCCCTGGTATGCCTGGAACACCGGTAAGTATAGCTTATACATCATATATTAGAATTTAAACAAATTAGATTAAAGGGTGCTCATGAATAGACCTTTTTGGTAGTCGGTCTAGTTTCCAGAAGCAATGTAGCAGCCAATTAACATCCAAATTGACCTTACAGGGTAGTATAAATAAATTTACCCCTATAGCCAACATCCCTTATGATTCTATAAAAATATTATGTATAAATAATGTTTCCTCAGTTCAGACATTGTTAGATGACAGCCTGTGAAAAAAGGACAAGATATTGCAGCTACAGAAGGCTGAGAACCAACCAATTCATAAAATTAATAACATTCATCATTTATGTAAAGAATTCTTGGCATAGATGATAAATGAAACAAAAAACAAGACAAACTCCATTGATTCTGAAAGGGTCATCATTTGATAGATCTTTATCAAGAAATTTAAGAATATAAAAAAATTGCTGTTTTACATGAAAGTTCATGTACATAATCGTAGTACCTTTACAATATTGACTTGTATATGTTCATATTGTATTTTAGGGTCTGGATGGTATGCCAGGTGGTATGGGAGAAGCTGGATATGATGGCTGTAATGGTACAAAGGTAAGCTATACATGAATTATCTCCCTTTTCAAAAGTTAAACTAGGCATAAATATCCCTTTTCAACGAATTATATTATACATAAATAATCTCCCTTTTCAAAAATCAAATTATATGCAAATTATCTCCCTTTCTGGAAAATAAATAATGCAAAAATTATCCCCCTTTTCAAAAATTAAAATATTCATATATTATCTCCCTTTCCAAAATAAGTTATACATAAACATCTCCCTTTTCAAAAAATAAATTATACAAAAATTATCCCCCTTTCAAAAAAATAAATGATACATAGAATATCTCCCTTTTCAAGAGTTAAATTATTTTTAAATGATCTCCCTTGTTAAATATAGCCCATGTTTGACCAATCTATTTATTTCTAGGGTATGGATGGAACACCAGGTCTTGATGGCGTACCCGGACGACCAGGTCCTAGAGGTCGTGATGGACAACCCGGTCCAAAGGTTGGTATATCTTGCTTAATTAGGGATCCCAATGTCTGGTCATAATTAATGTGTGACATTCAGGGTCTACTTTAAAGAAATTTGTCTATTTCCCCTTTCCAACAGAAAATTTTCATTAAACCTTATAAAACCACTTTATTTTAACATTTATACATAGTGTATAAATGAATCAACTTCAGATAATTGCAATAACCTATACACATTGAATTATATAGTCTTCAAATAAGTCATACATTGATTGGAAGCTACATCTGCTTTTAATGGCAATAAATCATACACATTGAATTTCATAGTCTCCAAATAAGTCATACAGTGGTTTGGGTTATACGCTGTGTGAATATGGATATGTATGAAAATTATTGTGTTTTATTTCAGGGTGACCATGGGGAATACACACTGGTTGAGTATGGACAGAAAGGACAGCCTGGAGAGCCTGGTTTTGATGGACAAAGAGTAAGTACTATAAAATCTCACTAGAAAAGCACACTTTCATTAATAAGACAACCTTAAAACAGGCCCAATTTCATTAAAATTCCTTAGATATGTGTTAGAAATGAAAGTTTACTTAGATTATTAACCTAAATATTAAGACCAACTGAAAATTTCGGGTGGAAATCTCGGTTTCCCTCAATTTTCAACCTCATTATTAAGATCAATTCAATAATGAAACCAGTTTTTTGGTGGTCACATAGTGGTCTTATTAGTGAGTTTTAACTATACAATTGAATGTTATATTAATTGATAAAAAAAAGGTTTGCATTAAACTACCTGATAAAATATTATGTACTTCACATACTGACCCGTACCCTACCTGCTGTTATAGGGTATGCCAGGATTTGATGGACGCCCCGGTATTCCCGGACTTGATGGTTCAAGAGGTCCTAGTGGTATAAGAGGACCTGATGGAGAGGATGGTCCCATCGGTCCACCTGGAGACACCAAGGAACAGTTGCCAAAGGGATCCAAGGTAAATAGTTTTTATCCAAAAAAGTTAAACATTAATTTGTGGACCATATTGAAAATTGGTCTAGAACCAAATTATATGTCATCCACTTTAAGTAAAATTGTTATTATTCTTATGGTATTGCTCTTTATCCTGGAGCATAATATGTGGGGTTTAAATTGAACGGACCAATCAATGTCATTGAATGAACAGCATACAGGATGGAACAGTGTAACAGACATAGGAACATTACACTATAACTTCATCAAATGAACATATCCCACATAATTTTTATGACAACAAAAATGAGTTTTAAAAGAAGACTACCTTAGCTCATATCACTGGCTTAGAACCAGAAGGTTGTAACTACCAAATTGATATATTGAGAAAATAAGAGAATACTGTCTGTAATTTACTCTTTACCTATGGAAAAACAAGTTTTTAAAACTTCATTTTAGTCAACATGACAATTTTCGATTTTCTTGAAAATAGGCTCATAAGAAGCGCCTTGTGAAGCAGATTTCAAATATGTATGAGTCTTATAAGGTCGTAAGTAGGAGTTACGACCTTCTCATTCTAAGGCATCGATATGCTTCTTTCAGCAAGCTGTGTCCAATAGAAGGTGACCACATTAGTTCATGCACATTTTCATAGAATGGAGCCATACATAAAAGTAGTCAACATGAGTTCATTGATTATTTGTTGTTGTGATATTACAGGGTAACCTTGGAGATATCGGTGAACCTGGAGATCCAGGACCGCCCGGATCATTTACCGGGAACCAGAAAGGTGAGATAGTGAAAGGAGATAAAGGTAACGATGGATACAAGGGGGAACCAGGAGATCCGGGATCTACCGGACTTCCGGGAGAACACGGAAATGATGTAAGTATTATATTAATGGACATTACAGTTTGACAGTATTGGTATTATAGCGGTATTTGGAACGCCTGTCACCAAACTCTTACCTGCCAAGTAAGTTAAATCCAAAACAGGAATGATAAAGCAAATATGTCACAAGATGCACTTAAATGTAATTTTAAAGGGATTAACATATATAAACAAGGAATGTATTGATTCTAGTGGTAATTTATATGGGACTGAAGATCATAAAATAAACCAAATGTACGTTTGTGCAAAAGGTAGGTGAACTTTGAAATTAGAAATTTATCAACGAAAATAGGAGTTACTCCACTTTTACAGGAGTACTTGGCAGGTATGACCATACCTTTCATCACGGCAGTTGTGAACAGAGTACTTAGTTAGTCTTTGTATAAATATTGTAACATTAAATTATTGTCCTTTGATTCACTTACAAAGTTGAGCCAGATATATTTGATCAAAACGTTTCCTTGTTTGTGCTTTAAACTAGTTACCATTCTTATTTCTAGAACAAATTGTATCTTGAATGTTGTTATTTGAGTTATGATAGAAACTGTATCAATATGATTTATTTCAGGGACGTTCTGGAGAACCAGGTGTGAAAGGGCCAAAGGGAGAGATGGGATCTCCAGGTAGACTGGTGAGTAGGATTTACAAAAACATTTAAAATTAAATTTTATATCTACTATAAAATCATTTAATTTCGTTGGGACGAAATTTCATGGTTTTGGTAAAAAATACAATTTCTTTGGGACTTGAATTCGTGGATTTTGCATTTCAGGTAATAAAACAAGGGTCAAAATTAATGTTTGTTGGGATTATTAAAGTTTGAGGTTGAGGTGAACCACGAAATGCATGAAATTTACCCCCCCCCCCCCCCCTACGAAAATTAATGATAATTGGTAACAATATCATTGACAAATAAAACAATTAAATAAATAAATTTTCCAAAAAAGTTTTTGCCATTTATTGCAATTTCTATTTTCAATGTCACAAGGGTCTGTGAACCAGTGACCCCTTCTAGGGCCCAAAACAAGTAGGAACACCTGATCAATTCATGTGTATAGATCTTTAAATAATTGTTCTATCCTTGGAAATAAAACATGCCATACAAAAACACTGGAAAACTTCAGCTAACTTTGGAAAGGTAAAACGATTAAGGTAATGCAGACATATTGATATTATTATTACTTACTGTATTTGTAGGGAAAGCGAGGCAAAGATGGACAGCCAGGTGCATATGGTCCTAAGGGTTTGTCTGGTGAGAAAGGTCGCCCAGGTATTCCTGGACTCTCTGGTCTTAAAGGACCTTTTGGTGAAAAGGGGTTCAAAGGTGAACAGGGAGATATGGGTATAAAGGTATGTTATAGTTAACCTCATTTTCAAATAATAATAATAGTTTTGTGATAATAGACCTACTCCAGATCTCCACTAGTCTTGAATATTCATATCTGGACAATAGAGTGGGGGTCAGTTGTGTTTGCATATGAATACAAAACCAGTCTAACTAGGCCAGATTTGTTTGTACCTACATGTAAATTAAGGGGAAAACCACCTTGCACAGAGTTCCGGATATCAACTATTATTATGGAATTTTAATTCATTCTTATAGATCTTTCCCATTTGAATCATTGATAATCCAACACTGATTTAACAAGTCCACTGAAATATCAAGTGTTTTAATTTGATACTGAAGTCTAAAATATGTATTTGGGTCCTGTGTTTTGCTGAGGGACAACAGGTGGAAGAGACCCTGATGTAATACAAGCTATCCGGGCGCGATGCCCTAGCTCTTTCCGAAGAGACATCTTGTTCTTTAACATACCCAGTAAATAGCACTGATACACGCGAGACTACCTCTTGGTTGCTAACCAGTTCATTTCTAGATGGGTGGGAAATGCATAAAAGCGTTTCAGAAATGATCAAGTGCCCCAGCCAAGGATTGAACCCGAGACCTCTCGAACAGCAGTCAAGCAGGCAATCTGCTCAACCACCGTACCACCACAAATAGCTTATTATTTGTTACCCCTCCCACAACCAAACCAAAGGAAGTGACCTGACCAAAAGTTTTGAGTTACGGTCCCACGTGAGGGAACTCTTACATCCCAGAAAGGACCGGACATATGACTATGATAGTTGAAATATGTGGGTTCTTCTAAGCCTTGCTCTTTTTATCAAACTATTTTGCCAATTTATTTATCCAGGGTATTAAAGGTAACGAAGGTGGAGGCAATGGCTTGAAAGGTTTACCAGGTCTTGAAGGATTACGCGGACCAAAGGGTTTCACAGGATTAGGAGGTTTGTTTCCTTAGCTAATATATATAGCTTGGCCAATTTGACACGAGCCTGACCTTTTGATTAGCATAATTTAACAGTCGATATATTGCCTACGTTTACAACACCGAATGTATGTTTTCATAATTGGGGAGTTTCACAAAGACGCTCGAGATGTTATACAAACACTAATTTGAAATACCGTTGGTGCACGATTTGCTTGCGGAAATTGATATATTCAAAACAATGACCTTGTAATATATTCATGCATAAAGGTCAGACTCAGGTCAAAAAAGGCAAGCTATACCATAGTTCTTATTACAATAAATGCTTGTTTATACTGCTGATATATAATACCAAGTGATTTGATCTATTGCTAGACTTATGGAAAAATGTGCAACTTTTTAAATTATATAATTTTTCCTACACCTTATGTTTTCCTGCTGAGCATCTGTCTATATGTGGGTGGTTGGGTATCACAAACTTGTGGATATATCAGTGCCCGGTTACTCCCTGCAGTTTTAAAACACAAAGCTTTCCATGCTTGCTCTCCTTAACCATTGGCCTGATTTCAATGTAATTTAATATACTATTAGATATTTGATTTTATCCTGCATAAGTAAGGAGTAGGGACAGTATGTAACCCTTCGACTTTGGTCAGTTTGAAGCTATTGATTGTTGTGTTTTACAGGATATCCAGGTGAACCCGGACCTCGTGGATTCCTTGGACAAGTTGGACCCCCTGGTTTAGATGGATTACCCGGTGAACCTGGTGAGCCTGGCTTCACAATGAAGGGAGACAGAGGAGATGGCGGTAAGTTGTTTGTTTTTTATGCCCCAGCATTAACAGGTGAATTGAATGTATAACCCAACAAAATAGCAATCTGAAAATGTCATTGATAATTAATAAACCCGAAAAAAAACCCACTTTTTTTGGAAATTTTTTATCTTTCTTTTTTATAGAAAAATAAAAAAATTACAATGTTTTTCTTCGTTTTTATTCTTTTACTTTTATTCTGATACAGTTACCTGTGACGGCACCTACCATAAGTCCCTCTGAAAATGTTAACCAAAAACTTTCAAGTTGTTAGAGCCCTCATTTTTAAAGTCTGTGAAAGCATTGTTTGTTAACCATAAAAGAATACCTAACATTGTCAAAGCCACTTAACACTATCCAACATTTTAACAGACTTATGGCCCCTGATTGACAGATTTCACAAGTCCTTAGTGTTTATTAAACACAGTCTTGTTCAATGCTAACACTGTTATTCTAATGTGCTTGCACTTGAGAGTCAGTTTGTAAAGTGCCGGATTATCGCCAGATTGAGACGCTATGATCTTCCAGGACTTTGACTCCTGTAATTGCTCTCTGAATATAGAGACATTCATCTGTTGTGTGTGTGGAAGAACAAGTTAGTTCTGGCTAACTATAAATCTTCTTTTTGGACTGCAAAGGTTTTTATTTACCATTTCCACCAAAACACTAGTTTGTGCTACGTTTTCCCTTCGCAATAGAAATGGATAGTTACTCCTCCTACAGTGGTCCTACTGCAGATCTCTACTAATCTGTAGGTAAAAAAGGGTTTTACTGATAGAATCTTTGCATCAATTGAATATTCATATCTGGACAATAGAGTTGGGGTCAGTTGTGTTTGCATATGAATACAAAAACCAGATTAACTAGACCAGATTGGTTTGTACCTACATGTAAATTAAGGGAAAAACCACCTTGCACAAAGTTCTGGATATCATCTATTGCCTGACTTTGATCATGTGGTGATTGTGTGTTACTGTGCTATTATTACAAATGTATGTCTCTATGTTACATCACTGCAGGTATACAAGGTATAGACGGTCTGCCAGGTAATGCTGGTGTCCCTGGATCTGATGGTAACTCTGGTGAGCCAGGCATACAAGGTGACACAGTTATAGGACAAAATGGATTCTCTGGATTACCTGGTCGTGATGCGAGACCCGGTCTCCCTGGTTACCCTGGAGATGCTGGTCCAACTGGAGAACCCGGTATTCCCGGTAGAGGTATAGATGTTACTGGTCCACCCGGTGTACCTGGTTTCCCTGGTAACCGTGGTCCACCCGGAGAAGATGGATTTGATGGAGTGACTGGAGAGCCTGGACGACCTGGTCGCCGTGGTGATGATTGTCCGTTCTGTCCTGATGGTTTACCTGGCTTCAAAGGGGAACCTGGAGAAGATGGTTTGCCAGGTAATATAATTATCGTAGAGAGCCCTAATATCGCCTCTGACCTTCGAATCGACCGCCATTTTGTTTTGGCTCTAGTCTCGTGAGATTTGGACGATGCGTGCGATATCTTGAGAAAATGTTTACAAAATAGTATTTTTTTAGCGGGAATATTTTTTTCTGAAAATACGAGGGCATAACATGTAATTTTCAATTACTTTCACAAAAAATCATAAAACTATACCATTTTCACTATTCCCAAAAAGTCGTGTAGTTGAAATACCCCAGAAAACGCTATGTGCAACGTAATCGAATATTTTTTCACACGTCTGCATTGTTTACAGTTTCATGAATGAAAGTCACGTGGTCGGATAAATTATTTTTAAGGTCAAACCAAAAATATCTTCGGTCAAAGTTGCTTCCGACCTTACGGTCAGAATAACAAAAAAAATATCGAATTCTGTATTTCTGTAGACCATACATCGGCAGATCACACATCACTATCGGCGATTGTCTTAAAATTCATTAAGTGATCCACGCCCGTAATGGAGATGTAAAAAAAGTTTGTTTATAATGCAGCCAAAGTCTATTTATTACCCATTAGAGACTAGCGTGTGGCACGACCAATCAGAATTAATACGCGAAGAGTAAATATCACTTAACAGTGACAAATATGCTGTTTTTGCACTAGATTTTTTTCTTAATTTGATTTAACAAAGCGCAGGCTTAATTTCATAATTGGGACCTTAGGCTGAAGTGAATAGTTTTGGCCCAATTGATCGCGCGCGCCATGTGACGTATTTAGGTCACGGTCAAAATGGCCGACTTTTATTTACTGTGACGTTTGCTTTATTCAATTCTTGGAGTATTTTATCATTTTATTGGTGTACATTTGAGTTAGATAAATTGAAGGAATTATATTACAAGTAAGTGACCTTATTTAATATAAACATGAAGTTTGCCATTGTTTATTGCGTGTTTAACGCTTAAGTAGGCGAATTATG
Organism: Spisula subtruncata; assembly: GCA_963678985.1. Classification (NCBI taxonomy): domain Eukaryota; kingdom Metazoa; phylum Mollusca; class Bivalvia; order Venerida; family Mactridae; genus Spisula; species Spisula subtruncata. The sequence goes on from OY787671.1 coordinate 7,051,575, forward strand.
GTCACTCGAGGATATAAACATATATTAATACAATGTTTACTCTTGAAAGTGCTCATCAAAATATATATGAAGCATTTTAAATTTAAAAGAGTCAGAACAATGTAAAGATACCTGGGTGATTTTTAGGGTGATTTTATTGCAGTTTATGGGCTTTATGGGCTGTTGCCCATTGAAAATTGAAAAAATTCCGAAATCTGTGTAAACAAAATTCTTATAAAAATTAACCAATTTCGTGTAAAAAACAGCAAGCACACCTGAACTTGAGTATGAAAAACACTAAACAGTTAAGGTAATTAAACATAAAACTTAACATATTATAAACCTATTTTCCCAGTTTTGATAAAAAAATCCTATTAAAATTCCCGATTCTAAAGCTATGGGCTATGTTCTAAAATATGGTGGGGGGGGGAAACACTGGTTCAGCAGGGTATGTTATAGAACAAAAGATTCTTTGATTCCTTGCTAATATTGATTGTATCAGGTGAATAATACAGGACTGTCTTGGCCCTTATGTTGATACTACAGGGGTCAAAGGATTCATTCAATGTACTGGTAATAGATTCAAACTCCATAGTGTGCTATTTTTTAAGGGTTGAGTAAATTGGCTTTAGAGGGCTAATATAGTCTAAGCCTGTTGCCCAATCCAATTTCTTAGGAAATAAACTGAATATTAAACTGAATCAGCTGGCTGGAAATATCTGGCTTTAAATATTCATTATTTTGGGATATGGCTGGTTGATTCTATGTCTGACTCTCGCATGGATGGCTTGACGCAGCAACAGTTTCTGTGTTGCTATGGATTGTCCGTGCTTACTGCTGTACAGTATTGTTATCAACCTTTTGTTACTATCTTTAATTTAAGGTGAAGACGGTTATCGTGGATTTGATGGTGGCGCTGGATTGAAAGGAGAAAGGGGTGAAAATGGTCGCAATGGATTCTCTGGCCTCAATGGTTTACCTGTAAGTCATGTGACTCTTGTAGAGGACATCTTTATTTTAAATTTATTTACATGATTTGATATCACTTTTAATTTATTTCATAATTAGTCATACAGATTTTGAGCTTCACCACTATAATTACCATAATCCATTCTTTCGTAGTTATAGTTTATAAATAGTTGACATTCTTCTAACATTAGTTCAATTTGATATTGATAAATCAAGGGGTGCCAGCAAGACTGTAGTAAGTCCTTCTTTAAGTATATGTACATTTGTAGTTACTACAGTCTTGTGGGCACCCCTCGAAATTGAAAGATCCTTTTGGTCTCAAATAAAACCAATTATTTTCCTTTTATTAAATCACTGATATTTATTTTTGTTGGTTTTTTAAGTGTACCAGTTTTCACTTTGTAATTTGTAAGGGGAATTGACTTGTCAATTTCTTAGATCTAATTATAGACTTAGCGCAAACTCGTGAAAGAACTCTTTATTGAATATTATTTCTTGAATTTATATTTGACAGGGACGTGATGGAGAGCGGGGTGAACCTGGTTTTGAAGGAGTTAAGGGTAAAAAGGGAGTTCTTAAAATGCCACCTGGTAACTTCACAATGGCTGAAAAGGGTGAAGATGGCGCCCCAGGACTTTCAGGTATTCCAGGTGAACAGGGACCACCCGGATATAAGGGAGAGCCCGGTCTGATGGGACCCCAAGGATTAAAGGTAGGCTGTCTAATTATAAGGAGGTTTTAAATTGTTACTAAACTTGTGACCACTTTGTTTCTAAAATATTCAGAGTTGTCCATTTTGTATTCTTACAATTAATAATCTACTGTTTATTCTTTATGCATAATATAGAAATTCATGGTGTGGTTGAATAGCATTGTTCAGTTCTGGGGAAAGAATCTGGTTTACTATCAGTCTTGTCATGTTACACTATGTTGAAATGGGCTGAATATGCAGATTTTTGAATATGTTAGAACCATTATACAATTAAGAAATATGTGCATATAATCTGTGTTTTATCGGTAATGATATGGCCTAGTACTCGGGAATTATTCTTGTTTATCTGTTTTTATCATGGCACAAATTTTTTGTTGAAAATGTTCAAAAGTACATCAGTGTAAATTGAGGCTTGTTCAGTACTATCACACAAAAGACAAGCTAAATACATAGTTGTTACATAACTGTTATGAAAATTAGTGATGATTTTATATTTATTTAGGGCCGACGAGGTGTACCCGGAATGGACGGGTTTGATGGCCTGCCTGGTCTACCTGGAGCAAATGGTCGTAAAGGTATGATTGGAGATTTCTACGAAGGTGAAGCAGGGCGTCGTGGAAGTAAAGGTTTTGCTGGCTTTGATGGCTCGCCAGGAAGCAAGGGTGCACGAGGTAATGTTATTATTTACAGCATTTGTTTCTTCTTATCATTAGAAGTCCAGTTTTGGTAATAATAGGGTGACTCAGGCTTAATCATTTGTTTTTGTGACCAGAAACAGTGATTACAAGGCAACTAGTGCTGGAGACTTTTGTCACATTATAGAAAACTGAATTATTAGAATAATATCAGCAATATTGAATTTAAGCTTGGGAACCATACTAAAGTCTTGTTTGAGAGTCTGAAAAAATCACACAAAATCGTTCTATACATTGAAAAAAAATCTCGAAACATATGACTAATTTGGTTACTTCCCTTTACACAGAAATTTAATGGATCTGTTCAAAATAATTATATCCACTGACTTGTCTTTTTCATCTTTTCTTTTATATGTCAAAATTTGGACTAACTCTTGCTTATTTTATGAATCACTATTTGTTCAGTTATATTATGGGCCACTGGCCTATGATATTTTGAAATAAACTTTATTATTATCACACATTTGTCATCACACACATTGGAGAACAGTGTTCCGTCACTTAATGTTCTTAGATGAAACATCACTGTATTTATGTGATGAATATAATTATGTATTATCATATCAATACAAATTGAAAAAAAATTGTAGGTAATAAGGGTGACCCTGCACCGCCAATTGAATTGGAGCGTATAAACGGTCAGCCAGGAGAACCAGGTCCCCGTGGTGCTCGAGGAATGGACGGCCTGAATGGACTTCAAGGTAATACTGCAATACTGTCTAATCTGTTCCAAGCAGCCAGTCAGCGGCTACCTGAAAATGGACTAGGACGAAGAGTTGTTTAATTCAAATGTATCTAATACATTCTGTACATTTCTATACTGGGATTTGATAGTAAAAAATACTTCTGTAGTCAGTCAAGAGCACTACATCAAACCATTTTTGCCAATTAACTTACTTTAAAAACATTTGTTATAAAATTGTTAACACTGAAATGAGTTTATTATTGTATTATATGATAACTTTCGCAGTAATGGTTTATTTGACATACATTTTTGTACATGGTACAGTACAGTGGATTTGATTTTATTGCATTGGGATGTATTGCTTTGTATTATTATAATTTATTATATATATGCCTCCATAGCTCAAATCTGGATGCAGGATCATAATATTATGTATGCCTGCCATATTTCAGCAGAAAGTGGACTGGCAAATAAAGGCTATGCTCGGCATTTTTTTTATTATATTATATGATATTGTACTGTAATATTAATATAACAGGTATGAGGGGAGAAGCAGGTTTCCCTGGTGAGGTTGGACGTGAAGGTGAACCTGGTATTGTGGGTGATGGTGGCAGAGATGGCCTCCCAGGACAACGTGGTCAAGGTGGAGACAAAGGCTACCCTGGTCTCTCCGGTGAAGCAGGTCTACCAGGTAGACCAGGAGAGCCAGGCAGACCTGGATTTGATGGCCTTCCTGGAACCAAAGGACCTAAGGTATACTTAGTATTAGTTAGTAGTATAAGTTACTGTGAGTACGGCTTTATTAAATCACGTAATGAACTCTTAAGCTTATGTTCAAATTTGAATTCTGTAGTACTCATTCATTAGTACAAATTGTGCATCTTTTCTTCCACATTATAAATTATACAATCAACACTTGCCTACAAACTGAATGTGTCCCCAATGTGTAGTTGGTTTCAACTTGCCTACAAACTGTATGTGTCTCTAATGTTGTTGGTTTCCACATGCCTACAAACTGTATATGTCTCCAATGTGTAGTTGGTTTCCACTTGCGTACAAACTGTATGTGTCCCCAATGTGTAGTTGGTTTCAACTTGCCTACAAACTGTATTTGTCCCCAATGTGTAGTTGGTTTCCACTTGCCTACAAACTGTATGTGTCCCCAATGTGTAGTTGGTTTCCACTTGCCTACAAACTGTATGTGTCCCCAATGTGTAGTTGGTTTCCACTTGCCTACAAACTGTATGCGTCCCCAATGTGTAGTTGGTTTCCACTTGCCTACAAACTGTATGTTTCCCCAATGTGTAGTTGGTTTCCATTAATGCCTTGATAAAAGTACATAGGATTTGTTCTAAGGAATATTCCTACTGTCAATTCAATAAGTAATACTAATGAGCGAACTTTCCTCTTCGAAAGAATTGGACAATTTTGGACCTGACGGAAAAGCATATGTTATTAACTGTTCTCATTTAACCGAACACCATAAATAAATGTTTGGAACTAACAACTAGACAAAGTGTTTGAAAGAATTAAAAAAGTAATTGAAACTTTTGAGATCTTCATGTGACTGAAGTGCTATTTGGATCTGCAGGACTTTGAAACTATATACATTGTAAAAGGAGAAGTTGAATATATTAATATGAATGCCAGGAATATTGAAGTCCATATTGACATGTGATCGGATATATTTATAGGGTATGGTAGGCGAACCTGGTCGCTTCCTTGGTGAACTTTTACCTGGTAGATATGGTGAGTCTGGTGTACCTGGATTCCGAGGTCTTGATGGATTCCCAGGATCCAGGGGTGAGGATGGTTTCCCTGGACAACCTGGAGCTAAAGGCAGGCCAGGTGAGTGGTTGTTATCAGATTCTATATAGTCTTCTAAAAAAAGGATACTGTTAAATCTTTCATTTTTTGGGGGGATTAAATTTCATGGATATAGTTATTCACCTTCTATCATGAAATAAAATCCAAAAGAACAATAATTTTGACACTGGTGTTAATTACCTGAATTACGAAATCAACAAATTAAGGTCCCATTGAAATGGTCTTTTAAACCCAAACCACGAACTTTCATCCCATTGGAATGAAATGATTTTACAGTATTACATTAACTAATTTCTTGAAGCTTATACTGATGTCTTGCTAGATTTTCATGAAACACCTTGTAGAAGTTTTTAACCATTTTCAGGCATTTGGTGTATTCATACATACCGGTTATTTTTTAAAATTCTTAGAAGAGTTCTGTGTTGACAAAAAATGACAAAAATTTACACTACCAGGTAGATATAATATTACTTAATTAAGTGAAATAAATTCGCCCCATTGGAAATATTTCTTTGTCCCAAATACTATGTTTGTATCTCTTGTTTGAAGGTGATCGTGGACGTGATGGATTACCAGGGCGCCCGGGTATCAAGGGTATGCCAGGTATCATTATTGAAGGACCACCTGGATATAAGGGTGAGCCTGGTGCACCGGGAGAGAATGGACTGTCCGGTCTAGCTGGTATCCGTGGTGATGACGGACTGCCTGGTCTACCTGGAGGTCCCGGACCTAAAGGAGAGAATGGACTTGATGGCTTCAGTGGCAGACCAGGTGATAATGGCCAACCTGGCTTGGCAGGACTCAAAGGTTACCCAGGATTCCCAGGACAACCAGGTAACTACTAAAAAAAACATGAATATTCCTGGTGGATTTAATGGATGGCCTTTGCTTTGAAATTAAATTTTCTAAAGATTAATTATACCAATAGGTATGTCAACTTTACATCTGCTTTCATACTTGCTTTTTAGTTCCGTCCAGTGCAACACCAGGTTTCTTTTGTTGTATTTTCATGATTTTTTGCATCAGACTTTTTGTGTGCAATACTCTGTTAGGTTCCTGTGAAAATCCATTAAAATTATCTCATACATGCCAGATCTCCCACTTCATGAATGTGTGAGTCTCACACATTGGAAACTCTACTCAGACATGATCAAAGGCAACTTGATCTCTCAGGGCTCTGCGAAAAGTGGCACATATGATATTTGGAAGACTGTTATGAGTTAAGTTTAAATTATGTTGTACTTCAATCCAGAAATAGCCAATCATGTTATTGTCCCCATCCTATTGCTGCTGTGTTAATGAATTTGCCTATATTATATTTGTATAGGCCAGTAGCTTGTATTGCGCCAAATTTGAAACCTTGTTTTAAATTTTCCTCTAGGTTTGAAGGGTACTCAAGGTGAGATGGGACGACCCGGTACTCCTGGTCTTCAAGGTTTAGATGGTGTAAATGGAAAGCCTGGACCTGATGGTTAGTAATCTTCTCAAAACATATATACAGTATAACATCTCCATAGCAGCCCTCTGTAGAACTACTACCTCTTAACAATGGCCAATTTTTTCAGCTCCCGAAAAGTGTTGCTCTACAGAGGTTGTGCTGTACATACTGTCCAGTTAGGATGAAAAACGAGTAGCAGAGTGGTCCAGTCAAATATTAGAGTGTAAAACCAATTTATGACTAAAAGTGTTATCCAGAGGTCTATAAATGCAGTGCTTAACTTAAATACCTACTCCAACCTACGTTACAAATAGAGTGATGCAGTGGTTGAGTAACATGGTGTTTATAATAGAGGTTCTATCATAACTGCCTGAAGTTAGTTAAATCGAAAATAGGAGTGATAAAGAAAAACATGTCACAAGATGCACTTACATATGATTTTTAAAAGGGATTTAGATGCATAAACAAGGAATGTATTACTTCTAGTAGTTATACATATTGGACAGAAGATCATACAATGAATCAAATGTACCTTTGTGCAAAGCAAGTTAGGTGAAATTGGAAAACCTGAAATCAACAACAAAAATAGGAGTAACTCCGCTTTAATAGGAGTGCTTGTCAGATTTTGGTTTTATGAATATTCGATCATATATATGTGTTCAAGTATATAAATCTACCTACTGTGTTTAAGGTATGCGTGGTAATGATGGTTTCTCTGGGTTACCTGGACGTGATGGCGTACCTGGATTCAAAGGTGAACAGGGTGAACCTGGATTCCCCGGTCGTGAAGGTTTATCCGGTAGGCCAGGATTTGATGGAAGAAAAGGATTATCAGGAGAACCAGGACGCAATGGTTTCCAAGGACGACCAGGACAGGATGGTTTCCCTGGATTGCCTGGGGAGAAAGGTCCTATTGGAGACCGAGGTCGTTCTATCGATGGAGAGCCAGGTAAACAATTGATTGTAAATCACAATTAATGTGATGTTTATTTTACAAATTTGAATAACAAACAAATTGCTCTCAGATTGATAAATTTATAGTCAAAGGTTCCAAAATATGCATTTATGTTATCAAAGTACTTCCAAACAATACTAATCATCAAAACATCTAAAATAGTTCACAGATCTAAGATATCTTTATTATCTTAAGCTAATCACAATACAGTCCTGTGCTTTATATTTATGCAGTGTAGCTTTATAAAAAAGCTGATTTTACTCAGCTTAAGCAAACCTTATTTGGTATGGGAACCATTTAGTCTATTTAACTATCTGCATGGAATGTCAAACCCGGTGCAGGATTGTAGGCGTAGCACGCAGCAAATGATAAGCTTATCCTGGAGATATAGAACCTGTAATGTTTCTTAAAAATTTAATGTAGTACATGTGTTGAAATCGGATTCTGTAAAACCATTAATTTGTGGGGGATCAAAATTTGTTGATTTCATGGTTTACCTTCTGCCACGAATTTAAATCCTGTCAAACAATATTTTTGACCCTTGTATTTATTACATGAAATGCAAAATCCACGAATTGGTCTTTTTAACCAAAACCGTGAAATTTGATACCATTGAAATGAAATGATTTTACAGTATTGATATACCACGTTTTCAGGTGTTCCTGGTTTGAATGGTCGTGATGGTAAGGATGGATTTAATGGGGCTTCAGGTCGTAAAGGTGAAAGTGGAGAGATGGGTCTTCCTGGTAAGTTACATTTTCTTGTAAAAGTCAGAAAATTTGATCTGATCCTGACCTTCAATTAGCGTAATTTAACAGCTGATATTTTGTTAATATTTCTAACATGACCGGCGATGTTGCCTGTATAGGTAAAAAACACACGCTTCCAAAGTAACACTGGCTTTATATAGACAAAAGCCGTAGTACGAATATCAATTGATATACAATAGTTTGGAGTGTTAACATGTAGGAATTAACTATGAAGGTTTTTTATCCCCCGCCGTAGGCGAAGGTGATATGGTAATGGTAGGCGTCAGTCCGTCCGTCCATCCGAACTTCTGTGTGCAACTCTTCCTACATTTCTAAAGAGAATTTGACAAAACTTTCACAGAATGACTGCTATGATGTCCCCCAATGCATATTGTCAGGATTTTTTTATTCGACCATTTTTGACAGAGTTATTGCTCTTTGTTGTTTTTTACATATAAATTCTTCTGTGTGCAACTCCTCCTACATTTCTTAAGGGAATTCGACGAAACTTTCACAGAATAAGTGCTATGGTGTCCCCCAGCGCATATTGTCAGGATTTTTTATTCGACCATTTTTGACAGAGTTATTGCCCTTTGTTGTTTTTTACATATCAAGTCTTCGGTGTGCAACTACTCCTACATTTCTACAGTCCCCCAACCCATATTGTCAGGATTTTTTTATTGTCTGAGTCATTGCCCTTGGTTGATTATCTTCTTTTTGGTGGGGGATATGGCTGTCTATGACTGCTTCTTGTTCTTAATTATAGCCCGGGTTGCATGTTTTTATAAGTGTCGAGTATCACAAAGATGCTCAAAGTGTAATACAAACACAAATCTAAAATACCAATTTCGTACGATTTGCTTGCGGAAATTGATTTACTCAAACCAAAAACCTTGTAACATATTCATTCATAAAGGTCAGGATCAGGTAAAATTCTCCAAGCTGTACATTAAACTAGAGCTATGATTGATTTCATCGAGGATTTATCGATGTTTCGGATATATTGAGAGACAAATATTGACAATACCGACTATTATCAACTTGTGCATATTGATGAATGACAAAAGACGCATCAACAATAGTTCACTTATCAGTATTAAGCCACTGTATGTATATGGCATAATAATAATAATAATAATAATAATAATAATAATAAAGATAACTTTATTTATAGTGGATGAAATATTTGATCCAATACCATTTTTCAATATGGTCCACAGTCCAAACAATAGAGTTAACTTTTGAAAATAGTAGCTTGGAGAGTATTTAAGGGAAGTTGGTGATACAGGAAACGAAAACTCAGCAGTAGGGTAATCTACAGTTGACATAATTCAGGCCTCATATTTTTAAGATTTATGTCTGATTGAAAGTTTTTGAATTATGAGTTTTACTTCTTTGTCTGTATAGAAAAATAGAGTTTCAGGGTTTTTATAAATGGATTTTCCAGGCTTGAAAATGATTGCAAAGTCTGATTATTTTCTATTTTCCAGGTCTTGATGGTATGAAGGGAGCTAGCGGTCGTCCTGGGTTACCTGGTGTTAATGGAGAAAGTGGTGTTCCAGGACTTAAAGGCATGAGAGGAGAGGATGGACTCCCAGGATTCCCAGGACGTGAAGGACAAAAGGTTCAAACATTGATTGTGGTTTTGTTATTAAATTGATATCTTCACGTAAGGTTGAGGGACCTATTGCTTGAACCTATGTCTGGTTGATTTTGCTATTACATTCTGTCACTTATATATAAGGCTGAGGACATTTATAGATTTTGTGCTTGGCCTCTGTATGGTTGGATTTCACAAAAAATGTTGACGCTTGTTTTCCATATTTATTTGTTGGATTTCAATGGAAAGTCCCATGAATATTTGGTGCGTACCCTAGTTGTGTTTATTTCTAGGAAGTTTAAGTCTGATGATAACAACTCTGTTTTAGACATTTCTTGGTTATGTGTATTTACGATTATCACTTAGAATTACTTTGTTACAGGTTAGAATTTATGTTTGTTATATTGTGTAGGGTCTTGATGGTTTACCTGGTCTGATGGGTACCCGAGGACGTAAGGGTGACGATGGTTTGGATGGAATACGCGGAGAACCTGGACGATTAGGTGACGCTGGTGATATTGGCTTTGATGGCCGACCAGGTATATCTGGCTTCCCAGGATTGAAAGGAATGGATGGTGAAAATGGCTTGCCAGGACTTCCCGGCCGAGATGGTACCCCTGGATTACCTGGACTTTCAGGTCGAGATGGATTGGATGGTCTGAGAGGTCGTCCTGGATTAGATGGAGTTCCTGGTTTCAGTGGTCTGAAGGGAATGTCAGGTAAATAAGTACTTGAACATTGTACATCTTGTTACAATACCTTAGTCAATGATCATAGTATTCTCCCAAAGCATCTAGGACTTATTAATACTATACAAATGCAAATTTTTATATGACAAATACATGGCTAATAATAGAAATCTGTTGAAATAAAACATATTGTTATAGTATTATTTGTGTTATCTACTGTGATTTTCATCCAACATTTTAACAGAATTAAGGCCCATGATTGACTTAGCTTGTTCATTTGGACAAGAATTCCACTAGGGCATTTGCAATTATTGAACTCCATGCACAATTTGTAATTTATAAGAGGCACCCTTTTGATGTTTACATAACTGTTTTTCTTGTTTCTAGGTGAGATGGGATTGGAAGGTTTCCCAGGAACCCCAGGAGACGATGCTCTACCAGGTAAGAAATTGTCTTAGTTATTGGAGGACACAAGTCATACTGTAAGCTTAATGTATCACGTAATAAATTATCATTTATATTGCTGATGCTTGATTATGGCCCCTTGTCGGAGACATAAGTTGTGTGTCGAAAATTAGATTTTTGTAGTAGTTATGGCCCCTTATTGCAGACTTATACATTTGGTCAAATTCCATTCTAGATACACCAGGCCCCGATCTCCCGAAACACCTCAATTTTGAGATAAATATCATGTCAAATATTGCCATGTTTCATTTGGATAATTTTGAAGGGAGGATGGACACAAACTTGGCATTAAAAGCAACACATGCTCTTCTTTGTTTATTCCATTATTTCTTGATGAGGGCTCACTTCAGATTTATTAGAAATTCAGACATTGATTTGAGAAAAATCTCAATTTGAGATTAGATTGAGATCGAAGGCCTGATCTACACAGTCAAGACACGGACTCAAACATGTGCAATTTAACTATATGATTGTTAAAAGAGCTTATTTAAAACATGTTTATTTTATTTTGCAGGACTTAATGGTATTCCTGGGGATCAGGGTCTAGATGGATTCCCTGGTATGCCTGGAGACAAAGGGTTCTCAGGGGACCCAGGTGCTGATGGTTTACCTGGATTACCTGGTCTGGCTGGTGACGATGGTTTTGTCATCAATGGGTTGAAGGGACTACCTGGAGACCCTGGACTCCCTGGATTGTCAGGTAATATACGTTACATTTGTCTTGTTGTCTTCTTACACTTCAGGGAGAAACTTTTCAGGTGTATATGCAGGTATTCACTAGGGCTGTAACGGTATACCGCGGTATACGAAATACCGCAGACTTCAGTCCCACACGGTTCACGATACAAGATTTGTTAATTTCGGTACGGTTCGGTATAAGCTTTTTTATGAGCAAAATAAATTTCAGACACCGACAGCCTTCTGTTTATGTATAATTACCATGTATCACTCGTTTTAATTGTATTGGGATATGCTTCATATTGTCTAAATTCACTTAAAATAGTTGATAGGCACATAATAATTGCTGTTATAGAAGCAACAAATTCATTATTACTTAAGAAATGAAGTATTTAAGCTGCTGTAAGAGAATATTGTATCATACCGAAATATACCGAACCGTTAGAAAAATTGACGGTACGTATCATATCGTGAGGTGAGCGTACCGTTACACCCCTAGTATTCACAAAGCATCTTAAGGGCAAGTTTAGATATTTCAACGTACCGTAAGTAAAAAAATTGAACTGTGCATATTTTACTTTATAAGAATAAATTTGTGAATACCAGCCCTGATCTTTTAGTTTTTAAACAGGTCCACAGAATAGACACTACCCTCACAGGTACCATTTGACACCATGTTGGAGTGGAGCATGTGGGTCTTGCTCAAAGAAATTGACCAGTGGTCCAGACGGGGGGTGTCAATCCCGAAGCGCACGCCGTGCCTCTAGGCCACCGCTCCCCACTAAATACTGATATTACTGAAGACTTTAACCTGGAGTTTATGTTGTTTTTACAGTTAATACTACCATTACGTATTTATTCCAATTCCATGTAATATATATATCAGGTCGTCCAGGACAGAAGGGATTTAGGGGTCGACCAGGATTGTTTGGACTTGATGGTATGAAGGGTAATGCAGGATTCCCTGGAGAGCCCGGCAGACTTGGACGAGATGGACTACCTGGACTGAAGGGTTTCCCTGTAAGTATTTTATTGTAATTGCAAACTACCAGGCCTATAAGAGTGATTGCATGTTGCATAATGAAACAAGTTTTTTCGTACTTAGTTCAACACTTCTTTTGGGCTATAGTACTGTAGAAATGATAGAATCGACATGCCAAGTTTTGTCTACACGCTTTCCATTAGTCAAGTGATGAAGCGATTTCATAAAATTTTAGGCAAATTTTCAACTGTTTCCTTTTTAATTTTTTTAAAGATTTTTTTTTATCTTTTGTACAAAAATAAGAGTGATAGAATACTGTAAAATCATTTAATTTCGTTGGGACGAAATTTCATGGTTTTGGTAAAAAAGACATTTTCGTTGACACTTGAATTCGTAGATTTTGCATTTCAGGTAACAAAACAAGGGTCAAAATCAATGTACGTTGGGATTAAAGTTTGTGGTTGATTTGAACCACGAAATCCACGAAATTTAATCCCCCACGAAAATTAATGATTTTACAGTATAATAAATATGGGATTATTAAATCTAATTCACATATATGATTTTATATCTATTATATAATTTTATTATTTTTTCTGCTATTCCAATACCCTTTTTCTCTAATATTGCATACACTGCATGTGTTAAAACACAGGGATAGATAAAGCATGGGTAGGCTATACACTATGTACTTTACATATAATCACCTTGCATGCTCTTAAAGTCCCAATGCTTTTCTTAGATGTATAGGAAATTTTTGCTATTTGCTATATACAATGTACAAAACAATATGTTCATAGCTGAAGGGATTCACAATCGCAGCAGGTCCATGAAATATTCAATGTGAACCACGAAATCCACGAAATTTAATCCTCCACGAAAATTAATGATTTTAAAGTATGCATTGTTGGTTTTACAGGGTGACAAAGGACAGGAGGGATCACAAGGATATCAGGGCATCTCAGGTGAAGATGGATTACCTGGATTTGTTGGACTAACAGGTATGCCGGGTAGCCCAGGTCTGGATGGTCTTGCTGGGCTCCCTGGTATCTCCGGAGAGAAAGGTTAGTGATTGGTACCAGTGTTACATGAAAACTAAACCCGATCTCCCGAAGCATCTCAAGCAGAAATCTCATCTCAAATTGAGATTTTGCCCAAATCAGAGTATGAATTTCTAATAACTCTGAAGTTAGAACTCATTAAAGGTTACTGGAATAAACAAATAATATTATTTGCTGATTTTGATGCTAATTTTAATTCCATCCTCCCTTGGAAATATCCAAACGACACATGGCAATATTTGAGATGAGATTTATCTCAAAATTGAGATATTTCGGGAGATCGGGGCCTGATATCTTGTCCATATTTAGTACATCTACATCTTCAGGGATACTCCCAACTATCAATTACTGATGATGACTGGGAGGTCGGGGCTGTGGTTAATAACATAAGGTTAAAACAAGTAAGTATTAATATACATAATACATGATTTGTATTCTTAGGGTAAAAGTATCTATGTACAATTTGATAAAAGGTAAAAACAGTAGGGTGACATTTAGTACATGTACGAATCCAGGCCAGCTGTAAAGTGTTGGAGATCCACACTGGCCTGGATGTCGTAAGGCAGTTATTGTACTCCAGCTATGGGTTATCTTAAGGTTTGGAGTATTACAAAGATGCTCTGATATTACCTGATTTGTTCACAGAAATTAATATATTTGATGCAAGAACCCTGTAAATAATTATTTAAAATGTATAGAGCTATATCGGAAGATATATTTTTAAAAAGTTTCAAAAACTGAAAACCATTATGCTTTCATATCCATTAGATCATTTTTGGCTTTAGTTTTAACAGGAACTCTTTCTGTGATTTATTGGACATGCGAACTGTCCATTTTCAGATTAAAGTGTTCTAGAACACCCTGTGGAACTATAAGAATTGTCTATTTTTCGACGATTGAATCAAAGTATACGGAACCCATCCAAAGTTTTAATTTGCAATTAAGGTAGTCTAGTATCAAACTAAAAACGATGCAAGTAATTATTTTGACATTGAATGACTGTTAGAATATAGCTCTATACACTTTAAAAATGATAAAAATCAGATAGGAAGGTAGCAATTGACTGAAACCGCTTAGTTTGGAAAACATAAACGCAATGCAGACCACAATTACTCAGCACATTTATTTATGCCCAACATGCAACTGAATAAGAAAATGAAATTTAATAGTTTCAGCTGTCACAAAGCTGTCAAGGAACGAGTTTATAAATAAGCTTAACTTTCTACTCAATCCTTGATTTGTTTAAACAAATGTATGTGTATCATGTTATGAAATAAATATTGTTTGAAACAAAAAAGCTGAAAGTCCAAGCAGCAGCTATCAAAAAGTTGAATGACCTACCTAGCAACTAAGCCTGTTTCAATAGTATATCTGTCCTTTATTATACTAATATATCTGTCTAAAATGTTTGTTTCACCTCTTGCTACCTGTAATCTAAAATACAATATAATATAACTATGTATGTATAAAGTTTGTTTCTTGTATTACTTCAGGTAAAAAGGGAGATAGAGGACCCCGTGGTGTCAATCTGAGAAATCTCACAATGGAAGCAATGGGTAAAGGAGAGAGGGGTGATCCTGGTGCTGATGGTTTAAGGGGTCTTCCTGGACCAAAGGGTATCAGAGGTGAGTTCACACTTTTTGTGTCATCAATCTTTTAGTATGAAACAAGCCCAGTCTGTCTTTGACCAGCCAGTTACAGACATATCCAAATTTTTGTTACAATTCTAGGTTAATGAAGGTGCAGGCTATACTTGGTTGAATGCAGTAACTAGTATTTATATAATTTTATCTGATTATGTGTTTATTGTAGGCTTTGATGGAATTAAAAGTAAAGGCAATACGTGTAAAAATACAGCATCTATGTAATTATTTGATCTAAATATGTGTATATCATAGGCTTTGATGGTATAGGCAGAATTAAAAGTGCGGGCTATACAAGCAGGAATACAGTATTTATGTAGTTATTTTATCTGATTATGTGTTTATTATAGGTTTTGATGGTATTGATGAAATTAAAAGTGTGGGCTATATGCGCAGGAATACAGAATTTTTATAGTTATTTCATCTAAACACCCGGTATATGTTTAATATAGGTTTTGATGGTATCGACGGTATTAACGGTGAGAAAGGTGTACGTGGTTTCCCTGGTGAACCTGGTGATAAGGGTGTAAAAGG
Organism: Spisula subtruncata; assembly: GCA_963678985.1. Lineage (NCBI taxonomy): Eukaryota > Metazoa > Mollusca > Bivalvia > Venerida > Mactridae > Spisula > Spisula subtruncata. Next base: position 7,067,236 of record OY787671.1, read on the forward strand.
AGAAATTGGTGAGAGTGGATTTGATGGATTACGCGGCCGTGAAGGACAGAAAGGCATACAAGGAGACGATGGTACCCCTGGATTCCCTGGTGCTGCAGGCACTGGTCCTGGTCTATTCTTTTCTAGGTAAGTTGATTATTCACAAAACTTGCTTAACTTAAGATGTTTTATAAGATGCTTCATCTTTGGAACCCCTTACAGTGCCGAATTTGAGTAAGAAAATAAAAATGATATCACTATTTGTACTGCTGAGCACTCAAACTAAAAAGTTATTTTGACACTTCTGATTACCGATAATGTAGATTTAGATGTTTTATCTGAAGTTTTACTTACATGCCAAATTATATTTTATATTATTAAGCCAAAATACTTAAGAAAAATTATGAAATACTTGTAAAATGGCAGAAAATTACTCATTTCTTATCTTAAACATCAAAGCTTGATAACATTGAATAGAATAGCTAGCTTTCTCAGTGATTTGGAAGTAACAATCGTCTTGTCATGTATAATCTTGTGACATAATGGTAAAAGGGCCGGAATGCTGGATGTCCAGTCGCAAGGATGAAGGTGAGAATCTGGCCTTGGAATAGGTTGAACACGCAAAATAAATGCATTTGGCTCAAAGTACTGGTTAGTAATCTGAGTCCGTAAAAATTGAAAAAAATTACATGCCTTCTTATACAAAAATTAAATAACTTTTCATATCTAACATAATATTACTGAATCTTATGGCAGTCATCTAGGACGCCATTTAGAATTTTAGGACATGCAATAAATTTTTAAAATCTATACCAGCAGTCTAATAGTCTCCAGCCTGCCCAAACATTTTAGTATATAACTTTTTCTGTTATACTTTTTGCGTCCACCTCAAATGTTGAAAATGTGTTTTTGCTGCTCTACCATAATTATTGTATAATTATGCACTTAAAGTTATGCCAGGTTTGGATGCATGCATATTGACTGAGAAATGAGCTATCATGATGCTGCTGAGAGCTTATGACAGTTTTTGGAACTATGCTACAATGCGTTGGTTTGATTGGTTGCTTTGATTGAGAATGTTCATTCAAACGTTCCAAGTGTTTGTTTGTTTCGTAATTGTTGAAAGTTTCTTAATTGTTGAAATTTGATTGAGTCACTTTACTGTTATGCAAAGGTGTATGTATTTGAATGGATGCTGTGTTCGATTGAAAATGTTCTTGTTAGCATTATCGAAAATTTCATCTACTAAGAAATGTCAGTTTTATAAAGAGTGATTATACAATTACTGAGTGTTCAATCAAATATCATTATTGGTCCTTTTAATGAAGGCTACTTACATGCAGAGCTAGCAATTTGCAGTGTATCTATCGTACCTCTCATGCTCATTAAAATGCTGTATATGTTGCCCTGTTTGTTGCTACAATGTATTGAAAGCGGATGTTTTCAGGACGATGTTTTGTATATTGTTGATGCATATTCATGAAGCTTTGTATTTTATTTACATGTTCATGAAGTTTTGTACCTTATATATGTATTTTTAGAAACTTTGTATTTTCTTCATGTATATTCATGAATCTTTATACTGTATTTACATATTTTCATGAAGCTTTGTACTTGATGCATATTCATGAAGCCTTGTATTTTATACATATTTTCATGAAGCTTCGTACTTGATGCATATTCATGAAGCCTTGTACTTTATACATATTCATGAAGCTTTGTACTTGATGCATATTCATGAAGCCTTGTACTTTATACATATTCATGAAGCTTTGAACATTATTCATATTCATGAAGCTCTGTTCTTGCAGACATAGTCAAAGGACAACTGTCCCTGATTGTCCTGAAGGGACTGCCAAAGTATGGGATGGCTACTCGTTATCGTATGTTGTTGGTAACGCTCGTGCTCACTCGCAAGATTTAGGTAAAATATCATATATCCGGCACCATATACGGAGGGCATACTAGTGATATGTACGCTAGAGGCTAGTGGTTGTTTGTGCTGACCGTTGCCTACATGCTGGTGCTGTTGAGAGAATGGCTTGGCTTTACTGCTGCTATGTTGCAGACATGCTTGGCTGCAGTTTATGCTTGCTGAAACATTCCCAGACAATGTGTGTTCTAGAAAATCCTGGTGTGTTTTCAGGCTATGTATTCTCTGGTCTCTATGGGAAGTTTTCAGCTGCTCTACTAACTAATAGCTCTACCTGATACTATTTATTAACACACTATACTAACATAGATTTCACTTCTATAGGGGAGATCACTGAGTCATATGCAAAGTGCCCACGGGTGGGCAATCTTTTAGATAAAGGAACTGCAAAAACCTGCTATTCACCAATGGCTATCTGGTGGGCACATTTGCTTATGAATACTTCTTTACACAAACAAGATCTCTCCTATTAAGCATTCTCACTTTACCTAACAAGACATTACCTGCCACCTGGCTGTCTTTCTTGCTTTACAATTAACATTCATTACTAACATCTTGTACATGTATAGGCCGCCAACGATAACACTACACTTTGTTTACAAAAATGAATGAAAATTAAATTCATTTTCATTTTTAAATAAAGGCTAGTTATCTATGGCGAGCTTTAGTTTATGGTACATGTATACCATATATATAGGATATATTATATATATATTATGATGTTACTATGGTTACACATGTTTACAGACATAGTCAGACCAGATTTCTACCAGAATGTCCACGTGGTACGATCAAACTCTGGGATGGATACTCGTTAGCGTATGTACAGGGTAATAGCCGAGCTCATGGTCAGGATATAGGTACAGTTTTAATCAATTTGATCTTGTATAAATGTCTTCATATCGTCATGTGTTGTTATATTTTGAAACATTTCCACATCTTTTAATTCAGCTTTTTCTTGACAATGGATTTTAACTGTAATTGATTTAACACAATATTTTACTTCATTTTACTTGAGGTCATTGCAACCATTAGTATCTGTATCAATGATAAATGATTAAAAAAAGCTAATGACAAATTAGTATTAAAGAATTAATAAATAAGTATTTAAAGAATTAATAAATTAGTATTAAATAAGTGATATATTAGTATTAAAGAATGAATGAATTAGCATTAAAATGGATAAATTAGTATTAAAGAATAGATAAATTAGTATTAAAGAATAGATCAATTAGAACTTATCAATTTATTTTAAAAAAATATGATTTATTATCAATGATACAGTTACCAGAACTTAGGTGTGATTGTATAAGGCCGTATGTTTTATTAACCACATTGTCATAATCTATCCTTTACTGTTAGTGTTACTCTGATCTTCCTATATTCTTGTTGTAGAATTCTGTTAACAAAGTTTTAACTACTACACTTAAGGGTATCCCCACCCGGCAATATTAAACACTAAAGTCTTACATATTAATATCGTCTTGTTTTGACTCTGCAAAAAATTCAATTCTAGGTAGTTTAACACATCAGTCAATCTATCAGAATCTATTAAATATGGGATTATTAAATCTAATTCACATATATGATTTTATATCTATTATATAATTTTATGATTTTTTCTGCTATTCCAATACCTTTTTTCTCTAATATTACAAACACTGCATGTGTTAAAACACAGGGATAGATAAAGCATGGTTAGGGTATACACTATGTACTTTACATATAATCACCTTGCATGCTCATAAAGTCCCAATGCTTTTCTTAGATGTATAGAAAAAAATTGCTATTTGCTATATACAATGTACAAAACAATATGCTCATAGCTGTAAGGATTCACAATCGCAGCAGGTCCATGAAATATTCCATGAAAATATGATGTCAGTCTTGATTTTCTTCCACATGTGAAGTTGCTGGTTGTCTGTGGAATTTGCTGGTTCCCTGTGGAATTTGCTGGTTGCCTGTGGAATTTGCTGGTTGCCTGTGTAATTTGCTGGTTGCCTGTGTAATTTGCTGGTTCCCTGTGGAATTTGCTGGTTCCCTGTGGAAGGGTAGATTAGTACTGGTTAAGATACAGTCCAGGAACACTGCTTAGGTGAATCTCCCATGCATGTAACTGGTAACAAAAAAATTGTTTAAGAATCCATGTACAATACTTTTTAAAGGGACTCAACTCCAGTTTGTAAATTGCATAATTTATCAAAAAGTTCTCTAAAAATCACTTTTTTTGGCTTGACCGACCTAATACATTTATATAATATAAGAATCTGGACTTATTCATTTAGAAGAAAGATTATCGCTTAAATGTCAATTGATTACATTAAAACTCTTAAAATCTGTTATAAAATATATATTGAACATTGTTCTATAGCGTTTGAATGTATAAATGCCGTGAAAAGTCGTCACCTAATTAACAGACAGTAAAACATGTTTATGATTTTTCATCAATAGCGCCTTTGATGTAAGTGGTAAGAACACTTCATGTATTTTAAAGCATGGTTTTGTGATTAAAACATCTACAAAATGTGCTTTTATCATCTGAATGGAGTTTAGTCCCTTTAAAGCATTGTCTCATTTCTAGACATTTGATATTTTTCAAGTCTGTACACAAAAATATATTCATTTGCTTTTAATTAATATTTCAGGTGTTTTTGACCTGCCATTGAAATTATTTTATTATCTTAATAAGGCTATTAGTTTATTGATTCTTTAAGTACAGTCCTCTTCAAGGATTCATCCAATGAGGATAACAATTGATGTTTAGTTAATCCCATTTACATGAGACAATTCAAAGATATTTTTCTTGTCAGATATAGAGATTTTCTAACAATAAAATGATCGTCTGCTTTCATGAAATTATAATAAAAAATTGAGCTTTTTTTAAATAAGCCTTGTTCATCAGTGTACTTGTACACTTTTATATATTATAAATAAGCATAGGGAAAATACTCAAATAGCGAATACTCAAATTGTGAATACTCAAATTGTGAATACTCAAATTGAGGGATGTGGTTACTGAATATCATGAAAATGGAGGGATTAACAATGTTAAAATTTGATTCATTGGTGGAAACTCAAAGTCATCATTTGCAAATGACCAATTCGGGTGTACCTAATGATATTCTATAGGTGCTCTTCTACTATAATCTCGTCTCAAACACATTGTTCCTTGTATTTGTGTATAGGTCAAGCTGGCAGTTGTTTGAGGAGATTCAGCACCATGCCATTCATGTTCTGTAACATCAACAATGTATGTAACGTGGCATGGAGAAGTGACTACAGTTATTGGTTATCTACAACTGAACCAATGACAGCTATGATGAATCCAGTCTCAGGAGCACAGATAGAACCATACATCAGTAGATGTGCTGTCTGTGAGGCTCCATCTGAGGTTTGTACTAGCAGTGGCTATTCACTGGTGAAATTATGAACAACTAAGTCATGGCTATTCACTACTTAATTATGAGCAACTTGGTCATGGCTATTCACTGGTGAAATTATGAACAACTAGGTCATGGATATTCACTATTTAATTATGAGCAACTTGGCCATGGCTATTCACTATTTAATTATGAGCAACTTTGTCATGGCTCTTCATCACTGGTGATTTACCATTGTATGTATTAACAGTATGGCTATTTTTATTGAAATTGTGAACAACTTGGTTGCGACTATTCACAATAAAAATCATGACTATTCAACATTGATTATTTACAATTAAATTTATTAAACAAATGGTCACCATAATTTATCATTGATATATGAATACCATGGTTGATAAAATGAATTAAAGTTACAGTTGTTATCTTGATTATAAAGATACCTGGACTTCTGCAAAACTGCGAAGTAGGTCTGTTTGTTCTACTCATTTATTGCAATGCATATATGTGTATACTGTAAATATTATGTAACATTTACAGATTGTTGCCATACACAGTCAGACAATGAGAATCCCAGATTGTCCTATTGGATGGACCGGTCTATGGATCGGTTACAGTTTCTTGATGGTAAGTAGATTTTTGTTTGGATTTTCCGAATATACATCTCTAAAGAACAACAGTTCAGTGAGTGGTTGCCTGTGACAATGTTGGCAACTGTTCAAACTATGCAATATCAGCTAGGTTATGGTTGTAGAAATTATATAACTATGAACATTTTATCAAACAAAACATCAAATATACCCAATATTATACATGTTCATTATTTGGTCCTGTTTGAGATTAGACTTTACTGTTAAGGCTCTAGATACATAATGTTATGAATGATAGTAATTGTACATTCATACAAATATAATTTTGTCATTTTTGCTCATGCATTTGGTTGTGCCTTTGAAATTTTATCATTTTCGCTCATACATTTGGTTGTGCCTTTGTAATTTAATCATTTTCGCTCATACATTTGGTTGTGCCTTTGAAATTTTATCATTTTCGCTCATACATTTGGTTGTGTTTTGTAATTTTGTCATTTTCGCTCATACATTTGGTTGTGCCTTTGAAATTTAATCATTTTTGCTCATACATTTGGTTGTGCCTTTGAAATTTTGTCATTCATGCACTAATATTTTGTTGTGCCTTTGTAATTTTATCATTCATGCACATATTTTTTTATATCTAGTCCGTTTCGTTTGTGTTTTATGGCTATTATGTCAAACTGGAAGTAGATTCTAATATGTTTTTGTCCCCATTTTTCAGGGAACTGGTGCTGGTGGTGATGGAACTGGTACCGATCTTGCATCAGTTGGTTCCTGTCTCGAGGATTTCCGTGCTACTCCTCTTATTGAGTGTCAAGGTCGCGGTACCTGCAATTATTATTCTACATCAACTAGTTATTGGCTTGCAACTCTAGAGCAAGGCGCTCAATTTAGACAACCTTTGTCGGAAACATTGAAAGCAGGAAATCTTAGAATGAGAATTAGTCGTTGCCAAGTGTGTATGAGACGCTAAAAACAAGCATTTATAGCATCATGATCATGTCATTGTTGAAGCTTGATTCACTCAAGCCTTCAGAACATGCTGACTGAGAAGTCAAACTTCTGTGGAACGCTGGCTTTCAGAGACGACTTCTTTCTGACGCCATCTATCTTGCCAGAAGTTGGATTTCTTGCCGGTCTTATCTTGACATTTAGGATTTTATTTCATTAAAATCATTTCTTTATACTTTTTACAGTATACCGCGTTTCATTGTAATTGTGCATTGGATATTTTACTGAGAAATGTGTTATTGTGTATTATGTATTATAATAGACTTGTCTATATCTTTGTATAGCTAGAGTACTGATTTCGTAATGGTGCTATATTAATGACACAATGCTTGTGTATGTATTTTTGATTTAGCATATTGTTGATGGAAGAGTGGTTTTTCTAGTCATTGCTTTTATACATATAAATGTTGGTCATTGTTTTGATTCATTACCTTAAGTTTGAATTGCTTCCTATTTCTGGTAAAACAATGTTCTTAGTTGATGTTGAGTACAATACACCAGTACAGCTAAGTTGCATTTGGAAATGTCAATGATATTATCATCTTCTTTGAACCATATGCACTGAGGGGATTTTCTAACTGATTACTTAAAGCAGATGACTTTTAAGGTATACAGAGGCAAGCTTTATGCAAGCTTAATATACTTGCACAAGATTAGTTATTTTCTATGCAAGCACAAACAATTCTAGTCCAGACTTAGCTTTCCGATTTGATATTTCATCTAAGAAAATAGAACGCTAAATTTGGAGGTCACAATGGACTCTGCACTTCATCATAAAGGCTGATGGGTTAGAAAATTCCCCCAAGTTTTTTCCTGTAATTAAAATAACTTGTTACGAATACTTCAAATGAACTTCAAATTCATGATCTTTCATTAAATTAACATTTAAAACATATTTAGCTGGAGTATGTTAGTTTGTGTGTATATATGAATTATGTGAGAGAGATTAACATTTATCATGGCAACTAATATTGTCATTTTTCTACATATTCTACTTATTTTCCTGCTGTTATAGAATACATGTTTAGAATTTTACTGAGCTGCTTCCTGTAATTACTTTACCCTAGTTACGATACAATGATTCTTTCTGGCCTCATTGTAAAAAATATGAAAGCAGGTTATTATAGGTCTTGGTAGTGAATACGTTTTCTTACATTTGATTCATAAAAACATTCTTAGAAGCCAGTAAATATCTACCAGGAAACATACATTTGTTTAAAGACATTCATTTGTCAGTTATAATTGACTATTTTGGCCATACGTTTTTCTTACAGTTAGCTCTATTCGTCATTCGCTGACCTTGTTATTTGATACCAGTGCCTTGAAGATGTAATTTTAATATACATATTGTTGCCTTAATTCTAAACTGACGAAAATAGCATTAACACTTTCTTGTTTACAATTTTGGACGAATTCTTTAAACACCACTTTACATCTAAGTGGAATCTGTATACAACCTATTGAAAAATGTTCTAAAGTTACAAATGACAATATTATGTAGAACTCAACTATGCAAAGAGAAAGACCTTCTAAATACATCTATTTAACGGTATGTTGCCAATCATTGACTTTCGTCGATCTAGAATTAAGTTGCAACCATTTTTGTGATCATTACACTATAACAAGAATCTCGTTATATGATAATATAGAGATGATTTCATGTCCACACGTTGTGCCAAAATCAAACCATGATGAGATTAAGATGTGTTTATGCAATGTTGATATTTCTGTTTGCATTTTTATGTTTTATCTAGCACCCATAAAACAACAACACAAATGTCTTCCAGTTCATATTATGAATAAATTGTTGTAGTATTTTAAATATTGTAAATATCAAGTCAATAACACCCTCGCGCACGAAGAACAATAGTCCATTATATATATTAAAATACACTGAAAGAACTAATACGCATTGGCAAACCCTTGATGTATAAGTAATAACACTGTGCCATGGCCAATGCACTGCAACAATGACAGTGTTTGTGGCTTCATCAAAATAATTTTTTCCAGAATCGATACTTTTTTAGAAAATAAAACTGCCAGTACAGTATATGTTCTTTACAAACTTAAGACAAATTAGAAATACTAGGAAACAGTATGGCTCTGATTTTACCTTGGTTTATACAACTTTATATATGGACTATGTAGATAAAATGATTTCATTCTGTGTTTTAATCGAGTCATGCTTCATTATTTCTGTAGTTTAAATGTCAGCTGAAAAATAAACAGGATGTTTTTGATATTCAGTGTTACGTCTTTTTTGGCCTGCTACTTAATAAATATATGATGCTCATGAATGCAAAATATGACCTTTGGCCAATGGTTCCACAAACCAAGGAATGTTGTGGCTCCTGGGTGACGACGTAGATGCAATATCGACAGATATATGTATGACATTGAGACCTGCTTCGCAAACTATTGAAGGTCGTGCATGATTACTAGATAATCAGGTATATTCAATGTAAATGCAAACAACTATGATCTTGACCAATGTTGCTCAAACTATTGAAGGTCGTGACTACAAGATGGCCCTGTAACTTTGATTTGAATGCAAACGTAACATTGGCCAATACATCACTAACTGCTACAAGATGAACCTGTGCATTCACTATATCAACATTGACCACTGCATCACACATTTAATTTGCTTGTAGGTGACACGTGAATTGGAAATATCACAATGACAAGTTCATGGAATAGAATGTCACTGAAATTACGATAACATCCATGCCATTCAAGTTTTCACTATTCATTGTATAAAGCTGTTGGACACTGTTTTATCAAAGGACTTACGAACATTTTTAACTTACGCTCAAATCAAAATTCCTTATATTGCGTTTACATCTGCAAATGAGGTAAAATAAATTGTTTAAAATCATTGACTGAATTAATTAACTGATGATTTTACCTATCGCTATACCAGAATTTGAAGCAGTTACATAATTATAAAGGATTCAAATTTGAACGTAAGTTTACGATTATCGTAAATGCTTTGATAAAACAGTGCCCTGGAGCCCATGCAACACTACGACTTATATTTAAGTGACACTAGATTTCTTTGTCACGAACATATCTGTCACATTGAAATAGCCATTTGTTTGTAGTGTACGTGTACCCACCTATATACATATTAAATAATGCGTAGGGCAAGGTCATGTTTGCCTTGGCAATTGTGGTATACATACAATGGAACTTGTATACAGTATATGGTCTTACCAATGCACCAGAGCTACATTGCCATTATTGTTGGCGTTCTCGAGCACGTGTGTCAAGAATTTCTCCACATAACTGCTGCTAAATAATAACTCCATTATAAACAAAATTTGTAAGATTTTATTTGGTACTACGTTTTGTATGAATATTAAAGAATAGTTTAAGGATATGTTTGGGCTACATAAATTCGCATAATGAAGTAAAAAGATACATAATGTGAATATAGCGTTTAGAAAAGTGAAAATATCCTTCGATTGGGAGCAATATTATATTTGTCTATTATATTACAGACCAGGGATTACATGATAACTTCATTATACTTATAAATACAGGCTTGAATTTTAAAAGTTAACATTAAAGTTATTAAAATTGTTGGAATGGGAGAATTCCTTCAGTTGCCGAGTGTATATTTTAAAAACATTATCATAGAATTTTGCATTCCTAGGGTCTAATTATCTGGCTGTATACATACGACTATCGGGGATTATTTGACGTTTAAGAAAGCTTCAAGACTGTCGTCGAGGTTCTTCATAAAGGGAGTTCCTTGGACCCCGGACATTCCAGTGAAAACGCTGGTGACCTGATGATCCCTGTAGTTTGCTAAACCATGTGTTTCTTTCCGGACATGTATCCAGTCTAACGCTATTGGCTTGACTTTGGTTAGTTGTTGGTCGTATCCTGACTTTTCTACCAATACATTAATCAGATCTGTTTGAAGCTCACATGCATCACTCTCAGAAGCTACTGCTTCTGCACGCTTCACCCAAGATTTAGAATCAGAGTCCATTTCTTCCTGTGATTTAGGTTCTCCTGGTATGTCGCCCATGATGTACCTATTATAAGGAGACAGGTTTGAATGAAGTATATGGAGACAAGTTAAAATATGAGGTTCATATTCATGTATACAATGTTTCGTTGTTTTGAACATTTTATCCCAACAAAATGGTAATGAAAACTTATTGATACCTTATCCATAGATACACGTATAGAATCTACAGAACTTTTCTACCAAACAATTTCAATTTGAAGAAATGGCGTTTCGAATTTTTTTAAAACCCTACTGGTATGTTGATCACATGCTGTGGTCCACATACTTCAATAAAGTAACTGAATAATATATTATCCTGATTTATGGTTGTGTATTGATAAATAATCTTGCCACACATTACTTTAATGTGGTCGTTTTCGAGTAATTGGTAATAAATACTAATATAATGATATGGTTGTACTAGTAACATTGGAAAAGTATTCCAGTGCATACAACCACTAAAACAACACGAGTATCGAGCTCTTACCTACATGTCCAGTCAGCAAGCGCATCTAAATATTGGAAAGTGTAGAGCTGATTTTCTACAACAACGTAGAACAGGTTGTTATTGCCCGCTTTGTAGAACAATGTTCCCATGTATAGACCTGGCGGGTATAGATGAGTGCGTCTAAAATTCTAAACCTGCTTTCAAGAAAGGGGAAGTAATTCTTGTATCCAGTACAAAGTATAACTGAATCAACTTCGACTTCGGTTCCATCGATAAAGTAAGCCTTTTTCTCATCCATTTTAGTCATAAGTGGCTTCTCGTTAATTTCTTTCGGCATGATACACGTAGCGCTCTTGGGAAATGCTTTATAACTTAGATATATATCCTTGGCCCCGAATTTGACCAACTGAAGAGCGATGTCTTCGCCTGAATAACCCGCACCAATAATGATAACCGTCTGACCCTTAAATTCTGTAGCATTCCTAAAATCATGCGAATGAAGTATTCGACCATTGAAGTCGTTCATTCCAGGGACTTCCGGTATAAATGGCGTGCTGAAAATACCGACGGCCACAATGACGTGTGAGAATATCTCTTCACGTGTTTCTTTGGTCTTCAGATTGTCAACAAAGACGGTGTAGCTCTGCTTGTCGTCATTATATTTTACCCATCGTACAACGGTATTGAATTCTATAAAACTTCAAGTCCCTGTTTGCCTTTTTTGTCCATCTGCCTGGAAAAGTGTGATAAGTTTGAAGTAATAAATATCACACTTTTTATTTCATGGTTACAATTGACTAACACCTTAGGGCAAGCAATGGAACTTTCGACAGTAAATAGGAAAAATCGCTAATCTACTCAAAGTTGAAACCAAATGCTTTACGTCTTGGGGTACGCATTGGAACTATCGGTGATTATGAAAAATAATAAATTTACTTGAAACCAAATGCCTATAATAAAATTTGATACTTTGGTTTTTGTTCGCTACATACATGAAAGTGAAAATTTGAACATTTTAGTGTATTGGGTATTTTGTTTTTATTTCGAACAATGCTCAAATCCCTGGATAACACAAACAAACGCAAAACAATGATTAGGAAGGAGGTATCTGTGAGGTGTACCTCTAAAATCATGTGTACATGCTCTTTCGTGAACCCATGCATTTCCGTCTCCTTGTATTTGTAATTGCCATACAACATACCGGTATACTAGCACGTGCGTTTTCATGCGATCAACCATTTGAATTGCATAGTATTGCATTAAAAAGGTATGCCTGAGCAATGCCCACAAAAACCCATGCCAAAACGGCGACCACGTGAGGCACAACAACCCCGGGGCGTGACATAGTTTAAAAGGTAAGGCCAGTGAACTAACGTTATGCGACTTAAAGAGGCACAACTACGACTTGACCTAGTTAAAATAATGGGCTGGGTAGGAATGGGAAATAATATTACATATTCCTAGCAACTACATTGAGCAATGCCCACACATAAGCCGAAGAAACAATTACAGATCCAAGTCCCAGCCGAACAATGCAGGAAGACCCACCTTCACAAAGAAATTATATAATAAAACACACCCGCATACTCAAATTTCATTAATGTCTATTACGAGATGAATAAGGTACCTTCCAAATAACCTCTCATAGCCAGACGTGGGAAAAACGACGATACTGATTTTCCAAAATGTTCTTCGCACGTATAATCTTGAAATTCAACAAACTCCTTCGAACCATTCGTCCACAAATGTTTGTACATACTGGTATGATTCGGTTCCCCATGCTCGTCAACACCTATAGGAAACAAAAAAAGTGAAATATTAACTACTAACAACGCTATTTGTGCCGTGCAAAGGTAATGAATTCGCCATGTACGTATAGTCAGTAGTAGAATTACTACGATTAGTAGCTACTTCATTTGTCTACAATACTCATACTTCACATTGGCAGGCGATGTTCAAATTGCTAGGCAACGCCGCCTTACCATCGTAGATTTGAAATCCACTATGGTTGCAACCAAACTATAAATTGTTCCGATAAATACAAGTGTGAACATGATCACCTTTGGTCATTGTGAAGTTGTGATTGTTTTGTTTGTTATTGTGTCTTTGAAGTTTGTGGTCCAGCATAACCAAAGAAGCCCAATTCTTTGACATAATGCTGCACGTTATTTTCAAAATTGCATGCACAGTGTATCTGTTTATGATTAGTACTAGTAGGGGAAAATTTTCGAAAATTTGTTACCTGAGTGACAATGGAAAGATACTTTCAGATATGTAAGCATATGTATTAGTGATGTTAAAAAAGATGGGAGCAGCACTGAGGGTCATTTATAAAGCACTTAAATCAGCGTTTCCATGGCAACCGTGTGGCTACATATTTGAATTTCTCACTGTATACGATAATACCTAATATATTTTTAACGAATAAACATATTTTAATGAAACTTGGAATGATACCTCACAATATCCCAGCAATGATGAAAATATATACTTTAATTGCAAACGCTTGATGTCAAGGTCACAGTCAGAGGTCAAAGGTCAGCTTTTGACATTTTTCCGGATATTTCAGACATTTTTCATGTAGTCCAGTATCCTGACTTCTTTGTGTGCAGCGGTCCAGAGGGTTTTTTGGTTGATTTGTGTAGAGGGGTGTTTGAAGTTTGATTTCAGCGAGTATGGACAGCTGGCATCATGCAGGTTACCATAGAAACCAAGATGGCGTCCAAATTTCCCGCCACTTTAAGGACACACCCCATCTTTATATAATCATTCGTAATAAGTATGTACACTTGTATACCAATCTGCATTTGTACAATAGTTAAAGAACATATATATCGCTCCAAAATGATATGTGTGTCAAGGTTATTGAATTTCAGGGTCAAGGTCATTTGAAGGTCAAAAGGCAAAAAAATGTGTAAAATTTGTGTTTTATCCCCAAAAGGTTATCTGTAATTATAGGTACACTTATGGCAAAAATAAGTTTGATGTACGTCATCACAATGTGGCATCACTAAGTCGCATAACAACATTAATTTTATAGTCATGAGCTGAAAAATGAAAAAATAAGCAGGAATTCGGTAACCCCACCACAATTGAAAATTTCATAATTCTGCGATTATTATGAAATAACTGTATGCGTTGTATTTACTATCACCGGGTTTATATGTGTAAATAACGCATACATGTCCAAGTAAGAGCAACATTATTACAAACTGATGTCTAGGCCAGCGTTCAAATTGATCTGTCTACCAAGTCCATGAAGGTCAAGGTCATTACAAGGTGCGAATTCAGGAAAATGGTTCAAGTCACGTTTTTACGTTGTAAAAACAAAGCTATCTTTAGTTCATTTTGCTTCAGCGAGTACCATTTCCTTCCATTATAAATGTCTTTGTTTGTTCGTGTAGAGGGGTGTCCGAGGTTTAAATCCAGGCGAGAGTGCTGAAATAAGGTTAATTACCATGGACACCCAGATGGCGGCCTATGTTACAGCCATTGTATAAGCTAATTACTAGTCAAAATCTCATGTTTGTTACCCATAAGTAGACAATACATATTTTATTAAATAAGCATTGTAATTAATAAACATATGCGGACCTGAACCTTTTGCCAAGGTCAAATGGTGGAGGTCAAGGTCATTTAGAGGTCAAAACATTATCAAATGCTTAAGTCAATATTGTACCTAAAAGAAATTGAGATATTTTGTCCCTTCTTTTCATATTTTGCAACATATTATATATTAATGTTGGGTTTTAAAGTGTTTAAAGTCTGGAAAGACACATATTTCCTGCCACAAGGCCAGTTTTTAATTCGAAATCTTTGCAACAAATGGCATTTATGTGCATGTTGATCAAGATCGATTTCTTGAGTTGATGCGTCCATCTATAATTCTTAGTTTTCAAGTTTGACAGTTTTAATTCTTATGGAATAAATAAATCTTTGTATAAACATTAAAAATATTTTTATATTGTACTTTTTACAGACAAACTTTGGCCCAATCAGGTCAAGGTCATTTCAAGGTCAAACTACAAAACATACCCACATGTTTGATACTTTCGGCGCAAAACATCATTTTGTAATTCATTGTACTGTGTATTTTGATGTAGATGTGTTATCTTAAGTTCAGAGAGTAAATTATTTCATTGGAAGTTATAGGACGAAGTGCCTTGTGTGTTTGTAGTCTTTAACGACATGTCTGGGAAGAGTGTAGGGTAACCATTAGGTTTCGGGATGACTGCACTCATAGGAGATGGTTACCTAATATGGTAAAGTATTGCTGTAAATAGGGATGGTGGATACAAAACATGAAATGGGCTGGCTGGATATAGAGGTTGTTTGTTACAAACAGAGTCTGGGGGGGCTGCAAATGGAAGTGGTGGGTTCCAAACATGGTCATTGATAGATGTAATTAGAGATGGCGGGAACTAAAATGGGTCTAGGATGGCTCTACCTAGAGGTTGTGGGTTCCAAACATGCCATGTTAGGGCTGTACATGGCGATGGTGGATACCAAACATGGTCTGGCATGGCTGTACTTGAAGGTGACTGGTACCAAGCATAGTCTAGCAAGGCTGAAATAGAGGTATTGGGTACCAATCATGGTCTTAAATGGCTTTACTTGGAGATGATGGGTACTAAACATGGTCTGGAATGGCTATACTTGGAGATACTTCAACGCCCTTTTAAACAACGACTGGTCAGTCTACAGTGGCACCCATTAACTTGTTTGTCAAGTTCATTGCTGTGTGGTCATATGCTGCGATCACTTATATCTCAACTGTCTGATGAATCCTAGGTATGTACTTAGTGAGGGACCCACCAGTGTAAGAAGCTGTCATCCATAGTACTATGAGATTCTCACCAGAGTAGGGAACTTTCATCTTTAGTAATTTGTAATAATCACCAGCGTAGGGAACTATCATCCCTAGTACTTTCACCAGTGTAGGGAACTTTGATCCTAAGTGGTATTTTGGGACATGCCATGTAGAGAAAAGTCATCATAGATCTACATTTTATCATTTGAGAAACGAGGCAACCTGAATTATGGGGGACTCACAGGCATTATCTCTAAAACGGTGCTCATAACTGGACATGCGTGCAAGTATGTGGTGTCTGTGTGCAAAACGCAGGTGATACATAGAAATACGTACGTGGACGGTCAGTATGGCCTTCGTTAGTTTTTCTGAGCACGCAGAAACGATGCAGTACTTTTCGTGTATCTGGAACATTCTGGTCTGTTTACGTATTTGTCCCCACACATGCGACGCTCTTGCAATATGTGTGCCTTCTACTGTCAACTACAACGCACATGATCAGTACGTGCAAGTACTGTCGCCTTACACAATAACTTGACAATCGTCAGGCGAGTGTACAATGTGCGCACGTTGTAGTCATGTGCAACGTACTTGTCAAGTGAGCAACGTACGATTTACACAGTTTTTTTATTACAGTCAGGAAAAGCTTTGCATGCAATGAGCATCGACGTACTTCCTTCGTACTTCCTTCCTTTTCGAAAAAAAACGTAGTGGCCACAGCCTAGCAAAAACACGCACGTCGGGTTGTGGCCAGGCCATAAGAATGACTCAAGACTTTTCGAAGTAGTCACCAACCACCCTATGGGCTATGATGTTGGCAGCAGTCATAGTAGGGACTTGGAAGGACTAATGACTGTATAAAATAGCAAACCAAGGTCCACATTTTGCACAGAAAAAGAGGGGTGACCAAAAAAGTTACTGTTGCAGCAACTGCTTTTGCCTTCAATGCTAATTTGACTGAACTATAAATTTTATTTTATATACATGAGTGAAGATGATGACAGCAATATGGAAACCAAATTTTCAGTTGCCATGGTTACAATAGGTATTTTTCTATCAAAGAATCAAGGAACATTTGTTTTGTTTTTGCTAAAGTAATCAAATCAACATAAAACATACTATGTATTCCTGCATTATTTTACTTGATTGTGCTCATACTTACAATGCAAATTACGAAATTCCAAATTTGACATTTGACCTGTTATACAGGGTGATTCATATCTGTCCCCATTACAAACTAATACCATGAGATCATACTTGATCTCATCTGATATATCTGACAGCATTGTACCGTTTTATTCAGTATCTAACATGACAATGTTACTATCAATGCAAGATAGGAATTAAGATTCCCCAAAAAGTCATTTTTTCGATAAAAGTCAAAATGACGTCCATATCCAATGTTTCCCAAGTTGAATAATATGTTATTCTAAAGTATTGCATGATATAACCAGTTTAAAAAATAAAAATATTATACCTATGTGAAAGTTTCATCCATTTGTGATAATCTTACCACTTATGAGTGATACAGTTGTTTTGGTTACCAGTTGCTAGGCGACGCAAGAATCTAACGCATAACGCTACGTTCTCACCTTAATTAATACAAAGTACAGGTAACCAACTTGCTGATCTTTGGTTGTTTCTCTTTCAAAATCATGTTTTTAAAGTCATCAATTGCTTTTAATGGTGGTATTGTAGACTCAATACGACTCTTTGTGAATTTATCACATCCATTTGGAAAAAATATTCGTCGAAAACCAGTCATCTGTTTACTTGGCTACAAGTGAGAATTATCTGTGTGGTTAAGTTCTTTCGTTGCCTAGCAACTAGAAACGAAAACTATCTGTACCACTAACTTATCTGAACTTAACTTGTGGTATATAATCTAAACTTTGTAATCAATATATTACGTAGGTAATAAACAGTGTAATATCGTTCAATACTTTACAAGCTCTGCTGTCAATTTGGGATAAAAATCATTTTGAACTTCATTTTAACAATTATCAAAAAGGGACATTTTGCAAGAATCTTATTTTCTGGGTTGCTATGATAGCAAAATTATCATGTTATATACCGAATAAAATAGTGAAATGTTGGCTTTCCAATTGTATATGAAGATATCAGAATAGATCAAGCATGTTCTCATGGCATTAAGTTGTAATGGAGACAGATATCATGAAACACCCTGTATGACCTTGACATCAAGGTTGACAGAGGAGCCTATTTTTACAAATATTGTAACAAGTACATATTTGCTAATATCCAACTTCATCATTTCAAATGATTACTAATCTAATTCAAATCATGTCATCTTTAGAACATGTTTAATTATTATCAACTTTACCCCTACGGTCCTACCCCTGACGAGAAAAGTATAGAGTAGATATGAGCAATGTTGATAAAATACTTATTTATATATGTACTATTAATATGACAACTTACATTAGAAAACTTAAAATTTCAAATTACGGATGCAGTTACCTCAAAATACCTTCTCAGTCAACGTGTACATGCATAATAGTGTCAGAATTAGTATTTTGAATTGAAAACTGAACTAATAATTAAAGAATATATGTGTACAAATTATTTTATCACATTTAATGCCAACTTAAATACAAAACATTTACTAAAGTAAGTAAGTTAGAGAGGAAATATCTATTTTTCAGCTATTTTTCATAATTTAACCTTGGAATGGCATTGACCTTGACCTTTAAGTGGTCAGTACCGCATGTCCAGTTAATGTACATCATCAAATGAATAATATCCAGGCTAATACCTGTCAGTTAATACATAAATAAAAAAATCACATTAGGTAATATAATATCAGGTGTATTCTTAAATTATGGCGGCCATCTTGGACGCCATTTTGGATTATGCAAAACGCTATATCGTCCCACGAAAGGCTCCCGCCTTTTTTGAATCAGCAGAACTTCCGGGACATTTTGGTATATAACACCTCTTATTGCCTTTCATGGCAGACCCCCTTGATTTTTTAGCCAACTTGTCATCAGACCATGAGGAAATTGTAACTTTTGGGCCGTACGTAATAGGAAAATTCGAGAAAGTTTTCCAATATTAAATTAAAAGGTGCATAAATGACACCACACACGAACTTTCCTAATAGTTAAATGGAGCAAACTGTTTTCCGTACGGTATAGTGTCTCAATTATGTATATTAAGTAAAATATTGATGCTTTTCGTAGATTTTAAGAAATTCGTACCCCACCCACTTTTAAAGTGTAATGTCAATATTTCAGTACTTTTATTTTGTATATTTGTTAGTATTTGCAATTCCCCAACTATATAGCATACACTAAACACAATAATTGTTATAAATGTGGTAAGAATAATCATGGGTGGTTAAAAATCTTACCCCTACTCCTAATTTTTGCCACAATTTGATGATAAATATGATGAAAAACAACTTAATAACGTTCCATGTTCACAATTATCCACCAAAATCACCTAATATGACATGAACAACATACCATACACTGTTAAAATGACTTATTCTCATAATAAATGTCATTTCTAATGTCCCAGGGGCTATATAAAGGCAAACGCTTATATTTTCGTTTTTTGGTGGCCATCTTGGACGCCATCTTGGATTTCTCTAAGCATACCTATTTGTCAGTGCTGCTACCATCCTTAAAAGGTCAAGTTAGGTGTTGGGTGTGTGTGTGTGTAAAATATTGAGTCATTGTCATTCCGGTAACAAAATCGGCCAAAATTGGACATATTTTCCCCTACTATACTGAGGTTTGTACATTGATGTACATTGCCGTTCTATTAGGCCATTTTTTGTCTGAGTGGGTGCTCGTGTTTTTGTAGAATGTAAGTTTGTCGTGCTCTTTTGTTTCTGGTGATTTCTGCCATCCATGTCAAAATATCATTATCTTTAAACTGTTACTTACGCTACATGCATGTTTAACATATAAAATTCTGCCGCAAAACATGACACTGATACATTGGTTTTTTATGCAAGTGCAGTACAATTATGCTAAATAGTTTATACCCCTTTGAAGAGATTTAACGTGCATATATATATACTTGAGTTTAAGTATGCACCCTTTATGCAGTACAATATAGTATTACATGATTTGAATAACCGTATATATACTGATAGAATAAAATTATAATGATTTATGCGTGGTATATAGTTTCTACTTGATACATGCATATTGAGAACATGTTAACTTTTCATACGCAAATCTTAACGCCAATATTTGTATTGTATTGACAATTGAGTTTTTGTACGATTCTTTCCAGACATGTAACATACTGACCAACGAACTTGTCCTAGTGTTATCGGTTCAGTGATGGCACCCACATTGCCTAGTGTTCTACATAACTTGGTCACGAAAGGATCATTGAACCTCGTTCAACTTTATTATTTCATATAAATATTATCATTAAAACTAAAATATTTTATCGCTAATGTTGATCATCCCTCATATATTTGACGCGCTTCGCTGCTTAAAAATATTAACTTTATTATGGCCGAGTTCATTTGTTGACACTTATTTCTACTTATTGAACATCTAAATCCATTTTAATTTAACATTCATTTACACCGAGTGTGCTATTGTCTCAATATTTTGTGCGTGTAAGACGTACATAAATAATTAAGTATGCTAAAATGGTATATCAAGTATCATGAGAGAATTCTAAAATCCTAATTTAACTTACCTGTCCGCCAGGACGTATTCCATAGTCCTCCCCATGTACTCTGTTTCTCAAAACATACAACATCAGGCATATTATCCATCTTTGCAAAATGAAACAATGTTGACATTCCAGATGGACCCGCTCCTATAACGCATATCCGTTTGTCTGCCATTCTTAGTATTCAAATAAATTTCTCACAACTTTCCAAGTTGAATCAAACTAAAGTGCAAAACACGTAATGGTAATGTAAGTTGGGATCACTGAATGATAGTTGATTCAGTCTAGTTGTTATATAACATATGTATGAATGTATGTGTGCGTTACTTGTATTTTGCACGTAGCGATTGTTTGGTTTAAAGCGGGTGATGTCGCTGCATCTTTACACATTTCCCAAATGTAAACCCAGCAGTTACAAGCTAAATAAATTTGTAATTTAATTGTATCAGCAATGTATATCCATAACACATGTACTGTAAACTAATCATTTGTGAGTGTAGAGATGAGATTGTACATACGGGTGGGGTAATAATGTTATACCGTGGCGAACTACCACCAGTGCTTATCAATTCGTTCGATTTGTAATCCGTTGATCCATGTTCGAACCCCGGAGGCCACATGCTAAACATATGTGAAATTAAGACAATTTTTCCTCCATATGTTGAGAAGTTGCTGGAGCCTGTCCGAAGAGTAATTATCCAGATGTTAGAAGGTGTAACCAAACTTTTGAAGAACCCTTGACACAAATCGATATTTTATCAAATCACAGGCCTAAGAAATTTTATCACAAATTACAGTTTTCACTTTTATCCATTCAATAAAGTACATATTATTGTATATGATGTATGGATTGGGGACGTCAAACTCTGTTTTTGTAATATATCTTAGGTCTGCAGTCAAATGACGGATTTACGCACCAAAACTCTCAAATTTGTCTCGAAGAGTACACTGCATTTCAAGGAATGGTTATAACTTGCGCTAGTGAGTACCCAATGTACCATGTTGTGGTTATTTGGGACGAAGTGCGCTTGGTGAAGAGTACCCATACAGCACCGGGTCGTTTTCATGTTTGCCTTTTAGTGCAACATAGGGCCTGTGTAGCTGAATTGGGTAACGATGAATAATGGTGTAAGTTGTGATTTAACTGCTGGGTAAATAGGAACAGCTTGTAAATATGCCCGTTAAAAAACTATGAAACAACAAGACACTCATCACATGGTATTCACAGTTATCTCCCGTCAGCTAGTCGTTATGGGTACTTTCGTACAAGATGACGAACTTTTACAAAAAGCCATTCTTTAAAATTACAGTTTTTTTCGTTTCGTACAAGATGACAAACGTTTACATAGCTAAATTACATCAGGGGTAAAAAGTACATTTAAAATATGACGAACAAGATAATAACATTGTTCATATTGATTAGTTCTCTACAATTAACGCCGAATTCATTAAAACCCGTATAAACTGTAACATGTAACAAAACAAGCACACATCCCTTCTCGCCACTTTCTGATCATAGCTAATATTTTACAAACTACTAAAATACTACAAATGTAGCTATGATTTCTAGAATAACTTAGATTCTATACGAATTTAAATATGTCCTTGGTCAAATTGATGAATGACATGACGACTACATTATACCACAGATTTAATATCAATGCAAATCGTACCTTAAGTCCAAAACCAATGCAAATATGACCTTGGACAAACTATTGAAGGTCATGACGTCTAGATTATGCTGTAGATTCAATATCAATGCAAATATTACATTGACCAAACAAGTGAATGCCATGACTTCTAGATTATACATTTATAAAACACAAACATCCATCAACACATGCTCTGTATGTTTCCATATCTTCACAAATACTACCCTAAAACCACTTGTAACGTTCCGTTTGTACTGAGTTTACTATAGGATAAAACAAACTTTTTGTGATAGAAGTTTCATTTCTCGTGGTCAAACGGGCTAGTTATATACATACGATTATCGGGGATTATTTGGCGTTTAAGAAAGCTTCAAGACTGTCGTCGAGATTTGTCATGAAAGGAGTTCCTTGGACCCCGGACATTCCAGTGAAAACGCTTGTGACCTGATGATCCCTGTAGTTTGCTAGGCCATGTGTTTCTTTCCGGACATGTATCCAGTCAAACGCTATTGGCTTGACTTTGGTTAGTTGTTGATCGTATCCTGACTTTTCTACCAATGCATTAATCAGATCTGTTTGAAACTCGCAGGCACCCCTTTCAGAAGTTACTGCTTCAGCCCGCTTCACCCAAGATTGAGAATCAGTGTCCATTTCTTCCTGTGATTTAGGTTCTCCTGGTATGGCGCCCATGATATACCTATAACATATTTTAAGGAGACAATTTAAAACATTAATAAGCAAGAGGTTCTATAGAGTTGCTATTTGTTTAGTTATTCCTGTGTCAAATGGTTACAGGATGCGCTCTAGTGCCTTAGTGAGGTGAGTCGTGCCTAGCACTTTAAACCCTCAGCTCCGGTCGCTGACAAGTGGGGTAAACCACTGGTAAGGCAATCTTGTAAGTCCAAGCCCGTCAGTATACAGTCTCTATCACAGTCCTACCATAGTGCCTCCCCGTGGCGGCATGGATCAACTGGGCACCTTACGGCCCAAGGCTAGACTATTGAGGGCTCGGAAGAGAACCACTCCTAAAGGTGAGGCAGCAGCGCCACGTCAGCTGCCCACTAATGGTTCCCCAGACATTGGGTTAAGTGTCCCCCTGTGATACCCCGGGTTATAAGGTTCCCCGCCTACTGGGTCAAGTAGGAAACCACTGCCTGTGGTTAGTCGTTGGATAGGCGAAGGCTAAGGGTGAGGTAACCCCGACAGAAAACTTAGGGAGTTTAAATTAGCGATGTTGGGCCAATTGGCACTCCCTAACATACCACAACATCATGTAAACCGTCATGAATACACATGTCTACCAATGTTAATCGATGTGGTGCTGAGTCTCTGGAACCCCTCCATTGAGATTCAGTGCCAGGCTCTGAGCCTCGACAGAGTCCACCCACAGCTACTGCGGGTCCCTCCTTCATTCTAAAATGTGAGGAAGAAAGAGAACAGGCCACAACGAGCCTAGGAGGAGGAGGGAAGTCCAACGCCAACCTTTTAAGGTGATGCATTGGAATGCAGAAGGAGTCTACAACAAAAAGACAGAACTGCAACATATCCTTCATGAGAATAGCACCAATGTCTGCTGCATTCAGGAAACTCACCTGCAACCAGCCAAATCCTTCAAAGTCAGAGGATATCAGTGTTTCCGAAGCGACAGAATTGGCAGAAGAAAGGGAGGCATCCTGACATTAGTCCGCAATAACATCAATGCTATCCAGACTAAACTGCATATGGATGACTCTGAGTTCCAGGTACTGAGTTTCAGGAAGAACGCATTCGAACTTAAGATTGTGAACATCTACTCTCCTAACGACAAAGCTCTATCCTTAGACAAGATACCAACTGAAGAGTCCAACTTCATCATTGACTTCAACAGCCACTCACGAAGTTGGGGATATGACCACATGGACAGGTGAGGAGAAGAAGTAGAGACCTGGCAAGATGACAACAAGCTGAACCTGATCAATCAACCAACACACCTTCCACCCTTCTGCTCAAGATGCTGGCGAACAACTTCAACCCCAGATCTTGCTTTTTGTACTGACGACATACAGGGACAGGCCACAAGAGAAATTTCTGAACAACTTGGAGGCAGCGAACATCACCCAGTCCAACTGATTATGGACCATACTGCACATTCATCATCAAGTCTCCCCAGATGGAACTACAAGAAGGCCAACTGGAAATTATATCAACATCTGAGTGATGACCTCTGCAAAGACATCAGAGTAGATGGAAGATACATAAACAAAGTTGTGAAAGAGTTTAATACATGCGTCCTCAAGGCAGCCAAAAAGCAATCCCAAGAGAGGGAGAAAATATTACAAGTTATACTGGAGTGAAGTGCTAGAAGACTTGCAAGAAAAAATGTCAGAAGCCAAAAGCTCAAAGGAAGTGCTGGCGATCAAAAACAGCATCACTCAACTTCGAACGTGATGGAAAAAAGCTGTGGAGGTTGACATAAAAGCTGAACGATGAGGATGGACAAGCAAGCGAGAGGCCCAGTTACCTTGGAAGAAAACGGAGAGATGCTTACAGACAAGCAAGCGGCAGACATCTTTGTGTAAGTGACATCCCCGTGAGCGGAGAGAAGCAAAGAGAAGCAAGAAGAGAACAAAGAGATAGACACCCGAAGTGACATCAGA
This sequence comes from Spisula subtruncata, assembly GCA_963678985.1. Taxonomy (NCBI): domain Eukaryota; kingdom Metazoa; phylum Mollusca; class Bivalvia; order Venerida; family Mactridae; genus Spisula; species Spisula subtruncata. The sequence goes on from OY787671.1 coordinate 7,092,361, forward strand.
ATGCATGTGCCAGCGAATGACGGTACACGAAATCCAGACAGCACTTAGACAGTTGAAGACCAAGAAATCTCAAGGACCAGATGGTGTCACCAACGAGATGCTGACCCATCTAGGCCATACGGCAAAATGCAAGCTCCTAGACATTTACAATCACAGCTGGACACAGGGCAAACTTTTCAAGTGTGGAAAGATGCTATTATGACCTCCGTCAACACGAAAGGGAAGGATCCAAAAAAGGCTGCATGCTACCGACCTATCAGCCTCATCAGTTGTATTGGAAAGACCATGGAGAGGATAGTGAATGCACGGCGTAAGTGGTACGTGGAGACCAACGACCTACTGGCAACAGAGCAAGCAGGATTTAGACAATTCCACCCCACCGAAGACCAAACAACGCATCTAGCTCAAGAAATTGAGGACGCATTCCAAGAAGAAAATGTCGTCCTTACAGCATGGATCGACCTACAACCAGCGTTTGACAAAGTTTGAACTGACGGGCTCCAATTCAAATTGATGCGAAACAGAGTGGGAGGAGCAATGTTGTAGTGGGTAAAATAATACCTGTACAATAGAAGAGCTCGGGTCAGCCTGAACAGCAACAAAAGTAGGAAGTTTCTAATATTTCAAGTTGTCCGTCAGAGTGGATTCCATTCTCCAACACTCTTCCTGCTCTTCATTAATGATCTGGTTCTGATATGCCAAAAGGAGTACACACAGCGCTCTATGCCGATGACCTGGTACTATGGTGCAAAGAATACAGGATAAATACAGGATACAAGGAGCTATTGACAAGCTAACCGCATGGGCTGAAGAATGGTGTGTTACGATCAACAAAGAAAGGTCATCCATAACACTATTTACCTTGTCTTCATAGAAAAAAGCTGGTACGATAAAGATGGGGACACTCCGATGATAGAAGTAGACGAGGCAACATACCTAGGAGTTACATTCGACAAACGGCAAACATGGAAGCCACATATCAGTCAAGCAGAATGGAAGGCTCGTAGAAAGTTAGCCATGGTGTGCAAACTCACTGGAACAACATGGGGGCTAGTGAGCAAATACCCAAAACAGTAGAGTACCTAGAGTACATCTCACCTGCATGAACAACAACAGCGAAAACCAACAGCCAAGCTCTCGACAAGGTCCAGAACCAAGCGTTGCACATAATGACGGGTACTACGAAGCCTAAACCGATTGAATTCATGGAAAAACTCACTGGTATCCAGCCATTATACAAACAAAGACAAGCCAAAGTCATAGTTCAAGCGGAGAAGTTTAGATCAATACCGAACCACCCAATGGCAAGGATATTAGCTGTATTTACCAAAAATCGGATCAAGCGAAGCAGCTTTGTACACGAAACCAAGAAGTTAGACAAAGAATTTGCACCTGATCTGACCATAGCAAGTACACCTCTTGGCAGGGATGATATCGTCAACACATTAACGTCTGCTGTCTCTCTGTCTCTAGCCATGATTAGCCAAGAATATCCTCCTGAGATATGGATCCATGTCTATACAAGAACAAGACAAGAGGCTGGTCCCTACCATCGCCTTAACAGGTCAGAAAAAGTAATTATGGTAAGACCTCGCTCAGGGCACAACAGGCTGAACTCTCACATGTACCGAGAGTACAAATTGGTGCCATCTCCGTTCTGACCATGTGGGATCTGTCGATCATAGCCTCCAAAGATGCAGAAGACACAACCAGGAGCGAACTGCAACGTGGCCCATAGACACAACTCTTCAGGAGAAGCTCTATGGAGACGCTGATAATCTGCGAAATACCAGAAAGTTCATCGCAGACACTGGGATGATAGTGTAGGACGAACGACTGAGGTGAGGTGAGTTGAGTTATTCCGAGGGTAAATGAATTACAATTCGTTGATTTAGGTCGGTCACTTGTATACAAAAACAACCAGTAGATTGTATACAATTAATTTAATACCAAACTATTTTTGAACACCTAAATCGAACAAAATGGTAGGCAGTGAAAACCAAACTTTATCCACGGACACGTACAATATATACAATCTCTATAACTTCACAGCCCAACGATTTCAATTTGGAAAATTGACATTTACAAAATATATATACATGTATATTACACCCTACTGGCATATTGATCACAGTCTGTGGCCCATATACGATTACTTGAATAAAGAAATTGAATTATATATCATCCGATGTTAAATTCTGATTCATAATTGTGTCTTTCGGACTTGCCTGATGTCATGGAATTGTATGAAATGGTCAACCTGCACTTTATAAGTGATCGTTCTCGAGTATTTGGTTATAAATTTTTTCTATTGCTATAAACAACCAGCTGATTGAATGTTTGCTTAGTCCATCCAAACCAAAATGATATGGTTGTTCTAGTAACCCGACCAACTGTTTTGTAAGAAGTCACCTTGGATCGTTTGATTTTTGGAACGGTGCATAATACCACTAAAATTCTTATCTCCTTAGCCATTTTAAGAATATTACCAGAATCATAACAGAAATTCCTTCCAGTCTGTGTGTTTATTGGTGTGAGTATTGTAATCAGATAGCAAGAAAAGAGGAGCAAACAAGACTTACCTGCACGTCCAGACAGCAAGTGCATCAAAATATTGGAAAGTGTAGAGCTGATTTTCTACACCAACGTAGAACAGGTTGTTATTGTCCGCTTTGTAGAACAGTGTCCCCATGTATAGACCAGATGGATATAGGCTGGTCTGTTCTAAAATTCGAAAACGGCTTTCAAGAAAGGGGAAGTAATTTTTGTATCCAGTGCACAATATTACTGAATCGACTTCAACTTCGGTGCCATCGATAAAGTATGCCTTCTTGTCACCGATTTTAACCACCGATGGCTTCTCTTCTGTTTCTTTGGGCATGATACACGTAGCGCTCTTTGGAGCAGTTCTATAACTTAGATATATACCCTTAGCCCCGAATTTGATCAACTGCAGAGCGATGTCCTCACCTGAATAACCCGCACCAATAATAAGAACCCTCTGGCCCTTAAATTCAGCAGCATTCCTGAAATCATGCGAATGTAATATTCGACCATTAAAGTCATTTATTCCAGGGACTTCCGGTATAAACGGCGTGCTGTAAATACCGACAGCCACAATGACGTGCGAGAATATCTCTTCACGTGTTTCTTTGGTCTTCAGATTGTCAACAAAGACGGTGTAGCTCTGCTTGTCGTCATTATATTTTACCCATCGTACAACGGTATTGAATTCTATAAAACTCTTCAAGTCCCTCTTTGCCTTTCGAGTCCATCTGCCTGGAAAAAGATCAGTTTGAGATATTAAAAAACGATATTTACACTTAAAAGTATTTTTTATCCTATGAGTGTCGCAAGGCATCCCAGGACGATACTCTTTGGGGGAAAGAATAAAACAAGAGCCGTCAGTGACGGGTGATGCTCCCCGTGGGATGTTTGTCACATAAAAAATACTCCAGAATATGCAAAAGAGAGTTATGGTCCTTAGCCATTGCACTTTCCCTCAATGAGATCTATTTACCTATGAAGTTTCAAATTGATATCTCAAATACTGTTGGAGTTATGGCCCGGACAAGAATTAAGTACGAATAAAGTATGAAAAATAACAAAGGACAATAACTCCAAAAATAGGTTATGTATAGTTGTGGTTCTAAAGCACTGCACTTCTACTCATTGAGATATATTCACCTATGAAGTTTCAAATTGATATCTCAAATACTGTTGGAATTATGGCCCGGACAAGAATTAAGTGTGAATAAAGTATAAAGAAACAAAGGGCAATAACTCCAAAAACAGGTTATGTAGAGTTGTGGTTCTTGAGCACTGCACTTCTACTCATTGAGATGTATCCACCTATGAAGTTTCATGGTGATACCTCACATACTTTTTGAGATAGGCTCCGGACAAAAACTAAGTATGAAAAAAAACCAAAGGGCAATAACTCCAAAAATAGGTTATGTAGAGTTGCAGTTCTTGGGCACTGCACTTCTACTCATTGAGATCTATCCACCTATGAAGTTTCATAATGATAACTCACATACTTTTTGAGATAGGCTCCGGACAAAAATATTCGGTCGGAACGACGGAACTACGGACGGACGGACAAAGCGGCAACTATATGCTCCCCCGAATTTTCGGGGAGTATAAAAATCCAAGTCTAACCTTTGTTTGCCAATCAGCTTTCTGTTTAAATATGGAAGGCATATATGTGAGTGCTTTCACCCGGATTTGAAACCGAGTCGCCAGATTAGACGTAATGCGCACTAACCACTGAGTCTCTGAGGCATATGAAACTTCAGCAGCTACCGGCCTGATAGTGATAATTTCAACAATTTGGACAGTGTATTGTGGTTTCGTCATTATTTTGGGCAATGTACAAAACACTTGACAAATACAAGCAAAAGGCATTCAAAAATAGAAGTTCATTATACCGTATAATTGGTTTAAATTAGTCGGTCTGAAATATGTGTAAATTTTGGGGATTTACAAAATATTTCCTTCAGCGTAAAGTTTGGTAGAACAAGAGCTATTACAAGAAAAGAAAACGCTAATATGCCATACGCCAAATGTCTGAAGCCCAAAAGTCGCTTTACCAAACGTTATTTTGTTGCCAAGAAGTTACTATGTACTTATGTGGTTTGAAAAAGTGATGTGTTGTAAAAGTCCGTTGGTGTACATATCGTAATATTTTCCGAAACAAATATTACTAGCCGGATGCAATACGTACCCTCCAAATAACCTCTAATGGCAACACGTGGGGGAAACGACGGCGTCGGCTTTCCAAAATGTTCTTCGCATGTATAATCGGGATATTCATCAAACTCCTTCGAACCATTCATCCACAAATGTTTATACATACTGGCATGGTTCGGTTCCCCATACTCGTCTACACCTGAAGGAAGCACAAAAAACACAGAAGTGATTTGGCTTAAAATATGAACAGCTTTATTTGTGTCGTGTCAAGGTCCTGAAACCGTCCAATATACATAGTCGGGATCAACTGATACGTGTACGTTACTAGTCATTTGCGAAAGAAATGTTGCGGAGGCGTTTGCTTCGTGCGCTTAGCCATGGTATAAGCTGTTCGTACTTAACTTTGGTAGGCGATTAACACGATGTTATTGTTTGGCAATGGCGCTTTACAATCCTTCTAAGCACACTATTCGTACACACTAATGTTCTAATGAAGAGCGGGGGTAAATATCATCATGTTTGTCTGTTGTGCAATTTTGTAAGTCTAGCTGTTTCTTTCAAAGGCTCATGTACGAGGGGTGATCAATATTCGAGGACTTTTCATATAGCAATTTCATATTGGCAGCAAGGATCAAAGACATTTAACTTCATTCGGAGTAAGACGTCTCCGACCGAATGCACTAATAAAATTATTAGATTCATACAAGTGGCGCGTGACGTTGGACGTCACGCGACGTCATTCCAGGCGTCACCGTCGGAGCAGCACATAGCTCCTTTCAGGACTGATACCAGTTCCATGTATGAGACTGGTTTTCTTTTACTACTGAAATAAGTAGTTAATAGCCGATTCTGGAATGCGAGGTGGAATAAAATGACTATCGATGCGTTATTGGAAACAAAACTCGGAAAAGGGCGGTTGGCTTTACAAAATAAGATTATTTCAAATAAGACTGAAACAGGACCTATCATGTTTAGGACGCAATATCGAAATAACCCTTTTGATTTGGAGTGAACGATTTTATGTGTTGTAGCCTATACTAGTCTTCGTTTTTGCCAGTTACATTTGATTGAGATCTGTGCGTCTAATTTCGCAGAATTTAACGGAAAATGCACCTAACGCGGTGTTATTTTTGCTGTTTATCCTTATTTTATCGACTCAACCGTTTGGCAGACATCCTACAATCACATAAACAACGGAATCATATGAAAATGGCTAATTGGGAGCGCACAGAATCCATGCACAATTTAGTCAGGTCATTTTGGACATAACGCGAGGAATTTACAAGTTTCGCGTTAATTTTCATAGCGTGTCGTTTCTCAGAAATAACGTTACGCCCGTAATGCTCGACGGTGCGCGCTTCACCATGGTTACAAAAAGTGACGTCATAAAGTAAAAAGTGACGTTACCATAAAGAAAATTAAATAAATAGCTAGATAATTGATTGATCTACATCAGCGTGTAATTTCATACTTCTAGTTCCAATATATGAGAAGGAAAGTCCTCGAATATATTGATCACCCCTCGTACATGCAGTATGTTTGTAGAGTGTTGTTTGTGGTTCGTTCCGTCCATGAGGTTTATACGAGTCGTTATCTTCGGAAATGATATTTTTGTTCTGGCTCTTGCTCCAGATTTGTTTGACCTACTGAGGCGGTGGGCTGACTGAGTGGATGGTTGTGTGTTTGTACGTGTTGAGCATTTTTAATGAGTTCTTCCTTTCGTGTCACAATTTCATTATCATTTAACTAGTATGCTGTTTGTGTTTAACAAATGAAATGCTGATTTAGAATACGATACTGACACATTCATGTTTTATACAATCGCTATAGGCTACTATGCTTATATACTAGTAAGTACTGTATACCCCTTATACATTGTAAACATGCATATTTAAGTCAAGTCAAAAATTATTTATTCACGGTGGGGAATCACGTGGTTTCGATGGTAGGAGCCACCACAAAAATGGCGGCCAAATAGCGTCGACTTAACCCATATTTTGAGGTAAATATATAACATCGAGACTTGTTTATTTATGGAAACCCCGGCCAGCACGCAATGGCTTCTCCACTGAATCTTTTGGTACCCTACTTTCCACGATTGATCCCGTAGTTTCCTCAAACACTTCGATATTGTTCCGTAAATAACAAAACACTAGCGGGGTAGACCTCACGATAATGACGATTTTGACCATAATATGACCATAATTTTATTATCTCCTTTATATCATCCGTATTTCATGCGATTACAAAGTGCGAACATTTCGCCAACATTTTCCAACAAAACTACAACCAGAATGTCATATACTTCGGTTTTCTGAAAAATGAAACAGTCAATTTGCATGAAAGATAGGATCCACGCTAAGGATAAGACGCACGATTGAACCTGGGCAGTGCACATTCATCAGTGCGGTCGGCAGTTTTCTACGGTTCTATCGATTGACATATGCGGAACGGGCACATAGTGTTCATTTATACAGGAAGCTATAAAAGTATCAGTATATCAGTATATACGGTCCATGTACAAATGCATGTACGTTATTAGTATGCTTTCTGGCATATTTTGTTTATAATTGAATTTTATAAGCTCACACAACACAGTTGTAGTGTGTATAGTGTCTGTCCTTCAGTCAGTCTGTTCGAAAGACGAATTCTAGTGAACACAACTCGACCTACAGTAACTGTTGTTGCCGGAGTTTCCTAAAACTTTCTCTTGACATTTAGAAATAATAAGTGATGGATTTATTTTGCAAATTTAATGTAATGTAGTCCTTTGTCAACGGGGTATGTTAGTCTGACAGCTATTTTTTTAAACAAATGATGTTGATGCATAAACAATACACGTTAAGTTAAGTAACCAATTTTCTAGGGCTCTTTTCAGCTGTAAGGCCGCCCAAGCACCCTTTGACAATTCAACTTCCCCTGGTCATTGGGCTACATATGGAAACCTACACTCGTGTCTCCCTGGGGAGACTATTTCTCTCCTGTGGTGTGGCAGCCAACATCGATCTGCGGCGCCCAGGAATAGACACTGCCCTTACAGGTACCATTTTACACCATGGTGGAGTGGACCATGTGGGTCGTGCTCAGAGAAATTAACCAGAGGTCCAGAGGGGGGGTCGAACCCGGGACCCCTCGACCCCGAGGCGCGCTCCCTACCACTAGGCCACCGCTCCCCACATAATTCGTGTATGTGTGTCGATCAATGTGTTGCAGAAATATACTTCTAATGATAGTACTGTTTGGTGTTGTTAATAAGCCCGTGTGGAATAGCTTGACTCTCCAGTTAATCGTATATGAATCGGTTATATTTTAACACATATTGTCTAATATTCTATGTAATATGTCATCACGTTGATTTTTTTCTTTCACTTCTTTCAGAGCAATGCGTTGAAAAGGTCCCACAAAGTTTCAGAAACAGCAATATTTTACTACCTAATAAGACCATGAACATTGACAAGTTATAGAGCTCCCTAAATGGCATAGAGTCAGCATCCATATTTGATCTATTTTTACTTTCATCCTTTGAATAACCATCTCCGCAAGTCGCCAATTTAGTAGTTTGTGTGGTGAACAAAATACCCCGTTATTTACGAATCTGAAATCGACGGTTCGTTCCGAGGACAGTTCGTAATTTTCCATTATAAATCGAGGACGCATATATTGATGACCAATTTATGCGGGTATACACGTGTAACTAAAAGCTAAATACCGTTATCCTCCGGTACCAATAATCGCCGGTATCCTATTGCACTATATTGTATGTGGTATTCTGTATACTATTTCACGGGTGAATTGAAGGCTAAGTTGTTTCCATTGGGTTATAATATATGTACAGTATGAATATATTGAGACAGAATTGAAGTGTAGATGTAATAATGTTTTAGACCTGCCGTCCACTTAGACCCTGATGCTATGCGGAAGGGATGCCGATTACAGACTGCTCGTTTCGGAAAACCTTCGGGATCATTTATTAATAAAAATGGGCGGAGCTTTGTCATCGTGGTTGTTCGGCAAGTATTCGCGGATCGGTATACAAATTGTATTGTTGTGGTATACACGCAGTATGCATGCCATAGCCTATCCGAAATAGCCGAATGGTAGATCCGATCGTGCGGAAAGCCCGGTTGCGGTTAGACCTCCCGTCCACTAGACCCCGATGCTACGCTGAAGGGATGCCGGTTACAATGTGCTCGTTTCGGGAACCCTTCGGGATCATGTATCAATAACAATATGCGGAGCCGTGTCATCGTGCTTGTTCGGGAAATACGATATTCGCAGTTCGGGGTAAGAATGGTTGCTGTATTCATGTACACGCAGTATAAATGCCGAAGCCTATCCAAAGTAGCCGAGCGTATCACGACTAAATGCCGTCAGTTCAGGAGTAAGTCCCGAATGTTTCCCCCGACCGCGTGATATGCGGAAGGGTTTACGAATCGATGCCGATAGGTTGCCGAAAGGTTGTCTAGCTCGACCTAGAGGCACACTGACGGCATTGCTTCAGGTGTCATTCGGGATATACAACTGGGATAATGTTGCGTAAATTTACGCTGGTATATTTACGCAAATTCGTAAGTTAGTTTTACTATAGATAAACCACAATCACTCGGGCGTAAATATACTTTTAACATTGGAGTAATCCAGGTTATAGGGGTGTATTTACCCATAAAACATACATTTAGAAATGGTTTTATCATGTAGTGCGCATAGCGCAGTTGGCTAAGCTACTATGAATACGAGTTCTTCAGAACTGAATGAATGGGTTCGATTCCCATTCTGATATTTTGAACTTACACTGGAAATAAAAACTAGTCGGTTGAAAGCGATAACTACTGTACCACTGCACCACACAGTCAAGTTCATAACATGATCGGCATAGTTTCCGTGTGTTAATCTCATTACTTCGCCGTTTTCGGGAAGCGTTCGGCATCGATTCGACTTTCCATCTAGAACCATTCGGGATGGCTAATGAATTCGAAACCTCACAGAAGGCGTCCCGAAGATGCGGAGTGAATGCCGATGGTTTACTGAAACTCTCCCGAAGCACTTCCAAGCAAGACATTCGGCGTCCATTTTTAAACTATAAATCGAAGATTTTCGGTCCCGAAGTGTACCAGAGGCATCACTCTCATGTTGTTATAGGTATCTAATTGGTGTGATGGCATGCCGAACCATCTCAATCCGGTGAATTTCTGCTTCGAGAACCCTTCGGGGTCCTGTGTCGCCCTTTGTAACTATTCATGAGTTCTAATTGGTTGAAAAGTAACAGACTCTTTAAATCCGGGATTCCGAGTGGTAAAAGTTGCTAAAAGAGAAAAGACTGAATTCTAGGCGTCAGTTATAGCAAACTACATCGCACAGCTAGCAGCAGCTTTCCACAACATTCCACCATTACAAAATTATAACTTCTCATATTCCAACTTTTAGCCGTCAAGCGGCAATGCAAAGACTATTTGGTTAAAATAATGGTAACATAAATATATAATAAATTATTACCAAATATCTCACAGCGAACATTGATATATATCTCAAACGATAAATTACGACTGGACTAGCTGTTCAATTCCGCATACAATGTATATGAATGTTCATGCTATTTGTCTAGTCCGCATCGTTATGAAATTCTTCGTGTAATACCTAATTAGATATATTAATTATAATCTGACATGTTTGTAGATGAATTAGTACAGATCGAGTAGGCCGTCATGTCACGGTTACAGTCAACTAAGTGAACTAATCGGTAAGCGTTCCATGCGATCGATAGAAGCATAGAAAGCTGTCGACTAATAGCATACTTGTATAAATGAACATTATGTGTCGGTTCCGCATTTTCCGATCGAAAGAACCGTAGAAAACTACCGACAGCAATGATGGATGCGCTCTGCTTAGGTTCAATCGTGTGTCCTACCAATAGCGTGGATCCTATCTTTCATGCAAATTGACTGTTAAATTTTTCAGTAAATCAAAATTCATGATATTCTGGTGGTAATTGTGTTGGAAAATGTTGGCGAAATGTTCGCACATTGGAACCGCTTGAAATAAGGATGATATAAAGGAGATATGGTCATAATATGTTCAAAATCGTCATTATCGTGAGGTCTACCCCGCTCGTGTTTTGTTATTTACGGAACAATATCGAAGTGTTTGAAGAAACTACGGGATCAATCGTGGAAAGTAAGGTACCAAAAGATTCAGTGGAGAAGCCATTGCGTGCTGGCCGGGGTGTCCATAAATAAACGAGTCTCGATGTTATATATTTACCTCAAAATATGGGTTAAGTCGACGCTATTTGGCCGCCATTTTTGTGGTGGCTCCTACCATCGAAACCATGTGATTCCCCACCATGTTATTGTCGGAATCAGTTATATAACCAAGTAGACATACCGTTAATCTACTAGTATGTGTATATAGCTTTTGACCGATATGCTTGATATAGTGTATGTATGCATACGTAATGCAGCAGTATCATGTCATTACGTCAATGTAGCTCCTGAGATATATGCTATACATTGAATACAAGTACAATGTATATCAATTTCTGCAAGCAAATCGTGCAGTTATCGGTATTTTTTCAGATTTGTGTTTGTATTGCACCGCCAATCCAGCGACTTTGTGATACTCCCCGATTATGAAAACATTCAACTGGGGTTATAAATATATGCAAGATGTCGACTGTTAAATTATGCTAATCAAAATGTAAGGATCGTGTCAAATTCTCGTAGCTATCATTATGTGATTTAAATAACACATACTCATATTAATGTAATGGTGCATTCGTGATATATAGGTTACATGACGCGCTTCGCTGCGTTTTCAAATACGTTTGGTTAAAAACAAGTTTGTCTTATTGCAAATCTAAATCCAGTTTACTTATTTTGTTTTCAATTACCTCGAGTATGTCGATGTTTGAGTAGTGCGCGCATATATAATATTTACCATGTACGATTTCATCATTAGAAACGTATTTCACCTTACCTGTCCTCCAGGACGTATTCCAAAGTCCTCCCCATGTACTCTGTTTCTCAAAACATACAACCTCAGGCATATTGTCCAGTTTTGCAAAATGAAACAATGTTGACATTCCAGATGGACCAGCTCCTAAAATGCATATCCGTTTGTCTGCCATTTTAAATTAAAAAAAAAACAATTTCTCACAACTGTCCTAGTTGAGTCAAACTAAGTCCACCAAATAAAAGTTCAAAACACGTAAGATAGATTATATGACAGGTAATTGATTCGGTCTAATTGTGTGTAGCCTCTATTTTGTACAGAGTGATAACTGGTTTAAAGAAGGTAATGCATCTGCATATTTACTGTTCTTACTGCATTGCATTAACCCAGTTGTTAAAACAAAGTTGTAATTTAATAGTATAACTAATGCGATGTATACCGGTATTCATAATGCAGTAGAATCTTTCATAATGTTTATGCGGTAAAGTTGTATGGATGGGTGGGTTCAAAATATTAGATCGGGCCGATTTAATATTTTGAACCCACCCATCCGTACCCGATGGGCCATAGGATATCAATTCGTTGGATAAGTAATCCGGCGATCGATGAATCCCGGAGGTAATACCCTACCATTAAAATTAAGACAATAATGTCGTTTTTCTTCACCTCTAGTGAAGTTGCTTGTTCCTGGTGGAAAGGGAATTTTCCAGATTCGAGAGTTGCTACCAAACTTTGAAGGACCATTGATGAATATCCCATATACCGGGAACCTGGAATGGTAGTGATGGCCGGTGTGTATCCCATACGGCCTGAGATGAGTGTACTATGTGGTTGTGAGTACACGACAATACTTGGTGCTGCTAAGTCCATCACGGAGTATGACATGGCTGTATTGGGTTATGTTAAATACAAAGCAGAGCCCCGGATGGTTGCAATAAGTGGTGAGAAACCACAAAACAATGCAGCTAAAAACGATGTGTAACTTTGGTTGCCACATAGGGTCTGGTTTTTTCCTTGTGAATAATGGTGTAACTAGTGATGGGACTGACCGAATATTCATAAATCAAACGAAGATTCGAATCCGCAAGTCAGTTTCTGACACAGAAACATGTTTGTGTACTACAATATACACTTGTCATCATTGCTACATATCTTTTTTTTCAAATATTCAGACACACCACCTTAAATCAGTCAATCTGTATACACTTAATAGATGTTATGCACTCGTACATAAGTATTCACATAATTAATAGACTGAATCATCGTGTCCTAGTTGCACTATTTGGTGTACAATTGTGTGCATCAACCAGGAAAGTCGTGAGGAATGTTTATTGTCGAGAATGGCAGACAAACGGATATGCATTGTAGGAGCGGGTCCATCTGGAATGTCAACATTGTTTCATTTTGCAAAGATGGACACAATGCCTGAGGTTGTATGTTTTGAGAAACAGAGTACATGGGGAGGACTTTGGAATACGTCCTGGCGGACAGGTAAGTTGATTTAATAAAAAAATATTTTAATTCCTAATTATGCATAATAAATAACGTTTATTATTACACTTGTTACGAGTCCGAAATAGTCGAAACAATGAAGTGTTCGAAGTAATTGAAATTTAAAGTAAAGTGGACCCAGGTATGCATTAAGAAGAACACGTTTTCAACCAATTAAGTTTGACATTATACAGTGCATATTAAAGCAAAGAAGCGCGTCAAATATACGAGGGATGGTCAATATTTGCGTATAAGGTGTTTGACATAATTCGTTGTGAAGAAAATAATTACATAAAGAGTCAAATGAAAAAATAAAATGCACATTTTTAGGGTGTGGTCATCTTGTGTGACATTATGAAAGTGTTGTAACATACTGATACTCCAGTACCATACTAGTGGGTTGCATCTGATGTTTTTAAACATTAGACAAAACGTTATTTTTTATTTTAGTACACTAAAATTTCATTCGCTGCATAACATTGAAAATTTCTAAATTGATCTTACTGACGCGCAATAAGCGAAACTCCGCACGAAAGTGTTGGTTGTTATAAACAAAACTCAATTTTTAACTTGACCAATTTATATGATAAAAAAGCTTTGATAAGAAAATACAGTTGAGCCTTACATTAAATTGATGAACGTCGAACTCCTATTTGAGTTGAAAGTGCAACAAGAAAGGACATTGTCCAGCCTACCACCAGTACGGGTTTCGTCGATCGGCGAAAATGTTCATAAAATTATTTTCAATACTCGTATACACTACTTCGAGCGAATTGCTCAATTGAATGGTATTTTAATGTATTTACTACCCTCTGAAAAAGGAAACATCGTGCAAATAAGTAAGTGTAAGTGTCAGCATTTTCCCGTCATGCATGGAACATCACTCGTACAAAGTAAAACATATACCATGATTGAAATAACATATGCATACTAGCTTAAATGAATTCAGTTACTCAAATTACGACATGATACTATAAAACTGCATAAAATCTACATACATTTAACTCATTATATGCATATACTATGTACAAAAGAGCATACTTATCATGAACTTGCATAAAAATAGTACATGTATTAACATTTTTAAAAACACCAATGGTTCAGCATCACAGTCGGAATCAGAATTGGTTGAACTTCGAAAGCGTAACAGTTGAAAAGTCAATACTAATCTGACATTGAACGCAGCACTCACCAGAAACAACAGAGCATGGAATACAGAACAACAACAAAACACGACAACCCACAGCCTGTCGCCTCAGTCAGTCAACGACAAGAACATACCAGAAATAACAGCTACACGTATAAACATTAGGACACCCCTGCAAATAACACTCAACAGATAAACTGTACATGTACTTATTCCGCCTCCCACAATAATACAAATAAGTAAGTAAGTAAAGTCTTTATTTTACGAGGCTAACATATTTACAATAATGCAATCTTCCATATGGGCCTCAACATATATACATTAAATATAAAGGGTACATTACACAAATACGATACAAATTCATATTTTGGTTCAATCAAACATGTTTTTCCCCAACAGGTGTAGATGAGTTTGGGGAACCGAACCATGGCAGTATGTATAAACAGATGTGGTCGAATGGTGCAAAGGAGGTTGTTGAATACCCCGATTATACATGGCAAGAACATTTCGGAAAGTCGACACCGTCATTCCTCCCACGTCTGGCCATTAGAGAATATTTGGAAGGTACGTATTGCATCCGGTTTGTAATTGATATATGGATATACTACAATGTATATCAGCGTTTGTGTAAGCGGGTATAATGGACTGAAAGTGGATATTTTCCTTGGTTAAAAGGTTGTCAATTTTGGATTTCAGACATTTTGTAAATGAAAAATTAGAAGTTTTCATTTCTTGGTAGAGCTCTTGGTATACCAAACTTTACACTAAATGTATATGAAAAATGTATAAATCAGCGAAATACACTTATATGGCTGTGTCACTAATTCAACCAATTACAAGTGTACGATAAACTAGTAATGCACTTCTAGAATTGAATGTCATTTGCTTTTGATTGCACACTGCTGTGTATATTGTCCAAGGTAAAGATAATAGCTAACAAAAAAGATCAAACTCCGAATCCATTTCTGACTACTTGATACGCTTTTCACACATATCAAAACGTCACCAGGACAATTGTAAACCATAAGATAAAACAATGTAATGCTCTAAGTTTAAATGCTGCTGTTTTATCATAAACGTATCTTACTTTTCCAGGCAGATGGACTCGAAAGGCGAACAGGGACTTGAAGAGTTTTATAGAATTCAATACTGTCGTACGATGGGTAAAGTATAATGACGACAAACAGAACTTCACCGTCGTTGTTGACAATCTTAAGACTAAAGAAACACGTGAAGAGATATTCACGCATGTCATTGTGGCCGTCGGTATTTTCAGCACGCCATCTATACCGGAAGTCCCTGGAATGAACGACTTCAATGGTCGAATACTACATTCACATGATTTCAGGAATGCTGCCGAATTTAAGGGCCAGAACGTTCTTTTAATTGGTGCGGGTTATTCAGGCGAGGACATCGCTCTTCAGTTGATCAAATTCGGGGCTAAGTGTATATATCTAAGTTATAAAACCGTTCCAAAGAGTGCTACGTGTATCATGCCCAAAGAAGTCGAAGAGAAACCATTGGTGGTCGAAATGGGTGCCAAAAAGGCCTACTTTAGTGATGGTACAGAAGCAGAAGTCGATTCCGTTATACTGTGTACTGGATACAAGAATTACTTCCCCTTTCTTGAAAGTCGTTTTCGAATTTTAGAACACACCAGCCTATATCCACCTGGTCTATACATGGGGACTTTGTTCTACAAAGCGGACAATAACAATCTGTTCTACGTTGGTGTAGACAATTTGTTTTACACTTTCCCTTATTTGGAAGCACTTGCTGTCTGGACATGTAGGTAAGATATTTTAAAATACTCGTCTTGTTGGTACCTTTGCCAATTGATAACAACAATCACACCAGTAACCACACCGGTCAAAAGCAAAATAAGACTAAGATATAGACAAAATATGATATTAATAAGATGGAATAGAATAGAATATAGTTTATTTGCATATTTAATCCTGAAAAGGACCGTTTACAAAACAACAATAATACAATTGATTAAATAGCATGGTGATAAATGGCGAGAAAGTGTTCATAGTATATGTGATCAAAAACAAAATATGATATTAATAAGGTATCTACGACTTAGTTGTGTTAACAGGTTACGTAGAACATTTAATTAACATTTCTACAGCTATGATTCCGGTTATATGTTGAAAAATGGTAGGGATTTAGTATTTTATCATATGTTTTATATACTGGTAAATGAACGATCCGGTATGATTTCCAACAAAATGACAATATATAGTTTATGGAAGTGGAACAAATTTACTAGGATAATGCATGTTTCTCAAACCTGTTTCTTTTCTTTAAATTGAAATTGTGTGGTGACGGGTAAGCAAAGAATTATGCTGTAGAACTCGTTTATTCAAGCCAGTCGTATGTTAACATAACTTATGATTTTCATAAATTATCACTACAATACAGAGTTTATTCGGGCATAAAATAGCAGTTCGCATATTTATAGCCAACATATGTATACATTTACACACATGTATAAGCATGTGTGAATAATATTAACAGTAATACTGTATTAACAAATAGGTATGGATAAAGTACATGTATATAGGTTTATATATATAAATAGAGACTTTCATTAAAGTTCAAAAATAAGAAAAATCAATGTGTGAGTAATTCATTAGAAATTAAATGTCAACTGCTGTATATTCTATACGTGTCTCTGTGGTTAACGTTCACACTGGGTTTTAGTACCATTCTATACGTGTCTCCGTGGTTAACGTTCAAACTGGGTTTTAGTACCATTCTATACGTGTCTCCGTGGTTTATACTGGGTTTTAGTACCATTCTATACGTGTCTCCGTGGTTAACGTTCACACTGGGTTTTAGTACCATTCTATACGTGTCTCCGTGGTTAACGTTCACACTGGGTTTTAGTACCATTCTATACGTGTCTCCGTGGTTAACGTTCACACTGGGTTTTAGTACCATTCTATACGTGTCTCCGTGGTTAACGTTCACACTGTGTTTTTAGTACCATTCTATACGTGTCTCCGTGGTTAACGTTCACACTGGGTTTTAGTACCATTCTATACGTGTCTCCGTGGTTAACGTTCACACTGGGTTTTAGTACCATTCTATACGTGTCTCCGTGGTTAACGTTCACACTGGGTTTTAGTACCATTCTATACGTGTCTCCGTGGTTAACGTTCACACTGGGTTTTAGTACCATTCTATACGTGTCTCCGTGGTTAACGTTCACACTGGGTTTTATTACCATTCTATACGTGTCTCCGTGGTTAACGTTCACACTGGGTTTTAGTACCATTCTATACGTGTCTCCGTGGTTAACGTTCACACTGGGTTTTAGTACCATTCTATACGTGTCTCCGTGGTTAACGTTCACACTGGGTTTTAGTACCATTCTATACGTGTCTCCGTGGTTAACGTTCACACTGGGTTTTAGTACCATTCTATACGTGTCTCCGTGGTTAACGTTCACACTGGGTTTTAGTACCATTCTATACGTGTCTCCGTGGTTAACGTTCACACTGGGTTTTAGTACCATTCTATACGTGTCTCCGTGGTTAACGTTCACACTGGGTTTTAGTACCATTCTATACGTGTCTCCGTGGTTAACGTTCACACTGGGTTTTAGTACCATTTTCCCGGTTAGAATGATCAAAACAACAAAATACAATAGTCGATGTTTCCATACTGTTTGTATTCAAATGACATATCAAGTATATTATAAACGAATTGTGATGCAGTTACCCATGGAGTTAATAAACAAATATCTATTAGTAAAGCAAACTTATCGAACCACTTTCAATACAAATATAATTATGTCCATGTTTAAAAAACGAGTTTACTTATATTATTCAGGTACATCATGGACGCCATACCAGGAGAACCTAAATCACAGGAAGAAATGGACACTGATTCTAGATCTTGGGTGAAGCGGGCTGAAGCAGTAACTTCTGAGAGCGATGCCTGTGAGCTTCAAACAGATCTGATTAATGCATTGGTAGAAAAGTCAGGATACGACCAACAACTAACAAAAGTCAAGCCAATTATCTCTGAATGGATACGAGTCCGCAAAGAAAATGGTTTAGCAAACTACAGGGATTACCCGATCACAAGCGTGTTTACTGGAAAGGCTGGACTGAAACAAACTCCGTTTATGAAAGCCCTTGATGATAATCTTGATGTTTTCTTAAACGGCAAATAATCTCAGACGGGCGGATACTGACAATATTTGACCAGACAGGAATGAAACTTATATCTCAAAAAGCTATTCTTAAACTAGTTATGTATTGACAAACCTGCGGAGTGTATTTTATTGAAATAATTTTGAATTCCTTGTGATTTGGCATCAGGGCTTTGTCGGAATGTAAACTCGGCAACTGACCATGGAATTGTCTGATTTCCTCGTGTATCTTTTATATTGTCTTCTTATCGACAAAGCTTATTTTATTATTATGCCTAATATTTAATCGTTATGTGAAGAACACCAGTATGTACATGTGACTACTATTTGAATGCATATACTTATTCAAAGCATAGCTACTTGTACATACTGAAGGTTCTTGATAGCCTATGCACGGAGTACGTGAATTTCTCTTTACTTGGTCAAGGGCTCTACGAGAATTGCTCCCAGTCGCGAGGTATTTTTTTTTTGTAAAACGATACATTAGTTTGTTACATTATAATGTGAAGAATCTCAAAATATATCACTACAACCCCTTCCAAATTAGCACACATAGTACAACCTCGAATAAAATATATTCTCAAATATTGTTTCAGGAGTTATAATTTAACATCAGTTCCGTGGAAGCCTGGTGGTATGCCTACATCAAAAAGCCCTCATTGCGAACGGTGTAACACTGGCAAAATTATGTGCCCCATAATATTCACGCGTTTGGCAGTTGTACGAGGTAAGAAAATAAGTTTTTCTCATAATACGTATTAATAGTTGTGTAATTTAAAATTACCTGTAACGGGTGTACTTGGTTTAATTGAGGACAATGTGGCTTGGTCGTGGTGAGTGTCCCATATAACATGAAATTACTGGTGTGGCTGTGTGTGGGTTATCCTGAGTAAAAGATAAAGCCTTGGAGGGTTTCACTAAATGGTGAGAACCCATACTGCATTTGCTCACTGTCCTGTGTGGTTTTGAGTACCTAATAGAGCCTTGAGTTGTTGAATTTAGCTGTGTGTTTTCGCGTTCGACTGATGCCATCCAATATGTTTGCCCATTCGGTTTTATACCTACTTAATTAACCAATGATCCTTGGCATTGAGGGAGATGTATTCAGAAAGGGTGAGTATTTCATAGGTTATGATCTTGTTGTATTTGGTGATACCCCATATAACCTAGTATCTATGTAGTGCTTGTTGTTGAGTACCACATAGGTTCTGTGAAAGCTGTATTTAGTCCCTTACAATTTGTGTGGAAGTGATGGATGGTTAAAATGATTTCGGATGGCTGACAGAGTTTGTAATGAGTACATTTTAAGGCCTGTGATTTGTTGAGTTAATGAGGGGTTAGAATTGTTGTACCCGGTGGTGTTTAGTAATCATTTAATTATTGCAATGGGAGATTGAATGTAACAAAACGACATTGTTGTAAATGGTATCGAACCTGAATAACTGGATTACAAAGGCAGCAAATGAACCACTGTCTCATTTATGATTATAAATGTGTACTGTTATGAACCGAACCATCCACATATTTTAAGCCGCTAATTCCCTGGCTTAGAACCAGAAGGTCGTTACTACCAAATCGATATATTGAGAAAACAAGAGAAAACTGTCAGTAATTTACTCTTTACCTATGGGAAGACATGTTTTTAAAACTTCATTTTGGTCAACATGACAATTTTACCTTCTGGTTCTAAGCCATCGAATTATTGATTGATCAATACATTCAGTTACACTATGAATATACAATTAATTAAATCACAATTTTATTTAGCCAATCGGTTAATTTGGATCATTTTGTAAAAACCAATCTATGCAGAAACATCATTGAAATGACAGGTGTCCTCTTTTTGCGTTATCCTAGGTTGAAACGGCTTCTTTATGGTCTGTCGTAATATCCAATATATTAAAAAAAATCTTTCTTATATTTAAACTTGTTAAATACATGTTTTTATATCTCGTGACATTAGTTATATGATTTGGCCAGTAATGTGAAATGTATCGTTTACTAAATATCATTATTATCATATTATTATGTACTATTATACCAGCCAATCGTTCTGCTAAAATAGAGAAAGTACTCGTAAATACTAGTAATAACCTGATATAATTATATATATATATATATATATAACCACGAGACTGAACCATTTACCCGTCATTGACTCCTGTGCAATGAAACTACGTGGTTTTATTTCTGTTTGATTAAACTTGAAAAATTGTGAGATTTGTCTATATCTAAAATGGCAGACAAACGGGTATGTGTTATAGGAGCGGGTCCATCTGGAATGTCAACATTGTTTCATTTTGCAAAGATGGATAATATGCCTGATGTTGTATGTTTTGAGAAACAGAGTACATGGGGAGGACTTTGGAATACGTCCTGGAGAACAGGTTAGTCGGATTTAGTATTTGGTAGAGATATTGGCGACTAAGTGACCTTGATCTCTGTAATCTAATCCCACAGTAGTTTCTTATTTTTTCAAACAATGCTCATTTACCAAGCAGTAATTTAAAGTCATTGCGCAACCCGATATCTCTGTCATGATCAGGGTCCTGTGGTAGCATATTCGAAGTGAGAGGAGGGTGCTGAGTTGGTGGTAAATTGAAGGTTTATGCGGACGGAAAATCGATCGCCAACTGAGTGAACTGACCATGCATTAACAGGATTGTTTAGTGTGATTATTTAACATTTATTAAAGCTTCAGTAATTGCCTTTGCTCCACATCGTTGTCAATATGTATAGTACGTAAGTTTTATTAGATCGTCTTGGGATGGTTTTTTACCTAAGGCCAAAGTTTAAAAGTTCATGTAGGCGGGAAATGGGTTTATAAACTTTATATCAAACTTGATCAAACCTAAAGCTGTTGCCCTTTGCTACAAAGATTTGTACATGTAGTGTGTCTTGAATCACAATAAATAATTAGAGCAAGTTTCGTTTAAATAATAAATATATATTATTGTTTAAAATTTAAAAGAAAAATGACGAAATCAAAAGATAACAAACTTACAAGGGGTCTTATTTCTTCCAATATTGTAGCTAGAGTTGTGATACTTGACATACAATACTGCTGTTGTAAGCTTATCTTTTAAGATGGAAGCACTTCATGTATAAAATGATTAAAATAACAATGGTTTGCAAGTTATTAGAAAAATATATAAGAGACGTGAGGAAAATTAGAATTTAACTAAGGGCCATTATATTTCCAATATTAGAACTAGGGTAATGTAACTTGTCATTAAATAGCGTACTGTTGTTGTCAGCTTAAAATTTGTGGCTGTTTACAATTATTCATCCGATTATTTTTTTAACAGACCAATGGACACACAGATGTGCGATTGCTATATAGGGCACTGCAAACAGTGCGGAGCCCCAATAATCAGTATAATATGAACTAAGGCATTGCCTGTTATGCGGATTTATTTTTGATACTAAAGAATCAAATAGCAAATTCAATGTAATCCGAAATCTCATAATTGTAATCGGCCTGCTGAACAGGCGCACGTTACGTTATCCACGTAAACATGACGTCACGTTGGATCCAAAATGACACCACGTTGGAGCTATAAAGACGTTACGTTGCACATAGGTACAATTTATTTTGCCATTATTTTCCCGACATACTTGACTTTAAGCGGTCGGGGACGCAAGTAGGCCTACGTTTGGTAAACTAATGTAGTTGCCGAACGTGTTTGAGTTTTAAGTACGTCTAGACGACAACGATACGACGACAACTGTTAGTTGTCGTTATTGATTCTGTTCCACACACAAAATTGAGCTTGACAGTGGATGAAATTTTAGGTGAAATTTCTCACACGCGATATCTTCTTTTGCATTTTAATGCGTGACCTTCGGCAACGCCTTAAATCCACTATTAAAAATTTATTATGAAACGTGTTTTTTTAAAAAAAAAACCACAACAACATACATTATAAGTAATACACACGTATGTGTGTAACATGTAAACTTCATACACTCAACGACATCGTAGGAGTTATTAGAACGTGGAGTAGATCGGATTCAGATAAGCAATACTCTTTTTTTTACAAATTACTGGTACTAGCCATAAATTGCATAGTAAAGCAACGAAGCGCGTCAAATAAAAGAGCGATAGTCAAATAAATGATGAGCAATGAAGAACAAAAAATGCTTTGAAAAATATATCTTTGACACCATCTTATTTAACGCAAACATCAGAGCTATGAAGGTAGCAACAAGTATCTCTAAATCTTAAGGATTATGACTTTTTCACACTCAACCCAATAATGCAAAGTGTGTTGGTAGCGTGTAGACAGATATTCATACTTATTTCTGAATCATACGTTATTGAGGGAAAAGTTAGGGAAAATTTGTTTTAAAACACACGTTTGAAACTTATCGCCAAAAGGTCTTTTTGAACAAACCCAAACCTCTTTACTTTGTCCAAAACGAAACTAAATCCATCCATGTCAGTATGGGAAGGCTCACATTTTCATATCCCACTTATGCTGAGATATTTGAGTATGAGCTAGACATGCTGTCTTAGTTTTAGAACCATCTAAATAACCGCTGACAAAAGAGATAACAACGTAGGCTGAAGCAGTAGCAGAGAGGATGATCAACGCATTCCTAAACTGTCTACACAAACACAAGTTTTTTACCCTCAAAATTACAATATTCTCACAAAACCACTCAAAGAAAATAATATCGGAAGACCAGACGTATCAGCATGTGACAGCCCTAAAATCTATCAGAATTTGTGGATTTCCACATACAACCACTACTGGCAAGAAAGGTAAATTCATTCATCAGACACATACCATTTTCTCAAAAACAACCCTCACAGAATTGAGAAAAATATTACCCTTATCATGCCTCGTACCTCGTAACCGTAAACGTAAAAGCTATATACACAACTATACCGAATTAAGAAGGAAGCATAGCAGCCAAACAAGAGCTTGAAAAAGAGAAAACAAAACACAACTTACCTGGATTTTATTACGCTTACTACACTTCGTCCTCACGAAAACATGTTTCGCATTCAACACATTCAAAGATCGTAGATACCACAATGGGAACAAAATGTGTCATTTTATGAACAAAATAGAAAGTGAATTTTTACAAATACAATCTAAACAACCCCTGTTATGGGGGAGATACATAGACGATACATTCATGGTTTGGCCACATACCCGAGAGGAATTAGGTTCCTTCTCTATGGCGCTTTAACAGCTTCCATGATAGTATCACGTTCATATTTGACATAGACGAAAGAAGGCATAACTTCCTAGATACAACGGTTATAAACATGCAGATGGAACACTTACCACAACCCTATACACTAAACCTACCGACGCACACATGTACCTTCATTTCAGCTCTTACCACCAAACACATTAAAAACGAAGCATGCCAAACAGCCAAGCGGTGAGAATTAGAAGAATTTGCATTACCGATGAAACCTTCAAAAACTGTATTAAAACTCTTCCTGACAACTTACAGCAGAGAGCATAACCTAAAACTAAATAAAGAGCTAAAATACTCGACAGAAGCATTCTCCTAAATACTTATATCACATTAAAATCACAAACAACAACCATCATTCCTATGATAACCACATACAATCCCCGGACACCACCAATAAACACTATCATCAAGAAGTGTAAAGACCTAATAGAGAGAAAGACTCTACGGATAACTGCGTAGCGACGTCAAACCGTAACCGGTATCGGGGCACTTCACACACGACGGACATAGAAACGCCGATATTGACGTCTCAATAATAAAATTTTTCAAAAACATTAACATTAGATTAAGAACCGAGGAAATCTACGTAAATTCTTGGAAAACCTTAAAATGGATTCAATTGAATTTTCTTAATAATCAACAAACATGAGCGAACCATCATCCGAAACAATAAGAAGACCATCGCAATGCAAATTTACCAGTGCAGCATTTGCAACATATTTATAAGAGGAACGAATAGAAATATGCAAACACAACAAGTCATGTAACGAAATATAGATGCAAGGCATGCGAGAAATGACGTTCAACAAAATTATCTTTAAAAAGACACATGAATCGAATCCATGAGATAAATTACGATACAGAATCAAAGAAGGCAGAAGTGTTTTGCCGGATGCAAATATACATGAATATTTTAAACTACCGAAAATGACACCAAATGAATAAAATAGATGGAAAACTGAATGATTCGATCAGAAGTATGTACCAACGCTCTTGTATACGGATTAACAACAAGCTTACAGAGTGGTTCGATTGTACAGCTGATGTGAAGCTAAAGGACACGATATCACAAACTTTGTTGAGAATGACCAAGTGTTGGAAGTCAATGACCTTGACATTGGAGTGCAAGTTGTTAACAATACGATATCAACGCTGATGTACGTGGATGACATCGTTCTTATATCGCTCACTGAAAAACGGATTACAAATTATTTTGTATAAATTGAACGATTGGTGTAAAAGATGGCGCTTACTTACTTACTAATTCAAATTCAAGAAAACAAAAAGAAACAAGAAGAAACCTATGAATCATTAAACATTGACAAAGAAATGACCATACCGTCGATGCCGAAGCCAATAACAGACAACGAAGTTAGAAATTATTTACAAGAAGAACTTTCAGACACATTAAATAATGCACCAGTCAATAGTATACCCGATCGGTGGCGATAGTGATAAAGGGGAATTAGATAGACGGGAAATTGACAACCATATTGATTTTCTAATATTTTGTTCCATAAACTTCATAAAACGTGTGCAAAATGACAAGATTCACGAATGACAGGCAGGGTACTAGTAATATGATTATAAAAATAAAAATTCGTGTCCCTATAAAATATATAAAAAATCGACAGTGGAAGCAGCTTTCACATTTTAACCCAACCACATTTTGTTTCCTATAGGTGTTGACGAGTATGGGGAACCGAACCACGCCGGTATGTACAAATATTTGTGGTCGAATGGTTCAATGGAGGAATTTGAATTTCCAGATTATACATGCGAAGAACATTTTGGAAAGTCGACGCCATCGTTCGGCCCACGTCTGGCCATTAGAAGTTATTTGGAAGGTATGTAGTTCACCAAATTAGTACATGTAATTAATATTAAACCACCACGATATACACCAACATCAGTATGTACGGGTGTTTCAATTCGGATTGTCAGATGTGACAGTACATGCAGGTACCGTATGCTATCAGAAAATACTTCTGCGGGTCAAATAAGTAGAATATTGGGAATGAAGACATTTTGGCCACGAGCATTTGATTTCAACTTTGCGCAAAATGATTACTTTTCCTAGTCACCGATAGCCCCCATGTATCATACAAGAGGGTACATAACAGAAATATCGGTGACTAGGTGACTAGTAAAATAAAATAATTAAATATATTAAATATTTTCACCAAAGTCTTCGAAATACAGTATTATTTTGGATTAGTTGAAAAGAGCTGTGTATGCGACTACCAGCCCTGCAAAAACAGGCTCTCGTTCAGGAATTTCGGAACCCTTCCCTAATATTGATAAGAAAATATGAGAGTTCGATGTTGCAGATGCATAAATATATCATAAACACCATGGATAGACATAAAATATACAAAAAACATTAACTGGAACATTATTATACGACCATTTTACTGTAATGAACCTTGTAGTAAACAATGGATCACCCAGTTTTTAGTTATTTTTCGTGACATAGTTGGTGACTTTTCAATTGACAGTGATGTTCATTATAGTATTGTTACCTTGCCATAATTTTTTTTTAATCACAGAAATATCAATAGAATATGTATTTATGCAAATGCCAAATTTGCACCAAAAACATTCATGAATAAGTATCTGAGTAATCCTGAAAAAATGTTGCATTAGGAGTGTGTGTAATTTTAGTGCGATTGTTGTCAATTGTCGAATATTGCCAATAGGTCTTAATTATTGGATGTTTCTTTTGCAAAACATAAATTTGATAAACATAAAACTACAATACTATTCTTACATTGACGTACGGGTGGTATTCAATCATCGATGCATCTACAGTGTATCTATCTCTTCTTTGTTTGGAGGATAAGGATAGCCAGTCGTTTTGCATGTTACTGACCACAAGTTTAATACAGTTTAATTTAATTGGTTGTCCTTATCCTTAAGTCAAGTAAGATCAATACTGAAAACCGCCCCAAAAGTAAATACGTTCGGCATCAATTTCTGACGACATTTACAGGTAGAGAATTTCATATGTTGACGCTTTCCCACAACGTTGTGGCCACACTTGTTGTCATACGATAAAATAAGTTTCTAGTAAAATAAAGGTGTAAAGCTTGAGTGTCGGTCTCTTACAATTATCTGTTTTTCAGGAAGATGGATACGAAAGGCAAACAGGGACTTGAAAACTTTTATAGAATTCAATACAGTTGTACGATGGGTAAAATATAACGACGACAAACAGAACTACACCGTCTTTGTTGACAATCTCAAGACTAAAGAAACACGTGAAGAGATATTCTCGCACGTCGTTGTGGCTGTCGGTATTTTCAGCACGCCATCTATACCGGAAGTCCCTGGAATGAACGATTTTAATGGTCGAATATTACATTCGCATGATTTCAGAAATGCTGCCGAATTTAAGGGCCAGAAGGTTCTCGTAGTTGGTGTGGGTTATTCAGGCGAGGACATCGCTCTACAGTTGATAAAGTTCGGGGCTAAGGGTATATATCTAAGTTATAAAACCGTTCCAAAGAGCGCAGATTTGATCATACCTCAGGAAATTGAAGAGAAACCTCTGATGGTCAAAATGGATGACAAAAGGGCATACTTTATCGATGGCACCGAAGTTGAAGTCGATTCAGTAATATTGTGTACTGGATACAAGAATTATTTCCCCTTTCTTGAAAGTCGGTTTCGAATTTTAGAACACACCCACCCATACCCACCAGGTCTATACATGGGGACACTGTTCTACAAAGAGGGCAATAACAACCTGTTCTACGTTGGTGTAGAAAATCAGTTTTATACTTTCCAATATTTTGATGCACTTGCTGTCTGGACATGCAGGTAAGAGCTCGATACTCGTCTTGTTGGTCAATCAGATGACGGTGCCATGTCGCACGACATACAGTAAGGCCATACCAAATATTATTTTCGTTTAGGGTCCATCCTTAGTTCAAAAACCTATCTAGCTATCCCGAGACAAAAAAACCCACTGAAATAAACAAGTTATAACGACTTCTATCATCATCATTATATGGTTATCAAATATAGCTTTCAAGCATTGACAATCAAAATAACTAACTGAAATAACTTAAAACATGTTTAGAGTGAAACCTACTGCTGTGTAGGGGTCGGGGATATGATGATGAATAAGAATGATAAGTATGAAAGTAATATCTAAAATATGGATTTTGAACGGAGGTTACAAATTTTTTTTTTTTTTTTCTTACCGAAGATGCCCAAACCTATCCGTCCTCGGACGCTAAACGAAGAAACGATCTGGAATGGCCTAACCTGTGTGACAATCTGTTTGAGGTAATTGCAACCTTTTCAATTCAGCGGAAGGTTAAATATCGCAGTCCCTCACTTCTAACTACCAATGGTCCATGGTAAAAAAGAATACAGAAGCTTCAGATTGATGTGTCAGTACATGTCTTAAAATCGAGATAATAGTAAATAAAATAATTAACATTATTGAATAAGATATCACAAATTGGTTACAATGTTTGTAAAACGAAGTACTATGCACTCATTAAAAACTAATCAATATTTAAACATAATCCCGAATAGTTTAGAAGAAGGTTATTTGTGCATTTATTTATTATGGGTATTGACTAGCAAATACAGAAGAACCAACTCTTTTAAAAGTTGTTTAACATGTTTGATTATTAACGTTTATTTAACACAAGGTATCGCGAAAACTATAGATAACGGAAACAAAACGTTGATTCATTTTGTAACCTCCACTGTTTCGGCATTTCTGAAATCACTATAAGTTAGATTAAAAAATCTAGCCTAGAAATCGTCATGAAATTTGCTATGAGACTTTTGTTACTGTAAGGGCGTGTTGCATTTACGAAAACAGTATATAATTCAACAATGTTTACGTTATTAAACTTATTTTTGTTAAAAAAATATCATATTTTAAACTATGACTTACACATACTGTATGATACTGTACTGATGAAACTTCATGTATGTCAATGTGTATGCTTTTTAAATCCATCTTTGTTCGGTAAAATACATTTCAGTGTTTAGGGGTTGACCCCAAAATCTAAGCATATCTTAAAAACTAGCCGCGCAAAACTGTTGGGAATTTTCAAAACGATTGCCATTAATCTGATCTTCATAAACATTACATGTTTTATATAACGTGTATAGAAAAATCAAAACGTAGAACCTTAAACTAAAGACATAATTATGTAAACATGTATACGTTTTATTTAGCGTACACTCAGCTAATTTTCGATTCCTGGAGAACGACCTATTAAAGTAATTCCAGCAAATCTGGTAAGTCCGACTGAGTCAATTAATAATGCGGATATAAATGTTTGTCAAATAAACCAGCTACTTCATTTAAGCATTTGATATCATCATAGCGTGGACAAGGGAATACACTGTATATACATGTAAACACCTGCTTTTATAAAATTAATATAGGGCATACAATGTTTCCTTTTATTCAGGTACATCATGGACGCCATACCAGGAGAACCTAAATCACAGGAAGAAATGGACACTGATTCTAAATCTTGGGTGACGCGGGCTGAAGCAGTAAACTCTGAAAATGAAGAGGTCGAGTTTCAAACAAAGCTAATCAATGCGTTAATAGATAAGTCCGGGTACGATCTGCAGCTAACCAAAGTAGAGCCATTGCACTTCGAATGGATACGAACACGCAAAGAAACACATGGTCTAGCAAAATACAAGGATCATCAGGCCACAAGCGTGTTCACTGGAAGGTCGGGGTTGAAACAAACCCCTTTTATGAAGAATTTCGATGACAGCCTTGAAGCTTTCTTAAACGTTAAATAGTCATCGATGTGCGGAAATAGACATTTTGACTACAGGAATGCAAATTGTAGATCACAAACAAAATTTTGTTATAGTGTATTAACGAAACCTGCGAATTAAAAAGTGTAATTAAATAATCATAAAATTTCGAATTTCCTCTTTTTTTAGCTTTGTTAATTGGACTTTACACTCGGCAACTGACGGAATTCTCTGATTTCGATGTGCACTTCTGTAAACAAAGCTTTATTACCATGTACCCATTTATATCAAACCGGTACAATTTTAACAACATGAAAGTGAATATAACATTTGGCTATATTAAGTCCAAGTCTGAGTTTTAGACTTACAGCGTTGGTGAATAAGGCCATGATCCTCTCGAAGTCACGGTATTCTATCGTTTGTGATACATTAATCAATGCCTGATTTGCTGAGATCATTGAATCAACATGGTTATTCTAGTTCCAAAACATTTCATAGTTTTACAAGCATTGACAAATGTCAAATCTGCATTAATATACAATCTACGTGGTCATTTCGTAGTCAGATGTTAAATAGTTTGACAAGCATTTCGTCGCCTTATTTCCAGAGCGTCGTATGACCATTTTTTGCAAAAATGAGTGTGTTTGGTATCAGTTTATTCATATTTTCAAGCTCTACATGATGGTACTGGTTATGTCCCTGTAGAAATGACTTAAATATGGTAAATACCAGTTCCAGAAAGGCGTATGACATGTTTATGCGTTTACACTCAGTTCCAGAGGGGCATACAATTTGAACCAATCAGATCGACCGATTTATAAAAAACATGGCGTCACATAATGACAACACAACATTCTCCTAGAAATTGTTTTCGGTTTTATTCGCCTTTAAATTAATTCATTCTATTCAATGTATGCATGTATATATTTTTCTGTTGTTCTTTTGTGTATCATACTATTGATATTTGTACGTAACTATGGGATGTATTACAAAATGTTACACTATATCTATATAATTGTAATGGATCAATATTATTGCATATGACCTTCTACTTCGTGCATGTATATGTATGTCATTGTATATGTGTGTATGGGCCGGTGGCCTTACAATACAATAAACTGTAACTGTAACCTCGAATTAAAATCATTATGCTTTTAAATTAATACTGGTCAAATTTATTATCAAAGTATTTGGCATGATATGATTTTAATAATTGCAAATATTTATATAGCGCCATATATAGCGAGTCTCTAAAGCGCTATACATGCAAGTTGGTTCGTCAAAAGTTCACGAGGAAGTCACTGATATGCTTTTTGGAACAGGTGAGTTTTCAGTGATTTTAGACTGCCAGAGAGTCAATGTGCCTCATATCTACTGGCAGACTCATGACCCATACATGTAGACACGGGCAAGTATCTGACTTTAATATGAAAACCTTTTTGCATTTTTGTTGGTCAGTATTTATAATATGATTGAGAAATCATCAACAGAAACAATACAGTAAGCTTCAAATATTCAACTTTAGGCAGCTGACAAGTAATAACTGCTTATTAGTGACATACACTGTCAGGAAACGATAAAATTAGTCTTCAATTCACGCGAAGAATGTATGGATTTAAACAAAACAGTATGCAAACACATGTCTTGTCTTTCATCCATGTGGATTCATCATTGTGCTAGGGGTCGGGGCATGTGCACCTGGACAATTTGGACGTGAATAAACATAATAATGCGGTAGAATCGTCTTCTTCTTCTTCTTGTCATTTAGTTTCCTCCCCTGCTTGGAGCTCAAATTCTAGGAAGTTTCACATAGAGTTCATCACAATTCGATAATTTAACTTGATATAACAGTTCAACAGTTAGAATTACATTGTTCCTGGTTCAACATTACAAACGCGAAAATAACTAAGAATTCACAACGTATAAATTTACTTATATTTCAGTTCAGTTTGTTTTGGCAGTACATGTATTTCCCAAAATAGTAGTCTGACAGCCCTTAAGTGCATCTACTTTAATAAGCAGTGATATTTTACGGTGCAGGCTACTGATGAGGCTCTGGCTGAGTTTAGACATTGCAGGGTTGGGGCAGATGTTGGGCCAGAGATCTTGGTGCGTGCAATCTAGAATAAGTTGTAGTAGCAGTTGGCTGCTTTCGATCTTTTTGTAGCTATCAGGACAGTATTCCTCGCACATCTCCCTCAGACAGTTCAGTGTTTTGAATCTACAGCTGGATAGGGCAGGGCAATTGAGGACAAAGTGTTCGAGATCCTCGTCAGCCTGTTTACCTAGAGGACAGAGGGGAAAGGTACAATTGACGAACAAAACAGTTTAATTAATTAAACTCAGTGAAATATGCGAGATTCTGTAAATAAATTCATACATCTACATCTATATACATGGTACGTCGACGCGGTCACACTTGACCATTTAGCGACGGGTGGTTTCAGAATAAAGAAAAAGTTGTGAAATAGATAGGAAAGTAAGAAGAAAAGTGGGATAGATCAAAGATAAGAGTAAGTGTATGGTAGTGTTGGGCAGCTGCGTTTTCGTCTTCCTCATCCCAGACCTCTCCGGTTATGGTAGCCACGACCGACACAGCCCTGGGAGTCATCGATGATTTACTTGCAGCTGACCCGGGCCTTATTAAATGTGAAAGGTAGACAATCCCCGCTTGAAAGATACCAAGTCGGGGGCCTCTGTGATTATTGCAGGCAGTTTGTTCCAAGATGATGTTGTTCTTGGAAAGAACGAGTTGTTGTAATAGGAGGAGTTGGCTGAAGGTTGGCGTTATTTCTTTAGATGGGACGATCTGGTATTAGTAGATGATGTACGTAGCTGGAGAGAGATGCTGGTCTTCAGGAATATCCACCAGGTTGTAGACAATCTTGTAGAATAGGGTCAACTGTGCCTTCTTCCTTCTACTCTCCAGTGTCTCCCAATTCAGATGGCTTAGCATGTCACTGACGCTGCTGGTGTTATGGTAGCGGTTAGTTGCATACCTTGCAGCTCTCCTTTGCACCATCTCTAACTGGTTGGTATGACTCTTTGTGTGGGGGTTCCATATTGTGGCACAGTACTCGAGCTGGGGTCTTACAAGCGAGAAGTAGGCGTTAGACTTTACTGCCTCGTTTCATATCCGTAGGTTTCGGCGCAGGAACCCAAGTGTACTGTTGGCCTTCTTCACGGTCTTATCAATATGTGCATTCCAGCTCAGATTACCAGTCATGTTGACTCCAAGGTACTTGGACACACTGTCTGTGGCAAGAGTGTGTCCCTTCAGTGTGTAGTTTGACATGATAGGGCTTCTTTTTCTGTCCTTAAGATGCTGCACTTTTCTGGGTGGAAGGACATACCCCATTTCTTCTCCCATTCGGCTAGTTTATTTAGGTCCTGCTGTAGGATGTGGGTGTCTGCAGCGGGGTCTATTTGCCGATACACAACACAGTCATCTGCGAATAGTCTAGTCTTTGATGAAACTTGTTTGGGGGGGTCATTTATGAATGCCAGGAACAGGATAGGGCCGAGGGCACTGCCCTGGGGCACACCACTGACCACTGGCGCTGTGTCGGACGTTGCACCGTCTACAACCACTCTCTGTGATCTGTTTCTGAGGAAAGACCTGATCCATCCTAGTGCATTTCCCCGGATCCCGTAGTGGTCCAGCTTTGCAAGTAGGCGCTTGTGTGGGACTTTGTCAAAGGCTTTCGAGAAGTCTAGGATCGCAAGATCATGTTGTTTTCCTTTGTCCATACCTGACATAAGTTCGTCTACCAGGGTGATCAGCTGAGTCTCACAACTTCTCCTCCTCCTGAAACCATGCTGGCTGTCAGTCAAGATGCTATGTTCATCAAAGTGTCTCATCATGTTGCTAACAATGATGTGTTCCATGATCTTACAGGATATGCAGGTAAGCGACACTGGTCGGTAGTTACTAGCCTTGAACCGTCTTGTCTATGTGGCGGTTCCAGGAGAGGTTCTGTGACATGTGTACTCCGAGGTATTTGGTTATCGAATCTGTTTCGAGAATGTGGCCCTTCAAGGAGTATGGATATGTTATTGGACCCTCTTCCTGTACACTCTAAGGATGCTGCACTTTTCTGGGTGGAAGCCAGTTTCTTCATGTCATCCTGGAGTACTATGCAGTCTTGTTCAGAAGAGATTTCCCGGTATACCACACAATCTTCCGCAAATAGTCTGGTCTTGGATGTTATATACTTGTAGTGGCAGGTCGTCGATGAAGATCAGGAAAAGAATGGGCCCGAGGACACTTCCCTGGGGGACCCCGTTAATGACGGGTGCTGGCTCGGATGTCGCTCCATCAACAACAACGCGCTGTGTGCGATCTGTTAGGAAAGCATTGGTCCAATTCAGGGTATGGCCTCTGATGCCATAGTGTTGCAGCTTGGCGAGCAGACGACTGTGTTGTACCCGGTCGAACGCTTTGCTGAAATCGAGCACGGCGAGGTCGTGTTGCTTCCTCCGGTCCATGGATTTGACAAGCTCATTTGTCAGTGTCAGTAACTGTGTTTCGCAGCTGCGTCTTCTCCTGAACCCGTGCCGACAATCGGTAAGTATGTCATGTGAGTCGAGGTGACCCATGATGTTACTGACTACAATATGTTCCAGCGTCTTGCAAGCGATGCAGGTGCGGGAGACTGGCCTATAGTTGCTGGCTTTAAACCTCTTCCCTTTCTTGAAGACTGCCGACACGTTGCGGCACTTCTTGAATATGATGGTCAGGTATGGCGTGCACTGCTCGGCCATCTCCTTGAGGATACGGGCAGGGATCATGTCTGGCCCTGCTGCCTTATGTGGGTTGAGTTTCCGGAGTAGGGAAAAGATACCTTTGGTGGTAATGTCGATGTCAGGCATGGTGGGGGATGGTTCACCTTCAGGCTTTGGTATGCTGGTATTGTCCTCCTTTGTAAATACTGACTGGTATTGTTTGTTTAGGATGTTGGCCTTATCGGTTGCTTCACGGAATAACTTCCCCTTGTCCTTCAATGGTGATACTCCACAGTTGTCCTTCCTCAACGACTTTATGTAGTTCCAGAACTTTTTCTGTTTGGATGGCTGGTCTGTATTTGGGTCGTCGATGTCAATCAGGTTTTCAATGTAACGCCAGTATTCTTGTCGCTCAATTCTTTGGGTTTCTTTCTTGGCTTGATGGTATCGCCGCCTGTCCTTCGCTGCGGATGGCTTGATAAGACGTCTAAGAAGAAAAAAGTTGGGTATGGAGTGAGCCAGTGGATTTAGATCTAGAGGTTTGTTGATCTTGTTGCCCGAGATGGTCTTGGAAGGAATAAACTTGCTGATGAGTGACATGATCTTGTTTTCAAACACTTTCCATGTATGGTCCGCTGAACTGTTGGCTGTTTCTTCAGTGAACTGTGGGAGATAGGATGTGAGTTCATCTCTGAAGCCGTCATAGTTAGCTTTCCTGTACAAGGGAACTTTCCGTGGAGGCTACCGTTCTCTCATGGGGCGGAGGCTGGATTCTACGAAGACAGCATCAAGGGGAGAACTTCACAACGGTTGATGTCGTCTAAGTCGTAAAAAGAATCGTCTGTATAATTTGTTTATGTGTGTCCGAATGATTCGTGAGGATGACAAATGGTTCTAAAATTTAAAATTGGTTTTCATATAGATCTACTGTAATAAATAATATCCAGCAAAAAAAGTTATCTTACAAAAAAATATGTATCAAGAGTAGAATTTTAACCTTAAAATATAAAAAGATAGTTCCGGTGCCGGGAATCGAACCCGGGCCGCCTGGGTGAAAACCAGGAATCCTAACCACTAGACCACACCGGATACATGAAAGTAAGTGAGCAAATTTTGTCTTTATTCTATGCCCACCGGCTCGCGTTTACGAGCATGCGCAATGCATGACACGCGAGAACATAATGACTTCCGGTTAAACATATTGACAAATTTTCGCGATCTCAGAAAGTCTTTTTGACATCCTTTTACTTCTGCCAGGTAAATACCCAGCGAATTATTTATACCTGAACTTTTATGAACCTTCATTAGCACATAACCTACATTCATTTGACCTCACGCTAATATTAGCCGCATGATTTATCGTTTAGTGCAAATGACCTGCCAAAATCTGATTGACGAAAAACAACTCGCTCAACTAATTGCATTACGAAAGCTATTTGCTATGGGAATTTATATTGAGAGTGACATAAAACAGATGTCTAATATTACGAATATTATATAACACAAATGCCTATCTAAATGTTTCATTACAGTTTCCTTATTTGGTTTTAATAAACAATGAAAGGTGTAAAACGTCTAAATCTTTAGGTCAGACAGCCCTAAATTTTACAATACATTGGGCGAAATAGTCATAGGGGCAATTAGACACTTTTAATGTCACCCCGGAGACTATGCTTACTGTCTAAATCCCCAGTGATGGAACTCGTGTATTAACATCCGGGTCTTAGAGTTGATAAGATTGTCAAATTCCTACCTGTTGGGAACAGCAAAGAGGTCCAAAGAAACTGTAAGGATTCGTTGGTCATCGGTTGTGCCGAATATCTTTTATGATCCATATGATAATGCGTTATGAGCACTTCGGTAATTATTGATTATTTTGGCTATATCCTAAAGTTTGCTAAACTTGGTTTTTTAACCCACTCGGTAACTCTGTTAATTTCTGTCAATATTGTTTACGAAAACCGCTATGTTTAATTAATTGAGTCGGCAGGTGGTTTAAATGTCTAATAAATCAACTTTCATTGAGGCAAATTGGCTATTTGGCAAGTTTTGTTGTGAAAATTATTTTGGTCACAAAAATGGTTTGTTTATTCCCAATCCCATACCACAATATATTTTTTTTACAATAGTTTGACATATATTATTACCAAAGACCTAAATTACACAGATTGGACACTCCACTGAAAATTTAGAGAAAACACAAAATAACAGGCAGCAGATTCAGTTATTGTGCATAAAACTTTTTTTAGTCATCCAATTTTAATGGGCAATGTATCATGTTGAAGAGCTACTACATGAAGTAACTCATGTTTGTCTACCTTTCATAAAATACAGAAAATTAGGATTTGAATGAGGCAAATCAAGTATTTTCTGATAAACTTGGAATTTACATTAATTGATGAAAATGAGAGTAGGTCTGGCTCTTTGGGGTCTTTTGTTTTATTCCTTGACCTTTTTCAATTAATGAGGTATCATTTGAAAGCTGAATAATAGATCTATTGCATAGACTTATTATTTTTTTCGTAAGTATATTCAGGGTTTCCACTGAGTCCCAAAATAATTCCGCCAAAAAGAATCCGCACGGCAAATGGGGGGTGGGTGCGGGAGGGGGTGTTCCCCCTTCCGTGTATCGATTTTTTTTTAATATGCAAGTAAAAAGGGGTAAATTTGAGGCATTCTTCAACTAAGATAATAGGGGAAAACACACTCAATACAAACATATTTAGCCCTTATAATGTTTCCATCTTGTGAAAGGACAAATGAAATACCTGTCTTTGAACAAAGGGATCTCAAAATTGCTTGCCCTTCATATACAACAATTGGTTTAGAGCTATTGCAGGTGTGTAAAACAGGATCCCTGTTAAAATGTTGCATTCTACAGTTTACAGTTTATCTGAGCAGCAAGTATTCAAACTAAAAAATTAAGATTTACCAACTACACTCTCAATCCCAAAAGTTATAATTGATTTTAGAAAGTAGGGATGTGAAGCTCCAATTTTAGTAGTGAAGCAATGAGTCATGTGACAATGTTCATAGATTTGCAAAATGTATCTATAGACCTAGAGCTAGCCTACATTGTACATTGAAGCTATACGAAATAGTTTCCAAATTTCTTTTTCTTACGGAATTAGTTGTAAGACAGGGCAACATAATTGTGAGAATGAATGTTAAATTCATCATTTTGTGTTTGATCTTCGTTTTCCTTAAAAAAATTGACTCGTGAAAAAGTATAATCATTATTAGAGTAAAAGATCGTATCCGAATTTGACGTCCGATTACTATGCAAGTTAGCCTTAAGATTTCAGTTTTCAAGAGATTTTTTTATCAGAGCTAAAGATTGAAGTGAAATAATAAGTACATAGAATATGCCAACTTCAATGCGAGTAACATATCTTAAACAGCATTTGATTGGCTTTAATACACTCAACCGCTTTAAAAACGCACCACTATTGAAAATGATCAAAATTTGTCATAAATCAATTTTTGCTAAAATTAATAGTTTACAGGGTTTGTTCAGTTCATAAGCTTGACCTAATTAAAGAAAACGATTTTGTTTTCATTCGGAATACCCTGCCCAAAGAACTTTTTTTGATTTTGCATGTTTTGCACGAGCAGTTCGATCGCGTCGACCTATGTGGTCAATATTGACTTTAAACTGTACGTTGTTGGTTTACACATCGAAAAAACAACTTAAACAGTATTTGCTAATAGTATTTTTATGCTTCGAATATCTTGAATATTTGTTCGGATGTTTGTGCCTTCGCTTTCAACTGAAAAGAGCATCAGTGCCTTAGCATGGCGGTTCAGCTGCCCCCACACAACGTCTGTGGGCTAAGAACATCGATTTCTAGCGAATGACACAGTCAAAGACCGACCTGGATGACACAAGCTAAAGGTATTGAGCCCGAGATATAAGGAAACATGACACAGGTTGTGTCACTGTAATTGGTTCCGCATGGCTACACACAGTATCAAAAGAATGCCGGGTGTCAATAAACGAGCCAAAAGTACAATATTGCATTTTCATACTATTCTTTTCATAATTGTCAATAAAAAGGAAAATCATTTTAGTACACTTTTTAACGAGTTTTCTTCCGCTTAGAGTCGAATGTTCCAACTTTTTATCTTCAAGCTCCTTCATAGTGCTGATTTGAGGTGCCATATAAGCACCACGGAAAATATCCTGACAGCCTGATGCTCATTACCAAGATTTCAAGTTTAAATAAGGCTTGAATCCATCTTAGATTCTCATAATGCGCATATCTGGACTGCACTCGGTCGTATGGTATTAGCCAGACAGCCAAAGCGACATAACATTCATAATTCAAGTTAAGCTTTGCTTGGATGGTTAGAAACATCACGTCGAACATAATTCTATCCTTTTATGTAATTAATGTTAATCTTTAGGAGGAAAAACCACGTACATGCATCAATGTAGAGGGTTCTTATAAATGCTTTTGAAAATGTGACTGGCACTTTCCTGAGTCACTGTGTTATCTATATCTTAAGTTATTCTAAACTCGTAATAATGGCATCAAAATCACTCAACTCGTTGTGTATAGACTGAAGATTATTAATCCTAAAATAAATAACCATAGATTGACGTTTTCATCACTAAAACCGATATTTCATATGTGGTGCGTTTTTAAAGCGGTTGAGTGTAGTCGTATAAATTACAATTAATGTTCTCTGGTCTGCAACCTTCACGGACATGGCTACTTAATAGTAAATTAACGTGAAAATAAATAATTGAGAACAATCTGGTATCTAGTTTGTCATTATTAAACTAAAACAGTGTTTTTATTGATGCTACAACAATAAATAACTACCAATTAACACATGCAATTAAGAGAATCCCAGGAGATGATACGGACCGTACACACACTACAGGTGTTGGCTTTAGACACGACTGACCGTACAAAACTTGGTTTTAGACACAAAGGACCGTACACAGGTTGATTTTAAACACGACCCTATACGACCAGCAGAAATGGAGATTGTTATCACACCTTTTAATCTGTTAATTGCCTGACAGGGGGGATTAACTGCCTGTTTGCAGTGTACCCAGAGGCAATTAGTCAGTTGTTTATTGGTGTCTACAGGTCTTTCCGGTATACTGATCTTACACCAAAATAAAAAATTTAGGTTTGAAAAAAAAAATTTCTAAGCTTTGAATTTTTTTTTTCGCCAATCTCAAAATAATTCCGCCAAAAACGGAAATGGCGAATACCAGCGGAAACCCTGTATATTAGAACTGGAGATATAAGGTATTAAAAATGGACGAGATTTCGCGAGATTTCAGAGACCTGCCAAGAGGTACCGTGAGAGTTGGTACATGTTTCCAATCTGTGTAATTTAGGTCTTTGTTATTACAGATTAAAAACACAAGACAATAAATGGAAGACAGACCTGGAAAGATTTTTGTGGGTGGACTTGATTTTGATATAAATGAAGAAGAGTTTGAGAAATATTTTTCTAAATTTGGTAAAATTACTGAAGGTGAGTTTTCTGTAGAATCACTTACTTAGTACACACTAGCACAATTGTTGCTGTCAAGATGTATTAGCCAAACATATTAGTTTGGGCAAGTAATTGGTCCTAGCATAACAGAACTATCCAGAAATCCAGATGTATTGCATTAAATTAGAAAGATTTAACTTTGCTGCATAAAATGAGAAAAAACTAAAGTTTATGTTCACAAGCTAAGTTTTGGTGTAGGGATGTGTGCTTTTAAAAACAGACATCTGACAAGTTTGTCATTTTGTTATCTGGATTTGAAATATGGCTCAGTATAATGTAGGACCCCTATGTTTAATACATAAATTGGCTCAAAGTCAATTTAACTCTTATTTCAAGCACTTATGCTGTTATGGTCATACAGTGTAAAAACTAAAATAAAGGAAATCAAATATTATTTATCTACATTTTAATAGACATGAATAATACCAGTTACCATATTTTATTTCCTACTAGTGTTATTGAAACGTGATCCACAGAATGGAAAGTCGAGAGGGTTTGGTTTTATAACTTATGAGAATCCATCTGATGCTGATGAGGCTGTTAAACAACTAGACAAACAGGTATGTGGTGGATTAATCATTAAGGACTTTTGCTTACCTCCAAAAGTGAAGAGTCAAAATGACTTCTGATTCTTAATTTTCAAGGATCATTCAGTATAGTAATAACTGTAAATTTAACTCTTCAGCTTAAACTTTTAGGAGTCGAAATAAGCATACAGCATACCGGTTCATTTATACACTTCTGACATTAAAAATAATTTTATGCAATATATATGTATTGGAAGACTAATGTGCAAAATATTTCTAAGACATAACTGTGTATTTACATGTCAAATCTATACCACAAGAAGGAATTTTTAAAATAGTTAGGTTTTAAGGTGGCACCGTCCCTGGTTTATTTCTCGATTTTGGGCATTTGGTCAATATTAGTCATATCTCAAAACTAGGGCTCAGTGCAAAAGTATGGTTCATGCTTCTATGAATTGATGTAGCTACCATAGTTTTACACTGAGCCCTTGAAATGCTTTCAGATTTCAATCCCAAAATGTAATAAAGTAGAAAATTTTATTTTCTGTCAAATTAGTAAGTATTACAGCATTGAATTTAAGTTTTAAATGGAATGTTTATCCCATGTCATTTTGTGATGTTCGTTTTGCAGGATATCAAAGGTAAAATGGTACATGTAGATCATGCTGTAAAACCTGGTGGTGGCCCTGGTGGTGACCGTGGAGGGAGAGGAGGTTTCAGGGGTCGGGGAGCTCCCAGAGGTAATAATCATTGAATAGTTGTGTTTCTTTAGCTTCGCATTATCTCCTAGTCCACATTAATTGTGAAAGTTTTGTTTTGGTACATTGATTGGTATTCCAATTAATGTATCTATTTAATTAATTAAATGTACAAACATACAAATAGATCATCATTTAATGGCTTTATTCATTAAGAGTGGACTCGATGGATATTTACCGTAGCATGCTACATGCATGTTGAATTTTGCTCCAGGTCATGTGGTTAATATGCTGGTCATACCATTCTATAAAAAATTTACAACAATTTTTATTTTCCTCCACATGCACACAAGTTCTTAGTTTCTTGTGGAAGGACAAGTTAGTACTGGTTATGGAATAGTGCTGAAAAACTGGTAGGGTGACTTGTCAACTAGCGAACAACAGAATGACTGATGAAATATTAATCAGCATAAATATATCCCTAAAAGGGGATTACAATAATGTTTGTAACAGAATCACTCTAAAACTCAATATTTCAACCTGCTGGTCTTCTACAGGAGCTATTACACATTTTCAGGTCGAAATATTGAGTATTAATCAGTGTTTAACCAGAATAAACAAATCAAAATGTTATTGTATTATACAGGTCGTGGTATGGGAGGTGGGTTCAGAGATAGTTTTAATGGTGGTACACGGGGAGGCGGAGGATTCCGTGGTCGGGGTGGTGACAGTTACCGTGGTGGTCGAGGTGGTTCCCCTAGAGGAGGTGATAGAGGAGGGAGAGGCGGGTTTAATGGACGGGGGCGTGGCATGGATCGACCAATGAGAGGAGGATATGATGACAGGTAGTTTATATACTGTAAACAAACTTAATTTCACCGATAATTATTTTTGTGTTTTACCAATTGCCACCATAATTGCAGTTTATACATGATTTTAGTGAAAGAAATTGGTTGACTTTTGGTATTTGCTACATAATGGTGTATTTTTGCGAGATTGTATATATGATTTCTTAAATTAGATTCCACATAATCTTTCTAAAGTTTGTGATTCATGTATTATGCCCAGTGTCTGGTAATGAACTGCGTTTGTTTTGCAGAGGTCCATCTAAAAGCTACATGTCACCAAGACGAAGTTCTGTTGAGAGAGGATACGGTGATAGAGGGATGAACATAAGGAGAGGTAGTGTAGTGCCATATTTCATGACCAAAAATAAAAGTTATTTGAAGAATATATCTTGAATTTCAGAAAAATATTATCGTCAATTTTTTTGTTGTTGTAGGAATTAATTAATGTAAACATAGTTAAATATGAAACAACATGTTTGAAGGCCTCTTTTTTGGCACACATTGTTGACTGCATATGATTATCCTGATTTTAAATTTGGCTCTTTCTGTTGACACCCCTGTGTAGGGGTATTATTATTCTATTGTAACCCATGAATCCGGATTTCTGCAGAAAATAAAAACTTAATCAATGAAAACATTCAAGTATTCATTATTGACAAAGTTATAGTCATTTGAAGTTTTATAAGCTGAATTTGGCTAATAAAACAGTGTTTGAAATGAATTTGACTAGTAACATGTCATATCTTCAGGATTGGGCATTTTGCCTCTGTAGGACTCCTGTATACTGTATCACTTAATGTCTATAGTTGTGTCTTTAATTGATCATAACTTTGGTAAATTAATTAGTGTATTAGTGACTTCCCGCAACAGTTGACAAATTCTCCACATGTGTCAAACATCATGAAACATGCCTGTAACATACTGGTAACCTATCTAAACCCTCTCCAACTCTTCTGGTTAATGAATTTTGACTGAGTAAATGTTAAACATGTTGTATATTTGATACAGATGATGATCGTGGTGGATATGGTGGTGGTATGGATAGAGACAGGTATGGTAGTTCAACAATGTCAGATAGACGACCACGAGATACTTACACATCATCACCACCTAGAGATAGGTGAGTCTAGTTGATTCTTGTAAATAAAACTGCACATAACACACATAAATCCACAGCGACGCAATAATGCCGCCCAGCCTACTCTCCAAGAGTCGAGATGTAGAACGAACCAACCAACCATATCCCCAATTATGAATATTTCAAGCAAGCCCTGTAAACACGCCCCATAATGAATGACAGACTGTAGACTCTGAATGTTTTGGGTATTTAACTGTCGAAGGGAGATAATTGTGAATGAAAATTACACTAGACTGAAGTAAGTCTACACACTTGTTGTAGTGTAAACCCACTAGACTTTCTTTAAACATTCAAATTGAGTCCAAAAACTTGTAGTTCACTAGGGTTTTGATTCAACTCTTTAAATGGACTTTTGATTTTGGCAAATATGTCAGTTTTGATAAGTTAAAGAGTCAAACTTACTAATAGTTCTCCATGCTGTATGGCAGATTGTCTAAAATTCAAATCTCGTATAACCCTTTCACCTGTGGAAATATCCACTTGTACAGTACTTGAGCTAACTAGTTGGTGATTTGTATATTATAGAGAACCAGTATCATCATATAGAGACTACGGCATTTCATCATCTAGAGATTATTCACCACCACCTAGAGAGCGTGTACCATCAAGGTAGACATTGGTTCATACATAATAATTGGCTTTTATAACACGGACACTGTTTTGCTGCATTAGAAAAGACAAACCTTTTCAGACTTCTGATGTGGATGCATATAGTGATTCACAAAATTTATTTAATCAAAATTTTTCAAAGTAATTACTATATCATGGTCATA
Organism: Spisula subtruncata; assembly: GCA_963678985.1. NCBI lineage: Eukaryota > Metazoa > Mollusca > Bivalvia > Venerida > Mactridae > Spisula > Spisula subtruncata. Next base: position 7,136,007 of record OY787671.1, read on the forward strand.
TGATTTTTCATAAAGTGAATTTTAACAATAGAACAATGATATATCAATAATTCAACTATTAAAAACAATTATTTGCGTATTAATTTTAGTGAATAATTAAAGAAAGCTTTTAAATTTTGGTGAAGATCTAGTCTTGTTGTAAACTTGGCATATAATATTGTATTCAGGGACTACATGACGTCTAGTAGAGATATGGGAATGTCAAGTAGAAGTGGGTATGAGACTGTCAGGGATACATACACTTCATCACGGGATCCTTACAGTACTACAAGCAGGAGAGATGAGTATACAGCACCACGGGAAACCAGGGAATATGTCTCGAGAGAACCACAAAGAGATTACATGTCTTCCAGGTTGGTATAACAGGGCTTTCACTAGTTCACAAAAGTTCGAGTCAATTTGACCAAATTGAGACCAAATTTTAAAATAATAATTATTTATTCATTTAGTGTAAAATTTAAATTAAGTTTATAGTTAAGTTTTACACACATGGGCCTTCAGCCACATGACAACATGATCCCAGCTCTGTCTCTAGAGAATTGGATGCCTGTTGAGTCTATGTCAGAGTCACACAAAGTCCTTGATGCATGTCAATCTCTATGGGAGTCACAGAATGATTTGACGCTCATAGAGCGTCTGACTCTTCGTTTTTCTGATAATACTTTTGTTGGCATAACAGACGGTCGATTGAGTAACGGACAGGACGGCGGCAAATACCGGGAAATACTGGGAAATTGGACAATACAAGTGGTTGATTGAATTGGTCATATGAAATTATGCTTCCTTTTAATTACACACTATGTCCATACATTTGTATATCCCTTAGTCCTAGTTTCATTATTAAAAGGAGTATATTTATTATTAAGTATTTTAATTTGGCTTGTAACAGGTGCATTTGATCTGTATGTTTAAATCAAAACTTAATGATTAAAGAAATATTGAGTTTTAACTTGGTAGATTTCTTTTTTTTTCACATTGAAATTGAATCAACTAATCCAATCGACCACTTTGGAAATAAATTGACCAGTTCATTTGACCACTTGTAGATCTATTGAGCATCTATTGAATGTTATAGAACTGAATAAAGAACAAAATGTAAAAACCTGAGAGTTCAAATGCTTCATTATGCATTTAAAATAACCAGTACACAACAACTTCCTAATTGACCAGTATTTCCCACATTGAACTTGAATCGACCAGTCCAATTGACCAAATTGAAAATGAATTGACCAGTTCATGCATTTGTCCACTTGTAGATCATACTCTCAAATGAATTGAGGATCTATTGTTTGTTATAGAACTGAATAAAGAACAACAAGTAAAAACCTGAGAGTTCAAATGCTCAATAGGCATTTAAATAAACCAGTACACAAAAAATTCCCAATTGACCAGTATTTCCTGGTATTGGACACTTTGGGAGTATTGGACAGGACGGTATTTCCCGGTAAATACCGTCATGGTATTTACCGCCCAACACTGCCTATGACAACTGATTTACTGTGCATATTCATGTAAGGAAATGAATTTGTAGTATGCTTTCCACATACTGTTCTAGAAAACATATATTCTGATATGGTACTGTTGTTTGATTTACAGAGAAACATCACGACCAGTATCTAGGGAGTATGAAAGAATGCCAACCAGGGACACTTACGATCCATACAGAGGAGGTACAATTTTAAAGAGTTTATTTGTATATTACTACTCACTAAATATCTCATATGCTAGTTCACGTAATAGGAACAATGGAATTTATGTGGCTATTTTGTTTTCTAAATGTCTTAGATTTACTCCCAGGCTTTTGATATGTTCTAAGATTTTGAGATTTTAATTCATTATGCTTGAGAAAAAAGAACATTGTCCCTTTCAAAAAATGTAGAAAAATAGCAAAAAAACACTGCTTTTTTTCTTTAATACAAATTAGTTTGATATAGTAACCAAAAACTAACAATATGATTGCTCATCCAAAGCATCTTATTTGGCAACAACGGTTGACAGTATATGGTTTTTCAGGACTTTAAATACGTGACTCTATGCCGTCTATTGACACCCCTGACCATGATTGCCTATATTTACAGAGAGAATGACGTCTGCTCCTAGTCGTGGTTATAGTCGAGGTAAGTGTAGCAGTCCTAGCACTATATGATACATAGTGTATCTCTCTCCTTCCTGTCACTCCCTGCCATATTTCTCATTATTTTGGACATTTGATTTATAACTATTCCATTAAAAAGGTCTTTATGTAGTTACTTGCCCCTCCATGCTATATGAAGTTACAGCTGAACATATTGCTCCCTCCTCAAATAGATAAAATCAGATTTTATCTTTGGGTTCTGAGTGCACTAAGAAATTTTAACCATTTAACCATTATATTAAGTTATTACAAATGAAACAGTTATCTTTACTCTATCTTTGATAAAACTTACAATGAGATAAGATGTCATGTTCTTTGGAAGATATGAAACTGTTTAATGCTGAATGTTTATTAGTTGGTCGCCGATCAGTCCTGTTGAAAATGGTATCAACTTTCTACAAATATTGGGGAAAAAACGAAAGAAAATTTTGTTAATGTCAGTTTCCAGAAGGATGTGGTGGTTCTTGTCGTAGAATGTGAAATGAGTTTAGAAATTGAAAAGATATGAAAATTAGTTACTATTAAGTGTGTTTGACAACCTAATAAACGAATATTAAATTTTTATTGCCTGGATATTTCTACGTACTGAACTTTGGAGCAGTTTAGATGAATGCAGTTTTACCAGTAGAATCCCAGTTCTCATTTTTATAAAATGGTTTTGCCAGCTAACATTGGAAACATATTCTGCTGAACGAAGTATCATTAATACAATGGATGAACTTCGAAGAAATCTAAAAATGCTTGTTAAAATTAGAGAATATGATGAAGAGAACTGAATGGCTCATACATGCATATCTGCAAGACTGAAGTCACAACATTTTAATGGCTACTAATTTAATGTGTTCCAAACTTTAAAACTATGAGATAAACAGTGAATTTCTGAATGGTAATATATTTACTCATTAGGTAAATTTGCCATTGTTTATCTGAGAGAGGCGTTGAACTGTATTGATAATGTAAACATTTACATTTAGAAAATAGGATACTGGGGTTGAATTTACTCAAATGACACAGGTTAAGTTATTTATAGGCAGGACTGCCAGCCTTTGAACAAACTGTCGAATAATTTTGAAAGTTTAAGAATACTATTATCAAGTTGGAATACTTTTTGGATGAATGAAAAAGCTGAAAATTGCTGTGGAAAACACTTTGTTTGAACAGATAAATGATTAACATTAGTTTGGAGTTTTGGAGTAAAAGTGAGAGGCTTTAAATATCGGAACTTCAAATTGATATCTACCTTCCTGTTATAAAGGCATGTGAAAATTGTATCTGAAATTTAAATGGCTGAAACCTGGAGGTTATGAATTAGATGGCGAGCACATTCATCGAGACAAACCTTAAAAAAGGAATGGAAGACAATGAAAGTTGAATTCTTGGACGTATCTTGTCTTTGATTTGTAATTAGTTTTTGAAATTAAAAATGGTCTTTTCATATTTTGTATTCAGATGGCCTTTGTATGTGACTTTACTTTTAGCCACCATTAGTTTGAATTTTCGAATGTCAAGTCATAATTTTTGAAGCACTAAACTAACTTTGTGTGACTGTGCATATTATTTTGTTCTTTGTGGTAATGACTACTGTCTGTCCTCCACATGTGGAGAAGTTGTCAATTGATTGTGGAAGAGGGAGTTACTGTCAATACTAAGTTGAAAGTTAATTCCTTTCAAATGCTGGAGTCTGGTTGAAAATCATGTAAATGCAATAAAAACTTGAAGAAATGCACATTTAATATATAAACACAGTTTGGAAAGTTTAGAAACTTTGTACGATGTCAGACAAAAAGTTCCTGAATAAAATTAATCCTAGGCTACAGGACTAATATCTTTTTTCTGTGCTGACAATCTGAAGGAAATGATACCAATGTACCATCGGACATATGCGAAAACTGAAACAAACTGGATATTGCAATCAGATAGCGATGTGTTTCCTGATAAATTTGGAAGACTATCCATGTAAGGAAATAAAATAGATTTTAATGAAAGTTTCCACAACTATATTGGTGATGTGAATTTGAATGTGATGTGGAAAGAAATGAATGCGATGCTTTATAAGGCCTAGAGGATGATAAAAATGATGAAAAAAATAGGTTGTTTCAAACACATACAGGATATAGGTGTGATTTAGACTACAGATTTATTATCATCCAATGAAGTGTGGTTCAAATCATGTTGCAAATATCCAAGTGTCTGAATGAAGTAATTTTAGTTATTAAAAGGTTGGCAGTTCTGTGGTTTTAATTATGGGATGGGAAGGGACTGAAATGATAAAACCTTTTTAAAGTTCTTCAACTTTCCTTGAAATAAAAATTATGACATTAATAACCATGTTGATAAATGCTTTAAAGGCTGATTTTGATCAAATGTAATTCACCTGAAATTAGCCGGACAGGAATATTGTTAATTCGTGAAATTAATAATATAGCCGTGTATTGGTGTATACATGCTTGTATGAATGAAGTTTATTGTCATTTGTTGATTATTTGTATAGCAAAAGTTGACCAAGTTTGAAATTCTAGGTTCCCCACCTCCAAGGTCAAGATCCCCCATTGCCCATGTACGATCAGCCTACAGCCCACCACGTGGAATGCCCATGAGCCGTGAACTGGACAGAGACCGCAGTCGTGACTACAGTCCAGGTGCTAGAAGACCAACAGCCTATGATTCCAGAGGGGCTCCACCGATGAAACGATCCAGGCCTGATGATATGGCCCCAAGAATGACATCTCGTGATGGACCCCCGAGAGGAATGTCTCGCGACATGACATCAAGGGACGCTCCTAGAGGCCCACCAAGAGGGCCACCCAGAGATGGTGGCGGACGTGGAGGTCCTCCTACATTTAGAAGATAAATGAATTTTAAAGTCAAAACAATGAATTTGACGGACCTATAAAACGTGTTCATTGAACTATTAGTCATAGATTCATCATTGTGGTCGTTGTTGTAGGAACTGATGTTTATAACCAAGATATGGGTGTAAATATTGACTCGTAATATTAACACATCGTGGACTCCTTAATGTATGTCACTAGTACTGACAAGGATAGCTTAGAGGTATCAAGATCGATGAAGTTTATATTGAATAGTCAATATTTAACCATTATTATTAAATGTTGTGTATTACCTGGTCATCATGAACAAATTGTCTCGGACATTAGATTCTATGAAAGCTGAATATATCATACCGTAGAATTTGACTATAAAACCAGCTTTGAATTAGAAATACAGATCACTTCCACCAGTTAATTTTTATGTTTTTTTACATACTTTTTTTAACTTATAAATTGGCTAGGCGTTGATATGATAAGTTTGATTTAAGTATTTTGTAATCAGCAATAAAGACATTGCATTTCTGTTTTTAAATGTTGTTTCCTGTATAATAAACTAATTAAAATATTTGAATTTATTCCGTTTGTATAAAAACAGTTTGAAATGTGAATTTCGGGTCTGCTAAATTATCATTTTGAAAATGTCTTCATACAAAATTTATATTTTTACTTTGTGGCAATGGATACCATCAGGAATGAAGTGTTGATGAACAGAATGGGTAATGTCTCATATTTCTAATGAAGCAAGAGTATGTGGTTGAATTTGTTGAGGAAAAAACTAAACTAATTACAGACTACAAGCCTGTTGAAATAGTATGCTGTCGAAAAGAGCAGTGGAAATGCTGCCACTTTCCTGGGACAAACAATTGTATTGTTCTTGTAATGTAAGCAATGATCTGAATGCATATGGGGAAAGTCTGTTTAAATTACTTATTGAAAGAACCAGATACAACAATATGCATCTGACGAATGAATGAATGCGTTAGATATTTCACCATCCGAGTAAGTAGTTAGCACAGGCTGAGTTCAAATTGTAGACACAAGTTTGGACTTGTAGCAGCCTACATATATTAAAAAACAAGATAGTTCTTGTACCAATGAGATACCTGGTTATTGCTCATGCTCGGGTGATATAAATATCATTGAATGACAGGTATTCATTTGCTTGAAACAACTAACAACATGAAAACGGATAAAACATATAAAAAATATCTCCAGCACTGTAACAAGTTTAAACAGCTTCAGTAATTAGTACTTTCTGGGGTGAACAATTGTGTATGCACTACAGTAACTATGAAAAAAGATTACCACCAATCAGACAGGGAAGGCTGCACTCAAAAGAAACAGCAGGAAAAGCTCGAAAAAGAATACATGAATGCAACTGCTTTTTACTTTGAAATATTGGGTTTGTTTTTGCTGAAGAAGCCTGAAACAAGTCCCATCACAACATCAACTGCAAGAATTTTAATATGAATCAGAAGAAAGTTAGAATGGAACCAACAATACGCATCGGACAAATGAATGAATGATGTTTCGCCGTTTGAGTAAGTATTGAAAGAGAACAAGGTTGCCAGTAAACAAACATCAACTTTCAGGTTATAATGTTAATCAGAAAACTGCTTTGTTACGCGGATTTTGAAGAAGTGCTTGATTTGTAGCTATGTGATCTTTAATTGTCTCTTTGTTTTAAGGCAGCAATATTTTTTAACGTCTGAATACACTTCACCAGTACTTGCATGTACAATTTAAAGGGCTTAATTATGAAGTGAATCATCATAGTCATTCCGAAGCATATGGATATTTATATAGATCTACAGTAGAGTGACTACATTAGATCTATATAGACAAAATTTGAAAACTTTCTTAAGTTTGATGAGATGAAATAGCCTTAAGATTAATTTACTGTACAATGAAATGTCCTGAACTGAAAACCTGGCAACCTTGAAGTAGTATTGTAGTTGGCATGATGTATGATTTGCCCTTATTTGAATTTGTTGACATTTTTCTGTGAAATCCATTATCCCGAGAAACTTGTGAGCATTGAATACGCAAAACCAGCTTGAAAATTACCTGGTATACATACACCTAATAGCACATGAACGAAAAATACAAAGTTTTGGAAAGATGTATTTCTTTTGTCATGGGTTCTACAAAATCGGAATACTTTGAAAATCCGTTTTTACTGCTCCAGAAAAAATGAACTTTAGTGCCGAAAAAGGGTATTGAGTGGACAAAAAATCCTTAGTATTGACTAGCGTAGGTTATTGACGTTCAACAATAGAATAATGTTTGAAACAGAGTTTTGGTGTAGGAATGTAAGTTTGATAACACCCAAAGCAGACTTTTATCTTATTTTCATCATTGGGCATTATACCTTAATAGGACCCCTGTTTGTTAACATCACTTATTGCCTGTTTTAGTTTACACATGAAATGTCTTCGCAATAATATATACACAACTCTAGCCTATGAATTTGGACTTGTTAGCTACTGGATTCTAGACTGAATCTGGCTGAGCACTTATTGTTGAGTTTTTACTACCAAGTTATATGTCAACAGCTTACAGCATCATGCATGTATTTCTGCTTTATTGAAACAAACACCTAATTTTGAACACATGATTTTGAAAGTGAATTTTTAGTTGAAATTTCTCCTATCCGTGGAACAAGAAAAAATGAAGGACTTCATTGAATGCTGATTACCGTAATAGAGGCATGATGCTGAGGACGAATATCAAGCAGCTTGGATCTGGATTGAAGAGAACTGAAGGTTAAAATGGTTTTGAAAGGTTTAACATAGAAACGTAAAATGAATTTTTAATACATGTATTTTTGAAACTGTTTTTATTTAGGTGAAAATATTTAATCTGTTTGGAACTATGATCATATGTATCTGAACCGGCGCACACATCCATATTTTCTTGATGCTGGACTGAAAGATATGCGGTTCAAAAAACGGTCGTTATATTTACATTGTTGAATCTGTCACAAATTCAAAGTTGAACCTGAATTAGTTTGGAAAGTATGCACTGAGGTGTGTTACGCCTATAAGTTGAAAACTGAAAGTTCCTCACATTTTGTCTTCAAGCATTGCTACCAATGTCGTCTATTTGCTACACAATGAAGTGAACACACTTGGTGAACTATTGAATTACCTATCGAACCAATTTCTGAAAATCCAAATATTGAATTATTTGACGTCGCTGATATTTGCATCCATTTAAGTTACCGGTGCGTTATAGCTTGTCATCCAAATTGGTATCAGGAAGAGCGAGTTGGTCATTAGTTGCTATTAGTGTCCTAATATATCATTAAACCAATCTTCAAATTTGGATCAATTGCTATAAATAAGAGTCATGATCTGCGAGATTGCTTCTGATGACAAAAGTTTTCTGAATGATGTAATTATCAGGAGTCAAAATCACAGACTGCAGCTCATACCATATACTTGACACTGTGATACATTTAATATGGAACAAAATTAATATCTGTATAAAAAACCGAAAGTACCCGTAACTTTTGGATGTTGAAATACTGTCTGTTACATACTTGTAGTATATTTAACATTCTGTTCTTATTTCGTTTTCTGCAGCTCTATGAGAAATCATCTGAGATTTACATTGCGTTGACACTCTTGAAGACACGACTAGCAACTTCCGGACTAAATGGTTTTGGCGTGGAACATGGTACAACACCAAGGCAAGATACACCCAAGGTACTGTGTTTAATGATCAGTGGAATTGAGAGCCATGTAGGTGTTAGCGAAAGTTTTAACATGTCTTAGAAAACAAGAATAATGTCATTTGTTGAATAACAGAACATGACAGATCCGGTTATCCCGAAGGATCTCAAGTAGAAATCTCAACTCAAATTGAGATTTTGTTCAAATCAGAAACTGAATTTGTGAAAAATCTTAACTGGAGCTTTTTAATGTTTTGAATAAACACCGATCAATGCTTCGGTATGGTTAAGCCAATTATGAGTCTGGCGGCTCATGGCAATAATTGAGATAAGATTTAGCTTAAATTGGGATGTTTCCATCCAGGCCTATTTGGTATGATCCCTTGGTCAATTGCTCTTATAACTGGATAATGTACAATATATGGGTAAGATATGACTATTAGGGCTGTAACGGTACACTCACCTCACGATATGATACGTACCGTCAATTTTTCTAACGGTTCGGTATATTTCGGTATGATACAATATTCTCTAACCGCAGCTTAAATACTATAATTTTTAAGTGACAATGAATGTTTTGATTCTATAATAGCACTTATTATGTGGCTATCAACTATTTTAAATGATTTTCGACAATATGAGGCATATCTTAATACAATGAAATGAATGATGTGTGATAATCAAACATAATCAGAGGGCTTTCAGACATTTTCGTTCTCTGAACATGATTTTGCTCATAAAAAAGCTTATACCGAACCGTACCGAAGTTTGCAACTCTTGCACCGTGAACCGTGTCGGACTGAAGTCCGCAGTCTTTCGTGTATCGCGGTATACCGTTACAGCCCTAATGACTATGTAGTAAAATGTATGTTCTATTACTTGTAGGGGAAGTTCCAATGCTTAGTGAAGGGAGCGGGAACACTGGCTGTTGGAATATTTGTCACTTGGATGAAAATTATAACAAACTGTTCGTGTTGCGCTTTAGATGTTAACTTTATGGTAGGTAAATCAATACTTTGTACTTGATCTGATTGATGTTTTACAATACTGCTATTTACTAATGCTAATTCATTAATTTTCGTGGGGGGTTATATTTCGTGGTTCAACTTTAACCACCAACTCAAATCCCATAGTACGCTAATTTTGGCCCTTGGATTTATTACCTGAAATGCAAAATCCACCAATTTAGGTCCCATCAAAATGGTCATTTTTTGTCAAAACCACAAAATTTTGTCCCATCTAAATTAAATGATTTAAATTTACTGTATACCACAGCACAATCTTATTGTAACAAATATGTCGCCTTGTTTTACTAAATTGATACAAATTGGATTCAAAGATATATCGATGGCTTAGAATTAGATGGTCGTCTTTTAAGATTCATTCATATTTTGAATAAGCATCACAATGCGCTTCTTATTAGCCTATTTTCATGAAAATCAGAAATTGTCATGTTGACCAAAATGAAGTTTTAAAAATGTGTTTTCCCATACGTAAAGAGTAAATTACAGACAGTTTTCTCTTGTTTTCTCAATATATCGATTTGGTAGTTACAACCTTCTTGTTTTTAGCCATCGATATGTCATGTGTTACTTACCACACCTGCTATAGAGCTCAGGGATTTTCAACTGGATGGTACATGCAATATTTAACAGTCTAGTATTTCAATTGAAGAAATTGAATGTTATCCAACTATTCTTTGAATGTCTTTTCGGATTATTACAACTTATGGGTCATGCACTTTTCAGCCTGTATTTATTAGTATTTCTGTTATATACATGTATCATCTTCCTTGTCCAAAACTGTACATATAGTATAAAATGGCTGCTGAATATTTGCTTGCTTCATACGAACTTACATTACATTGTAAATCCTATGCTGTTATGCATTTCAGTTTGCTGTACATTTTTGATGCTTCCAAAATGTCAAAGCCAGGAAATTGTCATGAGGTTGGACATATGAAAGCAATACTCTTCTTCCAGGCTATCAAAGTGCATATAGGAAGTATCATGGGGTTGAGACTGCCATGATAAAAATGTACAGCGATCTATTAGACACTATTGACAAAACACGTGTAACAATTGTAGTCATGGTTGACTTAAGCGCAGCTTTTGATACTATAGATGTCGCAATTCTTTTAAACATTCTGCTGAGTGACTTCGGCATATGTGGCGTGCCATTAGACTGGGTGAAGTCATATCTAACAAATAGAACTATGAAAGTATCAATTGGACACTCAGCATCCGACGCTGAACCTCTGAGGTTTGGTGTCCCACAGGGCTCGTGTGCAGGACCTGTTCTTTTCACCATGTAAATTTCAGCTCTTAATCGCATAGTGCAGAATTATCCAGCCAATCTGTACGGCTATGCGGACGATCATAAGATAACATTCCAAATCGAGGCAGGAAATCAACAAAATGAAACAGCCATAATGTACCAACTTGACAGTTGTTTAAAAGAAATAATAACCTGGATGACTGCATTTAAATTGAAAATGAACAATTCAAAGACTGAAATAATTGTGTATGGAACTAGACAGCAACTAGCCAAATTAAACATCGAAAGTGTCAAAGTTGGTGGGTGCGATGTCAAATGTGTGGATCACGTGAGGGATTTAGGTGTGTATATGACAAATACATTGTGCTTTGACCACCACATTCGGAAGAAATGCCAAATAGCCAGTGTACAGCTTAGAAACATCAAAGCAATGAGAAAAAATCTTACTCAAGAATCAACTGAGTTATTAGTTCACGGATTAGTTCATTCGCATATTGATTTCTGTAATGGATTATTAACTGACATCCCGGATTATCAACTACAAAGGCTGCAAAGAGTGCAAAATCAAGCTGCACGAATTGTGTTAAATGCGTCTTGGGAAGAATCAAGCTCAGATCTTCTGAAAAAATTACATTGGCTTCAGGTAAAAGCTAGAATTATGTTTAAAATTTTAGTGATTGTATTCAGAGTGATAAATAACACAGCCCCAATATATTTGAAGGAACTCTTTCATCTTAAATCTCCTATCAATTACAATCTACGCTCACGTGGTTGCATTGTCTTCAATGTACCAAAAACGCGATTAAAAATCTCAGACAGATCAGTGGCCATAATTGGACCAACTTGGTGGAACAACTTACCAGACAATTTGAAGAACATAAAAACAGAATTAGCTTTCAGAAAGTGTTTAAAAACACATCTTTTCAGAGCGTTTAAAAAACAATGAACATTTTACTAACATGTTATTTTTTGTGTATGTGTATGTACAGCGCAATAGAAAACAGTTTGTTATTTTTGCGCTTTAAAAATGTATTGTATTTGTATTTTTGTATTTGTATAAAGCGACTTTAAAATGGTGAACATTGCTGCTAATTCATTGTGATACTGAAGATTCCTTTCTGATAATGTTGGTGTGACCTGTAAACTTCAAAAGCCACCACATTGGAAATTGGTGTTACCATATAATGCTGTGCTCAATATTTTGTGCAGTAAAAATTGAGTTCAATTACTGATACTGTGTTTGTGTAATATAATTTATGGCATACTGTAGAATAATGAATTTTCATGGGGGATGAAATTTCGTGGATTTCATGGTTCACCTCAACCACGAACTTTAATACCAACAAACTTTAATTTTGACCCTTGTTTTATTATCTGAAATTTATGCAAAATCCATAAATTCAAGTGCCCTCAAAATTGTCTTTTTTACCAAAACCACAAAATTTTGTCCCAACGAAATTAAATGATTTACAGTATACTTATGATATAGTGCACTTTAACCTGTTAAATGTTGACTTGGCATATAGTGTCTATCAAGGCTTTTGGGGAAAAAGTGTTCATTTCAAGTGTTTATTGTAATTGAAGCATTTCTATGGAAACATTCATACGGCCTGACTTGAGACACTCCCACCCATTTACTTGTCAGAGATGAATCAAGCTTATCCAATGGACTTTGAAAAATTTTATGGAATATTTTTACAACCATAATCAAATACTTCCATTGATCTACTCAATTCATGATTTACTAATCTTTGTAAACATCTGTCGTCTCGCCGATTTAATTTGCAGGTTTGTCAATTTTCCTGATTTATCATTCCAGGTCGGTGATTATAAACATTTCTCATACTCGAACTCCATACTTGAAAAGCTGATTTTTTTAGAATTTTGCTTCAAAACCAACACCAAGTTGTAGCAAATGATCTAATTAAGAAAATGAACCCCCATTTCATATGTTTCCATCCAGTAATAAAGAAGTTACAGCAGTTTTTTAAAACTAAGTATTGCTCCAATTGGAGTTCGCAGTACGAGTTGGAGCATGGAGTATGTTCTTCAATGTTATAATCACTGGGCCTGAAAGAGCAATGATGTCTGACCAAAATAGTAATTTGATGAAAATATCTAAATAAATAGCTAATGGTCTATTAAGTGTGCTCTTTATGACTTTCTTTATTACAAACTGAGATAATTATGGAAACTATGTTGTGGAAGGCCTCTTCATTGGAAAAATGTTCGGCCGCCTACAATTTTCTTGATTTTAAATCTGGTCTTGTTGGCACCCCTGTAACTAGAAACTTGGTTTATTGTTCCATCGTATATTCATTATATATTCAATCTCATCAACCTCGGATCTTGAAAAGTTCTTGTAGTTATAAATTTATCAGCATGTGAAGTGTGTGTGCTTTGATTCAACCTCTGTGGCCCAGTGGTAGTCTTTGAATCTATTCCACGCTGTTTTACCAAAAGTCATTGTTTAAAATGGTACTGGACTGGCCTATTTCTGTTCATATTGCTTGATGCTCAGTACATATCATGTGGATTTTGGAGAAGTCTTTCAAAGGAATTGATTGGACTGCATAATGTTAAATTGTACATGTAACTATGTGTCTATTTGTGACGCATTATAGAAAGCAATAGATAGCTGTAGTGTACTGTAAAATCATTAATTTTCGTGGGAGCTTGAATTTCGTACATTTTGTGGTTCACCTTCAACCACGAAATCAAATCCCATTGAACACTAATTTGGCCCTTGTATTTATTACCTGAAATGCAAAATCCACGAAGTAAAGTTCCAATGAAATGGTCTTTTTTACCAAAACCTTTACCAAATTTCGTCCCATCGAAATAAAATGATTTTACAGTATTTGGTACTTTTTTTGTATAGCCATATAAATCAGGACAATTTGAATGAGCAGAAGAAAGAAATAAATGAAGAAAACACTTGTATTTATTTTTGTTGTTTTTTATTCAAATCAATGTAGTATAATACATAATTGAACTGCAACACGAAAAAACTAGGCCCCATGAAAAAACAGGCGATGGTTTTAATAAAAGGTAGTGAAACTACACTTACATTTTGATTTTTGAAACCACAGTAATTTTAGAGAAAAAAACTAAACATGTAAATGATTAAAAGCTTCTGCAAAAGATACTTGAAGGAGATCTATGTTTGAATTTTAAAAGGAAGTGACACTACACTTACATTTTGATTTGTGAAACCACAGTAATTTTAGAGAAAAAAACTAAACATGTAAATGATTAAAAGTTTCTTCAAAAGACACTTGAAGGAGATCTATGTTTGAATTTTCAATCAAATGTAACAATAGCCTTAGGTAACAATAAGTTTTTGCGTGTTGTAGCTCAATTATAGATATTTCAAGGAAAACAACCAACAAGTGCACATACAACCATTACAGTGGAATAAATTGTCCAATCATAGTTCCATGAGGGTCAACACACCAATTTCCATGTCAGCCTTTATTAAACATATTGTGCATATACCAAAATATCCCTTAGTCTGCTACTATACACTGAAAGCTTGGTTTGTTAGCAAATGTAATAATATATTCTTGAAAAAAAAATTGAAGTTGTTTTTGGTGTTGCAGTCGGTATGGTCATTGTCACTTTAGCCGTTGGGGTTGTGGGTTCGAATCCTACCCAACCGGATGAGGGTTTATATGTGATTTTTAAATACTAATACAAATTTTGCAAAATATCTGAGGAAAGCGTGTTGACCCTTATCAAATTTTGAGTAGTATTAAGTATTTACAGTCCTACAACTACATCTAACATTTGCTACCAGTACTAACTCCAAAAATTATAAAATCAAAAATAACTTTCACTCATCATCTATGTACAATCATTAATGGACAACTCCCTTAACAAGTAGCACATACAGTCTGGGAAAGTTAGTGAGAAATTTTAACAGATAGGAATGTACATTAATAGAATCATCAAAACATAATCAAAAAGGAAAACAAGATCAGAACAGTAGGACGTTAGTTGTTTCAAAATGAAAGTACTAGTCCAGTGATTTCATTAACTAGACTTGATCAAATGACCGGTAAAGTCTACAAATGGAGGTTGGTTACATGCAATAGAGATTTCAAGGGTTAAATTGCTTATGGACAGTTCAATACAAAAACTTTTAATTAAAAAATCTCTGTATTCAATACACTACTATGCAGGCGAGTATTATTTGAACTGTTAACAAGAGACAGAAATAAACTGCAGTCTGTTCAAAGTTAAATGATAACGGTTATAAACATTGACTCGTCCTTCAGGTAAACTCTGTCATCTGATTTGACTTTAATCATCGCTACTCTTTCCAGTGGGGATAGCCCCCTCATTAGTATTACTATTGAATCAACAGAAAGGAATTAAGAACAACAAGATCACACAATAACAAAATGTAGTAAACTTACAAGAGTACATTCCAGAGAACTCATTCATAACATTAACTTCCATACACTTCAAGTCATACCAAACAAAAATTGCATTGATAATTGCATACCTGATCACTGGATTTATAATTACTCTGTACATTCATATCGATGACTTAGAATAATTCGAAGGTTGACCTTTTAAGATTCATACATATTTAGAATTAGCATCACAAGGCGTTTCTTATGAGCCCATTTTCATAAAAATCTGAAATTGTCATGTTGACCAGAATGAAGTTGTAAAAGTTTGTTTTACCATAAGTAAAGAGTAAATGTCAGACAGTTTTTCCGTGTTTTCTCAAAATATCGATTTGGTAGTTACGACCTTCTAATTCTAAGCCATCGATATAGTGTGCCCAGGATAATGTGCTGTTTATAAATATTGACCGGTTTCGCCTACTGTAGTAAAAAGCAGTAAATTCTGTACAGTAAAATAACACTGACAAATCATGCACACTTGAGTAATCGACCTCAGTGGCTCCTTCTACATTTACCTGCATTTTACAATATCCTGGGCACACTATACCAGAAATTATAATCAAAACACATTGAAGGATTGTCAAAAAGTATATTTTAGAAGTTTCATGTCACTGCCCATATTTTGCCTCAGTAGAATCTGTGTTATATCGCTATCAATCATGTCGTCACACAATACAATATATCTAAAATGCCTGATTCAAACACAGTTTTATCTCTTCGAAAAAAAACCCAATAATTTTATACTTTTGAAATGTAGATGACAAGTGCAAGTAATATATTGTCATCAAACAAAAAAAGAAATTTAGCTGGAGAGCAAACTTGCACATGCTTAAACTGACTGATGTAATTTATTACAAAACATGAAAATTTATGAGGTGGTAATTGAAATACATGAATATTAATGAGGTGATTATCAAGTTATTTCTGTCCTTAAAATGCATCATAAAATGGATGTTGTACTTTACAACGATCGTAAAGTTTACATCTTGCTTTTATATAAACTAAATTTATATATAGTGTAGAAGTGCTATAATTATATGCACATCAAAGTTACAAGTGTCTAACGCAGCGTAACAAAGTTGTAACATTGGTAAAATCATTTGTATTCGCTGTCATAAAATTTACTGAATTTTTAATGAAAATGTATATAGTTCTGTTGTGATTTCAATTTTTTAAACGAGGGCAAATCCTCATGTTCAAATTACTTGGGCAAAGCATGAAAATTATCAGTCATGGGGGTATTTTGTTTACAGTTCAAAATCACATTGAATCCAATCAACATGGAAAACTCGACAAACATAATGTGACATCAGTCAAACAAATATAATTAATGTGTGTATTAAACTTATACATGTATGAATAACAAATAAGACATTTGCCGGTAATATACAGACATAATATCAAATAGTTATTTTATTTCATTTATAATGATAGCTATTGTACTGATATTCATGATAAGAGCACAGGTGACCAAATCACGCAGTGGGTCCTTTTTTGGTACATAATTTAAACTTAAGTACTTAAGAACTTATATACTACAACATGATGGAGTTACCGGTGTATTAGAGCTTAAATTATAACAAGTTCTGTTAAAAATTCTTGACAAATGAATAACTGCAAACAATTAAAGATGGCTATAACAGAACCTGTCTGCAAAGACCATCACTTTTATCTCTCATCAAAATGTTTTCAATGATATTTAACATGATCAGAGGGACCAGACTTTATTTTTCCCTTGGGTGGTCTTTGAATGATGCCTTCCCTGTCCAATGTTATATCGTTATATGGCAAGAGTCGAAGTTTGACTGTATATTTTACATAATTATTCTCAGAAATGACATAGACAAATTTTGCAAAAAATAAATTATTTTATCAATAACGAATGAAGTCAAACAACGAACAATGAGACAGTGATTATACATTCAATACATTGTCTTGGCTATATAGTACCACAAATCATTGTTTAATATAAAACCAGAAATATTTGCTAGGTTTAAGTTTTTGCAAGTTTGTTTTCTTAAGTTGTTTGCTAGGTTAATGTTTAAAACTTTCTAACGTCAGTAACAAGTTACAACTATATCCTGCATTTTACTACTTTAGTTTCAATTCCATGAATTAAGTTCCATGAAATATCAAAGTTGTTAATTTAGCAAAAATTAAACCTTCGCAAAAATTTCTGATTTACATTATTACAGTAAAGTTATATAGAACAATTACACAAAGTGACTAACACTGTTATAAACACTGTCATAAACACAATATACAAACAGTTGCCATTTTAATCTCAAACAAAATCAAGTACCGTAAATTTTGTAACAAATTTATGCCGCTTGCTAAGTCAATAAATACAATCATGTAGATATCATAAGGCTTAAATCATTTAAATGCTTTTAATTTCATCGGTTTTTCATAAATTTTCCGTTGTTTAAGCCAGTTGACATTATAATGTTATCTGGATTATCCATTGGCACAAAATTATACATACACAAGCGGCTAACAACTTCTCCACATGTGGAATACATGACTGCAGTCAACACGGCTTGCTACTAGCATCTAATCATTCAGTCTAGACTTGACTTTGTGGTCTCAACCTATGCAATGGGCTGCATCTTTGTCCAAAATCAAATGCAAAGTGGGTTAATAAGGAAGGGCGACTTGTTACAAATTTTACGGCATCGTCTTGTATCCGTTATCACAAACTTGTACCACAAAGGTTGTATCACAAACAACATGTAGTACCTGTTGTTATCACAAAACAACCCAATACTAGTAATAACACCACAAGGTTGAGTATTTCTCAAATGTTAAATAATTAAGTCCTTCTATTCTGTGTGCACATTCACTCAGACCTTCAATTGTTGATTTCAACTCTGTGAAAAAGTGAAACAAACATTATCAGTACACAAATAATTCAAACTGTGGCATAAACTACTGAAATGTTGAAGCAGTTCTTTTTTCTAGTATAATTATATCCCTAATGTTTTAGGGAGTTCTTTTTTGACAGCTGTGGAAAAATATAGGTGAAAATTTAGTTGGGCTAAACAAAATGAATACTATAAAATTAAATGTTTTACTACCAGTGAAGTCAATAATCACTAATGCATGACTGTACAGTGTACAGACATTTTGAAAATGGTGGACCAGATGAAATTTTCGTTGAATTTATTTTTAGTTTACCATCGATTCTCAACAAGAGACTTATTCACAAAATCAGATTTTCTGAAAAGTATCCTAACTTCTCTCTACATGTGGAGGAAAATCAACATTGTTTTCAAATGTTCTTGGAAGGGCATGACTTGAATGAGCCTAGATTGCTCGGTTAAAATTAAGCTAGTACATGTACTTATTACATGGTATATAAACGATTGTCATTATAAAATGCTTTTTTGTAAAAAAAAACTTAACCAACATTGTTCAAATACAACAAAAAACCATGACAATAGCTAGTTATGGAAATGTAACAAAAGATTGCACACAAAATCATGAAAATAACAAAATATAAAGCAAGCACTGAAGCTCAGCTATACAAATATCACCAACTCTACACATACACAAGAAAGTTCATGCAACAAAGAACTACAGGAATGATCAACAACATTCAGCACTCAGTATATATATATACAGCAATCATCACTACTCATAAATCAGGAAATTTTCTGGTGTGAAACAACACCATTACTAATAATACTTATCTCCTTAAAAAAATTGTGATACAAAATATTCTGATACAAAAACATTACAGTTACTGGACCAAAACTTATAAACTAGAAGTAGAAATGAGATTTTGATGATTTTTTTAATCTATCAATCAACATTGATGAATAAGTAGCAAACTGCTAAATTAATGACAATAAAACTTAGAAAAATAATAAATTATATTGTATGATACTTGATTTTACAAAAATAAACTTATTATAACTTTTTTTAATACTCAAACGAACCCAAAAATTTGAAGAAATAAGTAGGCTCTAATATGAATAAGCTAAACATGAAACAAATACAACAGCAATAAATGATTCTACTCTAGCTAACATACATTGGTGCTTCATTCAGTCAAACTCCGAACAGTGATTTCATTGAGCATTGTGACGTCAACTGAGCATAAGCTGCAAGGGAGATCACTGTGTAAGAGTTTAGTCAAACTCCTCACATCCAAGTTGCTACTAGAACTGAGAAGCAGCAAGGGAGATCACTGCGTATGAGCTTGTCATTTCAGTATGTCGGCCATATTGTCTGCGATCTGTCACTACAAGCAGTCCCGAGGGGATGATGTATGATGAATAGTCTTGGTCGATGACCTACAGGTATGACTGTATATTGGTGTAGGGTGTCATGGATGGTGCACTATTTACAGGTTGTACGATATACAGGTGTGGTAGAGTGTAGGTATTACACAGTGCTCACAACAAAGTCACTGAAAATAGGCATGCAAAATACAATCATTAAATAAATAAATAGAATAAATAATAATGAGAACTTGACAGGAATTGAAATCATAAAATTATAAATCATTATTTTAAGAATAAGATAACAAAGTCAATGACTAAGATATAGACAACTACATGCACTAAATGTCAGACACAATTAATGAATTTTAAAATACAGGATTTAACACACCACTTTACACACAGCATAAATTATTGTAAGTATAAAGAAATGATTAGGTTTAATGACTGTGAGAGAACACCATAAAATGGGATGCATTTTTACTACATAAATCATTTAGCTTTTACCCAGCAAGATCAGCTTATGGCCTCCAACTCCGAGGGAGTTACATTAACTTAAGTTAGTACATGCATTCATTTCTACAGTTAAAATCATTGCCCATACTATACACATAGTTAATTCATTCAAAACAAGGGTGATATTAAAACAATACCAGATATCTAAATGGTTATATATATTTCGTGCAAAACATGCAATGAACAGAAAATGACAAGTATAGAAGCCGCAGTAAAGCCTACTTTGATTACACCAGCTTGTAACATCAATGTTTTGATTCAAATTTTGTTGAAAAAAAACCCAGATTTTTTATGATGCGACGAAAAAGGATCATTACGGTATAATAATGTTCCATGGCAAAATACTGGTACTCTAGGGGTCATACTCACAAACATTTACAGACACAAACTCAGACTTCAACTTCATAATCTTTATTTTGCATTGTTATTTTTGCTTTTAAAGTGTAATAAATGTTTCTATTTTGATAACAAGTGTACAGTTGGTAGCTCAACATTTTAATCATACAGAAAGCATTACCAAAAAATTCACGCTTTTTAAACATGTTTATCAAATTTGAAGTCAAAGCCTGAGATTCCGACTGACAATGTTTATGAGTAAAGCCTCAGGGTGTGTTACTACTTGCTACAGTGGTGAAAAATACAACACCATGATATCATATACAGTAAATCCTCACATTGTCTCATAACCGAAAATATCATTCATTTGTGTACCTAACATTTAGGTACTTAAAATACTTGAATACAAGTTTTCTGAATGACACAGAACCCAAAGAGCCATGGTCTTGAGTTTGGACCTTCTGACTTTAAAATCAGTTATTTCATCTTTTCTTGGAACGTTTAATAACTTATTATTGAGGTTTTACTGTATAGGTTATCACAATAGTACAAATTGCTACATTGAAGTATCGCCTTAATTAAATATTAAATTTTCTACTTTAAAATTTAGAATTTAACAACAAACTTTTCATAGATGTTCATTTATGGTGTTGAACTATCAAGAAAGGAGACGAATACCCAGCAATACCACTCTGGTAACAGATATATTTTTGAGAATCTCACAGGGCCATCTGTGCGCCATCTTAAATGTCATCACATTCACTTCAAGATGTGACTTACCTACTAAACTTGTCACATACAATACCTTAAACTCTCTCAAGTTTGTAAGCCCATCATTATAGCCAAACTCTGAATGCAAGCTTCCCATAGGTGTACCAGTATACACTTTTTAATATCTCAGATGTGACAGATACATGAGTTCTTACGGTATTTGTGAGAAGTTCACTTAATACTTCTACAGAAATTTTCTCTACAAATTACTGTTAACTGACCAACCAAACAACAAAGTGACTTTAGAAAACACCCCAAACTTTGTTTATGGGGTATAGACTTTTGTGACTAGGTTATACAAAGGCAATAGTATATACAGTCAGCTTTTACTTTCAGTGATTTTGTAGTATAACAAAAAGGCGCCTTGTGGTCTTAGATCATATATAAACCAGACACTGAACCTAAATCTGGGCCCAGTGGAGTCATTATATCTCTGCCTCCCAATGCATTTTATTACTGTTTTTCTCTATACATTTTCACAGATTCACATCTTACTAAAATATTCACATATTTTTTTAAATTTATACAGAGCAAAGGCACCATCCAAAAGTTCTAAAAATCTCTAATACCCCTATAAAAGCCTCTTGAGTAAATAGCCGATGACTAGGCTACATGTTCAGGGTTGACACTATTAATGTAGAAAACAACAGCCCATTGGGCCACAGAGGCCCATTTCTGTTGTATTGTTAATAAAAAAGAAATATATTTTTTCCAAAAATAAACAACCAATTAAAAATGAAGTTTTTCGATCAACAATCGGCTAATATTAGATAATAAAAACCTGTATGATGAACAACTACAATATTACTTCCAGCAAAAGCTAACTACACCATTTCTGTGAGAAGAGAGCAAAAGAAGATAGAAAATGAAAGAAAAAAATATAAAAAATTCTACCATGAGTTTTACCATGGGACATTTTAATACCTTTCTATATTTCTAAATATTCGTCTCAGGAACTTGACTGAGGGCTTGGAAATTGAAGCTGTTAATACGAGAAGGAGGGTAAGATAACAAGACAAATACATTAACATAATACAACATCGGGATTGAACTATGAATGTCTAGCGTACAATGGATGAGCCGAATGCATAGTGATGCTAGGTGCTATTTTTAGGGCATCCGGCACCTGTGATCAATAGACATTTGGTTTCAGCTGGACAAGTTATTAAACTAAAATTTCATTAGGTGTGAGAACGGAAGGGCTACAGGAAATTACCCCAAAATATATGCTGCTTCCCTTACGAATAAACTTGGACGTTGCACAACCCTTTCTTCGATTAGCACCCAGGGCAAATTATTTATTTACCACAAGTTGAAACCAAATGCCTATGCTGTGATCTAGTAGGTAACGGATGTATAATCAAATACTCAAGGTCATGCGAATAAGTCAACTTCAAAGTAAAAACAAGACTGAACAGTGAGCAATGACAAAACATTGAAATTAAACATGCCAAAATTAAATTAATAATGCATAGTAATTTTGTGCATATAGACAATTTTGATAACTGAACAAGATATATGAACAAGTTTTTTTTTGTATTTTTTACACATTACAGAATTTTATTGACGGCTCGGATGGAAAATGGTGCAACCAGATACATTTACTACTTTGATACTGAACCTTCACAATATATTATTATATAAACAATATGTTACAGACATTCACCATATTGTATACCGGTACATGTACATGGTCAACAGCAGGCTATTCTTCTAGTATTTTATTTTACATTTTTTCAATACTTTATTTCCAAAGATGGCAAATTAATAAATAAATGAGGGAATATTCATAAACGGGAAAGTTTTGTATCATTAAACACCAAAGACAACAGAACAATAGTTGACACAAAAACCATGTCTCCCACAAGGAGCCTAACTCGGACAAAAACTATACTTAACAACTTTTCTAAGTCCTCATTTTTATTCATCCATATCTTTTTTATTATATACAATGAAGTGACAAAAGTCTGCACGTGAAGTTTGTACAACAACGTTATAATAATTCTGGTATCTAACTGATCGTTCATCACGTGGTTTGTTCGTCACAAGATTGACGTGCGTTTCATGCTTTTTTGACGCCACGCGTTTACATATACATTGAGTGTATTCCAAATGCCTTCATTGTATGACCAATGACTCAACTCGTACGAAAAACAGTTTATAGAATTATTAAGATATCACAGATATGCGTTGAATGATGTCAGAAAAATATGAAGTGACGTCAGTACGGTACAGAGTAGCATTTAGTGTTGACAATCATAACATTCTAATATTCTATTCTATTCTAACATAACACGTATGATATCTTTTCAACGTATACATGCCTATTTGAGTGATTGATTCAAGATAAACTTATTGTTTGCTTATGTTATATTGATTGCATGAGCATTTAGCATTTGTATTGTGACGTCATGATGTAAATTCGATCTACGTCGAAGACACATGACATCTTTTTGTTTAGATGGTCAAATTTAATGAGTATCATCATATAACAATGTTTCCCACTCACGTCTTTGACTGCCAATAGAAACATAAGACTAAATGGTGGTCATCCAAGATATCAAAATATGTATTTGCGACTTTTACTTTCTTGTGGTCTTATGTTATGCGTGTGTCCACTCAATGAATTTCAATCAATCTCGAATTTTTGTTTTACAATTCTGCAAACCTATAACCCAAGAAAGTTCTAGCCAAATTTCATTGGGCTACATACACGTTTGACAAAGTTATCTTCAAAAATATAAGTGTGGACTTAGAAAAGTTGCTAAGTATATTTGACCTAAAACTTTCTGACAATACATAAATTCAAAACTAGGCTTGGTACTAAGTGTTCATGTCAAGTTTCATAGAAATCCAACCAATCATTATGGAGAACTAAAACTTGCACAGTCAAACTAGCGGTATATGACATCCATCCAGCACAAGCAGACATCAAGCAAAAAATCAATATGTCCCCCACATAGTCTCCCCAACATTTTATGTGAGAGACATATACATGTAAAACTAGCTTTATATCAGTAAGTAGCCAAAAAAATCTGGTTATAATGTACAAAACAAACATGTACACAGTAATAAATGTCGAATATGACGGTTTAAATACCAATCTTACACTAAGACTTGTTCCTCTTTCATACCACCGTTTGTTATATTGATTTTTATTGGTTCATCGTATGACTCATCAAGTAGAGTAGCCTTGGTTGGACCACAGACACCTTCAGGGGATGGAAAGGGTCCGCAGCGTTTGAATTTAAACAGAAGTAACATCACATTGCTCCATATCAATGAGGCCCCTGTAATAGCAAATAACATACAATATTTTGTTATGGTCACACCGAGGGAAGGAGACCATTTATTCCTATGTCAGTATCATTCCCTTCCACTTCATGGTGGGAATCAACAAACCTCAAACTATAACATAGAAAGGCATACTGCCACTACATCTATAGGGGCAAGCACAACAAGGCAATAGTCTTTAATAGTTTACAGTCATATGTGCCAACTCCAGAGACACTATGGGTTTACAATTCATAGTGATTCCGAATACCTGATTCAATATGCAAGTGGAAGATGTTTCACTTCAAGTACAAGAGGTCTCAGGTTAAATCCCAGGCCACTAAATACCTAATCCCTTAATATAATCTCAGTTATTTTTTAACATTTGTTGATCTGCAGGTATCATCCTTTGCTTGAATCTCAAATGTAGCAAGGTGTGTCTCGGTAGCTCAGGGGTTAGTGCGCTTGGTGTCTAATCCGGTGACCCGGGTTCAAATACTGGTTGAGGCACTCAAGTCTCCCATATTCAGAAAGCTGACAAACACTTTATGATGAATCCAGTTATCAATGAAATCATCAGAGAAGAGTTAAACAATACTCACCAGCTAAATAGAAGGCATATTTAAACTCCTTTTTGACATCAATAAATATTCCTGAAAATATACAGGTATAACATTTGATTTGTAAATTGGTGACTTACGGGTAGTAAGGCTAAGAAATGAAGCTATCAAAATCTATTGCATAATTACAGGGACAAAGTTTCATCTCCATGCAATAATGAGGGAGACATGCAGGTCCCTGTCAATAATTAGAATGATATTTAAACCAATGGATGATGTCCAAGTCTGAGGGCCATTCAAATTGCAGACCAGTAACTGTAGCATAACTTCCCTCGATGTCTGGCAACAGCTAAACAAATGTTATATATTTTAATTATTTTTACTTTCCAATTTTGCCAGTTTTGGTCGGACTGATTTTCAGCAGATATGAAAGTTAAATGCAGTTAGTGCTCTGCTTGTGACGAACCAAATCAATGACCTTGTTAGAATGTGCAATGTACTTGTGTTCTATAGACATAGCTGTGTACTTGTGTTCGATAGATCTACGAACGTAGCTCTGTACTGTTCTTGTGTTCGATAGATCTCGTTTAGTATGTACTGAAAATGACCCACTTTAAACAATACTTGATTGTCTTGATGTAGTTACAATGTACAAATGTACTACATAGTCTAATATCATAAACAAATTCAAGGTTTAAGTAAGCCTTTGATTGTTAACATAAATGTTTAAGGTTTAACTGTAATACTAATGAGGCAACTATCCCATTCGAAAGAATAGCGGGGATTGCAGTTAACTTAGGTATACCCAGTTAAACCTGGTAAAAATAGTTTACCTGACGAGCTGATGTTTATAACCATTATCATTTAACTATGAACAGACTGTAAAGGGACGTATAAATTATGGATAATGCATAATAATTACTACAGGCAGGTAGCTAGTCCTGTATTGAGTCAGTGACAATAATTAACATTTTTAGCATGTGTTGCAAGTTTAAAAGGCTAAAGCAATAACTTTTTGACAATTATGCGAAAAATTGACGTGTTTATAAAATATAACCAAGCCACGCCAACGCTGACAGCTATCAAGCGATGACGATATATGTAACTCCTCATTTTTTTCCAAAAAAAAAATCAGATGACTTAAAAGTTTTATATTCGTGATTAAGCAAAACAATACCAATTTCACTGGAAAAAAGGCCTTTTCAGATGTGTCTAAAGATTTTTTTTGGTATTCAAAATGGCAAAAATTTCAGTGTGTCAATTGTCTCTCCTCTAAAGTTTCATTGTAGTCAATTTCACAACTAAAATTAGAAACATTGCATCACTCTTTTCATACAATTATATCATATATGTTAACTTTAAAATGCAGAGGAAATGACACTGACACCAATATATCACATTACGAACTTGGTTTAACACAAACAGTTAACAGAGGCAGTGAATAAATTATTTAACGAGAACGTAATTAATGCAATTAATGCAGAAATAACACCTCAGCACGGATCATATCAATTACACCTGTAGTACGTTTTAGTATGAAATATGTAAATATAATGTTATTAATTTATTATATGTATATAGTTTGTTTACACAATGATACTGAAATGTAAACCATCTTTCATTTTGTATGTCAGAACGTCGGAAAATAGTTCTGGCCAGCATAAATAGATACCTGGTATGTAGGTTAAATGTTTTATAACAAAATATGATACAGTCAACTTCCACCTAATTATTTAACACCCATTCTGATCATTATGCAACCATCCAACTAGTTTGACCGATTTCTAAAAGAAACATATTATGTAGTGCTGTATTCAAATGATAGTATAAACATAATTTATTTATTTTCCAATATGTACAATAATAATATTTTTTGGAAACCGATTAAAATTCAAATGTTTTGATGTGTGATGAAGCGACCGGTCAGCTACATCAGAATACAAGGAATTTTGTACAGAGAAATGAAAAGATATCATAGGTATGCGGAGGTTTCCCCCCCCCCCCCCCGAGCCAAAAAACTTTTTTAAAACTAAGACTTGAAAATAATTTTGGTTTTAGACAGCACAGAAGAGGAATAGTATGGTGAATATGTGAAACTCTAGAAGATTAAAATTACATTCATTTTGACAACAATTTTGCATTTAACAGTGTATTCGAGTTAAAATTGTGTGTTTCTTTTTTGTTGCAAAATTCCGCTTGTTGGGGAGTCTCCTTCCAAAGGCTGATGACCCCTTTTTCAAGCTAGTCAGATGCTGTGTTAAAACCCAAGTTGCCAACACAACTTTAATGTGTATTTCACATCATCAAAAAACATCTTAATTTTATGTTTGCCCTAACATTTTGGATCCACAGCACAATTTTAGGTTAAGTAGGTCTACTAGGATCATCAAAAAAATCTAACCGATGATAAAATGTCAGTGAATCATATGATATATAGATGACAAAGTACGAGTGTGTCAATCAATGTGTGATACAAATGATCAATGTATCAGTCTCTCACAGTACTTAAACAAATTGTTCAGTGGCCTAGAAATGTTTAGATTGGTAGAAAGATATGGATTTTAAAAATTATTATTCTCTATAAATCCATTATTTTATTATACAATCTGTGTGAAAATAATAAACTGTAACATCTCCTAAAAGGCTAAAATAAGATTGAGTCACCAGTAAATTTGTACATAGGGCAACTCCTGTTCAAACTTAGCATTTATTTATTAGCCTAGGGTCAGACTTACCATAAATACTGGTAGAGATACTAACATGTATGTTACATGACTCTAGGAGTAGTAGAATTTAACGCTTCACACTATATGTACCATACTCAGCAGAAAATTCAGTAGTAAAGTGGATAAGAAATTATTTTTACCAATTAAATTTTGAAGCCAGTACTTAAGGTTTCACCTATTAAACTAAGCTTAGACTCGGGAAACCCTTTCAATGACACTTCTTAAGATTCCAAACAGGCATATAGTGAGTGTAGTCTATAGTAAATAGATATAAATAAATATAACCAAGCCCTTTACCAGGGGCAAAAGAAACTGTGGTACCCCAGAGCCTTAAAGCCACAAATGCTTTTTCCTGAGCTACTTAAATCCTTTTATGGTGTCTTAAAAAAATTCTGAGGAAGGACCTGGTTATACAGTCTTCGAATTTGGCCACTAGCCCGAAGCCCGAGGCTAGCAAAAACTGGGCCAGGCTAGTAATTGTCTCTAGGTGACAAGTCCGAAAGTCTAGTGAAAATTTAAAACAATTATAATAATTTAATGGTCTGACTAGTAAATTTCTTCTCAGGCTAGTAAGTTCGGGCTTGTTGGTAGCCCAAATAGCTAGTACTTTGATTTTTTTTTCGTGAAGACTGGTTATAAACAAGTAGTAATAGATGACCTCAGTCACTACTATATATACTGTATTACACAACCTACTTACTCAGGAAATGGGCAATTAATCTTTGAACACATGTACTCAGTAGCCAAGTCTTTATGCTACACAAAATTCACTTCATACTGGTATGCTTAGTACTAGTACTTAGTCTTTAATGATTCATCTGTTTTATATTTGTTTGCATTCAACTGAGTCATAAGTGTGTGGTCATTTAGTTTATACCTGTTAGCCAATAAGTAAATGACTTCCTACTTCGAGGAAGGAGACAGTTATGTTATACAAGGAATCCAGGTAGCAGTACCCTGGCTCTTTTATGATGTTAATCTGAAATTTTACGTACCTGCACAAGGCCCGCCCAGCAGGCTTCCAATAGCTACCATAAAACACAGGTATCCGTTGCCCATTGCGATATATTCTGGTCCTATAAGCTCTCTAGCACTCTGAGATAGGAATGTTGTCCAATATCCACTATAAAATCCAAATATCAATGTGAAACCAATCTGTCCCGCATATTTCTCAAACAACATTGGCGATACACCTGTCAGCACGACACCAAGTGTCACCGAGCACAAGACAGCCGTGACGTCATCTAGAGCACTTTTTCTACCCATGAAGGCGAAAAACGTGCGTGATGTAAAACTAGCAATGCCAATACACGAGACGAGAAGATAAGAGTTTTCAAGAGTAGTATTTTCTTGTATAGCATAAGCTGGTATGTACATGTACACAATCGTGGATCCAAAACTCCAGAAGAAGTTGCTGATACACATTCCAAGAAAGATGGGGCTCCTCAAGGGGAGGCAGGATAATAGGGGCTGTAATTTCACCTCCTTTGCTTTGGGCACAGGGAACATTAAGGCTCCGCATACACACAGATTGAACGCTAAACCAGCCAGAAGTAGCAATGTTCCTCTCCACGCGTAAAACTCCAACAGATGTTTGATCATAAAAGGAATCGCGATAATTCCTAACCCTACCCCACCCACTGCGACGCTTATAGCTCGGAAACGATGACGATGGAAATGTTGTTCAATGATCATAATAGAAGGAGTACAAGCCAGGCCAAAACCAATTCCTGAAATACATAAAATAATAAAAAATTACACAATATCTAATCTAACAACACAGAATCAGTCTTTCTTTCCATGAAGAGGGTTTAAACTGGATGAAACTTTTCCATGGTTATTCTTAAACTGATATTGCCTACATTTTTGAGCTTCGTAAACTAATTTTATACTATTAAATAACCATATTTGCACTTTTATTGTGACTGCTTAAGACATGTGAAAACCAGACAGTAAAGAAATCAAATTATGACAGATTGAAAGTAATTGGTACTGACTGGGAAATGCTATTTTGTTGGAGGAACTACTTTTTGTACAATAGAGAAACAAGGTGTTTATCAGTGACTCTCAAATAAGGCAGGGTTCCCAGTAAGTTTTAACTTAGCAGGCCGAAATGCTTTACCAACAGGCCTGTTAAGGTCCTTTATACAACAATTTTCTTTAAATTGTGTACAAATTACACAATTCCAATCAGCCCAAAATGATTTTTAAGCAGTCAATTTAGCCTGCAGCTTGCTGTTATTGAGAACCCTTTAAGGAAAAGTTTTGTTACAGTAAGAGGACAAAAAACACTCAAAACTTAATCTGATATCTATGACATGTAAATGTTCAAATGTAGAACAGCAAAGATAAGTACAAAAACTACATGCTGACAGTACTGAAATAATCATTTACACCATTAATGTAAACCAAGAAATTATTGCACACAATTAAATTTAGTGGTAGAAATATGCAAAATTAAGTAGCCGTGAAAGTGTTCAAAACATAAATATGGACATCTCGGGAGACTTAAAAGCACGAAAACTTGTAGCTGCCAATATGCCGACAATCGGCAAAACACAGAAGTTAGTATTAGCGAGAGTAAAGTAAAGTACAGTAATAAAATGTGAATCATCTATTTTTATCTGAAACAAAATTAGATGGGATTTATTCGATAATGTTATGTTTTAACACAGTATTTTTACATAAAAGATATGAACCTTAGTCTGTTTGTTGATGTATATTTTTCAATCATTATTTTGTGTCCCATTACATGCTACATTAAAAGTATATACACTTGTCAGTCTGAATTTGTAAAACAAGCGAATGTTCCTTTTGGTCAAAGAGAAAAATGTCAATCTGAATATCAAAATTTGTCAATCAGGACTGACAGTTTACGCAGAGCCTGTACAAGAACTGACAATTTTATAATGCAGACCAGTCCCAACAAAAATTTGAGCTTGATTCATTTTGAAAGACCAAGCACACGTGTCAAATGTCTGATGACCTTGAACCAAATTGCAACAACTTTTAGGCTACAAAACATTACTAGATCAGTATAGAGGACAGTGTACAGGCAATCAGTATGAAGATAAGATTAAACTTTATTTAATGAAATTAAAACTTACATACAGTAATGAATACATGAATAACACTAATAGTTATGAAGGTCATTATAAAATAATGGCCAAATAATCATCCAACTTTTTGAATTTGTATTTCTGCTTTCAAAAGTTTTTTGGAGTGATATAATCTGCTTGCTATATATTGAAAGTAATGAAAAATAGATATCAATTTTGTATGTTTTAAAGACAATCTCAGCCAGCCTTGAACTGATGCTATGCACACAACGCCTTAAAGTTGGTTGTTACAGTTTGGGATCCCCATGATTGTTAAAATTTTGGACTTTAATGTCATTTTGACAACATATTCAGTTTAACTTTTGAAATTAACGTTACATACATGAGCATGTTAAATCTCTGGTTACACCCCCTACAGGTAATAAAGATTACCGGTAAGAGGGTATGTGTATCAAGGATGATAATCTAGAAATTATTTAGCCTAGCCTTTAACAGTTACAGTGTAATCACTGTACAAATAGTATACATGACTTCACACTATCTGTATGAATTGACACTTTATCCTTTTATCGCCAGATAGGGACGGCATATTTTAATTTAGTTTTATTTACTTAAGCCATCACACAGGAGTACATGCTCATGGTGGGCTAGTGACCCCAAATGAAGAATCAGGCCATAGGTACAACCAATCAGAATAAAGCAAGATCAGATCATGGGTAGTTCTACCCAACAAATGAGGCCATTTAAGCACAACAAACTGAACTAGGTCATTGGACTATATATAAACTTCAATCATGGAACATGGGTATGCTTTTCGATGATAACATCTACATTCAATTCCAATAGTGCAAATGACCCCCCATTTTGTTCGGATCTAAATTTATTTTCAAATTTCAGTAATGAAGGTGTTCAAATCATGATTCAAATTGTTTCATGTCAAGAGTGTTCAAATGAACATTAGGTTAACCGTTTTAAATGAATTTAACCATTGTAAAATCAAGCTAGTGAGTACATGGTTTTTTATTACAAAACAGCAATAGAGTAACAGACGGACCAACCCCACCCCACCCCATCCAATTTCCCACCCCTCATATACCAAATATTAACAAAATATTGGTTTAACTTTCAGACAATGTTAACAGATAAACAAGCACTTTGACCTTAACGAGTATCATCCTATATTTGTGTCAAACCAATTAACAGATATGGTCATCATATATTACATACTGTAAAATCATTAATTTTCATGGGGGATTAAATATCATGGATTTTGCGGTTCACCTTTCACCAAATCAAATCCTATCAAACAATAATATTAACCCTTGTATTTATTACCTGAAATGCAAAATCCACGAATTAATGTCTGATAAAAAAGATATTTTTAACAAAACCACGAAATTTTGTCCCATTGAAATTAAATGATTTTAAAGTACTACATACTTTATGAACACATGTTGAATATTTCAGAAATGTGAGATAATTGAGTAATGTGATGAAACCACAGTAATTTTATTTCACCACTTACCAGTATACAAACATTTATATCTAATCATATCTTAATATGACAAAGGTTGGATGATTATCCCAATACATACAACATCATCATTATCTACACACATGTACTGTTGACGTACTGGTATCATAAATTGATTGTTTCAACACAATTTCAAATTATCCCCCCCCCCCCGCCCCCAATTTTGCTTCCCCCTGCTTAGGAAAATAAAACTAGGGAGTCTTCGAATGATTGAAATACTGTTGACCAGTGGGACTTAATTGAAAAGACAGTATTTGATTTTAAAAATTGTACTGATAATCATATGACTGGTTGGAAGAGAGTACACCCTATGTAGCTAGAACAAATGAAGAGAATTTACCTGTCATGACTCCATATGTGAGATAGAGTTGGAACAATGAATTGACAAACACTGACAGTGCCAGACCTCCAGCAGCTATCAGACCTCCCATCATTACGCATACACGACTCCCAAACTTGCTCATCAAACATCGCAACAATACACCTGCAATATACAATTACATTGTATAAATACTCATTTAGAGTGACTTGTTTATGAAATGACAGTCAAGAGCTAAAAAATTTAACACTGAGCTTCAAAGAGATATATACATCCCATCCCCATGCAGATTCATTTCAACACATTTTTTCAGATTTGCATGTATATTATTTCAATTATTGGTGCAATTTCATGCTCTCAAATATGTGTCACATGCCATACAATAACTTTTGAATTTAAAAGTTTGGAACCTTATAAAGAATAATGTCAACTTTATTTAAAGATATTTACGAAAACTTTCAAAATTTACGATACCGGTACATATAAAACAATTCAAAGGACGAACCCTTACTGCTCTAGTACCTTTATTTATTTTTAGGTTGTCTTGAGCTGATTGATAAAATATGACAAATGAAATGCATTTTTAACGGGACTTACTTGTTAGTGCTGTGATGTATAACTGTATGGATCCTGCCCATGATGTGTCAAAGTGATCCTCAGTAAAAACATCTTGAAATACAACTTGGAGAATACCCAAGCTGTACGTTATTCCACATATTATGAACTGTACAAAAAATGACCCAATAACAACCAACCACCGACTTCCGTCCTCTCCTGGGTCACGCATTTCTGGGGCAACACAGCTGGCTGTCACCTGCTCAATCATTTAGCCGCTGAAATGAATCAAATAAAGAACACTGAAAGGCTTATATCTAAACAATACTTGTTTTTAATTGTTCATGGATGTTTGGTCTTTGGTTATGAGGACTACTTATGCAAATAGTTAGTAACTCACTGTCAGGATTGAAAGTGGTACCTAAAGTAAAACACTAAACCTGCTTCAGCGTCAAATTGAGATAATTACTTCCTGTTTGTAAGTGACAATAATGGCCTAGAGTAAAATTGTAAGGTTTTTCAATACATATATCAATTATTAGTTCTGTATGGATAGTAGCTGGGAGAGTCGTAAGACTGTTTACAAGTTACAAATCTCACTTTATAATAACTATCCCGTAAGTCTATCCTTAACTTTATTCATATTTCTGTAAACTAAAATTCCACATCATCAAAAGTCACTGACTGACATAGCGCTTGAAATAACAATAGAACCAAACTGATGTTGAAACAGCTTATTATACTATAGTATAAGCAAAGAGTAATTTTCGGACAATCAGATCTTTTCTTCAAAATTCTTGTTAGTTTTAATTACTACACTTGTCATTTTAGTTCAATCAAAACATTAGATTACTTGTCTGGTAAAACCGACAAGTTGTTATATCTCAGTCTGCATAAAGGCTATTTTCAAAAGTGCAAAGTGAAAGTAACAAATAATAAAGGCAGTGGCTACGAAACCGGTATCGGTTCCCTAGTCAATCCTGTCTGGGGAAACGTCATTGATTTTCTATATGATTTGCCATATATATTGTGTTGATAAACCTATTAGAAGTAAAAGTATATATTACTACACAGTAATAATAAGAGATGTTTAATGTGAGAAAAGGGATTGTTTTTCTACTATTTTTTTCTGCTACAAAGCTGCCGATCGCCATTTTGGTTAAGTGGAATATCAACAGTGAATACATGGATTATCGTCATCGGCACCGATAGTGTCGTTGGGAATAAAGGACAGCAGACTTCCCAATAGCCGTCCGACCAGTCAGACAGTTAAGCTCTCAGTCTGGTGTGTCAGACTTTTCCGTCGGACTGCGTGTACGATGGTTCGTAATTGTCGCGGTACGTTTGCATTGGTACGTTTTGTATTGGTTACGTTTCCTCGTGTACTTTGTAAGACTTATTTTGATTGGTCGGTAATAAATTCGTAAACCAATTGCAAAGCGCGAACCATTTTTCTAACTCTGCTTTCTCGTACTCCTATTTTGAAGAGTCACTTCCAATTTCGCGTGGGAAACATGGAAAAATATGGATAAAATCGAAAGAATTATCGGTAATTGGCCATCGGACAACAAATTTAATGCTGATTTCTCGATGACAGTACTCGGAAACGAGGAAAGCCATCTCTTACTGTGTGTATGTCGTCTTAAAAGGAAAATTGAAAATATTTGCTTTTTAGTTGATTTTAGCGAACAAAAATCGGTGCGATAGATTTCCTTCTGGTCTTACAGTTTCTCCAAGTCCGTCAGACCGTTGGTCCGACAGACCGTCGGCGACTATCGGGAAGTCTAGGACGGTGACGTTAAGGTAAACATACAGTAACAATTTTAGGTGATGCGTATTATACTGTCATAATTAAGAGATGTTTAATGTGAGATAAATCATGCGATAAATTACAAACACATCTATAAGTAATCAAAGACAAATTGGAATGCCTTTAGGTACTAACAGTTAGTAATATAAATAACTAACTGGGTGGGAATTGTCCTATTTTGTCATTATGTTAATTGTACATCATTATGAATGTCTAAATCGGCAAACATATTAACAAAGAAAAGAAAAAAAAACACAACAATTATATGACACTAATTTAGTAATTAGCATCTCGTTTTTTTTCCGTACCTGTAACAAACAATAAATGTAAGGCAATCTTCATTCTTTAAAACTATCGTAGTAAATAGCGGTAAATATATTCCTATTTCCAACTACTAGTCAATGTTTGTTATTTATTAGCCCCTTGTTATAATAATTTAAGTGAATGATGGCCGTGTCAAACATGCATTACTAAAACATATTCGAACATTAATTAAAGTATTCCTCTATTTTTTGCATTTATTTCAATTCAATGCTCCTTTCTATTTCATGTGACGATAGCGACAAGTCATCACATTTATCAAATGTTGGATAGCATGTTTGAGGTGTAGTGATATGTACCTATTATAAGCATGTAAAGTACACATAAACCCGGTCTAAATACCTAAAATTAAGAAATTATTTCAGTATTGGAATATATACTTCTATTTTGAATTTCTAATATGATTATCAACAACTATACATGGTAAATCATATAAAAAATCAATGATGGTTCCCCCTAGGAGGATCGTCTAGGGAACCGATTCCGGTTTCGTAGCCACTGACAATAATAAAATGATGCAAGTAAAACGTCTAATAATTTGATGACCTTCAACATCCAGGATACTAAATTACAATAACAATAGTAACACAGTGGAAGTAGAACAAAGCATTACTGAAATAAGTACATTTTAACACTTCATGAACATGTTTTTAACACAATGACGCCCTACAGAAACGTCACAATCTTATTTAGGCTAAAATAATATTGTATCCGAAAATGCTATCCGAAACCATGCAATTTAACGTGGCATATTTACAATAAAAATTATATTACGATTAACAGTTTACGTTAATGATTAATAATACTCGTTCTATTAATATAAATCAATATAGCAGCGAAATGAGTACTCACGTTGTTTGACATTCGACAAAAACAAGAAAGAACAATAAATCTTTGCTACGCAATAACATCCGCCATTAAATTTGGCTAAAGTTCAGTCCGTTACGGTACAATTCCGTAAGTTGCTCGAGTGGATCAATACTTCGTTGGCTAGATAGAACACACTACTTACTAAGTCAAGAACTAATATGACCATCCCAAAAATGTTATTCGCTAAAATTCCCATTCTGGCGTTTATTTGACAGCAGTTTGAATTATCGTGCCAATAAAGGCCATACTACATAGCCTGCTTACCTATGTTTTCGTGAACGTAAGACTTGTTTTTGAAGTATACCTAGTTATTTGCATATAAGAAAATATTTTACAAAGAAACAATTGCCTGAAGCCCTCTCTACATGTTGAATGCAAAACAATATGAGAAATCATCGTATTTTCCAAGAAGCAGCCATCTTACATAGTGGCCTCCACCTCTACAATCAGGTGACAAGTTTCCTATCTTTTCGTGAACTTTTATTGGCTGGTCAGTAAATTGTATTCTAGCAATCTCTGGGTCTATTTGTTCAAGGCAGAATTTTATTGGGGGTTCCATTATCATGTGAGTGTAAAATGGAGACTTTGTGTAGATTCTGAAGCACATAAATGGTGAAAGTACTGACGTGGGGTCGTCTACTTTTCAGTCAAGTTGAAATATTGGGGTATTTTAACAATTTTTCATTAAAATATGTTAAAAAGATAAATATGTTTATAAAATTGATGATAAATAACCTTTTTTACTTTTTCAATCATTTGTCAATAGTTTTGGACCTGCACATTTGACAGAAATATGTCATAACATGGTTCACGAAATCATAGGAATTCACGAAATCATACATGAATGGACGCATTAATATCATGAAAACACATTAATTCCATATAGGATTTTTCTGCAAACATGAGTAAAATAAAATTTGACCCAATAACACAATATTCAAACAGTATGCACTCCATTATTTTTATGCTAGCTTTTTTGGAATTGATGTAATCAGACTTATGAATAACGTCATGACGTCAAACTGCCGTCGGACAACGTTGACGTCAGGTAAAACTTCGTGAAAACGACTTAGTCGATTATACAAAATTATATTTAGAGTAGATGACAATATCAAAACATAACGAAATCATCGACATTACCCAAAATGACACTTTAATAGATCTATTTTAACTGTCGTCGAATCACCAATTTTATTTCACAGATAAATCCCAGTCTTTTTTAGAAAGGCAGCGTTATAATAGAGATCCTAGTCCAAATGGGCACGGGGTCTTTATTTCAAAGTCTCGAGAGATGACAAGTGAGGCATTAGTATTACATGTTTCAAACGTCTGTATGTTGACCTATCAAGTTTCAACATCACATCCGCTAATATACTATTATGGACGCTGAAGTAAGCCGACCTCTACTATAAAGAGGACGTAGAAGTTTGCTTTTTACGAGTTTATACTTCACATCATTAGCAAAGCGATGACTCTTTGTGTCCTAATTAAAATCTCAGTATCCACAAAATAACATTAAAAAGTTGGACTAACTTAATTAAGCCGAAGTGTAAAACTTATGAGTTTGCTAGCATGAGAAGGAAAACTGAAATTGCCATGTCCGGTTTACATGACAACATTTGTTGATATATGCTATCTAACCAGACCAAAAGTTACGACTGTCTGTTTTTTCCCCATAGTTTGACTGTCTTTCATTCCAATGTATCCTGACGTACTTACTTTCTGGAAAGGGCTATATCATTATCAACGTCCTATGTGTAATTTCTGTACTAAAGCTGAGTAAGAAGATCGAAGTATCTATCTTATAATCCAGACTAAATATATAGTAAATAATCAGCCAACAGCAAAAATATAAAAAAACGTATAAAATATGACTGTAAGAAGCCGACAGTTTCTTTGAACGGTCACAGTTTTACCAGGAAGACAGGAACTAATTTACCTATAGTCGCTGGTTTTACGTAGTAAAACAACAATAAATATTGAATTTTAAGGTGATTTAGAAATCATTTCGGATACGAAAGCTGGCAGGCTTCATAATACAAACGATTTTAATAAGATATATTTTCTAATTTCATCGAGACACGTACATTGTGTACATTAACACTGATCATTGGATACATATTTGAGTACAATCTGACGTATCGTGATTTATTTAAGCTGTAACCTTATACATGCATATATACTTACAATCCTCCACTGAAAGTTCACATAATTCCATAACAATAGTGTTTAATAAAGCATATATATCCAACTATCTTGAAACTGTTCGTACAGATACGTTCACATTATTCGAGTACGATCTGTTAAGGATAACTGACATACTTGGTAAACTTTTCATAGATAACACTAAACAGCTGATTAACTGTCATTCACCGTGACCTTTCACATGTACACACATACTGGTGCATAGTATAATAATAAACACTGCCTGTACATCCTATATATATATATATAGTATTGTTCAAATGTCCGTCAACATATAAAGTCATGTAAATTAAGACGTAAAACTGCCAGCAGCTGTAGGTTGCATTTGCACATAAACCTTATTTTATATCATGTATCTTGACATAGATTCTGATACTTAAGGTAACTAGGCCTCTTTATCTTAAAACTGGAACATATGTTTCTGGCTAGGATCTAGGAATATATAGTGGGTTAAATTTCAGTTTAACTTCCAAACAAAGCTATCATACTATTGCATTTAAGTTGACTGCATCAAATAAAAGTAACTATACATCTGTATACCAACTAAGCGCAATAAACCGCCCCAAAATACACGTGAATTATTAGCTTAACGTTCTATATTTTGTAATATTAATAGGCCTACATGTGGTTTCTTTTGTAACAGACGTAAAACGATATATTTAGTGACCTCGCTTTGTGTATTCATGAATTTTACCTCGCCCGGTTGTCTTTTCAGTGGAAATAACAATAAAACAAGTTGGCATAATATTACGACTGTGATACAAACATGTCGGCCCATGTGCGATAGTCTGTGTAATAAGCCGTAATTTATTATGTCATAGTTTCTATAGCTAAAGGCGTAACATCCTAAAAATGAAACTTGCTATGTCACAGTAAATAGTTTGAAACATATTGCATTTAAAAGCTGGTTGACATAAATATCATACAGTACAAACTACATTACGTAAATTCCAGTAAAACCCCGATGATAAGACCACTAAAAGACCTTCATTGAATTTATTGAAAAGACCTTCTTATTGAGTTATATGAATTAAACTTGACAATCCAGTGAATCAAAACCAACTGCCCTGATCTAGTGGGTTTTTTTGGACAAATTTAAGAAACTTTTAGAGGTCATTCAGATTTTTGACATAATGTGGCTTGAGCAGTTCATTTGCTCGTTCAGTTATGCGTGTTATGTGATATTTTATGTGTTAGAATTTTGTGCTCGGTTGTTCAATTTGAGTGCTGCCTTCCCTGTCCGATTTTCTCTTAACTTCTTACTTAAACATAGAAGAAATCCATTTTGAAATACTTCGCATGTATGGAGCAAACATGCGCACTATTCAATAGCAAACGTGTGATCACAGGTAACTATATCAATGATGAAGACTAAAACGAAACAATGCTTTTTTGTAAAATTTATGTTTTTCTGTAAAGGTTATATAAATTTCGAAAAAACAAACCTTTTTTTACTATTTTTCATTGATACAGTTTCCTGTGCGTCTAGTACCATTCTATACCAATATCAATATTTATCCAAACTACTTTACATCTTTAGACCAACGTGTGCATTGGATGTCATTGGTATCAACCCCTATAAGACGATTTAACATCGTATTTATAAAAGATAGTGCACAGATGTCCTTCTCAATACCTCCACATAACATGTATATTGATTGACCCTGCAAATTGTAACACATGTAACCGTACCATAATAACGTTGTATACGTACATGTAAATCCAAAGAGCAACGTGAAAAATCTAATAAACCCGTTGTGCACAGATTGTACAAAAGTATTATTATACATATCAAGTTGGTTAGGAGAACATGTAACGTTTACAAATTTTCAGTTTACACACGAATTAAAACAAAAAAATAAACGACTCAATACTCACCATATATACATCCCGTTTTGCAAGAAATTAACTTTACTCCGTTAAACCATCCGTTATAATATAACAAACATGATCCATGCTATACATAAAATTATGGTATTTATATAAGGTATGCATGAGCGATTTGTATTAAAGAGAAAACATCCGGTCCAAAATCGAATATTTTATGTTCAAAAGAAACCTGTGGCAGTTAAGTGTTCCGCATCGTATAGTAACCTTTTATGTTCAAGCAGCGCTACTGGTCAATGTTAACGTTATTTTTATGAATACATAATTAGTAAAGCATCATAACCGCTGCGATTTATGTGGTTCAAATTTTAGTATAATGTTCTAAATTTTATACCTCAATTCTCAAAATATTTGTTATTGATTTACTACCCCCATGACCCCATGTCCCCATTCAGGTGTCTTTATAGACAGATATATAACCCATTCTCAGTAATACAAATATATATATTCTATGGTCAAAGGCATTTCACATGCCGATTATACCAATAAAACTGTATATCAGTATATAAAAGGCTGGGCACACAAAGAAAATGACTTGCGCTAATTGGTGTTTAATTGACAATCTTAGCTTTATAATATACGAATTTGAAAAGTAAATTTGGACAAAGGCCTATAAATTTGACTTTAGTTTGTTCCACAGATCTGATGATTGATATAAAGTATGAAGGCACTGAAAAGTCATAGATGACTGACTGTAGAGTGTAGGCATGCAGTTCGTGTGCCAAAAGCTTTGTGTCACAGTCTACGCAGTATTTGGAGACTTATTCGAATGATTATGGCCCATGTATTTGAAAGACGAGTCATAGGATTGATGGACCAATATGCATTTATAAGATTGAATGGGACAGTAATTTTGAATTAAAACTTCTTTATATTATTGTTTCATGTCCAAATGACCTTATCAACACACTCTTTGTTTAATTGACCTTTTAATGTACTTGTATAATACGGTGACCGATTCATCTTAATACAAATTTTGTGGGTTGTATCATAACCAGTATTGGCTCATCTTCAACTTCTACAAGGAACTGCCAACTTCTCCACATGTTGCCATTTGTTCACGGACGCCGGATATGTCCTGTCGTTACCCCGTCCATTGGCTACATTCGCTTAACTAACCGGTTAGTGAGTAAGTTCTTGGTACTAATAGTCCATGTCCCAGGTCTTGAAAATTGAAGATCCATTACCAAAGAGGTGAACAGATCCAACAATGATTTTCGGTTAGCTTGATATCTAAGCTGTCCAAAATCAGTTGATGGACTTGCGGGACATTTTGCCAAATGACCTTTTGGCGGCCATGGCCGCCGTTATTTTAAGCAAGCAGAGGGTTAAGGAAAACTTCGATTATTCCTCACTCACATGGGCTATCGGCTTGTAATATGTCTTAAAACATTTGCAATTGAACCCCGCATGTGGTGATGTATAAATATAGATATTATAATATGATAATTAATTAATTATTATTGATTTTTTAAGGAAATTATGATATTTTTCGATTTTTGTCGTTTATTTTTCTCTTTCAAAACAGATCTGAGTGTGTATTTGACCATTTGTTGATTGTTATATGCAGAGGTTGGTTCTAGGCATCAATAATAAACATTACATTAACAGATTTTCATTTGAAAATCCTTCATTAGCCAGGAATATTGGATGACAGCAAGTTGATTAATATTCAAGTCTATAAATGGGATATTTAGGTTATACCCGGCATTGGATCGTGTAGTAATTTTTTTTGGTTTTCTGTTAGGGAATTCGTTGTAATTAAAGAATATGAATAATGCCCAGCTGGCATCATTGAGCATTTTGTGAAAATCAAGATGGCGTCCAAGATGGCCGCCAAAATTCAGAAAAACAATCAGAGGTGCCAGAAATTAGGATCAAATGGTTTTTTTTGCAGATTGCTTGTAGTTTAAATGTTTAAAATATAATTATTTTTTTATATTCAATAGTTAGTGAATGTAAAAAGGCATCTGTGATGGCTGGAATCAACATGGTTGCTACAATGACAAGCTGTTAGGAAAATAATGTGTTTTATCACAATTTAAGTTGAAGTGGTGTAAAATAAAATGTTGAACTATAATATGTAATAAATGCTCCAAGAAATTTTTTAGTTTTAAGCATTGAACCATTAGCTGATTCAAAATGGCGGACAAAATGGCTTCCAAAATCAATTAAATATTGTGTTAGTGGTCCAAGGAAGTTACAAATTGATACTTTTTTGATCGATAGTAGTGTAAGTTTTGCAAACATAATTACAACTTAAATACACTGTATAAAATGTACATTATATCTATTTGGTGATCGACTTATCCCATTAAAATGGTATCAATGTAGGCTGAAATCATAATTGTGACAAAATGGCCGTCGCATACAGGTATGTCAAACAGAAAAATTGCATTAAAACATGTATCGTAATGGAATGTGTTTATGTGAATACTGCTATAGGTTAAAAATATAGATCTACTGCCACATTAGAACACTTTATGTGAATATATTGATGCAACTTCTAAGATGGTTGCCAACCACTCATGTTCAAATGTGAGTGGTATTCGTTATTAATCTTATCTAATTTGAGAATAAGGATAGCCACATAGTCACATCGCCTGTAACTGACCAAGTGTTTACTATGCTGTTATCTGGTTGGCTGTCATTATCCTTAAGTCAAGTACGATCAATACTGTGTACCACCGATACTGATTGTCCAATGTATGTTGGGTTGGTAACGTGGTGCGGTATATGTATAAGATATTCTTCATGCATAGTTATACGTGTTTTATTTACACACTGCCGTCAAAAAATAGTAGTAGCTAAACTGCACATACATCAAACTCGACGCATACACTGAATTCACAGCAGCAACATCAATATGCCACGGAAGCGATCCACTCACCATTACACTAATCTACCGATCACCCAGCAGTGACTCACCACCATCAGCAACCCAGCTTTTATGGAGTCAACCCCCTCCGCCCTGCCTACCCAATATCGACAAACTGGCTAACAGGCGACATCAACTTACCACATATCGACTTGGAAACTGGTATGATTACAGACAACACCTACCGTCGCCATACTTGCCCAATATTTATAGATACGGTCACAGAAACAAGCTCAGAACAATTTGTCAACTTCACGATAGGGGTAAACAAGAAACGTTTCCTCTTTATAACCAGTACAGCACTATCTTGGGTTAGCGACCGTAGCGCTGTTTTCATAGTGGCGAGGACCACAGCGGCAAAAGTCGTAAACCATTCCAGGCTAACTACACATTGAAAGGCATCTCTCTCCAAGAAGACACCATCACCAAGTACTTGGGAGTAGATCTACAATCCGACCTAGGCTGGACCTCACACATCAACAAAAAAATAAAAAAAGCGAACAGCATCCTTGGCTTCATCAAAAGAAATCTTCAGAAAACTTCCGAAAATACTAAGACCACAGCATATTTTTCTCTAGTACGACCAAACCTTGACTACTGTGCCACCATCTGGAACCCTCATCATCAAAACCTATCCAAAAATATTGAAAAAGTACAACGCCGAGCTGCTAGATTTGCGACCAATCGATACAGAAACACAAGCAGCGTATCAGACATGATCAGCCAACTAAACTGGGAAAGCCTAGAGTCGAGACGCCAGAAACAACAGCTTACAATGTTCTACAAGATTGTAAACAACCAAGTAGACATCCAACCCGACAAGTACCTTCAGAAAGCAAGATCTATGCCCAGAGCACCACACAACACTAGATTTCTTCACCATCACGCCTCTACAGACTCCTACAAATTCAGTTTTTTCCCACGGACCATCCCCGTGTGGAACAACCTACCAGCCTCTGTGGCTGAGGCTCCTTCTTTGACATCTTTTAAGAAGGAGCTTGAGAAACTCTCATTCTAAGGGGACCATCTCGCTCAGATATGAAGTACAGCCACATGATAGGTGTTGAGCTATGTCAGCCGGGACTCAGTCCCTGTCACCGCCACGGAAGCTGGACAGGACAAGTGCCTTGATGGTCGAAAAATATCTGAGCAT
The DNA here is from genome assembly GCA_963678985.1 of Spisula subtruncata. Lineage (NCBI taxonomy): Eukaryota > Metazoa > Mollusca > Bivalvia > Venerida > Mactridae > Spisula > Spisula subtruncata. The sequence goes on from OY787671.1 coordinate 7,180,342, forward strand.
ATCTTTTCTTATATTTCTATCCTTCCCTACTATGCATATCTCCATCGTCTTGAACGAGTCTATTCTTCCATACCTTTTCTATCACTCTCTTTTTTTCTATCTAGCGCACCGTTAAATTATTGTCAAGTCTGACAGATTAACTTATTATGTAGATGTAGATGTAGATGGCAAGATGGAATACCCCGGCAAGAACAAACCTTTGTGGAAGAAGACTGATATTGCCATCATAAGCATGGTCCAGGGCTTCAGCATTGACCTTACCTAGCACTTTTCTCATACCACTGATATTGACACATTATGAATGTTATTTCAGAGACTATGCCAACGTACCATATAAAATTATAAACCCATATACCATCCCAGATATTTCCAACCATTGTTAGTAGTAATCAGAAAAGTCAAACGTCTATGATGAAGAAGTGGGCATTTCGCACAACTTTAGTATAGACAAACTGCATACAAACAGCCAAGCTCTCGGCAAGGTCCAGAACTAAGCGTTGTGCATAATGACTGGTGCTTCGAAGTCTACACCGATTGAATTCATGGAAAATCCACTGGTATCCAGCCATTATACAAACGAAGGCAAGCCAAAGTCATGCTTCATGCGGTCAAGTTCAGATCAATACCGAACCACCCAATGGCAACAAGATTAGCTGGATTTACCAAAATCGGATCAAGCAAGCAGCTTCGTACACGAAACCAAGAAGTTAGACAAATAATTTGCACCTGATTTGACCATAGCAAGTACACCTCTTGTCAGGGATGATATAATCAACCCATTAGCAAATGATCTGTCTGCAGTAACTGTGAGACTCCAAGTCCCTCAACTCGAGCTAAGCAAGCAAGAAGATGAATGTGTTTGAAGAAGCCTGACACTAGCCATGATAAGACAAGAATACCCTCCTGAGATAGGGACCCATGTCTATACTGATGGCTCAGCCACCAAAGCTATCAAAGATGGAGGTGCTGGAAATTGCATCCAATATACACCAGGCAACAAAGAGAGACATCGCAGAGCCACAGGGAAGCACTGCAGTAACTATGGAGCGTAGACCTAAGCTCACAACAGAACATCAGAACTAGCCAAAATACTACATAACCTTAGTACTCACTGCAAACTAGCCCTACAGTGGATTCCTGCCCTATGTGGAATGCCTGGAAATCAAACAGCAGAATTGGCAAAACTGGGAGCACAGTCAGCACAACCACCAGTACATGTGAATTATAAAGAGAAAGTTATCATTATCAAGAACTTCACAAGACCAAGACAAGATGCTGATCCCATCCAACAGGTCAGAACAAGTGATTATGGTATGACGACTACGCTCAAGGCACAACAGGCTGAACCATCACATATATCGGAAGTACAAATTGGTGCCGTCTCCGATCTGTCTTCTGGAAGAAGAACAAACTGTCGAGCATGTCCTCCAAAGATGCAGAAGACAAAACCAGGATCAAACTGCAATGTGGCCCACAGACACAACTCTTCAGGAGAAGCTCTATGGAGACGCTGATGATCTGCGGAAGACCAGAAAGATCATCGCAGACACTGGGATGATAGTGTAGGACGAACGACTGAGGTGAGGTGAGGACAAACTGTATGTGAGAAAGAATATAACTGGTCACGGTCCGCATGAAGCAACGATTCCAAAGAACATCCACACAAGTTTTTGGAATACTATACTCCCATCAGACTAGAGCGTCACACCCATCATCAAAACGGGAGACCAATTTATAGCGACCTAGCAACTACTGGTCCATCTCAATCTAGTCTGCGTGAAGTGAACTGGTCGAGCACACACCGTAACTTCAAAGCCAGATCATGGCCCTTCTTGACACGTTTTAGATACTAGCTGACGAACAACATGGTTCAGAAAGATATTCACTGAGAGCCAGCTGCACTCCATAACCAACTACAACTGTTACCTAGATGGTGGAGATCAGATTGGCCCGTCATTCGGGACTTCAACAAAGCCTTGGGTCTAAGGAGAGGCAAGCCAGCAAACTGAATTATTACAATATCAGCGGAACCTGCTGGGCAGGACTAGTACTAGCATAATTCTTGCAATCAGAACCCAACATGTACTGGTCGGAGAACAGTCCACCAACACAGCACCAGCCACGCCAGGCGTACCTCAGGGATCAGCCATTGGACCACTTTTTTCTGTTGTATATCTACCACCTTCTTAATCATGCAACATCTACTCACCATCTGCTTGCTGACAACAACCTCTTGAACAGGGTAATGACTAAAGAAAATGCTTAAGCCTAACATGATGACATGGACAGACTACAGCAATGAATAGGAGGGTCCATGGTTGATGTCATTTAATCCTTACAAGTATATGGTCACCCGCATTACTTGGAAGAGAACTCGTCTCAAGACTCCGTTTTTCATCAACAACAGCATGACACGTTACAAGTTGTGGCAGAGTTTAAAGTACATCGGGGTATATATGAGATGAGGTATCCATGAGTACCGATGTTGCTACCATTGTGAGGAAAGCCTAGAACAACATCGCCTTCTTCTGGAATTTTTTTTTAAAAAACTATCGAAACAGATTAGGGTACGATGTTATGAGACACATGTCAAATCAATCCTTGAATACGCAAATTCGGCAAAGGATCAAACAGGGCAAATATTTGTCATCTGGAGGCAGTTCAGCATATTGGACGCAATTCGTCAAACGGTACTTTAGCACAACAAGCAACATCAGGCAGATCATTGGTACATTTTGTTGGAAGCTCTAGAACCAGATTCATGAGCAATGTTGACAGAGATTAGGCCTTCTCGAGGGGTCTTATTTATAGTGGATAATCATGATTATTTCTTTTTAACAAAAATAAATCGCCGCTCACACGATCTTGTAATTAAATACCAATGGTACGATAATGCCCAAGAGGACGACCATATATACTATACAGAAAGAAGAAAAATCTACAATTTATTCCCCACTTATGTAATGTTAAGTGGCCATCTTTGCTGACATTTTGAAGTTAAACCATATTGCATGTCTGATAAACTATTTGAACACACTATATATACAATTTTAATAAATATGCTTATTCAGCAATTATGATGGCCATTACAGCCGGTAGTGGATTCCTTAGTATGCTATCTTAAATAATTGCAAACAATTAATAATGCTGTGATTGAATATATACTATATTTAACATCTACACAACTGCCAATTAGCAACAATAGTAATTTATATAACTAATCTCTTGCTCCACCGACATGTTTCCTGATTTTGGCGGCCATCTTGGACGCCATTTTGAATAAGGCAACGGGTCAATTGAGTCGAATCGAACTTTTATTTGAATGTTAGTTGACTATTTTAATTCCGATATCAAAAAAGATCATTTGAATAAATGTTTTAACAGAATATATCAATATGTCAATTATAGCGGCCGTTGTAACCGCCACTCTGATTTCAGCCGACATGGATGCCATCCCACAATATTTTAATCGACGAATAACGATAGATGAAATATAAATGCATGTGTTAAAAACAATTTAACTACAACCAATCGGCAAAAAAAGAAATTTGTAACTAATTTCTGGCATCTCTGATTGTTTTTCTGAATTTTGGCGGCCATTTTGGACGCCATCTTGATTTTCACAAAATGCTCAATAATGACAGGTGGTCATCATTCATATTCTTCAATTGCAACATATTCCCTGACAGAAAACCAAACAATGTTTACAATACAATCCAATGTTGGGTCTAACCTAAATATCCCATTTATAGACAGGACTATTATTAAACTTTTAGGAATCCAATATTCCTGGCTCATGAAGGATTTTTAAATGAAAATCTGTCAATGTTATGTTTATTTTGGACGCCTAGAACCAATCTCTGCATATAACAATCAACAAATGGTCAAATACACACTCAGATCCGATTTGAAAGAGAAAAATAAACGACAAAAATCGAAAAATATCATAATTTCCTTAAAAAATCAATAATTATTTATTAATAATCATATTATAATATCTATATTTATATATTTCCACATGCGGGGTTCAATTGGAAACATTTAAAGACATATTACAAGCCGATAGTCCATGTGAGTGAGGAATAATCGAAGTTTTCCTAAACCCTCTGCTTGCTTAAAGATGGCCGCCAAAAGGTCATTTGGCAAAATGTCCCGCAAGTCCATCAGCTGATTTCGGACAGCTTACATATCAAGCTAACCGAAAATCATTGTTGGATCCGTTCACCAATTTGGTAATGGATTTCGGTCTGTCACATGGACTATAAATGTAATTGCACATGTATCATGTGTGTATGTGAAAGTGTGCGGCAGTGCAGTCGGAAAAAGGGTAATAAGTTCGAAAAAGGTTTACAGTATAATTATATTACTACATGTAATAATATACTGTTAGAATGTTAAAATACCAATGAAAACTGCATCTTTCAATGACATTGTGTGACACAAGGGATCTGCATGACTCAGTCTGTCTGACCGTTTTAAACGACTCAAATCTGACAGGAGCACTGTAGAAATCTACTTGAACGCGGCCTGAAACACTGTTTTGACAATACGAAAGAGAATATGTATATGTGCATGTAGTTGTAAAAGTCAGTTCAAGTGCTTGTACGTTGAATATTTATTACATGACATTGTATACTTGAATTCAAAGGTTATGTGTAAGTACACAATGTATACCTTGACATTCTCCTGGAGAATGTAGGGTGTTGGTCATAAAAGTTTAGGTACACGTAGTTGTAAGGCCCGCACCCAAATCATGAATAATGCTGTACCACGCAGAAGCTTCTAACACGTTAAGCCGACACAGCCTTGCATCGGATACACTAGTATGCCAGTCATGGATAGAAATCATGTCTGCTGCAATGGGTTTTTGTCGTAGTTCATTGTCGTTCGTCTGGATGTGTGTCACTGAACCACCACAATTTTGTCACTGTTTTGCTGTGTGGACTCCAAACTTGGAAAGTTTCCTTATATAATTACACTTGACCAAACTCGCTGGATTTCGTTCGGAGTCTCTCTATCTATCTTCTTGGTCAAGCAAATCCCACAAGGGAACTTGGACCGTGACGCGCGTCACCAACAAAGAAAATTAGTAAGCTATTGAGTAAAAAGTATAAAAGAGTGAAAGGTAGGGTTAAAAAGGTTAAGAACAGGACAGGTAATAATTTATCTGACTGCCAGACTGAACACAGGGCCAGACAAGATACCAGTATCAATGGGTAGGGCATTTTAGTGGACTAAGGTTCTATGGCAGAAGGAGAATTTGTAATAGTCTGAATTAGTGTGGATTTGTTGAAATGCCATGGAATGAGTTGAGGGTATCGTATTGGGAATAAGAGAGTCAGGTATTGGAAGAGCAACATGGCTATGCAGCATGCTATGTAGCATAACCAGGCGCTGGTCTATGCGTCGTAGGTCAAGAGGTCTCCACTTGAGAGTATCTAGCATACGAGAAACACTGGATGTTGTTTGGTGTGAGATGACCAGACTGTATTCAAGCTGGGGTCTAACTAGTGTTTTGTATGCTACTAATTTTAAGTTGTCTGGTTTGCTTTTTTAGTTATATTATCATTTAGCGTGTTCCATATTAGATCATTTGAAATCGCTATACCTTGGTATTAAGCTGATGTTACTGTGTATAATGTGGTGTTGTGTAGGAGTTATTTTGTTGTTAGGTAATTTCCAAGGCCTACACGATGGTACAACGATTTCAAGCTAAGGCATTTGCGAGCTTCATTAAGTATAATATCATTTCTGTAAAGTTATTCTTTTTAATAAAGGATGCGTTTGTTTGTCAGAAAAAATATTGGAAAAAAAGTCTTATTGAGTTCTTAACCACACAGTGGAGCTACATGTATATAACAACAAGTAGACGTTTCAAAATTGTGACTTATAAGGTGGCACCGAGCCAATGATCTAGTGCCTCAGTTACGCGTAAATTGAAAGTTTTTCGGCGATCCTCGGTGTAACTTCGGGGCTGATAATCATGTAGTCTTAATGAAGAAAGTTACAGTATTAAAACATTATTTTTTACTTTCAGTGCAATCTCATGTACTTTTATCTAGACAAAAGTACATGGTATAAGGGAGAGAAGCGCGAATAACTATTTTTTGTTTATCACGTTTGTAAATTTACACGGTGGCACCGGTATCGTCGCGCATGCGCACTCCATCGCACGTGTTGTTTTCAAAATGGAAGACGGTAAGTGATGAACACTGTTTATTATTGGTATTTCTAATTAGTCTGAGGTTGTCGCGCATATTTTACGACTGAATTTGATATATATTTAATTGAACTCGGTTTCTACGCTATTGTCAAGTTCAATTTTTTCTCCAGTTTACTTTTATCGACCAGATTAGAATGTCAATTGTTGGGCCCACGTGGTGTTTTAAAAACACTGCAAAAATCATGTCAACACGTCATTGGTAAATAAATGTCATTCCAGTTTTACTTGTTTTCTGCGTTTGACAAGTCCGTGACAATTATTTTTATCCCTCAATGGCCTCATTCCAATCCCTGTCTAATTGGACCACCACATCATGGAGCCCGGTGAACAGCCAAAGCACTATCTTTACTGTATTGAACGCTTTGTGGTTAAAAAGTTATGCTTTACTGGTCCATGTCATGACATACCTTTTATCAGTACTTCGCTAGACGACCTCTACTGAGCGCTTTGTCATGCAACGGACCACTTTAATTGATTCTGTTTGGTAGCCCTTTGCTATGTAGCGAGGTAGAATTTTATTTCGCTTCATTCGCTAGGTACTGTACTTTGTTTTGAAGTAGGCAGCCTTTGAAGTAAGCTCTTTCTTAGCGTAGCGCTAACTTGTTGAATAATGTTCATGGAAGGGTACAAACCCCAATTCCTAGATAACTAAGTGGAAACCCTGTACCACAGTATGTTTTGACCAGTAAAGCTGAATCTTAAGTCCTTGCCACTGGCCCTTGCATTACAGTCTGTACTGAACTGAACATACATGTAGCATGTGGCAAAGCGACATGCAGTCCATTTTTGAACCGTTTACAAATTACAGTCTTCTTAATTTGATATTTCTTTATTTCAGGTCATAAAAAGAAGAAAAGTAAGGGTGTTGATGTTGCTGTAAGTGCATTTATAAATCTAAAATCAGCATTTCAGACATCTTTAACAGTCTGCCTTTTTTTCAAATAAGAATCAGTCTGAATATTCTGAAACTTTTCTTTGTCCAATATTGTCGTTAACTAAAATTGTGTCATTAAACTTGTTTGATGATGAATAAAGCATGCAATTTACAGTAAACAGATCCAACTCACTGCTGTCCAAGACACTGTGTCTATAAAAAACTAGGAAAACACATGTACTCCTATCAGACCAAAACCCGAACAATACCAAAACCCGAACGATCGTTATTTCTCCTCTCCTGTATCTCTTAAGAAGGAGGTTATTGTGTGTTCTTGAGCTCTTTTACATAAGGAAGCTTCGTGTAAAATTTCTTTAGTCTAAGAATAGTATTTACGCAAAAATTCTTCTTTCATTATTACCCCTCCCACTTTCTGTTTTGTTTACATTGGGGGATTCCGAACGACCTTCACCCACCGGTGCAAAACTTTCCCCATGGGAGCCTTTTAACCAGAACACCTCTAAAAATGTCTTTAAACGTTTATCATGCATTAATAAAACTAATGAAATTAAAAAGTTCCAAAAAATAAGAATAAAAACATGATATTTTACCATTTGTATTGTGAATCAGATTCGCGCTTAAAAAGATCAACAAAGGGAAGTAATCCAGTCTAATTTGGAAGTTATTTTAGACTGGATTACTTCCCTTGATTATAACAAAATAAACAAACAAAATATAGTATTTTCACCGTGAATATCAATGTAGCTGATTTGAATCTCATTTCATGATTATGAAAATTTGTTATGATTATAAACTGTGTCAAAGTGCTTCTATGAAGTTGTGCACTATGAGATTGAGCCCACGATGCGATGTACGGAATTGGTACGGTGTGAACCGGCAGTTAATAGCACCCACATGAAAGTTGACGAGGAATCTTGTGAAGGTTGTTTACATTTGATGAAATCAAAATTATTTTATATTTACCCTTAAATGTCATTTATTCGGCCGATGAAGCCATCTGTTCGGGTACTGGTACTGTAGGTTACCAATTAGCGCAAATTAGTGACCCTTTTGGAGCCCCTGTTTTGGGACGCATGCGCAGACGAGGCTGGAGTTGTTTACATTTCTAGACGGGGGAAAGGCTGTAATTTATCAAATTGCTGATTATTTTTGTAAAAAAACAGTTTTTAAAGACATAATCGGGAAAAACCTTCATTTTTGTTCGCTTTTTGGTCTGATGCGAGTACATTCCATAAAATGGATGCAGTATCATGGTTAAATTAAGCAAATAATTGTATGGTAAAAAAAACAATTATTCATATCCAGAAATTTTTTATTGCAATTTTAGTCAGTTTTGTAAGCCCTTAAGTTACCAGTCTTGATTTTCGACCCTTTTCACCAACTTTTGGGATGTCTGCATTTCACATAATGTTTCGATCTATGTTAGTTTATATACCATTGATTACTGTTGAATGATGATGCAAAAGCGCTTGTTTACAGTATTGTATATTCTTTTTTGTGTGTCGACAAAACATTAATAAAAACTTGAAGTGATGGTACTAAATCTCTTCTTGCTTTTATTTCAGGAAGCTCAACATTCACAAAATTTTCTCATCCAGCCTACATCTGAAGTTCAGAAACTAGAAACATCAGAATGGCCACTCCTGTTAAAGGTAACACTTGTAAAATATTACACAAATTATTTGTAGATGAAATGTTTTAACCAAAATACAGCTGAGTCAGTAGTCACACTATGTAGTGACTTATTGCATTTTCCAATGGTACATCAAAATGTCTGAAATGAAATTGATAACTATTGCTTTACACGAAACCTTATATTTATTTACTTGTATGGAATTATATCATTAACATGTTGCCTATTTCAATAAAATTAAATGGCTACAACAGTCCTGCTCATTAATGATTGGTATGCTTAAAATTTCAGGTTAAATTTATGAAGCTGGTGTTGTTTAAATTTACTTCGTTCTTGTAATCACAATTAAAGACAATTGGTAATTATTTTAGCAGAAACTTGTTCTTACTGGTCTTTGTTAATTTTCAAGTATTTCTGATTAGACAGTTTTATTGTTTTACAGAATTTTGACAAGTTGAATGTGAAGACAGGAAAATATACACCAATACCATCCGGCTGTTCACCACTGAAACGTCCTATTGATGAATATGTTAAGTAAGCTAACCTATAAACCATTGCAAAATAATCAATTTTTGTGACGGGTTAAATTTCGTGGATATCAAATCCCATCGAACAATAATTTATTACCTTAAATGCAAAATCCATCAATTAACATCCCGTTGACACAAAGCCTTGTGTCATATTGTCTTGTCCACTTGTTTAAATTTTGAAATTCTGGTCACATTAAAAATATTGAAAACATGGGGTAGGTAGGCCTGCAGGGAATAACATTTTATGGACCGAAAAATCGAATAAATCTGCAGTGACTTTGAGCAAAATTCTATGAAATGTTTTAGGGTTGGGGAAAAAAATAGGGAAGGTATTGTTTCACTACAACAGCATATTGTTTCAGGTTTACAATTCATGCTTGATACATTGTAGTACTTACCCTATATTTTAGGAGTGGATTTTTAAACCTTGACAAACCATCAAATCCATCATCACATGAAGTTGTTGCTTGGGTGAAGCGTATATTGCGGGTAAATAAAACAGGACATAGTGGAACACTTGATCCTAAAGTGACGGGTTGTCTCATCGTGTGTATTGAACGTGCTACAAGACTTGTAAAATCTCAACAAGGTGCAGGGAAAGAATATGTGTGTATATTTAGATTACATAGCGTTGTGGAGGACGAGAAAAAAGTTCTACAGGTATTTTATACTTTCACATTCCTCACAACTTTACTTTCTTTTAACCGTTAATTTATTGCTAAGATGTCATCATTCAAGTTAAACACAGATTGGCAGATAAACCTGATTAGGCCAGACCTCTTTGAACTGTATTAATAATATATAAATCACTTTTTTTAAAGAACAGTGACAGTTCAATTAAATTTCGAGGACTCTTAAAAACTATGGTAACTATATCAATGTATAGAGGCATGTACCATAGTTTTGCAGTAAGTCAAACTGATCAAAACACACATTTTAGCTTTGCTTTCCATTGGCAATATGTAACGGGTTAATAATGAAAACTTTGATTGTTGAATTTCTTGATGTACTTATTGTAGAACTTGGAAATGTTGCAAGGTGCCTTGTTTCAACGACCACCGTTGATATCTGCTGTAAAAAGGCAGCTTAGAATACGAACTGTATATGAAGTAAAAATGCTGGAATATACCAAGGAAGATGCTATGGGTAAGTGACTTAATCTCATAAAGCTGGTGATTCATTTCTGGTCCTGTTTTACCAGAAATTTATTAAGAATATATGTACTTCATCAAACAACAAACATTGATAGTTGTTCCCATTGTTCATATATTCTGACTGATCATTGTTTATTTATTTATCATTGTTCATATTTATCATTGATTATCATTTATAGAAGCATGCTTACATTGTCAAGTTCATTTTAGTTTCTTCTATAATTATGTGGAATATTATATACAAATTGTTTACACAGAATTTCACTTCATTCTTCATCTATGAAATAATGATATATCATACTGCTGACTAAATGCAAGTCTATTTATACTTGCACAGCTACATAAACAATGTGCTAACATGTCTCATGTTGACCTATAGGTGTATTCTGGGTCAGCTGCGAGGCAGGCACGTACATTCGTACCATGTGTGTTCATCTTGGAC